>JAZKJV010002473.1:0-1363216 GCA_037367405.1 Ottelia alismoides | reverse complement strand
TTGGTGCTGATGCCACCAATGATGGAGTTCCAGATGACTGTGTTGAAGCCGTCAAAATACCTGATGCAGACGGTGGTGCTGATGCCACCGTTTTGGATGCAGAGCCAGAGCGCGGTGCTGATGCCGCGAAGACAGGTACCGGTGGTGGTACTGAGGCTACCACTTCTACTTCTGTGGAGCTTCCTTCTGTGGCGTTACCACCTTTTGTATCTCAGGCTGTGGTAACAAGAAAAAGAACAAAAATATGAATAAAGGAAAGGTTTCTGTTCACACTTCAGATCCATATGTGTTGAATGATGATCATGGTATGGATTCTATTCCTTCACAGGTGCAGGAACCTCTTCCAAGTCCTCCATCTGCGGAGGCCCCTACCATCCCCTTCCCTGAAGCACTCTTCTTGGCGAAGGGGAATAAACGAGGAAAATCCAAAAAAGGACCAACAGGTAGAGTTCAGCAATCAGATGATTGATCGATTCCACATTCAGCTGACTCTACAGGAAACACTTGAGCATATCCCCCTCTTCAAAAAGAACTTGAAAGAGAAAACTACCATCCGCGGGAAGAGGAGGGACCACAGAGATCAGATCCATGTGCTCACCCATTCCAATTGCTGCACCATTCAGAACAAGCTGCCAGCCAAGCGACCAGATGCAGGAGCTTCCTATGTCAGATGCGAGATTCAAGGAATAGCAGTTCGATCGTACTCTATTAGACAGCGGCTCTTCCATTAACCTTCTTCCGGCAACTTTACTCGACCAATTTGAGTTTGGTCCTCTTCTTAGGAGCAGGACAGTCCTTCAGTTTGCCGATAGGTCGACTAAGAGGCCAAAGGGGTTGTTGAGAGACATGGCCGTTACCATTCAGGGCCTGAAATTCCCCGTGGACTTTGTTGTACTGGACATGGAGATCCCTGAGTCGGTAACCGACGCCCCCATTATACTTGGACGTCCGTTCTTGGCCACAGCCAAGGCGGTGACCGATCATGATAGTGGGAAGGTATGCTTTCACGTAGAGGGTGAAATCATACAAATAGAGATGATCGAGGAAACCAGAGCGAGAGAATTAGAATGCTCAGAGCAGTCCAGCGAAGCCGCGTAGATAACAGAGGAAGAGCTAGACGTCCACCAGGAGTGTGATTTTGTGATGATAGATGATGAATCCAATTGGACAGATCCCATAGCACAGACCCTCGCCTTGCCTACAGATTCACCATACTTAAAGCTTATGGCAGTCGAGAGCCTGGAAAGCACACCCCTGAATGAGGATACAATTGAGGCTGACAGTGTTGGGACGAGTGGTGCTGATGAGTTTCAGTCTTGTTCATCTACTTCAGATCCCTAAGATTCAGACATTGATTGGGATGATTTTGATGAATATTTGTCGTGTCTGATTCCTTCTGAGCCGACAGTTAGGACGGAGTGCGAGCCAGTACAGTTTACTGATGATTCAGCCGACCTCACTTTGTCAGATGTTCATTCGCTGCGAGAGTTCTCACATGCAGACCTGATCGCCTTCACACAAACATACCAGAAGCCAGATCTGCCACCTCCCAATTGTCCAAAACTGAAACCCTTGCCGCAGACGCTGAAGTATAGATTCCTTGCGGGTGAGCCAGACATGCACCCAGTCATTATCTCAGCAGGTTTGACTGGAGAACAAGAGTCTCGTCTGATGGAGGTTCTTGAACGTAACCGCAAGGCGATAGGATGGAGTATAGCTGATCACCAGGGGATTAGTCCGGCTATGTGCTCCCACCACATCTATCTTGAGGAGGACGCTTGGCCATCGCGTGAGTTCCAGCGACGGTTGAACCCTGAATCTTCGTGATGTGGTTATGAAAGAAATATCGAAGTGGTGAAGCGCCGATTTTATCTACCCCATCTCCGACTCCAAGTGGGTTAGTCCATTACATGTGGTACCCAAGAAGACGGGTATCACTACAGTTGTGAATGAGTCTGGAGAGGAGATAGCTACCCGGGTACCAACTTCTTGGAGGGTCTGTGTGGACTACAGACGATTGAATCAGGCCACCAAGAAGGATCATTTCCCACTGCCATTCATTGATCAGATTATCAAGAGGCTAGCTGGGAAGGGTCATTACTGCTTTCTTGACGGGTACTCCGGTTATAATCAAGTGGCCATTACGCCCGAAGACCAGAAGAAAATGACATTCACATGTCCGTTTGGGACTTATGCTTTCAGACGGATGCCCTTTGGTCTATGTAACGCCCCCGCGACATTCCAAAGGTGCATGTTGTCCATTTTCTCGGACATGGTGGGTGACTGTTTAGAGGTCTTCATGGATGACTTCTCAGTCTATGGCGATGGGTTTGATGCTTGTCTTGATTGCCTAGATCGTGTGCTTCAGCGCTGCATAGAGGTCAATCTTGTCTTGTCTTGGGAGAAGAGTCACTTCATGTGACTCAGGGGACGATCCTTGGTCATATCATCTCCAACAGGGGTATGGAGGTCGATCCGGCCAAGGTGGATATCATTAGAAAACTCAATCCGCCGTCCGATCTGTGTCAATTGCGGTCTTTTCTGGGGCATGTCGATTTCTACCGATGGTTTCTTCATGACTTCAGTCGACTTGCCCGACCGCTTACTGATCTGCTGACGAAAGACACCGAGTTCATTGTAGATGATAAGTGTCTTACGTCCTTTGAGACTCTCAAGAGTATGGTTGTCACGACTCCTGTCCTTCAGCAACCTGATTGGTTTCTCCCATTCGAGATCATGACGGATGCTTCTGATTTTACCGTAGGGGATGTGCTTGGACAGAGGAGGGATGGATTGCCGTATGCCATTCACTACGCCAGCCGGACTTTGGATGCCGCTCAGCAGAATTATACTGTGATAGAGAAAGAGATGATGGTCGTAGTCTTTGCTTTGGATAAGTATCGATCGTATATTCTCGGATCTAGAGTGACTATCTACACAGATCACACCGCCATCTGGTACTTAATGGCCAAGAAGGATGCCAAAGCTCGCCTTACCAGATGGATCCTTCTGCTCCAGGAGTTTGACATCGACATTAAGGATAAGCCTGGAGTTAAAAATGTGGTGGCAGATCATCTTTCCCACTTGGAGAACCTTGAGGAATTTGAGCCCAGTGCACCTATTACAGAGACATTCCCAGACGAGGCGATCTTGGCGATCTCCTCACTCCCATGGTATGCCGACTTTGTAAACTATCTTGTAGCCAAGACAGTTCCTCAGGGTTGGCCCAGACAGAAACTTGAGACCTTCTTAGCTAAGGCCAAGTTTTACCATTGGGAGGATCCCGTCCTTTATCATGAAGGAGGGGATAGCATCTGGAGAAGGTGCATTCCTCAAGATGAACAGCATAGCGTCCTCACATATTGCCACAAGCTTGAGGCAGGAGGACATCATTCTGGGAAAAGGATAGCACAGAAGGTGCTTCAATCCAGCCTTTGGTGGCCTACTCTCTTCAAGGATTCAGATGAATTCATGAAGAAGTGCATTGACTGTCAGAAGATGGGTACCTGCGGACAGAGAGACATGATGCCCATGCAACCCATTCACTTTTGTGAAGTTTTTGATGCATGGGGGATTGATTTCATGGGCCCATTTCCTAAGAGTCAGGGATTCGAACACATTTTACTTGTTGTAGATTATGTCAGCCGTTGGGTTGAGGCCATCCCCTCCCGAGCCGCAGATGCAAAAACTATGTGTAAATTTTTGAGGAAAAATATCATTTTACGGTTCGGGGTACCTAGAGTTCTGATTTCAGACGGGGGGTCTCATTTCATTAATGATAAAGTTAGGGCCCTTGCAGATGAGTTCGGCATTGACCATCGTGTTGCCACACCGTACCACCCTCAGACTAATGGTCTTGCCGAAGTATCGAATAGGGAGATCAAGACAATCTTACAGAAGGTTGTCCGCCCAGACCGAAAGGATTGGTCACAAATTTTGGACTCGGTCTTGTCGACCTATCGGACATCCTTCAAAAACCCATTAGGGACATCTCCCTTTCACCTTGTCTATGGCAAGCCGTGCCATTTGCCAGTGGAAATCAAGCACAAATCATTTTGGGCAGTCACTGAGTTACTGTTAGATCCTGAGAGTGTAGGAGAATAGAGAAGAGCAGAGTTGGCAGCCCTGGAGGAGTTGAGAGATACAGCCTTTTCTAGTAGCCTACAGTACAAGGAAAAAGTGAAGACATGGCATGATTCCCATATCAGCCATAAATAGTTTGAGCCCGATCAGCGCGTATGGTTGTTCGATTCCAGGCTGAAGTTATTTCCAAGGAAACTACATAGCAAGTGGAAAGGTCTGTATGTGGTCAGGAAGGTACATGACAATGGTAGCATTGATATATCAGAGCCGTCATCTTCCTCTACCTTCCGTGTTAACGGTCAGTGCTTGAAGTTATATCTAGATCATGATCCACCGACCGTTGACAGTGCCCCCATCCTTCTGGTATGAGATGTATTCTTTGACTCTGATCATTTGCATCCCGTACATGGTTAGCACTTCCATCTTCCGCTGTATAGATCCATCTGTCTATATCACTCGTTCATCTATTGATATCTTTTCTTCTTTTCTTCTTTTATTCTTTTCCTTGTCTATTCTCTTTATCTGTCAGAAAGGTGCCACCCCTTGTAGACAGTTTTCTATACTTAGGACGTACTTTGTCCTAATTATAGGGGGTGTGCACCCCGAGTCATTCTATTCTTTGATCCTCTCCATTGTCTCCTCTTCTTGTCTATACTTAGGGATATCTTACCCTAAGTATAGGGGGAGACAATCTGAGTACGATCTGTTCATTCCCACCCTTGACCCTCCCTGCTTTGTGTACAGTCTGCTATACTTAGGATTATTCGATCCTAAGTATAGGGGGGATGGTCGACTTCTTATTCATTCGTTTATTCCTCTCTTGTTTATTTATTCTTTAGACTTTTCTATACTTAGTACGAGTTATATCTTCTCTTTTCTCTCCGATCTATGAGGACATAGCTCAAGCTAAGTATAGGGGGGTCGTATATACTATGTATATACTTTAGCCATAAATCGTACTTTCATATTTTCCTAATAATTATGGCTAATTATTCTTTAAAATTCATTAAAACCCCTAATAAAAAGATGTTTCATTCCTCAAATTCTTTTTGTATATACTGATTAATAAATCAGGTGAAAATGTTTTTTGCAAAAGGTTTGAAAAATAGTTTGAAAATCTTTGTGAAAAATCTTTTGAAAACTATTTGGAAAATGTTTTGTTACATGTTTTCAACCTTTGAAAAACATTTCGATTGAAAAATTATTTTCTTTGTGTGAAATAAAATGTTTGAAAAATGATTTGCAAATGGTTTGAAAAATGGTTGCAAAAATATGTGAAAAATCTATATATACTGTTTTGAAAGCCTATTGCAAAATGATTTCCAAAAGTGTGTACATGTCGTAAAATTGTTTGTAAAAACTATTTTGGACTATAGTTTTCAAAAAATTTTGAAAACCTATGTCAAATAAGTTTGAGGAATATATACATCACACCAAAATCCACTGTATATATACTTATAAAATCGACCACTTACCCTTTGTAAATTCTTAAAATCTACTTCTTGTATATACAAGATGCACTCCCGTGTAAATATTTGTACCTAGATTTTGGCCAAAACCTTTTTATTTTCAAAAACCCAAAAACATTTGCAAAATTAAAATCCAAAAAAATTGAAAAATCTTTTTGAAAAATCTAAAAAATTGCATATGCATCATCTTTTCAAAAATCCATAAAAAGTTCAAAACTCTTGAAAATTGCATCACAAAAATATTTCCTGCATTCTGCATATCATTAGCATGGCATGAGCATTTTTCGGATTGAGTTTTGATAGTTGAACAAGTCTAAGTAAAATCCGAAGATTGGAGCTTGGTTGGACCTTAAAATCTACCTAATTAACAGGAACCTTATAGGAACTGGGTTTGAGGTACTTTAGGTCTAATTGACTTAATTCTTTGAGGATAACGAGACTTGGTTCAATGGATTCTTGACTGCCTAAGTAGAATATTTCGGAGCACACGCACGACTCTTGTTGATAATGACCTAACTTGGACACCTGTACCTTTCACATGGCTCAACTCAGTTGGAATGGTGAGGGGGTTGGATTTGCCGGTATGAGACGCACACAAGTGGAAACACTTATCCTCCTCTAGGGAGGGAAGTGCACCCCAACCCGTCCAATGATGAGGAAGTCTAAAGACAGGAGAGTGTGGGTTGCGATAAAGCTTCAAAAGAGGGATAGTCTACTGGCTCAAGAGGAAAAACTCCTTATGTAAATGCTGTTGTGAAAAGTATTAAAAAAATGGTCAGGCCTGTACAAAAATAAAAAGCCTGCAAAGTATGTACAAATGTTGTAAAGTCAATAAGCAAGCTTGAGCTTCAAAGTCAAATCATGTGAGCCTGCAACTGGATGACTTGACTACACCGGTCTTGCATCCAAGGATAGGTAGCTACACTGGCTACCGTCCATTCTTCTCTTCACCCCCTCCTCTTAGGTTGGTTGCCACTTGAACTTAGAAGGAAATACCCTGCTCCTTGAGGAATGAGTTGTTGGATTGGGGAATCATTGTATTGTCATATTGGAGAAGTCAGTCTCTTTGTCATTTCAGTTGAGAAGAGCCACTATCACTTACACTGTATGAGTCAGATTCATAGTCGTAAGGATTTGCGTATGAGTTGAGGTATTTCTGACCTGGCTATTGAGGAGACTTGAACAGAGTTTTGGGATTTCTCAGGGACTGTTGGATTTAAAATCTGGTTCTCATTAAGGTTCCGCCCGCACTAGAATTCCAAAGGTCCGACTCGAGCTCCAAACTTTGATTTTGTGAAGACAAGTTCGATAATTAAACTTGATCCATCTTCTTCTTTTTCTTTTCTTTCTTTTTCTTTCTGCACTTATTGCATAAGTGTTTGCTAGGGACTAGCAAAGGTAAAGTATAGGGGGATGATTAAGCCACATTTCATCATCTTTATTCTATCATTTTGGCATCAAAAACCCTAGCAAGTGTGTGTAAATACCCTTAATTTCAATATCTTAATATTCATGCATGTGCATCCAAATAGTGTATAAAATACTGTAATTAAAGCCAAAATTATAGAATAAATAAAATAAAATAAAAAGAATAAAATATTGTAAATATTTTATGATCCAAAACCCCGAGACCTAGGCATCTTGATGAATAGGTCGACAAGGAATAAAGTAGGGGGAGATAAGGGTCAAAATACAGTATAAAAACCTTTGTTTTTAATCCATTCTTTATTCATTTTGGGACCCATTTTTAGTTCCACTTTGTATACCTCAAATAAAGAAACTTTGTACATGAAAGTTGTAGATAATTAAATAAAGAAAAATATAAAATTGATTTCACTGAAAAATAATGTACAGATAAAAAGTTATGGTCTGAATAAGATTCCAAAACTCCTACTTCCCATACCCGTATCTTGCAAATAAAAACTCGAACTGTACCAAACTCACCTTTAATTGTATATAGCATAAAATAATCTATTTAATGGAGTGGTTTCATATTTTTCGGATTTACGGTTTGAAAGTTGAGTTTTGGACCCTTGTAGTATACTTGTACAGATTAAAATATTCAATTTATTATTTATTCATTATTTTTGTAATTTATATTTTTATAATTTTGTAAATATTATTTATAATATATATGTACACTAAAATCAGAATAAAAACATAAAAGAAATACAAAATAAAAATACTTGTATATACTATACATAGGTATAATACCTATACTTATACCTGTACATTATATACCTTTATTTTATTAACTGTGTAAAATATATCAGAAAAATAAAATAAAAATATAATTAAGTGTATAGAAGTATGCTATAATAAAGTAATTAAAATCACAAAATAAAAATAAATTAATTAAATATATAGGATATATACCTACAAGGGGTATAAAAAGGAACTTTTAAAAACATACCTCATAAAAATAATTAAAAATCACCATAAAATACCTTATAAAATAATAAATATTTTTTATTTAATAATCAAAATTTAGTTCGTTCATTTCTATTTTTTATTGAATTTACACAACATTTTTCCAGAGGTTTTTCCTGGTTGGTCCACGTGGACCAACCAGGTGCAAACCCTAGTTGACCCCGGTCAACTAGGTGTCCTTTCCCCTGTAGCCCTGTCAGAACTAGGTTTTGACCCCTATTCTCGCCTTTTTCGAGGATGCATCTTGCGTCTTATTGGGATGATTCCTTCTGCAAATCTTCTCCTCGTTCATCCACCTTGCTCGCCCGGTGATTGTCTTGGGCTTTGGATCGTTGTGCGAGGCTTCGTCCCTCGATCTTTGAAGCACCCCAATCGCAGGGTCGAACCACATATAATGGACACCCGACCTTCCTTTGAAATTTGAACTCCTCATTCCATAGGTTAGCTCCCCTCATCGTGCCCTAAGGCTTCAGGAAGGTGACAGCTTCCTCGCGAGCCCTTCGGGTGGGTCGAGCGTCGCCTGAGGAGGCTCCACGACCTCCGCCTTCGCCGGCGTCGAGGCACTCCTTTCCCTCCGGTCTTTACCGTCGAGGTAGCCACTAATCCCCTCTATTTTCGTTGCATTTTGTTCGCCATAGCTTTAGGATCAAAAGCCCTCTATAAACTTTGCGTTCCATCGATCAAATCAACCAATCGGACCCCCTCGCCGGAGTGCTCCTCCGGCCGAGCTCCACCCTGTCGCTTTGTGCCACCACTCCGCCTCGCAGGACCCAGGCACTATGCCCTGGGTTCTTTCATGCCTTTTTTGCAGGTCAACGGACTTTGACTCGAGCCTGGGGCTCATTTTGCGTCTCGTCGGAGCTCAGGGGAGCTTCCCAGCTCCGCCGCTCTCCACAGCGAGCCTCGGCCTTCGCCGAGGTATTTTGAAGCCCTCAGGAGATAGAGGAAGACCAGAGGAGGCTCCAGCCTCATTTTGAAGACCAGAAGTCCACCGGAGAAGGAGCAGGACCTCGGAGAACCTCGCCTCGCCGGCGTTCCTCCGCGGTTCTCGCTCCGATCTTCGTAGCCGTCGGATCGAGGCGGAGCCCCAGTTTGCACAGCAGCCGTTGGATTCGCCTCGTCACCAGCCGTTCGATCATCATCGCGGATCTAATCATGGCCCTTCATTGCCGAAGCGTCATCGGCCGTCCAACGCCCGCCACGTGTCAAGTGAATAGCCTTCAGCCGTTGGATAGCACGCTTGGTGTATTTTGCAACTTTTACCCCGCGCATTTTCGTATTTAATATTTAGTCCATAAACTTTCAAGGGTAGTTGATAATTTTTGTAATAGTTGCAAGTAGCTCCTGAAACTTTTTGTATATTGCATTCCAACCCAAGCCACGTCACCTCACGTGACCTGTTCACGTGAGGCGTGGGGCATTTTGCACGGACACCCTCGAGGGTTTAGGTATTTAGCTTTAGTCCAGGGATTTTGATCTTAAGTAACATTTTTGGGATATTTACATGTGAGCCCCCGGGGATTTTGAAAATTACAGTTGGGTCCTTCCCAGGCGCGTGCAAGTCACGCGTTGGGGTGGGTATTTTGCTAAGGAACCCTTACGGGTTTTGATATTTATTTTTGATCCATTAAATGCTATATTCAGTTAAACATTTTGCGTGAAAATTGCGATCTAGCCCCTGGATGTTTTGATATTTGCACTTATACCCCTACCAGGCTAGGTATTTTTGTATGCTTTATCTAATTTATTTAGTGCATCATTTTAACTCAAAAAATTTCCACAAAATTTATTTAATCTCCTGTGTGCTTGCTTAGTCAAGACATATTTTTGCATTGCATAATTGCATTTTAATATTCATTAAAAATCAAAAACATGAATTTTTGCTAATGTTTTCATTAGAAAATCCATAAAATATTATAAAAATATTTTGAAAAAATCCAAAAAAATTATATATTGTGTATTTTATTGTCTTCTAGTGTTAATCCAAAAACCACTAAAAATTTCAAAAGAAAAACCTTAAAAATTAGAAAACACCTAAAAACTTCAAAAAAATCTAAAAAATCTTAGAAAACTCCAAAAAAATATAAACTCAGGTTCTGTATTTTCCCTATTTTATTGCCTTTATTCTAAAATTAATTTGGGAAAATTTTGTTATTGTTTGATATTTTTCATTCCCATTTTAATTTTGGCCACCCTTGTTATTCACTGTCTTCTTATATTTTGGCTTTTAAAAATACCAAAAACATTTAGAAAAACCCCCAAAAATCACAAAAATAGTGGAAAACATAAAAAGACCAAAAAATTTTATTCCCTACTTTTTGACTATTTTTGCCTATTTTTATAAATACTCTATCCCTCTCTTTCTTATTGTATATATATTCCAATATTGAAAAAGTATAAAAAATATATATATAATATAAAAAGAAAATATAAAATCAGAGAATTAAAAATCAAAATACAAAATTAAAAATTAAAAGTTAAATATAAAATATAAAATTAAAAACCCACAAAAATATTTGCATCTTGTAGACAATTAATCACATCAAATTTTTGTGCATCAATTGTTGATCTATCCTGCCTTGCTCCATGTGTTCGAACTCTCTACATACTTGCACCTATACATCTTTTATGTAGAGTTAAAAATAATTTTGACTCCACATTTGCTTGTCATTGTTTGATATTTGATTGTGGGTTCATTGTTGACTAAATTCGGATTTTTAGCGGTCACCGCAGCGACCTCTGTGTTCCCGCCTTGTGTGGATCACAAGACCGTTAGGAATTCGTGTTTATCATTATGTCACACTTCCTGAATTCCATGTGGTTTTGAACAAACCATTAATCCAAATGCCTTCTCTGAGCTCCAAACTTTGATTTAGTTAAGACAAGTTTAAAAGTCGACAATTATTCCAAGTTCTTTCTTTTTATTTCCTTTATTTTCATGTATGCATTTATTGCATGAATGTTTGCTATGGACTAGTAAAGGCAAGTATGGGGGGGTGCTGAATCTCCATTTCATCACCTTTATTCTATCATTGTGGCCTTAAAAACCCTAGCATGTGCATGTAAATAATATTATTCTATATTGATTTAACATTCTTTATTTATTTTGTTCATTGTGTATAGAATATAATTTTTTATGCAAGAATTATAGAATAAAGAAAATTAAAGAAAAAGAAAATATTCCAAAGGTAATTATGACCCTAATTACTTAGACCTAGGCATCTTGATGACTGGGTCGACAAGGAATAAAGTAGGGGGAGATAAAGGTCAGAAATCCAATAAAATCATTATGCTTTTATTCATTAATATTGCATTTTTTGGACTGTCTTGCATATCTCAAATAAAGAAACTTTGTACATGAAAGTCGTAGACAAAAATATAAACAAAAATACAAAATTGATTTCATACAAAGATAATAGACAGTGTTTCTTTTACATTGTAACAAAAAGCCAAAACCCAAACTTCCCTGATCCATATCTCCTAAATAAAAATTTAAAATGTACCAAAATCACCTTTAATTGTATATAACTTTATATAAGTTGTTTAATGAAGGTGGTTTCATTTAATTTGGATTCAAGGTGTGAAAGTTAGCTTTGGGACTCAGTTGTATAGTATATTGGAATAAAATTTTATTTTTATTTATTCTCTATTATTCTTATAATTTTATATTTTTATAATCTTGTAAATGTCATTTATAGTATATGTACGTATTTAGAATATAATGAAATCATAAATAAAACATCAAAATTAAATAGTATACAAAAATAGATATATGAAATACTTATATTTATACCAATATATTATGTACTGGTATTTATTTAAGTGTATAAAAATATTTACATATATAAAAATAAGTTATAAATAAAATATGATAATAAAATAGTAAAATAAAAAATAAAAATAAAAACAAAATACTCGGTGTATAGATGAATATACAAATAAATAGATCCTAAAAATTCACTTGTGATAAACGCGCTCCTAAAAATAAATACAAAGCATATTAAATGCTATATTAAATAATAAGTATTTTCTGTGTTGGAGCCAAATATTTAAAAATTCATTTGCTATTTTATTTTGAATTTACAAAGAATTTTAATTATATTTATTTTCTTGGAGCTGATGTGTACCAACCAGGGATCAGCGTTGGTTGACCCAAATCAACTACCCTTTCACGTTAGATCTACATTTGTTAGAACGAAACACAATCAACGTCGATTTTCTGCAGTCTTATCTTTCAATCTTTTGGATCAATTTCTTCTGCAAACATGTGCCTCGATCAAAGATCTTTCACGCCAAGATCAAATCTTGGTCGAGGTGCCTCTGAATCGCGTGCATCGTCCCAATGAAAAAGCCCATGTACATATACTGATTGGTTTCCCGCATTTGAATTTGATCCCTCTTCTGTTGAAGAATCATAGATCTTAGTCTTGAATCATATTACTGGTGACAATAAAGAGTCACACAACTCTTCAGGGGTTGTCTTTAGTGTAGAATCGAGGTGGTCTGAAGCCTAACCACTCCTCTTCCTCAAGCTCCGCTCCAGGTGGCTATAGTACGGTAAGCTTCATTTTTCTTTTTCTTTTTGATTCATAGTTATAGTAGTAGCATATATCTTCTCTTTATTTCAAGTAATTTCACTTGCATTAGAGTAAAATCCAAAATTCCATTTCGTCGAGGACGAGGATGGTCACGTGTTTGTTACTCATAAGGATATAGAGACTAGATGGGAGCATAACTTCCATAAACTTTTCATTGGGGAAGGAAATAGAGAGATCACTTTGGGTGATCTAGCTAGTAGTGAAAGTTACTTTAATTGTGCAAGCTATAGATGGATACAAAGAAAGGAAGTAGAGAAGGCTTTGAAGGTTATGAAACCTGGGAAAGGTGTAGGATCGGATGACATCCCTGTAGAAGTATGGAGAGTTTTTGGTGAGCATGATTTGACTTGGCTTACAAATTTGTTCAATGTTATTTGGCGAAGCAAGAAAATGCCTGAATATTGGAGGAGGAGTATCATGGTGCCTCTTTGTAAGAATAAAGGAGACATTCAAAATTGTTCAAATTACATCGGTATCAAGTCAATGAGTCACACTATAAAAATTTGGGAACATGTGATTGAAAAAAGGTTGAGGGTTTCCAACGTAAAAGAAAACCAATTCAGATTCATGTCAGGTCGCTCAACTATTGAAGCCATCCATTTGCTGAGGAGAACAATGGGGATCTATAAAGCTAAAAGGAAGAAACTCCATATGATCTTTATTGATTTGGTGAAGTCTTATGATTCGGCCCCACGAGAGATATTGTGGAGAGTTTTGGAGAAGAGACAAGTACATGTCCTATACATTAATCTCATAAAGGACATGTATGATAAGGCTTTATCTTGTGTAATGACCCCGTCTAGGAAGACTGACTATTTTGACATCAACATTGGTTTACATCAAGGTTCAGCTTTGAGTCCATTTCTTTTTACTTTGGATTATGGATGAGTTGACAAGTCACACTCAGGATGAGTAATCTTGGTGCATGTTACCTGCTGATGATATTGTGTTGCTTGACGAGACTAAAGATGGAGTAAATGAGAAGCTTGAGGTCTGGATACATGAGTTGGAGACTAAAGGATTTTGTATAAGTAGGGCTAAGACGAAATATATGGAGTGCACCTTTGATGGAAGCAATTTAGAAGGAATCGATGTGAAGATTGGTGACCATAACATTCGGAAGAGAGATTCTTTTAGATATCTGGGATATATTTTGCAACATGATGGGGTAATTGATGGAGATGGTACTAATAGAATAAATACATGCTGGCTAAAGTGGAGAGGAGCCTCTATTGTTCTCTGTGATAAGAAAATTCCTTGAAAGTTTTACAAAGTAGCCGTGAGACCTGTTATGCTCTATGTATGTGAATGTTGTCCTGTGAACCATAGACATGTGCAGAGAATGGTTGTAGCAGCAATGAAAATGCTAAGGTGTATGTGTCAACACACATGTAAAGATCAAATTCAGAATAATGAAATCAGAAAGAAAGTTGGTGTAGTTCCGATCGAGGATAAGATGTGAGAAAGCTGCTTAAGACAGTTTGGTCATTTGCAAAAGAAGATCAATTGATGCACCAGTTAGGAGATGCAAGTGTTGGGATGTTGAGTCAACTAGGAGAGGGTGAGGACGGCCCAAGAAGTGTTGGAAAGAGACTATACGAAGGGATCTTAGTTTTTTGGATATAAGCCCAGGATTGACCCAAGATAGATCTGGATGGAGGCAAAGAATCCATGTAGCCGACCCTACTTAATTGTGGGAAAAGGCTTTGTTGTTGTTGTTGTTTAGACTATAACTTTTATTCTGTATATTATGAAATAAATTTTATTTTTCTATATTTTATTATCTACAACTTTCATGTACAAAGTTTCTTTATTTGATGTATAAAAAGTGGAAAATAAAATAAGTCCCAAAACTGCATTATTAATGAATTAACAAATGGAATATTTATTGTATTTTTGGATGTTATCTCCCCTACTTTATTCCTTGTCGACCTAGTCATCAATGTGCCTTGTCTCAGGTTTTGGGTGATAAAATATCTTTGTTTTATTCTTTTTCTTTTCTTTATTCTATGATTTTGGCATTAAAAATTGCATTTTATACAATATTTATACTACAATGCATGAAAGTTAATTTATGCAAATTAAGGGTATTTGCATGCATTTACTAGGGTTTTTAAGTCTAAAATGATAGAATAAAGGTGATGAAATGGAGATTCATCAGGGGTTTCGAGGTTCAAAACACTTCCAGGTGCTTCGATGCTCCAGACCCCTATTGATGGGGGCCGAACCTCTTTGACACTTCCATGTGTTGTGGATCGACGCTAGCGACCTTTTGAACATCTCAGCAGCCTCTAGGAGCGCAAGAGCAAGGAGATAGGCTTGATCGATCGAGCTCAGGGGAGGAGCTCTTCCCAGTTCATCCAGACACATACAAGGTCATTCGATCAAGCCCTATTCTTCGTGCAAAGCAGGTGACATCTGATCAATCGAAGCCATCACCGTCAGATCTCCCCTGGGGATTTAATCTCAGTCCTCACCATGTGAAGTTGTATCGTGCACTAAGAAGACGACGCATGTCAAGAGGGGAATCCAGCATCGCATGATCTAGCCTTTAAGGGGTAAATTTCTCATATAACCCTTGATTTTTGTTGTTTTGTTATTTGGGCATGTAATTTATTAAATATGCTTTATATTTTCTAACATTTGCATAGGAACCCCTAAGCTTCTGTGGTTTTGCATTTGGGTCCAATCCAGCTCATCTCATGTGTCATCCCATGTAAGCTGGGAATTTTGCATTTGGGCCCCTACGAGTTCTGTAATTGTAGTTTAATGCTTAAACTTTGATTATTAGTTATAAACTTTTGGGTTATTTGTACATTTGCCCTATCTTTAATTTTAATTGCAAATATACCCCTACCAGTTCGAGTAATTTTATTATTGTTTTCTATTTTTATAAAAATCATCCGTGCTCCAAAAATTGTGAAAAAATAGACTAATGTGCCTAATAGTTTGGTCTTTCATGTTATAATTTTAGTTTTGTATTCTAGATATTCTCCTATCTATTAAAAATCAAAATAGCATGTTTTATTCCTCATTTTCTTTAAAAAAATCCGAAAAATATAAAACCATATTTAAAAATTTCCAAAAAAATGGTATTTGATTATTATTACTATATTTTGCATCTCCATACCAAAAACCCTATAAATAGAAAAAGAAAATGATAAAAAAATATAAAAATATCCAAACTCCTTATAAAAAAATTTAAAAATTCTTTAAAAATTTCAAAAATATTTCTTTATATTATGTATTTTTACTTATACATATTAGTATATATTAAAATAGATTTGGAGAAATTTGGACCCTTTTTGCTACTTTTAATCCTCAAATCAATTCGACTCGACTAAAAAGTCCTTGATTATATGTATTTAGGATTTTAAAAATCCTAAAAATTAGCAAAAATGTCTGAATAATCGTAAAAACATTAGAAAAATATAAAAAAACACACAAAAAATTATTCTATAAATTTTGTTTATTTTTAGTTGTATTTGTAATTATAATACCTTATATCATATATAGTTGTATATATTATATATTAAAAAGAAAAAACTAAAAATCAGAATATTAAAAAGAAATAAAATATTATACAATTAAAATCTAAAAAATTATAAATATAAATAGAAAATTTTATTTTCTTTAATTTATAAGACCCATAGGTTCATTAATTAATTAAGTAATTGTATAAAATATACATATATTATTTATTCATTATTTATCTATAAATAATATACATGCTACACCAACTTGTCTCCCTGTATTCGACACTCTACATACTTGCATCTATATACACATTTTGTGGAGTTAAATAAAATAGATTTTAGCTCTATAGACTTTGCATTTTTTTGATCATTTATGGGTTAATTGTTGTCTGATTCTCCTTTAGTGAATGGTCACCATAATGACAGTGTTCTCGCCTTATAAGGATACTTTAGACCCTAGCCAAAACCACATCTCAACACCTCCCAATTTCCTTCTAGATTACCATTCTTATTTCATTAATAGTTCTCTTGTCTTTCAAAATTAATCACATTTCAACGGTATCAACCTAATGTCCAACATGATTCTCTTTCAAGTAATCTAACACTAATACAATGAGACTGATCGAAGCAACTCCTTTGGTAGCCACTATGTGTCGACAAGAGTCCTCGATGATAGGCACACCTCAATTGAGATCGATGGTTAAAGATACGATTTATAACTCAAATTGTTGTTGAACCTATGACCACCTTCTGTTTTTCTTCGGATACGTGGAAAACTGGTAAGAACACCTCATTCACTAATCACATCCTAGAACTCCCCTCATATAACTAAGATGAGTAACTAACTCGAGGGATCATCCCTCATTAGCCACTCGTGTTAATCCTAGGACGTAAAGTGAGGACTAGACTACCAAGTGCGCATCTCGGAAGGCGATGTCTTGTGGCATCCCGAAAAGAACCTCAGGGCAGCATAGAGAACTACACATCATATAGTCAACGTAACTGGGTTGCGACCATCTAGTCTTCTACCCGAGACCCTCCAAGTGTGTTATCCCATCCCTTGGAAGCATCTACTCCTCTACCCAGGGTGACACGGGAAAATACACCGTGGGCACCACAATCCTCAACATGGGAGACTACATCGATCGTGGAGACCATCAAAGCACAAGGCACACGAGGAAAGGGTTCCAACCATGACACAACCAGCTGTCATACGGATTCGAAGTACTTAGATTGGAATAGATTTAACACTGATCAAGGCTTTTAGTTAGTTAATTCATTATCCAATTAGCATTCAAACCATCTACCATGATTCATCATTTAACCGCTTAAGATTTAGTTGTAAAAGGTCTCACTATAGTTAGGTAATTAGATTATTTATATGACTAACATTTGTTAAGATAATGACTCATTGCATCGATTAGACCACTTCTATTGTTGATAAAAGTTGTAGACCAAGAGTTGGTGCTATGATTTAGTGTCTAACTTTTTGTTTCATATTTCAAAATAAATTAGATGTGTGGATAGAGCATTCAACAAGGAGAAATCTGACTTATATTTCATATTTTTCCAATTACGGAAACTCTTAGAAAACACATTCGAATACGACGGGTGGTCAGATTTCATGTTTTATTTTTCGTCTACAATTTCAAAATAAATTACATGTTTGTATAGAGCATTGAACAAGGATAAATCGGACCCAAGTTTCATATTTTTTGGATAATTGAATCTCTCAAAAAGAGCAGTTGAATGTGGTGGGTGGTCCAATTTCATGTCCAATTTCTCATCTCCGATTTCAAAACAAATTACATGTGTCCATAGATCAGGGAACAAGGATAAATTTGACATAAGTTTCATTTTTTTGGACCATTGGTTCTCTCGAAAATCTCAATTGAATGCAGTGGGTGATCTGATTTTTCGTCTAATTTATCATCTTTGATTTCCAAACAAATTACATGTGTGTATAGATCATGGAATAAGGATAAATCTAACCTAAGTTTCATATTTTTTTGATCAACGGATCTCTTGAAAATCACAATTGAATGTGGTGGGTGGTATGATTCAATTTTCCATCTCTGATTTCGAAACAAATTGCATGTGTGTATAGGTCATGGAATAAGGATAAATCTTACCTAGTTTCATATTTTTCGGATCACCAGATCTATTGAAAATTATGACGGAAGTCAAAGATACGATCTAAAATCTAATTTTGCATGCGTGATCCCAGGTGATCCGGACATCAGATCGATGCGAAAACTACTAATACACGGTGTACGAAAGATGTGCGACCCAACAGTAAGGCAGAAAATCAAAATCCATAACTTCAGGGGTCGTTCCCTAGATATCTCTTCCATCCCAAAATCTGTGATTTTGATATGCTTAGCATGAAATGCACGCTAGCACGGTGTGGACATTGTCTTCCTCTTCGAAGTTATACCTTCATATCACTGATCGGATGTCGAAAAAGTCACTAGCGATAAAGCTCCGGATAGCTCGGGGTAGTGTGTCGGCGATGGTCTTGGATATAATGGTTAAGTGATTCAGTCACTTAGCCTTATATAGGATTCGGTTCATGGCTCAAAAGTCGTAAACCTTCGTATTTTGTGTGTGACTTTTGCATATGGTGCCCATTTTTTATATTCTTAGGCTTGTTGGAAATGTCTCAAAGAGTACTACGTGATAGAGTAATTTACCCAATTTGTATATTGGTTCAGGTCGATACTTGAGTTTTAGTATTTTTAACATTTCCGAGTTTCACAAATAGGAAATGTTTGCTTAAGTTAAAATCTCTCTTTTTACGACTTTTCAAGTAGTTTTATATTTTTATTTGTATGCTATTAGTTAGAACTTGCCAATTTCATAAATGGACTCTGACACTTTCCAATTTGATATTGATTTTATATAATTGAGTGCACATTAATTCAAAAGTGAGTATAGTGAAATCAAATATTGTATGTGAGAGATATCAAAATTTACCACTTTTAAATTACAAATCATAATTTAGGCTTATTTCACCTATATACAAGCTAATATTTTCTTAGAATTTTCATTGATTAATATTAGTGAAATGTACATAGTGGAGTTGGTTTCATGTCATTTGAATTTAGGATTAATTAATAATTGGTGAATTTAGGTGAATATATACAAGTTAATATGAATGCGAAATGAATGTTAATTTATGTAAATTATTTACATATGCATGAATGCTAATAATGATATTATAACCGCCTATATGAACTTAATTACTTAGGATGATGTTCTATTTTCATATAATTAAAGCGATGAATTACAGATTCGTCAGTATCTTCTAAACCACATCCCTCTTTTCTTCTTCTTCTTCTTCCCGATTCTTTTTCATCTTCTTCACTCACACCGCTGACCCTCTAGTCTATCTCCTCTAATACACTTCTTCTTCATTCATTTTTTTGGATTTGAACTCACTCAGACTATGAGTAGTGCCCCTACTTTATTGTCCCTACCTTCACAATCTACCCTCCACGAAAATTGATGGAACTCTCCCTCCTTATTTCCACACACGAAGGAGTGTAACCCCTTTTATTTTGTTCTTCGTGACCTGTCAAACCCCAAACTTTGAGTAGTATCTATACTTTGTAGACCTTCTTCAGCGTCACAACATTACAACAACAACATTGACCTAAAGCTGTGTAGAATGTCATCATTAGACTAGTAGTTCCTCATCTTCGGTATGATCGGAGGAAATGGATGAATAATTAAGGCACTGTCATTGATTTTCCTCTCCTCGCATCTTCATGACACCAAAGCTCAAGTGTATAAGCACTAAGACATCACCAGTATCACTTGAGCTCAGCTTGGCCTAAAAAATCAGAGAAGAAAGAAGAGCACATTGAACCCTAATGTAGCACCCCAAACATAGTACCTTATCTAAGAATCACAAAGAGTGTTATTATCTTATAAATAGTGGGGCTACTACCGGAGAACTTGGGCTTAAGTATTTTGGGATGTAGTTGAGGGCTCCAGTTGGGCCTAAGCTCAATATGTTATATGCACCAGTAATCCCCGATAATGAACTAGGTCTAGGGCTCAAGATGTTACAAATGGCATCAGAGCATATTCCATCTAATAGTGGATATGGTTACCCAAGTGGTGGAGCTACCCATACCATAGAGTTAGGAGGAAAGGGCTATCCAAGAGGTGAAGTCGACATTGTTACTTGAAATAGGTCATGAGCCATTGTGTAAAGATGATTTTACAAATATAAGTGGGGGTGATTGTAGCACTCCAAACATAGTAACGCATCTAATAATCATAAAGAGTGGTAGTAGCATATAAGTTGTGGGGGCTACTACAAGAGAATTTGGGCTTAAGCATTTTGGGTTGTGGTTGAGGGCTCTAGTTGGGCCCAATCCCAACAGGTTGTCTAGACTAGTAATACTTGATAACATGTTCAGGTCGAGGACATAGAACGCTACACCTAAGACTCATCGCATCTCAGGAGAACTGAAGCAGTGACTATTTAATCAAGTGACTGGCTCCCATCTCATTGTTGATCCATCAACCATCCCTAGTGATTGTATCAAATTCATCCTCCATATCAAAAATCGTCAATGAAGCCATGAGCCTCGAAAGCTCGATAAATAACTCATCAACCGCCAAGGGCTTCAAAACATGACTTATATGTAGACACACAATTCGAAGGAAAAAGAAGTATCTTATCCATTTAGATCAGAGCCAAGTCACATTCTTTACAAAATGCGACTTGGGTATTTTATACTCACATCCTTAAAAGTTCCAATATATTACTAAGAATGTCTCCACCTTGGTTTACATTCATTTTTATTGAAAATATATTTCTTAATATATTGCAAACTAGACATAAAAAATTGCAAGTTATATACCATTTTAGCTCAATTTATTCTATTTTCTGACATATTGTGGACTACTATTGGCGATATATCGAATTAATTTGATTTTTCGAGAAAACATTTACTTTAAAACCAATAAATCATTTTAAATAAAAATATATGTTGGGAAATTATTCAAAAAAAATCATTAATGAGTTTTTGTTACAAGGAAACTTTAGCATGTGTATTTTGGATATTCATAAAATAGGTCTAACTTCTTTATTACTTATTTTTATTTTTTTCTAGGAACTATTTGCAATATATCTTAAAAGTTAAAATAGACCTAAGTTTCTTTGTATTCTCTACCATCTATCATTTTTATGGAATTCATTGATGTGGTTTGCTTCACTTAAAAATTAAAATACATCAAATTGAGATTTTTGCACAATTCATTTTTAAAAATTTTATATTAATTTCATAATTTCAAAAAAAGCATAGTAGCTTTATTCCATAATATATTGCATCCTATTTTAATTTTAAAATATGGCTCCTTTAAATTGAAAATACCAAAAAATAAACACCATACTTTTTACAAAGGTTACATATACATAGATTAATTTTGATGTGGTATTTTTTGACTGATCGAGTTATATCGACTTATACTACAACAACTTGATATTCTTAACAAATATGAAAACCACATTAATCACCAATGCCAACAAGTAGGGATGCGAATGGTTCATTCATCGTATCCCTTTTATAAAGATTTTAACATTCATGTCCATATCCTTGTAAAATAGATACAGATATGGATGTCATTTTGATATCCACAAACATTAGTATCCGATCCATATATCCATTTTTGTAAAAAAAATATAGTCATATATTTATTTTTAATCCTATATAACATAATTCTATACCTTCTTTTACCATATTTGTATAAATTTTATGATACAAACACATTTAATAATTTATGTCATGTGTTTTCCATCCAATTTGTATATATTTAAGTCAATTTTATAGAATATTTCTAATATTACTTGTATGCGATCAATATCTTTTTTACATATATATATATATCCGTTTTTTAAAGATATAATATGATAATTTTAATATCTATCAATATCCTCATCTATATTCGTATTCTAAATGGATAAGAACATGTATCTGTATCCATCCATTTGCTTTCCTATCGACAAGGCATGACGGCGGTGTTATCTGACTCGTGTGGTTGTTGAGATGGTGGTCTCAAGACCTCCTTCTACAGTGTATAATTAAACCCATCTAGTCTCCATGACCATGAAGATATTTTGATCACCACTATTTCTCGCGCCATCATCAATGCCTCCGTGAGTGCCATGAAGGATATGGTAAGATCCTTAAGCGCATCATGTAAGCATGAGGATCACATCTTATGCTCTAGAGAGACTAGTCGCACTAGTTGCTCGAGGCAGCGGAAATTAAAATTTTTCATGTGACAAAACCACATGATCCAAGAACACTTCTCGCATCGTTTCATCTAAACCAAAAACAAGTATTAGGGTTACCTCTTGAAGCCTGGTTGTGATCGAGTCTCTAAACGAAGAGACCTCCTGTATCAAGTCTGATCTATCGGAGGAGATGCTTGTGAGTGCGTTGATGAAATGCATGCTTCTTGCAATCCATGTTGATGATCCAAGCAGCGAATATCCTGATTTCATCACACGAGATTTGACGTCTTCTTCACGAGCGAGGCACACCGATGGAGACGGAGATCCACGAGCAAACAGTTTGACAGCATAACAGTGATGCTACGGTGAGAGCGATTCTCTCTAGGGCTCCATGGTGGACATCCACAATAAGAGAAGGAGAGAGGGCGTGTAGAGAATGAGAGAGAGAAAGAGTTGTTGTCTCCAACTTGTGTTGTATATGTAAATAAGAACAAAGGGGGAGCCTCTCCTTTTATAATATTTTGGGATCCATGGATCTCAATCCATGGACAACACAAATCCAGTAGCTCACATTGATTTGTGTTTCTTTTAATGGCTATGATCTTGTTGTTAAAAACACAAAAATAATTTGTTGTCTTTGAAATAAATAAAATACATTGAAAATCAATCAATATATTTCAATATAAATCAAAGCAACAAATATGGAATAACTTGGAAGGAAAACAAGCCTACTTCCATATATAGGGTGGACGACCAACAACTTGGAGAGCCCAAGTTGGCCGTCCACTCTATGTATGGAATGGATGCTCTTTCATTCCAATTATGTCTCACATAATATTGCACATATGCAACAACTTTTTTGCAAAAATATTCACCAAAATAATTCTGAATTATGTTGTGAATATTGCAATCATGTCATTGGAAACTTGTGAATCACATTCACAATGCCAAAAAAAATGTGAATTGCATTTTCAATTTAATATCCAATGTGAATCCAATTCACATCAACATTTATTTAACAAATGTAAATTATAAATAGCTCTCTCCTATATATTATAAATCGCATTTATAGTATATATGATTAATATGGATAGTCCTATCCACATCATTCATATCCATGATAATTAAATCACATTTAATAATCTTGAATATCTATTCTCATGTGTCCAAACAAACGAATCACATTCTCATTATTCTCATCTTTGATAATTAAATCACATTTAATTATCTACTATAACTCTTTTGATAATATGAATCAATTCATATTATTTATAATAATTAAATCACATTCAATTATCAATTTTCTCAATGCTCGGATATATAATATCAACAATGAAATTATCCTGAACTCTTTCAAGGATGATGCGCTTTCTCTGCGAATACTTGGAGATAAGGACATGGCGATTGCATTGTTCCATGTATAGTGACTTAAATATAGAGATCACGTCTCAAATCCATATATCGAGCCTCCCATCAATGCTTGATTAAATCAAGACCGCAAATATAATCTTCTCATTGCATATGAATCGTATTCAGGTTAATGTCCAATATTTGGACCAAGATTAGATCACTTCTCTTCTGAGAGGAGTCACTAAAATCCAGACATGTTTCATCACACCCTAGGAATGGAAGCGTCATGGTTATACAATCATTTATGATCACATCACCCTCAGGTATTCCAAATATATGTACATCATGCATACTGGAAGACTAGGAATAAACCTGAAGTATTAGATTAAATTTATATTGTCTACTTCATGTTTTTATCATCAAGTTTCTCATTCGATCATTGGGAGTCGGCATTGATCATATAATTTCCAAAAGTATATATCATACCCTGATGTTGATCATATACTTTCCAAAAGTATATATCAAACCTACAAATTCAGTCAAGCTTCCAAAGCGAGATGACCATGCACGGATTTGATTCTTTTCAATATCTCATGAGTGAGACCATGTCTTCCGGTTCAGTAAATGAACCTGTATGATCCATTTGAGAGTTTGTATTACTCATATGCCCTTGCATGCACACCAACGCGTCGGTGTATAGACCTTGATTAGGTCATCAACCTATGAGTCTACCAAATGTACATACTTAGACATATACTAACACGTCTATCTCTGGTCAGAGGATGTGTGCCAATATCGTGATAGCATACGACATAGTACTTTCGTTATCTCGATCTCGTTATGTCAACTCTTTGACCTAACTAATCTGACACCTTCGAATCTCTATTCCTATGGAAAGGACCTGCATCAAGAGGTCGGTCAGATATCAACTTTAGAGAATGGATTTCCATCTCCTTCTCAGGCTGGAGATCCTCTCTTAATAATCATTTGACGGTGCTTGATGAGTCCTCAATCTAATGCCTTAGATATTCATCCAAGCACCGGCCTCTATGATTCAATTATTGAATCAACAACTGTATGATCATTAAGATGATCATGGTACATAACCATAATTGTACTAAGGGACCTATTATGCAAATAATTATTCTTCATTTCAGATCAGGGAATGATATTTGCAATAACATTTATTGCATAATGGCTCGTCGTGGGCTCGCATGTCCAACAATCTTCCACTAGCCCAAGATCCATTAATGGGCTAATCTTTAAACTGACACTCATGTGAAATTAATAGGATATTTAGAAAAATAGCTAGGTAAGATAATCAATCATTATGTTCCTGAGAGACTATACCAAGTCCTTTTACGGCACTTGCATATCTCCCAGTAACAGTGATGACATCTAATGCGAATGTTGCATCTTATGCAACCAATACTCAATATTGTCAGTTATAGTGTCCTTGACACTATAGTTTAATAATTATTATAACCAGTATTTAGATTATCCTTATAAGAATACACTTATTCCCGGAGATCTCTATCTCCTAAGGTATTTGCAGTTAAGACCTTTTAGATCACTATCTATAAAGTCTTAAGTCCTTGATGATAAGACTTAGATATCATTATCTCAAAAGTCTTGTCCTCTTTGAAGGTATTGCCATCACTGCAATCAGGTGTTTTATCTCCATAGTAGGATTAGTAATAATTTACTACTCCCACTGTATGGCAGACAATTGGCTTTTGTACACATCTAGCATATACTTAGCTTCCCAAAGTAGATGCACAAGGGCAAGAAGTTCTAGCATTAACTTCCTCAACTCTTTTGAGGTGCTATCCCTTCAGATAGGTTAGTACCATATCTTAAGGGAATGAAGCCTTCCTTGGAATTTTCCAGAATGGAATATGTCTGAGGTGTACTACTAATGTGATAGTCCAAATATCTTCTTCTCTATGCTTCTGAACACCTTCGGAACCAAGATTCAAGAGGTATCCTTGAGATTATATCTCAAGTTATGGAACAACTAAATCATAAAACACTTATTATTTTCCTTATATCATTTTAAATGATTAGGATATCGTCTACATTTAGCACGATGAACATAATGGCACTCCCACTAAGCTTCGCATGACTCATCAAGATTCTATTTGAGATCATAACATTTATAATTTCATCAAATATTATGTTCCATCTACAAGAAGCTTATTTGAGTCCATAGATGGAGTTATTTAGCTTGCACACTTCACTTTCCTCAACTGTGAAGCCCTGAGGCTACTTCATATGAACACCCTCAAAGAGGTATTCATAGAGGAATGCAATCTTGACTCACATCTTTAAGATGACATAGCGAAGTTGTGTAGCCATAGTTAGCAATATTCTAATGGATTTAAGCATGGTTACTGAAGAGGAAGTCTCATTGCAAGCAATGTCTTCTCTTCGGTGTATAGCTCATGACTACGAGCCATGCTTTGAAGGTCTCTACCTTCTCATCAGGTTCCCTCTTTCTCTTGAAGATGAAGATCCATTTACACCTTATTGAGTCTTACCCATATAAGTGGATACTCGAGGGTCCATATAAACATTTGTATATGAAGTCTACTTTAGACTTTATTGCTAACATCCATCTTTCCATGTCATGATCCTCATAAGCTTCATCACACAAAGCAGATCATTGTCAGAATTAACTGACACATGGAATCCATTCTTAAACTCATTTGAAGAGATATGAGTGTTTCATCTTTAATTGTCCTTTTAGTTTCCAATTTCAGGAGCCTCGTTATCTTCTCAAGATTAAATGAGTTCCTTTACTTTATTTCCATCTTGATTCTCAAGAGAGTCATCCTCTAAGAATCACATTCTCAGAGATGAGATCTTTTAAGAATCTCAAGGTCATAAAGTAGGTATCCAATACCATCCTTTATTTTCCTAATGAAGTAGCACCCTCCGGTGCTAGATTCCATTTTATTTGCATGGAACCTAATTAAGGATATATATTGTAGTCTGTAGTCTCTACTACATATATATATCTTGAAACTAAGAGATAATTATGCTAGTATTCACCATTGATCAAATCATGTCACACATGATCGATTGTATCTCTCTACAACTCTATTGAATATAGGTGTATCAGGAGGAGTGAGATAAGAATGATATTCCTTTCTCCTTAATGTATTCCATGAATTCATCTAATATGTACGTGCTACCTAGGTTAGATCAAATTCATTTTATCTTCCTTCAAACTTTGGTTTCAAACCAAAATTGTGAAATCTTTGAACATTTCAAAGATTTCTAAGGTGAAGGGAAAAAATCTCATATAACAAATAATCATTAATAGATATCACATATCTATAATGTTTTTTTAGATATAGATGATCCACATACATCAAAATGCATGAGATCCTGAATACCTTGACATCTTACACCATTCACAGAGAAGGGTGTATTGGACATTTTACTTTGAATACAATATTCATAAGTATGTAAGTTTTGAAATTTTAGACATTCTAAAGTTCAATATCTTACTAGTCTATTGATCAAATCAACAGACATATGTCCAAGGTTTAATGCTAGATCATTGTCAAATGATCTTCATCCTCCTATTAATCTTTTAAGGTTTAATTTTCAGTATTAAAAATCTTAATGAAACATTCATTAATATTCTAATTTAGCACAGTCCTCTAGATGTCAAATTACTATTTGAAATATATCCATCATAACTCTTTAAGATATGTCTATTCCAGAATTCATGTTTATTACCAACATTTAGAAATAAACAATGTGTGTATTCAAGTATCTAGGTCATAGAGACATTCTTTAATACTGAGGACTCTCTCACTGAAAATATGACGTCTATGTATTCAATAGAGATTTTTGCAACCATTGCATCAATATCCATGGATGACTATTAAACCTTAGATCAAATTTCTAGTCTTCTAATACATATGCAACCAATTGCAAGTGTTATTAGAAGAATGAGATACAATTATTAGACTTTTAATCTTATCCAATGAGTAAGTAAATTTCAATTATTATATGTAGATATAGATTATTCGGATGCACTATCTGAGTCCTTCTCTAAGGATCCTAGATAGACTAGATAGTCACACTATCAATACATCGGCTTATTGCGGTATTGGAAATTATTCAACTATTTGGATGTCTTAAGGAAATTACTGAAGTATAGTCAACTCCTTGACTTTCCTTCTTACATGGTTCAGACTCATGCTTCCACTACGCTCTCTTCATCTATAAACAACCATTGCTTAAGACAAAGCATCTCTTATGTTGAATTCAAAAGATTTTAATATAAGAGTATTTCAACATTTATACATGCTTTATTCAATTCATACAATATGAATATTATGAAACTTCATGAATAACTAGAGTATAGATAGTAGATTGATGACACTCATCGTATCTACATCCATCTAGACTCTAAAAGACTTTGGTTTAGGTAGGTACTCAAACTTTTTGAGTACATTATCTCTTGTAGAGCTACCTTTCTGCATGATGCAGTCAACCACGTCATTCATGATTAAATATCGAGAGCACATATGTATGTTAGACATCTTCTTAGATTTTATAAGGATTAATTGACAATTGCGATCATCATCGACATGTCACTTCCAAAGTACATTGGATGAGATCAAGACTATAGAGACATACAAACCCTAGGGTTTTTAGTCCTATTGTCTATTTAATTGTCATTCCTAATTATTATGAGGAAACTTGCACATTGCAATCACATACATTATGTGTCCAACTGCAAGTACAATATCTTGATCATGGATCCAATCCATGATAATTTACTTATTATTATTGAGTATTCTATTAAGTGGGTTTAATGAAGGATTATCTGAAATAAGAAATTTACGTATATATATACACATTTTACTTTGATTTAGGAATTTTTATATCAAAGTTGTCTTACCTTGTCAATACTGAAAGTTCATTCCCTTAATCACTTTAAATGTAAGAGATATACTTACTATTATATCTTAGCAAGATCTAGGACCTCCTTCCTTATCTTTGTCACATCCCAATAATATGAGAAATTGTAGCTTGGATTAAAAAGAAGCGGGAACATATTCCACTTTGCAAGTCCAACTTGCATTCCCAGTTCAGTCTTTAACACCCGAACCCACCGCCCTAAGGTGATGTTGACCCATCATTAATTGAACCAATCGTCAACATGAATACAACTTGCTATGCACAATCCAATATTGCCCCAATGATATGAGGATTCGATATTGGGGTCACTACGCATACGTCCTTACTCTTTAGAGAAGCGAAGAGCTCGATCCATATGCACTTGCATATAGGAGCTGTCACTTCAGACAAGCGTCTCCTACACACAATCCCTGGCGACAGAACCCTTTCTTGACGGGAGACCATGAATGTCACTTATGTGATCCTCCATATCACGTTCAAATTCTAATTAATTATTATGAATAGTATTCACATAATTAATTCTTCCAAGGGAAATAACATCTTTACTAAAAATAGAGTGTTTAATTTTAATTGGATTCTAATTAATCTAATCATATTAATGATCCAATTAATATACAACAAACATTCTTTATTGTTACTTGAAATATGGTATCATCACAAATACGTATTATTTTCAATTTTAATAATTAGAAAATACACCGTGATTACTCATGCATTATCGAGTCCCTACCCACTATCATGGCCAGTATCGACGGGAGTAGGACAGACCGCACACGATGTAACCTGCTACCCCAACGCTTCCCGACTAGACACCATATCCACCTCGAGAAAGGATAATGCCAAATTGATCATTGTGTACTTGAGATGATAATCGGTTTTTCAACCAAAGTTATATCATATAATAATAAAAGCAAATTTGATTAACATTATAAGGAGATTTGCTAAATAAATTCTAATCATATTCAAGCAACTTTGTTTGTTGGAATGTAGATCATGCAAATCATGTAACTCATTTGTGATCTGGATCACATCTAATCAATTATTGATTAAGACAAAGTCATTTAAGGAAATAATTATCATCAAATATTTCACAAATATTTATCCATAATTATTCCAAGAAATTAAACAATTTAGTTTCACTAATTGATTAAATGATAATCACAAGGCTCTTGATTAGGAAACTAATTTCCAGCAGTGACCCTCACTTACTAAAATTAGCATATCTCAATCAACTTAAATCCATATTAAGCAAAATAAGTCCCTAAAGTTTGCTAATTTGATTTACAACAAAACTTAAGTCATTTTCATGCATTTTTAGGTGTTTTAAATCAGTAATTAATTCCTTAATTGTGTCATGATTCACAGTCCCCGAAATAGTGGATACATGTTCACTAAAATGATCATAACTTAAGCAAACGGATTCGAAATCACACAAACTCAGATCCTACGGCTTCATTATTTAATAAGGAACATAATCCATAGATTTATGACTCGTATTTAGCCTGATTCTATTATTTTAATGCTTAAATAATTTAAACAGAGCCGAAAATATTCACTAAATAGAGATGCGAAAATGAAATGCGAGAAGAACTTTCACAAACCCTAATGAACAAGTCTTCCTAGATTTATGGATCGCATCCAAAACCCCCTCTGATACCACTTTAAGGATATGGTAAGATCCTTAAGTGCATCACGGAAGCGTGAGGATCGCATCGTATGCGATCGTGAGTGACTAGTCGCACTAGTTGCTCGAGCTAGTAGAAATTAATTTTTTTTTCATGTGACGAAACCACATGATCCAAGAACACTTCTCGGATCATTTTGTCTAAACCACACACAAGTATTATTATTACCTCTTGAAGTGTGGTTGCGATCGAGTCTCTAATCTAAGAGACATCTTGTCTCAAGTCCGATCCGTCGGAGGAGACGATTGCGAGCACGTTGATGAAACACGTGCTTCTCGCAATCCATGTTGATGATCCAAGCGACGAATCTCCTGATCTCGTTACACAAGATCTGACATCTTCTTCACGAGCGAGGTGCACCGAAGGAGACGGAGATCCACGAGCAAACACTTCGGCAGCATAACAATGATGTTGCAGCGAGAGCGATTTTGTCTAGGGCTCCATGGTGGATGGCCACAATGAGTGAATGAGAGAGGGCGTGTAGGGAATGAGAGAGAGAGAGAGAGTTGTTGTCTCCAACTTGTGTTGTGTACGTAAAGAAGATCAAAGGGGGTGTCCATCCTTTTATAATATTTTGGGATCCATGGATCTCAATCCATGAACAATACAAATCCAATGGCTCACATTAATTTGTGTTTCCTTTAATGGTTATGATCTTGTTATTAAAAATACAACAATAATTTGTTGTCTTTGAAATAAATTAAATATATTGAAAATCAATCAATATATTTCAATATAAATCAAAGCAACAAACATGGAATAACTTGGTAGGAAAACAAGCCTCCTTCCATGTATAGGGTGGATGGCCACCAACTTGGAGAGCCCAAGTTGTGTAAAACCCCATATTTTCATTTTCTAAAAATCTGGAGTATTTTTGACATTCAATTGTCCTCATATTCCCTTTCATCCTTGCTTTTAATCTATACGCGCTTGATAGGCACCCTATTCAATATGGTTAGATGGTCGGATGTTGCCTCTTGATATTGATTCTTGGAGAGTATTTAAATATCGTGGGATATTTTAGCAGTACCATATTTTTGATGTCTTCTTTCATCTAATAGTAAGTTTTAGATCATGTCCGTATAATTGGAATTATAACTTGAAAAAAAATCATACCATCTTAAGAAGGTTTGAATCTGAAGGGCTTACATGCTGCGAATCAAATTGATTGTCATGTTAAAATGTTGTTATCGAATTCTATAGTATAAGATCACATATCCATTAAATAATTATATTCTTTTCTGTCCACGATTACGATGAAAATATATAATTTATATTATTCGGATGGAGTTAAATGCATGGCATTGATTTAATCGTTGTATTGGGGGTATAGATATTAAACAAAACCATTTTTATTTATATTATATCTTTATGAAGATTTATGGAGTATGCGTTACTTAGTGGTAAGATGAATGCACGTATGTAATAAGAGTAATATAAAATGCATTTAAAGAGTTTACATTTAATATGTAGTAAATGCTTGTAAAATAATAATAATAAACTCTAAATTTAGTGAGGTTTCATGATAGAAATAAAAAGCCAACCGCACTTTTCTCCCATATTTTTATGAGTTATCGATTCTCTGTCTTTAAGGGATAATTAGTATCGTAATTAAAGAAAAGACGATGAAGAAATGGTGGTGATTACCATTAGTGAATGACAATTACATCAGAATAGATAATAATGGGAGAATATTATCGTACTAAATGTCATGATCATCTAATTGTATATAGCAAATTAGATATCACGTGTCAGAATCATCCTATTAAGTAGTCAATATATTTAAATAATTGTAAGATCGATTACAGGAAACAAACGCCAAGGCTCAAGCTTACAATGTACCCATTTTCCACTTGCATGAAGTATGGATCATATATTTCTCATAACGAAATTGTGAACTTACGCATACAACCTGCTCAATTGATTTTTTTTACTAATTAATTATTGTTCATTATGATTGAACAGGAGTTTCGTGCATGTCCTGTATGTTAGATATGGACTCAAATCGTTTAATGATACGATCAATACTAGCAGCTTCGGTTTTGCTAGTGATACATTACCATTATTTTGTGAGTGAGTTTTCATGGTGGTTGGTGTCACAGGGGTAAATCTCAAACTCTAATTTTTGAGACTAACCTGTGCGGCGTTAGCTTCCCGCAAGCTAACCAGCCTTCCCTTGACGTGTAGGATGTACACCAGCACACCGATCAAACACGCCGCTAGAATACTCGAACACAAGCACTAGCACAAGGACACAAGAGTTGTTGGCACAAAACCCTTTTGTATTGCAAGAGACTCACTCTGAGTGTGTTATCTACAAATGAGCTCTACCCCTCCTTATATAGACATCCTGGGGGTATACGAAGGGACACCATTATTACATGTACAATGAATGCAAGGACTCTTAGTCTTCTATGGAGACCCTTCGTCTTCCTAGATGACTCTTCGTGCGCTTGGCTCTTCATCTTCCGTGCAATCCCTTCGTCTTCTGCAACCGACGCCATGTCACCCGCTCCGTCAGCATGCCATGTCGTCTGCCTCCTCAGCACGCCATGTCATCACGCCACGTCATCAGTGGGCCCCACGCTCCTACGTAGGATGTTGCAGCTCATGCTCGTCAAGTGCCGCCGAACACTTGTGTTGTGCCAAGGGGAACCCGCACTCCTGCGGTAAACCCCCGTCCTTAGCCGTCTGCGAGCTAAGGTGAAGTCCTCCAGAACCTCGAAGTGTGGCCACCGAACCACACGGGCATGCAATACCCATATTGCACGCTATTCCCGTACCTCGGGAGTTGGGGGTGTTACATGCCTCCCCCACCTGATCCATCAGGCGTCCGCGACTGATCCTGCGTCTTCAAGAAATCCTCGATGAGGTCCTTGAACTGCCACAGTGTTGTATCACGTTCCCAGCTTGCCTCCTCCTCTGGGAGTCCCTTCCATTTGACAAGGAAGAAGATCCTCCGGTTCTTCTTGCTCTGGCCCTCCATGCGCCTGTCAAGAATCTTCTCAGCAACCCTCGTGTGCTGAACCCGGACGTTAGGAGGGGCACGTTTCGATGCCCTCCTGGTGTTATCTTCTCTGTCCTCATGGTACTCCTTCAGGAAGCTGACATGGAACACGGGATGCAGCTTCAGTCTCTCCGGAAGACGTAGTTGATAGGCGAGCGGTCCCACGCGTCGAACTATCTCAAAGGGTCCATCGTAACGAGGAATCAACCCTTTGTGCGCCGTCTTCCTTAGGATTTTCTTCCAAATCTGGGGAGTAAGCTTCAGCAGCACCTTCTCCCCAACCTGGAACTCGACCGGCCTACGGCTCTTGTCAGCCGCCTTCTTCATCCTGCGTTGAGCGTGAGCCAACGCATCCTTCGCTTCCTCCCACCGATCCTGCCTTTCCAGTGCAAAGCGATGTGCAGCAGGACACCGTCCTTGGCTATTCTGCTTAGCCACTTCGTGCGGTGTCACGGGTTGCCTACCCATCACAATTTCGAATGGACTCTGGCCTGTGGTGGAGGTCTGCTGTAGATTGTAGCAGAACTGGGCAGTGTCCAGTAAACTCACCCAATTGTGCTGATTGGCCGTCACATAATGCCTCAGGTACTCTTCCAGCAGGGCATTGATCCGCTCCGTCTGACCATCCGTCTGCGGGTGATTGCTGGTAGAGAATTTGAGATCCGATCCCAGCATCTCAAATAAGGTCGTCCAGAACCGACCTGTAAATCTGGCATCGCGGTCGCTCACGATGTCCAATGGTATCCCCCAGTGCTTCACCACGTTCTGCAAGAACAGCTTCGCCGTGGTCTCTGCCGTGCACTCCTGGGGTGCTGGTACGAAGATCGCGTATTTGGAGAAGCGATCAACTACCACCATCACCGCATTATTCCCATCCACCTTAGGGAACCCAGTGATGAAGTCCATGGAGACGCTCTCCCACGGACGTGAAGGAATGGGCAGGGGCTCCAGCAATCCTGCCGTCTTCTTCCTTTCTGTCTTGTCTTGTTGGCATACAAGACAAGTACGCACATAGACTTCCACGTCTTCCTCCATCTTCGGCCAGAAGTAGCTTGAGGAGAGGAGTGCCAACGTGCGCTCCACTCCTGGATGACCAGCCCACTGTGCGTCATGTGCTTCCTTCAGCAATATTTTCCTCAAGCCACCGCTCGAGGGAACATAGGGCCTCCTGCCCTTCGCATAGAGGACGCCTTCCTCTATCCAGAATCTCCGGACTTCGCCATCGTTCACGCGTTGCACCAAGCGTGAAGTGACCGGATCCTCCTGTGTCTGCTCCCGTATGCGCTCCAGCATGTCTCCAGACACGCGGGTGATTGATGCAATCACCGCGACCTTTGGCTCCTCCGGTTCGCTCTTCCTCGAGAGAGCGTCTGCTACCTGGTTGGTCCGTCCGGGCCTGTAGCGAAGCTCGAAGTCGAACTCGGCAAGAAAGTCTTGCCATCGCGCCTGCTTGGGAGTCAGCTTCTTCTGTGTGGCAAAGCAACTCGTTGCCACATTGTCCGTCTGCACCACGAACTTTGATCCGAGAAGGTAGTGGCGCCATGTCCTCAGACAATGGACCACTGCTGTCATCTCCTTCTCGTGCACGGAGTACCTCCTCTCCGCTGGATTCAACTTGCGGCTCTCGTAAGCCACAGGGTGCCCATCTTGCACCAGTACACCACCAAGTGCATAGTCAGACGCGTCGGTGTGGACTTCGAACGGCTTCTCGAAGTCTGGAAGTCGTAGAATGGGTTCTTCAACCACCGCCCTCTTCAGCTTCTGGAATGCCTCCTGGCATTCGCGCGTCCATCTCCAAGGCTGATCCTTCCGAAGTAGGTCCGTCAGGGGTGCTGCCTTCTTGGAATATCCTTTGATGAACTTCCTGTAGTAGTTCACCAATCCGAGGAAGGATCGTAGCTCTGTCGCCTTTGTGGGGATTGCCCACTCTTCAATTGCCTGTGTCTTCCTTGGTTCCATGCGTATCGTGCCTCCGCCCACGATATGCCCAAGAAAAGAGATGGTCTCCTGACCAAAGGCGCATTTCTCCGGCTTCAAGTACAACCGGTTCTGCCTCAGCTTTTCAAGCACCATCCGCAGATGCTTGACATGCTCCTCCAGGGTCCTGTTGTACACTACTATGTCGTCCAAGTACACTACAACAAACGAGTCGATATACTCGCGGAAGACATCATTCATGAGAGTACAGAAAGTTGCCGGGGCATTAGTCAACCCAAACGGCATTACAAGGAACTCAAAAGACCCATAACGCGTAACACACGCAGTCTTTGGCTCGTCTCCTTCCTTGATTCGGACCTGGTAATATCCTGACCTGAGATCCATCTTCGAGAAGTACTTGGCTTGGCCCAAGCGATCGAACAGGTCTTCGACATTGGGGACGGGGTACTTGTTTTTCACCGTCACCTTGTTCAGTGCGCGGTAGTCCACGCACATCCGCATGCTCCCGTCCTTCTTCTTCTGGAATAGCACCGGTGCTCCATACGGTGCTTTGCTTGGACGCATCAGACCAGCGTCCACTAGCTCCTTGAGTTGTCTCCGCAACTCCTCCAGATGTGCAGGGGGCATCTTGTAAGGTGCAAGTGCAGGGGGCGCCATACCTGGCAGTAACTCGATGGCGTGATCGACGTCTCTCTTCGGTGGGAGCTCCCTTGGCAGCTCCTTCGGCATCATGTCCTTGAACTCGCCCAGCATCTTCTTTACTGCCTTGGGGCATGGCTGTGTCTCCTCGCCATCTTCTTCGACGCGTACCGTAGCAAGATACGTCGTCTCCCCTTTCTTTAGCCCGTTGCAGACTTGCATTGCAGACATGGCTCCAGTCTGCCCTTTCTTCTTGATAGCCCTGATGAAGCAGGGGCTATCTGCAGCCGCGAAGAAGACGCCTCCCAGATAAGGCGTAACAGACGCCTTCGCCTTCTTCAAGAACTCGACTCCCAAAATGACTTGAAAGTCGTCAAGAGGTACCACGAGGAAGCGTACCTTTCCTTGCCAATCACCCAGCTGGATAGTGCAGTTTGCCATACCTTCGATCTGCAGAGACTCGGAGTTGGCAAGCTTCACGCGGCACTGGCTCTTCTCCAAGGTAACTCCCAAGCTCCCGAACTCTTTGCTGGAGATGAAGTTGTGTGTCGCTCCAGTATCGATCATGGCCGAAAGGGTCTTCTTGTGTACCACGACATCGAGGTACACCAACTCTGGGTCTTCGCGCTCCACCTCCACTTTCGCCTCTTTGCCCGACTTCAGCGGACACAAGCGGACGTTGCGCAGCAACTTGAGGTTCGTCATGCGCGCCTCTTCGTCTGAGTTCTCCTCCATGGTCATGGAGTTCAGCTTCTCTCGCTTCGGGCACTCCCGCGCCCGATGTGGCCCATCACAGATAAAGCAGCCCTTCCCCTTGGGTTGCTCGACCTTCTTGGAGGATTCCGCACCCTCCCTTGAAGTTTCGGCCTTGCCAAACTTCTTGAACGGCTTTCCCTTGCTTTTCTCTTTGGGTTTGCTCTTGGTCTTCTCAGTTTCCTTCTTCTCGGTGGTGGGTTGGACTTTGTAGTCGACCAACGCATCCGCAGCAGCGATGGCCGTCTGGAGGTCCTTCACCCCTTGCCTCCTGAGCTCCGCCTGAGCCCAGTTCTGAAGACCCACCATGAAATTGAAAAGTTTGTCTTCTTCAGACATACCTTTGATATCCAGCAGCAGCGATGAAAACTGCTTCACGTACTCCCGTACGGTTCCCGTCTGCTTCAGCCTTCGGAGCGCCTCCCTCGCTACCCAAGCAGTGTTGGTGGGTAGGAACTGCTCCTTCAGCTCCTTCACCAACTCATCCCAAGACGAGACGTCTGGTCGTCCTTCGGATGCACGGCTCCTCCACCATAGCTTTGCGTGGTCGGATAAGTACATCGCCGCCAAGGATACCTTCTCCGCCTCAGGAGTCTTGACAGCTTTGAAGTACACCTCCATGTCCCACAAGAAATTCTCCAAGTCTTTGGCACTCCGCGTACCTGAAAAGGACTTGGGCTCTGGGACCTTTGGCCTTCGAGACTCGCTGGATCCGCCCCCATTCGCGATCGCCCTCTTGACGATGGAGAGTTCCCCATGCAGATCTTGCACCAGGGACTCGAGCTCTTCTAGCTTCTCCCCGAGTGCTTTCATCACGTCAACCGAGCGCTGGCTATCGCCAACGACATCTGACACCACGCCTGCATCATCCTCCAGACGAGCTAAGCGTTGGGCATGAGTACCCAGCTGAGACTGGATCTCCATCACGATCCCCTCCAAGGAAACAAGACGATCTCCGGTGTTGGGCGCCATTTCTCGCTCTGATACCAGTTGTCACAGGGGTAAATCTCAAACTCTAATTTTTGAGACTAACCTGTGCGGCGTTAGCTTCCCGCAAGCTAACCAGCCTTCCCTTGACGTGTAGGATGTACACCAGCACACCGATCAAACACGCCGCTAGAATACTCGAACACAAGCACTAGCACAAGGACACAAGAGTTGTTGGCACAAAACTCTTTTGTATTGCAAGAGACTCACTCTGAGTGTGTTATCTACAAATGAGCTCTACCCCTCCTTATATAGACATCCTGGGGGTATACGAAGGGACACCATTATTACATGTACAATGAATGCAAGGACTCTTAGTCTTCTATGGAGACCCTTCGTCTTCCTAGATGACTCTTCGTGCGCTTGGCTCTTCATCTTCCGTGCAATCCCTTCGTCTTCTGCAACCGACGCCATGTCACCCACTCCGTCAGCATGCCATGTCGTCTGCCTCCTCAGCACGCCATGTCATCACGCCACGTCATCAGTGGGCCCCACGCTCCTACGTAGGATGTTGCAGCTCATGCTCGTCAAGTGCCGCCGAACACTTGTGTTGTGCCAAGGGGAACCCGCACTCCTGCGGTAAACCCCCGTCCTTAGCCGTCTGCGAGCTAAGGTGAAGTCCTCCAGAACCTCGAAGTGTGGCCACCGAACCACACGGGCATGCAATACCCATATTGCACGCTATTCCCGTACCTCGGGAGTTGGGGGTGTTACAGTTGGGTAGATGGAGATAGGCACCTCAAGGGATTGTGCATGCACCCTTGGGCCCTGGGAAGATGCCATGAAGGTCGTGACCCCAACGGACGAGTTGGATGATGCGTTGCACCTAGCAGTCCGGTAGCATCCGGAGTCGCTCGACGGAGTAGGCAGGTGATGCGGTTGGCGTTCTTGGTTTCACACTTATACACGATATTAAGACTCGAATTAAAAATTGATGTGGCCGCGTCGAATTTTACTTCGAGTATTAGTATTGTGAGAGGTGTTCCGGGATATGGTTTGAAGTTGGAGAATTTGAGGTTGAAATACTTGGAGGTTTATCCAAGATGACAAACAAGTTCCCGCATAGCGGAGGCCTGCGAGTCGCGTACTTGCGTGTGCTAAAATAATACGAAAAGGGTAAATAATTTATGATCGGATGCCAGATATTGTATATCATTGTGGACTCTAACCAACTTGTCAAAAATATCAATGATGATTGTGGTAGAACTTAAACGATTATTTTTTTATAAAATCAATGTGATCGAATGTGATTTTAAATGACTTGGCGTTCTTTCTGAATTGTTTCAATACATGCATATTCCAATAAATAAAATTGGGTATACATTCTTTTCTTACCCCTACTTTAGTCGTTATAATATTTGTCTTGTTACTGGGCAACTGCTCATAACGTTGCCCTCGTGTGAACCCAACAGGTGTATCTGAGCAACAACCGCCACAGTAGCGCTCTTTTGAGGAGATCAGACTTCTTTTCGTCATATTCGCATCAGGCAGGATGCGTCCTGCTTAGAGTAATTTATTTACTTCCGCTTTATTTTATGATATTCTGAGAGACTTTGTAGTGAGATATGTGGAGAGTTTTTCTACAAAGTTTAAGATTTTTTGATGGATCTCATATCATGGACATGGACTTGATGAGTATTGATCAGAATGGATGTTGCATTTTTATTTCCATTTCATACTATTCTCATGTTGTTATTTATATTCAAATGTTAATCTAATGTGCATAAGATGGTTTGCTGAGTATCATAGATCATGGGCGTATTTGGACCGTAGGTCCGACTTTCCCGTCTCGTCGGTTTCGGTAGCCGGAGGGGTGGGGCGTCACAAGTTGGCCGTCTACTCTATGCATGGAATGGATGCTCTTTCATTTCAATTATGCCTCACATAATATTCCACATACGCAGCAACTTCCGTTGCAAAAATATTCACCAAAATAATTCCAAATTATTTTGTGAACATTGCAATCATGTCATTGGAAACTTGTGAATCACATTTACAACCCAAAATAAAATGTAAATTATATTGTCAATTTAATGTCTAATGTGAATCCAATTCACATCAACATTTAATTAACAAATTTAAATTACAAATAGATCTATTTTATATATTATAAATCATATTTATAATATATATAATTAATATGGATGGTCCTATCCACATCATTCATATCCATGATAATTAAATCACATTTAATAATCTTGGATCTCTATTCTCATATGCCCAAATAATATGAATAACATTCACATTATTCTCATCTTTGACAATTAAATCACATTTAATTATCTATGATAACTCTCTTTATAATATGAATCAAATTCATATTATTTATGATAATTAAATCATATTCAATTATTAATTTTCTCAATGCTCGGATATACAATATCAACAATGAAATTATCCTGAACTCTTTCAAGGATAATGTGCTTTTCTCTGCGAATACTTGGAGATAAGGACAGGGTGATTGTATTGCTCCATGTATAATGACTTGGATATTGGGATCACATCTTAAATCCATATCTCTGGCCTCCCATAGATGCTTGATTAAATCGAAACTGCAAATATAATCTTCTCATTGCATCTGAATCACATTCAGATCAATGTCCAATATTTGGACCAATATTAGATCACTTCTCTGCTTAGAGGAATCACTAAAATCCAGACCTGTTTCATCACTCCCTATGAATGGAAGCATCATGGTTATACAATCATTTATGATCACATCACCTTCAGGTATTCCCAATACCTGTACATCCTTCATACTAGTAGACTAAGAATAAACCCGAAGTATTAGATCAATTTTATATTGTTTACTTCATGGTTTTATCATCAAGTTTCTCATTCGATCATTGGGAGTCGATATCTATCATATACTTTCCAAAAGCATATATCATACCCAGGTGTTGATCATATACTTTCCAAAGGTATATATCAAACCTACAAATTCAGTCAAGCTTCCAAAGCGAGACGATCGTGCACGGAATTTGATTCTTCCCAATATCTCATGATTGAGCTCATGTTTTCCAGTTCAGTAAATGAACCTGTATGATCCCTTTGAGAGTTCGTATTACCATATTCCCTTACATGCACACAAACATGTCGGTGTATAGACCTTGATTAGATCATCAACCTATTAGTCTGCCAAATATACATACTTAGACATATAGTAACACATCTGTCTCTGGTCAGAGGATGCATGCCTATATCGTGATAGTATACGACATAGGACTTTGGTTATCTCGATCTTGTTAAGTCAACTCTTTAACCTAACTAATCTAACACCTCTGAATCTCTATTCCTATGTAGAGGACTACATCAAGAGGTCGGTTAGATATCAACATTTAGAGAATGGATTGCCATCTCCTTCTCAAGATGGAGATCCTCTCTTAATAATCATTTAATGGTGCTTGATGAGTCCTCAATCTAACTCCTTAGATATTCATCCAAGCACCGGCTGTATGATTATTAAAATGGCCACAGTACATAACCCTAATTGTACTAAGATACCTATTTTGTAAATTAATTATTCTTCATTTCAGATCAGGGAATGATATTCGCAATAACATTTAGTGTATAATGACAAGTCGTGGGCTCACCTGTCCAACTCGTCAATCCCTTTCAGTTCCTTTCTCCTACTTCCATCCTCCGAGTCTGCTTCCATCCACAAACTTGTTTGATATATAATATAGTAAAAATTAGACTCTCTTTTTGTCCCATTTAATAAATGAAATTTACTGCTCAGTTTTTTAAAATTTATATTAAGGTGAGAAAAATCAAGATCTTTTGAATTCAATTTACTGTTCGAGATAGCTGATTTGAATTTACTTTAATTGTGGAATTTTCTTTTATTGATACAAAGGAAGCAATTCTAAGAGATTTGATACGAAAATAATAGAATATCATGGTTTGACATTCATAGATGGGATTTTTACCCGACAGACCCCTGTAATATTTTCAAATTACCTCTACGACCTTTGAAACAATCTAATTCCCCTCTCGACCCCGTAAAATTGCTCCGTCTTACCCCACATACCCTGCCGTTAGTTGTACTTTTACTTGAGTCAATAGGATGGGTTAATCTAACCAGAAGTCAAAACTAACGGTGGATCTTCCAACTTCTCTCTTCTTCCCAGATTACAAAGCTCTCTCTTCTTCACTATCTCCTCTACGGTGATGATGGCCTAGATGAAGAAACCAAGATGTTCTGAGTGTGGATCAAGCTCGAATTTCTAAGGTAGTCAATCCTGCTCGTGCTGAAGATTTGGGAACTGACCTTGAACCACCTTGCCTCGCCGAACTTCACGCTATTGTGGGCAAGGAGGTCGAGAAATACGCATCCGAGGGCACCGAGCATGGCACACATGGTGCAGATTGTTGGGAGGACGAAGGGAGGCTCCATGTCGTAGCACGGGGAGAGAGGGGTTTATGTGGCTGCTACGAGGAGAGATGGGTTCACACCAGGAGGGATTGATAGACAACAACGTGACTTTTGCCCACAACCCAACTAGTAGGAAGAGAGATCCGTGCTTCAGACCCGAATCTGGGAGCAACGGAGATATCACGGGAAGCTAATGGTGGCAAGTGGGCAGCATACCTTTGTGTTTGCGACGAAGTTGGAGGGCAACATGGCGGCGGCGATGGTGGTATTGTGAAGAAGAAGGCGACAGTGGGGGAAGGGGGAGAGGGTCGGCGGAGGGGAGATGAAAGTCTACATATTTTCTCGTGTCCGGAGACGTTGAGAAGGAAAATGGCATCTTTTTTCCAACTGATAATTTTGATGCTTGTTTGATTTGACCAATGTGCTTATTCGTATTTCATGCAGGATTCATCCAATGGTAGTAGAGTGTTGGTCTGGGAGGTTGCATTTGATTTCACAGATTATGCTGAGAACATCAATCTTTCTATGGCATCCCTCCAGCTCAAGGGTCCCAATTGCTTTGTTTCTCCGCATCTAAGTTGCTTAGACGTTATTCTTGGAGCTTTTGACATGTGTCTGAAATTGGGATATGGAGGAGGCATAGGAGGTCGGAGAGGAGGAGGGCGAGGGAGGCAGATGTCGAGGAGGCGGGTGGTTGCTAGGTCGGAAAAGGAAGGTGAGGAGTAGGGTGAGGAGGAGTGGCAATCAATGTAAATTTGATAAACAAAATGGATATAATGTAAAGATGGATAACAGAATCTGGTTAGTTTTAACGTGTAAATGAATGGGGGTTAACCATAGGGTATGTAGGGTAAGGGTTAATAAGTTTACGAGGTCGAGAGAATTAGGTTGTTTCAAAGGTCGTAGAGGTAATTTGAAAAGATTATAGGGTTTGCCGGGTAAAAATTCCTTCATATATTATATAATTGTTTCCCTGAACTCAAACGGTGTTAGATCTTCCAAGGCAGAGGTCACTGATTTCCACGGTGGATTATCGTAGTTAATTATTGAATTGATAGACCTTGAGAAACGTCGTGAGAGGATTATGTCATGATCAATAGAGCCTCACATGGTTGATGTTTTTATCCTTCACGTTTTGATAAATATGTAGTCCAATCCCATTAACAACTTTATGAAGAGTTTTTTTGAGGCCATCGGATCGTGTTTAGTGCTTTCTCTGGTTTCTTGAATCTTTTTCAAATTTTTATCTTGAGATTTGGTCTAAGTTGAATTTGGTTGCACATGAGATTTGTAGAAGATTCAGAAGCCTTACTTAGCAGTGACGACAAAGGAGTGAAGGCAATGAGTCCAGGATCGACATGATGGGGGGTCGGGGGGAGATGGATGTAGGACTATAGGGGTTGGGAGGGCTGGATAATGGATGCAAGAGACTCCCAATGTGTGGTGGTTGGAGGTTATTATGATCTTAAAAATGAACTTAAGAACTTTCTAATGAAAAAAGATAATGCAAATACCACACTGAAACTGTTCATAAAAATCATACGCCGCATTTTGACTTATTAACATTCAAGGACTACGACGAATTCAAGTGTTAAGTCCAGGAACTTCAATATTAGGAATTTTTACCTTAGGAACTTTATAAACTTTGTAAATGACCTCTACGACCTTTGAAACATCGTAATTCCTCCCTCAACCATGTAAACTTGTTAACCCTTACCCCACAGACTATGTGGTTAACATCCGCCCATTTACCCATTAAAACTAACCAGATTCCATTAAAAAGTGTTGCATACTACCCTCTTTATTTATCAAATTTACAAAAATGACGCTCCACTTCTTCCTTAACCCTCATCCTTACATTCCCTTCCCCTCCACCCCCTATCATCCTCGACCTCTTAGCCCTCTTCTGTGCCTCCTCCAACCTCGTTCATGCTGTCCTCGACATCCAAGTCCTCCTCGCGCCACCATCGACCTCCCAACCCTCCCCCACGTTGCCCTCGACCTCCCAGCCCTCCCCAGCGCCACCTCCTCCTTCTCCCCTTTGTCCTCCGCCTCTCCCCCCTCCACCTCCTCCTCCCCTCATCTTGCTCCTTCACCCGCAGTCTCAGCTGCTCCTTCTGCCCCTCTCTCCCTTCGCACCACATGTAGTCATAGCTGCAGTTGCTCCTCCGACCTCCCCAAACCCCGACCTCCCCCTCTCCCCGCCCATCCCCCTTCCTCTCTCCCTCTCCCTCCTATGTTTCGTCTGCCTCCGCCCGACCTCTTCCTCTCCACCGCCTCCTCCTACTCTCTCTCCATCCTCCGTTTCTCCCGTCGCTACCTCCCCGACCTCCTCTCCCTCGCCACCTCCCCCTCTCCCTCCTCTATTTCTCTTGTCGTCGTCTCCCTAACCTCCTCCTCTCCCCCTCCCCTCCACTGCCTCCTCCTCCTCCTCCCTTTGTTTATCCACCCCTCCCTCCACTGCCTTCTCCTCCTCCCCTTGTTCATTCACCCTGCCCCCTCCACCACCTCCTCCTTCCCCCCTTCGGACTCGCACCACCACTGACGTCTCTATCTTCTTGTATGCCACCCGCAACATCTTCTACACGTTGTTTTCATTCTTGAACGACGCCCTCATCACGCCCCATTCCGCCCTCTCACATTCTGAGTTCCTTCATGATGTCCTCCGTCTGCAGCATGTCTCCGCTCCACTCCTCCACCCTCGAGCTCCTCGTCACGCACTCGATCGACACCACATGATGTTGTTGTGACCCCGATTCTGCCGACCCACAGCTCAAATCACTCCCATCGATGATGATTGGTTCAACCTAAATAGATTCATTGCTCGAATCTCTCCCGCTCGAACGATGAACGGTTCAGTCCTCATGAAATCCAATCTCTCATCTCTCTAGCGATGCCCTCCGAGTGTTCGTCGACACCCTCATGAATCCGAGGAGCCAGAGGAAGAAGATCCAAACTCATGTTATTGATTCCAGTAAAAGTAACTGCATGGTCTGTGGGATAAGACAAATCGAGATCGAGGGGAGAATTACGATGTTTCAAAGATTGTAAAGACCATTTACAAAGTTTATAGGTTTCATGGGTCAAAACTCAAATATTTTCCCAGAGAGAGGTGACATCCCCTCAAATCGTGATCAACGGCCACAAATAGGTGTTTCTCTACGCTGCCCGATTACCTAATCCGACGGCTACAAAGAAACCCTAGAGGCATCGGAAGACAGGCGAGGAGTATAGAAAGACTTTCGACGGAAGCCCTTCTCCACTCTCTGCGGCGACGGAGCTCTCTACCTCATCCTCCCGCGGAAACCAGTTGACAACAACAGGTGATCCCCGTCTTCTCCTTTTTTTCGTCTAAAGTTGTTTCTTTTCATAGATCTGATGGCCATTTGTTTTTGCTTGAGATGTATCTGATATAAATTTTTTACGAGTTGTCATATGTAAGTTTCGTTCACAATCGATTCCTCGAGTTGTTTTGGGCGGTGTTTGTGACTCCGGATTTTCGTCGTTTTTTTTTCCAAAACGTTGACTTTGAGTTGTCTATTGAACTCTTTGATTTTAGATTAAACAAAAAATAATCGACCATCAACTTCAGACAGTAAATAATGGAAATTGTACCTTTCTGATTTTGCATGAGAGAAGACGATTACAATTCGACAAGCAAACTGAAAAAAGGAGCACCAAAACATTTTTACTTTTGCTTTTCTCCTGTGTATATTTCTTGAGTAATGTGAACGCTTAAAATATGTATATTGGCACCCTTATATATGTGTGCTCTCCTGAAACTTAGATTATATTTGTTGAGACATGAAAAGATGGAACTACATTTTAATTCGTGATTTTATCATAAGTATGCTTGTTATTTGAATAAAAGGGTATTCAGTGGCTGTCTATCTGTATGTTTTTAAATGCCTCAAGCAACAAATTCAGGGGATGTAATTTTATATGAGATACTTTCTTATAGGCATCTCTTATTTCTTGTTTCGGTGGATAGAAGCGAGATAAGGTTGACATACCTATTCCTTATCTAATTATTGTTCATTGGAATAGAGGAAAAGTGTCAGATATTCAATAACATTCGGTAGTTATAAGGATATAGGTAGTGTGACATGGGCTTAAGGGTAATTGTAAAGGGGAAGGAATCAGATGATTTATTAGAGGCTCAATGGTTCTCTTATATGGGACAAGAACCATTGGGTAAATTACAAAAGAAAGACCAAAGAAATACAAAATATAGGAATTATGCTAGAGACAGTTTAATATCTCAACACTCCCCCTCAAGTTGGAGCGTAGATATCAATAAGACTCAACTTGGAACATCTCTGTTAAGGTCCTCTTGCTAGGGCCTTTGTAAGTACATCTGTTGTCTGGTCTCCTGAGCTGACATGCGTAGTAGTGATGATTCCTTTCTGTATCATGTCACGAGTGTACTGACAATCCACCTCTATGTGCTTTGTCCTCTCATGAAAGGCTGGATTGTTTGCAATGAAAAGAGCAGCTTTATTATCACATTGGAGGTGCATGGAAAGAGGCACTTCTATAGTCAGGTCAGTAAGAACGGATCTGACCCACATCATTTCTGTACTAGCTTGTGCCATGGCCTTGTATCTTGATTCAGTCGTCGATCTGTCAACCACCGTCTGCTTCTTACTCTTCCACGAAACAAGGGAATTCCCTGTGAACAACACCTGATGTAGACTTTCTATCTTTTGGACACCCAGCATAATCTGCATCTGCATATGCTGTTATTGAGAGCATGGAAGGTCGTATCCCAATATATCGGTGATATACCGGCGATATATCAGTATCGACAGGTCACCGATATATCGCCGATATGTCCGATATCAGGTATCGACAGACAAAAAAGGCAAGCTGAATCCCGAAGTCGGCGACATGGCGTCGATATATCGCCGATATATCGGTATCGACATGGTACCGATATCGATACCGATATCGATATGTCCTTCCATGATCGAGAGGGATGTGCCTCTACTAAAAGAAGTTCGGTACCAGGTGAAGTCTTCAAGTATCTCAGAATTATATGGACTGCATCCATATGTGCCTATCTGGACTGCTTCATAAACTAGCTTACATTGCTTACGACAAATGATATGTCGGGTCTGGTAATAGTTGCATATATTAGCTTGCCAACATACTCTCTTTTCCTCCCCTTGCCGACCTCCTCAGTATCATTATCGTAGAACTTCATGCTCGGATCAAGTAGAGTACTAACAAGTCTGCAATCTGCCACGTCTGTCTTTGAAAGAAGATCTATAACATACATCCTCTGGGTCATCACAAGACCCTGTTGGCTTCTGGCAAACTCTAGTCCAAGGAAGTAACGTAATTGTTCGAGGTCTTTCGTCACAAATTGTTGACCAAGAAAGTCCTTGGCAATTTGTATGCCCTGCTCGTCATCTCCTGTAATAATAATGTCATCAACATAAACAAGAATGATTGTAGTTCCTCTTCGGGTCTTCTGTACGAATAAGGAGTGATTAGCAATTGATCTCACAAATCCCCCCTGCTCTATCAAGTCCGAGAGCTTTTGGAACTATGCTCTTGGACTTTTCTTGAGGCCATATATAGCCTTGTGTAACCTGCAAACCTTCTGGTCCTTCCCCTCAGCAGCAAACTCGTGTGGTTGTTGCATGTAGATCTCTTCCTGTAGGTCACCATAAAGGAATGCATTCTTTACATCAAGCTGATAAAGGGGCCAATCTTGTGTCACAATAATCACAAGAAGAATATGTATAGTAGAATGTCTGGCAACTGGAGAGAAAGTGTCCTGATAGTCTACTCCATATGTTTGGGTGAACCCTCGTGCCACAAGTCTTGCCTTATAGAGATCTATACTTCCATTCGTACGGTGTTTCACAATGAACACCCATTTGCATCCCACAACATGTGTATCAATAGGAGTAGAAACAAGACTCAACGTACCACGGGACTGTAATGCAACCATCTCCTCCTCCATGGCTAACCTCCATTGGCTATCCTTAAGAGCCTTTTGATAAGTTTGTGGTATCTACACTGCTGAAAGTGCCAAAGTAAATTTCCTGAAGTCTTCTGACAACTTGCTCAAAGAAACCTGGGCTGCAAGAGGGCAAGTAGCACACATCCGTTTCTTCTTTAGTAGAGCAATTGTTACATCAAGATCATCTATCAAGTTTGGGGCCTGGAAATTTCCCTCTTGAGAGGGTACTTGTTCATCCTGTCTTGAATCCTGTTGCACAACCAACTCGGGAGTGCGATCAGTAGAAACAATATGCTCATTACATACCTGAGGTGTGCTGGATGATGGGCAAGGCATGCGAGCATGGCGAACAGAACGAGACATGCGAGGAAAAACTCGAGGCTAAAATTGAACTAGAGGAGGAGGTGGTGGAGGTGGTAGCAGTGGTGGAAGAGGAGTAGGAGAAGAACCAACTGTAGGAGGTGGTGGCATGTATATCTCATCATCAGAGTCAGATGGAGCAAGTCTATCACCTGTAGGTAGACCTGGTCAACGGGCTGGGGGACCGCCCGCCCAGCCCGCTCATGGGCCGGGCTTGGGCTTCGAAATTTAAGCATGGGCCGGCCTGGCCCGGCCCGCAAAAAATAAAATATATATTAATATATGTCAAATTATACATATATTAATATGATATGCTTTAAGTTTTTCATATATGACGCTAGTTTTAAATAAAAATTCAATGAATTACATGTCAAGTAACATGTAAACTACGTATATTAGTTATATAAAGTATAGATGGTATTAATAAAATCATTTATACGTATGAAATACCATTAAAAAAATCAATGGAAAATGACCAAAATGGGCCATGGGGGCCCATGGGCGGGCTTTGGACAGAGGTTTTTTAACCTCGGCCCGTTCGGCCCGGCCCATGGGCCGACCCGGTCCGCAATTTGGCCAGGTCTACCTGTAGGGGAAAAACATGACAGACTCAAAGAAAGTGACGCCAATACTAACAAAATATTTCTCCTTAGTGGATCAAAGCAACAATACCCCTTTTGGGTATGAGAGTGGCCATACAAACACACACTTGACAACTTTAGGAGAGAGCTTGTCACGTTCGGGAGAGACATTATGAACGAAGGTTACGGATCCAAATATACGATGTAAGAAAAGATTCTTCTCGGGAAACGCAATTGAGAAAGGAATCTTTTCTCCTAATACGGATGAGGGCATACGTATCAAATAACAAGCAGTAAGGACATCATCACCCCAATAAGCATGAGGGGCGTTAGTCCATATCAATATTGTTCTGGTCACATCAAGTAAGTGACGGTGTTTGCGCTCGACAACACCATTCTGCTGGGAAGTGTAAGCACATGAGGTCTGGTGAACAATACCTTGAGATCTGAGAAACTCAGAAGCTGTAAGGTGCGGAATTCCAAGGCATTATCGGAACGGAGATACTTGACATTGGCAAAAAAATATTCTTAATTCATTAATAAAATATTTGATAATAGAACCGGCTTCAGATTTATTCTTTAATAAGATCTAGGAAAGTCTAGAAAAATCATCGTCAGCTATGAGATAAAATCGGTGTCCTTGATGATCAGGAACACTACTAGGACTCCAAATGTCTAAATGAAGGAGCTCAAATAACTGAGAATTGCTTCGACTCTGATGGGATGGAAAAGAGGAACAGTGATGCTTCCCAAGTTGACATGCCTTACACTGAAAGGAGGATCTGGTCGAAATCTGAAGGAGAATATGACATAGCTTCTGCAGAGAAAGATGTCCAAACCTAAGTTGCCACAGATAAGGAGAGACATGTCCGGTAGGTATATTAAAAATACAAGCATGAGGAGGTTGGACCAGTCTGTTGAGTCCACGTTGCTCACGGCCATATCCAACCACCCTGCCCGTGAGTATGTCCTGAAACACTAGAGATGAGGGGTCAAAAATGGCACGATAATGCATATCCTTAGTGATTTGACTAATAGACAGTAAATTCATTTGAAATGTAGGAGCATATAAAAACATTCTTTAGGTGCATGGATGGTGTCAAATGCACTTCCCTCTGCCCTGTAACGGGTAAGTGGTCGCCATTAGCAATGACAACCCATATGCTAGGTGGTATAGCCTTGTAGGACCTTAGATGTGTTTTTTCTCCACACAAGTGGTGAGAAGCACCAAAATTCATAATCTACTCTGTCATGTCTGCTTTCCTACTACTGGTAAAGGCATAGGTTATACCTGAGGAGCTCGAAGAGGCTCTGGTTGTAACAACGCTATCCCTAGTGTTGGTGTCGGCAGTAGGAGTCGCGAATACGAGAGACAATATCATCCAGATGAGGATCGACCTGCGGAGGTGAAGTCTTTGAAGACAAATTATTCCGTTGCTTGACCAAAAACATGATATCCATGCTTCTGATAGCATGTATCCTCTGCATGTCTGGGCTTGTGACAGTAGGTGCCAGGACCACGTTGGCGTTCTCCGCCTCTTTCTCGAGATGTGCGTCCTCTGGACTGGATCACCCCACCTCGACCACGAGAAGCGGCCATCGCTAAGGAGTACGAGGACGTGGCTGTCTAAGGCATGATGACCAGGCTGAGACGACTATAGGCCTATTCTATAGGAGGGATGGTAGCTCCAGTAAGAAGACGAGTACGTGCAGCATCATATTCTTTATCAAGTCCAACCATGAAAACCCCTACCGTCGTGGAGTTTCTATACGTCTTCTGTTGCTCAGTAGGCGTTGTAATGGACATATAGCTATGAAGCTTTTCAAACATGCCACGCAGCGAGGGGTAACCAACATGCAGGGGTGGCCATTTTACTTGGTATTGTAGATATTAAACTGTAGTTGAGGGATATTGGCCTCATTCTTCGCCTGTGCATAGGTGGATGCCAAAGTGTCCTACATTGCCTTAGCAGTGGGCTGGGTTAGAATATCATTGGCAATTTCAGTAGCGAGAGTCCCCCAAAGTCAGACACACGCGTACACATCATATTGCTTCCAAGACACATTTTCCCCAGTCTTATCCATTGACTCTGGATCTGTGAGGGTGTGCTCCTTTTGTTGCATTGCATGAGGGTGAGAAACTGCATGGACCATAGCTCATAGTTGGTCCCATCCATCTTACCGATGGGAGCCGGGCCCTTGAAGGCTCTGGACGAGAAGATGTCACCCTTGTTTCTGACATGATGATAAAATAACCAAATAACGGAATTAACTAGGGAGTAGACGGATATAATCGAGTCTACAGAATCATATGAAGGATTGGTTGTACATGTAGACTCATACAACCATCCTTGTTAATCCTTGTCGCTCGCTAGGGCCAGAAAACGTGACCTGGAGGTCCGAAATCACGCTTTCCGGTAGAAAATGAGATCACGGGGATCTAGGGACCTGTGCGCAGGCCTGTGCGCAAAGGGGTTGGAGATGCTGGGTTGCAGGAGGTAGCACGGAGGGGCCCTGGGCGTGTGCTGGAGTCGTTGTGCTGGGGACCTGGGCGTGTGCTGTGCGGTTGTTGGTGGAGTGTTTGGGCGCGCGTTGTGGGCGGAGAGGCGTAGGGGCGCGTATAGTCACGCATAAGGGCACAACCGTCCACAGTCGTGCAGGAGACTGGGAGCAGGGCGCATGTCGCGCAAGAGGACGGGGGCATGTGTTGCGCAGGGGGTGCCGGGGGCGGGGCTGGGTGCGCGGGGCCAAATGTAAAGGGCAAGGAATCATATGATTTTTTAAAGGCCCAATGGTTCTCTTATATAGGAGAACCATTGGGTAAATTAGAAAAGAAAGACAAAAGAAATACAAATATATAGGAATAATCCTAGAGATAGTTTAATATCTCAACAGTAATTAAGGGGAATGATGAATTAGAATGAGGCACGGAACTTGAGATGATTGTCCGGGGATAATGGATAAAGAAGATCCTTGACAAAGCCCCTCTACTGGGATGTGCGAAATGCACAATGGAATATGGTGCAAATATCTTCACCTACATCTCTTTGCCTTGTTGTTGAAGCAGCAGTGTCAATGCCCTTTATCTGTTAAATTTGAGCAATAAAATACCTGTTTTTTAAGGGTTGAAAGTCCTTTTTAACGTTGTAGCATTAATTTCTGAAGTTCCTTTGATGTCTAGTCCATTTCTATCGGCAGATTACTCTTCTTTTTGGACGTGTAGCAGTTATATGCACATTTTTAATGACAATAAGCATTTTCTGTTCGTGAATAGAATGAAGGTCATTGCTGCTTATTTGCTTGCTGTGCTTGGTGGGAACACTGCCCCTTCTGCTGCTGATTTAAAGAAGATCCTTGGTTCAGGTTCATTTTTATTTTGAATATTTCACCTGTAATGCTAATTGGTTGATTTCTATCTAGTTATCTTATATTAGTGTTATGCTGCTGATTTTCTACAATATTCTTCTGGTATTGGTCATCTCTTAACAGTTGGTGCTGAAGCTGACGATGACAGGATTCAGCTTTTACTATCGGAGGTTAAGGGCAAGGATATAACCGAACTCATTGCATCAGGCAGGGAAAAATTTGCTTCTGTCCCTTCAGGTGGTGCTGCTGCTGTTGCTGTTGCTCCTGCAGCCACAGGCGGTGGTGGTGGTGCTGCTGCCCCTGCTGCTGCAGAGACTAAGAAGGAGGAGAAGGTTGAGGAGAAGGAAGAGTCAGATGATGTAAGAATATACTGTCTAAAATGGTTTATTTCAATTTTTATCCATTTTAATAAGCACTTGGAATTATTTTAAACATATAATTGAAAATTTATAATTGAAAAATTAGAATGTTGATAACTTTCCTGTACACAAACCTTAAACCTGTGTAGAGAAAAGCATGCATCATTTATTATTTTAAACCTCTGCATTAGAATAATGTCTTGTATTTGATTCACCATCCAAAAGTAGACTTGCATTGTGTATTGAGGAAATTCGGACACAATTAATAGCTTCTAATCTTGCTGGGTAAAAGAAATACTGCATCGAAAGCTCTGTCCCAAATTGTCGAGCCACCTGCTTTCCCCCACCACTCATCACTGCCGAAGTTCTAGTGAACTAGACCTGGCAGCACTTATTGGAGTAAATCTTCCTTTTAAGGGTTTGTTATCTCCCAGTTTAATACACTTGCAAATGCTCGTTTCAAATAATCGAAGGGCCATGGAAACACACATATACCCATGCATATACATATTTTTGTCCGTATTTGCAACACGGAAATGCATGAAACACATGCATGTGCACTCATAGTCAATCATTAAATAGAATGATTCAGAATCCTTTTCATCATATTTGTAAATACTTTACATCCTAGTGTTTTGAACTTTGGATATGTTTTAGTGACAAGCATTTTGTGATGCAGGACATGGGCTTCAGCTTGTTCGACTAATTTGCAGATAGTTAAAGTTGCCCATTTTATTATTTTGTAGGTTGGTTTTATAGAGGAGTATGTTTTTATTAGACTTCATTCTAATTTTAAAGAGACGTATTGTAAGATGTTCCTTTCGTCTTTTATCATATGATTGAGCTAATATCAGCTATTTGAACATTTATGTTGTTTTAGGCTTCTTAATCGTTGCCTTTTTATTTGAGTCTTTCACTGCTTATTGTAATGTATTTTGATTTTCTGAAACTGTGCTGTGTTGGATGCTCCATTCTAAATACATTTTTACCTCACTGATTAATGGCCAATTGTTCCAATTATTAAAAAAGCAAACTTAAAAACATTGGCTCATGTACAAAACGTTGGCGATCATGATATGATATGTATCCATTTATTACAATGGACATAAACTTTTAGAACTCCTACTATTTGAGTGAGTTTGCAACATGGGCTTCTGTGACTATTATAGCCATGTTAATTAACCATGTTTGTAGCAATTTTTTAGGGATTTTTACCCGGCAGACCCTATAATCTTTTGCAATGATCTCTACGACCTTCGAAACATCGTAATTCCTCACCCCCGTAAACTTGTTAACCTTTACCCTCCGGACCCTGCGGTTAACCCTCGTCCATTTAATCGTTAAAAGTAATCGGATTCGGTTATCTTCTTTTACATTATAGTCATTTTATTTATCAAATTTACTATAAGTGCCTCTCCATTCCACCCATGTTAGATCTTCCCTCCAGTCCCTCCTCTCCACCCTGAGCACTCGGCCCTCCGCCCCGAACCCTTCGCTCCGAGCATGACGATGACGGCCATGGCCACGACGGTGTCAGCCCCACCCAGGTCGAGCACCCTCCACCTCAATCCTGAACATATCACCCCTCGAAGCACCCCCACCTGCCGTTCGAAGCCCGTCCCTCGCCGCTCACTGACTACCCCTGATCGAGCCCCAGCGACCCCTCCCCCGGCCACCTCCTCTCAACTTTATGAACAGAGGGCTGCACATTGCTCTGTTCTTCACGGCACGACCCATCCAAATCCAGAGCTTCCACCCTCCGTGAAGCTCTTTCTTGGTAGGCTATCCACGCAGATACTTTGTTAATTTAGCAGATCTCATCTGTTTTTTTGAAATCCATAATCTCTTTACCCTGCAGATGTGAGGAATCAACCGATTTTAATCCACTGCAATCGTGGAAAGGTTAGTGAACATGCAATGCCACGGCATGGGACTTTCCCTCTCCCACCTGCAATGCCACGGCATGGGACTTGAGCTCCCTTATTATGGACACCATGGAGGACAAGGCCATGCTCACAGATGAAGAAGAACCCATCTCCTGTTCCACTCCCGCCACCTCCTTCTTCTTCGTCTTCTTCTTGGTTGGGGTGGGGGTGGTGTTGAGGTGGGGACTGTGGAGGAAGGTACCACGGTTTGGGACCCACTCGGGTGGCTCTGGCCGGATTCGGAACCATCTATAGGCGTCTCGAGAATGTTGGTCGTCGTCATTAGATCGGCAACCGACGATGACCACCGTGGTCTTTGTCGCGAACCTCTTGCAGGCGAGAACGGTGGGTCTTCTCCCCACATCCTTGTTGACGCAGAGGGAGGAGGGGGGGGGGGAGAAGAGCATGCCATCCTCACGTGCATCATCTTCATTATAGCAGAGGAGAGGAGAGAGGTGAATCAACGAGAAACTCCTCTCGATTTTTCCTCTTCTCTCTCTCCCGTTGTCACTGTGCGTTTCATCCTGGTCGAGTACGAGGGATCGGACGTCGGAGGGGGCACCGATCATGAGGAAGACGACGTCGCTGAAGGAAGCGACGACGGATGGGGAGGGGGCGAGAATGGTGTCGGAGTGAAGGAGCCGGGTGACCTTGGAAGGGGTGCGGTTGAAGACTATGAGGGCGTAACCGAAGGAGAGGAGGTGGGAGGCCATGGCGGCGTCCATGACACTGGTGTCGATCCAGCCCAGACGAGTCTTCCCGGTGCTGTGGGGGTGGTGTTGAGGTGGGGACTGTAGGTGAAGTTCCCATTCATATGCGTTGACCAAGAGATGAAGGCGAGAAGGAAATTGAAGATCCACCGTTCATTTCCTTTGGTTTGATTAACCCAAGTTTAACTCAAGTTTTTGAATCCAATAAAGTTAAAGATGACGGCAGGGTCTGTGGGGTAAGACGGAGCAAGTTTAAAGGGTTGAGGGGGGAATTAGGATATTTCAAAGGTCGTAGCGGTAATTGGCAAAGATTATAGGGTCTGCCGGGTAAAAATCCCATTTTTTTATATCATTGGTTTTTAGTTCTTTAAAAATATTTGTAGTGATTAGTTTCTTTATGACCCAGGCAGACCTTGTAAGAAAGCAAATGAACGTGTGCTTATCATGAATTAATTTCCAATTAAAATGCTTTGGGTCAGTTACCTATTTGTTAGTATTAATTATTATTTAATTCAATAGATCAGTAATTATTAATTTTATATAATATGAGCAATTAGACCTTTTATTTAAATATTAGTTAATTTAATAACGTTTAAATCCTAAATGTAGAGTCCCCATGCAGAAATTAAATTTCATTTCGTATTCAGTAGATTGACTCGGATTGAAAGATCTTAAATCGGTTAAGGTTAGGTTGGATACAGATCAATCCAAACCATGGACATCTTTTCTTGATAGAGAAGATTGCGTATCTGACCTTTATAACAATGGTTGATGTGGTGATCACACCATCTATTGTGTATACACAGCAGAGAGGTATGATCAGACCATATATGGTATAACAGCTGTTATCACAACATGCTGTAGGGCAGACCATAGGGCTATCATCACAACATGCAAGCATAGGGCTGGGCCACCCTGGACTTGACCTATCAAAGATCCGGACCTGATATTTATACGAGCCAGACCCTTGTGTCCATTTCCTCGAAAATTTGGAACCAGGTTGGGTCCTTCCCTGTAAGCCCTAAACCCCTAACTCACACATGCCCAACTCCTGTATGAGATCTGGACCCCTCCTGTTTGACTACCATCTTGCAGGATTGACTACCATCTTGCAGGAAGCAAGCGTCGCAGCAGGCATCGCTGCACAAATTCCACAGCCAACCGCACCAATTAACCCACTATCACATTTAGGAATGTCAGGAAAGCTCGAGCTCAATTAGTAGTTCACGAATTAACTTAATAAGAGCTCGTGAGACATGCTTGAAAAAACAATTGAGTTCAAGTTCTAGTATGATAAATGACTCGATAGGTTTATTGAGTCAAGTTCAACTTGCTAACTTGACTTGATAATTTATTTTGATTTTATTAATATTGTATACATTTTCCATTCAATATATACATAAATGATGTATAAATATGAGGAAAAAATGGTGCAACATCAACAAATCATTTAAAGAGTTGTGTGATATTTACCATTATTTCTCTTAACTACTAACTTCTCTCGAATTCCAAGTCCATTTGACTAAAATAATAACAAAAGTTAAAAAAAAACTCACATGAGCGTCAGCCAGGCAGCCATCTACTCCCCACTTTACGGCGCTATTTTCCCTTTCTCCCCATAACCGTCATCATGTCCATGTGAGCTTTTCTTTGTACACAAGCAACACAATTACTCCTATCCGCTAGTCTGGATCATGGTTATCACCCATATCGACGAGTTTTTGTGAAGAAAATATCTGGAAATCGTGATATATCGCTATATCGGTATCCATATCGGTCCCATGTTGATATCGATATATCGCCGATATATCCTGATATTTCCTTTCATGGTGTGGATCTACAACTTTTGACTTCTCCTTTTTACACAAGTAGCTCATGCTGCCGCCATACCCATCTCTCTCCACATTAGCTTCTCTCCCATCTCTAGACATTATTATGAATAATGAGTTCAATTGCTTCTTCAAAGAAGATTCACGTACAAGGAATATAAAATCAACGTACTACAGAAAAAGCTCGTCAAGAGACTCGTAAGCCAAAGTCAACATTTCTGGGCTTGAAGTCAAGTTCGAGCTCGAATGAGCCCGAATTGATGCCGACTTGATTCATTCATCTGGAAAGACAACCCTAGTCTCACCATCCCGCCTACCGATGTGTCCCTCTTTTGATGTTTACTTTGCTCCAGTTTGGTTGGTAAAAATAGTGTGTGTATCGATTACGGAATTAACGTGTCTTCGTCATAGTGCTATACATGTAGCTTGACACCTTATGATTGATAATAAGTAGAACTTAATATATACCAATGGCGACGGTTACAACTCGACACAAAAAGATCCGCGCATATAAATGCTCATTTGAAGTATATAGGTGGTGGCATGGTGCATCCAGATGGAAATTTCACACCCTATAATATTCATTATAAATTATAATAATAGCACATCTAATAAGTGTTCGAGGGAGACCTATATATAAACTTAAGGTTAAACTTTCAATAGCACCACAATTCTATTGAATTATTAATGCCGTGTACGCAGATTGAGAGCAATAATGAAACGGGCATAGCCTGACCCGGAACACCCGGGCCAGGGTTCTCAATTCCGCGTGATTTTTGCTGGGCCTCGACCCGGTCCATAGTCCAGAAAATAATTTCAGAGCCCAGCTCGGGACATTTTGTTTCGGTTCGAATCGAGCCTAATCCTAATGAACAACTGTTTCTGCCTCAGTACCACTAAAAAAAATGTTTCTGCCTCAGTGCCTTTTACTAGGGCTTGTTTGGTTGCAGGGTTGGGCTGGATTAATAGTAATCTGTGAGGAGGAAGTACCCTTGTGAATAGTAAACAACAGGCCCTTAGAAGTGATCCCATGTAGATCACTGTGACGTCATAGCAATTCTTGCTGTAAATCAACTTATAATTGGGTATCTGCTCCCATTTTTTTTTGAAGGGTAAAAAAAAAAAACAAAAAAAAACTGCTCCCATTTTTTTGTAGTTATCTTGAAAATGCTCCTCGCTAATGGTGTTCATGGAGTTGGTAATTGAATTATTTGTTCATAACATAGTAAGACATATCGATTTCGATATCGTTTCAATATCGCGTCGATACGATATTTCAGCGATATATCACTACAAGAAAAATGAGTTGTGACCACGGATTGTGGTTATAGAAACTTGTGGCCACGATAATTCCGTGGCCACTAGTTTCTCGTAGCCACAATCCATGACCAAAGTCTTCATATAAGAGTTGTGGCCACGATAAGTTCTGTGGCCACTTGTAGTGGCCACGGCATATTCGTGGCTAGAGAACTCTCGCAACGAGACTTATAGCTACGGCTACTGGCCACGACGTGTCGTAGCCAGAGCTCAATTCTGTGGCCACAAACCTCATATCCGTGGTCATAGTTCTGTAGCCACAACTTATTTTCCTTGTAGTGTATCACCGAAATATCGTTCATATCGACACACTTTGTGAAGGAAATGCTTGAAAAGGAGGATATTTCGTCATATCGGTATCCCTATCGGTCTCGTCTCGATATCGATATATTGCTGATATATCACAATATTTCCTTCCATATTCATAATTATCTGCCCCCTACCCACGATTATTCAGACACAAGCCAACCCAATCAGCTCCAACGGGGTTCTAACAGGTGTAGAATATAGGAGGCATCGAAAGAAGGATTCGAAGCACTAGCACAATCACTTAGAAGTTCGTGGCAATGGAAGAAAGGTCCGAGGCATTGACACAACCACCTAAGAATTTACGATACGGTGCAAGGCTCGAAGCATTGTACAATAATTGACGTCAATCCAATTACAATAGTGATGACAGGTGCTATTACAACCCATTCATATTGGTGCAAATTCCACACGTATGATGCATCCCAGGCCCATTTGCACGACTTCCATGCTTTCATATTACGATATTGAAGGTTCCTGTACTCGTGCACGACTTCAATGTCTTCGTAGATCTACACACTCGTGCATTGGACTTGAGGTACATCAGCGGACTCGACTCCATGAATAACATCGAGCCATCCGTCGCACCATGATTCCAATCATGTCGCTTAAATCGCATCCTTAAATAGGTAATGTCCAGACTCCAGCATGCGCCTTGGAGAGGATCCACGATAAGTGGGAACTTCATCAATCAATTTGTTGTGGCTATTTGCTTAGGGCTCATTCGGTTCGGGAATAAGCAGGAATAAGGATTGGGAATAAGGAGAATAAGGGTCTATTCTTTGTTCGGCTGGAGGATAGAAATAAGGAGAATAATGTGAAATAAAGGTAGGTAAGGTGGGATAAAGATATGAATAAGAGTGAAATAAGATGAAATAATGTGGAATAGTCATACCACAGGGAACCGTGTTGGGAGGAAAATGGGGCCTTATTCTTCTTATTCCATTCCCCTTATTCACTAAATGAACAGGGCCTTGGGGTGATCAACATCCCTCTCATCTATCTGGAAGTCCGTCTAAGCCGGGTTTTTGTTGGTATTTGCATGTTCCGATCGGGCTCGAATTGACGTCAAAAATTTTAAGGAATCGAAGGCCCATGCTCGGTCCATGTGCATCGGGTTTGATCGTTCCCAAGTTTTGATGAGTCGGGTCGCGGTCATGTTCGGGTCGGCCATGTCCTTGCTCCATTCTAGTTGGAGAGAATTTAACGAGCCGGAGAAAAAAAGCATAGAGTGTAAGGGTTAGTAAAAAAGTAGGTAATATATCTATTCTCATGGAGTGTAAGGGTCAGTAAAAAAGTAGGTAGTATATCTATTCTCATATTGGATAATCCATGCCATACATTCATTTGGGTAACCATGGATACGTGTGAATATCTATCCGGATCACTTACCGGTAAGGTGGAGCATTTGGACCTTGGCTCGATCCGTAAAAGTATGAACCAATGAATATATGGGCATGTTCGGATCCTACTTTTTTCAATTTTCAAGCATGGGTCATGCCCAGCCCAAACCCAAAGTGACCTGCTAAATTCCGACCTGCCATGTTTGTATCTTTGTATGCGTGGGTTTTTTGCATGAGATAGTTGTACCGCAGTAGTTTCTGTGATAAGGCTTGGAGTTAATAATTATATTTCTTAGCTGCTTTAAAACTAACATATTCGGTATTCAATGACAAACTGCTCCAAATAGGCAAATATTATTCCATAATAATACGACGTTAGGTATATGAATGTAACCGTTGGCAACTTGTATTTTGATAATTTATAATACTTTATTTCATATGATACTGGTCTCCATAATTTGAGCGAACTTTTATCCCCTCCTCGAGACCATACACAATGACACATCCTCGACCTCCTCGTCGAGTCGGTGGCCGCTCTCAGACCTGATCTTCTCTTTGTAATTGTAACCCCTGTTATCATCTCTCTCATCCCTGCGACTTCTCTCCGATCGTCCGTTATCGATGCATCATCATTGACTCTCATTAGCATCTCCACCTAGCATCGTGACCTTCCTTGACGTCTCATGAATCAATGGCACATCCCCGCAAACTTCTCGTCCCTTCAACACAATATGAAAATCTTCGAAATATTCATTAATCTTCGTCATACATAATAAGTAGTTTCCCCAACCCCCCCGACCCCCCACCCCCTCCCCCAACCCCCTCTCCAGCGATCTCCGCCCAGCGACCTCCGCCCCTCCAGCGACCACCCCCAACACCTCCGCCCCTCCCCTTGCGACGCCCAGCGCCCAGCCCCCTGTGACCACCTCCAACGACCTCCGCCCCTCCCTCTCCGACGCCCAATTCCCAGCCCCCTGCGACCTCCGCCTAGCACCCAACGACCTCCGCCCACCTCTGCTGAACCCCCACCCCCAACCCCCACCTCCAGCGACCTGCTTCAGGCACCCCATAGCATTCCGCACCCACTGCGCCCTCTGCGCCCATGCCAAGGCCCACCAAGGTCCTCCGCGACCAGGCCCGCCTGCACCCCTACTAGGGCCCACCTGGCTTCTCCGTGATCGCACCTTCCAAGGACCTCGTTGCTGCACGCACCCCCGCCTTCCAACGACCTTAGTGTGGTGCGCCCTTCAGGTGTTCGAGGTCTGGTTTCACCCATTTCTCGGAGTGGATTATCATGTCAGTTCAGAGCTCATCTAGGGGGGGGGGGTTATTGTACCCTTTTTGAGACCTTCATTGTTGTCCGGACAATAGAGGGGGTAGAAAAGGTTTTACACGTTTGATCTCCCATTTCAAACGTGTGCATCTTTCTTGTGAAGAATGACACACCTTATTGCAGGAAGCTCTTCAAAAGGATTGGGATCTATTTCTTGTTGTAGATGAGACCTTGAAGGTCCTTGATCATTGGTTATGTGGGAAGTGCATGAAGATACAAGCAAGGAGCTGTGCATATCATCATGATGATGGTATTGCTAGGGTCACTAATGAGACTGGAGAGTTTGAAATTCATATTGTTGGCATTATTTAGCCTCTCAAGAAGAGTCTGGAGGTTTCTACTGCCAAGGAGGGACTGGCCCTTGATGGTGGACTTCTTGATCAGATTTTTAAAGTATCTATCTTGACAGTCAAGAGCATCCATCCTGGTTATCGACTAGCCTTCTCTCAAGCCTTAAAGGCATCTCTTTATAGAGTGATCGTCGAGCCAGGATCCATTTCTGCATGGGTTATGTTGATGCTTCTTCCACGCTGTACTTTGCAGGTGTTTCGTCCTTAGAAAAGACATGATTGCATGTCTGGCAACAGAAAGTCAATGCAACAACACCTTATCCTCAAATTTCTCTCTACTTGGGGAGAAGCTGACGGTATTGCTAAACTTGTGGATCAAATGTTGAAAGCTCCTGTGTCTGTGGGAATGGACTGTGACAGTGGCTACTCTACAGAGGGAGAGAAGAAATTAAATCCAAATATCAAGCAATGTCTTTGTAAGGTTGCTGATGGTCATTTTACAGCGGCGGTAAAGGTTTTGTCATCTTCATGTGTAGCACCCTTCAATGGAGATACTATTAGATAGTTGGAGGCGAAACACCCATGCAATCCGCCTCCATCCTTGCTGGGTTTTCTCGGTTCTGAAGCCCCTCTTGTTGTGGAAGTTGACGCCATTCTTGGGTGTATTAAGTCCTTTCCTAAAGGGACTTCTTGTGACAGAGATGGGTTGAGGGCCCAACACCTTCTTGATGCTATGTGTAGAGAGGAGTCTGTTGTGGCAATGAACCTTTTACATGTCATCACCCATGTGGTTAATTTATGGTTGGGAGGAAGATGCCCCATTTCTTTGTCAGAATTTATAGCGTCTGCACCCCTTACACCTTTGCTTAAACCAGATAATAGCATTCGTCCCATTACAATTAGTACTATTTGGAGACGACTTGTGTTCAAAGTGGCTATGACAGGAGTTAGTAAATATATGACCAAATATCTCAATGACTTTTAGTTTGGAGTGGGGGTTTCTGGTGGAGCTGAGGCTATTCTACACAGTGTTAACAGGTTGTTGAATGCACGTCATACTGATGGCTCTCTTTCCTTACAGTGTATTTTTCTAATGCCTTCAATATGGTTGATAGGTCCGCCTTATTGCGCTAGGTGAGAGAAAGATATCCTTCTATATATTTATGGGTGGAGTTCTTATATGGACAGGCAACAAGGTTGTACCTTGGAGACATACATATTTGGTCTTCCGCTGGAGTGCAGCAAGGTGATCCTCTAGGCCCTCTCCTCTTTTCTCTCGTTCTACACCCACTTATCCATTATATCAGAGATAATTGCAAACTACTTCTTCATGCTTGGTACCTTGATGATGGCACAATTATTGGAGATACATTTGAAGTGGACAAAGTTTTAAATATCATCCAACAACATGGGCCAGACTTGGGTCTAGTTTAAATATTCATAAAACAGAACTCTTTTGGCCTACTTGTGATGCCGGGAAACTACGCAAAGATTTGTTCCCAACTGATATTGGAAGACCTTTATTAGGCGTGAAGCTGCTTGGAGGGGCTATTAGTATGGATAAAAGTTTTGTTGAAGGCCTGGCTTTAGAGAGGGCTGCTAAAGCGATGAAGTTGATGCATCTTCTACCTCAGTTGAAAGATCCCCAGCGTGAGCTTCTCTTACTTCGTTCTTGCAATGGCCTATCAAAACTTCTATTTGGCTTGAGGAGTTGTCAACCTTTGTACATGAAAGAGGTCGCAATTTTAGTTGACAGAGGCTTACGAGGGTCTATTGAAGATATTGTTGTTTGTGGAGGTCCTTTTTTTGGAGATCTTCAATGGAGGGTGGCTTCTTTGCCCATTCAACTTGGTGGTTTGGGGCTACTTTCAGCTGTGGAGGCCTCTTCATATGCTTTTGTGGCTTCTAGGGCGCAATATTGGGAACTTCAGGACCATATACTGCGGGACAATAAAATTCACAATATGGACACCGACTTCGACTGTGCTCTTCAAAGGCTTAATGGTTTGATTCCCTCATTCGACCTTAGTTTTTTCTCTAAAAAGGACACCGTCCCCCCTAAGACCCAGAATGTTTTGGCAAGTGCTCTTTTTAGCAAAATAATTGTGGATATGGATGTGGTATTTAACATGTCTGTTAGACAAAAGGCAGTTTTTCGGTATCTTCAAGCTGATCATGCCCAAGATTTTCTCCTTACCCTTCCTATAGACGGACTTGGACTTCACATGTCACCGGTGGAGTACCGCAATATCCTCAAATATCGTCTCATGATTCCGTTATTCCCTACTGATGAGATTTGTCCAGTCTATCGCAAGGCATGCTTAGACAATTTTGGTGATCATGCATTTCATTGCAAGGAGCTCCTGGGGTTTAAGTACAAACACGATCTTGTTAGAGACATTTTATTTGATGTGTTCAGACATGCAGGTATTGCTGCTAAGAAAGAGGCATCAGTGAACTTTTTAACTGACCCACATGAGGGAAGATCTACACTTATACCTGCTGATATTTTGATCTTTGGGTGGATAGGAGGAAAACATGCTTGTGTAGATTTGACAGGAGTTTCACCGTTGGTGGGATAGAAGAGTGGGACCTTCACAGCAGGGCATGCTGTCCGTAAAGCTTCTTTAGCAAAAGTGGTGAAGCACGAGAAAGCCTGCATGGAGAATCAACATGCCTTCATCCCTTTTGATTTTGACACCTTTGGCTTCTTAGCACCAGAAGCTATTGAGCTTTTAAAGAGGATCTGAAAAGTGATGAACAACAATGTGATGGACCCTAGACCTATGGATGTAGTGTTTAAAAGGATTGGCTTTGCAATTCAAAAAGGTCTGGCGGCGCAGCTTGTTGCCCGCTTGCTTTCTGTTTCGATGTAAACTTGCTCCATTTATAATATCTTACAATTGTTTAATATGTTGCTTTAATTTTGCAGTTGACATATCTTTTTCGTCGTTAGCATCTCAAGGTTTTATCCTATAACTTTAATTTTGCAATTGACATAAAGCTTTAAATTTTTCATAGTTGAATATGTTACTGCACGTTTTGTATGTTGCACAAATCATAACAAGATATATTGAATACTAATAAGAGACATGGATGTAAAAAAGAAGAAGAGAAATGGGCGTACAACCTTCACAATAAGCCAAAATGGGGGCAGTCTGAGATCGCCCAGCCCTGGCCATGCCAACCTTGGTTCCGTCTCGGGCCCTCGATTTCAAGGGTGGGGCGAGGTCGAGCTTAATACTCTACCCTACTTACTGGTTATGGATTAGCTTGGATTGGATACTAAACCCGTATAACTTGCACAAGGAACTGATAATTCAGAGTCATTTTTTCTGGATTGAGACGGGTACCCATTCAACCTCTTAACCATGCTGCATCTAAATTTCTCTTGATGATCTTGTTGGTCCTTGATAGTCTTCTTGACATCTCGTGAAACATTGATTACGAAACATGTAACATGTTTGATAGGGGGTGTTCAGGCTAAGGGGCTGAAAGCACACCCACCTCCAATCATGAAGGATACCCTTGAACTTTTGGATATCCATTCAAATCAACAAATTGGGTACCTAATATGAACTGACTCAATTATGATGGAACACAGGCTGGTATCATCTTATCTTAGATACCGAATGAGCCCTTGGATATAGACCACCTTATACGGACTTGGAAAGAGGGTCATCCCAAGACTAGGTGGGTCAGAGAAGAGGTTCATCTTGAATCCGAGGAGACACAAAATACAAGGGGTTCCATGAAGTGTCTGCAAGGTCCGAATAAAAATCTCTAGAGAAATCCATCTCCAATATCAAGAGAATCGATAAGAGCATGAGGGTCAAGTCAAAGGATAGAGAATAAACACACACACCGTATACAATTCAAACCCATAGATTCACCACTCGACACTTGTGAAGGCATGTTATAGTTTGGCCGCTTATCTCTCAATTTTAGCTTAGTTATAAAATAATTTTTGATCAGATTAAGGGGAGCTTTAGGTTCAGAAGAGTGTCACAAAGGCTGGCTCGAATATGTATGGATAGTTGCATCTACTTCCATCCAGTATGAGTGTAAGTACGGACCATTACTTTAGGATGCTACCTTACATATTGTCCTTTAACCACATAATTTGCTAAGGGAGATCGTTGTTCCTTTATTGAGATGTAGCTAGTCGTTTTTATATCCGGTAGTCAGAGTGAAGCCTCTAAATTTTGGCTCTACCCTAAGTGTGTGATTCTTGTCCTTACAGACAATGAGTGGGTTCCTCTCCACCAGACACAATGGTTACTTTTATGTTAATTTATTTACAACCGTCTTGATTAGCAATCTCGATTCTAAATTAAGGTTATCATTTAAGTCTTATCTGAGCATAAAAATTCATTCCCGACGAACGATTCCAATTCCTTTAAGTCCTAAGATGTATAGATGAGGTAGAGGATTGAGAAAGCCAATTTAAGCATTTAAATCAATGACGCATGCTAAGAAGGAGACTTATAGTGATTCCATGTGTTCTTCTTGTAGGATGCAATACAAGGAATTAAATTTATACTAAATGACATGCACATATGAAAATACCCTAAACAAACGGTTCTATTAGCGGGAAGAATTGATTTAAAAATTTGGCTAAGTCAAATGATATATAGTCCATATAGTTAGTGAAAAATGTATTGCCTAAAAATTGCAAGCACAATCAAAAATAAATCTACGCTAGAGTATATGCACCTATTTTCCCGACTTAATAGAGATGAAAAATAATGTATCAGAAATCACAATCTTTGAATGTTGTGGAGAATTTTTGTTTGGCAAGTCTACCAAGGTCCAACATAAGGAACTGTGACTTTCTGAATAAAATAAAACAGAGAGGATAATGATGAACCCCATGATATATGATTTTATATTTTCATTCCTCGATGATAAGATCAATAAATCCTCAAAGTTAATCACATATCAAAAGAGATTCAGATGATAATTGTCCAATCAAATTCAATTTACAGATATGGAAGTTAATCAATGAATAATCCTGCGACTAACGAGATCACACGATGATTTTTATCGTGGAATAATTTGACCTCGAAATCCCTTGTGATTTAATCCTCGTAATTGCATGAAATTAATAGGGAAATAAGTGCCTCCTCCTCAATTAAGATCATGTAGAAATTAACTCCTCAAAGAATATTAGCAATAAATCTTTTTCCTTGTATAAGCCCCTGCATAGATTATTTCTTCAAATAATAATTTCCAATCACCAGAAGAAGATTAAGAATTTAACTATCCATAATCAAATCCATGCGATATAAATCAATGATATTTTCAAAATAAAAGAGAACAAATTGTCAAGAAACAACAAGCATAAATCATCAAAGATCCATAAATAATAATCACCACAATAAACTTCAGATTAGTTCACAAGACATATAAAATGACAAAGCATTCAATTAGCTTCAAAATGACATATTATGCGTAAAAATTAGAGTCTAGATGAGAAAGTGATGCTAGATTTAACATTCACTGACTAAAATGCAATAAAAATAATAGTTTTGCCTCAAAGAGGTCCTTGGGGACTTATTTGTAATTATTAAAATATGGAGAGGTCCCTGTGTAATTTTCCCACTCACACATGCATGGGGCACATGATCTGGTTGGGAGGAGACCTGGGCATGATTTTTAGAAATGGTGGGGGCTTGCAATTTACCCCATGCCCACATATGCGGGACAATTGCTATGCTCGATTCAACGGTCGAAGTGAAGGCTCGGGCACAGATGGAAGGCTGGGATCCCGTCGCTCCATGTGTCGGGCTGAGGGAGGTTCAATGATCGAGCCTCCAAGCATGAAGGAGAGGCTTCGTGGGGAGACGAGAGAAGGTACGGTGGAGCGAGCTGGAGTAGTGGCGGTGGCTGTGAGCGTGGCCGCGAGCGGCGGTGCATGTGGCGACCGACGGTACACATGGTGACTGGCGGAGGGAGCGGCCCGCGTGCAGCTGCTGGCGGAGCGGCCACCGAGTGTGGAGGGGCGGCGGGAGGCGCTGCCTGCCTGTGGAAGAAGTGGGGCAGTGGTAACCTGCTCCCCTTTTTTATTTTTTTTTTATTTTTTCTTGCTGCTGATTTTACTTTTTTTTACTTTTTGTTTTTTAAACAGAGAATAACAAATGATGCAAATATTAAGATTTGGTGATGGTGGTAATATGATAAAATTGAAGTGGTAATGTCATAAAAAATATGAAAATTATATGGAGATGAGCTAATAATGAAACAAAATATTATATAAAATAAAATAACAAAAGAAGTGAGAGGAAATACTTACCTGAATATTCACCGTATTTGCAGAGCAGCTATGCTAGAATCCTGTCGTCTCCTCGATTCGATTGATGAAATAAAAATTGAAAAACTGTGCGAGCTCGATGGAGAACTCGTGATGCAGAGCAGAGCTCCACGGATCTTGATTGAAGGAGGTCGTTGCTTGAGGAAGATGCTTAGCCACTGTCACCAACAAAACACTCCAAGCTCTCTCCTTTTTCTATTAGAATGTCGGATGCGAAAAAATGTAAATGTGGAGATGAATATAAAGAGAAGAGAAAGGGAGGTTAGATAGCTGGTGGAGTTGAATGAGAGGTTATATTATTGGTGGAGTTGAATGAGAGGTTGGATGAAGAATATGAAATGGAATGGAGGTTATTAAAAAATGGTGGAGTTGAATGAAAGTTGGTGGTATAAGAGAAGTTATTGTAGAGAAGAGGAAATAAATAAATAAAATAAACTAGGCTACTAAAATACAATAAAAATATAGAGAAGAAAATAAGTGGAGAATTTATAAAAGAAGACAACCAACATGTACATTTTTTTACTTTTCTAATTTAATTTTTTTGTATTTTTAATAAAATATATTTACAACAAAAAATACAATAAAATATTGGGAATAAAATACAATACAATAATGATTTTTGGATTTTTTAGTAATTAAGAAAAATAAAAAATGAAGAAAGAATAAATATTTTTATAATATACAATGTATATCTAGGTCCAAAACCCAAATTTTGCAAACGAGTTAATGAAGCTATCATGAGATAGATAATTTTCTAACTTAAACTTTAAAAGTGAGTTGGTGAAATTGGAGTTCATATGGAGTGGTAATTAGGCTGGGAAGTTGGACTTTACCGCTTTTTCTCTTTGGGATCTAGGAGTATTTATTTAAGGTGGAATTTATTTTGTATTTTTGTATTTTGTATACATTTTTATGAACAAATTAGAGAAAGAATTAACCAAAATGAAGCTGAAATGAAATTATTAAAAATATATGAAGTTTTGGACTATTTACAGGTGAAAAACTCCTTTAATTTTACGGCTTTTTATTGTTAATTTTTTTGTACAATCTAATATATGATAATTAGTTTATTTTATTTACAAGAGCCATTTTATTAATTTATTGATTTTATGGACATTTATTTGAGAATTTACTCAGGGATTTTGCTAAGATCAGGATATTGAGATGATGAATCATGGATTCATCACCCCCATATACTTAAACTTTGCTAGTTCTCGAGAAAATAAAGAATGAATAAATTGAGTTAACTTCTGACTGTGCATGTGAATATAAGACTTGATCTGTTCAAAAGCTCTTGGTTTTAGAGATTCTAAAATTCTAAGATGAACCATGTTCTAGTCAAAAGGTATTCAATTTACCTAATCAGTAGACTCTCTTTGTATACATATATAGTAGGGATATGACTTAAGTGTTGACTGCAGTTACAAGAGTGGAGTTGCAACGTCATCCAAGGTTCAGTCCAAGAGACTCTCCTAAGAACCCGATCCTCAACACTAGGAAATAAACCATTTCTTGCATCCAATTCACCGTCTCTTTAGTTGTCAGTCTTAAAAGTGTAGATGGAAGGCCAGTTGATGGAGGGGATATGATTGTATCATTTCTTCTCTCCCTCTCATTGGAACAAGGATCCTCTCGTGCCTTATTAACTCAACACATATATTTTTTTGTTTGTTGATCAGTGTGTCCGTCAAAAGAAGTTGGAGTCGTCTGCACTTGTTTTCCTGGGAGTACACCAGGGTGTGCCGTTTTTGAGTATCTATTATACCTTCTACACCCAGACTTGTAGCATTTAGGATACAAAGACTTTTTTTGATGCTAGCCCGACTCCTGGTCCTAATAGCGGTGACCAAGTGCACACTTTGAAATGGTTGGGAGCGCTCGCCTTTAGTGGAAGCCCTTTAATATTTGACTTTGTATGGTGAGAGATTTTATTTCAACATTGATATTTCTTTTCTTTGCATTGCTTTTTAGCTAGCTCTATTGCTTTTATCAAAAGTTAGCGCACACTGATCATCAATTTTTTAGATTTCATGACACCCTGGCACATAGGTAAATATCAAGAGATAGTACAAGAACCATATTCTCATACAGGCTAAAGGTACTGACACTCAGTTTTCATGAAGCCTTCATTGATTTTATCCCATCCTCAAGCATCATCAAATCAAGTCCAAACTCAAATCCCTCATCCCAGTTCATCAAGTGAAATTTCAACTCATCTCATCATAACTGCAGTCGTGTATGTTAGATAGCGATCATATTCTTAAGGTAGAGACTAAGCATGCAATATAGAACACAAATCTTTCAAACTAGGGAAATGTGAATAATTAAGTCAAAGACCCTAATGACTAAGGCTGGTTAATTCAAAATCTCAAGACCTCAAAAACCAAGTGTTCTTGAACATCACAAGTCTTGTGTAAATATGAATGCGTCATGGATTAAACCAACTTATTAGTTAATTTTTTTGTGATTTTAATTTTTGTTAATTTTTTTTGAAAAACAAAGGAAAAGAAGAAAGTTTTATTTTGAAGAAGGTTTTTGCTTTTTTTTCAAGATTTTTTTTGAAAAAGACACTTTTTTTTGAAAAAGTTTTTTTTGACAAGATTTTTTTCTGTGTTTTTTGAAAAAGTTTTTTTACTAATTTTATCCACCCCGTAATTATTGTATAATATATACAAAAAATACGTGAAAGTACGTGCTATGGGTAAAGTATATATGTAATACAAACCTCCCTATATGTAGCATGTGCTATGTCGTCATGGCACTAGGTGACAAAAATCCATAGCTCGTACTAAGCATAAGTGGGTGCAAAAGAATAGAATAGAAAAAGAATATGGGAGAATGCACAACGGGCATCGGTCCCCCTATACTTAGGCTTTGGTCAGCATAAGTATTGGAAAGAATACAAGATTGGGGGATCGATGAGGGTGGGATAGAATATATAAGAAGAGATTGAGCAAATCAGGTCACTCACTTCCCTATACTTAGGATCTAATCATCCTAAGTATAGACATAAAATGAAAATGATATGGAACTGGGGTGAGTGATGCGAATCATGGGGGAGGGATGGAAATAAAGGAAGGAAAATATGTAGAAGGAGGAGTGAGAATATACAAGGATCAAGAAGGTTTGTGATGTACCTTCTTGCAGGAGCGAGGGGGTGGGTAATATACACATGCATCACTGTCAGAATTGTCCTCAGAAGAATAATAGTGAGGTGTAGGAAACCTTTAACGAGGGTCAACACACGACTGCTTGCTCAAATATGGCTTCAGAATAGCCAAATTGAGCCCACTCATATAGATCACCTCATCCGGACATGATGAGGACTCCTCAGAAAGTTCCTTCTCTGGTACATCGAAGGTAACTTTCTTAGCCGGTTTTTCTAGAACCTAAAGCATCAAGAGGAAGAGGAGATTGATACGTCTTGAGGAGTTTAGGGGAACATCTCGAGGAATCAATACTCTTCTTCTTCTTACCAGATGACCGACTAGAGGATGGCGCAACCGATTTATCAAGATTGGTCAATTTGGTCCCAGTTGTCTCTTTTGGTGTAGGTCCTGGATGTAGTGAGGTGCTGACCAGAGGTTCATCATCAGATGAGTAACCATATGCATTGTCCTGTAGGTTCAGCACACGTCTCTAGTAAGGCATAGTGTTCTCAGTTGGCTTGGCATTGATTGACTCATGAGTTGGATCATCTAAAAAGTCAAGGAAATCAGAAATGATCGTGTCCGACTCAAGGACAGCTTCTGGTTGTGAATCCTCTCTCGAAGATGTCACGGTGGTGGTGAATCAAGCAGTGGGTGGTGTGGAGGTATATGGAGTCTCTGAACCAATGGTCGTCTGGACAGTCGATATCTCAGGTATAGTAGAGAGACGAGACTCAACTGTCTCTTGGAGGTCAAGACAGTCTGTGACTTTACGGGTTACCTTAGAATATCGTGTGTCCTCAAAGATTGGGTGAGTTCGTAGTGCTCTCAATGCATCGAAATCGATCTCTCGAGTCTCGTAATCTATAGTTGCCTTAGTCAAGGCTAAGAACAGCTTCCCAAGAATGATTGGAGACTGGGTGAACTCTCCTCAGTGCTTAAAATCAATGATCGTGATGTCTATCTGCAATAAAGCACCTTGGAAAATAATGATGACTGAAATGGTTCCTCTCGACCATTTAATGTACCGATCAGCCAACTGAACGATCTCTATTGACTTCTTGGAAGATCCGAGTTTGAGCTTGGCAAACACGAAGTTCGGGAGGATATTAATCGGTGAGCCATCATAGATTCTTGCATGAGTGAAGGTGGTGTCTTTGATTTCACAATCAAATCTAGGCAACTGCTTCGCTCTACGGCTCTTGATTTTTCTCCCTATCATCAAAGATGTGGCCATAGATACTATATGTCTCTCAGTCCTTGTTCTCTTATTGCCCGACCTTTTAGGCATCAATTTACTTCTCACAAATCTTTTAAGGTCGGGAAAATGTTCAATGTCCATTATTAAGGGAAGCTCAAAAATCAACTTTCTATCCAATGCTTCCCTAAGTGTAGGATCCAATTTTTGTAGATCTTTTCTATTTTCATTTTTATGTTGTTTTCTGAGTTTTCAATTTTTTTTGGTCTTTTTGATAGGTGAAGGAGGACTAGGAGAATGTACAAACTAGAGTTTGGAGGGAAAGTGGTTAGTAGAAGAGGGAGGTAGAAGGGAGTCCAGTTGTACAAGACGTGTGGTCAATCTGGTGTCTTCCAGGTTTTCAAAATTCAATCCGCAAAATCCATGATCCACTTTCATACCTGGACTCTTGACCGGTCTAGAAATGTTGTCCTCAAATAAGTTCTCATGACACATCATGAGAGAAGTCTGCTCAGTTGGAGGATACTACTGAGAACTCAGGCTCTTATACTCAACACACCTTGACTCAGGCGTGTAATGCTGGGTTAAGAATGGCACATCTGTATGACACATGTTGGTCGGAGTCTCATAAGGTGGAGTCAGTAGACAAGGGGTTTGTAAATCAGTCGCATGAATCCAATCCCCTGTATATGTCAGCTCTCCGAATGGGTGATATGAAGGCTAGTCAATGTGGGCATGATCACTCAGGTCAATCAAGTCAGGAAGATCATATAGTGCAGGCCTCTCCATTAGGTTTGTTTGGTCGACTGTGTTGTACCCAAAGGTCAAGTCAGGATGTGTATAGGTCAACTTGAGGTGAGAATGCGGTATGAGAGTGCAACTGATTCTGCCAATCATTCATCTCAACAGTGGCTTGCTTTTTGATTTGTTCCTTAATTCCAGCAAGTGGACGAGAATATGGTGAGTCAATCCAGGGAGGTTGTGGGTCAAGGGTGTAAGAATGTGGGGTAGGTGAGAAGGATGAGGAAGTGGGGAAGTCAGTCGGAGTTTTGACTTCGCGGTCGGGGTGTAGGTATGAGGAGGAATAAGAGGGTGAAGATGATCGAAATACTGTAGAGGAAGAGTAACCTAGATATGATGACCAATATGCCGACATCTTTGAAGAGAGATGGGAGAATGAAGCGGATCGGAGAAGAAAGTGTGCAGGTGCACCGAATAACACATAAACAGACAAACACAAGAGTAAACCCTGAGTTCACCTACACAACACAGTGATGGTCGCAAGAGTCCGACTGTTTATCTTTTCTATTTTAATTAGGTGATAAATCAAGATATATGACTTACGTAAAGCTTAAAAGTAGGTTTTGGGCACTATCCTAGGGATGCGTCCTCACCTCTTAACGATCACAATAGCACAAGTATAAAATAAGGGTTTTTCTCTCCCAAAAATAAGTGTTAATTTTAGTCAGTTTTCGGTCAACTCTAATTAGCAGTCCTAATTTTAAGTTAGATTATCACTTAGTTAGTCCACCAAATAAGGCACATCTAATAATCAATCCTGATTTACTTTTAACCTAAGTTTCAAAAACCAAGGGGGGAGAGTCGAGAAAAACCGATGCAAATAGTGAAATCAATGGTGCATGACTAATTCAGAAGACTTACAGTGATCCTCGCACTCTACTTGTGGTACGCAAGGCAGAATTAAAATTTTATACTATATGGATGCAAACGAGAAAACCGTTCCTAGACAGCCAGTTCTATTAGCGAGTGATGAATAAGTTAATTTGAACTAATAAATCTGCGGTCTAAGTACGTGTCATTAAATGTGATGTGTGGTCCTAAAGATTACGAGCACAAGCAATAAAAGTATGCTAAGAAAAATGCTCTAAGAGCTGCGAGTGTAAGTCCTATTCTACGTCAATCAACCATGCAACCGCGAGAGTGTTAATAGTCCAATCCTAATACAAGCACGAGCTCTCAAACAAGAGCCGTTGTAAATGGTGAATTACCTAAATTATTACAGTAATTACAAAAAAATCATTCAAAATAAATTAGATTTCGTTGCTCTTCAGCAGTCGACGCGTGTCACGTCTATCGACCTCCGATGCACTCCAAGTCCACCGGACCCTTGCAAGGAGAATAAAAATTTATGTTAAAGAGATAAAAACAAAATATATACAAGAATATACAAGAAAATATTTGAGAGAAAAATGTAATAAATACAAGGTGGCTCGGGGTTCAGACTACCCGAGTAAGTGAAAATCTAAATCTAATTTTTTCAAATTAATCTCTAAGCTGTTTGCCTCCCCTGCAAAAGAGCCATCTGATGAGTCGTTGAACGCATGATTTAATTTTCATTCGTTGTAATAGGTGTACTTAGTGAATCAGTTAGAACCGAGAGAAGATCTCACTGAAGAGTGTCTCGACTTTAATTTATATATCGGGCATGTCCGGGGTCTAACACAGGGAGGCAAAGAAACAACTTCGGATTAATTCGTAAAATTAGGTCTAAGTTCTAAAAGCGATTTTTTTGTATTTTTTATGCAGAAAACAAATGAAAATGCAAATGCGGATGAATTAAGATAATAAGAAAACACACAACTAGGCCAAATTAATTTTAATACGATATTAATTAGATTTAGCCTAATTGTATCCTAAAATCCTAAACCAGTGATGAATACAAAACACATTTTTTTTGGAATTTTAGGGGTTGAAAAGATACAATGAAAAATACACACTTTTTATAGGTTTTTCCACAATTTTTTACGTAAACAGAATGAAAAATTATGAAAAATTTATGGGAATGAAAATATGATGCAAGGAGGCTACATTATTTTTTTTGGAATTTTTTGAGCTAATATAAATATTTTATGCATTTTTAATGGAAAAGAGTGACAGTGAGTAATTAATTCTTAATAAATCCACATTAACGAGTTAACTAGAATTCTAATTATCTCAAGAAGTTATTTAGATGAACAATCCAGAAGAGTTGAAATTTTGCAAAAATGTGATGTGTGGATTTAACTAAAAATCAATCAACAAAATAACTTTATAATTTGTTCAAGGCACAAGACTGCTCTAATTAAAATAAAATCTGGATAGTAATTAGAACATATTTCAATGCGTCATTCCTAATTTTTGTGAATTTTTTTCGAGCAACTGTGAGTAATATATTAATCTAAGAGCACATATAAGGTCAAATAAGCAAGTTTCCACTAGAATAATTTTAATCAATTACCCAAAGTTCAAAAAATACAGTTAAATATCCAGATAATAGAGAATTAGTTGTTCGTCATTAAGACATTTTTCATTAAAAAATGTAACATTGAGGTCCAAATTAAAATGAAAACACAGGGTTATCTGTGCAAAACAGAAATTGAAATTAAACAACAAACACATGTACAAGGACATTTTTGCAATTACATAAACTTTAAAAAAATGTAATTTTTACAAATGTTTAAAAAATGAAAGGAGGCCACCTTCTTCTTCACAGGTGGCTAGGGCTTGAGGAGTAGGGGGCAGCGGATGGAGGCTGGCCGGGGCACAGCCCCGTGTGGACGAGCGGGAAGCAACCGCTTGGAGAAGCACCGACGAAGGTGGCAGCTGGAGGCGGGGTGCCGAGGCCAGTGGAGGAGGGGTGTCGTGCTGCGGGCAAAGGTGCAACGGAGAGGGCTGAAGTTGTGGCGGTGGGACGAGTGTGGCGAGCGGCGACGCACGTGGTGATTGGCGGAGGGAACGGCCCGCGCGCGGTTGCTGGTGGAGTTGAAGGAGAGGCCATGGTTGTGGACGGATGGCGGGCGACGTTGCCTGCCCGTGGAAGAATGGGGGGCGGTGGCGACCTGCTCCCCCTTTTTTATTATTTATTTATTTATTATTTATTTTTTTGCTGATGCTGATTTTACTTTCTTAATTTTTTTACTTTTTTTGTTTTCTTAAATAGGGAATAACAAATGATGCAAATATGAAGACATGGTGATGGTGGTAATAAAATGAAGATGTAGTGGTGGTGTGATAAAAAAATACAAAAATGATATGGTGATGAGATAATAATGAAACAAAATATTAGATAAAATAAAATAACAAAAGAAATGAGAGGAAATACTTACCTGAATCTTCACCAGATTTGCGGAGTAGCTACGCTGAACTCCTATCGTCGTCTCGATCCGATTGGCGAAATAAAAATTAGAAAAGCTATGCGATCTCGATGGGGAACTCGTGACGCGGATAGGAGCTCCGCAGATCTCACTTGAAGGAGGTCGTCGCTTGAGGAAGATGCTTAGACGCTGTCACAAAAAAAACTCCAAACTCTCTCCTTTTTCTATTAGAATGTCGGACGCGAAAAAATATGGATGTGGATATGAATATAAAGAGAAGAGAAAGGGAGGTTAGATAGGTGGTGGAGTTGAATGGGAGGTTATATTATTGGTGGAGTTGAATGAGAGGTTGGATGAATAATATGGAGTGGAATGAAGATTATTAAAAAATAGTGAAGTTGAATGGAAGTTGGTGGTAGAAGAGAAGTTATTTTAGAGAATAGGAAATAAATAAAATAAACCAGGCTACTAAAATACAATAAAAATAAAGAGAAGAAAAAGAGTGGAGAATTTACAAAAGAAGACAACCAACATGTACATTTTTTTACTTTTCTAATTTTATTTTTTTGTATTTTTAATAAAAGATATTTACAACAGAAAAATACAATAAAATACTGGGAATAAAATACACCACAATGATGATTCTTTTGGGTTTTTTACTAATTAAGAAAAATAATAAATGAAGAAAGAATAAATATTTACATAATATACAATGTACATCTAGGTCCCAAAGCCCAAATTTTGCAAACGAGCTCCGATTTTAATGAAATCACTTTCATTAGATAGATAATTTTCTAACTTAAACTTTGAGTTTGTGAAATTGAAGTTCATACGGAGCGGGAATTTATCTTAGAAGTTGGACTTTACGACTTTTTTTCTTTGGGATCTAGGAGCATTTATTTGAGATGGAATTTATATTATATTTATGTATTTTTATACATTTTTATGAAAACATTAGATAAAGAATTAGCCAAAAAGGAGTTAAAATGAAGTTATTAAAAATACATGAAGTTTTGGGCTATTTACAAGTGAAAAACTCCTTTAATTTTGCGGCTTTATTATTAATTTATCTTGTACAATCTAATATATGCTAATTAATATGTTTTATTTACAAGAGTCATTTTGTTAATTTATTGATTTTATGTGCATTTATTTGAGAATTTACTTAGGGATTTTGCTAAGATCAAGATATTGAGATGATGAATCAAGGATTCATCAGCCTTGACTGTAGCTCTGAAGCTCCCCCACACGTGACTCGTACATGGGGTGGGTGGAAATTAGATTTTCGATTCTGTACTTTAGAAAAATTACGTCGAGGTCCTGATGAGTCCGAAATTCGATGTGTTAAAAGGATGTTTCTATTCATGCTAAGAAAATATGATTTGTCTTTTCGATGTAGGCGGCAATCAGAATCGGTCAAGAAAATAACCACAAAATTTTTGTCGATTTTAATGAATGCGGTTTGATGTTTATTTTACTTGGGCAAGTCCCAAGGTTGAACACAAGGAGGCAAAGGAACAACCTAGAATTATGTCCATCAAAATTCGTGTGCGGTTTTCGAGGCGATCTTTTTTTTGGTAATTTTTTATGCGATAGAGGATGCAAAATGCAAATTCGATCGATTTTAGGGACTAAAATGTGAATTGTACCCAACGTTATCCGAAAAATGTGAAACTTGGCCATAATGCAAAATATGATGAAATGAGTGCACTATAAGTTTTTTGGAATTTTTGGATGAATTTTTTTATGAATTTTTAAATGCAAACAAATTGAATTTCAATATTAATTATAATAAATATTAAACCTAATTATTTTCAAGGAATAAAATTATCTAAGATCTATCACTAGGTGATTGATCTCAGAAAAATCCTAAACCTTGAAAATACTAGTTTCAGTACCTATTAAAATTAAACACTGAAATATGCAAAATGAGTTTTACAGGACAAACTATGCATGCAAATTCAATTCTTTTTGGGCACAATGTCAAGCACAATTAATTCTATAATACATGATTTTTCGGGAATTTTAAGAGCAACGGTTAATCAAATATAAATTTAAGAGCACAAACTAGGCAAATTATGCAATTTTCCACAGAATAATTATTTATTAATTAACCATCAATCACAAAAATGTCCACAATACGTAAAAACATAGATAATTAAATGACAAACATCATGCTACTTTTTGATAAATAAATTGAGATAATGTTCGAAATAAAGAGGAAAGACAGGGGTACGGATGCAATAAAATAAATATGGATAGAATGAGCAGAGGGAACCTAGACGTAATTACCAATTTTATAGGGGGTCTTCTTGCAAATTCTCTAGTAGATCACGTGTCACGTGCATGACTTGGCTGATAGGGGGGTCATGCGTAATTAAGAGAACTTCCAAGGGGCTTTCTGCAAATATCCAAGCGTCACGTGTCTTCTCACATGCTGAGGAGATTCGGCTCGGGACGGGGGCTCCACGTGGCATGTGTCTGTGCCTCGGCTTGGCCCGAGGCTAATGGTTTAGCGATTGGCTCGGGGTGGATATGAACCGTCGATGGAGCTTGAATCCAACGGTTGGGGGTTGCACTTCGCCAACGGTTCTAATGGAAGGATGCTCGATGATCGTACGATCTACGTCTGGCCGACACACGGTCGGCAGGCGTCGATGGCGAGGCGGAGCGGCGATGTTGACCGGCTGGTGGACCAGCGAAGTTTGACGAAGACCGGCTGCTCGATGGCGATGGTTGGCCTGGGGGTTCTGCTGGTGAAGCTTCCGCTACTGTGACCGGCGATTGCAGGAGATGAAAGACATGGAGTCGATGGTGATCGGAGCTCTGGGAAGAAGGACTCGTCGGGGCTCGATCGTAGGCATTTGATAGTGGGCGGAGAAGAGGTGTGGACGTAGGTTGATTGGGGAAAGTGGGCGATGTTCGGGAGATGCGAATCAGAGGATGAAGAGGGGTACCTAGAGAGGAGAGGGCTCGACGGTGATGTCACCGGAGTGGAACAGCTGCGATGGGCGGGGCTACGACGAGGCTGAAGAAGCCTCAGATCACGCCATCTCTTTGGCTGTCACGACCGGAGGTGTCAATCGACGGATGGGGGTTCACCAGTGCGGCTTTGCTTTTATAAGGCATGGCAAGTTGATCTGAGAAGGAAACAGAATCGTGGAGGCTTGATTTGATTGGGGATTGATTGAAGATGAAGATCGGATTCGAGATTCGCGGAGGATCAGAGGTTGATGGGATGAGATCGGAGATGGGCGGAGATATTGCGGTGACGGCGAGAATCGCGTGCGGCGGGCAGTGCTTCCAAAAGAGGGATATGGGGAAGATGAGCAGGGGTCGTCCGATCAGCCGAGATCGGACGGCACTACTGGGGCCACGTGGCAATAATAGGAAGGGGGTGAGATGCACATGCGTGGCACGTGCCTGGGAGGCACGTGCGACGTACGTACGGGGTCATTTTTATTTTTATTTTTTTTTGTAAAAAAATGAATAAATAAATAAATAAAAATTCGAAAAAATGGCCGACACGTGGCGGATGCTTTGTAAAATACAAAAGAAATAGTAAACAACCTCAGATCGAAAAAGTTTCTGCACAAAAATTTCTCGTGTCGATGAGATCTACAACTTTCATGAAGACATCGAAATCAAAATCGATCAATTGAACAAAGTGATTTTTTTGGTGTATACATAGAATACTTAGATTTTTGGGTTTTATAATTTTTATGTCATTTTTTCAAATCAGATAAAAATCCAGAAAAATATGATAAAATCAAAGATAAATAATTACACATTAATCTATTTTTTTTGGAATTTTATTAATTAAGAAAAAGAAGATATAAAATGAAAAAGACTCATTTTGTACAGTTGGTTAGTGAAGACCTGGACTAAATTTGTTTATTTGATTTCGAGCTCAATTTAGATTTGGATTTTTGCACATTTTAATAAAACTTTTATCAAAGAAGACAAATGAACTAAAATAGGTTAATTATATTCATAAAATAATAGGTCAAAAACCGCTAAAATATAAAATGTACAAAAGAGTCCCAAAAGCTAACTTTCGCATATGAGCTTCGATTCACTTGAACTTGGTCCTGTTTTGAAGGTAATTGAATGCACATTAGTTCAAAAGTGAGTAGGATTAAAACAAACACTAGATTAAAAGATATGAGGTTTTTAGTCCGGAAGTCCTGAATCTAGGGTTTGGGTTTTTGCTCCACTTATTTGTGTTAGTGATTTTTTTTGTAATTTTCATTTATTATGTTAGTGATATGTACACAGTGGAGGTAGTTTTGGGTCATTCGGAGTTAGCATGAATGAGTTAAAAATCCAGGAAGTTAGTCTATTTACAGTTCAATTTTTGCTTTGATTTTTGCTTCTTATTTAGTGCAAAAATTCGTGCTAAAATACAATTCTTATGAAAACATGTGTGAATGCTAATTATGCAGAATAAATGAAGAAATGCTGATGATTTTGTGGGATTTGAGCTTAATTAATGAGATTTAGAGTGATGAATCCGAGATTCATCAGGTCCCCACCATTCTAGAAGTACATACATGGCACGTGCACACCATGAAAGTTTACAGAACATCCCTCGTGGGAATGGGTGATTACAATTAGGTCCTTATGCATGTTTATTTCAATATTTTTAATTTATAAATTGCATTTATAACCATGTCTTTGAACCTTCATTTATCATTGCATTTTTATTTGAAGAATAACTTCTTATGAACAATTTATTCTCTATCAATTAAGGAAATGAATGTATTTTTCTGTAATGTGCTTGATTTATTATTATATTTTACCTACTGTGAGCTCTTTAATTCATATAAATTAATAATTGCTCCGAAAAATTCTCAAAAATTCACATTTGGATCATTTATTGTTCTCTAATTTGTGCCCGAAAATCATTGCATTTGTATGTGAAATTTGCATAAAATAAATCATGTGATGATTGATGTAATTAATTTTTAATTCTCTGTAAACTTGATAATTTAAGGAGTTCAAATTTTCCCTGGATAGATCTAGATACATCTAGGATAAATTTGTTTTGGAAATTATCAAGTTTGTTGTTTATTAAAAATTAATTTTCTAAAAATCACTCAGTATGCATTATTTTATTTAAAAAATCAGTTTGCATCAGAAAAATTCCAAAATCACAGTAAGTGAATTTCATCATAATTAACTTTCTATCAAATTTTCATAATTTTTGCACATCATTTGCATGAAAAATTATATAAATGCCTACAAAAGTGTCCATTTTACATTTGGATCATACTGTGTAAGAATACCAAAAATCCGCTTTGAAAACCGGACTTTAAGTTTGATAACTTGAGCCATAAGTGTTCCTTTGACTCCTTGATTCTACCCTGGGGCTTGTCCAGGTTAAATAAAACATAGAAGCACATTGCTTAATTGATCAATAATTGTTTGTATGATTTATTTTTGATTGACTCCTAAATGCCTGACTACAACAATAAAATGATAAATTAACTTAAGGTATCTTCGGCTTCGTCAAATGGCATCGTTGTCGGGGAGGCAAATGTTCCAGGTTCAATTAGAAAAGTTAGAGTTTGGTTTTCTATCCACTCGAGTAGTCTGAACCCTGAGCCATTTTGCGATTATTCCATTTTTTATTTTCTCTTTTTCGTTGATCATTTATTGTATTTTCTTATTTCTTTTGTATATATTTCTACATCTCTCTTACATAATTCTATCTTTTATGCGAGGGATCGATAGACATGGAGTTTTTCAGATGTTGACAATTCATTTCATTTTGTATAATTATTAACTTGTAATAATTTAGGTAATTACATCATTTACAACGACTCTTGTTCAAGAGCTCGTGCATGTATCAGAGACTCGAACACTATTTTTCTTCTTGTTGTAGTTGTGTGGAGAGCGATTCTCAACTTGAGTGGCGATATTTATGAACTCAATGCTTCAAATTTCATTCAAATTCATATTCAAATTTGTTTGTGCCCCACATATTCGTTGATCACATCTTTTTGGAACAATTAAAAAGACGAACATAAACATGTGCAATTAGATCAAATGCAAATCTGATTATTCCCCGGTAATAGTATCATGTTTAGGTGTGGATTTTTAACTTGCATGCATTTAGTGTAAAATTTTAAAATTCAATCTAGCATAACACATGGAGAATGCTAGGAATCATGGGAATCAATGCAAGTACATTCTTACTTGAGCATACATCATAGTTTCTCTCTTGCATTCCATTTTTCGATTCTTCTCTTGATTTATAACCTAAGTCTCAAAGGAAAAGGGACTGAACGATAGGCGTGTATTTTATGCTCATATAAATATCAATGATAACCAAAGCTTTAGAATAGGGATTGAATTGATGCAAGCTGATTAAAAATTGAAATAAAATGAATATTACGAGGGCATAAATTCCCCATTGGACACATGTACTTACCTCCAGATAGAGTGGGTAAGGATTCGGACATTAAGGTTAGAGCCCGAATCCCTGAGTTTACCCACTAAGTCTCCAGGTCCGACTCTTATGGGCTTGGGAGCTGTATTGGCTTACTTTCGATCTTAGTGTATGTCTCCATTGTGTAAGCTTGTGTGTCTCCTTTGATGTGTGATATTGAAACCGATAGTTCGGCAAGATCACCTCATTGATTGGGAGTGCACAGGAGCAGTGCTGGGCATAAGGTGACACCATGTGTGTAATGGACTGAAAGATTCTATTACCACCAACTAAAATTGACAAGATATTTCGATCAAACCTTTACGGACTTCACGTATTCAGTTGCTGAATTCAAAGGGTCTGCATTGTGTTTGATTTGCGTGAGTTCTCTTCGCACATTTATGTGCTCGTAGTGCATAGATTATCCTTGGTATTCTTATTCATAAATGATCCTCTTAACATAAAAGATGACTAGTTGGAGGGATTTTATTTAGACTCTATGGATTTATCATTGAACCCTTTAAAGATATCGTCTTCAGAGGTCCCTTCACTTCCTAGAGCTCCCTGGACTCATGACCCTCTTGAGTCCAAGCTCGCTCGCTTTGGGGATGGTCAACCACTGATGAACCATTTCCTCCCTTTCCCACTTACCAAGGAAGATCTTCGCCTTGTGAGGATGGTTTAAGTTCAACACCCTCAACTAACTCAAATCCTTTTGCTGATGAAGATCACAAAAAAATTAAGTCAAGATGCCTCCGAAGCGAAAAGGTGAGGAGGAGGAGGAGCAGCGTGACGATTCTTTCCAGATGATACATCCTAGGCTGCGTCTGAGCAGTAACATGCCCTACTTAGAGCTCAGTTAGGACATTTAAATGTAGAGGTTGATGCACCCTTGGATGCGACATACACTTCGAGACAGTACAGAGTGCAAAATTACCTAATTTCGTAGAGAAAGAAATAGAATACGAGTTGAAGCCACTGATGAATATGTGATTCGTCATCTTTATTCATTTATTTTAGCTTAAAATCCCTTATAAAACACCTGCATATAACGCTAACTCCATATTCTTACTAACTTGCATCTGTGTGTAAATATTATACATTTCTTACTAATTTTAACCTAAAATAAATAAATAAAGAAAGAAAAGGAAAAATAAAGAAAAGAAAATAAAAAAGGAAGACTGTATACAGGCTGACCCGAACCCCGAGAGAAGGTCAAGACTTGACCTGATCGACCAGAAATAAAGTAGGGGGAGATAGGGTCCTTAACCAGAAAATACAAAAAAATGCGTTCTCACTTATTTTGTGTATATCTGACATTAATTTATTTGTACCTTAATTGATCTCAAATCAAATAACATTCAAAACCAAAGTTGTAAAACAAAATGTGTCCTAATTAATAAAAATGATTGCACAATTAAATCATGTACATAATAAAAGTAGCCACACTTGGAAAAAGCCACTAAGCACTAATTGAAAGATCAATTTCGGCTCCATATGATCTCAAATTGAACCAATATCATTCCATTGAGTTCTAAATTAAATTATCTTCAAAATGGCTGTGATTTTATAATTTTTGGAGTTACGGTTGAAAAGTCGGTTTTTTGGGGTGGTTTGTGCAATTTTCACATGTATTTTGTGTATATTGTATTTGTATTTATTTGTAAATATTGTAACTAATTATTTAAAATAAAAATAAAAATAAAAATTAATAAAATTTTTAAAGCAAAAGGGGCTAATTTCCTCATTTACCCTTGTATATAATGCCATATATGTATATAGTATATGTATATAGTTGCTATTTTTAACTAACAACCATAAAAAAATAAAAAATAATATTTTTTAATTCAAATAAATGAAGTGACGAAAATTCAAAAAAATTAGATAGTTTTGTAAATAGTTTTATCTCTTTTACTTTATCTCATATTATCTCTTCCACCAAAAATTCAAAAATCCATTTCAATTTTCATCTCTCTTATCTTTTTATCCAAAAAAATTCAAAAATTCAAATTTCATCTCTTCTCTATTTATATGACTCCTTCTCCCTCATTCCAACTTGATCAATCTTTAGAAAGAGGAGCCCGATATCCGAGAGAAATTTCGTCGAGGAAGTTGCCTAGCCTCCGAGCCGTCTGGTGACAGCGAGTCAGCCTTGTCGCGGTGATCACGTTCTATTTCTGTCGTCCACGATCTCTCAACTCCGGCCACATACGGTGGCCGGAGATCGGATTCGAATCCGTCATCTCCGTCAAATCTTCGCTCATTTTTCCAATTTGTAAATAAATAAAAAAATTATTTCTTTTCTTCTAAAGTTTATTTTGCAGGATAAAAAAAAATAAAAAAAGCATTTATTTCCTTGTTCTCTAACGTTTGTTTTGCAGGATCATATAAAAATAAAAAAATAAAAAAATAAAAAATCTTGATCCCTTTATTTTTTCGGATTTAACACAAAAGAAACACACAAAAAAGTTTTTTCATTATTTACTGTTTACATTACAAAAATAAAATTAAAAAAATAAAAGTAAAAACACACAAAAAAACAAAAAAAATTCTACAGCAGCGGCCTGCGCCTCCACGGAGGCCGCCATCCCGTGCGCCACCCCCGCACCTTTTGGCCAGCGGTGCGCTCTAGCCCCGCACGCAGCCAAACGCCCCGTGCCCAGCCGTAGTGCCTCCTGCGCAACAGCTCTCTGCCCAGGGCGGCGTTGTCCGCACCGCCGTACCTCTCTCAACTGTGCGCCACCCGACCATCAGCCGCCGTCGAGCGGCACCTCCACAGCACGCGACTGCGCGCCTCTCCACCAACCTTCCGCGCGCGCGACCGCCGCCGTAGACCTGCTGCCGCGCCCTCCTCGCCTGCTCCTCCTGTTGCGCACGGTCGCGCATAGCCCTCCGCCCGCGCAACGCCGCCCAGTCCAGCCGCCCCTATCCGCCATCGCCGATCCCCTCCGCTCATGAAGCTCCGCCGTGCCTTCCATCGCGTTCCCGCCACCGCGGTGACCCGCCATCACCGGCCTCCTCCACCGCCTGACGTCGCCCCTCCGCGCTCCCTTCCTCCGCCGTGACCCCCTTGGGCGGCAGCGGCGCACTCCAACCATCATTGAAGTAGCAGGCGGTGGCCTTGCCCCCCTTTGGTCCCAACTCTTCTTTGTGGAAACGAAGCAGAAACCCTAAGGGTTTATTACTTTATTGGCAAAATTACACAAAGAGCCCCTAGAGTTATCAAATCTACAGAAACGCCCCTGCCAGAGCTTCAAGCACATGACATGCTCATGATATATGGGTATAATTACGTTTTAGCCTTACTGTTCATTTTTATTATTTATTTGAGGCAAAAACATTGAGTCTTTACATTTCAGTCCAAAACTTTTGCAGTATTTACAATTTGGTCCCTGAACTGCAGAACAATAACTTGCTTAATCTTTTCATTGAAATAAATGTTATTTGTGATTCAAAAATTTTGAGAAAATTGTGCTATGCTCCTGATGTGATTATCTTCTTAGCATAAAATTTTCACTGCTTTTCTCCCTCATTTATTATCATTTAAAAATAAAAAATGTCATTTTTCCTTGCTTGAAACTCAGAAATTCATAAAAAATCGAATATTGTTCCAAAAATTCCAAAAACATTAGAGTAGTTGTATTTCATTGTCTTTTAATTTCTGACCAATTTTCACGCATTGATTATTTATAAAACTCAAAAAACTTGAAAAATATCAAAAATCTTCTAAAAATCATAAAAATTCTACAAAAATCAAAAAATTGTGATTTCAGTTCCTGTTTGTAGATATTTGTTTCTAGTTTGTCTTAAAAATAATTGTCAGGAGTTTTGGATATTTAAAAGATTTTTAAATTGTAAATTACTCCAGGCTGTGCACATTTTCTTATTTTCTCACTGTTTGATTTTTAGAAAAATACAAAAACATCTGAAAATTTTGCAAAAATTCTCAAAAATATTTGAAAACATTTAAAACCCAAAAATATTTTCTTTGATTTTTTCTGAGTATTTTTGACTAATTTAAAATTTGCAAAAAGAGTTGGTGTGCATATTTCTTGAGTTTATTCACATTGTTCGTTATTTTTGAAAATTAAAAAAATTTGCAAAATAAAAATCACTCAAAAATTGAAAATCAGAAAGTATAAAATACAAGAAAATTAGAAAAAAATAAAAAATAAAAAGATAAAAAACATTCACAAAAACCAAGGATAGTTGTCCTTTGAGATTCCTGTTTTCTTTTAATTGGTTTCTGATTAATTGAATAACCCTCAGGAATTGTAGCCTCCCTGAGTTCGACCATGTCTGCTATACAGGTTAATAAGTAGCAAAAAAAATAATCTTTTGTTGTCGCGAGATTTTGGGGATAAAAGCAACGACCGATCAACTTATTTATCATCAATCAATATTTTCCGTCCTCGAAGCTCAACAAAATGGCGCCGTTGCCAGGGAGGCACGACGAGGGTAGTTAGATTTCTCTTTTGACCTGCTAATTCTTGGTTGTTAATATTTGTTTGCTTATTTTCCATTCACTCCATTGTTTATATCCATTGCATTCATTTCATTTTTTCTCATATTTGAAAATTGTTTTTCTTACACATTTTCTATTCTTTTTCTTGCGAGGGCCCGCGGAGTGAAGGAGACGATCTTAGGAGAGTCGAAGCACCCAAGCGACGTGGAGGCGGCTTGATTCTTCACGAAGCCGCAGGATAGCGTGAGAAGAGGAGAAGAAGAAGTGAAGGAGACAAAAAAAAGGAGAAAAAGAAAAAAGAGATTTTTTTCTAGCATTTGAACTCTGTAAACGGACATTCATTTGTTACGGGGTCTGTTTCGCCAAGTGCCGGTGCACTTGGGGGACCTCACTGGTTTTGTTTTCATCGCTTTTATTTTTCTTTGTTTTTTGTGGATTTTGAGAGCCACCTATTGATTGCTTTAATTAATTTGCTTGAGTCAGGTAATTAATTAGGTCCAAACACCCTAAATAAGAATTTCTGTGCCTATAGAGTAGAACGTAATTTGGACTTAGTCAAATTAACTTGTTCTTGCCCGTTAATAGAAGTTATCATCTAGGGCGGTTCGCTTGCATTTGCATATAGGTTAGTTTATTTTCTGTATTTAAATTCTGCACGGATCACTTGCATGTAGAGTACGACAAGGTACGCATCTCTAACCCCTGCAAGCATCATCATTTTTAATCGCGCATTGGCATTTCCGATCTCCTTCCTTGTTTTCACTCACATAAGTTAAAAAGGAAATTGGACACTCGGTAGGCGATTCGTTGAACACACTTAAACCAAGTGACAACTGCCTAAAATTTGGGACTGCTAAAAAAACTCGACCGTAAAAAAGACAAGGAAAAATCATTGTTTTGGGAAGAGTAACCCCCTCATTGTATTCGTTTTAACTTGCTCGCGTACACACTAAGGTTAGTGCCCAAATCCCATTTTTCAACCTAAGTGTTTGTACAACTTTGTGATTATCACCTAACTCTAAAATAACCAAGATTAAGAGACCGAACCTTTACGGTCTTCACTTTGTGTTGAGTTGGTGAATTGGGGGTTTGTATTGTTTTTGATTGCTTGTGTGCATACCAGATCCTTCTATGCATTTGTGCCTTTTTCTCCATATCTTTTGGCTTGACCCTCGTGCTCTCTAATCTTTTGTTTCGAAGATGGCCGACTGGAGTTATTTTAATCCAATCTTCGCAGATACCTCATACTCTCCAGACGATCCACTTCCTTTTTCTAGGAGGATCTTCCTCCTGATGTTTGTGCATATCCGCCTAACTCATTATTTCAGGAAACAGAGGACTTTGATTCTCACCCACCCTCATTCAAACCACCCAATCCTGGGATTTTGGAGTCACCTTTCATGATTTCCACACTTAAGACATTGAACCAGATGTTGGATCATATGAATTCGAGGATTTCCAATCTATTTAACATAAATGAGAGCCAGAACGCTGCTTTAATATTTGAGGATATTGATTCATTTGAGGATTATCATGAGAGCTTGAAATCACCCAAAATACAAAAAAAATGAAGAAATTTCAAAAATCCAAAAAGAATTCAGAGACACGTTGTTGATTAATTTTGTGAGGAGAGGACCCAAATGATCGACCATTTACCCACACAGCCATGTCCCAACCTTGATCCCGAGGAAGCCACTGTACAGACTGCTCTTGGCAACCCTCGTGTAAATGCTGATTCTGACCTCCTCCCTTGTATGGATGAGGTCCAAAAATTCAAAAAAATGTTGATTAAACCCGAAGTGGTGGCCACCCTTCATGAGATCATTAAAGCCCCACTTCAACAGGCCATGACAGATTTATCTACTCCTCAACACAAGAAAAGAAAGCGAAGGAGAAAATCTGAGCGTCACATCTTGACCCTGGCCACTGCCTACGCCATCTCTCACCGTCCATATTTTAAGAAAGGGAACACGACCACACCTCTTGTGAGTTGCTCCATATCTGACTATTCTTGTGATAACACTCTCCTTGACGGCGGTTCGTCGGTCAATATAATACCCTTCTCTATGGTACAGTCTCTTCATCTTGGACCTCTCAAGAAAACCAGGATGATAGTTCAATTCGCTGATGGATCTGTCAAGAGGACGAAGGGTATTCTAGAAAATGCTGTCATTCTCATTCAGGGCATGAATTTTACTTCGGATTTTGTTGTAATGCCCATGGAGACCTCCACCCCTGTGGAGCACCCTCCCATCATCCTGGGATGGCCTTTCCTTACCTCTGCGGGAGCCGTTATTGATTATGATTCAGGAGAGATTCGCTTCCGTTCTGATGTAGGAAGCGATGTGTTAATCACTACACCCACTACCGTCCAGAGACCCGCATCCCATGAGAGCCCGCCCGTGTTAGACAACCTCAAGGACTTTGATCATGATGATACTACCATAGATTTTTGCTATATGATGGACGATACTGAGACCCGAGAATTCCTCTTCAAGGAGGAGGACTCGGAAAGCATAGACCTTGGAGTTCCCTCGTCTGGTACGTGGCGATGCATTGATGACATCCGTGGAATTTACATGATAGACACCCTAGAGTGGAAGGCACACTCTGAGACTAGACAGGACAGACATAATTCGACTACTTTCACTGATGAGTCCGTTCCTATTCACCTTTATTCAGATGAGACCGATCAGGCCAAATTGGATTTGATTGCTTTTATAAAGGAATTTGGGTCTTTTGATAAAGATGATGATCCGGTAGAGGCTCGCCAAGCTGAAATTGATCCTACTTTTTCTGATAATGATTACGAGCCATTTTACTTTGAGGTTTGCAAGACTTCCCACGTAGGACATGACCACACTACTTCCAATAACCGGTTTAGGCCTGCACAATCTGAAACCGCTGAGAATATAATTTTGGTCGATCCTACTCAGTTTATGTCTAATGATGATCCCAATATCGACCTACACCTTGTCAAATCCATACCTCAGCGGTCCCACAAGAAGGTTCGCTTTCGACCTTCTTAACCTTTGTAAATCCACTCCTCTTGTATATCCTTTCGTTTCACTCTTTCTTCTCCCGTTTTATCATTCACCCCTTTCCGTGTGTGTATATATATATGCTATACTTAGGATGTGCTTTATCCTAAGTATAGGGGGGTGAAGCATTTGTGTTGTTTATATTCATCTTGTTTATCACCGTTGTTGTTGTTGCCTATACTTAGGGATACTCTACCCTAAGTATGGGGGGGGGGGTGATGTTGTTCATATCGTGTCTTTGTATTTTTGAGTCTGTACATTCTCTTCATAGGTTTTCCCCTTTGTACATTCTACTATACTTAGGATTACTTGATCCTAAGTATAGGGGGGATCACCAACTTATCTTCTTTTTATCTTTTCTTTGAGTCGTTGTAGCATAGGAGTCTTTTCACCTTTCTATACTTAGCACGAGTTATGTCTTCCTTTGTCGCTCTCTGATCACTATGAGGACATAGTTCGAGCTAAGTATAGGGGGGTGTCGTATATATTGTATATATACTTTAGACATAACTCGTACTTTTAAATACGTTTATTTGGGGGGTTATGTGTATATTTTGTAAAATCCACGTATGTAAAAAAACAAAACAAAAAAAAACAAACAAAAACAAAACAAAAAAAACACAAGAAAGAAAAAAACAAAAAAATCTCTTGTATATACTTGTATATATTTTACTAACCCTTTTTTCCAAAAAAATACAAAACCAAAAGTCTATAAAAATTTGCATAATTAAAAAAAACCTTTCTTTCACATCAGCATTTTTCCTCCAAAAATCCATAAAAAGTTCAAAATTAGAAAATTGCTTTAAAAAATATTCCTTTCACATGTGCATCATTCCTCTTAAAAAAAACTCTCTGCATTGTTCATATGTTGCATTTGCATGTGCATTTTTCAGGATAGTATTGATATTTAAACTATGTCTGGAATAAAATTGAAGAATGGAGCTTAGTTGGACCTTAATCCACCTAATTCTCAGAGGAACTTCACCGAGAAATAGGATTTTAGAAGCTTCAGGTCTTTGACTTAATTCTTTGAGTTCCACATGACAATGTGCAGCGTTTGACTCTTAGTGTCTAACCTGGTCTCTTCATTCTAGGTACAACTCTGGAATAGGGAATTAATTTGTACTCCCGCACTATGCACTTAGCTCAACTCTGACGGGATGTTGGAAGACTGTGTGAGTTTCTTTTCTGGTAGCGTGGAAATCTAAAGACTGGAGTACAGGTTGAAATAAAGCTTCAGAAAAGGGATGGACGGCTGGGCACAATTTTTTTCTAAGACCCCAAAACATGTACGGAAAAAAGATTCTATATCCGTAGGGGCACAATAAGATCCAAGCAGAGCCACCAAAAATCCAAATACAAAGAAGCCACTACCAAATAAATATCTGACCAAAAAGGTCCAAGCTTCAAGAAAGCCTGCAGATCTTGGTGGAGACTCGGCTACACTGGCTAGCTTCACAAGGAGAGGTGACTACACTGACCACCCTCCCGTTCTTTTCTCCTTTCTTCTAACTTCTCCCCCAATTCGATTGTAAACACATCACGACAAACCTTAGAAGGAAATACCTGACTCCTTGAGGACGAGTTATTGGAGAGGAGATTTGCATGGTAGTCCGGCACTCTAGATGGGAAGAGCTAAAAACTTTCACACACATGAGTCGATTGTTCAATATTCATAGGGTATGCTTTGGGAAGAGGATTGATCTAAGATGACTTCTGGGCCAAAACTGCGACAATGATGTGTAGAACTTGAAGGCTGTTGGTTTTAAAATTCTAAGTCTCACAGAAGTTCCGACACAACAATAATCCAAAGGTCCGACAGAGCTCCAAACTACAACTTTATGAAGACAAGTTTAATACTCAATATGGTCCGACTTTCTTTATTTTCCCTTTCTTTTTCTTCTTCATTTATTCTTTCAAATAAGTGTTTGCTAAGGGACTAGCAAAGGTAAAGCATAGGGGGATGATGAATCTGTGATTCATCATCTTTATTCATTTATTTTAGCTTAAAATCCCTTATAAAACACCTGCATATAACGCTAACTCCATATTCTTACTAACTTGCATCTGTGTGTAAATATTATACATTTCTTACTAATTTTAACCTAAAATAAATAAATAAAGAAAGAAAAGGAAAAATAAAGAAAATAAAATAAAAAAGGAAGATTGTATACAGGCTGACCCGAATCCCGAGAGAAGGTCAAGACTTGACCTGATCGACCAGGAATAAAGTAGGGGGAGATAGGGTCCTTAACTAGAAAATCCAAAAAAAATTGCGTTCTCACTTATTTTGTGTATATCTGACATTAATTTATTTGTACCTTAATTGACCTCAAATCAAATAACATTCAAAACCAAAGTTGTAAATAAAAATGTGTCCTAATTAATAAAAATGATTGCACAATTAAATCATGTACATAATAAAAGTAGCCACATATGGAAAAAGCCACTAAGCACTAATTGAAAGATCAATTCCGGCTCCGTATGATCTCAAATTGAACCAATATCACTTACATTGAGTTCTAAATTAAATTATCTTTAAAATGGCTATGATTTCATAATTTTTGGAGTTACGGTTGAAAAGTCGATTTTCTGGGGTGGTTTGTGCAATTTTCACATGTATTTTGTGCATATTGTATTTGTATATATTTGTAAATATTTTTACTAATTATTTAAAATAAGAATAAAATTAAAAAATTAATAAAATTTTTAAAACAAAAAGGGCTAATTTCCTCATTTACCCTTGTATATAATGCCATATATGTATATAGTATATGTATATAGTTGCTATTTTTAACTAACAACCATAAAAAAATAAAAAAATAATATTTTTTAATTCAAATAAATGAAGTGACGAAAATTCAAAAAAATAGATAGTTTTGTAAATAGTTTTATCTCTTTTACTTTATCTCATGTTATCTCTTCCACCCAAAGTTCAAAAATCCATTTCAATTTTCATCTCTCTTATCTTTTTATCCAAAAAAATTCAAAAATTCAAATTTCATCTCTTCTCTATTTATATGACTCCTTCTCCCTCATTCCAACTTGATCATTTTTTAGAGAGAGGAGCCCGATCTCCGAGAGAAATTTCGTCGAGGAAGTTGCCTAGCCTCCGAGCCGTCCGGTGACAACGAGTCGGCCTTGTCGAGGCGATCACGGTCTATTTTCCGCACCTAAGGTGAGATCCAAATTTTTCTTCACATTTTTAAATTATTTCAATCGTAGTTTTATTTTTCGCATTTTTTGCTTCATTGCCAATTTTTAGATCTTAAAATCCCATCACGATTTGATCCGCCACCGACTCGATTTTTCATCCCACTTTCTCGATCCCCACGTGTTCTATTTCTGTCGTCCACGATCTCTCAACTTCGGCCACGTACGGTGGTCGGAGATCGGATTCGAATCCCTCATCTCCATCGAATCTTCGTTCATTTTTCCAATTTTGTAAATAAATAAAAAAATTTGTTTCTTTTCTTCTAAAGTTTGTTTTGCAGGATAAAAAAAATTAAAAAAGCATTTATTTCCTTGTTCTCTAACGTTTGTTTTGCAAGACATATAAAAATAAAAAAATAAAAAAATAAAAAAATAAAAAATCTTGATCCCTTTATTTTTTTCGGATTTAACACAAAAAACACATAAAAAAAGTTTTTTTTCATTATTTATTGTTTACATTACAAAAATAAAATTTAAAAAAATTAAAAGTAAAAGCACACAAAAAAACAAAAAAATTCTGCAGCAGCGGCCTGCGCCTCCACAGAGGCCGCCATCCCATGCGCCACCCCCGCACCTTCTGGCCAGCGGTGGGCTCCAGCCCCGAACGCGGCCAAACGCCCCATGCCCAGCCGCAGCGCCTCCTGCACAACAGCCCTCCGCCCAGGGCGGCGCTGTCCGCACCGCCGCACCTCTCTCAACTATGCGCCACCCGGACATCAGCCGCCGTCGAGCGGTACCTCCACAACGCGCGGCTGCGCGCCTCTCCACCGACCTTCCGCACGCGCGGCCGCTGCCGTAGACCCGCTGCCACTCCCTCCTTGCGTGCTCCTCCTGTTGCGCATGGTCGTACATAGCCCTCCGCCCGCACAACGCCGCCCAGTCCAGCCGCCCTCATCTGCCATCGCCGATCCCCTACGCTCCTGAAGCTCCGCCGTGCCTTCCATCGCGTTCCCCGCTGCCGCGGTGACCTACCATCATCGGCCTCTTCCACCGCCTGACGCCGCCCCTCTGCGCTCCGTTCCTCCACCGTGACCCCCTTGGGCGGCGATGGCGCACTCCAACCATCGTTGAAGAAGCAGGCGACGACCTTGCCCCCCTTTGGTCCCAACTCTCCTTTGTGGAAACGAAGCAGAAACCCTAAGGGTTTATTACTTTATTGGCAAAATTACACAAAGAGCGCCTGGAGTTCTCAAATCTACAGAAATGCCCCTGCCAGAGCTTCAAGCGCATGACATGCTCATGATATATGGGTAAAATTACGTTTTAGCCTTTCTGTTCATTTTTATTATTTATTTGAGGCAAAAACATTGAGTCTTTACATTTCAGTCCAAAACTTTTGCAGTATTTACAATTTGGTCCCTGAACTGCAGAACAATAACTTGCTTGATCTTTTGATTGAAATAAATGTTATTTGTGATCCAAAAATTTTGAGAAAATTGTGCTATGCTCCTTATGTGATTATCTTCTCAGCATAAAATTTTCATTGCTTTTCTCCCTCATTTATTATCATTTAAAAATAAAAAAAACATGTCATTTTTCCTTGTTTGAAATTCAGAAATTCATAAAACATCGAATATTATTCCAAAAATTCCAAAAAATTAGAGTAGTTGTATTTCATTGTCTTTTAATTTCTGACCAATTTTCACGCATTGATTATTTATAAAACTCAAAAAATTTGAAAAATATCAAAAATCTTCTAAAAATCATAAAAAATTCTACAAAAATCGAAAAATTGTGATTTCAGTTCCTATTTGTAGATATTTGTTTCTAGTTTGTCTTAAAAATAATTGCCAGGAGTTTTGGATATTTAAAAGATTTTTAAATTGTAAATTACTCCAGGCCGTGCATATTTTCTTATTTTCTCACTGTTTGATTTTTAGAAAAATACAAAAACATCTGAAAATTCCGCAAAAATTGTCAAAAATATTTCAAAACATTTAAAACCCAAAAACATTTTATTTTTATTTTTCTGATATTTTTGGCTAATTGAAAAATTGCAAAAAGAGTTGGTGTGCATATTTCTTGAGTTTATTCACATTGTTCGTTATTTTTGAAAAATAAAAAAATTTGCAAAATAAAAATCACTAAAAATTTGAAAATTAGAAAATAAAAAAATACAAAAAAGTTAGAAAAAATAAAAAATAAAAAATAAAAAGCATTCACAATAACCAAGGATAGTTGTCCTTTGAGATTCCTGTTTTCTTTTAATTGGTTTCTGATTAATTGAATAACCCTCGGGAATTGTTGCCTCGCTGAGTTCAACCCTGTCCGCTATACAGGTTAATAAGTAGCAAAATAAAAAAATAAAAAATAATCTTTTGTTGTCGCGGGATTTTGGGGATAAAGGCAATGACCGATCAACTTATTTATCATCAATCAATATTTTCCGTCCTCGAATTTCACGCTCAACAACCACCATTTCTGAATTTGCTACCATGTTTCAGTAGGAATGCCGCAGAGGAACCATATGCATTCTTGAGGGACTTTTAGCTTGTATGTGATAACTTACGTCACTCAAGGATTAGGCAATATTATATTAGGCTCACTGCTCTTCCATTTTCCTTTGGGGATAAGGCTGATTAGTGGGTTAAGCATTTAGGTGTGACAATGACCACCTATGCCTAGTTTAAGGTCATGTTCTTAAATAAGTTCTACCCTTTGAATATAACTAACCGGATGAGGACACACATCACGAGTTTTTCCCAACTGTATAATAAACCTTTTTATGATACCTAGGATCTATTCAAAGACATACTACAGAAGTGTTCGTGTCACGGATTGGATGATAACATCTTGATCCAATCTTTATTCACTATCTCAACATTGAGATGTAAGGTTTAGTAAGCGCTGCATGTGGATGTAGTTATACATCACGAGGAGCGCATACCGTCTGGATGGTATTTGAGCAGATGACTGACATCGGTCATGCATAGATGACCAATAGGACATACATAGAGTCCCCAATTGCATTCATATCAAAAGCGAGAAAGATTGTGGTGATCTCGCAGAGGACCTGGTAATATTGCCGACAAGTTGACGCTGGTCGAGCAGATTGATAAGAAGGTAAATGAGCCAGAGAGTTTGACCAGTCTTTCGAAGCCGGTGTTAGACATGCGAGCCCACGACGAGCCATTATGCAATAAATGTTATTGCACATATCATTCCCTAATCTGAAATGAAGAATAAATAATTTGCATGATAGGTCCCTTAGTCCAATTAGGGTTATGTACCATGGCAATCTTAATGATCATACAGTTGTTGATTCAATAATTGAATCATAGAGGCTAGTGCTTTGATGAATATCTAAAGAGTTAGATTGAGGACTCATCAAGCACCGTCAAATGATGGTTAAGAGATGATCCCCAGCCTGAGTAGGAGATGACAATCCTTTCTCTTTTAGGTTGATATCTAACCGACCTCTTGATGTAGGTCCTCTGCATAGGAATAGAGATTCGGTGGTGCTAGATAAGTTAGGTCAAAGAGTTGACTTAACGAGATCGAGATAACCAAAGTCCTATATCATATGCTGTCATGATATAGGTACACATCCTCTGACCGGAGTATGCACATTTGGCAGACCAATAGGTTGATGACCTAATCAAGGTCTATACACCGGCGCACTGGTGTGCAAGTAAAATCATATGAGTAATATGATCTCTCGAAGGGATCATACATGTTTGGTTACTGAAAATGAAGACATGAGCTCACTCATGAGATACTGGGAAGAATCAAATTCCGTGCACAATCGTCTCACTTTGGAAGCTTGACTGAATTTGTAGGTTTGATATATACTTTTGGAAAGTATATGATCAAGACCTAGGTACGATATATGCTTTTGGAAAGTATATGATCGATACCAACTCCCAATGATCGAATGAGAAACTTACTGATAAAACCCTGAAGTAGACAATGTAAAGTTGATCTAATACTTCGGGTTTATACCGAGTCTTCCAGTATGTAGTATGTACAGGTATTGGGAATACATGAGGGTGATGTGATCATAAATGATTGTATAACCATGACGCTTCCATTCCTAGGGAGTGATGAAACGGGTCTGGATTTTAGTGACTCTTCTCAGTAGAGAAGTGATCTAATCTTGGTCCAAATGTTGGACATTAATCTGAATGTGATTCAGATGAAATGAGAAGATTACATTTGCGATCTTGATTTAATCAAGCATCTATCTTTATGAGATTATTGTTGAGATATTGGAGCTGTTAATTGATAAGAATATTGAACATCCTGATGAGCCCATTCTTTCTGAGCAGAGATCATTCATTATAGATCTATCAGATATTCTATTTGCTGAGCCATCAGTAGCCAAGGTGGATAGTCTACAGAGCACAGATCACATACCGTCTACCAGTACAGTAGCAGAAGTTACTGCAGAGCCGATTCAAACCTCACCTGATCTCAAGGTTTTACCATCAACATTGAAATATGCCTTCCTTGCGGGTCCCCCCCAAATGTTTTAAGTCATCCTCAGCTCGCAGTTGATCGCTGAACAAGAATATCGTGTGCTAGAGGTTCTTGAGAGAAACCGAAAGGCCATAGGATAGAATATCTCAGATCTCCGTGGGATTAATCCAGCATTATGCCTGCATCATATCTACCTAGAGGATGACTGTAAACCCTCCCATGAATGTCAACGTCGTCTAAATCCAAATCTTTGGGAGGTTGTCATGAAGAAGATCAAGAACTTCTGTGATGCTTGCTTTATATATTCCATTTCGGATTCCAAATGGGTTAGCCCTGTACATGTGGTCCCGTAGAAATCCAGGATTACGATTGTAAGGAATGACCGCGGGGAGGAGATTTCGACCCAGGTACCTACTTCATGGCGTATCTGTGTAGATTATCGATGCCTGAACTCAGATACCAAGAAGTATCACTTTCCACTGCCCTTTATTGATCAGATTATTGAGAGGTTGGTGGGGAAAAAGTTCTTGTGCTTCTTGGATGGGTACTCAAGATACAACCAAGTTGCTATCGCTCCTGAGGATCAGGAGAAAACTACTTTTACTTGTCCGTTTGGCACCTACGCCTTTAGACGGATGCCCTTTGGATTGTGTAACGCTCTCGCTACATTCCAAAGGTGTATTTTGGTCGTTTTTGCTGACATGGTAGGTAGTTTCCTTGAGGTTTTCATGGACGATTTCTCGATCTACGGGGATAGCTTTGACGCATGTCTTGCTCATTTAGACCGAGTTCTTCAACATTATTGTGAGGTAAGCCTAGCACTCTCGTGGGAGAAGAGTCACTTTATGGTGACTAATGGGATTGTATTGGGCCATATCATCTCCAAACATGGTATGGAGGTTGACCATACTAAGATTGATGTGATTTCCAAGTTAGAGCCACCACAGAATTTGAAGCAGTTGAGGTCATTTTTGGGACACGTAGGATTCTATAGGCGATTCATAAAGGACTTCAGCAAAATCGTCAGATCTTTGACTGAGCTTCTGTGTAAGGAGACTGATTTTGTCGTCGATGATAGTCCTCCTTACATTCAATCAGATTAAAGAAATGGTTACTAGTGCTCCTGTCTTACAACCACCTGATTGGTCTCTTCCTTTTGAGATCATGACGGATGCCTCAGATTTTGCAGTTGGAGTGGTTTTAGGACAGAGGAGGGATGGGATACCATTGGCTATACACTATGCTAGCAAGACTATGGATGAAGCACGGCGAAATTATATAGTTACAGAGAAGGAGATGTTAGTAGTTGTGTTTGGGTTAGAAACGTTTAGATCTTACCTCATCGGTTCACACATTATTGTGTACACGGATCACACTGCCATATGATACTTGTAGGCAAAGAAGGATGCCAAACTACGCCTTATCTGATGAATCCTTCTTCTCCAGAAATTTGATTTAGAGATTCGAGATAAACCTGGAGTAAAAAATGTTGTGGCAGATCACCTTTCTCATATCTGAGATACAAAGACCTCTGAGCAGAACATGATTCCTATTTCCGAAACATTTCCAGATGAGGCCATTTTGTCTATGGACTCACTCCCATGGTATGCTGATATTGTGAAATATCTCGTATCCAAGAAAGTTCCACAAGATTGGAAGAAGTACAAGGTAGACAGATTTCTATCAGAAATTCATTATTACTAGTCGGAGTATCTGTACCTATTTCGTAAGGGTGCAGATTGTATCTGGAGAAGGTGCATTCCTCAAGAGGAACACACCGATGCACTTGAGCACTGTCACAAATTAGAATCTGGTGGGCATCATTCGGGGAAACAGATGGTAGCAAAAGTTTTATAGAGTACCCTATGGTGGTCCACATTGTTTAAGGATGCTACAGAGTATGTTCGAGGTTGTACTGATTGTCAGAAAATTTGAGGAACCGTTGGTTCCAAAGATACCATGCCCCTAAGATATATACAGATTTCTGATGTTTTTGATGCTTGGGGCATAGACTTCATGGGCCCATTTCCTGTCAGTCATGGATTTTAGTACATCGTGCTCGCCGTGGATTATGTTAGTCGATGGGTGGAGGCTATCCCCACTCGAGCCGCAGATAGTCATAAATTGTGTTCCTTTCTCAAGGACCATATTATTTCACGGTTTGGTATTCCCAAAATACTAATTTTAGATGGGGGAAGCCATTTCATCAATGACCAAGTAAAGAAGCTTGTGAAGTAATGCGCCATTGAGCACAGAGTTGCGTCTCCTTACCACCCTCAGACTAATGGCTTGGCAAAAATTTCAAATAGGGAGATCAAGACGATATTGCAAAAACTTGTACGTCAAGATAGTAAGAACTGATCCCAGTTGCTTGATTCAGTTCTATGGGATTATCGGACGACGTACAAGTCTCCTTTGGGTATGTCTCCCTATAGATTGGTGTATGGAAAGCCTTGCCACCTGCTAGTGGAATTAATTCACAAATATTTATGGGCACTGCGTGTATGCAATTTAGATTATGAGAAGGCAGGAAAGAACAGGAAGTTGGATTTGAACAAATTACTGGAATTCCGAGACTTTGCATATGATAACTCGCTTATGTATAAGGAGAAAGTCAAGCGCTGGCATGATAAACACATTCGAAGAAAGACTTTCTCCCCTGATTAGAAAGTTTGGTTAGTTGATGCAAAATTGAAGTTGTTTCCAGGAAAATTGAAAAGCAAGTGGTCAGGACCATTCATCATGAGAGCTGTGCGTGACAATGGGAGTATTGTCATATCTAGGTTGTCATCTGACGCACAGCCATTTGTTGTGAACGGACAGTTGCTGAAGCCATATATAGGTCATGATGCATTCATGTCCGTCCTTGATTCTATATCTGTGGTATCAGATGATGACTTTTTGATTCAATCTTTTGCGTATGATACATGATCATACACTCCTCTTGTATATCCTTTCGTTTCACTCTCTCTTCTCTCGTTTTATCATTCACCCCTTTTCCGTGTGTGTATATATGCTATACTTAGGATGTGCTTTGTCCTAACTTTAGGGGGAGTGAAGGATATGTATTGTTCATATTCATCATGTTTATCACCCTTGTTGGTGCCTATACTTAGGGATACTCTACCCTAAGTATAGGGGGTGATGTTTTTCATATCGTGTCTTTTTAATTTTGAGTCTATGCATTCTCTTCATCGGGTTTCCCCTTCTGTACACTCTACTATACTTAGGATTACTTGATCCTAAGTATAGGGGGGATCACCAACTTCTCTTCTTTTTATCTTTTCTTTGAGTCATTGTAGCATAGGAGTTTTTTTCGCTTTTCTATACTTAGCATGAGTTATGTCTTCCTTTTTCGCTCTCTGATTACTATGAGGACATAGTTTGAGCTAAGTATAGGGGGTATTGTATGTATTGTATATATACTTTAGACATAACTCATACTTTTAAGATAATTATTTTGGGGGATATGTATATTTTTTTATAAAATCCACGTGTGTAAAAAAACAAAACAATAAAACAAAACAAAACAATAAAAAAACCAAAAACAATAATAATAAAAAAACAACAAAAAAAGGAAGAAAACAAAAAAATAATAATAAATATTTTCTTATATACACTTGTATATATTTTACTAACTTTTTCCTTTTCAAAAAAAAACTACAAAACCAAAAATCTAAAAAGACTTGCATAATTCAAAAAAATCCATAAAAAGTTCAAAGTCAGATTTTTTTAAAAAATTCTTTTCACATGTGCTTCAATTTTTCAAAAAAAAAGCTTTCTTTGCATTGTACATATTTTTCTTACATTTGCATGTGCATTTTTCAGGATAGTATTGACATTTAAACTATGTCTGGAATAAAATTGAACAATGGAGCTTAGTTGGGCCTCAATCCACTTAATTTTAGAGGAACCTTGTAAGAAATGGAGTTAAGACTTTTCAGGTCCTAGTGATTTAATTCTTCGAATCCATAAGACTATTTTCACATGTCATCTTTATTAGTCTATTAGAACATTTAACAACACACGCATGACTCTTTCAGACCGTGACTTATCTTGGACAAGCACTCTACACGTAGCTCTTCATGGATGAGGTAGTGAGGAGGCAGAATCTTTTGGCTTGGGGTAGCATACGAGGGTAGTACATCTAGGCGGAACCTCTCGTCTTCCTCTAGGGAAGGAAGTGCATCTCAACCTAGTCTGGCGATGTTGAGGTCTAAATACATGATGCTGTGGGGTTGCAATAATGCTTCGAAAGAGGGATGGTCTACTGGATCAAGAGGAAAAACTCCTTATGTACATGTTTCAACTTGTATATGCTTTCAAAAAAAAGTATAGAAAAATGCAGAATCTCCAAAAGTGGACATGCCTGATTGAAGAGTAAAACGCCTGCCGGAGTGTATATACAAGGATTAAAAAAATACAATAAGAGCTTCAAAGATAATTTTTTGTAAGCTTACAGTGGATGACTTGGCTACACTGCCATGCTTCCAAGGATAGGTAGCTACACTGGTTACCGTCCATTATTTTCTCCACCCTCTTCTTGAGCTGGTTGTACTTGAACTTAGAAGGGAATATCTCTGCTCCTCGAGGAAAGAGTTGCAAGATTGGGGAACTAGATTTCCCTTGTTGAGGGAGGCTGTTTCTTTGCTACTTCTGAGATGGGGGGCTATACCTCACTTACACTGTACAAGTAAAGATTAATAGTCATAAGAATTGGTGTATGTAGACTTGTTCTGACCTGATTGTTGAGGTGACCTGAATAGGAGTCTTGTGGAACTTAGAGGCTGTTAGGTTTTAAATCCATCTCCCACTAAGGTTCCGACACGCTAATAATCCAAAGGTCCGACAGAGCTCCAAACTACAATTTTATGAAGATAAGTTTAATACTCAATATTGTCCTACTTTCTTTATTTTACCTTTCTTTTTCTTTTTCTTCAATTTTTCTTTAAAATAAGTGTTTGCTAAGGGACTAACATAGGTAAAGCATAGAGGGGTGACGAATCTGTGATTCGTAATCTTTATTCATTTATTTTAGCTTAAAACCCCTTATAAAACACCTGTATATAACACTAACTCCATATTCTTACTAACTTGCATCTATGTGTAAATATTGTATATTATTTTAACCTAAAATAAATAAAGAAAGAAAGAAAGGAAAATAAAGAAAAGAAAATAAAAAAGGAAGATTGTATATATGTAATAGATACATACTGACCTGAACCTCGAGAAAAGGTCAAGACTTGACCTGACTGACCAGGAATAAAGTAGACGGAGATAGGGTCCTCAATTAGAAAATCAAAAAAAATTGCGAGCCGTGTATATTTGTATACTACACTACTTTATTTTTACATTAATTGATCTCAAATTAAATAACTTTCAAAACGAAAGTTGTAAATAAAAATGTATTCTAATTAATAAAAATAACTGCACAATTAAATCATGTACAAAATAAAAGCAACCACACTTGGAAAAAGCCACTAAGCACTAATTGAAAGACCAATTCCGGCTCCATATGAACTCAAAATTGAACCAATCTCACTTCCATTGGATTCTAAATTAAATTATCTTTAAAATGGTTATATTTTTATAATTTTTGGAGTTATGAGTAAAAAGTTGATTTTCTGGGGTGGTTTGTGCAATATCCATGTATTTTGTACATATTTTATTTGTATATATTTGTGAATATTTTTACTAATTATTTAAAATAAAAATAAAAATAAAAATAATAAAAGTTAAAAAAAGAAGAGAGCCAATTTTCTCATTTACCCATGTATATAATGTCATATATGTATATAGTATATGTATATAGTTGTTATTCTTAATCCACCATAAAAAAATAAAAAATTAACATTTTTTATTCAAATAAATAAAGTGACGAAAATTCAAAAAAAAAGATAATTTTGTAAATAATTTTATCTCTCTTTATCTTTGTCTCGTTTCAATTTTCATCTCTCTTATCTCTTCAACTAAAAATTCAAAAATTCAAATTTCATTCTCCTTCTTTTCTATTTATATGGCTCCTTCTCCATCATTCCAAGTTGATCAATCTTTGATGAGAGGAGCCCGATCTTTGAGAGTCTTCTTGTCGAGAAAGGTGCCTAGCCTATGAACCGTACGGTGACATCGAGTCGACCTTCGTCGAGGCGATCACGGTAGTTTTCCGCTCCTATGGTGAGATCCACATTTTTCTCTTATTTTTCATCTAGATTAATCGTAGTTTCATTTTGTCGTAATTTAATTTCATTGTTATTTTTATTGTGGTCTTGAAATCCATCTTGAATTGACCCGCAACCAACTCAATTTTTCATCTCATTTTCTTGATCTCTTCACATTCATCTTCTATCTTCCACGATCTATCAACTCCGACGCACGGTGGTTGGAGAACCGGATTCGATTCCTCACATTTTGCCGGATCCTCTTTCACCTTCTCATTTGTTTATAAATATAATAATAATAATAATAATTTTTTTAACATTTATTTTGCAGGAAATAAAAAATAAAAAATCATTAAAAAAGGCTTTTCTTAATTCTGTTAACAAATAAAAAATAGAAAAAATAAAAAATATCTTCTATTTCTGCTTTACAAATAAAATTTAAAAAAATGATCGGCAGCAGGCACACCCGCTCTTGTCGTTGGCGTGCCCGCCGCCATCCTAGCATCACCGTCGCAGGCGTGGCCTCCTCCACCGTCGTGGTGCCGCCCCTCCTTGACATCAGCCTCGGCGCTGCCGCTGCAGAACTCGCCCAAGCGCAGGTCTCCACCGTCCATATCTTCCCTGCGTAGCCCCCGCCGCGGCACCGTGCGATACTACTCCACCTCTCGCTTCTGTGCTCGGCATCTCCATCTCCGCTGCAACAAGTCCGCACTGCCCTGAGCGCGACCCTCCGCATCGAGCTCCCAGCTCGTCGATAATCCTTCGCCTCCGACAAATGACGCCGACGTCTGCAGCCCCGAGCGCGACCTCCCTCGCGTGTACGACTGCCGCCCGTCGCCCTCGGCCCTCTAGTGGTGGCGGCGACGGCGAGCCTCCCCACCCCTTTTGTGTTGAGAATGAACGAAGAAGAAACCCTAGGTTGTATTATTGAAAATAAAAATATTTTTTAAAAATTACAAAGACATCCTCAGGAGTTTCAAAAATTATAAAAAGGTTTCCAGCTCCAATTCAAGCACGGGTGTAGTACGTTTTACTGGGTAAATGTCATTTTCCATCCCCATTTTTATTTCTTGTTATTACTTTATTCAAAAACTTTGTTTAATTACTTTTCAGTCCCTGAATTCTAGACATTATCTTCGCATGTGCTTTTCGTTGAAATAAATATTTTGTTGATAAATAAAACCTCCAAAAATCTTCCTACGCTCTTGATCTTCAATCTTTTTAGCATAAAACTTTCATAGCATTTTATCATTATTTAATATTATAAAAAAATCAAAAATATGTCATTTTTACGTGTTTGAAATTCTAAAATTGATAAAAATTCAAATATTGCTCTAAAAATTCCAAAAAAAGAGAGTAGTTTTATTTCATTGTCTTTTAGTTCCTGTCCAAATTTTGTGCATTAAATATTTATAAAATACAAAAAATTGAAAAATGGTAAAAATATATAAATTCATAAAAAAATATACAAAAATCCAAAAAGTGTCATTTCACACCCTGTTCGTAGATATTTTCATATAGTTTGTCATAAATATAATTACCAGGAGTTTTGGACATTAAAATATTTTTAAGTTGCAAATTACTCATGGTTGTGCATTGTTTCCCAATTTACCACAACTTGATTTTTAGAAAAATACAAAAACATCTGAAAAATTCTATAAAAATTTCCAAAAACATTTCAAAATCTTTAAAACAAAAACTATTTTCTCTGGATTTTTCTGATCATTTTTGATACAATTGAAAATTGCAAAAAGAGTGGGTGTGTGTATTTCTTATTTTGTGCATATTATTTTTATTTGAAAATAAAAATTATAAAAAGTAAAATCACTAAAAATTTGAAAATCAGAAAATAAAAAAATATAAAAATTAAAAAATTAAAAAATTAAAAAGAGAAAAATTCCACCAAACTAAGGATAGTTTGCCTTTGAGATTTCCTTTTTCTTTTAATTGATTTTTTGTCGATTAATTGCAAGTCCGCTATATAGGTAAATAAGTAGCAAAAATAAAAAAAACTTGCTTGTTTGTCACAGATTTTTTTGGGATAGCAATGACATTTATCATTAATAATTATCGAGCCTCGAAAAAACCGTGGTCAGCAAAATGGCACCGTTGCCGGGGAGGTACGACAAGGGTAGTTAGGTTTCTCTTTTGTCCTGCTATTCTTGGTTGTAAATATCTGTTTACATTTTTGCCATTCACTTTATTATTTATATCCACTACATTCAATTCATTTTTTTCTCATATTTGATAATCGTGTTTCTTACACATTCTCTTTTCTTTTTCTTGAGACGGACCACAGAGCCAAAGGAGGCGATCCTAGGAGAGCCAAAGCACCCAAGCGACGTGGAGGCAGCTTGATTCTTCACCAAGCCGCATGATAGTGTGAGAAGAGGAGAAGCAGATTTGAAAGAGACCAAACAAAACAAAAGAGAGAGAGAGAGAGAGAGAGATTTTTCTAGGATTTGAACTCTTGTAAACGGACATTCATTTGTTGCGGGATCTGTTTCGCCAAGTGCCGGTGCACTTGGGGGACCTCACAATTTTGTTTTCATCGACTTTATTTTTCTTTATTTCCCACAGATTTCGTGAACTACCTCTTGATTGCATTAATTAATTTGCTTGAGCTTGGTAATTAATTAGGTCCAAACACCCTAAACAAGAATTTCTGTGCCTATAGAGTCGTATTGGACTTAGTCAAATTAACTTGTTCTTACCCATTAATAGAAACCATCATCTAGGACGGTTCACTTGCATCATATAAGATTAGTTTATTTTTCTATATTTAAATTCTGCACAGATCACTTGCATGTAGGGTGCTGGCGACAAGGTACCCATCTCTAACCCATGCATGCATCATTGTTTTTAATCGTGCATTGGGATTTCCGATCTCCTTCCTTGTTTTGTTGGACATGCGAGCCCACGGCAAGCCATTATGCAATAAATGTTATTGCGAATATCATTCCCTGATCTGAAATGAAGAATGAATAATTTGCATAATAGGTCCCTTAGTACAATTAGGGTTTATGTACCATGGCCATCTTAATAATCATACAACTGTTGATTCAACTATTGAATCATAGAGGCTGGTGCTTGGATGAATATCTAAAGGGTTAGATTGAGGCTCATCAAGCATCGTCAAATGATTGTTAAGAGATGATCTCAACCTGAGTAGGAGATGGCAATCCTTTCTTATTTAGGCTGATATCTGACCGGCCTCTGATGTAGGTCCTCTACATAGGAATAGAGATTCGAAGGTGTCAGATTAGTTAGGTCAAAGAGTTGACTTAACGAGATCGAGATAACCAAAGTCCTATATCATATGCTGTCACGATACATGCACGCATCCTCTGACCGGAGACAGATGTGTTACTATATATCTATGTATGTACATTTGGAAGACCAATAGGTTGATGACCTAACCATGGTCTATACATCGGCGCGTTGGTGTGCATATAAGGGCATATGAGTGATACAATCTCTCAAAGGGATCATACATGTTCAGTTACTGAACCGGAAGACATGAGCTCACTCATGAGATATTGGGAAGAATCAAATTCCCATGCGCACGGTCGTCTCGCTTTGGAAGCTTGACTGAATTTGTAGGTTTGATATATACTTTAGGAAGTATATGATCAAGACCTAGGTATGATATACGCTTTTGGAAAGTGTATGATCGATACCGACTCCCAATGATCGAATGAAAAACTTACTGATAGAACCCTGAAGTAGATAGTGTAAAGTTGATCTAATACTTCAGGTTTATTCTGAGTCTTCCAGTATGCAGGATGTACAGGTATTGGGAATACCTGAGGGTGATGTGATCATAAACGATTTTATAACCATGACGCTTCCATTCCTAGGAAGTGATGAAACGAGTCTGGATTTTAGTGACTCCTCTCAGTAGAGAAGTAATCTGATCTTGGTCCAAATGTTGGACATTGATCTGAATGTGATTCAGATGCAATGAGAAGATTAGATTTGCGGTCTTGATTTAATCAAGCATATATGGGAGGCCTGCGATCTGGATTTGAGATACGATCTCAATATCCAAGTCACTATACGTGGAACAATACAATGTCCCTGTCCTTATCTCCAAGTATTCGCGGAGAAAGTGTATTATTTCTTGAAAGAGTTCATGATAATTTCATTGTTGATATTATGTATCTGAGCACTGAGAAAATGGATAATAAAAATATGATTTATTTATCATGAGTAATATGAATTTGATTCATATTATAAAGAGAGTTATCTAAGATAATTGAATTGTCAAATATGAATAATATGAATGTGATTCGTATTATTTGGGCACATGAGAATAGAGATCCAAGATGATTAAATGTGATTTAATTATCATGGATATGAATAATATGGGATAGCAATATCCATATTAGTCATATATATTATAAATGTGATTTATAATATATAAGAGAGAGTTATTTGTAATTTACATTTGCTAATTAAATGTTAATGTGAATTGGGTTCACATTGGACATTAAAATTGAACATTTTATTATGGGTTGTGAATGTGATTCACAAATTTCCAATGGCATGATTGCAATGTTCACAAAATAAATTGGATTTATTTTTGTGAAATAATTTGTACAAAAGTTGTTGTAAATATTGGAGAGAATCATGAGATAATGCAATCTCATATAATATAGAAAGGAGGATCCCTTCCTAATAAGGAGGGGGACGGTCACCAAGTCCTTATAGGACTCATGGCCGTCCTCCCCCCTTTATGGAAGGAGGCTTGCCTCCTTCCTATTTCTCCAATGGAGATTGATTTGATATAAATCAAATATATTTATTATATATTTGATTTTTATTAAATTAATTGTTGGTTTTTACCAACAAAATCTTAGCCATTGAAATAAACACAATTAATGAGAGCCATTGGATTTGTGTTGTCGCATGGATTGAGACCCATGGATCCCAAAATATTATAAAAAGACACCCCATTGCTCTTCTTTATACAATTCTTTAGAAGCACATCTCTCTCTCTCTTTCTCTCTACATGTCAGCCCTCTCTCTTCTTCTCTCATGGCCTCCACCATGGATGCCCTAGAGGAAGTCTCCATCGCCGCAGCGTCGTCATTATGCTGCCCGACCCTTTGCTCGTGGATCTTCGTCTTCTTCGGTGCACCTCGCTCGTGAAGAATACATCGGATCTCGTGTGTCGAAATCAGGAGATCCACCGCTTGGATCATCAACATGGATTGTGAGAAGCATGCGGTTCTTCCCCGTGCTCGCAAGCATTTCCTCTATCGGATCGGACTTGAGACAGGAGGTCTCTTCATTTAGAGAATCAATCGCAACTACGCTTCAAGAGGTAATCCTATTACTTGTTTGCGGTTTAAACGAAACTATCCGAGAAGTGTTCTTGGATCATGTGGTTTCGTCGCAAGAAAATTTTTTAATTTCCGCTGCATAGAACAACTAGTGCGACTAGTCATTCTTCGTCGTATCCGATACGACGCTCATGCTTCCGTGAATGCACTTGAGGATCTAACCATATCCTTCAAGTGGTATCAGAGCCTGGTTGAAGATTTCGGATGCGATCCGCAAACCTAGGACAACTTGGGTTCGTTAAGGTCGCAAAAGTTTTTTGTCGCATTTGATTTTCGCAGATCTGTTAGTAAATAAATTCGGCCATGTTTAAAATGTTTAAACACGAATTAAGACTAGGATTTTGTTCCCCATTAAATAAGGAAACCATTAGGATCTGAGTTTACATAATTTAGATTCTGTATGCTCAAGATATGGTTGTGTCAGTGAACATGTATTCACTGTTGCGGGAACTGCGAATCGTAACATGATTAATGAGTTAATTAATGTTTTGATCCGTCTTGAAATGCATGAAATATCATTGAGTTCTGTCCTAAATCAAGTTATCAATCTTTGAAAATTGAGTTTGTCTAATTTGGATTTAAATTGATTGAGATATGTTAATTTTAGTGAGTAGGGGTCACTGCTGAAATTACAGTCCTAATCAAGAACCATGTGATTGTCAATTAGTGAATATAATTGTTAATTTCATGAAATAGTTATGGAAAATATTTGTGAAATATTGGAAGATGATTATTTCCTTAAATTACTTGCCCTCAAACCAATTAATCGATTAGATTTGATCTAGATCATAATTGGAAACACAATCATCAAACTTAATGCTTGAATAGGATTGGGAATTTTATGTAGCAAATTTCCTTATAATCAAAAATATTTTTGATTATTACTATATGGTATAATTTCACTTGAAGAACCATGATCATATCAAGTACAAATTGATATATTTGGTATTATCCTTTCCTGAGGTGGATATGGTGTTTAGTCGGAGAGCATTGGGGTTGCGGGTGGCAACGTATGTGGTCCGTCCCACTCTCGTCGGTACTGGCCATGACAACGGGTAGGGACTCGATAATGCCAGAGAAAATCAGTATGTATTTTCTAATTATTAAAATTCGAACTAATACGTATTTGGGATATTACCATATATATTCAAGTAAATTAATCAAGTTTGTTGATTGAATTGGATTGATAATTAATTTAATATGATTAAATTGATTTTGTCCAATTGAGACACTCTATTATGAATAGAGTTATTATTTACCTTGGAAGAATTAATTATTTGAATATAATTCATGATAATTAATTAAAATTTGAATATGAGGTGGAGGATCACATAAGTGACATCCATGGTCTCCCGTCAAGGCGAAGGGTTCTGTCGCCAGGGATTGCATGTGGGAGACTGATAATCGCGGAAATCGAGAGAGTCTAAATTGGTGTCTCACACAAGGCGGAGACAACCGTCGCTGTTGCGACTCTCAATGAATTCCGAAATTAATCAACAATTAACCCACACTAAGATCAATAAATTAGAAATAATGTGGAGTCAAAATTTATTTTTAACTCTACATAAAAGATGTATAGATGCAAGTACGTAGAGAGTTCGAACACAGGGAGCAAGCATGGTTATTCACAAAAGTGTAAGCACAAGTGTGTGTGTGATAAGTCTACACTAAGCAAGCAAGCAAATAAATTTTTGTGGTTTTTTTTATTTTATTTTATTTTTTTATTTTAGTTTTTAATTTTGTATTTTGATTTTTACTTTTCTGATTTTTATATTTTTTTTTATATTTTGTATTTTTTTTTCTTTTTCTTTTTTTCAATATTGGAATTTACAAACAATATAATACAAGACAAGATAAAATATTTATAAAGAAGTGTAGAAATATCCAAAAATTCAGAAATGAAATCTTTTTGGTATTTTGTGGTTTTCTACTGTTTTTGGGATTTTTTTTGGGATTTTTCAAGGTGTTCTTGATATTTTTAAATACTGAAACGAGGGAAAACAGTGGAAAAAGTGCTGGCTGTAAGTAAAATGTGATTTAAAAATAGCAACCAATACTCAAAGTTTTTCACACTAATTTTCAAATAAAGCTACTGAAATATACAACAAACAGGAGCTGACTTTGTATTTTTTTGGATTTTTCTCTGATTTTATAGAATTTTTTGAAGTTTTTGAGTGTTTTTTAAATTTTTAGTGTTTTTCTTTTGAAATTTTTAGTGGTTTTTGGACTGACACTAAAATAGGATAAAATAGACCTTAGGTGAATTTTTGGGAATTTTTGGAGGGGTTTTAATATTTTTTTTTGTATTTTCTAAGCTAGACAGTGCACAAAAAGTATGTTTTGATTTTTAATAAATATAAAAATGAAATAAAATCAAAAACTAAAATGGTGGCTTTGAAGTACACATGTCCAGATGCTTAAGTCTATTTTTGTGGAATTTTTGGGCTTAAGATGATATTTCAAATAAATACAACAAGCATCCAAACATTAAACAGTCCTGGCAGGGGTATATGTGCAATATTCAAAACATCCAGGGGCATTCATGCAAATATCCACAAAATTTTACACTCAAACTTGCATTTAAAGGATTAAAACCAAATAGCCAAACCCGCAAGGGTATCTGAGCAATTTACCCACCAGAGTGCGTGACTCGCACGCGCCTGGAAGGGGTACTTTTGCAATTTCACACAGTTCCAAGGGGTTCAATGCAGTTTCTCCAAAATATTACAACTGAAAGCAAACATTCATGGACTTAAGCGAAATAAATAAACCCCAGGGGGGTCCTTGCAAAATACCCAGCCCCCTCACGCGCACGGGCACGTGAGGTGACGTGGATTGGACCTAGGTGCAAATACGTAAACTACGGGGTTCTAAGTGCAAATATTACAGAAATATTTAAACTACAGCTTAAAGTTTATGGACCGAAATGAAATACAAAATTTGGCGAGGGGTGAGATGCAAAATACCCTCGCCCGAGCGCTCTGATGAAGACGCGTGGCACGCATCCAACAGCTGGGCGACGAGACGCGATCCAACGGCCGGATGCGAACCACTTATCCACGTGGCGTGTCCTGAGCGGCCGATGACGCTTGGGCTCGTGCGGCTGAGATTAGATCCCCCTGGGTTGATCTGACGGTCGAGGCTGAGGGAGATCCAACGGCCCACAAGCGAACTGGAGCTGCGGCTCGATCGTGCGGTGGAGACGCAAGGAGGAAGAACGGGGAAGAAGGCCGGCGAAGGCGAACTTCCCCGGCTCCGATCTCGCTTCTCCGGCGATGAATGGGCCCCAAAATGGAGCTGCAGACTCCTGGGAGGTCCTTCTACAGACTGGATGGCTCGGATTCGCCGGAGGAGCGTCGTGGTGCTGGCGCGAAGGCGGCGGAGCTTCACGCTCCAGGTATCTCCGGCGAGGGATCAAAATGGCCCTCCAGGTGCTTTCAAAGCTCTTGGACCTGCAAAAAGAGGTGAGAAGGCCCAGGGCAAATTGCCTGGGCCTCGCGGAGGCGTGGGGATGGGTGTAGCGAGATGGCGGCGAAGGGCCGGAGGTGCACTCCGGCCAAGGTGGGTGATCGAGCGATTCAGATGATGTAACTTCGATTTTTTGGGGGATATTGATCCTAAGACGAACAGAAGTTGAATGCAAGGGATAAATAACGGGGTGGAAGCCCTCGATGGCCGGAGCCAGAGGATGAAGGGTACCTCGACGCCGGTTGTTGGCGGAGGTGGTGGAGCTTCCCTCGACTTCGCGCGCCTTGGCTGAAGGGCTGGCGGTGGAGCTGTCACCTCCACGGAGCTCAGGAGCACGAGAGAGACGCTGAAGGGTGGACCAAGGGGACTCAAAACTGGGCTCGAAGGTGGCGGGGTGTTTAAGTAGAAGACGATGGCGTCTCCTTCAAGCCAGATCCACGCGCGCATCATGAGGAGTTTGCGTGGTTTGAAGGCGCGTCGTGGGAGAGTGATGATCGGGGAAGAAGTTCCAAGAAGGATTCGAGGCGAGAAAATGGAAGGATCGGGCGCCATAATTTCTTGAAAATGGGGCAAAATCGCGGGCGTCAGAGGTGGCAGGCGTCGGTCGGGGGAGTTGACCGGGGTCAACTCTAGACCGCACCTGGTTGGTCCACGTGGACCAACCAGGAAAAAGCCCCGGAAATTGTTTTATTAAATCATTTAAAAATAGAAATAGGTTGAATTAAATTACGGTTATAAAATAAAAAATGTTTAATTTTTTATATAGTATTTTATTCTGATTTTTATTTATTTTTATGACTTACATTTTTACAAGTTACCTTTTTAACCCTATATAGGTATATTATCTATATATTTTAGTATTTTATTTTTATTTTGTGTCTTTTAATTTATTTATTTTTGCTTATTATTTTATAAAAACATAAAGTACTTTTATGTACATAAATATATTTTTATTTTATTTTTCTGATATGTTTTGTATATTTAATAAAATACAAGTATTATTTGTATAGGTATATGTATAGGCAGTATACCTAGGTATCCTTTATACAAGTATTTTTATTTTGTGATTTCTTTGCATTTTTATTCTGGTTTTAATGTACATATATATTATAAGTAATATATACATAATTATAAAAATATAAACATGCAAGAATAATGAATAAAGAATAAATTGAATATTTTAATCTGTACAAGTATACAATGAGGGTCCAAAAGTCAACTTTCAAACCGTAGCTCCGCCAAATGCGAAACCACCACCATTGGATAGATTATTTTATTCTATATACAATTAAAGGTGAGTAGGCTGCATTTAGAATTTTTATTTGTGAGATACAGGTCTGGGAAGTTGGCATTCTGGATTTTTATTCAGACCATAACTTTTTATCTGTACATTATTTTTCTGTGAAATCAATTTTGTATTTTTCTTTATAAAATTATCTACAACTTTCATGTACAAAGTTTCTTTATTTGATGCACAAAAAGTGGAACCAAAAATAGGTCCCAAAATGAGTAAAGAATGAATAGAATGTATGGGTATTTACACTGTATTCTTGACCTTATCTCCCCCTACTTTATTCCTTGTCGACCTATTCATCAAGATGCCTAGGTCTCAGGGTTTTGGGTCATAAAATATTTACAATATTTTATTCTTTTTCTTTTCTTTATTTATTCTATAATTTTGGCTTTAATTACAGTATTTTATACACTAATATAATGCACATGCATGAATGCTAAGATGATGATTTTAATGCTATTTACATGCATTTGCTAGGGTTTTTGGTGCCAAAATGATAGAATAAAGATGATGAAATGTGGATTCATCATCCCCCTATACTTTACCTTTGCTAGTCCCTAGCAAACACTTATGCAATAAGTGCAAAAAGAAAAAGAAAGAAAAGAAAAAGAAGAACTTGGATTTATTTTGATTATTAAACTTGTCTTCACAAAATCAAAGTTTGGAGCTTAAGTCGGACCTTAGGAATTTTAGTGCGGTCGGAACCTTAGTGAGAACCAAGTTTGAAATCCAACAGTCCTTGAGAATCCCAAAACTCTGTCCAAGTCTCCTCAATAGCCAGGTCAGAAATACTTCAACTCATACGCAAACTCTTATGACTATGAATCTGACTCGTACAGTGTAAGTGATATGTAGCTCCCCACCTCAGAAGTGACAAAGAAACAACCTCCCTCAACCTGGTAACTCTAATACCTCGGTCTAGCAACTCTTTCCTCGAGAAGCGGGGTATTCCCTTCTAAGTTCAAGTGCAACTGGCTCAAGAAGAGGGGGAAGAAGTATAGACTTTTGGGAGCTTAACCAGTGTAGCCAAGTCTTCCGCTGCAAGCTTCATGAGATGTAACATGGATACCATAAGCTTTTGCTTTATTGGACTATATACACTCCGGTGGGGTTATTAAATTTTCAATCCGACCCACCAATTTTTTTGGAGTTCTTTTGCATTTTTGCATTTTTTTTTGAACAGCATATCTACATGGTGCAGCATATATATAAGAAATTTCCTCTTGAGCCAGTAGACTATCCCCTCTTTTGAAGCTTTATTGCAACCCACGGCTTCTGTCTTTAGCCTTCATCACTACTAGACCAAGTTGAGGTGCACTTCCTTCACTATAAGAAGAAGAGAGGTTCCGCCTAGAAGTACTACCCTCATATGCTACTCCAAGCTAAAGGAAGCTGCCTCCTCACCACCTCATCCGTGGAGAGCTATGTGAAAGGTGCAGGTGTCCAAGTTAGGTCATTATCAACAAGAGTCGTGCGTGTGCTCCAAAATACTCTACTTAGGCAGTCAAGAATCCATTGAACCAAGTCCCGTGATCCTCAAAGAATTTAAGTCAACTAGACCTGAAGTACCTCAAACCCAGTTCCTATAAGGTTCCTGTTATTAGGTATATTTTAAGGTCCAATCAAGCTCCAATCTCCGGGTTTTACTTAGACTTGTTCAACTATCAAACTCAATCCGAAAAATGCTCATGTTATGCAATGTAATGCAGAATGCAGAAAATATTTTTGTGATGCAATTTCAAGGATTTTGAACTTTTTATGGATTTTTGAAAAGATGATGATGATGCATATGCATTTTTTTGTCTTTTTCAAAAAGATTTTCAAATGTTTTGGATTTTAATTTTTGCAAATGTTTTTGGAGTTTTGAAAACAAAAAGATTTTGGCTGAAAAATGGGTTAAAATATTTACACGGGAGTGCTTCCTTATATATACAAGAAGTGGATTTTAAGAATTTACAAGGGTAAGTGGTCAGTTTTATACATATATATAGGTAGTGGATTTTGGTGTGATGTTAGTATTCCTCAAACTTATTTGACACTAGCTTTTCACACAATTTTTGAAACTATAGTCAAAAATAGTTTTTACAAACATTTTTACAAATATGTACACACATTTGAAAATCATTTTGCAAGGCTTTCAAAACAGTATATATAAAGGTTTTTCAAATATTTTTGCAACCATTTTTCACACCATTTGCAATTCATTTTTCAAACATTTTATTTCACACAAAGAAAATGAATTTTACAAATCACACATTTTTACAAAGGTTGAAAACATGTAACAAAACCTTTTCACCTGATTTATTAATCAGTAAATACAAAAAGAATTTTGAGGAATAAACACATCTTTTTATTAAAGAATTTTTAATGAATTTTAAAGAATTATTAGCCATATTATTAGGAAAATACGAAAGTACGAGTTATGGCTAAAGTATATACGTAGTATATACGACCCCCCTATACTTAGCTTGAGCTATGTCCTCATAGATCGGAGAGAAAAGCGAAGACATAACTTGTACTAAGTATAGGCAAGTCGAATGAATGAATCAATGAATGAGAAGTTGACCGTCCCCCCTATACTTAGGATCAGATAATCCTAAGTATAGCAGACTGTACACAACCGCAGGGAGGGTCAAGGGTGGGAATGAACAGATCGAACTCAGGTTGTCTCCCCCTATACTTAGGGTAAGATATCCCTAAGTATAGACAAGAAGAGGAGACAATGGAGAAGATCAAAGAATATAGAAACTCAGGGTGCACACCCCCCTATACTTAGGACAAAGTACGTCCTAAGTCTGGGGAACTGTCTACAAGGGCGGCACCTTTTTCATAGATAAAGAAGATAGAGATGGAAAAGAAGAAAAGAAGAAAAGAAGAAAATGACTCAACAGATGAAAGTGATATGAACAGATGGATTTGTACATCGGCAGAAGGAGTTGATCACCATGTATAAGATGTAGATGATGAGAGTTAAAGGACACATCTCATACCAGAAGAATGGGGGCAACGTCAATGGTCGGCGGATCATGATCACGATATAGTTTCAGGCGTTGACCATTGACGCGGAAGGTAGAGGAAGATGACGGTTCGGATATGTCGATGCTGCCATTGTCATGTACCTTCCTAACCACATACGGACCTTTCCACTTGCTCTGCAATTTCCCTGGGAATAATTTCAGCCTGGAATCAAACAACCATACTCTCTGATCTGGCTCAAACTGTTTATGGCTGATATGCGAATCGTGCCATGTCTTCACTTTTTCTTTGTACTGTAGGCTGTTGGAAAAAGCTGTATCTCTCAATTCCTCCAGGGCTGCCAATTCTGCTCTTCTTTGGTCTCCTATACTCTCGGGATCCAAAAGCAACTCAGTAACTGCCCAAAAAGATTTATGCTTGATTTACACTGGCAAATGGCACGGCTTGCCATAGATGAGACGAAAGGGAGATGTCCCTAATGGATTTTTGAAAGAGGTCCGATAGGCCCACAAGATCGAGTCCAAAAGCTGTGACCAATCCTTTCGGTCTGGGCGGACAACTTTCTGCAAGATAGTCTTTATCTCCCGATTCGATACTTCAGCAAGACCATTAGTCTGAGGGTGATACGGAGTGGCAACTCGATGGTCAATGCCGAACTCGTCAGCAAGGGCCCTAACCTTGTCATTGATGAAATGAGACCCCCCGTCAGAAATCAAAACTCTAGGTACCCCGAACCGTAAATGATATTTTTCCTCAAGAATTTGCACACGGTTTTCGCATCTGCGGCTCGGGCGGGGATGGCCTCAACCCATCGACTGACATAATCCACAGCGAGCAAAATATGCTCGAATCCCTGACTCTTAGGAAATGGGCCCATGAAATCAATCCCCCATGCATCAAAAACCTCACAGAAGTGAATGGGTTGCATGGGCATCATGTCTCTCTGTCCGCAGGTTCCCATTTTCTGACAGTCAGTACATCCCTTCACGAACTCATCAGAATCCTTGAAGAGAGTAGGCCACCATAGGCCGGATTGAAGCACCTTTTGTGCTGTCCTTTTTCCAGAATGATGTCCTCCTGCCTCAAGCTTGTGGCAGTATGTGAGGACGCTATGCTGCTCTTCTTGAGGAATGCACCTCCTCCAGATACTATCCCCTCCTTCATGATAAAGGACGGGATCCTCCCAATGGTAAAACTTGGCCTTAGCAAGGAAGGTCTCGAGTTTCTGCCTGGGCCAACCCTGAGGTACTGTCTTGGCAACAAGATAGTTTACAAAGTCGGCATACCACGGGAGTGAGGTGACAGCTAAGATCGCCTCATCTGGAAACGTCTCTGTAATAGGTGCGCTGGGCTCAGATTCCTCAAGATTCTCCAACCTGGAGAGATGATCCGCCACCACATTCTTGACTCCAGGCTTATCCTTAATCTCAATATCAAATTCCTGGAGTAGAAGGATCCATCTGGTCAGACGTGCTTTGGCATCCTTCTTGGCCATTAAGTACCTGATGGCGGAATGGTCGGTGTAAATAGTCACTCTAGATCCGAGAATATAAGATCTATACTTATCCAAAGCAAAGACTACGGCCAGCATTTCTTTCTCAGTCACAGTGTAATTCCTTTGGGCGGCATCTAAGGTCCGGCTGGCGTAGTGAATGGCAAACGGTAACCCATCCCTCCTCTGTCCAAGCACAGCCCCAACGGCAAAATCTGAAGCATCCGTCATGATCTCGAATGGAAGAGACCAATCGGGTGGCTGAAGGACAGGAGCTGAAACAACCATACTCTTGAGAGTCTCGAATGCCGCAAGACACTTATCATTAACAATAAACTCGGTGTCTTTGGTCAGCAAGTCAGTGAGCGGTCGGGCAATTCGACTGAAATCCTGAATGAACCGTCGGTAGAAACCGACATGCCCCAGAAAAGACCGTAACTGACGAAGATTGGACGGCGGATTGAGTTTTCTGATGATATCCACCTTGGCAGGATCGACCTCCATGCCCCTGTTGGAGACGATGTGCCCAAGGACCGTCCCTTGAGTCATCATGAAATGACTCTTCTCCCAGGATAAGACAAGATTGACCTCTATGCAGCGCTTCAGCACACGATCTAGGCAGTCAAGACAAGCATCAAACCCGTCGCCATAGACCGAGAAGTCATCCATGAAGACCTCTAAACAGTCACCCACCATGTCCGAGAAGATGGACAACATGCACCTTTGGAATGTCGCCGGAGCGTTACATAGACCAAAGGGCATCCGTCTGAAAGCATATGTCCCAAACGGACAGGTGAATGTCGTTTTCTCCTGGTCTTCGGGCGCAATGGCCACTTGATTATACCCAGAGTACCCATCAAGAAAACAATAATGGCTCTTCCCGGCTAGCCGTTCGATAATCTGATCAAGAAAGGGTAGTGGGAAGTGATCCTTCTTGGTGGCCTCATTCAATCGTCTGTAGTCCACACAGACCCTCCAAGAAGTTGGTACTCTGGTAGCGATCTCCTCTCCAGACTCATTGACCACTGTAGTGACACCCGTCTTCTTGGGTACCACATGTAACGGACTGACCCATTTAGAGTTGGAGATGGGATAGATGAAATCAGCGCTCCACCACTTCAAAATTTCTTTCATGACAACCTCTCGAAGATTTGGGTTCAGCCGTCGCTGGAACTCACGCGAAGGCTTAGCGTCATCCTCAAGATAGATGTGGTGGGAGCACAGCTTCGGGCTCAGCCCCTTGAGATCAGCTATATTCCAACTGATTGCCTTGCGGTTTCTTTCAAGAACCTCCATCAGACGAGATTCTTGTTCTTCAGTCAAATCTGCTGAGATAATGACTGGGTGCATATCTGGCTCACCTGCAAGGAATCTATACTTCATTGATTGCGGTAGAGGTTTCCGTTCAGGACAACTGGGAGGCGGCAGATCTGGCTTCTGATATGTCTGGGTGAATGCTACCAGGTCTGTATGGGAGAACTCTCGCTCTGCATGAATTTCTGACGAAAGGCGGCTGACTGAATTGTCAATAAACTGTACGGGCACGCACTCTGTCACGGTTGTTGGCTCAGAATGAATCAGACAAGACAACGGATCATCGAAATAGGCCCATTCAATATCTGAATAGGAGGGATCAGAAGCAGAAGAACTGAAATCATCGGCACCACTCGTCACCACACTGTCAGCCTCAGGTGTATCCGTATCCAGGAATGTGCTCTCCCGGCTCTCGATTGCCATGAGCTTGCGATACAATGAATCGGTAGGCAAGGCGAGAGTCGGTGCTACAGGGTCTTTCCAGTTGGATTCATCGTCGGTCATCTCGAAATCACGAACCTGGTGGACATCTAGCTCGTCCTCTGTCATCTGCGCGGCTTCACTCGATTGCTCGGAGCATTCTAACTCTCTGGCTCTGGTCTCCTCGATTGTCTCTATTTGTATGGTCTCGCCCTCTACGCGAAAACATACCTTCCCACAATCATGGTCGGTCACCGCCTTGGCTGTGGCCAAGAATGGGCGTCCTAATATGATGGGGGCATCAGTCACCGACTCAGGGATCTCCATGTCCAACACAACGAAGTCCACGGGGAATTTCAGGCCCTGAATGGTAACAACCACGTCTTTCAATAACCCCTTCGGCCTCTTAATCGACCTATCAGCAAACTGAAGGACCGTTCTGCTTCGAAGAAGAGGGCCAAACTCGAACTGCTTGAGTAAGGCAGCCGGAAGGAGGTTAATTGAGGAGCCGCTGTCTAATAGAGTACGATCAAATTGCTGCTCTTGAATCTCGCATCTGACATAGGGAGCTCCTGCGTCTGGTCGCTTGGCTGGCAGCTTGTTCTGAATGGTGCAGCAAGTATCATGAGTGAGCATATGGATTTGGTCTCTGTGCCTCCGCTTTCTTCGGACAGTAGTTGTTTCTTTCAAATTCTTTTTGAAGAAAGGGATATGCTCAAACGCTTCTCGTAGAGTTAGCTGAATGTGAAATCTGTCAATCATCTGATTGCCGAACTCTACCTCATGTTTCTTTTTAGGATTTTCTTTTTTATTCCCCTTCGCCCGGCGGAGTGCCTCAGGGAAGGGGATTGTGGGGGCCTCCTCAGATGGAGTACTAGGAAACGGTCCCTGTGCCTGTGAAGATGGAGAATCCACACAAATATCATCATGCAACACATATGGATCTGCAATTTGAACAGGAACCTTTCCTTTATTCATATTTTTGTTCTTTTTGTTACCACAGTCCAAGGGTACAAAATGTGGTAACATCACAGTGGGAGGCTCAACAAAAGTAGAGGTGGTGGCCTCAGTACCACCTCCGGCACCTGCATCTGCGGCATCAGCACCGCTCTCTGGTTCTTCATCAAACATGGTGGCATCAGCACCACCGGCTTCATCTGGTATCACGACGACATCAGCATCGTCGTCCTGGACTTCATCATGGGTGGCATCAGTACCACCGTCAACATCCTCATCAGCGGCTTCAACACCGCTCCTTGGCTCCTCTGGCGCTCCTGATTCTGCCTCTAGTTGTCGCTCAGAAGAGGCGCCGCCGGCTGGCATCCTACCGCTCCTAGTAGTGACAAAATCAGCATCATGATAGGAATAAGAGATGTCACTCAAACAATCACTAGGAGAGGTATCCTCTGTAAACTCTACCTGCTCAGGCTTCCTTTTCAGATTGTTCGGGTTAGGTTCAATCTGAGCGGGTATGGCGGCCTTGCCTTTCATAATATCCCGCATCTCCTGCCGGAATTCATCCATTTCTTGCCTGAAAGATGCTCGCTGTTCAGATAGCAAGCGGGCAAGATCATCGAGGGCTGGGTTCTCAAAGGCTGGACCCTGAGAACCGGATGTCTGTCCCTGCTGGAAATGGGGCTGCTGCTGTTGCTGCTGATACTGGGGGGAAGGCTGGTGATAAGACTGCTGAGGCTGCTGTCGCTGCCTCCACTGCTGTCCCTGATAGGAGGGACGAGGACCATTCTGGTATTGCGGATGATGGGCATACTGGGGCTGTTGTTGTTGTGTCTGTTGGCTGCTCTGCTGTCCATGGGCAGGAGGATGCTGTTGGGACGAGGATCCACCATTCCCCCAACGGAATCCGGGGTGATCCCTACGAATTGCGGGCTGAGGGTATCGGTCATACCAAATCCCATTGACTTCCATCAATGGTTCCTGCTCAAAGGAGGGTGGAGGAAGAACTGCCAGTGGCTGCTCCTGCTGGTAAACCACCATCTGGATGTCGGAAGATGGCGGTTGCTCTGGATGGTACTGCAACAACGGAACCGGCTCTGCCTGGATGTGATTCACCTGACGGTATGAGGTAGAGCCCTGGTTGGGGTTGCGGCTGCTGGAGGCAACCTGTGACCTAGGAGGCTGTTGGGCATGAGATTGGGCCTCCTGAATGCATAGCATTTGGGTTTTTAGGTCACTCATAACTTTGGCAATTTGGTCCATCTGGGCCATGCCTTGATTCTGTTTCTTCTCAAGGATCTCCATGCGGTCCAGCTTCTCACTAATGATGCCCATGTCGGCTGCGGCTGATTCTGCTTGGGCTGCGGCAACTGACACTGTGTTGGGACCGGAATCGATGCGTGCGATCCTCTGGAATGATCCTGCTCCTTGTGGTGGCTTTTGTTGGGTGTAGACACGGGCCTGAGTCATCACTGTAGAATTTTCTGCCATGCTCTCATAGATGGCCCAGACATCATCTTCACCCTTGGAAAAATAGGATCCACCACAAGAGGCGTTGACAAGCCCCTGCAGCTCCGGTGTCAGCCCACAGAAGAAACTCTGCACCAGGTTGGGCTTGGAGATGTCGTGATGTGGACACCGGTCAATGAGTTCTCTAAATCGATCCCAGGCTTCATGGAATTGTTCGTTAGGGATCATGACGAAGTTGCTGATCATTGCTCTAGCTGCATTGGTCCGGCCGAGAGGATAGTACTTCTTCAAGAATACGGTCCGGAGATCTGCCCATGTGTCGACGAAACGCCCAAGATGTTTGAGCCAATAGGTGGCTCTGTCAACCAAAGAGAATGGAAAGGCGATCATCTTGATTGTGTCCTCGGTCGTCAACCGATCATGGATGGTGCTGCAAATCATCTCGAATTCCTGGAGGTGGAGGTGCGGCTCTTCGGTCGGCAACCCATGGAATTTGGGTAGCAGCTGGATAGTATGGGGCCGAAGCTCGAAATCTCCGCGGATGGGCGGGAGTCGAATCCATCGGTGAGTGAGGGATGCAGCTGGGTTGTGCAATTCCCTCATGATAGTCTGTGGCGGTCTCTCGCCGTCTGGATCACCTCCTCCTGCGTCTGGTCCTCCTCCTCCACCACCTTCCCGGTTTTCTCTCATCTGAGCAATTTCCCTCATAAGGTCACCCATGAATGTGCCCTGGTTACGGATCTGTTGCTGCATAGTCTCCATGGATGCTAGCAAGGAGTTATTGATGGTTGCTTGATCAAATATGAACGGAGGGTGCTCATCTTCATGCTCGCCTCTGTCTGCCATGGCTGGATTTTCTGAAAAAGCAAAAGAGGCCATCTCAGGTGCTGTCGAATGAGCGGAACACTGTGAAGTACTGTATTCAGACACTCTTGGACTGATGGAAGAAGAATGAGAAGGGTGGTCGAGGGGGAACAGGGTGGATGTAAACTCAGGCTCGGAGAGCGGGCTCTCCGAGGTATTCCTAGATGAATAAGGAGGAGTGCGGGATAGCGGCGCCGACAAGGTCGGCCTAAGAGATCTCCGTCCCATCATCTTGACTTAGAGAAAGGCGGATGAGATCTGGAATGCAAACAAGATGATAAATCAAAACCCCAATTTCACCTACTCCACACTTGAGCTGATGACCGTGAGAGTTCGGTCTGTTATCTTGTCAATTTTTATTAGGTGATCAGTCAATCTATCAGAGCGTTAGAGCGAGCTGTTAGGTATCCTACTTTCCTAGTCGACTGTCCCAATCCACGTCAGATCTTTCCCAGCCAGTATGAATTCGCGGACCGTAACCCGGTTGCTCCCGCTAATTCAATCTGTTAAGGATATCGCGGTCCGCTTTACCGGTTACCGGAGAGATCCTCACTGGAGAACGACTAACCACGACCAGTAGTCTACTAAAATTTCAGATGTGGCTCTATCCTAGTGTTGAGTCACTCTCTCGCAGCAGATAAATCAAACAAGGAGGGGATTACTCTCCCAAAACAAAATTTTTGGTGGGATGAGTTTTAAGGTCGAGTTTGCATTAGCAGTCCCAATTTTTATTGTTTTCACTTTTTTAGGTGTTTTTCTGAGCAGACATCGTCTAACGAATTTTCCAATTTCCTTGTTATTTAAAATTCAATAAAACAGGGGGAGGAAAGCGGAAAAGCCGATGCGCGGTCAAAATCTATGATGCATGCAGGGATAGAAATGCGTACCTTGTCGCCAGCACTCTACATGCAAAGTGATCCGCGCATAATTGAAAGACAGTAATTTAAACTACCTATATGCATGCACGAGGAAATCGTCCTAAGATGAGCAACTTCTATTAACGTGAAGAACAAGTAGCTATGACAAAGAAAAGAGTCCGGAGTCCGGTCTTGGCTCACCCCTCCTCTTCTCGACACACTCGAGTTCAGGAGTAGCGCTTACAGGGTGGGCTCGCGGCGCGTGGCTTCTAGTCCAAGTCAAATAGCTTTTTCAAGTGAATTTTAGCCAAGTCCAATTACGTTCTATAGGTGCAGGCAAGAGATTAGGGATTGGGCCTTAGATTCTTAGTTCGTCACAGTCAACAAAAATTCCTATGTCTAGGGGCTAAATCCTCGTGAAACAAATAGAAATGAAGCCGAGAAAACCGCGAAAAACACAAAGCCGCGGTGAGCCCCCAAGTGAACAAACACTTGGAAGTTAGGCTCGGTAGTGTCCAAGTCCGAATGTACCTGTATTATTACAAATTATGAAAGTCACTCTCTCACAGAAATAAAATGCAAGCTAACTAATCACTCTCTCTCAATCCTCCTGCTCTCTCCTGCCGGCTTGGCTTAAGAAAAGCCGACTCCGCTTCCCAAGGTTGCTTCGGGTCACCTAGGCGATCCGCCTCGTTCCGCGGTCCCTCGCAAAAAGACAAGTAAAGAGATGGTCAGATAGCTCAACAGATATATCAAAACTGTAAGAGATAGAAAGTAAGGCTATGGTAGACAATCAACACAATCAAACAAAATGTGAACTACTCGCTGTTGCTCCCCGGCAACGGCGCCATTTGATAATCGCGGAAATCGAGAGAGTCTAAATTGGTGTCTCACACAAGGCGGAGACAACCGTCGCTGTTGCGACTCTCAATGAATTCCGAAATTAATCAACAATTAACCCACACTAAGATCAATAAATTAGAAATAATGTGGAGTCAAAATTTATTTTTAACTCTACATAAAAGATGTATAGATGCAAGTACGTAGAGAGTTCGAACACAGGGAGCAAGCAGGGTAATTCACAAAAGTGTAAGCACAAGTGTGTGTGTGATAAGTCTACACTAAGCAAGCAAGCAAATAAATTTTTGTGGTTTTTTTTATTTTATTTTTTTTATTTTAGTTTTTAATTTTGTATTTTGATTTTTACTTTTCTGATTTTTATATTTTTTTTATATTTTGTATTTTTTTCTTTTTCTTTTTTTCAATATTGGAATTTACAAACAATATAATACAAGACAAGATAAAATATTTATAAAGAAGTGTAGAAATATCCAAAAATTCAGAAATGAAATCTTTTTGGTATTTTGTGGTTTTCTACTGTTTTTGGGATTTTTTTGGGGATTTTTCAAGGTGTTTTTGATATTTTTAAATACTGAAACGAGGGAAAACAGTGGAAAAAGTGCTGGCTGTAAGTAAAATGTGATTTAAAAATAGCAACCAATACTCAAAGTTTTTCACACTAATTTTCAAATAAAGCTACTGAAATATACAACAAACAGGAGCTGACTTTGTATTTTTTTGGATTTTTCTCTGATTTTATAGAATTTTTTGAAGTTTTTGAGTGTTTTTTAAATTTTTAGTGTTTTTCTTTTGAAATTTTTAGTGGTTTTTGGACTGACACTAAAATAGGATAAAATAGACCTTAGGTGAATTTTTGGGAATTTTTGGAGGGGTTTTAATATTTTTTTTTGTATTTTCTAAGCTAGACAGTGCACAAAAAGTACGTTTTGATTTTTAATAAATATAAAAATGAAATAAAATCAAAAACTAAAATGGTGGCTTTGAAGTACACATGTCCAGATGCTTAAGTCTATTTTTGTGGAATTTTTGGGCTTAAGATGATATTTCAAATAAATACAACAAGCATCCAAACATTAAACAGTCCTGGCAGGGGTATATGTGCAATATTCAAAACATCCAGGGCATTCATGCAAATATCCACAAAATTTTACACTCAAACTTGCATTTAAAGGATTAAAACCAAATAGCCAAACCCGCAAGGGTATCTGAGCAATTTACCCACCAGAGTGCGTGACTCGCACGCGCCCGGAAGGGGTACTTTTGCAATTTCACACAGTTCCAAGGGGTTCAATGCAGTTTCTCCAAAATATTACAACTGAAAGCAAACATTCATGGACTTAAGCGAAATAAATAAACCCCAGGGGGGTCCTTGCAAAATACCCAGCCCCCTCACGCGCACGGGCACGTGAGGTGACGTGGATTGGACCTAGGTGCAAATACGTAAACTACGGGGTTCTAAGTGCAAATATTACAGAAATATTTAAACTACAGCTTAAAGTTTATGGACCGAAATGAAATACAAAATTTGGCGAGGGGTGAGATGCAAAATACCCTCGCCCGAGCGCTCTGATGAAGACGCGTGGCACGCATCCAACAGCTGGGCGACGAGACGCGATCCAACGGCCGGATGCGAACCACTTATCCACGTGGCGTGTCCTGAGCGGCCGATGACGCTTGGGCTCGTGCGGCTGAGATTAGATCCCCCTGGGTTGATCTGACGGTCGAGGCTGAGGGAGATCCAACGGCCCACAAGCGAACTGGAGCTGCGGCTCGATCGTGCGGTGGAGACGCAAGGAGGAAGAACGGGGAAGAAGGCCGGCGAAGGCGAACTTCCCCGGCTCCGATCTCGCTTCTCCGGCGATGAATGGGCCCCAAAATGGAGCTGCAGACTCCTGGGAGGTCCTTCTACAGACTGGATGGCTCGGATTCGCCGGAGGAGCGTCGTGGTGCTGGCGCGAAGGCGGCGGAGCTTCACGCTCCAGGTATCTCCGGCGAGGGATCAAAATGGCCCTCCAGGTGCTTTCAAAGCTCTTGGACCTGCAAAAAGAGGTGAGAAGGCCCAGGGCAAATTGCCTGGGCCTCGCGGAGGCGTGGGGATGGGTGTAGCGAGATGGCGGCGAAGGGCCGGAGGTGCACTCCGGCCAAGGTGGGTGATCGAGCGATTCAGATGATGTAACTTCGATTTTTTTGGGAGATATTGATCCTAAGACGAACAGGAGTTGAATGCAAGGGATAAATAACAGGGTGGAAGCCCTCGATGGCCGGAGCCAGAGGATGAAGGGTACCTCGACGCCGGTTGTTGGCGGAGGTGGTGGAGCTTCCCTCGACTTCGCGCGCCTTGGCTGAAGGGCTGGCGGTGGAGCTGTCACCTCCACGGAGCTCAGGAGCACGAGAGAGACGCTGAAGGGTGGACCAAGGGGACTCAAAACTGGGCTCGAAGGTGGCGGGGTGTTTAAGTAGAAGACGATGGCGTCTCCTTCAAGCCAGATCCACGCGCGCATCATGAGGAGTTTGCGTGGTTTGAAGGCGCGTCGTGGGAGAGTGATGATCAGGGAAGAAGTTCCAAGAAGGATTCGAGGCGAGAAAATGGAAGGATCGGGCGCCATAATTTCTTGAAAATGGGGCAAAATCGCGGGCGTCAGAGGTGGCAGGCGTCGGTCGGGGGAGTTGACCGGGGTCAACTCTAGACCGCACCTGGTTGGTCCACGTGGACCAACCAGGAAAAAGCCCCGGAAATTGTTTTATTAAATCATTTAAAAATAGAAATAGGTTGAATTAAATTATGGTTATAAAATAAAAAATGTTTAATTTTTTATATAGTATTTTATTCTGATTTTTATTTATTTTTATGACTTACATTTTTACAAGTTACCTTTTTAACCCTATATAGGTATATTATCTATATATTTTAGTATTTTATTTTTATTTTGTGTCTTTTAATTTATTTATTTTTGCTTATTATTTTATAAAAACATAAAGTACTTTTATGTACATAAATATATTTTTATTTTATTTTTCTGATATGTTTTGTATATTTAATAAAATACAAGTATTATTTGTATAGGTATATGTATAGGCAGTATACCTAGGTATCCTTTATACAAGTATTTTTATTTTGTGATTTCTTTGCATTTTTATTCTGGTTTTAATGTACATATATATTATAAGTAATATATACATAATTATAAAAATATAAACATGCAAGAATAATGAATAAAGAATAAATTGAATATTTTAATCTGTACAAGTATACAATGAGGGTCCAAAAGTCAACTTTCAAACCGTAGCTCCGCCAAATGCGAAACCACCACCATTGGATAGATTATTTTATTCTATATACAATTAAAGGTGAGTAGGCTGCATTTAGAATTTTTATTTGTGAGATACAGGTCTGGGAAGTTGGCATTCTGAATTTTTATTCAGACCATAACTTTTTATCTGTACATTATTTTTCTGTGAAATCAATTTTGTATTTTTCTTTATAAAATTATCTACAACTTTCATGTACAAAGTTTCTTTATTTGATGCACAAAAAGTGGAACCAAAAATAGGTCCCAAAATGAGTAAAGAATGAATAGAATGTATGGGTATTTACACTGTATTCTTGACCTTATCTCCCCCTACTTTATTCCTTGTCGATTTATTCATCAAGATGCCTAGGTCTCGGGGTTTTGGGTCATAAAATATTTACAATATTTTATTCTTTTTCTTTTCTTTATTTATTCTATAATTTTGGCTTTAATTACAGTATTTTATACACTAATATAATGCACATGCATGAATGCTAAGATGATGATTTTAATGCTATTTACATGCATTTGCTAGGGTTTTTGGTGCCAAAATGATAGAATAAAGATGATGAAATGTGGATTCATCAGAGACGTCTGTCCGAAGTGACAACTCCTATATGCAAGCGCATCTGGATCGGTCTCTTTGCTTCTAGAAAGAGTAAACGTATGCGTAGTGACCTCAATATCGGATCCTCATATTATTGGGGCGATATTGATTGCGCATAGCGAGTACTATTCCTGTTGACGGTTGGTTCAATTAATGACGGGTCAACATTGCCTTAGGGGTGGTGGGCCCGGGTGTTAAAGACCGAATTGGGAATGCAAGTTGGACTTGCAAGGCAGAATGTATTCCCGCTTCTTTTTATCCGAGTTGCAGATTCTCATATCATTGGGATGTAACAAAGATAAGGAAGGAGATCCCAGATCTTGCTGAGATATGATGGTAAGTATATCTCTTACATTGAAAGTGATTAAGGGAATGAACTTTCACTATTGACAAGGCAAGACAACTTTGATATGAAAATTCCTAGATCAAAGTAAAATATATATTTATAAATTTACGCAAATTTCTTATTTCAGATAATCCTTCATTAAACCCACTCAATGATATACTCAATAATAACCAGTAAAATATCATGGATTGGACTCATGATCCAGATATTGTACTTGCAGTTGGACACATAATGTATGTGGTTGCAATGTGCAAGTTTCCTCACAATAATGAGGAATGACAATTAAATAGATAATAGGACTACAACCATAGGGTTTGTATGTCTCTATAGTCTTGATCTCATCGGATGTACTTTGGAAGTGACATGTCGATGATAATCGCAATTGTCAATTAATCCTTATAAAATCTAAGAAGATGTTCTGGCATATATATGTGCTCTTGACATTTAATCATGAATGACATGGTTCTCTGCATCATGCAGAATGGTGGCTCTACAAGAGGTGATGTATTCAAATTGTTTGAGTACCTACCTGAACCAATGTTTTAAGAGTTTAGATGAATGTAGATACGATGAGTGTCATCATTCTACTGTCTATACTCTGGTCATCATGATGCTTCATATTATTTATATTAATTTACTGAAGCATGTATAAATATTGAAATACTCTTACTTTGAATTCTTTTGAATTTAAAATAAGAGATCCTTTGTCCTGAGCAATGGTTGCTTATAGATAAAGGGAGCGCAGTGGAAGCATGGGTTGGACCCAAATGAGAAGTATAGTCAAAGAGTTGGTTGTACTTCTGTGACTTCCATATGACATCCAAATAGTTGGATAAATGCCAATACTGTAATAAGTTGGTGTGTTGATAGTATGACTATCAAGTCTGTCTAGAATCTTTAGAGAAGGACTCGGATAGAGCATCAGAATAATCTACATAAATCATTGATATTGACTTGCTTATTGAATAAGATAAAGTCTTGTATCTCAATCTTCTACAACACTTGCAATGGGTTGCATATATTTTAGAAGACTAGAAAATTTGGTCTTCAGGTTTAATAGTCATCCACATAGATATTGATGCAATTGTTGCAACTATCTCTATTGGATTGAAAGGCTTCATAATTTCAGTGGGAGAGCCCTTAGTCTTAGAGAATGTCTCTATGACCTAGACATTAGAATACACTCATAGTTTGTTTCCAAATGTTGGAAATAAACATGAATTCTGGAATGGACCTATCATAAAGAGTTATGGTGGAGATATTTCAGATAGTAATCTAAAATCTAGTGGACTCCACTAAATTAGAAAATTGATGAATGGTTCATTAACATTTCTAAATACTGAAATGAACCTCAAGATCAATAAGAGGATGAAGATCATTTGAGAATGATCTAGCATCAAGCCTTGGGCATTTGTCTATTGATTTGATCAATAGACTAGTAAGAGATGAAACTTTAGAATGTCTAAAATTTCAAAACTTACATACTTATGAATATTGTATTCAAAGTAAAATGTCCAATACACCCTTCTTAGAGAAAGGAGTAAGATGTCAAGGTATTCAAGATCTAATACATATTGATGTATGTGGATCATCTATATCAGAATAAACATTATGGATATGTGATATCTTTTAATGATTATTTGTGATATAAGATTTCTTCCCTTCACCATTAGAAACCTTTGAAATATTCAAAGATTTCATAATTTTGGTTTGGAACCAAAGTCTGAAGGAAGATGGAAATGAATTTGGTCTAATCTAGGTAATTAGTACCTATTAGATGAATTCATAATATACCTTATGGAGAAAGGAATATCATTCCTATATCACTCCTCGTAATGAACCTAAACTCATTAGAGTTGTAGAGAGATACAATTGGATCATGTGTGACATGATTTGATCAATGATGAATTTTTAGCATAACTTCCTCTTAGTTCCAGGTATATATGTAGTAGAGACTACAATATATATCCTTAATATGGTTCCATGCATCCAAGCTAGAATCTAGCACTTGAGAGTGCTGCTTCATTAGGAAAATAAAGGATAGTATTGGATACCTACTTTATGACCTTGAGATTCTTAAATATCTCATCTCTGAGAATGTGATTCTTAGAGGTTGAGACTCTAGAGAATCAAGATGAAAATGAAGTGTAGGAACTCATTTAATCTTGAGAAGATAATGAGGCTCCTGAAATTGGAAACTAAAAGGACAATTGAAGATGAAACACTAATGCCTCTTCAAATGAGTTTGAGGATGGATTCCATGTGTCAGAGAAATCTGACAATGATCGAACTTCATGTGATGAAGCTTCTGAAGATCATAACATGGATAGATGGATGTTAACAATAAAGTCCAATGTAGACTTCATAAAAGCGTTGTATATGGACCCTCGAGGATCCACCTATATGGGTAATACCTGTAAAGGTGTAAATGGATCTTCAAGAGAAAGGGAACCTGATGAGAAGGTAGAGACCTTCAAAGCACGGTTCGTAGCCATGAGCTACACACCGGAAGAGAAGACATTGCTTGCGATGAGACTTGCTCTTCGGTGACCATGCTTAAAACCATCATAATATTGCTAACCTTAGCTACACAACTTGACTATTGCATCTTCAAGATGTAAGTAAATATTGCATTCCTCTATGAATACCTCTCTGAGGATATTCACATGAAGTAGCCCCAAGGCTTCATGGTTGAGGAAAGCAAGATGTGCAAAATAAAGAAATCCATCTATGGACTCATATAAGCTTCTTGTTGCTGGAACATAAGATTCAATGAAACTATAAATGCTATGATTTCAGATAGAATCTTGATGAACCATATGAAGCTTAGTGGGAGCGCCTTTGTGTTCATCGAGATAAATGTAGATAATATCCTAATCATTTGAAATGATATAAGTATGATAATAAGTGTTTATAAACTGGCTATTCCATATCTTGAAATATGATTTCAAAGATACCTCTTAGATCTTAGTTTTGAAGTTGTTCAGAAGCAAAGAGAAGAGGGTATTGGGACTGTCACAATAGTAGTACACCTGAACATATTCCATTTTTGGAAAATTCCAAGAAAGGCTTCCATCCCTTAAGATATGGTACTGACCTATCTAAAGGGATAACACCTCAAAGAGTTGAGGAAGTAAATGCTAGACCTACTTGCACTTGTGCATTAGTTACAAGAAGCTGAATGTATGCTACATGTGTACAAAAGCCAGATATCTGCCTTACAGTGGGAATAATAAAGTGTTGCTAATCCTACTATGGAGAGAAAAACACTTGATTGCAGTAATAACAAAATCTTCATAGATGACAAGATTTTTGAGATAGTGATCTCAAAGTATTATCTTCAAAAACTTAAAACTTTATAGATAGAGATCTAAAAGGTCTTAACTGTGGATACCTTAAGAGATATTGATCTCCAGGAATAAGGGTATTCTGATAAGGATTATGGAAATATTGGTTATGATAATTGTTAAGTTGTAGTGTCAAGGACACTGTAACTAACAAGATTGAGTATTGGTTGCATAAGATGCAACATTCACATTAGATGCGAGCATTGTTACTAGGGATATGCAAGTGCCGTAAAAGGACTTGGCGTAGTCTCGTAGGAACAGAGTGACTGATCAGCTTACCTAGCTATTTTCTTAATAGCCTATGATTGTCACATGAGTGCGGGTTTAAAATGATTAGCCCATCAATGGCTCTTTGGGCTAGTGGGAGATTGTTGGAGATGCGAGCCCACGACGAGCCATTATGCAATAAATGTTATTGCGAATATCATTCCCTGATCTGAAATAAAGAACGAATAATTTGCATAATAGGTCCCTTAGTACAATTAAGGTTATGTACCATGGCCATCTTAATAATCATACAACTGCTGATTCAACTATTGAATCATAGAGGCTGGTGCTTGGATGAATATCTAAAGGGTTAGATTGAGGACTCATCAAGCACCGTCAAATGATTGTTAAGAGATGATATCCAGCCTGAGTAGGATATGGCAATCCTTTCTCATTTAGGCTGATATCTGACCAACCTCTTGATGCAGGTCCTCTGCATAGAAATAAAGATTCGAAGGTATCAGATTAGTTAGGTCAAAGAGTTGACTTAACGAGATCGAGATAACCAAAGTCCTATATCATATGCTGTCACGATACAGGCACGCATCCTATGATCGGAGACAGATGTGTTACTATAAGTCTAAGTATGTACATTTGGCAGACCAATAAGTTGATGACCTAACCATGGTCTATACATCGGCGCACTGGTGTGCATATAAGGGCATATGAGTGATACGATCTCTCAAAGGGATCATACAGATTCAGTTACTGAACCAAAAGACATGATCTCACTCATGAGATATTGGGAAGAATCAAATTCCGTGCGCACGGTCGTCTCGCTTTGGAAGCTTTATTTAATTTGTAGGTTTAATATATACTTTTAGGAAGTATATGATCAAGACCTAGGTATGATATATGCTTTTGGAAAGTGTATGATCGATACCGACTCCCAATGATCAAATGAGAAACTTACTGATAGAACCCTGAAGTAGACAGTGTAAAGTTGATCTAATACTTCGGGTTTATTCTGAGTCTTTTAGTATGCAGGATGTACATGTGTTGGGAATACCTGAGGGTGATGTGATCATAAACGATTGTATAACCATGACGCTTCCATTCCTAGGGATTGATGAAACGGGTCTGGATTTTAGTGACTCCTCTCAGTAGAGAAGTAGTCTGATCTTGGTCCAAATGTTGGACATTGATCTGAATGTGATTTAGATGCAATGAGAAGATTAGATTTGCGATCTTGATTTAATCAAGCATCTATGGGAGGCCCGCGATCTGGATTTGAGATACAATATCAATATCCAAATCACTATACGTGGAACAATACAATCTCCCTGTCCTTATCTCCAAGTATTCATGGAGAAAGCGCATTATCCTTGAAAGGGTTAGGATAATTTCATTGTTGATATTATGTATCCGAGCATTGAGAAAATAAGTAATTAAATGTGATTTAATTGTCATGAGTAATACGAATTTGATTCATATTATAAAGAGAGTTATCTAAGATAATTGAATTATCAAAGATATGAATAATATGAATGTGATTCTTATTATTTGGGCACATGAGAATAGAGATCCAAGATGATTAAATGTGATTTAATTATCGTGGATATGAATAATATGGATAGCAATATGCATATTAGTCATATATATTATAAATGTGATTTATAATATATAAGAGAGAGTTATTTGTAATTTACATTTGCTAATTAAATGTTAATGTGAATTGGATTCACATTGGACATTAAAATTGAAAATGTAATTTACATTTTATTTTGGTTTATGAATGTGATTCACAAATTTCCAATGGCATGATTGCAATGTTCACAAAATAAATTGGATTTATTTTTGTGAAATAATTTGCTTGTTGCAAATATTGGAGAGAATCATGAGATAATGCAATCTCATGTAATATAGAAAGGAGGCTCCCTTCCTAATAAGGAGAGGGGACGACCACCAAGTCCTTATAGGGCTCATGCCGTCTTCCCCCCTTTATGGAAGGAGGCTTGCCTCCTTCCTATTTCTCCAATGGAGATTGATTTGATATAAATCAAATTATATTTATTATATATTTGATTTTTATTAAATTAATTGTTGTTGGTTTTCTACCAACAAAATCTTAGCCATCGAAAGAAACACAATCACTGAGAGCCTTTGGATTTGTGTTGTCCCATGGATTGAGATCCATGGATCCCAAAATGTTATAAAAGGAGAGGCACCCCATTGCTCTTCTTTATACAATGCTTTAGAAGCACATCTCTCTCTCTCTCTCTCTTTCTCTCTACATGTTAGCCCTCTCTCTTCTTCTCTCATGGCCATCCTCCATGGATGCCCTTGAGGAAGTCTCCATCGCCGCAGCGTCGTCATTATGCTACCCGACCCTTTGCTCGTGGATCTCCGTCTCCTTCGGTGTGCCTCGCTCGTGAAGAAGACGTCGGATCTCGTGTGTCGAGATCAGGAGATCCATCGCTTGGATCATCAACATGGATTGTGAGAAGCATGCGGTTCATCCCCGAGCTCGCAAGCGTTTCCTCCGTCGGATCGAAGTTGAGACAAGAGGTCTCTTCGTTTAGAGACTCGATCGCAACCACGCTTCAAGAAGTAATCCTATTACTTGTTTGTCGTTTAGACGAAACGATCCGAGAAGTGTTCTTGGATCATGTGGTTTCGTCACAAGAAAAATTTTTAATTTCCGCTGCATAGAACAACTAGTGCGACTAGTCATTCTTCGTCGTATCCGATACGACGCTCACGCTTTCGTGATGCGCTTGAGGATCTAACCATATCCTTCAGTTTTCACCCACATAAGTTAAAAAGGAAATCGGACACTCGCTAGGCGATTCTTTGAAAATATTTTAACCAAGTGACAACTACCTAAAATACGGGACTGCTAAAGAAAACTCAACCCTAAAATAAACACAAGGAAAAATCATTGTTTTGGGGAGAGTAACCGCCTCATTATTTGGTTTGTATGTAGCGAGAGAGAGTGACCCGCACACTAGGATAGAGCCGCGCCCGAACTCTTTTCAGACTACTATCTTGGGTTAGTTGTTCTCCAGTGAGGATCTCTCCGGTAACCGGTAAAGCAGCCCATGACGTCCTTAACAGATTGAATTGATCAGGTAGCCGGTAAACAATCCGCAATTCATACTAGCTGGGAATGATATAACTTTGGGATTAGGCCAGTCTCCTGAGACCATTGGGTTCCTAACAGCTCACTTTAACCGTTCTGATATATTGTATTATCACCAAACTCTAAAATCGACAAGATAATTGACCGAACCTTCACGATCTTCACATTGAGTTGAGTTGGTGAACTGGGGGTTTGTATTGTGTTTGCTTGTTAGTGCTAAAGATTCTTTTACACAGTTTGCTCATTCATTCACTTTCACTCTTGCATTGACCTTCGTGCTCTCGCATCCTGTCTATTGATTTAGAATATGTCAAACTGGAGTATTTCTTGTTCGAACTTCGCGAACTCATTCTATGCTCCGAGCCATTCACCTTCTATTCGGGGAGACTCACTTCACGAATATTCCTCTTTCCCCACTTCACAATTCACAACATCCATGAATCCACTATTTGAGATTGGCTTTAATATCGAATTAATATATGAGATTCCATCAATTCTGAGCACTAATCGAGTGGTATATACACTTTCAGAGTCAAAAGTTGGACACTTAGTGCCACCAAAGGGAAAGGGAACCATGTCGGAGCAGAGCGAGATCAACAGTACCATGTTAGCCTCCATTCAATCAATTCAAGCACAATTAACAGAGTAGGCTAATTTTCAGGCCACACTGAGAGATATGATTCTCGAGATGAGACAAGAAAGAGAAGACTGGAGAGAGGGGGATAACAGAAACCCTGGAGGTGGGAATGGGGGAGAAGAACATCACATAGAACCTAGGGCTAAGCCAACACTAAAAGATGCTTATAATCCAGGGGCAGGACAGACAAATTCTTGGATACAAATCCCTGCAGTTCATGGGTATTTTGAGCTTAAGCCTACTATTTTATCTCTTCTCCCAATATTCCATGGAAACATTAATGAAGAACCTTATATACATCTCCAGAAGTTTGATCTTATTTGTGGAACAATACACTACCCAAATGTCCCATTAGAGGTAGTGCAGATGACCGCCATTCCTTTCAGTATAAGGGGCAAAGCTTTATACTGGTTAAATCACTTGGGGAAGGTTCTCACTACTTGGGAAGATTTGAGGTCCGCATTTCTAAACAAGTATTATCCACTTGGAAGCCTCAAACAAATGCAATCCTTGATTTCTAATCTCTCCCAGATTCCCCAATAGCTTATTCACGAGGCATGGGAAAGATTCAAAGATCTGACGGAGAAATGCCCCCATCATGATATTCTAAAGAACAATCTTGTCCAAAATTTCTTTGGGAGTTTAAGCATTGAGAATCAAAAGCTGGTAGATGTCGCTTATGGGGGGAGCCACTTCAATAGGGATGAGGATGTCCTGTGTCAAATTTTTGAGGAGATGGTGGAGAGTTCAGCAGCTCTTTCTTCTTCACGTGCTTTTCAGAAGCACCTTGTCACCGCTCCTGCAGTACCCCACAAGGATGTCAACATGACGACATCACATGAAGTGGATAGAGTGGACAGTTCTGATCTAACCATTATTGGAAACCACCTAATCAAAGTAGACATTATTGAGAAATGATCAAAGGAGCTTGAGAAGCTTCATGTGATCGAGCAGAGGATGAAGAACCTGGATAAGCTAGATGAGATAACAAAGCATATGGAGCTTCTTGTGAGTACGATCAATACAGTCCACAATACGAGTGCAACACCTGACACCTCTACTAGGGAGTAGAATTCTTCCACCCAACAGAGTAGTAGAGGATCATCTACATTTCAGCATGTCTACTACGTACAAACACCTGATCAAGCTCAACAACATGCACATCAGATAGTTCCGTACTCGTAAGAAGTAGCCTACATTCCTGGGCAGCAGTCTCTACTTCCACCTGTCATTTAGGAGGTGAATGATATCTGGTTCGACAATGAGCGAAACCAACCCCGTCCATCAAGGCAAGGCCAGTTGGGTTCATAGTAGGGTCAGAGACCCGCCCACCATCTTCAGGGAGGCAGACAACAACAATACCAGCACCAGAAGTTCCAACCTCACTTTCAGTCTCCACCACAGTTCCAAAATTGGAGACAAGGCCAGCCACAACAGAAGTCTATGTACTTTCCTCAGCCTAACCAGTAACAGACTGCATATTATGGACAATATCCTTGCCCCCTCCTCCTCATTACCAGAATCTGTATGGTTACCAACAACCTCCGCACTATCAGTCTCAGCAATAGACAGTCAATGAGCAACCTGAAGCCCCTTCAGTCAATCCAGCATTGAACCAACTTGCATTGCTTATGAAGAACATGAATGAACTGACTCAACAGATTGATGACCTGACCACCACCAAGACACTGATTCCAGCATATGTCGAAGTCAACCCCAACAATTTCATACACAAGGAGCAGGTAGCCAAAATCCCACCCACCCCTGAGATAGGTATGTCCCTTGATTTTACATGTTTAGCTGACATCATTCATCTCATGAGAGGTAGGAGTTTGCAGTCGCCTACACACCAGTTGGGGTTGGGAGATCGAGCCATTGAGAGAGCATCATCTTCTACATCATCTCCTTCACCAATAGTCGAGAGGACCAGTGTAGCAGCACCCAAGTCTGGAGATTCACCGCCTTTACCATCACCTTCACTAGGCAGATGTAGATCACCATCAGCAAGGGAGAATATACCAGTCGTAGATTCTTCCTCTTCACCAGCAGTAGCGTCCCGTTCTGTTTTAGATTCTGTTTCTTCTTCACCTAGTTTGGACAACACTGTACAAACTGATTCTGGTTGTCCTCTTGTACATGAGGATTCTACTTTGAAAAAAAAGGAAATGAACGTTTGCATGTTTATTCTGATTCTGTGCCATTTTCTTCTGCTCTCAAGGCTAAAAAAATTCAAAAATTAAAAACAGCGATATATGATCCTTGTGTGGTTGAGATTTTACAGAACATCTTTTTAAAGATGCCACTCCTTAAGGCCATGGAATACATGCCTATAGTAAAAAAGGGAATGAAAGAGGCATGCACCCAAAAGCGTCAACCAATGAAGAGCAAACGAAAGGAAACAGAGAAACACATCTTGACCATGGCCGCAGTTCATGCCATCAGTACCTTTCGCCTAAAAAGAAAGACCAGGGAGCACCTCACATCCGTTGCCATATCTTTGATCAAGAATTTGATTGTACTCTTCTCGATAGCGGTTCCTCCATTAATCACATGCATTCCTCTTTATTAACTGAATTTCAGTTAGGGCCTATTAAAACAACTAGAATGATCCTTCAGTTTGTTGATAGATCAATTAAGAGGACAAGAGGCTTTTTAGAGGACTTTATTATAACGGTGTAGGGAATGAAATTCCCTGTTGATTTTGTTGTCATGGATATGGACAATCCTGCACCGTTACTCCATACCCCGATCATACTTGGTCAACCATTCCTTTGAACGATCGAAGCAGCAGTTGGTTATGGTACTGGAGAGATCATCTTTCACTCTCATAGTGACAAGTGAAAATTGAGACAATCTCCGATCCTAGACCGTCATCGCCACCAACAGCAGATGATACAGGGAAAGTTATATCAGAGCCAGATGACTGTAATTTTCTTGCTGAATTCAGAGAGACAGATCTTTTCACCGATTTTATAGATACCTAGGAGTTCCTTCCCCAAAAGGACTCTCTGGAAATCACAGTCAACACGAGTTCTTGGTGGTGCAATAGAGATAGTTATCAATGAGAAGTTTGAGCAGAGTTCTAAGGTCTAGATATCTGAGCCATTCGTTTAATTACCTGATTTATGCACAGATGAGAGACATCTTTTTGAGATTATTGCAGAGATATCAGAGCCGCTAATTGATAACAATATTGAACATCCTGATAAGCCCTTCCTTTCTGAGCAGAGATCATTCATTACAGATCTATCAGATATTCTATTTGCTGAGCCGCCAATAGCCAAGGTGGATAGTCTACAGAGCACATATCACATACCGTCTACCATCACAGTAGCAGAGGTTACTGCAGAGACGATTCAGACCCCACCTGAGCTCAAGGTTTTACCATCAACATTGAAATATGCCTTCCTTTCGGCTCCCCTCCTAATGTTTCCAATCATCCTCAGCTCGGAGTTGACCGCTGAACAAGAATCTCGCGTGCTAGAGGTTCTTGAGAGAATCCGCAAGGCCATAGGATGGAATATCTCGGATCTCCATGGGATTAATCCAGTATTGTGCTCACATCATATATACCTAGAGGATGACTGTAAACCCTCCTGTGAATGTCAACGCCGTCTAAATCCAAATCTAAGGGAGGTTGTCATGAAGGAGATCAAGAAATGGTGTGATGTTGGCTCTATATATCCCATTTCAGATTCCAAATGGGTCAGCCCTTTATATGTGGTCCCGAAGAAATCCTGGATTACGATCATAAAGAATGACCGCAGTGAGCATATTCTGACCCAGGTACCTACTTCATGGCATGTATGTGTAGATTACTGACGCCTGAACTCAGCTATTAAGAAGGATCACTTTCCACTGCCCTTTATTGATCAAATTATTGAGAGGTTGGCAGGGAAAGAGTTCTTCTGCATCTTGGATGGGTACTTAGGATACAACCAAGTTGCTATCGCTCCTGAGGATCAGGAGAAAACTACTTTTACTAGTTTGTTTGGCACCTACGCCTTTAGACGGATACCCTTTGGATTGTGCAACTCTCCCTCTACATTCCAAAGGTGTATGTTGGCTGTTTTTGCCGACATGGTGGGTAGTTTCCTTGAGGTTTTCATGGACGATTTCTCGGTCTATGGGGATAGCTTTGACACATGTCTTGTTCATTTAGACCGAGTTCGTCAATGTTGCTGTGAGGTAAACCTAGTGCTCTTGTGGGAGAACAGTCACTTTATGGTGACTAATGGGATTGTATTGGGCCATGTCTTTTCCAAATATGGTATGGAGGTTGACCCAACTATGATTGATGTGATTTCCAAGTTAGAGCCACCACATAATTTGAAGTAGTTGAGATCATTTTTGGGACACGTAGGATACTATAGGCGATTCATAAAGGACTTCAGCAAAATCTCCAAACCTTTGACTGAGCTTCTGTGTAAGGAGACTGATTTTGTTGTCAATGAGAAAGTCCTCCTTGCATTCAATCAGATGAAAGAAATGGTTACTAGTGCTCCTGTCTTACAACCACCTGATTGGTCTCTTCCTTTTGAGATCATGACGAATGCCTCAGATTTCACAGTTGGAGTGGTTTTAGGGCAGAGGAGGGATGGGATACCATTGTCTATACACTATGCTAGCAAGACTATGGATGAAGCACAGCGAAATTATACAGTTACAGAGAAGGAGATGTTAGTAGTTGTGTTTGGGCTAGAAACGTTTAGATATTACCTCATCGGTTCACACGTTATTGTGTACACGGATCCCACTGCCATACGATACTTGCAGGCAAAGAAGGATGCCAAACCACACCTTATCAGATAGATCCTTCTTCTCCAGGAATTTTATATAGAGATTTGAGATAAACCTGGAGTGAAAAAATGTTGTGGCAGATCTCCTTTCCTGTGTCACAGATACAGAGACCTCTGAGCAGAACATGATTTCTATTTCTGAAACCTTTCCATATGAGGCCATTTTATCTGTGGACTCACTCCAATGGTATGCTGATATTGTGAACTATCTTGTCTCCAAGAAAGTTCCACAAGATTGGCCGAAGTACAAGGTAGACAGATTTCTGTCAGAAATTCATTATTACCAGTGGGAGGATTCGTACCTATTTTGCGAGGGTGCGGATTATATATGGAGAAGGTGCATTCATCAGGAGGAACACACCAGTGTACTTGAGCACTATCACAAACCAGAATCTGGTGGGCATCATTCGGGAAAATGCACGGCAACAAAACTTTTACGGAGTGGCCTATAGTGGCCCACATTGTTTAAGGATGCTACAGAATATGTTCGAGGTTGTACTGATTGTCAGAAAATGGGAGGAACTGTTGGCTCCAAAGATACCATGTCCCTAAGATATATACAGATTTCTGATGTTTTTGATGCTTGGGCGTAGACTTCATGGGCCCATTTCCTATCAGTAAGGGATTTCAGTACATCCTGCTCGCTGTAAATTATGCTAGTCGATGGGTGAAGGCTATCTCCACCCAAGCCATAGATAGTCGTACAGTGTGTTCCTTTCTCAAGGACCATATTATTATGTGGTTTGGTATTCCCAAAATACTAATTTCAGATGGGGGAAACCATTTCAATAATAGAGAAGTAAAGAAGCTTGTGAAGGAGTACGCCATTGAGAATAGAGTTGCGTCTCCTTACCACCCTCAGACTAATGGCTTGGCAGAAATTTCAAATAGGGAGATCAAGATGATATTGCAAAAACTTGTACGTCCACATGGGAAGAACTGGTCCCAGATGCTTGATTCAGTTCTATGGGCTTATCGGACCGTGTACAAGTCTCCTTTGGGTATGTCTCCCTACAGATTGGTGTATGGAAGCCTTGCCACCTACCAGTGGAATTAATTCACAAATCTTTATGGGCACTCTGTGTATGCAATTTAGATTATGATAAGGCATGAAAGAATAGGAAGTTGGATTTGAACAAATTACTGGAATTCTGAGACTTTGCATATGATAACTCACTTATGTATAAGGCGAAAATCAAGTGTTGGCATGATAAACGCAATCGAAGAAAGTCTTTCTCCCCTGATCAGAAAGTTTGGTTATTTGATGCTAAATTGAAGTTGTTTCCAAGAAAATTGAAAAGGAAGTGGTCAGGACCGTTCATCATGAGAGCTGTGCGTGATAATGGGAGTATTGTCATATCTGGGATGTCATCTGACGCACAGCCATTTGTTGTGAGCGGACAGTTGCTAAAGCCATATATAGATCATGATACATTCCTGTCCGTCATTGATTCGATATCTGTGGTATCAGATGATGACCTTTTGATTCAATCTTTTGCTTCTAATACATGATCATCCACTCCTCTTGTATATCCTTTCGTTTCACTCTCTCTTCTCCCGTTTTATCATTCACCCCTTTTCCATGTGTATATATGTTATACTTAGGATGTGCCTTATCCTAAGTATAGGGTGGGTGAAGGATTTGTGTTGTTCATACTCGTCCTATTTATCACCTTGTTGTTGCCTATACTTAGGGATACTCTACCCTAAGTATAGAGGGTGATGTTGTTGATATCGTGTCTTTTTATTTTTGAGTCTGTACATTCTCCTCATTGGTTTTCCCCTTTTGTACACTCTACTGTACTTAGGATTACTTGATCCTAAGTATAGGGGGATCACCAACTTCTCTTCTTTTTATCTTTTCTTTGAGTCATTATAGCATAGGAGTCTTTTGACTTTTCTATACCTAGCATGTGTTATGTCTTCCTTTTTCACTCTTTGATCACTATGAGGACATAGTTCGAGCTAAGTATAGGGGGGTCGTATATATTGTATATATACTTTAGACATAACTTGTACTTTTAAGATAATTATTTTGGGGGATATATATATATTGTAAAATCCATGCGTGTAAAAAAAATAAATACAAAAAAAAATAAAAAAACAAAACAAAAAATAATCAAAAAACAATAATAAAAAATAAAAAAATAACAAAATAACAAAAAACAAAAAAGAAGAAAACAAAAAATAATAAATATTATCTTGCATATACTTATATATATTTTACTAACTTTTTTCCTTTTTGAAAAAAAACTACAAAACCAAAAACCTATAAAAACTTGCATAATTCAAAAAAAACCATAAAAAGTTCATAATTAGATTTTTTTTAAAATGTTCTTTTCACATGTGCATTAAATTTTCAAAAATGCTTTCTTTCCATTGTACATATTTTCTTGCTTTTGCATGTGCATTTTTTTGGGTAGTATTGACATTTAAATTATGTCTGGAATAAAATTGAAGAATGGAGCTTAGTTGGGCCTTAATCCACTTAATTTCAGAGGAACCTTATACAAAATGGAGTTAAGACTTTTCAGGTCCTAGTGACTTAATTCTTTGAGTCCATAAGACCATGTTCACATGTCATCTTGATTAGTCTAAGTAGAACATTTAACAACACATGCATGATTCTTTCAGACCGTGACTTATCTTGGACAAGAACTCTACACGTAGCTCTTCATGGATGAGGTAGTGAGGAGACAGAATCTTTTGGCTTGGGGTAGCATACGAGGGTAGTACATCTAGGCGGAACCTCTCGTCTTCCTCTTGGGAAGGAAGTGCGTCTCAACCTGGTCTAGCGATGTTGAGGTCTAAATATAGGATGCTGTGGAGTTGCAAAGAGGGATAGTCTACTCGCTCAAGAGGAAAAACTCCTTACGCACATGCTGCACCTTGTATATGCTTTAAAAAAAGTATAGAAAAATGCAGAATCTCCAAAAGTGGACAGCCCTGATTGAAGAGTAAAATGCCTGCTGGAGTGTATATACAAGGATAAAAAAAATACAATAAGAGCTTTAAAGACAAATTTTTGTAAGCTTGCAGTAGATGACTTGGCTACACTGATCATGCATCTGAGGATAGGTAGCTACACTGGTTATCGTCCATTCTTTTCTCCACCCCCTCTTCTTAAGCTAGTTGTACTTGAACTTAGAAGGGAATATCTTCGCTCCTCGAGGAAAGAGTTGCAAGATCGGGGAACTAGAGTTACCTTGTTGAGGGAGGTTGTTCCTTTGCTACTTCTGAGATGGGGAGCTATACCTCACTTACACCGTACAAGTAAAGATTCATAGTCATAAGAATTGGTGTACGTAGATTTGTTCTGACCTGACTGTTGAGGTGACCTAAATAGGAGTCATGTGGAATTTATTCCAACAATTTGTTCAGATCCAACTTCCTATTGTGTCCTGCTTTGTTATAATCCAAAATGCATACACGAATTACCCACAATGATTTGTAAACTAATTCAATCGGTAGGTGAGAAGGCTTTCCATAAACAATCTATAGGGAGACAATATCTAATGGAGACTTGTACGCCATTCGATAAGCCCATAGAACTGAGTCAGGCGTATAGGACCAATTCTTCCTATCCGGACGTATAAGTTTCTGCAATATCATCTTTATCTCCCTATTTCAAATCTTAGCCCAGCCGATAATTTGTGGGTGGTAATGAAATGGTGTACTCCTTCACATGCTTCTTGACCTCTCGATTAATGAAATGGCTCCCCACATTTGAAATGAGTATCTTGGGAATCCGAACCACGTAATAATGTGGTCCTTGAGAAAGGAACAAACTATACGACTACCAACAACTCAGGTGGGGATAGCCTCCACCCAAAGACTAACATAATCCACGATAAGAAAGATGTATTGAAATCCCTGACTGGCAAAAAATGGGCCCATGAAGTCTACACCTCAAGCATCAAAATCATCTAAAATATGGATATATCTCAGGGGCATGGTATCTTTGTAATCGATGGTTCCTTTGATTTTCTTGAAATCAGTGCAACCTCGAACATAATTTATAGCATCCTTAAACGGAGTAGGCCACCATAGTGATGAATATGCAATTCGTCATCTTTATTCATTTATTTTAGCTTAAAATCCCTTATAAAACACCTGTATATAACACTAACTCCATATTCTTACTAAGTTGCATCTATGTGTAAATATTGTATATTTGTATATTATTTTAACCTAAAATAAATAAATAAAGGAAAAATAAAGAAAAGAAAATAAAAAAGGAATACTCTATATATGTAATAGATACAGGCTGACCCGAACCCCGAGAAAAGGTCAAGACTTACCTGATCGACCGGGAATAAAGTATGGGAGATAAGGTCCTCAATTAGAAAATCCAAAAAAAATGGGAGCTGTGTATATTTGTATACTACACTACTTTATTTGTACATTAATTGACCTCAAATCAAATAACTTTTAAAACCAAAGTTGTAAATAAAAACATATTCTAATTACTAAAAATAATTGCACAATTAAATCTTGTATAGAATAAAAACAACCACACTTGGAAAAAGTTACTAAGCACTAATTGGAAGATCAATTACGGCTCCATATGAACTCAAAATTGAATCAATCTTACTACCGTTGGATTCTAAATTAAATTATCTTTAAAATGGCTGTATTAAAATTAAAAAAATTTAAAAAAAGAAAGAGAGAGCCAATTTCCTCTTTTACCCATGTATATAATGTCATATATGTATATAGTATATGTATATAATTGCTATTATTAATTAACTACCATAAAAAATAAAAAATAACATTTTTTATTCAAATAAGAATAAAGTGACAAAAATTAAAAAAAATATAATTTTGTAGATAATTTTATCTCTCTTTATCTCTATCTCATTTCAATTTTCATCTCTCTTATCTCTTCAATCAAAAATTCAAAAATTCAAATTTCATTCTCCATCTTTTCTATTTATATGGCTCGTTCTCCATCATTCCAAGTTGATCAATCTTTGGTGAGAGGAGCCCGATCTCCGAGAGTCTTCTTGTCGAGAAAGGTGCCTAGCCTCCGAGCTGTCTGGTGACAACGAGTCGACCTTCGTCGAGGCGATCACGATAGTTTTCCGCTCCTAAGGTGATATCCACATTTTTCTCTTATTTCTCATCTAGATTAATCTTAGTTTCATTTTGTCGCAATTTAATTTCATTGTCATTTTTATTGCAGTCTTTAAATCCATCTTTAATTGATCTGCAACCAACTCGATTTTTCATCTCATTTTCTTGATCTCTTCACATTCATCTTCTATCTTGCACGATCTATCAACTCCGACCACGCACGATGGTCGGAGAACCAGATTTGATTCCTCACATTTCACCGGATCCTCGTTCACATTTCGATTTGTTTATAAATAAAAAATAATAATAATATATTATTTAACATTTGTTTTCCAGGAAATAAAAAAAATAAAAAAATCATTAAAAAGGTTTTATTTATTCTGTTAACAAATAAAAATAAAAAAACATCTTTTGTTTCTTCTTTACAAATAAAATAAAAAAATAAAAAATAATCAACTGCAGGCGTGCCCGCTCTAGCCCCTAGCGTGCCCGCCGCCATCCCAGCATCACCGTCGCAGGCACTGCCTCCTCCGTCATCGTGGTACTGCCTCACCTCGACATCAACCTTGGCGCCGCCCCTGTAGAACTCACCCAGGCGTGGGTCTCTGCCGTCCAGATCTTCCCTACGCAGCCCCCGTCGCGGTACCGTGCGGCACTGCTCCACCTCTCGCCTCTGTGCTCGACGTCTTTGTCTTCACCGCAACGAGATCGAGCCGCCTCAAGCTCGACCCTCCACATCGAGCTCCCAGACGGTCGACAAGCCTTCGCCTCCGAGAATTGACGCCGACGTCCGTCGCCCCGAGCGCGACCCCCCTCGCGTATCCACTCAATGCCCGCTGCCCTCGGCCCTCCAGTGGTGGTGGCGGTCGAGCCCCCATCCCTTTTGTTTGAGATTAAACGAAGAAGAAACCCTAGGTTGGGTTATTGAAAAGAAAAATCTTTTGCAAACATTACAAAGACATCCTCAGGAGTTTCAAAACTTGCGAAAAGGTCCTCGGCTCCAATTCAAGCACGTGCACAACACGTTTTACTAGGTAAATGTCATTTTCCATCTCTATTTTTATTTCATGTTATTATTTTATTCAAAAACTTTGTTTAATTACTTTTCAGACCTTGAGTTCCAGACATTGTCTTTGCATGTGTTTTTCGTTGAAATAAATGTTTTTGTTGATCAATAAAACCTCCAAAAATCTTTTTGTGCTCCTGACAAGCTTATCTTTTTAGCATAAAAATTTCAGTGCATTTTCCACTATTTAATATTATTAAAAAATAAAGATATGTCATTTTCCCTATTTGAAATTCCAAAATTCATAAAAATCAATATATTTCTACAAAAATTCCAAAAATATTAGACTAGCTTTATTTCATTGTCTTTTAATTCCTTTCCAAATTTTATGCATTAACTATTTATAAAATCTAAAAAAATGAAAAATACTAAAAATTTTATAAAAATAATAAAAAAATCTAAAAAATACAAAAAGTGTCATTTCACTTCTTGTTTGTAGATATTTGCATATAGTTTGTCATAAAAATAATTGCTAGGAGTTTTTGGCAACTTAAAATATTTTTAAGTTACAAATTTCTCCTGGCTGTGCACTATTTCTCATTCTGCAACTGTTTGATTTTTAGAAAAATACAAAAACATCTGAAAAATTCTACAAAAATTTACAAAAACATTTCAAAATATTTAAAACACAAAATATTTTCTCTGGATTTTTCTCATCATTTTTGATACAATTGAAAATTGCAAAAAGAGAGTGTGTGTGTATTACCTATTTTGTGCATATTGTTCTTGATTTGAAAAAAAATTGCAAAAAGTAAAATCACTAAAAATTTGAAAATTAGAAAATAAAAAAATATAAAAAATTAAAAATAAAAAAGAGAAGAATTTCACAAAAACTAAGGATAGTTTGTCTTTGAGATTCCTTTTTCTTTTAATTGATTTTTTGTAGATTAATTGAATAACCCTCGGGAATTGTAGCCTCCCTGAGTTCGACCCTGTCTGCTATAAAGGTTAATAAGTAGCCAAAATAAAAAAATTTGTTTGTTTGTCAACGACATTTATCATTAATAATTATCGATCCTCGAGAAAACCGTGGTCAACACATAGGTTGCATAGTAAAACCTTAGCTGTCATGCGTTTGATGTCCACCATATACTAATTTGTGACAATGGTCTAGCATATTGGTGTATTCCTCCTAAGGCATCCACCTTCTTCAGATACAATCTGCACCCTCACAAAATAGGTGTGGATCCTCCCACTAGTGAAAATGTAACTTTGACAGAAATCTGCCCACCTTGTGCTTCAACCAATCTTAGGGAACTTTCTTGGAGACAATATAGTTCACAACATCAGCATACCTTCGGAGTGAGGCCACAGACAAAATGATATCATCTGGAAAGTTCTTTGAAACGAGGGGTGTGATCTGCTCAGAGGACTCTGCAACAGTGATATGGGAAAGGTGATCTTCCACAACATTATTTACTCCAGGTTCATCTCGAATCTCTAAATCAAAATATTGGAGAAGAAGGATCCATCTCATAAGATGTGGTTTGGCATCCTTCTTTTCCTATAAGTACGGTATGGCAGTGTGATCTGTGTATACAATGACATGTAAGCCAAGGAGTTAAGATCTGAATTTCTCTAATGCAAACACCACTACTAACATCTCCTTCTCTGTGACTGTGTAATTACATTGTGCTTCATCCAGAGTCTTTCTAGCATAGTGTATAGCAAACGGTATCCCATCCCTTTTCTGCCCTAAATCAGCTCCAACTGCAAAATAAGATGCGTTCGTCATGATCTCAAAGGGGAGAAACCAATCAGGTGGTTGTAGGACAAGAGCAATAGTAACCATGTCTTTCATCTAGTGAAATGCAAGGAGGACTTTCTCATCAACTAAAAACTCACTCTCCTTGCACAGAAGCTCGTCAAAGGTCTGGCAATCTTGCTAAAGTCCTTAATGAATTGACTATAAAATCTAACGTGACCCATAATGACCTTAACTTGTTCAAATTTTGCGGTGGCTCTAGCTTGGAGATCACATAAATCTTAGCCAGGTCAACTACCATACCATGTTTGGAGAGGACGTGACCCAATACAATTCCATTAGTCACCATACAGTGACTCTTCTCCCACGAGAGCACTAAGTTTACCTCGCAACAATGTTGAAATACTCAATCTAAATTAGTAACACATGCATCAAACTATCCCTATAGACTAAGAAATCGTCCATGAAGATCTCTAGGAAACTATCTACCATGTTAGAAAAAAAACCAACATACACCTCTAGAATGCAGATGGGTCGTTATACAATCTAAAGGGCATCTGTTTAAAGGCGTAGGTGCCAAACGGACAAGTAAAAGTAGTTTTCTCCCGCTCCTTAAGAGCGATTGCAACCTGGTTATACCCTATGTATCCATCCAAGAAATAAAAGAACTCCTTCAATGCCAACCTCTCAAAAATCTAATCAATAAAGGAAAATGGAAAGTGGTCTTTCTTGGTACCTGAATTCAGGCACCAGTAATCTACACAAACACGCCATGAAGTAGGTGCACGGGTCAGAATCTCCTCACCATGGTCATTCTTTACGATAGTAATTCTAAAATTCTTTGATACCACATGTAAAGGATAGACCCACTTGGAATCCGAGATGAGATAAATAAATCCAACATTTGACCATTTCCTTATCTCTTTCACGACAACGTCTCGAAGGTTCGGATTTAGACTACGCTAAAACCCATGGATGGGTTTACTATCATCCTCTAAATAGATATGATGCGAGCACAAATCTGAACTAATCCTACATAGATTCGAAATATTCTATCTAATGGCCTTACAATTTCTCTCAATAACCTCTAGCATGCGAGGTTCTTGTCCATCGGTCAACTACGAACTGAGGATGACTGGAAACATTGGGGTACTTACAAGGAAGGCATACTTCAACGTTGAGGGTAAAGTCTTACACTTAGGTGGGTCAGAATCTACTTTGTAACAATCTCTACAACTGCACTAGTAGAAGGTAAATGACATGCACTGTGTGAACTATCCACCGTGGCTACTGTAGGCCCAACACATAAAAATTTTAGAAAGGTCTGCAAGGAATGATCTCTGCTCAGAAAGGAATGGCTAAACAAAATGTTCAGAACTCTCAACAAAAATCTCAGAAATCTCAATAGGAGGTATCTCATCAGTAATCTCGGAAAATGAATGCATCTCAAGAATTTCAGAATGTACCTCTGAAAACTCAGAATGATCCTCATAATACATCTCAAATTGTCCATTAGCTAACAACTCAAAATGATCAACAAGGGAGCTCAATGTGATTGTACTTTCCAAAAGGTCGTCTTGAGAAAGGAACTCTCGTGTGTCCATGAAATCAATGAATAGATCTGTATCTCAAAAATTGGAAAGAAAATCATAGTCTTCAGAATCTGGTTAACTATTTATCTCTCATCAGATGTTGATGGTGGTTGTGATGGTCTCGGATCTAGGATCGTATCTATCTTCACCTTATCACTGTGGGAGTGAAAGATGATCTCTTTAATACCATAACAACTATTGCTTCAGCTGTTTGAAGGAATGGTCGACCAAGTATGATCAAGGTATGGAGTAACAATACAGAGGTGTACACATCCATGAAAACAAAATCAACTAGGAATATCATTCCTTGCATTGTTACAGTAATGTCCTCTAAAATTCCTCTCAGTCGCTTGATCGATCTATCAACAAAATGAAGGATCATTCTGGTGGATATAAGAGGCCCCAACCCAAACTCAATGAGTAGTGAGGATGGCATGAGATTAATGGAGGATCCGCTATCGAGAAGAGTACGATCAAACTCCTGACCAAGATGTGGAAATGGATGTGAGGTGCTCCTTTATCTTTATTTTCGAGAGGGAGGTTGCTAATGGCATGAACTATGGCCATGGTTAATATGTGCTTTTATGTTTTCTTTCATTTGTTCTGCCCAGGTTGACATTTTTTAGTACATGCTTATTTCATTCTTTTTTTCACTATTGGCGTGTACTCCATGGTCTTAAGGAGTATCATCTCTAAAAAGATATTCTGAAGGATCTCTACCACTCCAGGATCAGATGATGTTAATTTTTATTTTTTGGATTTTTTCTACTTTTATTCAAAGTAGAAGGAAATGGTATAGAATAATGAGAAACATCAAACTAGTCATTTTCAAAATAGATCATAATGTACATTTGGATAACCAGAATCAGTTTATATAGTGTTATCCAATATTGAAATAGATGAAACAAAAGGGGAAACATGATGGGTTGCTTGGTCTGCTGGTGTAGAAGAAGACTCCACGATGGGTGTGTTCTCCTTCAAAGTTGACTCGACACCACATCTTTCTTTATTCCCTTTTTGGACTTTTTTGAATAATGCTGGTGAAGAAGGTGGTGGTGATGGTAAAGAAAAAGATGGTAAAACTCCAAGATCTGGCTCTGCTACACTGGATCGTTGCTCGACTAATGAAGACGATGATGAAGTCGGTGAAGCTCTCTCAATGGCTCCCTCCAATACCAACTGATGTGTAGGCAGCTGTAATTTCCTATTGCTTCTGAGATGAATTACATCATATCAATATGAAAAATCAAGGGCCATACCTATCTCAGGTGTGGATGGATCATGGGCTACATGCTCCTTGCATCTGAAATTTTTGGAATTGGCCTCGACCTAGGCTAGGATCAATGTCTTGGTGGTGATTAGGTCATCAAACCTCTGAGTCAGGTCATTCATATTCTTCATCAGTACTGCAAACTAATCAAGTGTGGGATTCACAGAAGGTGCCTCTGGATGCTCAATGACTAGTTATCGTTGAGACTGATAGTATGGAGGCTGATAGTATTCAAAATATGGATGTTGATAATGAGGAGGAGGAGGATGTGAAAATAGTCCATAAGATGCAGACTGTTGCTGGTAGTAAGGATGATGGGAATATGCATGCTTCATCTACTGCCATCCATATCTCCAGTTCTAGAAGTGGTGTGGAGACCAGAAGTGTGGTTGTAACTACTGGTGTTGGAGGTATGGTCTCCCTCCCTAAAAATGGTGGGTAGGTCTCTGACTTTATTGGGAACCCAATTGACCTTGCTCTGATGGACGGGGTTGCTTGCCCTCTCAATCGAACCAAATGCCATTCACCTCCTGAATGAGAGGTGGAGGTGGAGAATGTTTCTCAGGAATATAAGGATTCTCATGTTGGTACGATACAATATGGTGTAACTGATATTGGACCTAATATGTGGTTTTTACATAGTAAACATGTTGAACTATAGACGATCCTCCAGTACTCTATTGTGATGAATTGGAAGAAGTCTTCTCCCGAGTAGAAGTATCGGTTGCGACACTAGCACTCTGACATGCACTAATTATACTGACAAGAAGCTCCAAATGCTTCATAATATCATATAGCTTATCTAGGTTCTTTGTTCTATATCTGGTCATGTGTAGCTTCTCAAGCTCCTTGGATCATTTCTCAATTATGTCCACTTTGGATAGGTGATTTCCTATGATGGTCAGATCTTCAATGTCCACCCTGTCCACATCATGTGATGTCGTCATTGTAGGGTACTAAAGGAGAGGTAACGAGATGCTTCTGAAAAACATGTAAAGAAGAAAGAACTGCAGATCTCTCTGCCATCTCCTCAAAGATATGATAAAGGACATCCCCATCCTTGTTGAAACATGACCCCCAACAAGTTGCATCTACCAGCTTTTGGTTCTCAATGCCCAAACCCCCGAAGAAATTCTACACAAGGCTAATCTTTGGTATCTCATGATGGGGGCACTTCTCCGTTAAATCCTTAAATCTTTCCCACGCCTCTTAAATAAGCTCATGAGACATTTGTGATCAGTTGGTAAGTAGGGACACATTTGGTTGAGATGTCCAAGTGGATAATATTTGCTTAGAAAAGTGGACCTCAACTCTTCCCAAGATGTGATAAAATTTCCCAATTTGTTATTCCAATATAACACTTTGTCCATGAGACTGAACATGAAGGTTGTCATCTTCACTACCTCTAACGGAATGCTAAGGTAGTGTATGACGCTACATATGTGGTCAAGCTATTGGAGGTATACACAAGGTTCTTCATTAATGTGTCTATGGAATTTTGGGAGTAGAGGTAAAATAGTGGGATTTGTCTTAGAATGCCCATGAATCGTAGGTATTTGTATCCATGTGTTGGCCTATCCTTCTCCTGGATTATAGGCATCCTTCAGTGTAAGCTTAGCCACTGGCTCAATTGGATCACCTCCTCCCCTATTCCCACCTCCATCTATTTGCTCATCCTCCTCTCTCCTATCTTATCTCTCATTCCTTAGCTTGAATATCATGTCTCTCAATCTTTCCTGAATGTAAGCTTATTTAGTCAATTGTGCCTGAGTGGCCTGAATGGAAGCTAACAACGTATTGTTGAACTTGCTCTGCCTATCTATGGAACCCTTCCCCTTTGGTGGCATCAAGTGCTCTAATTCTGACTCTGAAAAGGTAAAGGGTATTAGATTAGTCCTAAAAAATGGTGGAGTTTCAAATGATAGCCTGACATTTGAGTCAATCTCAAACAATAGATTGGATGAGTAGATGGGAGATGTGGAAGAAGAGGAATATTCAGGAAGTGAGTCTTCGTGAATAAAAGACGACTGAACTAGAGTGTAAAATGAGCTCGTAGAGTCTGAACAAGAAATACTCCAATCTGGCATACTCGATGTCAATAGGAAAGATGCAAGAACATAATGGTCAACACAAGAAGAAAAGGGAGAAAAAGGTGCGGAAGAATTTTTACACTAACAAACAAACACAATACAAACCCTCGATTCACCAACTAGACATAAGTGGAGACCGTAAGAGTTCGATCTTTTATCTTTTCAATTTTAGTTTCAGTGAATCTACAAGAAGTTACCACCAAGCACACAAGGTGAGTCGCCACTATCGCCTAGCATACGTTCTCAATCCTCCCCAATCAATGGAACTATCTGCTTGGGCTGTCGTGTTCAATATCAAGCTCAAAGGAAGAAAGGAGAATGAGCGCACCAAAATGATTTTCTAACGTTTGAGGCAAGTGCTTGCATCTCAACCATACACCATAAAATGTGTATAAGATCATAGGGCACAAGTCCATGGATTGGGCCTCTATCACTATGGTTGCATCCTCACCAACTCTGTCTATAGGTAAGCACCTGCAAACAATGAGGGGTTACTCTCCTTAAAACAATGATGATTTGTCCTTATGGTTATTTTAGGGTCGAGATTTCTTTAGCAGTACTAATTTTACATAGTTGTCACATTTTTTGGATTTTTTTCAAGAAATTGATCTAACAAGATTTCCAATTTCTTTTGATTGCATGTGAGTGAAAATGAAGAAGAAAATCAGAAGTGCCGATGCACAGTGAAATATAATACATGCAAAGAAAGAACTGTGTACCTTTCACCAACACCCTACATGCAAGAGAATCCGTACATAAAAATAAAACTAACCTAAATGATGCATAAGTGCCATCCTAGCAGTAACTTCTATTAGAAGGCAAAACCATTTAACTTGAATAAGACCAATCCTACGATCTAGTCTATAGGAACAGATATTACTTTAAGGGCTTTGGACCTAAATGATTACCTAGCTCAAGCAAAATAATAAAATCTACTTCTAAGGGCTCAAGAACACAAAACCTCGAGAAAACAAATAAAAATAAAGTCGACGAAAACAAAATCAGTGAGGCCCTCCAACTTCACCGGCTCTTGGTGAAACATACCCCACACACAAGGTATATAATGACCTTAGAAAAAATAAAAAAAGAGGCAACGACAAAATGAATAATTACAACTTTTGACAAAAATAATGATGCAAACAAAAGATCAAAAAAGAAAACAAAAATTATGTGCAAAAATTTGTGCTAAAAAATCTTCAAAATCCTATACTCTTTCCTCCTACGCTCTCCTGCAGCTCGGTGAAGAAACGAGCCGCCTATGCTTCGCTCGGGTGCACCGACGCACCTAGAAATGTAGCCCTCGCTCGTCGGTCCCTCGCAAGAAAGAGAGAAACAAAAGATATGTCAAATCACAGTTATGAAAAATAAAGAAAAAATAAAAGATAATAAAATAAAAAATATAGATAAAAGACAGAATAACAAACAGTTATCTACAACCAAGAATACCATGTTATGAGAAGAAAAACCTAGCTACACTCACTACACATCCCCAGCAACGGCGTCATTTGTTGAGCAGGGAAATTCCAAGTTTTAATTTAAGGTACTAATTGCATGCTGTTGCAACCATAAAAATCCCTCAGTAAAAATTATTGAACTCTCCACCCAAAATAAATTGAAGAAATGTAGCAAAAGAGTTTTGCTATTTATTTACATATATAGCGTACATGATCAAACTCAGGTAGGTTACAAAAATCCTGAGGTTATTTAATTCAATAAAAATAATGAAATAAAAGAGGAAATATAGAGGACCATTATTCTTGGTTTTTGTGAATCCATTATCTTTTCATTTTTTATGAATTTTTAAATTTTTGTATTTTTTATTCTTTCTGATTTTGTAGTTTTTAATGTTTTTTTAATTTGCACAAACGTTTTTAATTTTAAAATATAAGAAAATAAAAATAAATAAAAGAAACAAAGATATAAGTAAGAAGATGGAAACTTTTTGGATTTTTTTATGTGCAGCAAAAACAGTCAGGAAATAAAAATAAAAAATATTTGTATTTTTGAAATTTTTCTGATTTTTTATGGTTTTAAAATATGTGAAAAAATGAAAAATGTGAAACAGAAAAGGCTGCAAATGATTTTGGATTTTAAAAATTGAATATTATATCAAAAAGGGATGAGATATGCTTGAACGTAAAGAGGATATTTTTATTTTTCATAAGGCAATTTTGCGAATTTTTTGGTTTTTTCAATGACTTAATATGAATTTTTAGTGTTTTAGTGCTTTTCTATTTTTAGGATTAATGAAGAATTAGGGAATGAAAATTGGTCGGAAACTAAAATAAATAAAAATAAACAAATAGGATTTCTTTTGAAATTTTTAGAAAACTTTTTATTTTTTTATTTTTTTAATGTAGATAGAACAAGATGTTTTTGGTGTTTTTGAATTATAAAAAATAGTAAAAATAATAAAAAATGCAAAACAGAAATTATGGATGCAAATAATACTCAGAAGGAACCTTAAATAACTTTTATGGATTTTTCGATGATCGTTTGCGATTTTTTAAATTCATTTTAGTACTCAAAATTTAATACAGGCTTACAGGGGTATGGATGCAAAGCAAAATAATTTCGGAACTAAATGAATAACAAATAAATAAACGGGGGTTCAAATCTACAATATAACAAAAAACATGTGTGTCAATGCATGTGAGTTACGCTTGTACAGATATAATTGCAATTATTTTATATTTAGGGGCCAAAAATAACAAATAACATGTAGACTCTTATTGTAAAATACCCAAGAAAGCACGTTCGACGCACGTGTTGCAGTTCAATGTGGACTAAAATGAAAAGAAAAGTAAATAAACATGTAAATTTTAAAATGACTACAAGCAGACACGTGTCCCAAGTGGACTTATTTGCAAGACTAAAAATTGACAGGGATTCAAGTGTAAATACTCTACCATTCCACGTGGCACTGTATATAATTGGGAAGTGTTGTTTCTCTGATCGAACGGTTGAGGATGAAAAATGCTCGAACGACACAGATTCAATCTGGAGCTTTGATCCACTGCTAAGAATTGGGCATAGATGGGATGCATAGATTCAATCTGGCTTCTCGTTCATGATCAAACAGACGTGGAGGCTCCGGGAAGAACTGGGATGAAGGTTGTCGAAGTTGAACTTCGATCAGCCAAATCTCGACATATCTCCTTTCGCAATCTCTCATAAATGGTGCGACACACTCCAGAAGAGCTCCTGCTCTGATTGGATGTAACGATAGAGCTCGATGAAGTTCGGAGCTCCAATCTGAAGCCCTCTAAGGTTTGCAGGTGGAAATGAACTCCAACTAATGATTTCATACTGTGTCTGTGTCTCTACCACCTACAAGAAATTCAGTGCTTGGAGGGCGCCTCTTCGGCCAACTTTATTAATGAAAAAAACTAAAAAAATGAGGTGGGTTTGCATCTCCGATGAAGGTGGTCGGGAAGGAGACTAATCTCCAAATCTGATAAGATCTGGAGAGGGAAGACTATGGAAAGAGATGGAGAAGGTCAAGGTAAACGTGGTCGATGGGTCGGAATTGAACACAAGTGACCGGAGCACCTCCGATCGAGCTGATCGGAGGGAGGTGGCTAAGGATCTATTTTTTCTAAATAGAAAATTATAATGCAAAAGAATTCTAAAATCAAAGATAAATTAATCTAAGCATAACTACAGTGAAGGAACAGGGGAGAGGCTTCTTAATCCGTTGCGTAAGGTGGAGAGTCGGAACTACATCCGATAAGTATCTAGATCATGAATCTAGCCCTCAAATCAAACTCCTGATCAGAGATCAGCTTCTCTGTCACCGGAGTAAACTCTCTCTAACTCAATCTTGGGGGATTTAGGGCCAAAAACAGATCAACCCACGTAGAGGAAGATTTGGATGTATATATAGGTAGTAGGAGTGGTGAGTTTTGGAATTTGAAATGGGAGCGGATCTTGGCGAGATCTATGAAGTCAATGACTTGGTCAGGGAGTCAGTTATTAGGGCTACAAACTAGGAGAAGGAATCGGGAGGGGTTAATGCTAGAGGCATGCAGGAAAAATTGGTGAAAAATTGTTGGCATGCCAAAGAGGGGAAAATGTCGGGAGACTAGGGAGTTGACCTGGGTCAACAAACACAAGATTGACCAATCAAAGCGCTCGATGCTAAAAGATAAAACTACTAAACGATAAAAATAAGTAAAATTGTGCAATTCATTCAAATCAAGAGGTTTTAAAAATAGAAATTGTTAGTATTTTAGTGCTTTTAATGAATTAAACAAAATAAATAAATGTATATAAATAATATAACAAGTTATTTACAGGTATATATACTTATATTTACAATACCTTGATTTTTAATTTATTATTTTTACAAATACATACATAATTTAATAATTCATTAATTTAATTTATTTTACAAGGATTTTAATGATATTTTTATTTTATTTTTGTGAATTATTTTATTTGGGGTAAATAAATAGCAGTATTCAACAATATACATGGTAATACATGTACAATATATATAGTATTTTATTTTTGTACATTCTTTATTTTGTGATTTTTATTTTATATAAGTTAAATAAAATATTTTCAGGTAGGTTAAAATTCAATATAAACAAAAATACAAAGAAAATATGTATTTACAAATACTATACAAATAATACACAATTGTACAATATACGATAATACCCAAAAAAGCCACATTTCACATCTTAACTCTGATTTTTATGAAACCACCTCTATTTTAAAGATTATTTAATTTGGACTACAATGAAAGTGAGTTTGGTTAATTTTGAGGCTTCGTGGAGAAGATATTGATCGGACAAGATGAGATTTGCGGCTTTTTCATAGTGTTGTAATTTACACAATGTACACTAATTATTTTTGCAATTATTTTTGTTATTTATAAGAGATTTTTATGTACGAGTTTCAAAAACAAAATAATTGCATTGGAGCCGAGCTTGGTTGCAAATAAAATAGGGATGAATTGCGTAATATATACAGTAGTGTACACGTGATAAGTATACAGACAAGGAACTTTGTATTCTGAATTTTCTTGTATTTAGGCCTTATCTCCTCCTACTTTATTATTGGTTGATTAGGTCAAGTCTTGGCCTACTCTCGGGGTCAGAGTCATCATGTATCTATTACCTATATACAGTCTTTGATTTTCTTTATTATTTATTTATTTATTTGAGGTTGAAATAGTGATAAATAAATAATATTCGCACAATAATTAAAATTAGTAAAAGAAGAGATTTGTTGATATTTACATGTATTTTATAAGGGATTTTAAGCTAAAATATATGAATAAAGATATGCAGATTCATCAATCTCTACATTCTTCAGCATTTTTTATCGTGAGAAAGACTACCAATTTCATGAACAAAATTAGGAGACTACACACTTGGATCATCATCTCAGATTACGGGAAGCGTGCATCTCATCCAAGAGCTCGTAAGTGCATCCTCCGTTGGATCAGACTTGAAACAGGAGATCTCTTTGCTTAGAGATACACAATCGTAAACACGCTTCAAGAAATAATCCTTTGACTCGTTTGAGATCTTGATGTAATAATTTGAGAAAAGTTCTCATATCATGTAGATTTGTCTAGTTAATGTTTTTTTAAATTCCCTTGCCCCGATAAACTTGTATGATTAGTCGCTCTTTATCGCATGTGATGCGATCTTCATGCTTCCATGATGCGCTAAGTCCCAATCCCTAGACTTGAAGTGATATCAGAGCCCTATTCAAAGGTCTTGGATATGATCCAAACCTTAAGGGAAAGAGGTTTTGTATATCAGAGGCATATGGACTCATTTTTTATGCATGAGATGCGTGATTTTTTTGTATAACAAAATGTATTTATTATCTCTAAACATGTCCCCAAAATAGTAGGCAATAGTTGGCGCAAAAGGTGTATAAATTAAAATTCGAATAGTTCCCAGAATGACATTAGTTTTGCATGTATTCACGGATCTGTAACAAATTAATTTTTGGTTATAATTTTCTCATCATGAAACATGGAATAGATACTTTAATTAAGTAGATAATTAAACCATCAAATCACAAGAATTTATTTTTGACAGTTCCGACTCTGCTTGCCCTAAATATTCCCTATTTAGTGGATGTGGGTTTGATGATGATTGGATCACCAAGATTACTTTCTTAATGTATATCATCCAATGTAATCAAGGAAATTATGAATTTTCCATGATTAAATTGGTTCTTAATATTTATGGCGATATTTTATTAAAGATCAATCACCATTGAATGAACGTTTCATGAAAAAACAATAGTGTAACCTACAATAGTTGTAGGTCAACTTTTATATGCAAAATATGTTTGCTTGATATGATTAGAAATTTAAGATCTCAAAATTATTTTAAGATTCCTAATATTTATAATGGATTACTATATAGTTTAATCCATGTCATCAAAGGAATGATTGATAAAATCGCAAAAACATTGATCCAACGATTATTGTTCTCGAGTCGTTATGATGATGGTGTCTAGGTCCTAGATATACAAATCTGTTACTTAATTGGCACCCTCTACAACATTTGGAGTAGAAGTGCTACCTGTTAGCATTATATGTCGGACATGGCTTGATCCATTTCAATGAAAGGGTAATATGAGTAAATCAAATTGAACTCTAATTACTAAAACTCAAGAATAATATGTACTTGCGAGAGCAATACTATATGATAATATCAAACAAACCCTAATTGTTTGTTGGTTGATTGATTGGGATGATAATTGATTTAATCAATTGATTTAATATGATTAAATTAATCATATCTAATTATTATAAAATCTCTATAATAAATAGAGATGTAATTCACTTGGAAGAATTAATTATGTGACTACGATTCATAATAATTAATTAAAATTTGAATGAGATATGGAGGATCATAGAAATGATATTCGTGATCTCTCATAAAAGTGAAGGGTTCCATCACCATGGATTGTATGTTGGATATGCCTATCTGAAGTGATAACTCTGGTGTACAAGCATGAATGGATCAGGCTCTTTGCGTCTAGAAAGAGTAAGTTTGTATGCATAGAAACCCCAATATTGTTCCTCATAAAATTTGACGGTATTGGATTGCAAATAACAAGTCTATTCTTATTGACGATTGATTAAATTAACATTAGGTCAACATCACCTTATAGGTCGTAGGCCCGAGTGCTGAAGATTGAATTGGGAAATGCAAGTTGGACTTGCAAGGTAAAATGAGTTCCTGCTTCTTTTTATCTGATTAACAATTTCTCATATTATTGAGATGTAACAAATGTAAAAAGGATATCTCAGATCTTGCTAGAGATATGGCAATAAGTATATCTCTTGCTTTGAAAGTTTAGGGGAATAGACTTTAAAAGTTTAAAGGAGAGACTAATTTGATAAGAAATCCTTTATCAAAGAATTTAATTTGAATATATAATTATTTATATATTCTAAAATTCTGCATTCTCAATCTCGGATATGAAATCCATGAACCTTCTCAGTAAACTTCTAGAGGTCAATTAATTAACCAAACGAAAGTATTCGGATTGGATCCGTAATTTGGAGTTTGTTCTCTCTGCAGAGCACATCAGCTATATGCTTACCAAGAACAAGCATACAAACCCTATATCAGTGAAAGAATTAAAATTTAATGAAATTTTTAATAAGGACCACTCGTTGGTTTAATAATATATTATGGGGTCTCTGTCTCATGTGCTTCAAAAGCAACATATAGACATATAGAATCCCATGATATAATGATGGTTCTAAAGAGATGTTTGGTGATTTAAACTACATAGAGTGTAGTTGAAGTATGGGTTCCAGAAGAGTCTGGCCCAACAGGGGAAGAAAAAGAGTCAAATGTTGACTCATCCTCCCAAGCTTCCATACATCTGGCATCCGATAAATCAGATGTATGTCATCACTTCAAAAGACCAGGACACTAGAAAAGAGATTGTCCAAATTATCTGAAAATCATAGAGAAGGGTAAAGATAATGTCTTGGCATGTATAAAATCTAATTTTATCATTTAAATCAATTTTCTCATAGGGACAAGAAGGAAGTTAGATTGTAGATTCTGGTGCTTCTGTTCATGACCAGAAGTCTTGATGAAGGGGAGATAGTTATCCAGATGGGATCTGATGCAACTATTGTAGCAGTCGTCGTCAGAACGTGCAGACTATTGTTATCTAGTGGGAAAGTCCTATTACTTTTATAATGTCACCATGTTCCATATGTTATAAGGAACATATTATCTATATCTAAGTTAGTTAGAAATGGATATTCATTCCTATTCTGCAAGAAGCTTATCATAAGTCGGCATGATAAACATATTGCATATGGCATTCTAACTTCTAGTGGACTCTATGAATTATGCATTAATGAATCCATCATGAATTTTACTACCACTAATAAAACACTAAAATAACTAGAGATGACAAAAATCATTCGACTATGATTTGGCATCCAAGGTTTGGTCATTTATCTATGGATAAGATCAATAGATTGATAAAAGGTCGACCCTTGGATTTTCTACAGGTCCAAACTTTACATACCTGCGAACATTGCATTCGAGGTAAAATGACCAAAGCACCCTTTTGTAACAAGATTATAATATGAGAGGGTATTCTTGACCTAATACATGCTGATGTGTGAAGTCCCTTCAGTACCACGACTCTAAATGTACATTGATATTAGTTTATGTTTATTGATAATCATTGACGACAGAGGTTTATCTTCCTATTAAATCATAAGTCTGAAACCTTTGAAAAGTTTAAAGAGTTCATGGCTTTGATTGAGAACCAAAGCAATAGAAAGATTAAATAGATTTGATTTTACTGAGGTGGTGAGTACCTCTTAGATGAATTCAAGGAATACCTCAAAGAGAGAGGATAAATCTAAAACCCGTCTTGCTAAAATTAGACAATTAGGCTCTGTTCCCCAACATCCATATGCATTTAATAATTAATATAGAATCATTAGCATTCATACATATGTAAATAAATTCACATTTCATCATTCATAATTGCACATCCAAGTGTAAATTGGCCTAAAAAGTTGCTAACTTCCCGTATTTTCATTAATTCATCCTAACTCCGATTGACCTAAAACAATTCCACTCTATAGATATTATTAACAAGAAAAAATAAAAAATACAAAAAATGCTAACTCAAATAAGTGACAAATATACCCAAATCCTAATTTCACATTTGACAGACTAAAACGCGCATATCATCCTCATACAATTATTGATTTTGGTCTACTTACTTATAAGGTACTCCATTTTCAAATACCTTCAAAACAAGACCAATTCATAAAATTCGAAGCTCATAAGTGGAAGTTGGGTTTTGGGCCTCTTTTGCGCATTTTATCTATTTTCGATTTTTGACTTGAGATTTTATGTACATAATTAACCCTTCTAATTTTATTTCTTATTCATTTGTATTTTTTGATGAAATTTTTATCAAGTAGCATAAAAGTTAAAATTTAGATCAAGACTGAAATCAAAGAAACTGACAGAGTCCTAGCAACGGCAATGAATCTGTACAAAATTCTCGTATTTCTTACTTCTATGTAATTTCCCTATTTCCTTATTTATTAAAAATACAAAAATAGATTATGTGTAAATAGTTTTCTTGTATTTTATCATATTTTTCTATAATTTTTATCCTCTTTAAAAACCATAAAAAATTGCAAAATACTAAAAAAATCAGTTTTCTATACACATGGAGAACTACCAAAAATCACATTATACAGATGACATCTTTTGGTCTTAGTTCATACATGAAAATTGTAGATCTCGTCAAGACAAACAACTTTTGTGAAGGAAGTTTTTTGATTTGAGGTCTTCTTTTATTTCTTTTCTATTTTTTCCTTTTAAATTTTGAAATTTTTTGGGATGCCACATGGCAGCCCCTGGGCGTGCTACATGGCAGCCCACCCCTTTTCTCCCCTGTCGTCCACACCTGGTCACATGACCATCTTCCTTCCAGTCATTCTCCCCTAACCCAAAATGGCAGTTGTTCCCCCAACCTCTCCTCCTCCCTCGTACCCCCACCCCACGCCATCACTTCTCCCTCGCAGCCATTGTGCCCCTCCTCGCAACCTTCAGTCGTTACCCATCTCGCCCCTCCTATAAAGCCACCCATCGGTCAGGCCATCTTCCCATCCGTCATCTCATACCACAACTCGAGCTCGAGATCATAGACCATCTGAGGTGACAGCTCCAGATCTCCATTGAGCCACTACGAGCCATAGGTCGACGTGATCCAAGGAGGATCAACCCCTTATCTACAGCAAGTTCATCGAGCTGCTAAGCTCGTCACTATGCCGATGACTCGAGAAAGGACTCAAAGCTCTGCTCTGAGCTTCAACCCCATGCGAAATCCTACTCCCCTCTCCTCAATCAGGTCGCGTCAGGAATCTCCCTTACATAGACCCTCTTCTCTCGAGGTCCATCCTCTGCTACACCATTTGGATCGCCGAACTTATCTCCTCGTGCCATCGCCTCCACCTCTTCCCTCGCCACCTTTCCTTCTACCATCCAGGTCTCCATCCCCTCCGACGCAAATGCCGGAGCTTAGCTCTATTCCCTCACCCCTGCTCGAAGCTCCGCCCCCATTTCCCTTGGTTTTGTCTAACCCTTGCAGGTACCATCCGCTACCGCCTTGGCCCTCGTATCGCAGCCGGCCCACAACTTACCCTACCATCGTCACTCGTTGGTCGTCCATCGCCATATGTTATCTATAGGATCAGGCTCCCTTCCCTCGATCCTACGACTCCATGCTAGTCATGTAGCTCGCTTGAGCCTCGGCCCCATCCACGAGGCTCAGATCGAACGAAGCTCTCCACAGCTGCCAAGAAGAGGTTCAGCATCTGTGCCATCTCCCAAGCCTTTCTGCGGCATGTGAAGAGCACGTGCAGCATGGTAAACTTATGCTCCCATGCCTCGTCTTTCAGAAGATTACTAAAAGAACTATCCAACCAGAAGTCACGTGTTGTGCACGTGACTTACTAGAGAAATTGCAGAGCCCCCCCCCCCCCCTCAAGAGATCAAGAAGTTACAATGAAGTCCACCATAAGCCAAGTGCAGAAAGCCCTTGAAAAGTTTTTATATTTGCAGATAAGTCCTCCAGGGGTTGTTTGAAGAAAGAAACAACTATTTTTATTGCATTTGTCTCTGTCATTTCAATTTAGCATATCTTCTCCATTTGAACTCCGATTTTAGAGCATAACATGTCATTTTGAAGCTATTTTCAAGCTCAATCATTTGTCATAGTTTGCTGAAAGATCAGAGGCTACTTATTCAGATTTATTATTTGAGGATCTATAATGACAAATGCATGTTGATTATTGATATTTTACGTTGTATTCTATTGATAAGATTTACGATCTATTTTGTAGGAAATATATTGAATATTTTGAGTTAATTAATTGATTCTTTAGAAATTAATATTGGTAGAGGCCCGTTTAAGGATATTTTTATTTATTCCTCTTGTAATTATTGATAATATAAATTGAGGATTTAATTTTTGCAAGTGTGTGATCTTGAAGGATTTAGTTTAATCTCTCATTATTTTACATGATTAAATTATATTTAATTGAGGATTAGATTAGAAAGACGATGGAGAATAAAAATTTATCGATAAAATCATTTTTCTTGTCTCAGTAATTTGCAACATTATTCATAGAAGTATTTTCTCTTTCCTACATCTAGAATTAATTTCATACATCTTCCTAGATTTGATATCTTTTGATCTGTGATTTAATTTCAAGGATAATGATTAATATTATTTGTATTAAAAATCAAAGTCACAGATCTTGATCTTGATAGCCCTCTCTGTTTATTTACTCCGCACTACATTTCATTTTTATCATCATATTTTCTATTTAATTTTTTGATAAAGCAATTAACTTAACAACTAATTATTTATTTAAATTAATTTAAAACCACACAACTAGAAATCATTGTTCCCTGTGTTAGACCTTGGTACACTTACTACGAAAAATTATCCACAACATTCAAAGATTGTGATTTTTAACTAATCGAGTTTCGCCTCCTATACTGCAATTTTAGAAAATTAAAGAGGTGAAATATGTGTTCATCAAAAGGCGTTGTTGCTGGGGAATGATGAATTTTTAGGGTTTTGATTTTTTTTGTAATTAATTTTTGTGAAATTAATTTTTGTGTCATTTTTTCATTCGCATTTTATTTTATGCATTTTACTCTCACTTGTGCTACTAACTACATCATCTCTCTTTGCAGATAGCTAGGAACAAATTTTTGGATATAAATCAAAGATCTGTGAGGATGATTGTAATTTAATTTTTATGAGAGAGAGCTTAGAATAGCTTTATTTTCTGTATCATTCACAGGGTCTCTTTCTGAACCCTCTAATTTGTAAAAATTCAGGACTGGACTTCTCGGTGGTGTGTCAGGTCTGTTTCAACCCCTTCTGTGTGGTTAGGACCCAACTTGAGTGGCGTAGGAATTAGGCACATATACACTTGCTTATTTATTCTTGATTGTGCTCGTAATTCTTAGGCCACACTTTCACTAATTATATGCACTATAGATTGTTCAACATTAGCCAAATTGAAATCAATTCTTCCCGCTAATAGAAATATATACCTATGGTGTTTTTCCTCTGTGCATATCATTTAGTATGAAGTTAAATTCCTTGTATTGCATCATGCATGAAGAACACGAGGAATCACTACAAGCCTTATTCTTAAGCATGCATCATTGACTACGCTTGCATTGGTTGTTTCGATTCTCCCTCCCCAGTTTTACAACTTAGGAATTAAAGGAATTGAGATTGCTCGTTAGGCATGAATTTTTGTGCTCGTCTAAACTTTTGTGATCACCTTAATCTAAAATTGGGACTGCTAATCAATGCAACTATAAATAAAATTTAGATAAAATTAATCCTTGTGTCTAGTGGAGAATAACCCACTTATTGTTTTCAAGGACCAGATCGCACCCTTAGGGTGGAGCTAAACTCTGAGATTTTCATTCAAATTTCTAATTTTAAAATATCTAGCTACTTCTCAGTGAGGGTTTGGGTAGTCATTTTACGGTCCGTCTCCCTTGGCAGAGTGGGTGGTTTAGAGGACACCGTGAAAGGATCCGTTCTCAAGAAACACATCTACTCCTTTAACGGTTTGTGCTTACACCCACACTGGTTGAAAGGAGACGCAATTAGTTGTATGCAATCAGGACAGTCTTTGTGAAATATTTCGACACCTAACAACTCCTCTTAATTTTTAAGATTGCTTTGTCATTAAATTAAAATTGAAAAGATAAGTGGTCGAGCCCTAATGTGCCTTCACTAATGTTGAGTGGATGAATCAATGAGTTTGAATTTTGTTTGTTTTGTGTAAGTCTTTTGTACATTTGTACGCTCCGGATATTTCTTTGTACTCCAAACTACTCCTTTCATCCAAGATGGATTCTTTTGGAGTTCTTCGTTCGGACTTTGCAAATAAATCCCCGAGCTCCTCAAGTAACTCATGTCCTCAGTTTTGAGTTGACCCTCTTCTCGAAACCCCATGGCATGGAGATGACCCTTTTCTCCAATCCATGGTTCACCCCACACCTATAGGGATTAGTCAACCCCTGACTAACTCCCTCTCATGCTCCCTTCCTGTCAAAGAAACTTTCATCTTTGGCAGAACCCCTAAACCTTCCAAGCATGAGCCTAACTCAGATTTGAATGCATCTGAAGGTGAATAAGAAGACAAGATGCCTACAAAGAAGGACGATAAAGACAATGACCTTATTCGTGCATTTTGGCTAGAATAACTGCTACCGAACAACAAAATGAACTCCTTAGAGCACGGATGGCATAAATGCAATGTGATGAGGCTGCTATGGAAGATACGTACCTACCTGAATTAGGCGAAGATTATACTTTGTTAAGGCTGGTACCCCCGAGGATGCATTCAAACATAAACTGCATTTCCTCGCATTGTTGCCTAAGTTCGTAGGGAAAATCATGAAGAACCATACATCTTCCTCTGTGACTTCGAGCTAATCTATGAAGGATACATGAAAAATCCTCAAGCGCATCACATAAGCGTGATGATCGCATAGAACGCGATCGGGAACGAATAGTTGCACTAGTCGCTCCGGGCAGCGGAAGTTAAAATTTTTTATGTGACGAAACCATATGATCCAAGAACACTTCTCGGATCGTTTCGTCTAAACCACAAACAAGTAATAGGATTACCTCTTAAAGCGTGGTTGCAATCGAGTCTCTAAACCAAGAGACCTCCTGTCTCAAGTCTGATCTAACGGAGTAGATGCTTGCGAGCGTGGAGATGAATCGCGTGCTCCTCACAATCCATGTTGATGATCCAAGCGACAGATCTCCTGATCTCGTCACAGGAGATCCAACATCTTCTTCACGAGCGAGACGTACCGAAGGAGATGGAGATCCACGACTAGATGATCCAGCAGCATAACGATAATGTTGTGTCGATGATGACTCTCACAATGGCTCCATGGTATACGGTCATTATAAGAGAGAGAGGATTGGTGTGTAGAGAAAAGAGAGAGAGAGAGAGCATTCATTTTAATCATCTCTAATGAAGAGAAATGGATGCACCTTCTTATATAGGGTTTTGGGAATCCATGGATCCCGATCCATGGACAACACACAATCAATGGTTGAGATTGATTTGTATTTCTTTCAATGGCTATGATCTTGTTGTAAAAATACAACAAAAATTAATTTAATTTAATTTAATATATATCAATAAATCAATATATTTAAATTCAAATTAAATCAATTAATTATCCTTGGAGATAATGAGGAGAGAAACCATATCCCCTAAAAAGGGGGGATGGCTACCAACATCTCATGAGATCTCATTATCTCATGAGATAAGATCTCATGAGATACATTATCTCATGATATCTTCAGGATCTACAACAACAATTGTTGTAGATTATTTCACAAAAATAATTCATAAGTATCTTGTGAAATATTGCAATCATGCCATTGGAAAAATGTGAATTACATTCACATCCCAAAAATAAAATGTAAATTATATTTTAATTAATCATCCAACGTGAATCGAATTCACATCAATAATTAATCAACAAATATAAATCACAAATAGCTCTCTCTTATATATTATAAATCATATTTATAATATATATGATTAATATGAATAGTGTTATCCATATTATGCATATCCATGATAATTAAATCATATTTAATAATCTTGGATCTCTATTCTCATGTGCCAAAATAATATGAATCACATTCACATTATTCACATCTTTGATAATTAAATCACATTTAATTATCTCAGATAACTCTCCTTATAATATGAATCAAATTCATCATGATAACTAAATCACATTTAATTATCAATTTTCTTGATGCTTGGATACATACAATGAAATTATCCATGAACTCTTTCAAGGATAATGTGCTTTCTCTGCAGATACTTGGAGATAAGGACAACGCAATTGTATTGTTCGACGTATAGTAACTTGGATATTGAGTTCACATCTCAAATCCAGATCTCAGGCCTCCCATAGATGCTTGATTAAATAAAGATTGCAAATCTAATCTTCTCATTGCATATGAATCACATTTAGATCAATGTCCAACATTTGGACCAAGATTAGATCACTGCTCTACTGAGAGGAGTCACTAGAATCTAGACCTGTTTCATCACTCCTTAGGAATGGAAGCATCATGGTTATACAATCGTTTATGATCACATGACCCTCAGGTATTTCAAACACCTGTACATCCTGCATACTGGAAGACCCATAATAAACCCGAAGTATTAGATCAACTTTATACTGTCTACTTCAAGGTTTTATCAGTAAGTTTCTCATTTGATCATTGGGAGTTGGTATCGATCATATACTTTCCAAAAGCATATATCATACCTAGGTCTTGATCATATACTTTCCAAAAGTATATATCAAACCTGCAAATTCAGTCAAGCTTCCAAAGCGAGACAACCGTGCACGGAATTTGATTCTTCCCAATATCTCATGAGCGAGCTCATGTCTTCTGGTTCAGTAGTGAACCTGTATGATCCCTTTGAGAGATCGTATTACTCATATGCCCTTATATGAACACCAGCGCGCTGGTGTATAGACCTTGGTTAGACCATCAACCTATTGGTCTGCCAAATGTACATACTCAGACATATAGTAACACATCTGTCTCCGGTCAGAGGATGCGTGCCTATATCGTGACTGCATACAACATAGGATTTTGGTTATCTCGATTTCATCATTAAGTCAACTCTTTGACCTAACTAATCTGACACCTCCGAATCTCTATTCACATGTAGAGGACATGCATCAAGAGGTCGGTCAGATATCAACCTATGTGAGAAAGGATTGCCATCTCCTACTCAGGATGGAGACTACATCTTAGCAATCATTTGACGGTGCTTGATGAGTCCTCAATTTAACTCTTTAGATATTCATCCAAGCACCAGCCTTTATGATTTAATAATTGAATCAACAGTTGTATGATCGTTAAGATAGCCATGTTGCATAACCCTAATTGTACTAAGGGACCTATTATGCAAATTAGTTATTCTTCATTTCAGATTAGGGAATGGTATTTGCAATAACATTTATTGCATAATGGCTCTCCGTGGGCTCGCATGTCCAACAATCTCCCACTAGCCCAAAGAGCCATTAATGGGCTAATCATTTAAACCCGCACTCATGTGACAATCATAGGCTATTTAAAAAAATAGCTAGGTAAGCTTATCAGTCACTCTGTTCCCACGAGACTACGCCAAGTCCTTTTACGCCACTTGCATATCTCCTAGCAATATCGCTCGCATCCAATGCGAATATTGCATTTTATGCAACCAATACTCAATCTTGCTAAAGCAGTTATAGTGTCCTTGACACTATTGCTCAGTAATTATTTTAACCAGTATTTCATTAATCCTTATCAGAATACCTTTATTCCTGGAGATCTCTATCTCCTAAGGTATCTACAGTTAAGACTCTTATAGATCTCTATCTTTAAAGTCTTAGATAAGACTTTGAGATCACTATCTCAAAAAATCTTATCATCTATGAAGATTTTGTTATTACTACAATCGAGTATTTTCTCTCCATAGTAGGATTAGCAACGCTTTACTACTCCCACTGCACGGCATATATCTGGCTTTTGTACACATCTAGCATACACTCAGCTTCTCGTGACTGATGCACAAGTGCAAGCAGTTCTAGCATTCACTTCCTCAACTCTTTGAGGTGCTATCCCTTTAGATAGGTTAGTACCGAATCTTAAGGGAAGGAAGCCTTTCTTGGAATTTCCAAGAATGGAATATGTCTAAGGTGTACTACAAATGTGACGGTCCCAATACCCTCTTCTCTTTTCTTCTGAACAACTTCAGAACTAATATCTAAGAGGTATCCTTGAAATCATATTTCAAGATATGGAATAGCCAGTCTATAAAACACTTATTATCATCCTTATATCATCTTAAAATGATTAGGATATTATCTACATTTAGCATGATGAAAACAATGGCACTCCGACTAAGCTTCATATAGTTCATCAAGATTCTATCTGAAATCATAACATTTATAATTTCATCAAATCTTAAGTTCCAACAATAAGAAGCTTGGTTGAGTCCATAGATGGATTTCTTTAGCTTGCACATCTTTTTTCCTCAACCATGAAGCCCTTGGGCTACTTCATGTAAATATCCTTAGAGAGGTATTCATAGAGGAATGCAATCTTGACTTCCATCTCGAAGATGTCAAAACCAAGTTGTGTAGGCTACAGTTAGCAATAATCCAATGGGTTTAAGTGTAAAGCTTTGAACTTGGCATAGATCATATATAATAAGATCCGGCTCGTCAAGAGGAAACCAACGAAATTTGTTTCGTGTGAATCGGACTTCGTTTCGATTTGTTATTAATTTCGGAAGAAAGAGAAGTAAGGAGGGTTAATATGTCATTAACCCATAATGACTGTCATTAAGACTAATTAAACGTGATTAAAAAATTAATGATGGATTGAAAACCGCTAATGATCATTAACAAACACTAATCAATAGTTAGCAAAAGATAAGCGAAAGCTGTGAAAGTTAAATCGTGATTAGTGAAAGTTAATCACGATTAGTGTTAATTAAGTATCATTAATGAATCTAGAATCCTCTAGAATGTTCTAACATACGCCCCAAGTTTGGGATAAGTTTTGACCAAAACCATGGGCCACCAAATCATGGTTAAGGTATAAACCATGGTTTCCTAACCATGGTTAGTGGTTTTCCGGGGCCTATAAATAGACCACCCACCCATTCATTCTCTACGACTTCCACTACCATCACCACCCCAAGGGCTAGGGTCGAGAGGTCGGGAGGAGGAGTGGGAGGCGAGGGAGGAGCGCTAGCGAAGCGCTGTCGGGAGAACGAGGAGGATAAAGGTATGATCCTCTCTTAGTTTGCTTCGTAAGCTAGGCTTTCAATTCATACTCTTGTTCTTCCAAGTTTTGTTCTTGATTCATCTTTCTTTCCGATTTGTTTTCCTGTTGTGGTTCGAGGAGAAATCTGTGTAACACCCTACTTAGGTGCGGACGGCTATGCACGTCAGTGAACCCTGTGATTCGTCACACGTTCACTCATCTAAGACACGTGGTGTCTACCGATTCTCCATCGCTTATGTTTCTATTATGCTTTTATAGTTATTTTGATGAAGAAATCTGTGTAATACCCTACTTAGGTGCGGGCGGCTATACACGTCAGTAAACCCTATGATTCGTCACACATTCACTCATCTAAGATGTGTGGTGTCTACCGATTCTCCATCGCATATGTTTCTATTATGCTTTTATAGTTATTTTGATGGGGAAATATGTGTAATACCCTACCTAGGTGCAGGCGGCTATGCACGTTAGTGAAACCTGTGATTCGTCACACGTTCACTCACCTAAGATGCATGGTGTCTACCGATTCTTCATCTCTTGTTGATTGAGTATATTCTTTCAGTCTCGTTGTTATTTTCCTCTCTATTGATTTTATAGAGGAAACTCTTTTTGTTTTTATTTTGAAATATGTCCTGATATAAGGGGAAACTCTATCGAAATATTCCGAGAAAAATGTCCTGATATAAGGGGTAACTCTACCGAAATTTTCTGAGAAATATGTTCCGATATAAGGGGAAACTCTGCCGAAATTTTCCTAAAAATATCACCCCGTATAAGGGGAAGCTCAACTGAAATTTCAAGAGAAAATATGTTCTTGACATTCTTCGTGTTCTTCGCGTTCTTCGTGTTCTTGACATGTTCTTAGCATTTTTAATATGAAAATAAAATTCAGGAGCCTTAAGATAGCCTTTCTAAAAACGAAACACGATAAAGCCTTGCATAACACGAGAGAGAGCTTGATTAGGTAACGAAATCCTTCCTTTTGCTGTTGGGGTTTCATACGAAATTATTGAAATTCTTGTTTTTATGTTTTTTGCTATGAAGAACCCTAATTTTTGTTATTTTTTAAAAAGTCTGAAGAGTTTTTTTGTGATTTCCACTAAAATAAGGTTTAAGCATCAAATTGATGCAATAGTTTTGAAAGTTAGGGTTTGGTAGTTAAAATAGGCATAAATACGAATATATATGCATATGAATAATATATACGTAAGTCTACACTAAGTGTTTCTGATTATGCAAATCGAAGACTTAAAGAAAGAATTACATCATGGGAATTGATGTGGATTGATTTAGATCCTCAAAAGGACCGTGTGTCACGTTAAGGATGACTGGGAGTAGAACTACATGTCGAGCATGCAACCTGTAGGTTTGTCAGAAGGAACCTGTATTAGCATTTCCCTACCTAGGTGGTACACGGTTGCCCTATTATGTTAAGTGCGCACGAAATGAATGTTTTGCAATGCGTGGTACCTGGAGCCAATATCTTCGGGTTGAACGACGGAAGATGTGGTGGTGGCATTTGGAGGCACGGGTGGTTCAATAGCGACTGGGTCACGATAATATGTATTTAAAGCCACTAGGTTATATGATTAAATGTTAGCCTGAGGTTTTAAGCAACCGAGTCCTTGAGGACGGTGTGCTCATTTGTTTTCCAGGCCGAGGGTTTGAGACCCTGTTTAATAAAAGAAAAGTAAAACTGTCAGGGTAGTATTGGAGGATTGGTTCAGGCGGCGTGCAACGACATAAGCTTACCAAGATCAACGCAATCTCCAATCCCGAGTTGTCCACAGCTTCGGAGTCCTTATAGTGGTGAGGTAATTCCCCTGTACTAATCCCTGACGTGGAATAGAGAGGAATAGGATTTAAATTAACAAGAAGGAATGAAACCTTTTGCGATAACAAGTTTTGCAAAATTACACAATTTGTTTGCTTTTCTCTTCTTCGTTACTTAGCATTCGCTAATTTTTATCTTATGATTTATGAAAAACCCAACAGATGGCAGTGAGCCATCGCAAGGACTTTAAAAATCCATCCAACTTACATACTAGACATCCAACCTGCTACAGTAGTTCTTCTCTGTAAGGTAGTTAGTAATCTTTTGTGTATTTTTCCTTTCAAGCTGATGTACATGTAAATGGTTATAGTGGGACAATGTATCATCTGAACTTTATTTTGTGAATAGAAAAGTAATGAAATACTTTCTTCTGAATATACTTTATTTGCAGTCCGTTTCTGAATGTTAGTTGTGATTGTTGAACGAATTATAGCTGAGTAACCAGATCCGATTATGGGAGGATCCGATGGCCCAGAATTGGGGTCGTGACAGATTGGTATCAGAGGCTGGTTACTCCAGTAATTTATTTTGTAAGTAACAATTATGAGCGGTATTCAGAAAACTAAGGTTATATTAAGATCCTTTGATCTTAATAACTGACTGCAGTACCATTCAAAAGTCATTGTCCCTTATGTACATCATGCTAAGACATATAGGATCTGACCTTTGACCTTTACTTACCCCAGGATCATGGCAGACTAAGACGTGTCAAGACAATTAGCCACTATGATGACAATGCTCCAAGACATGGGGCAAAGGTAGCAAGCATTGGAGGAGAGACTCAATGCACAAGCTGAGAGACCCGAGGCATGTAATCCTGCGGATGCTAGGATTGAAGGTTCTGTCCATCTTTCAGAGGAAGAATCAAGTTACCATTCTTCAACTGAGTCTGCTCCTACCCCAGCCGAAGGAGCAATGGAGAAGGCCCTTCTTAGACACCAAACATTACCAGATAAGGAAAGAGAAAATTCCTCGATTCAAAGGTGTAGAGACACCTGCCCAGGCTGAATTATGGCCTGATGACGTTTGTAGGATATTGAGGATAATCCATGCACCAGCTGACACTTGGGTGCACTTTGCTGATTACTCCCTAGCAAATTACACACGACGATGGTGGAGAGAAATTTCCAAGAAATTAGCAGATCTTGTTCCATGGGATATCTTTAAAGAGAGGTTTCGAGCTCACTTCTGTCCCTCTCATTGAGAAGAATTAAAGAGGAGAGAGTTGGCTTATTTGAACCAGGTTCCTAAGACCATACGAGATTATCATATCCACTTTACTGAGCTACTACGTTACTCACCAGCTCTAGAAGCTTCACCACAAGAGTGTCTTACAAAATTTGTTAGCAGTCTTAAGGGAGATCTGCGAGAAAAGCTTACTGGTTTTAGAGTTACAACCGTAGATGAAGCAATGGACATCGCCTCTCGTATTGAGATGGAGAGGGATGAAAACCGCCAAAGAAGAAGTTTCCACTTTAATGGTGGACCATCCAAATGCAAGGCACATTATAACCGTAGAGATCGTCACTATCATCTAGCCGGTTCCAGCATAAGTTCACCACAAACCTTGTGTCAAGAATTATTAGGAAGAGGGGGTTTCTCTAGAACTCCATTATATCCCCGTAACTCTGCACCAGGAACTAGTACCTCTGTAGTTGGGTCTTCAACTCAGACAAGAACACATGCATGTTATCACGGTCGTCAAGAAGGTCACATTAGGAAGGATTGTCCGTAGTTGAGAGGTTCAGGGTTTAAACCAACCCCAATTAACAATATAACATCCACTCCGAGCAATGGAGCTACACGCGGAGGAAGACAAGGTACAAGTCGTGGCTCACAAGGAGCGCCTCCTACACAGCAATCACCACAAAGTGTTGCGGGTTCTAGCCTGCCTATTCCTAATGGACAGCTCAATGAAATCACTGAAGAACAAGCCTACAATTCAGGCATGGTCGTACGAGGTATTGTTACTATTTATGGCTTTTCAGTACATGCTTTATTTGATTCTGGTGCTTCACATTCATTTATTGCTCGACGGTTAGTACCCACTTTAGGTAAGATACCAGTAGAAATACAACAGTCCTATCTGATCAAGGGACCATGAGGACAAGTATTCATAATTCGAGAAATCTTGGATAATTGTATAATACTAATAGCGGGACATCGGTTACATGTTTCACTACTACTGATAGAAATGGAGGACTTTGATCTTATCCTAGGGATGGAGTGGCTAGAAAGGCATCATGTATGTCTTGACTGTTTTCAGAAGACAGTAACATTTCACCTTCCTAACTCGATAGAGTTCCAGTTCATTGGAAAGACATTCAATGATAATGTCGAATATATATCTACTTTGAAGGCACAACAATTGTTAGAGAAAGGGTGCCAAGGCTATTTAGCTTTTGTATCCACTACATCAGGGTCAGAAAGAATGATAGAAGATGTGCCTATAGTATGCGAGTTTCCTGATGTATTTCCAGAGGAACTACCTGAATTACCACCTGAGCGAGAGATTGAATTTGAAATCTCTCTTATACATGATACACAACCTATCTCTATCCCTCCATATAGGATGACACCAGCTGAGTTACGAGAGTTAAAGGCGCAGTTGCAAGAACTATTAGATAAAGGATTCATTCGTCCTAGTACTTCACCATGGGGAGCACCTGTCTTATTTGTCAGGAAAAAAGGATGGGTCAATGCGGTTGTGCATTGACTATAGACAACTAAACAAGAGGACAATAAAGAATAAGTATCCACTGCCAAGAATAGATGATCTCTTTGATCAGTTACAAGGTTCAAATGTGTATTCCAAGATTTATTTAAGATCTAGATACCATCAGTTGAAAATAAAAGATGTGGATATCCCCAAGATAGCTTTTCGAACTAGATACGAGCATCATTAGTTATGCCTTTTGGACTAACAAATGCCCCAGCAGCCTTCATGGATCTCATGAATAGAGTATTCAAGGAGTTCTTAAATCACTTTGTAGTAGTCTTTATTGATGATGTGCTTATTTACTCCAAGGATAAGTATCTGCATGAACACCATCTCAGGCAGGCACTTAAAACTCTAAGGAAAAACAAACTGTATGCTAAATATAGCAAATGTGACTTCTCGCTATCAGAAGTATCTTTCTTAGGCCTTGTTATTTCTGGGGAAGGTATATCAGTTGATCCTACAAAGGTTAGTGCGGTGATGAGTTGGGAACGCCCAAAGACTGTCACAGAAATATGATCTTTTCTGGGTTTAGCTGGATATTATAGACTTTTCACGAATAGCATTGCCAATGACTAGACTAACTCAGAAGGAGGTCCCATTCTTATGGTCTGATACATATGAAGCTAGTTTTCAGACACTGAAAGAATGCCTAACATCTACACCAATCCTTACTCTACCCTTCGGTAATGAAGGGTTTACAGTGTACACTGATGCGTCTAAAGAAGGACTTGGGGCAGTTCTTATGCAACATGGTGAGGTAGTTGCGTATGCATCACAATAGCTCAGGACACATGAAAAGAGCTACCCAACACATGACATTGAATTAGCGGCTGTAGTTTTTGCTTTAAAGATATGGAGACATTACCTCTATGGTATTACTTTTGAAATCTTCACTGATCATAAAAGCTTGAAATATCTATTTGATCAGAAGGAACTCAATATGAGACAGAGACGGTGGATAGAGTTGTTGAAAGACTATGATTGCACTATCTCCTACCGCCTTGGTAAGGGGAACGTCGTAGCATATGCCCTTAGCAGAAGAACTTATTCACCTGGGTGAGTGCTATCCACTTCTGGGGTTTACTATCAACGTTAAGTGAATGGAAACCATTTGATAGTAGTGCTGATACTATAAATATTCCCCAATAATACAAACCAGAGATATGGGATCGAATAAAGAAAGGACAGGAGGATGATCCAGTCCTTAAAGACTTGAGACAACAACTTGAGAAGAATGAGATAGAGGGATTCCAGATACAAGATGGGTTACTGCATAACCATCACAGAGTTTGTGTACCAAACACACCTGAACTAAGGAAAGATATTTTACGAGAAGCGAACTGCTCAAGATTATCTATTCATTCAGGAATTACAAAGATATATAAGGATCTTCATTCATACTTTTGGTGGTCAGGAATGAAGAAAGATGTTGTTGAGTTTGTGAATTCATGTTTCACTTTCCAGCAGGTAAAGGCTTCACACCAAAAGCCACCAGGATTATTGCAACCCTCCCTATACCTGAATGGAAATAGGAAAGCATTTACATGGATTTCGTTACTAGCTTACCTCAGACGACTGGTAGTAAAGATAGTATCTGGGTTATAATAGATCATCTGACAAAGGTAGCATACTTTATTCCGATAAGCTTATCTTTTACTCCAGACCAGCTTGCTGAGTTATATATTACACATGTGATTCCCCTCCATGGTATCCTAAAGGAAGTAGTTTCTGATCGAGATTCGCGATTCACCTCACACTATTGGGAGAACTTCATGAAAGCCTTAGGTACACAACTATGCTAGAGTACAACATATCGTCCACAAACAGATGTTCAGTCAGAACGTATGATTCAGACACTTGAGGATATGCTACGATCGTGTGCCTTAGAATGGAAGGGATCATGGATTAAACATTTACCTCTTGCAGAATTCACATACGAAAACAGTTACCATACAAGTATTGGCATGGAACCATTTGAAGCACTTTATGGATGTAGGTGTACTACTCCTTTATGTTGGCAAGAGGTCGGGATAAATAACCTTTATGATTCAGATACCCTGCAAGAGACACGGGAAGCAGTAGAGCTTGCTCGAAAAAGACTATTGACTGCTCAAAGCCGCCAAAAAAGCTATAGTGATACTAGGCGAAGAGACCTTGAGTTTGAGGTAGGTGACTTTGTATTTCTCAAAGTATCACCTATGAAGGGAATTCAGAGGTTTGGTGTGCATGGGAAGTTAGCACCTAGGTTCGTGGGTCCCTTTGAAATTATTCAGCGCATTGGAAAAGTGACATATAGACTTGCACTTCCTCCACATCTTTCGGTAGTACATGATGTTTTTCACGTATCAAAAATAAGAAAGTACGTTAAGGATCCAGAGCATAAGATAAGTTATGATGATTTACATGTTGAGCCAGACTTGACATACCAAGAGATACCTGTGCAAATACTTGACAGGGATATCAAGAAGTTGAGAAACAAAGAGGTACCTCTAGTTAAATTATTGTGACGGAACCAAGAGTTTGAAGAAGTCACATGGAAACCTGAGACGGAAATGAGAGAGAAATACCCCTACTTGTTTGAGAAATAACATTATGTGTTGTATATCTTCTTTATAAATGAAATGGCGTTCATTCTCTTTAAGGTTGTTATACCTGCATTTCTAGTCTCGAGGACGAGACTTCCTTTAAGGTTGTTATAATTGTAAAGCCTTGAACTTGGAATATCTCAGATCCTATATAATAAGATCCAGCTCGACAAGAGGAAACCAACGGAATTTGTTTCGTGTGAATCGGACTTCGTTACGATTTTTTATGAATTTCGGAAGAAAGAGAAGTAAGGAGGGTTAATATGTCATTAACCCATAACGACTGTCATTAAGACTAATTAAACATGATTAAAAAAACTAATGACTGATTGAAAACCGCTAATGATCATTAGCAAACACTAATCAATAGTTAGCAAAAGATAAGCGAAAGCCGTGAAAGTTAAATCGTGATTAGTGAAAGTTAATCACAATTAGTGTTAATTAAGCATCATTAATGAATCTATAATCCTCTAGAATGTTCTAACTTAAGCCCCAAGTTTGGGATAAGTTTTGGCCAAAACCATGGGCCAAAACCATGGGCCATCAAACCATGGTTTCCTAACCATGGTTAGTGGTTTTCCGGGGCCTATAAATAGACCCCCCTACCCATTCATTCTCTACGACTTCCACTACCACCACCACCCCAAGGGCTAGGGTCGAGAGGTCGAGAGGAGTGGGAGGCGAGGGAGGAGCGCTAGCGAAGCACTGTCGGGAGAACGAGGAGGAGAAAGGTATGATCCTATCTTAGTTTGCTTCGTAAGCTAGGATTTCAATTCATCCTCTTGTTATTCCAAGTTTTGTTCTTGATTCATCTTTCTTTCCGATTCGTTTTCCTGTTGTGGTTTGAGGAGAAATCTGTGTAATACCCTACTTAGGTGCGGGCGGTTATGTACGTCAGTGAACCCTGTGATTCATCACACGTTCACTCATCTAAGACGCGTGGTGTCTACCGATTCTCCATCGCTTATGTTTCTATTATGCTTTTATAGTTATTTTGATGGAGAAATCTGTGTAATACCCTACTTAGGTGCGGGCGGCTATGCACGTCAGTGAACCCTATGATTCGTCACATGTTCACTCATCTAACACGTGTGGTGTCTACCGATTCTCCATCGCTTATGTTTCTATTATGCTTTTATAGTTATTTTGATGGGGAAATCTGTGTAATACCCTACTTAGGTGCGGGCGACTATGCACATCAGTGAAACCTATGATTCATCACATGTTCACTCACCAAAGATGCGTGTTGTCTATCGATTCTTCATCTCTTGTTGATTGAGTATATTCTTTCAGTTTCGTTGTTATTTTCCTCTCGATTAATTTTATAGAAGAAATTCTTTTCATTTTTATTTTGAAATATGTCCCGATATAAGGGAAAATTCTGCCGAAATTTTCCGAGAAATGTCCCGATATAAAGGGAAATTCTGCCGAAGTTTTCTGAGAAATATGTCCCGATATAAGGGGAAAATCTGTCGAAATTTTCCTAGAAATATCACCCTGTATAAGGGGAAGCTCTATTGAAATTTCAAGAGAAAATATGTTCTTGGCTTTTTTCGTGTTCTTCGCGTTCTTCGTTCGTTCTTCGCGTTCTTCGTTCGTTCTTCACATTCTTGACACGTTCTTAGCGTTTTTAATACGAAAATGAAATTCGATCTTTTAGGAGCCTTAAGATAGTCTTTCTAAAAACGAAACACGATAAAGCCTTGCATAAACGAGAGAGAGCTCGATTAGGTAACTAAATTCTTCCTTTTGCTATTGGGTTTTCATACGCGATTATTGAAATTCTTGCTTTTATGTTCTTTGCTATGAAGAACCCTAATTTTGGTTATTTTTGAAAAAGTCTGAAGAGTTGCTTTGTGATTTCTACTAAAATAAGGTTTAAGCATCAAATTAATACGGTAGTTTTGAAAGTTAGGGTTTGGAAGTTAAAATAGGCATAAATACAAGTATATATGCATATGAATAATATATATATGAGTCTACACTAAGTGTTGTTGATTATGCAAATCAAAGACTTAACGAAAGAATTACATCATGGGAATTGATGTGGCTTGAGTTGTATCCTTAAAAGGATCGTTTGTCACGTTTAGGATGACTAGGAGTAGAACTACAGGTCAGGTATGCAACCTGTAGGTTTGTCGGAAGGAACCCGTATTGGCGTTTCCCTACCTAGGTGGTACACGGTTGCCCTTTTATGTTAAGTGTACATGAAATGAATGTTTTGCAACGCGTGGTACCAGGAGCCAATATCTTCGGGTTGAACGACGGAAGATGTGGTGGTGCCATGTGGAAGCACGGGTGGTTCAATAGCAGCTGGGTCACGATAATATGTATTTAAAGCCGCTAGGCTATATGATTAAATGTTAGCCTGAGGTTTTAAGCAACCGAGTCCTCGAGGACGGTGTGCTCATTTGTTTTCCAGGCCGAGGGTTTGAGACCCTGTTTAATAAAAGAAAAGTATAATTGTCAGGGTAGTATTGGAGGATTGGTTGAGGCGACGTGTGGAGGGATAAGTTTACCAAGATCAACGCAATCTCCAATCCCTAAGTGTCCACAGCTTCGGAGTCCTTATAGTGGTGAGGTAGTTCCCCTAGACTAATCCCTGAAGTGGAATATAAAGGAATAGGACTTAAATTAGCAAGGAGTGAAACCTTTTGTGATAACAAGTTTTGCAAAATTACACAATTTGTTTGCTTTTCTCTTCTTCGTTACTTAGCATTCGCTAATTTTTATCTTATGATTTATGGAAAACCCAACAGGTGGCGGTGATCCATCGCAAGGACTTTAAAAATCCATCCTACTTACATACTAGACATCCAGCCTGCTGCAGTAGCTCTTATCTGTAAGGTAGTTAGTAATCTTTTGTATTTTTTTCCTTTCAAGCTGATGTACATGTAAATGGTTATAGTGGCACAATGTATCATCTGAACTTTATTTTGTGAATGGAAAAGTGTTGAAATACTTTTTTCTGAATATACTTTATTTGTAGTCTGTTTCTGAATGTTAGTTGTGATTGCTGAATGAATTATTGCTGAGTAACCAGATCCGATTATGGGAGGATCCGACGGCCCGGAATTGGGGTCGTGACAGATTTAAAATTACATAATTTGTTTGCTTTTCTCTTATTCGTTACTTAGCATTCACTAATTTTTATCCTATTATTTATGGAAAACCCAACATGTGTCGGTGAGCCATCGCAAGGACTTTAAAAGTCCATCTAGCTTACATTCTAGACATCCAGCCAGTCACAGTAGCTTTACTTTGTAAGGTAGTTAGTAATCTTTTCTGTATTTTCCTTTCAAGCTGATGTACATGTAAATGGTTATAGTAGGATAATGTATCATCTGAACTTTATTTTGTGAATGGAAAAGTGTTGAAATACTTCCTTCTGAGTATTTTTATTTGCAGTCTATTCCTAAATGTTAGTTGTAATTGCTGAATGAATTATTGCCGAGTAACTAGATACAGTTATGGGAGGATCCGATGGTCCGGAATTGAGGTCGTGACATTAAGCATGGTTACAGAAGAACAAGTCTCATCGCAAGCAATATCTTCTCTTTGGTGTGTAGCTTATGGCTGCGAACCGTGCTTTGAAGGTCTCTACCTTCTCATCAGATTCCCTCTTTCTCTTGAAGATCCATTTACACCTTAACGGGTCTTACCCTTATAGGTAGATCCTCGAGGGTCCATATACAACACTTGTATATGAATTCTACTTTAGACTTTATTGCTAAAATCCATCTTTCCATGTCATAATCCTCAGGAGCTTCATCGCATGAAGTCCGATCATTGTCAGACTTAACTGACACATGGAATACATCCTCAAACTCATTTGAAGACGTATTAGTGTTTCATCTTTAATTGTCCTTTTGGTTTCCGATTTCAGGAGCCTCATTATCATCTCAAGATTCAATGAGTTCCTTTACTTCATTTTCATCTTGATTCTCAAGAGAGTCATCCTCTAAGAATCACATTCTTAGAGATGAGATCTTTTAAGAATCTCAAGGTCATAAAGTAGGTATCCAATACCATCCTTTATATTACTAATGAAGTAGCAATCTCTAGTGCTCAATTCCAGCTTACTTGCATGGAATATTATTAAGGATATATAATGTAGTCTCTACTACATATATACCTGGAAACTAACAGGTAATTATGCTAAAAATTCATCATTGATCAAATCATGTCACACATGATCCAATAGTATCTCCCTACATCTCTATTGAGTTTAGGTTTATCAGAAGGAGTGAGATAAAAATGATATTCATATCTCCATAAGGTATTCTTTGAATTTTATTTAACAGGTACAAGCTACTAGGTTAGATCAAATTCATTTCATCTTTCTTCAAACTTTGGTTCTAAACCAAATTTGTGAAATCTTTGAACATTTCAAAGGTTTCTTATATCATACATACCCATCAATAGATATCACATATCCATAATGTTTATTATGGTATAGATGATCCACATACATCAATATGTATGAGATCTTGAATACCTCGACATCTAACACCATTCCCAGAGAAGGGTGTACTGGACATTTTACTTTGAATAATATATTCATAAGTATGTAAGATTTGAAATTTTAGACATTCTAAAGTTTCATATCTTACTAGTCCATTGATCTCATCAACAGACACATGTCCAAAACTTGATGCCAGATCATTGTCAAATGATCTTTATCATCCTATTGATATTTTAAAGGTTTAATTTCAATATTAGAAATCTTAATGAACCATTCATTAATTTTCTGATTTTGTGGAGTCCACTAGATGTTAGATTACTATCTGAAATATATCCATCATAACTCTTTATGATAGGTTTATTCAAGAATTCATGTTTATTTCCAACATTTAGAAACAAACAATGAGTGTATTCAAATATCTAGGTCATAGAGACATTCTCTAAGACTAAGGCTCTCCCACTGAAACTTAGAAGTCTATCAATCCAACAGAGATTGTTGCAACAATTGCATCAATATCCATGTGGATAACTATAAACCTTAAGATCAAATTTTCCAGTCTTCTAAAGCATATGCAACCCATTGCAAGTATTGTAGAAGATTAAGATACAATTATAACTTTATCTTATTTAATAAGCAAGTCAAAATCAATGATTTATGTAGATTATTCTGATGTTCTATCCGAATCCTTCTCTAAGAATTCTAGAGAGACTTGATAGTCATACTATCAACATACCAAATTATTGCAGTATTGGCATTCATCGAACTCTTAGGATGTCATAAGGAAGCCATAGAAGTACGTTCAACTTTTTTACTATCGTTCTCATCTTGGGTCTGACCCATGCTTCCATTGTGCTCCCTTTATCTATAAACAACCATTGCTTAAGACTAAGGATCTCTTATGTTAAATTCAAAAGAATTCAATGTAAGAGCATTTCAATATTTATACATGCTTCATTAAATTCATACAACATGAATATTATGAAGCTTGATGAATGACTAGAGTATAGATAGTAGAATGATAACACTCATCATGTCTACATCCATCTCGACTCTTAAAACATTGGTTCAGGTAGGTATTCAAACATTTTGAATATATCATCTCTTTTGAGCTACCATTCTGCATAATGCAGAGAACCATGTCATTCATGATTAAATGTCTAGAGCACATATGTATGCCAAAACATCTTCTTTGATTTTTATAAGGATTATTCGACAATTACGATCACCATCGACATGTCACTTCCAAAGTACACTCGATGAAAGATCAAGACTATAGAGACATATGAACCCTAAGGTGATGTCTTATTGTCTTATTTAATTGTCATACCTCATTATGTTGAGGAAACTTGCACAATGCAACCACATGCATTATGTGTCCAACTACAAGTATCTGGATCATGAGTCCAATCCATGATATTTTACTGGTTATTATTGAGTATAACATTGAGTGGGTTTAATGAAGGATTGTCTGAAATAAGAAATTTGCATAAGTGTATATTTATATATATACATATTTTACTTTGATTTAGGAGTTTTCATATCAAAGTTGTCTTGTCTTGTCGACACTGAAAGTTCATTCCCCTAATTACTTTCAATGTAAGAGATATACTTACCCTTACATCTCAAGCAAGATCTGAGATCTCCTTCCTTATCTTTGTCACATCCCAATAATATGAGAACTTGTGACTCCAATAAAAAGAAGCAGGAACACATTCCCCCTTGCAAGTCCAACTTGCATCTCCCAATTCGGTCTTTAACACCGGGGCCCACCACCCCTAAGGTGATGTTGACTCGTCATTAATTGAACCAACCGTCAACAGGCTTAATACTTGCTATACACAATCCAATATCGCCCCAATAATAGGAGGACTCGATATTGGGACCACTACGTATACAACCTTACTCTTTCGAGAAGCGAAGAGCCCGATCCAGATGGCTTGTATGCAGGAGCTGTCACTTCGGACATGCATCTCCGACATACAATCTCTAGTGACGAAATTCTTCACCGTGAGGAGAGACCATGGATGTCACTAATGTGATCCTCCATATCATATTCAATATCTAATTAATCATTATGAATCACATTCATTATGATCAATTCTTCCAAGGAAAATAACACATCTATTTATAATAGAGTGTCTTAATTTTAATTTGATTCTAATTAATCTAATCATATGAAATTAATGATCCAATTAATATCCAACAAACATTCTCAGTTGTTACTTGAATTATGATATTATCTCTAATATGTATTATTTCGAATTTTAATAATTAGAAATACATCATGATTTCTTAAGCATTATACCAACTCTACCCGTTGTCATGGACAGTACCGACGAGAGTAGGATAGACCACACACGGTGCAACCTGCTACCCCAACGCTCCCCAACTAGGCACCATATCCGCCTCAGGAAAGGATAATGCAAAATAGATCACTTTGTACTTGAGATGATCATCGGTTTTTCAACCGAAATTATATCATATAATAATAATCAAAACCATTTTTATTAGTATTATAATGAGATTTTCTAAACAAATCCCAAATCCTATGCAAGCAACATATTTTTTGGAATGTAGATCATGTAGATTATGTAACCAATTTGTGATCTAGATCACATCTAATCAATAATTGGTTAGGTCAATGTCATTTATGAAAATAATTATCATCAACTATTTCACAAATATTTATGTACAATTATTCCAGGAAATTAAACAATTTAATTTCATTAATTTCTTAAATGACAATCACTAGGTTCTTGATTAGGAAAGTAATTTTAGCAGTGACCTCACTTACTAAAATTACCATATCTCAATAAAATTAAATCCAAATTAAGCAAAAAAAAGTTCCTAAAGTTTCTTAATTTGATTTATAACAGAACCTAAGTGATTTGTAAGCATTTCAAGGCGTTGCAAATCCGTAATTAATATCTTAATTACGTCATGATCCGCAGTCCCCGAAACAGTGGATATATGGTTATTAAAAAGATCATATCTTGAGTTATCGGATTCTAAATCATGCAAACTCAAATCCTATTGTTTCCTTAATTAATAGGTAACATTATCCAATTTGAAATTTCGTGTTTAAGAATTTTAAACAGGGCCAAAATTTTATCACAAGACAGGGCTGCGAAATTTGAAATGCTAAAATCTTCACGAACCCAAACGAGCCCAAATCTTCGTAGGTTCATGGATCTCATCCAAAACCTTCGACAACCTGAATCTGATACCACTTGAAGGATACGGGAAAAAATCCTCAAGTGCATCACAGAAGCGTGATGATCGCATCGAATGCGATCGGGAACGACTAGTCGCACTAGTCACTCTGGGCAGCAGAAATTAAATTTTTTTACGTGACAAAATCACATGATCCAAGAACACTTCTCGAATTGTTTCATATAAACCATAAACAAGTAATAGGATTACCTCTTGAAGCGTGGTTGCGATCGAGTCTCTAAACCAAGACCACCTCCTGTCCCAAGTCTGATCCAACGGAGGAGACGCTAGCGAGCGCAGGATGAATCGGGTGCTCCTCACAATGCATGTTGATGATCAAGCGGCAGATCTTCTGATCTAGTCACACAAAATCCAACATCTTCTTCACGAGCGAGACGCACCGAAGAAGATGGAGATCCCACGAGTAGATGATCTGGCAGCATAACGACGTTGCTGCGTCGATGATGACTCTCACAATGGCTCCATGGTGGACGGCCATTATAAGAGAGAGAGGGATTAGCGTGTAGAGAAGAGAGAGAGAGCATTCATTTTTAATCAATATCTAATGAAGATCAATGGATTCCTCTTCTTATATAGGGTTTTGGGAATCCATGGATCCCAATTCAAGGACAACACACAATCAATGGTTGAGATTGCTTTGTATTTCTTTCAATGGCTATGATCTTGTTGTAAAAACATAACAACAATTGATTTAATTTAATTTAATATATATCGATAAATCAATATATTTAATTAAAATTAAATCAATTAATTATCCTTGGAGATAATGAGGAGATAAACCATATCCCCTAAAAAGGGGGATGGCTACCAACATCTCATGAGATCTCATGATCTCAGGAGATCTCATTATCTCATGGATACATTATCCCATGATATCTCCAGGATTTACAACAACAATTGTGTAAATTATTTTACAAAAATAATTCATAATTATCTTGTGAAATATTACAATCATGCCATTGGAAAAATGTAAATCACATTCACATCGCAAAAACAAAATGTAAATTATGTTTTAACTAATCATCCAATGTGAATTCAATTCACATCAAATAATTAATCAACAAATATAAATCACAAATAGCTCTCTCTTATATATTATAAATCATATTTATAATATATATGATTAATATGGATAGTGCTATCCATATTATTCATATCCATGATAATTAAATCGTATTTAATAATCTTGAATCTCTATTCTCATGTGCCAAAATAATATGAATCACATTCACATTATTCACATCTTTGATAATTAATCACATTTAATTATCTCATATAACTCTCCTTATAATATGAATCAAATTCATATTATCCATCATAATTAAATCACATTTAATTATCAATTTTCTCGATGCCTGGATACATATATCAACGATGAAATTATCCATGAACTCTTTTCAAGGATAATGCACTTTCTCCGCAGATACTTGGAGATAAGGATAGGGCAATTGTATTGTTCCATGTATAGTGACTTGGATATTGAGATCACATCTCAAATTCGATCTTGAGCCTCCCATAGATGCTTGATTAAATCAAGACCGCAAATCTAATCTTCTCATTGCATCTGAATCACATTCAGATCAATGTCCAACATTTGGACCAAGATCAGATTCTTTCTCTACTGAGAGGAGTCACTAAAATCCAGACCTGTTTCATCAATCCCTAGGAATGAAAGCGTCATGGTTATACAATCGTTATGATCGCATCACCCTCAGGAATTCCCAACACTTGTACATCATGCATACTGGAAGACCCAGAATAAATACGAAGTATTAGATCAACTTTATACTATCTACTTTAGGGTTTTATCAATAAGTTTTCTCATTTGATCATTGGGAGTTGGTATTGATCATATACTTTCCAAAAGCATATATCATACCTAGGTCTTGATTATATACTTTCCAAAAGTATATATCAAACCTGCAAATTCAGTCAAGCTTCCAAAGCGAGACGACGTGCATGGAATTTGATTCTTCCCAATATCTCATGAGTGAGCTCATGTCTTCCAGTTCAGTAGTGAACCTGTATGATCCCTTTGAGAGATCGTATTACTCATATACCCTTATATGCACACCAGCGCACCGGTGTATAGACCTTGGTTAGGTCATCAACCTATTGGTTTGCCAAATGTACATACTCAGACATTTAGTAACACATCTGTCTCCGGTCAGAGGATGAGTGCCTATATCGTGATAGTGTACAACATAGGATTTTGGTTATCTCGATCTTGTTAAGTCAAATATTTGACCTAACTAATCTGACACCTTCGAATCTCTATTCCTATGCAGAGGACCTGCATCAAGAGGTCGGTCAGATATCAGCCTATGTGAGAAAGGATTGCCATCTCCTACTCAGGCCGGATATCACATCTTAACAATTATTTGGCGGTGCTTGATGAGTCCTCAAACTAACTCTTTAGATATTCATCCAAGCACCAGCCTCTATGATTCAATAATTGAATCAACAGTTGTATGATCATTAAGATAGCCATGGTACATAACTCTAATTGTACTAAGGGACCTATTATGCAAATTAGTTATTCTTCATTTCAGATTAGGGAATGATATTTGCAATAACATTTATTGCATAATGGCTCGCTGTGGGATCGCATGTCCAACAGTCTGCGCTAATCTATGCCAACCTAGGGTTAGTCAAGACTACATAAGGCTGAGAGTTGTCCCCTTCACCTTGACTGATAAGCCGGCTTACTAGTTGAAGAACTTGGGGGAAATGATCACCACATGGGCCACCTTCAGGACATTATTCCTAAATAAATTCTACCCAGTGAGTATAATTAATAAGATAAGGATCAAACTCACAAGATTCACCTAACACCCGAGCGAGCCATTCCATAAAACTAGGGAAAGGTTAACATACCTAATCGAAATGCCCAGGACACGGGATAAGCAAAATGGTGTTGGTCCAAAGTATTGTCAGTGGGTTGAACCCTGAGACTCAAGGGTTAGTGAGTGCATCATGTGGAGGAATCTACATGGAAAACTACGAGGACACCATCTACAAGGTGTTCGAGAGGCTAGCAGAATCCAACCATGCACATATCACCAGTCAGGCTTATATAACCAGCTCTAAGAAGATGGTAAATAATCCGACGATCAGTAAGAGCACTAACATGGGAATTATAACTGATATGCTAACTATGGTCGAAGAGATATAATAGAAGGTGTATGAACTACATAAATCTTCTGATATGGGGAAATTATCTAAATTTCCTAAGCAAATGAAGGAACTGGATGACATGGTATTTAAGATGCATATACCTTCCCTAACTTCACCCCTCGCCCCTATACACCAAATTCACTACATTCAAGGGCAAGGGTAGGGAAACAGAGCCATTGGGGTGGAGACCAAGTCTTTTCCCATCAAACCGAAGAAACCTCCGCTCAAACTATTTATGAGGAACCTTCACAAGTCATGGAGATAAACGAAGTCTGGTATAACCTGGAACCTGTCAACCGATCGGATACAAACTCTACTCCAAACCCTCGTCCCCCACAATCTCGACCCATTTACCAGCCTCAACAGCAACAATAGCAGCGTCAACAGTATCGTATGGGTTATCAGAGCCCACAACCGTGGCAGCAGTATCAATGCTAGGCCATTAGGGCCAATTCAGATAGTATTATCAGCCTCAGGCCAAGCACGGCCACGGGTCCTCCTCTTCTTCAATCTCTCCTAAATTGCAGTGAGTGCTGGACGAACTTCATGATATGAGAGTCGACATCAATCAACTCTCTCGATGGAGAGACAAGATAACTGCACCCTAAACCATGATTCCAGCTCAAGTCTAGGCTAATCCAAATAGCCTCGGATAGAATTTGGTATTAATCTCTAAAATATTTTACCTGAATACGAGATATTTTCGCATGATGATGTTTATTATATTTCTCTTAGGAGCGGAAAGACTATAACCGCTTGATCGAGCAAAAGATCATGGTGACATAGCCCTAGTGTCTACTAAGTCACACAATCCTAGGGAAATTGAGTAGGAGAGGCACGGTGAGGAGAAAGAAGAAGTCCCACCCACACCACCCATCAAACACTACACCAGGACCCTGGAGAATTAGAGTCTGAGTCTGATAAAGAAGCATCACCAAGACATCCACAACAATTGTCCATCAATTTCTCTATTTTTGGATCAGCTGGTCTGAGTCCTCTAAATATGTTTAATTCCTCAATTAATAAAAGTGATAACAATGAATCCATTCCTGTCCTACGTGCTCTTACGGCAGGAAACAAGAAAAGCATAGAAAATCAAAAAAATGATGAAGAGATGGCCCATATCTGCAAAGAAAACATCAAGGTCACTCTATCCCTAGATTAGATGAGTGAAAGAGACTCGACTTTTAGGAAATACCTTAGGGTGAGATGCATACCAACAAGTAACAACAAAAAGAACCCTATCCGAAAAAAGAAACACATACTCTCTATTGCTACATCTCTTCATATAAAAAAAGATATACCAAGGAAGAAAAGAGACATGGGTGCTCACTTTGTCACTAGCCAGATCAATGAAATCAAGTTTTCCTGAACATTGTTAGAAAATGGCTCCTCCATCAATCTCATGCCCACAACTCTAATTGAGCATCTAAATCTATGTCCTCTTAAGAAGTCTAGAGTCGTACTTCATCGCAGAAACATCAACTACGAAACCTAAGAGGGAGATTAGAAATGTTGTCATAAACATAGAGGGACAAAGTTACCCAGTAGATTTCACAGTACTTGACATGGATGTCCTTAGAAATGGGAAAGACTCCTAAATGATACTAGCACATCCCTTCTTTAGGACTGCAGGAGTTGTATTCGATTACACGTCAGGGAGAATCTAGTTTGAAGAAGTCAAACTTAAAATGAAGCAAACTAGGTTTTAAAGACCTGGCATTGAATCTAGCACTGAGTATAAAAATTTAGAACCTGAGGCAGAAAACACAGAAACAACAGTTGGACCATGGAGACAAAGTCCGATAGCAATGATAGAATCACTCTCATCTGGAGAGGACGTTGTTGATGATTTAATCTGTCAGCTCATCCATGCATCTACCTACACTCTCGGAGACATAGAGGTCCCTCTTAACATGTCAGTCCATTCTCGTTATGGACAATCCCAGTGTGAGGTACACAGATCGGACACGGCGTTTTCCAAACCACATTGTATCATTAGCGATTCGATCCCTGAAATGACTAAGATGGTGGTCGATAATGATACATATACTTCATCCACATCACTTCCGGAATCAGCAATGATAGAGCCAGATTTTGTGAATGATACAGATTTACCTGTGCTCAAACCATTGCCCCCTACTCTTAAGTATGCCTTACTTGCAGGAAATAAGGAGTGGTTGCTGGTCATCATCAATTCGCGTCTGATCGAACAGCAGGAGATCCGTCTGCTTAAAGTTTTACAAAAAAATCGCAAGGCTATAGGCTAGAGATTGTCAGATCTTTCAGTGATTAACTCGACCCACTATTCATACCATATTTACCTTGAGGATAATGATAAACCCTCCCGTGAATTCCAATGTAGGTTGAATCCAAATTTACAGGAACTGGTTAAGTTTGAGATCGAAAAATGGTGTAAGTCTGGTTTATATATCCCATCTCAGACTCCAAGTGGGAGTCGCCTTTGCATGTTGTCGCAAAAAAGTCGGGACTTCATATTATCACCAATTAGGAAGGAGAGGAGATCACGACATGGGTACCCATGTCATGGTGCATCTGTGTGGATTACAGGTGCTTGAATGCCGTAATGAAGAAGGACCACTTTCCGATACCTTTTATTGATCAAATTTTGGAAAGATTGGCAAGGAGAGAATACTTATGTTTCTTAGATGGGTACTTGGGCTACAATCAGGTAGCCATAGCCCCTGAGGACCAGGAAAAGACTTTACATGTCCTTTCAGCATTTATGCATTCAAGCCCATGGCTTTTGGGCTTTGCAACGACCCCGACACTTTTCAGCGATGCATGATTACGGTTTTTGCTGAAATGATCGGAGATTTCCTGGAAGTCTTCATGGTTGACTTCTCGATCCATGGCGATTCATTCGATGATTGCTTAGCGCACCTAGATCGAGTCATCAAGAAGTGTAGGGAGGTGAATATGGTGCTCTCTTGGGAGAAAAGCCATTTCATGGTACAAGAGGACATTGTGTTGGGGCATGTCATCTCTAATAACGAAATGGAGGTGGACCCTGCCAAGGTGGATGTGATCTAATAACTTGAGCCACCTACCAACGTTATGTTAGCAATGTGAGCCCCGGGCGAACCATTTCTACAATAAATGTTATTGTAATGAATAAATTATCAATAAAAGTTATTGTTTATTTTTCACTCCCCTTCTGAGATTAATGAATGAATGCACTATAGGGTCCCTCTGTACAATAAGGGTTATGTACCATGGCCAACTTGATGATCATACAGCTGTTGATTCATTGGATGGATCATAGAGGCTGATGCTTGGATGAATATCTAAGGAGTTAGATAGAGGACTCATCAAGCATCATCAAATGATCATTAAGTGATGATCTCCAGTCTAAGTGGGAGATGGCAATCCTATCTCATATGACTGATATCTGACTGACCTCTAGATGCAGGTCCTCTGCATGGGAATAATGATTCAGAGGTGTCAGGTTAGTTAAGTCAATGGGTTGACTTGACGAGATCGAGATAACCAAAGACCTACGTTGAATACTGTCACAACATAGGCATGCATCCTCTGACTAGAGACAGATGTATTGCTATATGTCTGAGTATGTACATTTGGCAGACCAATAGGTTGATGACCTAATCAAGGTCTATATACCGGCGAGCTGGTGTGCATGTAAGGACATATGAGCAATACGATCTCTCAAAGGGATCATACAGGTTCACTTGTGAACCGGGAGACATGAGCTCACTCATGAGGTATTGGGACTGAACAAATTCCATGCATGGTCGTCATGCTTTGGAAGCATGACATGAATTTGAAGGTAAGATATATGCTTTATGAAAGCATATGATCTATACCAAATCCCGATGACCAAGATTGAGAAACTTAATGATCTAACCCTGAAGATGACAGTATAAAAGTGATCTTTATCTTCAGGATGATCATGAGTCTTCCAGTATGTAGGATGTGCAGGTATTAGGAATACCTGAAGGGTGATTTGATCATATACGATTGTATAACCATGACGCTTCCATTCCGAGGGAGTGATGAAACATGATTGGATTTTAGTGACTCCTCTCATTAGAGAAGTGACCTAATCTTAGTCCATGAACTGGACATTGGTCTGAATAAGATTCAGATGCAATGAGAAGATTAAGTCTACGGTCTTGATTTGATCAAGCATCAGTGGGAGGTCCATAGGATCTGGAGTTGAGATATGATCTCAACATCCAAGTCACTATACGTGGAACAATACAATCGCCCTGTCCTTATCTCCAAGTATCTGAGGAGAAATAGCATTGTTCTTAAATGGTTTAAGAACAATTCCATAAGATCTAAGCAAAGAGAATTTGATAATTAAAAGTGTTTTAATTATCATGATGTATGAGAAATTATCCAATATGATTAAATGTGATTTAATTAGTTTGGATAAGAATAATGTGGATAGAGATATCCAATTATTCATGATATATTATAAATATGATTTATAATGTATTAGAGAGAGTTAATTATAATTTATATGTGTTGATTAATTATGATGTGTATTGGATACACATTGTGTGATTAATTAACAATATGAATTACATGTTGTTTTGGGTTGTGAATATGATTCACAATTATTCCATGGCTAGATTGCAATTTTCTCAAAGATAATTATGAATTATTTTGAGAAATAAAACCCAAATTATTTTGTTGCAAATAAATAAGAGAGATTACATGGAGATTTGCAATCTCATGGAGATTGAAATCTCCATGCAATCCATGGTGGACGGCACACCACTCCTAATTGGAGTGGGTGTGCGCCCACATGGAAGGCACATGGAGATGAGATCTCCATGTGTCTTCTCTCCTTATTTGTTGGGTTAATTTAGGAGCAAATTATATTTGATTTTATTAAATATATTTTGACCTAAATTTGTTGCTTTTGACAACAACAATCTCAGCCATTGGATGAACATAAATCAATCTCATCCATTGATTTTATGTGTCCCATGGATTGAGATCCATGGATCCCAAAACCCTATAAATAGAGAGGCATTCTTGGCTCTCTCTTTACACATGCTATTGTAGCACAAAACTCTCTCTCTCTCTCATATACACGACAGCCCTCTCTCCCTCTCTTCTTGGTGGCCGTCCACCTTGGTGGAGAGAAACGTCGTCGCCCGCGCCATCGTGCTGCCGCTTCGACTCTCTGCGGTTCTTTGTCTTCTTGGAGTGCTTCACTCACGAAGGAGACGTTTGATCTCGTGCGACGAGATCAGGAGCAACCGCGCTTGGATCATCTTGGATTGCGAGGACACCGCGACTCATCTCCGCGCTCGCAAGCCGTTACTCCGACGATCGGACTTGAGACAGGAGGTCTCTTTTCGTAGAGACTCGATCAACCACGCTTCAAGAGGTATTGCATTGTACTTGATGTGGTTATAGATGAAACGATTTGAGAATGGTTCTCGGATCATGTGGTTTCATCGGTTTAAAAATTTTAAAATTCCGCTGCTCCGAACAACTAGTACGACTAGTCGTTCTTCGTCGTATTCGATACGACGATCACGCTTCCGTGATGCGCTTGAGGATTTCAGATATCCTTCAAGTTGTATCAGAGCCTTAGGTCGACGGTTTCGAATATGATTCGAAAAACCGAGAACGACTTGGGTTCGTTTAGGTCGCGAAAGTTTTCATCGCATTTGATTTCGCAGATCTGTTTAGTAAATAAATTCGGTACTGTTTAAATTGTTTAAACACGAATTTAATACTTGGTTTTTGTTCCCCATTAAATAAGGAAACCATAGGAACTGAGTTTGCGTAAATCGGATTTTGTATGCTCTAATTATGGTTGTTTTAATGGACATGTATGCACTGTTGCGGGAACAATAGATTTTAACATGATTAAAGAGTTAATTACTGTTATCATCTGCCTTGAAATGTGTGCAAATCCACTTAGGTTCTGTTTTAAATCAAGTTAGCAATCTATGAAAATTGAGTTTGCTTAATTTGGATTTAAATTGATTGAGATATGCCAATTTTAGTGAATAGGGGTCATTACTGAAATTGCATTCCTAATCTAGAACCAAGTGATTGTCAATTAGTGAAATTAATTGTTAATTTCGTGAAATAATCTTGAATAATATTTGTGAAATATTGAGACATGATTATTTGCCTAATTGACATGGCCCCAACCAATTAATTGATTAAGATGTGATCTAAATCATAAATTGGAAACAACAATCTTCAAACTTGATGCTTGAATAGGATTTGGGAATTTGTCTAGCAAATTTCCTTATAATCAAAAATGTTTTGATTATTACTATATGGTAAAATTTCGGTTGAAAAACCGATGATCATCTCAAGTACAAATTAATCAATTTGGCATTATCCTTTCCCGAGGCGGATATGGTGCCTAGTCGGAGAGCATTGGGGTTGCGGGTTGCAACGTATGTGGTCCGTCCCACTCTCGTCGGTACTGGCCATGACAGCGGGTAGGGCCGGGATAATGTCCGAGGGATTAAGATGTATTTTTTTTCTAATTATTAAAATTCGAATTAATACGTATTTTGAGATATTACCATATATGTATTCAAGTAAAATAATCAAGTTTGATTGATTGAATTGGATTGATAATTAATTTAATATGATTAAATTGATTATGTCCAATTGAAATACTCTAATATGATTAGAGTTATTAATTCCCTTGGAAGAATTAATTATGTGAATGTGATTCGCGATAATTAATTAAAATTTGAATATGATGATGGAGGATCACATAAGTGACATCCATGGTCTCCCGTCAAGGCAAAGAGTTTCGTCGCCAGGGATTGCATATGGGAGACGCCTGTCCGAAGTGACAGCTCCCGTGTGCAAGCGCATCTGGATCGGGCTCTTTGCTTCTCGAAAGAGTAAGGCCGTATGCGTAGTGACCCCAATATCGGATCCTCATATTATTGGGGCGATATTGGATTGCGCATAGCGAGTACTATTCCTGTTGACGGTTGATTAAATTAACAACGGGTCAACATCGCCTTAGGGGTGGTGGGCTCGGGTGTTAAAGACCGAATTGGGAAATTGCAAGTTGGACTTGCAAATTGGAATGAGTTCCTGCTCTTCTTTATTGGAGTCACAGATTCTCATATTATTGGGATGTGACAATGATAAAGAGGAGATCCCAATTCTTGCTAGAGATATAGCGGTAAGTATATCTCTTACTTTGAAAGTGATTAAGGGAATGAACTTTCAAAGTCGACAATGCAAGAATAATTTGATTTAAAATACCTTAATCAAATATCATAAATTTGAATATATATTTCTATATTCTAATATAGTGCATTCTTGATTTCAGAAAATGAAGTCTTTGAACCCACTTAGTAGGCTTCTTGAGGTCAACCAATTGACCGACCCAAATTATTCGGATTGGATCCGAAATTTGGAGCTTGTTCTCTCTGCTGAGCGCATAAGTTATGTGCTATCCGAGGACAAGCTAGAGAACCCTAAGTCCAAGGAAGAAAAAGCATTTAATGACAAGTATGATGAAGATCATGTCTTGGCTAGGTGCTATATCCTAGGTTCTCTCTCCAATGTGCTGCAGAAGCAACATGTGGAGATGAATACCTGTCAGGAAATAATGCAGAATCTTAAAGATATGTTTGGTGACATTAACCGCACTCAGCGGTACAATGTTATGAAAGACCTCATTCGTTGTAGAATGCAGGAAGGGACTTCGGTACGTGAACATGTACTCAAAATGTTTGGGTACTTGTCGGAGCTGGAGACTCTTGGGGCAACGATGGATGCAGACATGCAAGCTGACTTCATTCTGCTGTCATTGCCCAAGTCTTTTAATAACTTTGTAGTGTCATTCCACATGAACAAGTTGGAATTGACAAATGCTGCTCTCCTTGCTTCATTAAAGTCCGCAGAGGACGTAATGAAGAAGGATGGTCCCAGTGGCAGTGCAATGGTTGCACAGGTCAAAGGGAAGCGCGGTCGGAAGCATGGTTCTCGGAAGGGCCCGGCCCAGAAGAGAAAGAAGAAGGGACAAAGTGTTGCCTCTTCTTCCAATGCATCCACTCTCATGGCGTCAAAGAAAACCGACGTCTGTCATCACTGCAAGAAGCCGGGGCACTGGAAGCGTAACTGCCCAGATTACCTGAAGTCCTCAGACAAAGGTAAAGCCCTAGCAGGTATGAAATCTACTTTCATCATTGAAACTAGCTTTCTCGTTGGACGAGAAGGAAGTTGGGTTGTAGATTCTGGTGCTTCTGTTCATGTATGCAATTTGTTGCATTTGTTTCAGGAAACTAGGAATCTTGAGGAAGGGGAGATAGTCATCCAGATGGGATCTGATGCAAGTGTTGCAGCAGTAGCCGTCGGGACTTGTAGACTGTCATTATCTAGTGGGAGAGTCCTTATACTTAAAGAATGTCTTTATGTACCCGAAGTCAGAAGGAACTTGATATCTGTATCTAAGCTTGTTAGAAGCGGATATTCTTTCCTTTTCTGTAATAAATTAGTCATAAGTCGTTATGATAAATATATTGCGGATGGTATTTTGACTTCTGGTGGACTCTATGAATTGTGCATTGATAAATGTATTATGAATGTGACAACCACTAATAAAAACCCTAAAAGATCCAGAGAGGATAAAAATATCTCAAATGAGATATGGCATCAAAGGCTTGGTCATTTGTCTGTTGATAGGATCAATAGATTGATAAAGGATGGACCTCTAGATTTTCTACAGGTTCAACCTCTGCCCACTTGCAAACATTGCATACAGGGCAAAATGACTAGGACGCCTTTCCGTAACAAGGTTACGAGATGCGAAGGTATTATTGACCTAATACATACCGATGTATGTGGTCCCTTCAGTACCGCGACTCGAAATGGATACTGATATTATTTGACGTTTATCGATGACCATTCGCGATACGGGTTTGTCTTCCTACTACGTCATAAGTCTGAAACCTTTGAAAAGTTCAAAGAATTCAAGGCTTTGGTTGAGAACCAAACCGATAGGAAGATTAAACGGATTCGATCTGATCGAGGTGGCGAGTACCTATCAGATGAATTCAAGGAATACCTTAAGGAGAATGGAATTGTTTCCAATCTCACTCCTCCTGGAACTCCCCAACTAAATGGTGTTGCTGAAAGACGCAACAGGACCATCATGGACATGGTCCGATCAATGATGAATAAAGCAAATTTACCTCTTAGTTTCTGGGGATATGCAGTAGAGACTGCAATATATATCCTGAATAAGATTCCTAGCAAATCCGTGCCTAAGACTCCTCATGAGCTATGGTATGGAACCAAACCTAGTGTTAATCACTTGAGGGTTTGGGGTTGCTTGGTCTATGCGAAGAACGTAGACGCAAGTAAGCTAGAATCTCGCTCTCGTGAGTGCTACTTCATTGGGTATGTTAAAGATGGTATTGGATACCAACTTTATGACCCTGAGACCCAAAAGGTTTTTGTTTCTAGAGATGTGAAGTTTCTGGAGAATGATTTCCTTAAAGGTCAAGACAATAATGAAGTAGAGGAATTCTTTGAATCCCCTGAGGATTCTGAACTTCCTAGACCAGAAACGGAAGAGATAAATAAAGATGAAACACCCATACCTCTTCGAAGGAGTTCGAGGGTGGTTGCACCACCTGAAAGGTATGGATTCCATGTGTCAGGTGAAACTGACATTGATCCTACTTCATTTGATGAAGCACTCGCGGATCAAGACATGGATAGATGGATGCTAGCAATGAAGTCAGAAATTGACTCCATGCATAAGAATGGTGTATGGACCCTAGAGGATCCACCTAAAGGGGTAAAACCCATTGGGTGTAAATGGATCTTCAAGAGAAAGAGGGGACCTGATGGGAAAGTAGAGACTTTCAAGGCACGGCTCGTAGCCAAGGGCTACACGCAGAGAGAAGGCATCGATTACGATGAGACATTCTCTCCTGTGGCTATGCTTAAATCCATCCGGACATTGCTAGCTATAGCTGCATATCTTGACTACGACATCTGGCAGATGGACGTCAAGACGGCTTTCCTCAATGGATACCTCGAGGAGGATATCTACATGGAGCAGCCCCAGGGCTTCATGACTGAGGATGGTAAAGTATGCAAGCTGAAGAAATCCATCTATGGGCTCAAGCAAGCTTCTCGTAGTTGGAACATCAGATTTGACGAAACCATAAAGAGTTATGATTTTGTGCAGAATCCTGATGAACCTTGTGTATACAAGAAGCTTAGTGGGAGCGCCGTTGTATTCATCGTGCTTCATGTAGATGACATCCTTATCATTGGGAATGATACAGGGATGATGACCAGTGTAAAGATTTGGCTGTCCCATACCTTTGAGATGAAAGATCTTGGAGAAGCCTCTTACATCTTAGGCCTGAAGCTGTTCAGAAACCGAGAAAAGAGGATTTTGGGATTGTCACAACATGGATACATTAAGAAGATTCTTGAACGATTCCGTATGGATAGTTCTAAGAAAGGATTCCTACCCTTAAGACATGGTATCCACCTGTCTAAAGGAATGGCTCCTCAAACTGTTGAGGAAAAGAAGGCCATGGCTGGATGTCCTTATGCATCATCCGTAGGAAGCTTAATGTATGCCATGATGTGCACTAGGCCAGATATCTGCCATGCAGTGGGAGTGGTAAGTCGTTACCAATCCTGCTATGGAGAACAACACTGGAATGCAGTAAAGAACATATTCAAATATCTAAGACGGACGCAAAATTACATCTTGGTCTATGGAGATGGTGATCTCCAAGTCTTGGGATATACAGATTCTGACTTCCAATCGGATGTAGATGATCGAAAGTCGACATCGGGGTTCGTGTTCTTGTTGAATGGTGGTGCTGTGAGCTGGAGAAGCAAGAAGCAGGACACTACTGCAGATTCAACAACGGAAGCCGAATACATTGCCGCATCGGATGCTGCAAAGGAGGCGGTGTGGTTGCGCAAGTTCGTGCTGGAGCTTGGCGTAGTTTCCTCTGATACTCCCATCCCGTTACTCTGCGATAACACGGGAGCCATTGCCCAGGCAAAGGAACCCAGATGGCATCAAAAGAGCAAGCACGTGGAAAGGAAATACCACATCATTCGGGAGATACAAAAGCGTGGTGACATCATCATCACCAAGGTGGCCTCTGCCGACAACGTTGCTGATCCTCTTACCAAACCTCTGACACAGAAGGTTTTTGACCAGCATGTAATGAGTATGGGTTTAAAGATTGTACCTGAATGGTTCTGAGGGCTAGTGGGAGATTGTTAGCAATGTGAGCCCCGGGCGAACCATTTCTACAATAAATGTTATTGTAATGAATAAATTATCAATAAAAGTTATTGTTTATTTTTCACTCCCCTTCTGAGATTAATGAATGAATGCACTATAGGGTCCCTCTGTACAATAAGGGTTATGTACCATGGCCAACTTGATGATCATACAGCTGTTGATTCATTGGATGGATCATAGAGGCTGATGCTTGGATGAATATCTAAGGAGTTAGATAGAGGACTCATCAAGCATCATCAAATGATCATTAAGTGATGATCTCCAGTCTAAGTGGGAGATGGCAATCCTATCTCATATGACTGATATCTGACTGACCTCTAGATGCAGGTCCTCTGCATGGGAATAATGATTCAGAGGTGTCAGGTTAGTTAAGTCAATGGGTTGACTTGACGAGATCGAGATAACCAAAGACCTACGTTGAATACTGTCACAACATAGGCATGCATCCTCTGACTAGAGACAGATGTATTGCTATATGTCTGAGTATGTACATTTGGCAGACCAATAGGTTGATGACCTAATCAAGGTCTATATACCGGCGAGCTGGTGTGCATGTAAGGACATATGAGCAATACGATCTCTCAAAGGGATCATACAGGTTCACTTGTGAACCGGGAGACATGAGCTCACTCATGAGGTATTGGGACTGAACAAATTCCATGCATGGTCGTCATGCTTTGGAAGCATGACATGAATTTGAAGGTAAGATATATGCTTTATGAAAGCATATGATCTATACCAAATCCCGATGACCAAGATTGAGAAACTTAATGATCTAACCCTGAAGATGACAGTATAAAAGTGATCTTTATCTTCAGGATGATCATGTGTCTTCCAGTATGTAGGATGTGCAGGTATTAGGAATACCTGAAGGGTGATTTGATCATATACGATTGTATAACCATGACGCTTCCATTCCGAGGGAGTGATGAAACAGGATTGGATTTTAGTGACTCCTCTCATTAGAGAAGTGACCTAATCTTAGTCCATGAACTGGACATTGGTCTGAATAAGATTCAGATGCAATGAGAAGATTAAGTCTACGGTCTTGATTTGATCAAGCATCAGTGGGAGGTCCATAGGATCTGGAGTTGAGATATGATCTCAACATCCAAGTCACTATACGTGGAACAATACAATCGCCCTGTCCTTATCTCCAAGTATCTGAGGAGAAATAGCATTGTTCTTAAATGGTTTAAGAACAATTCCATAAGATCTAAGCAAAGAGAATTTGATAATTAAAAGTGTTTTAATTATCATGATGTATGAGAAATTATCCAATATGATTAAATGTGATTTAATTAGTTTGGATAAGAATAATGTGGATAGAGATATCCAATTATTCATGATATATTATAAATATGATTTATAATGTATTAGAGAGAGTTAATTATAATTTATATGTGTTGATTAATTATGATGTGTATTGGATACACATTGTGTGATTAATTAACAATATGAATTACATGTTGTTTTGGGTTGTGAATATGATTCACAATTATTCCATGGCTAGATTGCAATTTTCTCAAAGATAATTATGAATTATTTTGAGAAATAAAACCCAAATTATTTTGTTGCAAATAAATAAGAGAGATTACATGGAGATTTGCAATCTCATGGAGATTGAAATCTCCATGCAATCCATGGTGGACGGCACACCACTCCTAATTGGAGTGGGTGTGCGCCCACATGGAAGGCACATGGAGATGAGATCTCCATGTGTCTTCTCTCCTTATTTGTTGGGTTAATTTAGGAGCAAATTATATTTGATTTTATTAAATATATTTTGACCTAAATTTGTTGCTTTTGACAACAACAATCTCAGCCATTGGATGAACATAAATCAATCTCATCCATTGATTTTATGTGTCCCATGGATTGAGATCCATGGATCCCAAAACCCTATAAATAGAGAGGCATTCTTGGCTCTCTCTTTACACATGCTATTGTAGCACAAAACTCTCTCTCTCTCTCATATACATGACAGCCCTCTCTTCTTGGTGGCCGTCCACCTTGGTGGAGAGAAACGTCGTCGCCCGCGCCATCGTGCTGCCGCTTCGACTCTCTGCGGTTCTTTGTCTTCTTGGAGTGCTTCACTCACGAAGGAGACGTTTGATCTAGTGCGACGAGATCAGGAGCAACCGCGCTTGGATCATCTTGGATTGCGAGGACACCGCGACTCATCTCCGCGCTCGCAAGCCGTTACTCCGACGATCGGACTTGAGACAGGAGGTCTCTTTTCGTAGAGACTCGATCAACCACGCTTCAAGAGGTATTGCATTGTACTTGATGTGGTTATAGATGAAACGATTTGAGAATGGTTCTCGGATCATGTGGTTTCATCGGTTTAAAAATTTTAAAATTCCGCTGCTCCGAACAACTAGTACGACTAGTCGTTCTTCGTCGTATTCGATACGACGATCACGCTTCCGTGATGCGCTTAAGGATTTCAGATATCCTTCACGTTAAATAGGTGCGGTATTGTCTTGGGCATTTCGGATTTTATAGGAGATTTATTAAGCATTTTTATAAAATTTCTCGACCACTAACTGACCTCTTAGGTAAAGACGTCAAGTTCCTTATAGATCATAAGTGTCTTGAAGCCCTTGAGCTGCTCAAAAAGAGGATCACTGAGATTCCCATTCTACAAGCCCATGACTAGTCTCTTCCCTTCGAGATCATGAGAGACGCTTCAGACTTCGCAGTAGGGGTTGTCTTAGGACAAAGAAAAGATGGAATTTTGTATGTTATTCGCTACACAAAATTTTAGATCTAGCTCAGAAAAATCACACTATGACCGAAAAGAAAATGCTTGCAGTAGTCTTTGCCTTAAAATTTTGATCTATACTTCTAGGATCTAAGCTGACAGTTTACACAGATCATTCTGCCATTGGATACTTAATGGGAAAAAAAGATGCAAAAGTGTGAGTCCTCAAATGGATAATCTTGCTTCATGAGTTTGATTTTTAGATTAAAGATAAACCTGAGTCAAGAATGTCATAGCTGATCATTTATCACGGATCGAACAAAACAAAATCCCTGAGTTTGAATCCATCTGTGAAACCTTCCCAGATGAGTTTATTTCTGCTATTGACTCTCTCCTACAGTATGCTGTCATGGTGAACTATCTTGTCTCCAAGAAAGGTCCCCAGGATTGGCCGGAGAAATTGATCGACTCAAGTCAGAAGCCATACATTACTATTAAGAGGATCCGTTCCTTTTCTTTGAAGGGTCGGAATGTATATGGAGAAGGTGTATTCCTCAGGAGGAATACCAAAGCATCCACAATCTCTGTCATACTTTGGAGGCAGGAGGACATCACTCCGAGAAGAGGATCGTTGAGAAGATACTACAATGTATATTTTACTGCCCAGCCTTGTTTAAGGATGTCTATAATTTTGTCAGGTCCTGCCCATTCTGTCAGAGAATAGAAGGGACCATTGGTCCCAAAGATTATTATCAATGTGAGCCCCGGGCAAACCATTCCTACAACAAATGTTATTGTAATAAATAAATTATTAATGAAAATTATTGATTATTTTTCACTCCTTATCTGAGATTGAATGAATGAATGCACTATAAGGTCCCTCTGTACAATAAGGGTTATGTACCATGGCCAACTTGATGATCATACAGCTGCTGATTCATTGAATGAATCATAGAGGCCGATGCTTGGATGAATCTCTAAGGAGTTAGATAGAGGACTCATCAAGCATCGTCAAATGATTGTTAAGTGATGATCTCCAGTTCTCAAATGGTTGATATCTGACTGACCTCTTGATGCAGGTCCTCTGCATGGGAATAGTGATTCGGAGGTGTTAGATTAGTTGAGTCAATGGTTTGACTTAACGAGATTGAGATAACCAAAGACCTATGTTGATTGTTGTCACAGCATAGGCATGCATCGTCTGACCGGAGATAGATGTGTTGCTATATGTCTAAGTATGTACATTTGGCAGACCAATAGGTTGATGACCTAACCAAGGTCTATACACCGGCGAGCTGGTGTGCATGTAAGGGCATATGAGTAATACGATCTCTCAAAGGGATCGTACAGGTTCACTTATGAACCGGGAGGTATTGGGACTGATCAAATTCCATGCATGGTCATCATGCTTTGGAAGCATGACATGAATTTGAAGGTAAGATATATGCTTTGGGAAAGCATATGATCTATACCAATTCCAGTGACCAAGATTGAGAAACTTAATGATCAAACCCTGAAGATGATAGTATAAAAGTGATCTTTATCTTCATAATTATCATAGGTCTTCCAGTATGCAGGGTGTACATGTATTGGGAATACCTTAGGGTATTGTGATCATAAACGATTGTATAACCATGACGCTTCCATTCCGAGGGAGTGATGAAACAGGTTTGGATTTTAGTGACTCCTCTCATTAGAGAAGTGACCTAATCTTAGTCCATGAACTGGACATTGATCTGAATGAGATTCAGATGCAATGAGAAGATTAGGTCTACGGTCTTGATTTGATCAAGCATCAGTGGGAGGTCCATGGGATCTGGATTTGAGATATGATCTCAACATCCAAGTCACTATACGTGGAATAATACAATCGCCCTGTCCTTATCTCCAAGTATCTGCGGAGAAATCACATTATTCTTGAAAGGGTTCAAGAATAATTCCATAAATCTAAGCAATGAAGAAATAATGATTAAATGTGATTTAATCATCTTGATGTGTGTAGAAATTATCCAATATAATTAAATATGATTTAATTATTATGGATAAGAATAATGCGGATAGAAGTATCCAATTATTCATAATAAATTATAAATATGATTTATAATGTATTAGAGAGAGCTGATTACAATTTATATTTGTTGATTAATTATTATGTGTATTGGATAAACATTGTGTAATTAATCGACAATGTAAATTATTTGTTGTTTTGGGTTCTAAATATGATTCACAATTTTTCAATGGCAAGATTGCAATATTCTCAAATATAGTTGTGAATTATTTTTGAAGAATATATCACAATAAATTTGTTGGAAATAAATAATGAGAGATTTCCATGGAGATATGCAATCTCATGAAATCTCATGAGATTGCCTCCACTGGGAAACAAGTGGACGGCACCCATTCCTATTTGGAATGGGTGGCCGTCCACCATATATATACATGGGAGATGTAATCTCCATGTATATTCTCTCCTTATTTGTTGGTGTAATTTAGGATTGATTTATATTTCATTTTGTCAAATATATTTTAATCTAAATTAGATCATAACTTGTTGGTTTTACCAACAACAATCTTGACCATTGGATTGACATAAATCAATCTCATCCATTGATTTTATATGTCCCATGGATTGAGATTCATGGATCCCAAAACCCTATAAATAGAGAGCATACCATTCTCTCTAGGGCTATGCAATATTGAATCTCTCTCTCTCTCTCTTTCTCCATACATGTCAACCCTCTCTCTCTCTCTACTTGGTGGCCGACCCCCAAACCCTAGGGGAGGATCTTCATCGACGCCTTCGCCAACGCACCGCCGCCTCGACGTTCTTTGGTTCCCCATCTTCTTGGAGTGCTACGCTTACGAAGGAGACGTTCGATCTCGTACGACGAGATCAGGAGCAACCGTGCTTGGATCATCATCTTGGATTGCGAGGACTACGCGGTTCATCCCCGCGCTCGCAAGCGATCTCACCGACGATCGGACATGAGACGGGAGGTCTCTTCTCTTAGAGACTCGATCAACCATGATTCAAGAGGTATTCCTTATACTTGTTGTGGTTATAGATGAAACGATCCGAGAACCGTTCATGGATCATGTGGTTTCATCGCATGAAAATTTTTTAACTTCCACTGCACAGAACAACTAGTACGACTAGTCGTTCTGTGTCGTATCCGATACGACGATCACGCTTCCCTAATGCGCATGAGGATAAATTCCATATCCTTCAAGTGGTATCAGAGCCATGCTAAATAATTAAATTTGAATATGAGGTGGAGGATCACATAAGTGACATCCATGGTCTCCCGTCAAGGCAAAGGGTTCCGTCGCCAGGGATAGCATGTGGGAAATGCCTGTCCGAAGTGGCAGCTCCTGTACGCAAGTGCATCTGGATCGGGCTCTTTGCTTCTCGAAAAGTAAGGCCGCATGCGTAGTGACCCCAATATAGGATCCTCATATTATTGGGGTGATATTGGATTGCGCATAGCGAGTACTATTCCTGTTGACGGTTGGTTCAATTAACAACGGGTCAACATCGCCTTAGGGGTGGTGGGCATGGGTGTTAAAGACCGAATTGGGAAATGCAAGTTGGACTTGAAAGGAGGAATGTGTTCCCGCTTCTCTTTATTGGAGTCGCAGATTCTCATATTATTGGGATGTGACAAAGATAAAGAGGAGACCCCAATTCTTGCTAGAGATATAGCGGTAAGTATATCTCTTACTTTGAAAAGTGATTAAGGGAATGAACTTTCAAAGTCGACAATGCAAGAATAATTTGATTTAAAATACCTTAATCAAATATCATAAATTTGAATATGTGTTTATATGTTCTAATATAGTGCATTCTTAATTTCAGAAAATGAAGTCCTTGAACCCACTTAGTAGGCTTCTTGAGGTCAACCAATTGACCGGCCCAAATTAGTCGGATTGGATCCGTAATTTGGAGCTTGTTCTCTCTGCAGAGAGCATAAGTTATGTGCTCTCCGAGGACAAGCATGAGAGCCCTAAATCCATGGAAGAAAAAGCATACAATGACAAGTATGATGAAGATCATGTCTTGGCTAGATGTTATATCATGGGTTCTCTCTCCAAAGTTCTGCAGAAGCAACATGTGGATATGAGCACATGCCAGGAGATAATGCAGAATCTAAAAGATATGTTTGGTGACATTAACTGCACCCAGCGTTACAATATTATGAAAGAGCTCATTCGCTGCAAGATGCGGGAAGGAACTTCAGTTCGAGAGCACGTACTCAAAATGTTTGGGTACTTGTATGAACTGGAGACTCTTGGGGCCAACATGGATGCATACATGCAAGATGACTTCATTCTGCTGTCCTTGCCCAAGTCTTTCAATAATTTTGTGATTTCATTCCACATGAACAAGTTAGACTTGTCGAACGCTGGTCTTCTTGCTGCATTAAAGTCTGCAGAAGATGTAATGAAGAAAGATGGTCCCGTTGGCAGTGCAATGGTTGCACAAGTCAGAGGGAAGCAAGGTTCTCGGAAGGGCCCGGACCATAAGAGAAAGAAGAAGAATCAAGGCGTTGGCTCATCTTCTAGTGCCTCCACACTGATAGCGTCGAAGAAATCCGACGTTTGTCACCACTGCAAAAAGCCGGGGTACTGGAGGCGTAACTTCCCAGAATACCTGAAGTCGTCAGACAAAGGTAAAGCCCCAACAGGTATGAAATCTACTTTTATCATTAAAACTAGCTTTCTCATTGGACGAGAAAAAAGTTGTGTTGTAGATTCTGGTGCTTCTGTTCATGTATGCAATTTGTTGCATTTGTTTCAGGAAACTAGAAATCTAGAGGAAGGGGAGATAGTCATCCAGATGGGATCAGATGCAAGTGTTGCAGCATTAGCCGTCGGGAGTTGTCGACTATCATTATCTAGTGGTAGAGTCCTTATACTTAAAGAGTGTCTTTACGTACCCGAAGTCAGAAGAAACTTGATATCTGTATCTAAGCTTGTTAGAAGCGGATATTCATTCCTTTTTTGTAATAAATTAGTCTTAAATCACTATGATAAATATATTGTGGATGGTGTTTTGACTTCTGGTGGACTCTACGAGTTGTGCATCGATAAATATATCATGAATGTTACAACCACTAATAAAAACCCTAAAAGATCCAAAAGAATAAAAACATCTCAAATGAGATTTGGCATCAAAGGCTTGGTCATTTATCTGTTCATAGGATCAATTGATTGATAAAGGATGGACCTCTAGATTTTCTACAGGTTCAACCTTTGCCCACTTGCAAACATTGCATTCAGGGTAAAATGACTAGGACGCCTTTCTGTAACAAGGTTACGAGATGCGAAGGTATTATTGACCTAATACATACGGATGTATGTGGTCCCTTCAGTACGGCGACTCGAAATGGATATCGATATTATTTGACATTTATTGATGATCATTCACGATATGGGTTTGTCTTCCTATTACGTCATAAGTCTGAAACCTTTGAAAAGTTCAAAGAATTCAAGGCTTTGGTTGAGAACCAAACCGATAGGAAGATTAAGCGGATTCGATCTGATCGAGGTGGCGAGTACCTCTCGGATGAATTCAAGGAATACCTTAAGGATAATGGAATTGTTTCCAATCTCACTACTCCTGGAGCTCCCCAACTTAATGGTGTTGCTGAAAGACGCAACAGGACCATCATGGACATGGTCCGTTCAATGATGAGCAAAGCACATTTACCTCTTAGTTTCTGGGGATATGCAGTAGAGACTACAATATATATCCTGAACAAGATTCCTAGCAAATCTGTGCCTAAGACTCCTTATGAGCTCTGGTATGGAACCAAACCTAGTGTTAATCACTTGCGGGTTTGGGGTTGCTTGGTCCATGCGAAGAACGTGGACGCAAGTAATCTAGAATCTCTCTCTCGTGAGTGTTACTTAATTGGGTATGTTAAAGATGGTATTGGATACCAGCTTTATGACCCTGAGACCCAAAAGGTTTTAGTTTCTAGAGATGTGAAGTTTCTGGAGAACGATTTCCTTCAAGGTTAAGACAAGAATGAAGTAGAGGAACTCATTGAATCCCCTGAGGATTCTGAGCTTCCTAGACCAGAAACTGAAGAGATAAATATAGATGAAACACCCATACCTCTTCGAAGGAGTTTGAGAGTGGTTGCACCACCTGAAAGGTATGGATTCCATGTGTCAAGTGAGACTGACATTGATCCTACTTCATTTGATGAAGCACTCGCAGATCAAGACATGGATAGATGGATGCTAGAAATGAAGTCAGAAATTGACTCCATGCATAAGAATGGTGTATGGACCCTAGAGGATCCACCTAAAGGGGTAAAACCCATTGGGTGTAAATGGATCTTCAAGAGAAAGTGGGGATCTGATGGGAAAATATAGACTTTCAAGGCACGGCTCATAGCCAAGGGCTGCACATAGAGAGAAGGCATCGATTACGATGAGATATTCTCTCCTGTGGCTATGTTTAAATCCATTAGGACACTGCTAGTTATAGTTGCATATCTTGACTACGACATCTGGCAGATGGACGTCAAGACAACTTTCCTCAATGGATACCTAGAGGAGGATATCTACATGGAGTAGCCCCAGGGCTTCATAACTTAGGATGGCAAAGTATGCAGGCTGAAGAAATCCATCTATGGGCTCAAGCAAGCTTCTCATAGCTGGAACATCAGATTTGACGAAACCATAAAGAGTTATGATTTTGTGCAAAATCCTGATGAACCATGTGTATACAAGAAGACTAGTGGGAGCGCCATTGTGTTCATCGTGCTTTACGTAGATGGCATCCTTATCATTGGGAATGATACAGGAATGATGATCAGTGTGAAGATTTGGCTATCCCATACCTTTGAGAAGAAAGATCTTGTAGAAGCCTCTTACATCTTAGGCCTGAAGTTGTTCAGAAACCAAGAAAAGAGGATTTTGGGATTGTCACAACATGGATACATTAAGAAGATTCTTGAACGATTCCGTTTGGATAGTTCCAAGAAAGGATTCCTACCCTTAAGACATGGTATCCACCTGTCTAAAGGAATGGCTCCTCAAACTGTTGAGGAAAAGAAGGCCATGGCTGGATGTCCTTATGCATCAGTTGTAGGAAGCTTAATGTATGCCATGTTGTGTACTAAGCCAGATATCTGCCATGCAGTGGGAGTGGTAAGTCGTTACCAATCCTGCTATGGAGAACAACACTGGAATGCAATAAAGAACATATTCAAATATCTAAGACGGACGCAAGATTACATCTTGATCTATGGAGATGGTGATCTCCAAGTCTCGGGATATACGGATTCTGACTTCCAATCGGATGTAGATGATTGAAAGTCGACATATGGGTTTGTGTTCTTGTTGAATGGTGGTGCTGCGAGCTAGAGAAGCAAGAAGGACACTATTGCAGATTCAACAATAGAAGCCGAGTACATTGCCGCATCGAATGTTGCAAAGGAGGTGGTGTGGTTGCGCAAGTTCATCCTGGAGCTTGGCGTAGTTTCCTCTGATACTCCCATCCCGTTACTCTGCGATAACACGGGAACCAATGCCCAGGAAAAGGAACCCAGATGGCATCAGAAGAGCAAGCACGTGGAAAGGAAATACCACATCATTCGGGAGATACAAAAGCATGGTGACATCATCATCACCAAGGTGGCCTCTGCCGACAACGTTGCTGATCCTCTTACCAAACCTCTAACACAGAAGGTTTTTAACCAGCATGTAATGAGTATGGGTTTAAGGATTGTACTTGAATGATTCTGAGGGCTAGTGGGAGATTGTTAGCAATGTGAGCCCCGGGCGAACCATTCCTACAATAAATGTTATTGTAATAAATAAATTATCAATGAAAATTATTGATTATTTTTCACTCCCTTTATGAGATTGAATGAATGAATGCACTATAAGGTCCCTCTGTACAATAAGGGTTATGTACCATGGCCGACTTGATGATCATGCAGTTGTTGATTCATTGAATGAATCATAGAGGCCGATGCTTGGATGAATATCTAAGGAGTTAGATAGAGGACTCATCAAGCATCGTCAAATGATTTTTAAGTGATGATCTCCAACCTGAGTAGGAGATGGCAATCCTTCTCAAATGGCTCATATCTGACTGACCACTTGATGCAGGTTCTCTGCATGGGAATAGTGATTCGGAGGTGATAGATCAGTTGAGTCGATGGGTTGACTTAACGAGATCAAGATAACCAAAGACCTATGTTGAATGCTGTCACAACATAGGCATGCATCCTATGACCAGAGAAAGATGTGTTTCTATATGTCTAAGTATGTACATTTGGCAGACCAATAGGTTGATAACCTAACCAAGGTCTATACACCGGTGAGCTGGTGTGCATGGAAGGACATATGAGTAATACGATCTCTCAAAGGGATCATACAGGTTCACTTATGAACCGGGAGACATGAGCTCACTCATGAGGTATTGGGACTGATCAAATTCCATGCATGGTCGTCATGCTTTGGAAGCATGACATGAATTTGAAGGTAAGATATATGCTTTGAGAAAGCATATGATCTATACCAATTCCCAGTGACCAAGATTGAGAAACTTAATGATAAACCCTGAAGATGATAGTATAAAAGTGATCTTTATATTCACAATGGTCATAGGTCTTCCAGTATGCGGGATGTAAAGGTATTACGAATACTGAGGGTGATGTGATCATAAACGATTGTATAACCATGACGCTTCCATTCCGAGGGAGTGATGAAACAGGTTTGTATTTTAGTGACTCCTCTCGTTAGAGAAGTGACCTAATCTTAGTCCATGAACTGGACATTGATCTGAATGAGATTCAGATGCAATGAGAAGATTAGGTCTACGGTCTTGATTTGATCAAGCATCAGTGGGAGGTCCATGGGATCTGGATTTGAGATATGATCTCAACATCCAAGTCACTATACGTGGAACAATACAATCGCCCTGTCCTTATCTCCAAGTATCTGCGGAGAAATCGCATTATTCTTGAAAGGGTTCAAGAATAATTCCATAAATATAAGCAATGAAGAAATAATGATTAAATGTGATTTAATCATCTTGATGTGTGTAGAAATTATCCAATATAATTAAATATGATTTAATTATTATGGATAAGAATAATGTGGATAGAAGTGTCTAATTATTCATAATATATTATAAATATGATTTATAATATATTAGAGAGAGCTGATTACAATTTATATTTGTTGATTAATTATTATGTGTATTGGATACACATTGTGTAATTAATGGACAATGTAAATTATTTGTTATTTTGGGTAGTGAATATGATTCACAATTTTTCAATGGCAAGATTGCAATATTCTCAAATATAATTGTGAATTATTTTTGAAGAATATATTACAATAAATTTGTTGGAAATAAATAATGAGAGATTTCCATGGAGATATGCAATCTCATGAAATCTCATGAGATTGCCTCCATTGGGAAACAATTGGACGGCACCCATGTCCAATTTGGAATGGGTGGCTGTCCACCATGTATATACATGGGAGATGTAATTTCCATGTATATTCTCTCCTTATTTGTTGGTGTAATTTAGGATTGATTTATATTTCATTTTGTCAAATATATTTTAATCTAAATTAGATCATAACTTGTTGGTTTTACCAACAACAATCTTGACCATTGGATTGACATAAATCAATATCATCCATTGATTTTATATACCATGCTCTCTAGGGCTATGCAATATTGAAGCTCTCTCTCTCTCTCTTTCTCCATACACGTCAACCCTCTCTCCCTCTACTTGGTGACCGACCACCAAACCCTAGGGGAGGATCTTCGTCGATGCCTTCGCGACCGCGTCGCCGCCTCAATGTTCTTCGGTTCCCCATCTTCTTGGAGTGCTACGCTCATGAAGGAGACGTTAGATCTCGTACGACGAGATCAGGAGCAACCGTGCTTGGATCATCTTCTTGGATTGCGAGGACTACGCGGTTCATCCCCGCGCTCGTAAGCGATCTCACCGACGATCGGACTTGAGACGGGAGGTCTCTTCTCTTAGAGACTCGATCAACCACGCTTCAAGAGGTATTCCTTATACTTGTTGTGGTTATAGATGAAACGATCCGAGAACCGTTCTTGGATCATGTGGTTTCATCGCATGAAAATTTTTTAAATTTTGTTGCACAGAACAACTAGTACGACTAGTCGTTCTGCATCGTATCCGATACGACGATCACGCTTCCGTGATGCTCTTGAGCATAAATTCCATATCCTTCAAGTGGTATCAGAGCCATAGGTCGATGGTTTCGTATATGATTCGCAAATTGAGGACGACTTGGGTTCGTTAAGGTCGCGAACGTTTTTGTCGCATTTGATTTTCGCAGATCTGTTTAGTAAATAATTTCGACCATGTTTAAAATGTTTAAGCACGAATTATTTACTTTTATTTTGTTCCCCATTAAATAAGGAAACCATAGGATCTGAGTTTGTGTAATTCGGATTCCGTATGCTCAAGATATGGTTGTTTTAATGAACATGTATGCACTGCTGCGGGAACCGTAGATCTTAACATGATTAAAGAGTTAATTACTATTTTGATCCACCTCAAAATGCATGAAACATCACTTAAGTTCTGTCCTAAATCAAGTTAGCAATCTTTGATAATTGAGTTTGTCTAATTTGGATTTAAATTGATTGAGAGATATGTTAATTTTAGTGAGTAGGGGTCACTACTAAAATTGCAGTCCTAATCAAGAACCAAGTGATTATCAATTAGAGAAATTAATTATTAATTTCATGAAATAATTATGGAAAATATTTGTGAAATATTGGAATATGATTATTTCCTTAATTGACTCGGCCTCAATCAATTAATTGATTAGATTTGATCTAGATCACAATTGGAAACACAGTCTTCAAACTTCATGCTTGAATAGGATTGGGAATTTGTGTAGCAAATTTCCTTATAATCAAAAATGTTTTGATTATTACTATATGGTATAATTTCGATTAAAAAACCGATTATCATCTCAAGTACAAATTGATATATTTGGCATTATCCTTTCCCGAGATGGATATGGTGTCTAGTCGGAGAGCATTGGGGTTGCGGGTTGCAACGTATGTGGTCCGTCCCACTCTCGTCGGTACTGGCCATGACAGCGGGTAGGGACTCGATAATGCCGGAGAAAATCAAGGTGTATTTTCTAATTATTAAAATTCGAATTAATACGTACTTTGAGATATTACCATATTTATATTCAAGTAATATAATCAAGTTTGTTGATTCAATTGGATTGATAATTAATTTAATATGATTAAATTGATTATGTCCAATTAAGACACTCTATTATGAATAGAGTTATTATTTCCCATGGAACAATTAATTATATGAATGAGATTCATGATAATTAATTAAATTTGAATATGAGGTGGAGGATCACATAAGTGACATCCATGGTCTCCCGTTAAGGCGAAGGGTTCCGTCGCCAGGGATTGCATGTGGGAGACACATGTCCGAAGTGACTGCTCCTGTAAGCAAGTGCATCTGGATCGGGCTCTTTGCTTCTCGAAAGAGTAAGGCCGTATGCGTAGTGACCCCAATATCGGATCCTCATATTATTGGGACGATATTGGAGCGCATAGCGAGTACTATTCCTGTTGATGGTTGGTTCAATTAACAACGGGTCAACATCACCTTTGGGGTGGTGGGCCCGGCTGTTAAAGACCGAATTGGGAAATGCAAGTTGGACTTGCAAGACGGAATGTGTTCCCATTTCTCTTTATTGGAGTCGCAGATTCTCATATTATTCGGATGTGACAAAGATAAAGAGGAGACCCCAATTCTTGCTAGAGATATAGTGGTAAGTATATCTCTTACTTTGAAAAGTGATTAAGGGAATGAACTTTCAAAGTCAACAATGCAAGAATAATTTGATTTAAAATACCTTAATCAAATATCATAAATTTGAATATATGTTTATATGTTCTAATATAGTGCATTCTTAATTTCAGAAAATGAAGTCCTTGAACCCACTTAGTAGGCTTCTTGAGGTCAACCCATTGACCGACCCAAATTACTCGGATTGGATCCGTAATTTGGAGCTTGTTCTCTCTGCAGAGCGCATAAGTTATGTGCTCTCCGAGGACAATTATGAGAGTCCTAAATCCAAGGAAGAAAAAGCATGGCCGAGGTGTAAAACAGGGAGTTCAAAGGAATTTTACAGAAACTAGTCGACCCTAACAAGAAGAACTGGTCCCAACTCCTGAACTAAGTTCCATGGGCTTACCGGACGGCTTACAAGTCCCCATTGGGCACCTCCTCGTTTGGAATGGTATATGGAAATCCATGTTATTTACATGTAGAATTCGTGCAAAATTAAGAATGAGAAATCAAAAAGATCAATTGGAACTGTCACCAAGGAAAGAAGAACAAGGATATGAATTTAAATGAACTATCCGAAATCTGTAATCATGTCTACGAAAATAGCACCATTTACAAGGACGGAGTGAAGAAATGGCACGATAAGAACATTCGAACAATGACCTAAGGCAGAAAGTATGGTTATTTAATGCAAAATTAAAAATTTTCCAACATAAATTGAAATTCAAATGGATGGGACCCTTCATTGTGAGAGAGGTGCACAATAACGGAAGTGTTGAGATCTCAAAGATCGCCGACATAACACAAATTTCTTTTGTCAATAGTCAATTGTTTAAACATGTTGCCAAATCAAGCGACCAGTTAGAACAAGTAGAGCAAATCCTTCACTCAGGGCACTATATTAGACGAAAGACACAAGCGGTCCAGATAAAAATTCCATCACTCTTCTGTATATCCATCGCTTTATTCATCTACTCGATTCCCCATGTGTAATTATCCGATCATACTTAGGCTGACCTGAGCCTAAGTATAGGGGGACCAGTATTATTGTTTATATAACACTTCTGTTCTTTTCTCCTCTCCCTCAATTGTCTCACTTCATGCTTTTCCCCATGCTTAATCCCTGATGAATATGTGATTCATCACTCTAAAAGTTGAAAATAGAGCTTTGTTCCCGAGCAATTAGTTTCATATTTCTATTATATTGCATAATTAGCATTTATGCATGCATAAATAATATCTGCATTTTAGCATTCATATCTGCATTAAATCAAAAGCACAATTCACTTGTAAAAATCACATGTAAATACCCTACATGTACATATTTTATACTAACTCCAAATAAAATAAAATCAACTCCATAGTCTATATATTACTAACACTAATAAAGGAAAATATACAAAAAATACTAACTTGTAAAATTGACAAATAAAACCCAAATCCAAGTTGAGATTAAGAACCTTAAAGTACATATATCTCTCTCATACAATGTATGATTTAGTTCTACTCACTTTTAAAGTACTATACATATAAAGACCTTCAAAACAAGACCAATTTCATTAAAATCAGATATCGTATGCAAAACTTGGGTTTTGGACCGCTATTGTATATTGTACATATTGACCTTTGTGCCCTTGTATTTTATATTTTTTTTTAATTATTAAAAATACAAAAAAATAGATTAAATTGTTAAAATTACTTTCATATTTTCTCTATTTTATTGTGATTTTTCTCTTATTTAAAAATGACAAAAAACTAACAAAATATAAATTGTGGTATTTTATATATATAAGGTGCTACCCAAAAATACATTTTGTACATATGACTTCTTTTGATTTTCAGCCCTTCACAAAAGCTGTAGATCTCATCGAGACGAGCGACTTTCATGTTGACCACTTTTTTGATTTGACCCCTTTTGTTATTTTTTTCGATTTTTCTTTGCATTTAATTTTTGAATTATTCGGGAGCAACACGTGGCGGCTCCTGGAGCCACTACATGTCGCCTCCACTTTGCCCCACTTAGTCTATTTAGCTCCTTTATCATGGACCATTGGATGAAGGGGTATTTCACCAACGGCCCAGATCTCTTCCTTTATCTCTCTTCCTTCCATCTCACTTCCTCCCACTCTCTCTCTCCTCTCCCATGCACGCACCCTGCGCATGACCTTTCCCTCCCCTCTCTCCCGTGGCGTGCGGAGTAGGCCATCCCCGCGCATCCCTCCACACCTCCCTCGTCAACCTCACCTACCTTGTGCACTCACCCCACGACCTCCACATCCATCACCCTCGTGTCGGCCTTTAAAGGTCGACGACCCCCATTCTCTGCCCTTCATCCGCCATAATCGAGAGAGAAAGGGAACCACCAGATCAGCCTGCTCGACGGTGTAAGTGACCGAGTAAGTCTTCGACGCGACAATGGTTTCCATCGTATTTGGCGAGATCCAAGGTAGAGAAATTGACCTCGTTGCAGCCGTATTTAAGCTTCATAGCTTCTTCGATTTTTCACCTACTCGGATCGAGGCCACGACCGGAGGCCGCACACCATAGCTCCTCCAAAATTCGGCGATACTCACAGGTAAGTATTCTATCTTCATCTTTTCATTCTATTTTATATAACAAATTTTTTTGTTGTCTCATCTTCATCAAATCATAATTATCACCCCTGTTATCACATCAATCATCATCGTCACAACCATTATTCTCATACCACATAAACACCAAAACATCCTAAATCACTACCATTTTCACTAGCATTTTCATTTCCTGATTATAAGAAAAAAATTCAAAAAAATAATAAAAACAAAAAAATCACAACTCCATGTTCCCTTGTTCGGTCGTGCTCCACCGCTGCCTCCGCTCAGCAGCTTGAGTGCGCCGCCCACCTCCGTCACCTCCATCCTGCAACCGCGTGACTCGTGCCACCATCATTGTCCCTGGCCACAAACACCCACGCGCCAGACATGCCACCCCTTGAAGTTGCCCGCGTTCCTAGCCGTCGATCCTCCTGGTTGTGGGCAACCCAACCGTCACCCGACGCTGCCCCCTTCTAAACCAGGGCCGCCCCTCGACGTCGCACGACCTCCAAGGCCGCCCGCTCAACCAGCACCTCTGTTGTACAACCGCTCACGCTCGACATAGAACAACTCCGCCATCGTCAACCGCCCACGTGGCTCTGCACCGACAGCTCATGCCCATGCACATGTCTGCCTTCCTCCGCTCTGTTGCGCTCCAGGGCCGCCTCTCGACGTCGCGTGCCCTTCAAGGACGCTTGTCCACCTCCTGTAGCCGGCCCGAGTGTCTCCAGTGGCCCCTGTCCTCCTGTCGTTGCCGGCCGCCCGTGCGTTGCGTGGCCCTACAAGCCGTCCTCCTCCACGTGCCACTGTGTCGCCTCTGCCCCACACTCTAGCACGCCATCGTCAAGCCACCGCCCTCTTCGTCTGCCTCGCGCATGGCCACCGCCCTTGGAATATCCGTTGCCTCTTCATGCCTCACGTGTCTGGAGAACCCACGTCCAAGGTCTTTATTTTGTTACTTTATTATTATTTTATTTGTGAAATTTGCATGTTCTTACTCGTATGTTTTGTTATTTGCAAAAGTGTACTTAGCATTGTTTTTTTGTTGAGTTTTCTTTTATATGTTGCAAGTACACCCCTGACTTTGCATGATAATTTGGACCTTAAAATAGCATCATTTTATTTAATCAAAAATAGCATTTTGTAGATCATTTAAATCTTTATCTCTTGACTATTTATTCACATTTTTGTCACCATTGGATAATTTATTAAAAATCAGAGTTTGAAATTAGTGATATTTTACCCATTTAAGCTCTGAAATTTGCACAAATATATTTCTTGTCCCAAAAAATTGTGAAAAATTTAGAGATGATGCGCATGAAAGTTCTTTAATTGCTATACAAATTTCAAAAAAAATATGTCTTTTGCATAAAATAAATTATTTAGTGATTCTATCTTTGATTTTTAATTAAATCCACTAATACTATTTTTCAAAAATTCAAGGTTACTGGATTGCTCATTTAAATATCTATTTGAGATAATTAGTCTTGGGTAAATTTGATTCCGTAATTAATTAGGAATTAAATACTCACAGTCGCTCTGTTTTCAGTAAAAAAATCATAAAAAAATCATAGATTTTCAAAAAAAATCCAAAAAAAAAATAATCTAGTTTCATTTCATCATATTTCACTTCCAGTAAAGATTTCATAATTTTTGCATTTTGTTTGCATGAAAAATTGCATAAAAACCCGAAAATAGATCGCATTTTTCATTGTTGCATTTTAAATCCAAAAATTCCAAAAAATACATTTTGCATTCATCATTGGATTAGGTTTACAGAAAAAATACAACTTGGCTAATTTTAATTAATTTCACATAAAAATAATTTAGCTAGGTTGTTGATTTTCTTAATAATCTAGTTCATCTTTATCTATGCATTTGTATTTTTATTGCATAAAAAAATACAAAAAATCCTGCTTGGAAAATTGTAAGCTAATTCGTCTAACTTGATCCGAGGTTGTTCCTTTGCCTCCTTGAGTCGACCATGGGCCTTGCTCGGGTTAAAAAAAACATCAAACCGCGCATTCATTGATTCATCGATCCGTGCTGTTAAATTTTTGATCGGTTCAAATTTATCTGACTGCAATGAAATCATTAATTTGATACTATTAAAAGGGAAATTCATACCAATCAAATGGTGTTGTTATTGGGGAGGCAAACAGCTTAGGACCACTTTAGAAAATTGGATTTACATTTTCCATTCGTTCGGGTAGTCTGACCCCCGAACCCACTTGTACTTATTCAATTTTTTCCATTTAAAAACCTCAGATTACCCTTCTTAATTCAACCAGATTAACGATTAAATTTAGTGAAGTTTGTTATAGTCGGGTAAAATCGGACTTATCAAAAACCACTATGATTAATATTCAATTAAACACAAGCGGCAATTTATTTTACTTGGGCAAGCCCAAGGTTGAACTCAGGGAAGCAGCTTTTTCCTTAGATAAATTCCAAGTCAATTCCAATGTTAGGTTTTCAGGAGAATATTTTTTTGTCTTTTTTATGCAATATAGAAAATGCGACATAATTCAAACTAAATTCGAAAGTTAAAATGTGAAATATAGTCAAACTAAGTCCAAAAATTATGAAACTTGGTTCAAATGTTAAATGTAATAAAATTAAGCAACTTTAATTTTTTGGAATTTTTCGACTCTAAATGAATTTACTACGAACTAAAAATGAATCCAGGGTGATTTTCACAAAATTAATTTTAATAAATATCAAAATAAATCATTTTCAAAGATTAAAATTATTCTAGATACTTCTATAAGAGATGATTCCAAGAAAAATATTAGACCTCGAAAATGATTAATCTTGGACCTATTAAAAATCAATTAAGCAAAACACCAATTAATTTATTAAGTCCTTGTGATGTGTGCAAATGATGTGATTTTTGGGAACAATGTAGAACTACCTAAACTTATTGTGATTTTTTTGTGATTTTCGGAGCAACAATCAATTTAATAATCAATTAAAGGCATACAGTGGGCAAAATGTGCAATTTTACACGAAATGAATTATATTAAAATCTTCGAAGCTCATAAAAATGTAACAAGCCTTCAAAAAGTTAAAGCATGAGTTGTTCTACAAGAAAAAATTTTAGAATGAGAAAGTGATGCCAAATGAATGTCAAAAATGATATGCAAAGAATGTGTAAAATGCAATACAGAATAAAATTAATAAAAACGAAGTAAGCTGATGAGGACGTTTATGCAATTACCTATACTTCAGGAGGCATTTTTGCAATTTCTCTAGTGACACGCATGTGCCTCATGTGATAGCTAGTTGGGGATGATTAGCAAGGAGCTTGGTAAAATTTATCCACTCCTCATGTGCACAGTACATAAGCTTCCAGGATTGGGAGTTTCTTGTGATACGTTGGAAAATAGAGGGTCGTCCTGCAAATGACCCCCCGACCTCAACAAATCCAAACCCTGACTGATATGGTTCAGCAGATCTAAAATGATTATTTGGATATCAGAACAGATCTGAACTGTATTTCACGTACCCAGGATCAGCAGATGGCACCAAAGACCCCATTTCCTGCCTAGGTTCATGCCAATCCAAATAGCCTGAATCAGGGTCAGCATCGACTACGCAATCAGGTATACTACTCAGATTATTCTCTATCTAGACACGAGATCCTTTCGTACGATAATGTTAATCATATGTTCCTCGGGAGCGGAAGGACCGTGACCATACCTGATCGGGCGCGGGCACATGAAGAAGGAGCCGCCAAGTCTCTACATGAGGGGAACTTGGAGGCAGAGGAGCAGCATCATCACCACCATCACTAGCAGAATAAGAGGATTTCTAGGTCCTCAAAGAACCATGGTAAGAAGAAGGAGAGGAGTACTAGCAGTGAATCAAGTGAACCAGATGAGGAACCCACCCCAGGAGCAGTGGTAGAAACATGGCATGTTTCGCCGCATGAATTCATTTTTTCGTCCGAGTCAGGGTCAGAGTCAGAGTCCCAGTCCTGTACAGAACTCAGTTTCTTGTTTAAAAGAGAATCTTTTAGTTTCAGAATCTGAGTTCTCATCAATAATATCTCTCCCTTGTGCCCTTCAGGGTGGAAAGAATAAAAAGACCAAAAAATCCAAAAAGATGACCCTGAGATGGCAGAGTTCTGGAACAAATATATAAAGGTCACAATCCCTTTTGATAAGTATGTGGATATGAAACCTGCATTTTAGAAGTACCATAAGGTGAGATGCACACCTACTATGGTCAGCAGGAAAACCAGAAGTCGTGTTGAGAAACATGTTTTGTCGGCAGCCACTCCTTGCGCCATCAAGAATGTGTTTCCAAGGAAGTGAAGGGACATGGGTGCCCATTATGTGGTGAGTAATGTTGATGACACTGTGTTTGCACACACTCTCCAAGATAATGGATCCTCAATTAATCTGATGCCCACAACCCACTATGAGCGGCTAAATCTAGGACCTCTTAGGAAATCCAGAGCCTTACTCCAGTTCACAGACAAATCAACCAAGAGGTCGAAGGGAGAATTGAGGAACATTATCATTAAAGTCGAGGGTCGGGATTACATGGTGGACTTCACATTCCTTGATATGGAGACCCCATGAAATTGGAGAGATTACCAGATCATACTAGGAAGGACCTTCCTTAGAACAACAGGGGCCTTATTTGATTATAAGATCGGGAAAATTCAGTTCCAAACTCCAGGCAGAGATGAGGAACTTGAGATGAAGCAAACAAGGTGGCAGAGGCTAGATTCCAAATCCAGCACCGAGTACACTTCATCCAAAGCAGATTGTGTTCATATAGACATCGTTTCTTAATGTAGACAGAACCCAGCTAGCACCGATGAGTCCCTCTCCTATGGAGAGAATCTTGTACATGAGACAGATTGTGAGATCCTTGGGAATGATTACAACGCAAATCCTTCAGAGAATGCATCTCCCTACATCTTTGATGATGTAGAGGCCCAACTGGGCCTGTCAATCCTTCCCTCTTTAAGACAATCAGAAGATGAGGATGATGAGTCGGACATGGCTTTCGTCGATTGCTTGGATACTTTTGACGATCCAACTCAAGAGCTGAATGAGTTGGTGACAGTGACTTCAAAGACAGATCCGGCCACTACAAGCACAGAGCTAGAATTGATTGAGCCAGACTTCCTTGATGATCACACCTTACCTGAGCTCAAACTATTACCCACAACCCTTAAGTACGCCTTCCTTGCAGGACAACAGAGGAAATATCCGGTCATCATCAGTTCACGATTGACCGAGGAGCGGGAATCTCGCTTGCTAGAGATCTTGGAGAAAAACCACAAGGTGATAGGCTGGAGCATTTCCGATCTCCATGGGATAAATCTAGCTCTGTGTTCGCACCATATCTACCTCGAAAATGAAGCTAAACCCTCTCGTGAATTCCAACACAGGTTGAATCCAAATTTATGAGAGGTTGTGAAGAAGGAGATTGAGAAATGGTGTGATGCGGATTTTATTTACCCCATATCCGATGTTGTCCCAAAAAAGTCAGGAATTCAGACAACCACCAATGAGGACGGAGAGGAGATCGTGACACGAGTACCCACATTGTGGCATATCTATGTGGATTACAGACGCTTGAATGCCATGACGAAGAAGGATCATTTTCCCTACCATTTATTGATCAAATTTTAGAAAGATTAGCAGGAAAAGAATTCTTCTGCTTCTTAGATGGGTTCTCGGGCTACAATCAAGTAGTTATCTCTCCTGAGGACTAGGAGAAAACCATGTCCACATTCCCCTTTGGTACCTATGCCTTCAGGCGCATGCCCTTTGTGTTACACAATTCTCTCGGTACATTTCAAATGTGCATGATTGCAGTATTCGCCGAGATGGTCGGTGAATTACTGGAAGTCTTCATGGATAACTTCTCGATCCACTATGATTCCTTCAATTCCTATCTTAGAAATCTGGACCGAGTCCTCAAAATATGTTGTGAGGTTAATCTGGTGCTCTCCTGGGAGAAAAGTCACTTCATGGTGACGGAGGGAATTGTGTTGGGGCATGTCATCTCCAAGAGAGGAATGAAGGTTGACCATGCCAAGATGGATGTGATCAGATGACTCCAGCCACCCACCAATGTAAAACAGTTGCAGTCATTCCTTGGGCATGTTGGATTTTACAGGAGATTTATGAAAGATTTTTCAAAGATCGCCCGATCGTAACTGAGCTTCTAGGCAAAGACATGGAGTTTATTGTTGATCATAAATGTCATGAGGCCTTTAAGCAACTTCAAAGGATGATCATGGACACTCCGATCCTACAAGCCTGAGATTGGTCTCTTCCTTTCGAGATCATGACGGACGTCTCAAACTTTACTGTTGGGGATGTATTAGGACAGAGGCGGTATGGTATCACGTTCGCTATACACTACGCAAGCAAAGTACTTGACCCTGCTCAGCATAACTATACGGTTACCAAAAAGGAGATGCTTGTAGTAGTGTTCACCTTGGATAAATTCAGATCTCATCTCATTGGATCTAAGGTGATTGTGTTCACGGATCATACAGCACTACGGTACCTAATGGAGAAGAAGGACGCGAAGGCACGTCTTCTTATGTGGATTTTACTCATCCAAGAGTTTGTTTTGTACATTAGAGACAAACCTGGAAAGAAGAATGTAGTGGCTAATCACCTCTCTCGTCTTTAAATTCTTGATACTTCTGATGATACACCTATTCGAGACTCCATTCCAGACAAGTCAGTGTTTGTTATCAACTCACTCCCATGGTACACCAATATAGTGAACTATCTTGTCTCCAAGAAAGTTCCCAAAGACTGGCCCAAGAGCCATATAGACCGACTCAAGTCGGATGCGAGATATTACCATTGGGAGGATCCGATCCTTTTCTTTAAAGGATCGGATTCTGTCTGGAGGAGGCGTATTCCTCACGAGGAATATCAGAGTGTCCTCACTTTCTGCCATAGCCTGGAGGCAGGAGGACACCACTCTGGGAAGAGGATCGCATGGAAGGTACTACAATGTGGCTTATATTGGCCGACTCTGTTTCACAATGCTCTCACCTTTGCAAAGTCGTGCCCAGTATGCCAGCGAATAGGAGGAATCGTTGGTTCCAAGGATGAGATGCCAATGCAGCCAATCATCATTTGTGATGTCTTTGACACCTGGGCATCGACTTCATGGGCCCATTCCCGGTTAGCCATGGTTTTGAATATATCCTTCTTGCGGTAGATTACTTGTCAAGGTAGGTGGAGGCTATCCCGACTCGGGCCGCAGACAGCAAGACCATCTGTAAATTTATCAAAGATCATATCATCTCTAGATTCAGGATCCCCAAAGTTTTGATATCCGATGGGGGTAGCCATTTTGTAAACAGAGACGTGAAGAAACTCATAAAGGATTACGTCATCGAACATCGTGTCTGTAGTCCTTACCACCCACAGACCAATGGCATGGCGGAGGTGTCGAATAGGGAGATTAAGACCATATTGCAGAAGCTTGTCTGCCCAGATAGGAAGGACCGGTCTTAGATCTTAGATCAGGTCCTTTGGGCTTATATGACAGCTTACAAGACACCCTTAGGAACCTCCCCACTCAGAATGGTGTTTGGGAAGCCGTGACATCTGACCGTAGAATTAGTGCATAAATCTAAATGGGAAATCAAGAAAGTCAATTGGAACACACATCTAGGGCAGAAACAGAGAGAGATGGATTTGAATGAACTTATGGAGATCAGAAATCGAGCACATGACAATAGTTTGGTGTACAAAAACAAGGTAAAGCGTTGGCATGATAGATTTATCATATGAAAAACCTTTGTTCCTGGACAAAAGGTATGTTTGTTCAATGCGAGGCTGAAGGTTTTCTAAGGGAAGCTTAAATCCAAGTGGATGATTCCATTCATAGTCTGTGTTGTGCATGATAGTGGACGTGTAGAGATCTTAGATCTTACAAATGAAACACATACATCCCTAGTTAATGGACAACTGTTGAAACACTTTGTCAAACCTAATGAACAGATAGTCCGTGTTGAGGATATTGTTTTCATGTGAAAGGCAGACTCAGGAGACACACACAGAATCGCGCAAGAGGCCTTGCAACATTGAGCTCTCACCATCAGGAGCATCAAAAAGATTCAGATCTTGATCCTTGTATATACTCATCTCCTTTTGTACATACTATCCCTCCCTTCCATGTGATTCGAATCACTTACCCCGGCCCCATATCATTTCATTTTATAACTATACTTAGAATGACCAGATCCTAAGTATAGGGGAGAGTGACCCAAGTCCCTTCACCATTCATTGTACATCCTCCAGATCTCATCGGTTCTCACATCCACTCATGTCCTACATTTAGGCTGACCAGAGCCTAAGTATAGGGGAGACCGATGCCCCCTCTGTATATATACTCCTCCACTTCCCCTCTTGACCTCATCTGCCCCATTTTTTATCTTCTTCTACACTTAGGCTACCAGAGCCAAGTATAGGGGGCGGAGCGACTTCTATACTTTTTGTAATTTTAGCTCTTCTACGCTTAGCACGAGCTATGTCTTTTTCCTTATTTTTCGTGCACTGAGAACATAGCACACGCTAAGTATAGGGGACATGTATATATTACATATATACTTTACCCATAGCTCGTACTTTCACGTATTTTTGTATATATTATGCAATAATTATGAGGTGGGTAAAAATTGAAAAACTTTTGCAAAATACATTTATATTGTATAAGACTTGTAAAATTTGTATAATACTTATGTATAAATTTGTAAAATTCTTATAAAAACATACTTTTGTAAGATTTGTTGTAAAATAGGGGTATACTAGAAAATTAAAATGAAAAAAAACAAAAAAAATAAATAAAGGCTTCTTATTTACTCTTGCATATCATCCTTGCATCATAAAAAAATTTATCTTGCACTTCATTCATCTACATAATATGTCATATGCATCTCATCTGCATATCTAGCATATGCAAAGTGAAAAGTTAGTGGGTTCTGAACCAAGTTATGAATAGATGTTGAGGATGGATTTGATTTGACCTTAATCTACCTAATTTCAGATGAACTTTATAGGAACTGGAGATAAGATTTAAGTCTGCAAGTCTATGTTCTCATGTCATCTTGATTAGTGGAAATAGAATATTTTGTACACATGCACGATTCTTTTAGAGAATGACCTAACTTGGACAAGCACCATGCACGTAGCTCTTCATTGATGAGATGGTGAGGAGGCAGAATCCTTTGGCTTGGAGTAGTACACGAGTGGAAACATACATCCTCTAGGGAGGGAAGTGCATATCAACCTGGTCTGGTGACATTGACATCTAAGGACAGGATGTTGTGGGTTGCAATAAAGCTTCAAAAGAGGGATAGTATACTGGCTCAAGAGGAAAAACTCCTGATGTACGTGCTGCACCTTGTATATGGTTCAAAGAGAGAAAAGAAAAGAGAAAACTCCAAAAAAGTGTACGGGCCTGATTGAAAATAAAATGTCTGCCGAAGTATGTATATTTGCAAGAAACCTGCAACTAGATGACTTGGCTACACTGGTCAAGCATCCTTGGATAGGTAGCTACACTGGCTACCGTCCATTCTTCTCTCTGCCCCCTCTTCTTGAGCCGGTTGCACTTTAACTTAGAAGGGAATACCCCGCTCCTCGAGGAAAGAGTTACTGGACCAGGGAATTAGAGTTACCTTGTTAGATGAGGTTGGTTCTTTGCCAATTCTGATGTGGAGAGCTATATTCCACTTACACAGTACAAGAAAGATTCATAGTCATCAGAAATTTACGTATAACGATTTGTTCTGACCTGACTGTTCAGACGTCTTGAATATAAGACTTGTGAAACTTAAAGTCTGTAAGGTCTTAAATTCAGATCCCAATAAGGTTCCGCCATACTATTAATCCAAAGATCGAGTCAAGCTCCATTTTCACCTTTTGTTCATGACCTTAGTATGGAACCCAAAATCATTTCACTCTTGCATTTCATTTTAGTTGCTCGGGGATGAGCAAGGTTTAAGTATAGGGGGTTGATGAATCTATGATTCATCACTCTAAAATTTAAAAATGGAGCTTTGTTCGCAAGCAATTAGCTGCATATTTTCACTTATATTGCATAATTAGCATTCATGCATGCATAAATAATATCTGCATTTTAGCATTCATATCTGCATTAAATAAGAAGCTCAATTCACTAGTAACAATCATATGTAAATACCCTACGCGTATACATTTTATACTAACTCAAAATCCAATAAAATAAACTCCATAGTGTATATATTACTAACATTAATAAAGGAAAAATATCAAAAAATACTAACTTATAAAATTGACCAATAAAACCAAAATTCAAGTTGAGATTAAGAACCTTAAAGTTCATATATCCCTCTCATACAGTGTTCGATTTAGGTCTACTAACTTTTAAAGTAATATAAATTGAAAGGCCTTCAAAACAAGACCAATTTCATTAAAATCGGAAATCGTATGCAAAACTTGGGTATTGGGCCCCTATTGTATATTGTATATATTGATCTTTGTGCCCTTGTATTTTATCGTTTTAATTTTTAATTATTATTTTATCGTTTTAATTTTTAATTATTCAAAATAAAAAATTAGATAAAATTGTAAATATACTTTCATATTTTCTCTATTTTTATTTTGATTTTTCTCTTATTTAAAAATGACAAAAATTAACAAAAGATAAATTGCGGTATTTTATATCTATATGGTACCACCCAAAAATATATTTTGTACATATGACTTCTTTTAATTTTCAACCCTTCATAAAAGTTATAGATCTCGTCGAGAAGAGAAACTTTTATGTTGATCATTTTTTAATTGATCCCTTTTGTTATTTCTTTTTATTTTCTTTGCATTTAATTTTTGAATTTTCCAGGAGCAACACGTGGCAGCTCCTGGAGCCGCCACGTGTCGCCTCCTCCTTCCCTCACTTAGTCCATTTAGCTCCTTCATCCTGGACCATTGGATGAAGGGGTATTTCACCAACAGTCTAGATATCTTCCTTTCTCTCTCTTCCTTCCATCCTACTTCCTCCCATTCGGTCTCTCCTCTCCCCATGCACGCATCCCACGCATGACCATTCCCTCCCCTCTCTCCCGTGGCTTGCAAAGCAGTCATCCCTGCGCATCCCTGCGTGCCTCTCTCAACAACACCCATCTCGCGCACTTGCCCCACGACCTCCACATCCATCACCCTCGCGTCGACCTTTAAAGGTCGACACCTTTAAAGGTGACTACCCCCATTCTCTGGCCTTCATCTGCCATTCTCGTGAGATATCAACCCTTCTCCATCTTCTTCCACCTGCAGGGTGACTTCATACCAGGTGTGAGTCAAGCGACGACGACAAGGGGTTTCACCTCAGGCGTGATCTGGCGACGATCACTTGTCGTTGCAGCTGCATCAGTATAGTTGCCCAGCTCAAGCTTGTCGTGCTCTAGAGCAATAACCAGAGGTCTGTAGAAGCCTTCTTCCCCAGGAATCCATCTACCATCTACAGGTGATGTTCTTCTCCTTCTCTCTTCCTCATTACATTCTCTCTCCTCTTCATCCACTTCATCACTCACTCATCAAAACGCAAAACTAATCTCATTCCAACGATAAATCACACGTTGTAAATGCAACAGTGATTTTTATTGAATTTTTTGGGAACTTTGTTCAACCTATTAATCTGTTATTCGATCCAGCTAAACAAATATCACAAGTTCCCATGTTCACAGCGGAACTTCCCCTGTTTCACCTCCTTCCACCTCTGTACGCACACCCCACCCCACCCCCCACCCCCGGCCGTCACTGTGCTTTCACTTGCAGGACATCCGATGACCCCGCGCACACCTCCACGTGGCCGAGCACAGCTTGCTAACTCACCAGCAGCAACTGCACCACCATCGCCTTTGACGTCCACAAACGCTGACGCCCACCTCGCGCCACACAGCAATGCACCCTGCGTGCGCATGTGGTCGCCGCTACGCAACACCCACCTCTGCATTGTTCTCCTCTGCTACAACAACTCCCCCACGGGGTACCCTACCTGCACCCCATGCTCAACGCCACTCTACGCCACTCAAAGCAATCACACGCTCCAACGACATACGCATACCGACCCTTCCAGCTCAGGAGAGAAACTCACCATACGCGTATGCCCTGTTGAGTACCGTCCTCAACCTGAAGGATATGAGGAATCCTCAAGCGCATCACGGAAGCGTGTTGATCGCATCTCATGCGATCGGGGCGACTAGTCGCACTAGTCGCTAGGTGCAGCGGAGTTTAAACAAATTTAAATCAAGAGATGAAACCACATGATCACAAGAACATTTCTTGGATCGTTTCATAAAACCACAAAGTATTAGAAATACCTCTTGAAGCATGGTTGCGATCACGAGATCTCTAAAGCATGAGATCCTCCTGACTCAAGCTTGATCTACGAAGATGGCACTTGCGGGCACGATGATGAGACGTGTTCCACCCGCAATCCTCGATGAAGATCCAAACTTTGAATCTCATGATTTCGTCCAACGAAATTCGATGATGGAGATCCAAGAGCAAATGAAGCGACAACACAACGGCGTAGAGACGATTGCTATTCCCTCAAAACAAAGGGTGGACGGCCACCTTAGAGAGAGAGATGACAAGAGTGAGATAGAGAGAGAGAGAGAGAGTAGGCGTGTAGAATGAATGTATCTCAAAGGGCTAGGGTTGCCCTTTTTATATACTAGTTTGGGAGTCCATGGATTACAATCCACGGCATACACAAAATCAATGGTTAGATTGATACGTGTATTAAATCAATGGCCATGATCATTGTTGTTCAAAAACAACAACATATTAATTTATATTAAATTAAATATATGTTGTATTATCATGAACATAATTTAATTCAATAAATAAATCAATAATCACAAGATAATGATATGATAATTAAAAAGATAATTATCCACGCAAATTACATGGGGTATCACCCATGACCAAGTCATGGGTAACGCCACCTCAGGTTATTTGGTGGATTATCCTCTTTTATAATTTATATCACTATCTCTCATTTATCTTGCAACATTATCCACTAAATTAATTCTAAATTAATTAATGTATATTTATTGCAAGATTATCCATTAAATTAATTCCCAATTAATTAGTGAATATTTCAATCATGCCATTAAAAATATGTGAATCATATTCACAGCCCAAACTAAATTGTAAATTACATTTTCAATTAATTGCTTAATGTGAATCCAATTCACATTAAAAATTAACAAATGCTATTTACAAAGGTGCTCTCTCTCTCTAATATATTATAAATCATATTTATAATATGTATACTCAGATATTATAGATAGCACTATCCACAATCTGTATTTCCTTGATAATTAAATCCCATTTAATTATCTTGGATAATCATTCTCATAATATGAATCCCATTCATATTATTCTTGATAATTAAATCTCATTTAATTATCAACATCTTGTTGCTTGGATACATAATTCATCAAATAAATTATTCTTGAACTCCTTCAAGAATAATGTACTTTCTCCGCAGATACTTGGAGATAAGGACGGGGTGGTTGTATTGTTCCACGTGTAGTGACTTGGATGTTGAGATCTCATCTCAAATCCAGATTTTACGTACCTCCCACATATGCTTGATTAAATCAAGATCGCAAATCTAATCTTCTTATTGCATCGGAATCTCATTCAGACCAATGTCCAACGCTTGGACCAAGACCAAATTGCTTCTCTACTAAGAGGAGTCACTAAAATCCAGACCTGTTTCATCACTCCCTCAGAATGGATGCGTCATGGTTATACAATCGTTTATGGTCACATCACCCTCAGGTATTCCCAATACCTGTACATCCTGCATACTGGAAGATCTATGATCAACCTGAAGATGTAGATCAATTTTACACTGTCTTCTTCAGGGTTTGATCACCAAGTTTCTCAATCTTGGTCATTGGGAATCGGTATTGATCGTATGCTTTCCCAAAGCATATATCATACCTTCAAATTCATGTAATGCTTCCAAAGCACGATGGCCATGCATGGAGTTTGATCGGTCCAAATACCTCATGAGTAAGCTCATGTCTTCCGATTCATAAGTGAACCTGTATGATCCCTTTGAAAGATTGTATTACTCATATGCCCTTACATGCACACCAGCGCGCCAGTGTATAGACCTTGGTTAGGTCATCAACCTATTGGTCTGCCAAATGTACACACTCAGACTTATGGTAACACATCTGTCTCCAGTCAGAGGATGTGTGCCTATGCTGTGAAAGCATTCAACATAGGACTTAGGTTATCTCGATCTCTCTAAGTCAACCCTTTGACCTAACTAATCTGACACCTCAGAATCACTATTCCCATGCAGAGGACCTGCATCAAGAGGTCGGTCGGTTATCAAACTCTGTGAGAAAGGATTGCCATCTCCAACTCAGGTTGGAGATCATCTCTTAACAATCATTTGACGGTGCTTGATGAGTCCTCAATCTAACCCTTTAGATATTCATCCAAGCACCAGCCTCTATGATTCAATTATTGAATCAACAGATGTATGATTATTAAGATGGCCATGGTACATAACCCTAATTGTACTAAGGGACCTATTATGCTAATTATTTATTCCTCATTTCAGATCAGGGAATGATATTTGCAATAACATTTATTGCATAATGGCTCGCCGAGGGCTCGCATGTCCAACACAACCATCACACAGCCTGTGTGTGGTAGTGCATGCATGGTCACGCCTCGCCAGCCCCCATCGAACACACCCAAGTTGGAACTCTTCCAGTGGCCTGGAGTAGTATATTTGTGCCTCTTGTACGTGCCAGCGCACCTCTTGAACGCTCCTCACCACTGCCACGAACATCCTTCACCTCGCCATCGAGCCCTCTAATGAAGCATCTTCGCATCACCGAAGACGGTCACGCACTTCTTTATGCCCTACACCCGCACCGAGGATCGCCAGCCCCCGTCTCCTGGCCGACTCCTCCAGCGGTCTGCTCCTTGCCTAGTTGTTCCCTCCCTCGCGTGCCCCTACATGTTACTTCTACCTAACGTGCGAGGCACATGAGGTCAGGGGGTCATTTATAGAACGACACTCTATTTTCTAGCGTATCACAAGCAACCCCCAAGACTGGAAGCTCAAGTACTATGCACATTAGGAGTGTTAAATTTTGCCAAGCCCCCTGCAAATCATTCCCAACTAGCTATCACGTGAGGCATACGTGCTTCACTGGAGAAATTTCAAAAAGACCTCCCGAAGCATAGGTAACTACATAAATGTCCTCATCAGCATACTTAATTTTTATTAATTTTATTTCTGTATTGCATTTTGTACCCTATCTTTGCACATCATTTTTGACATTTATTTTGCATTATTTTATCATTCTAAAAATTTCTCATTGTAGAACAACTCATGCTTTAACTTTGTGAAGGCTTGTTACATTTTTGTGAGCTTCGACGATTTTAATATAATCTTTTTTGTGGACAATTGCACATTTTGCCCAAATGTATGCCTTTAATTGATTATGAAATTGGTTGGTATTCCAAAAATCACCAAAAAAAATAGAATAGGTCTAGTTTAAGTAGTTCTACATTGTGCCCAAAAATCACATATTTGCAAGCATCACGAGGCCTTAATAAATAAATTGGTGTTTTGCTTAATTTATTTTTAATAGGTCCAAAATTAATCATTTTCAGGTCTAATATTTTTCCTAGAATCATCTCTTATAGAAGTATCTAGGATGATTTTTATCTTTTAAAATGATTTATTTTGATATTTATTAAAATTAATTTTGCAAAAATCACCCTGTATTCATTTTTAATTCGTAGTAAATTCATTTAGAGTCAAAAAATTCTAAAAAAATTCAATCACTTAATTTTATTGCATTTAGCATTTGGGCCAAGTTTCATAATTTTTGGACTTAATTTAATTATAATTCACATTTTAACTTTAAAATTTGGCTTGAATTTCTTCGCAATTTCTATATTGCATAAGAAAAGACCAAAGAAAATATTCTCCCGAAAACATAACATCGGAATTGACTTCGAATTAATCTAAGGAAAAAGTTGCCTCCCTGAGTTCGACCTAGGTCTTGCCCAAGTAAAATAAATTACCGCTTGTGTTTAATTAACTATTAATCAAAGTGTTTTTTGATAAGTCTGATTTTACCTGACTACAACGAACTTCACTAAATTTAATCGTTGATCTGGTTGAATTAAGAAGGGTAATGTGAGATTTTTCAAATGGTACGAGAACCCAAATGGGAGCTGCTTTAAAGATGCAATTACAAATTAGTAAAAATCTCTCTTCGATTATCTTCTTGATGTCTCAATAGCCGACGCGATCCATGAATCGTCGTTCTCCAATGCACTTCGAGATGCGTCGAATTCTAGAAAGCCGCTCCAAGTCCACCGGGCCCTTGCATAGAATGTAATATATGTTAGAGAGAGACGGAAAGAAAAGGGGAAATTTTTGGGAAAGAAGGAATAATTACAAGTCGGTTTGGGGGTCAGACTACCCGAACGAATAGAAAACATAAATCCAATTTTCTAAAGTGGTCCTAAGTTGTTTGTCTCCCTGGCAACGAAGCCATTTGAAAAACCCCATATTACACTTCTTAATTCAACTGGATTAACTATTAAATTTAGTGAAGTTCGTTGTAGTCTGGTAAAATCAGACTTATCAAAAACCACTTTGATCAGTAGTCAATTAAACGCAAGCGGCAATTTATTTTACTTGGGCAACCCCAAGGTCAAACTCAGGGAGGCAGCTTTTTCATTAGATTAATTTGAAGTCAATTATGATGTTAGGCTTTCGAGAGAATATTTTTTAGTCTTTTTTATGCAATATAGAAAATGTGACGCAATTCAAGCCAAATTCGAAAGTTAAAATATGAATTATAGTCAAATTAAGTCCACAAATTGTGAAACTTGGCCCAAATGTTAAATGCAATAAAATTAAGTGACTGCATTTTTTTGGAATTTTTCAATTCTAAATGAATTTACTACGAATTAAAAAAGAATGCAAGGTGATTTTCGCAAAAATAATTTTAATAAATACCAAAATAAATCATTTTCAAATATAAAAGTTATCCTAAATACTTCTATAAGAGATTATTCTAGGAAAAATATTAGATGTTGAAAATGATTAATTTTGAACCTATTAAAAATCAATTAAGTAAAACACCAATTAATTTATTAAGGCCTCGTGATGCGTGCAAATGATGTGATTTTTGGGCACAATGTAGAACTACTTAAACTAGACTATTGTGATTTTTTGGTGATTTTTAGAGCAACAATCAATTTAATAATTAATTGAAGGAATACATTTGGCAAAATGTGCAATTTTCCACAAAATATTAAAATCTTCGATGCTCACAAAAATGTAACAAGCCTTCACAAATTTAAAGCATGAGTTGTTGTACAATGAGAAATTTTTAGAATGATAAAATGATGCCATATGAATGTCAAAAATGATATGCAAAGATCGGGTGCAAAATGCAATACAGAAATAAAATTAATAAAAATGAAGTATGCCAACAAGGATGTTTATGCAATTACCTATACTTCGGGAGGTCTTTTTGTAATTTCTCTAGTGAAGCACGTGTGCCTCACGTGATAGCTAGTTGGGGATGATTCGCAGGGGATTGGAAAAATTTATCCACTCCTCATGTAGAATATGGCAAGATCCTTAAGCGCATCACGGAAGTGTGAGGATCACATCGTATGCGATCGGGAGCGACTAGTCGCACTAGTTGCTCGATGTAGTGGAAATTAAAATTTTTGATGTGACGAAACCACAAGATCCAAGAACACTTCTTGGATCGTTTCGTCTAAACCACAAACAAGTAATAGGATTACCTCTTGAAGCATGGTTGCGATCGAGTCTCTAAACGAAGAGACCTCCTGTCTCAAGTCCGATCCGATGGAGGAGCCGCTTGCGAGCGTGTTGATGAAACACGCGCTCCTCGCAATCCATTTTGATGATCCAAGTAATGGATCTCCTAATCTCGTCCCATGAGATACTAAGTCTTCTTCACGAGCGAGACGCATCGAAGGAGACGGAGATCCACGAGCAAATGATCGGGAAGCATAACAACGACGCTGCGGCGATGGAGATTCTCTCTAGGGCATCCATGGTGGACGGCCATATGAGAGAGAGTGGGTGTTTAGAGAGAATGAGAGAGAGAGAGTTGTTGTCTAACTTGTAACCTAGAAGAGCAAGGGGTGCCTCTCCTTTTATAATATTTTGGTTTTATTGGATCTCAATCCATGGATAATACAAATCCAATGGCTCTCATTGATTTGTGTTTCTTTTAATGGTCAAGATTTTGTTGTAAAAATACAACAACAATTGATTTAATTTATATTAAATATATTTGATAAATCAAAATATAATTCAATCTTAAATTAAATCAAGCATACATGGAGATTATTGGATGGAGATTTCACTCTCCATATTTAGAGTGGACGGCTACCAATTTCTATAGAGAAATTGTAGCCGTCCACCCTTCCAATGTGGAAGGGTGAGATCTCCATGCAATCTCATGCAATCTTGTTGATATTTCAAGATTCATTGGAAATCTCCATGATTTTACAACAACACTTGTTGTAAATTATTCTACAAAAATAATTCATAATTATTTTGAGAATATTGCAATCTTACCATTGGAAATTTGAGAATCACATTCACAGCCCAAAATAAAATGTAAATTGCATTTTCAATTCAATGTAATTTAAGATGATGACTCTCTTGACAATCAAGATGAAAATGAAGTAAAGTAACTCATTTAATTTTGACATGATAATGAGGCTCCTGAAATCAGAAACTAAAAGGATAATTAAAGATGAAACACAAATACTTCTTCAAATGATTTTGAGGATGTACTCCATGTGTCAGTCTGAAAATGATTGGACTTCATGTGATGAAGCTCCTAAGGATCACGACATGGAAAGATGGATGTTAACAATAAAGTCTAAAGTAGACTTCATATAAAAATGTTGTATATGGACCCTCGAGGATCCACCTGAAGGATATAATTAGATCCTCAAGCGCATCACGGAAGCGTGAGCATCGTATCGAATACGACGAAGAACGACTAGTCAGACTAGTTGTTCGATGCAGCAGAAATTAAAAAAAAAATTCATACGACGAAACCACATGATCCAAGAACACTTCTCAGATCATTTTGTCTAAACCACAAACAAGTAATAGGATTACCTCTTGAAGCGTGGTTGTGATCGAGTCTCTAAACGGAAAGACCTCCTATCTCAAGTCCGATCCGACGGAGGAGACGCTTGCGAGCGTGTTGATGAAACACGTGATTCTCACAATCCATGTTGATGATCCAAGCGGCGGATCTCCTGATCTCGATACACAAGATCCGATGTCTTCTTCACGAGCGAGGCGCATTAAAGGAGACGGAGATCCACGAGCAAACGATCGGGCAGCATAGCGACGATGCTGCGGCGATGAAGAAACTCTCTATGGCATCCATGGTGGACGGCCACATGAGAGTAAGAGAGAGTAGGTGTGTAGAGAGAGAAAGAGATAGAGAGAGAGACTTATGTTCTCATTTGTGTAAAGAAGAGCAATGGGGTGCCTCTCCTTTTATAATATTTTGGGATCCATGGATCTCAATCCATGGGCAACACAAATCCAATGGCTCTCATTGATTTGTGTTTCTTTTAATGGCTAAGATTTGTATTGGTAAAAATCAACAATAATTAATTTAATTTAGATTAAATCTATATTGATAAATCAATATAAATCAATCCCAAATTAAATCAATCAAGCATGGAGATTAAGGAATCAAGATTGCCTCCTTCCATAATATTGGATTTGGTGGAAATCTCATGCAATCTCATGAGATCTCATGAGATGACATTATTCCATGGAAATCTCCAAAATTTACAACAACACTTGTTGTAAATTATTCTACAAAATAATTCATAATTATTTTGTGAATATTGCAATCTTGCCATTGGAAAATTGCGAATCACATTCACAATCCAAAATAAAATGTGAATTACATTTTTAATTAATTGTCAAATGTGAATCCAATTTACATCAACATTTAATTAACAAATGTAAATTACAAATAACTCTCTCTTATATAGTATAAATCACATTTATAATATATATGACTAATATGGATATCGCTATCCACATTATTCATATCCATGATAATTAAATCACATTTAATCATCGAGGATCTCTATTCTCGTGTGCCCAAATAATATGAATCGCATTCACATTATTCACATCTTTGATAATTAAATCACATTTAATTATCTTAGATAACTCTCCTTATAATATGAATCAAATTCATATTATTCATGATAATTAAATCACATTTAATTATCAATTTTCTCATTGCTGGGATACACATATCAACAATGAAATTATCCTGAACTCTTTCATGGATAATGCACTTTCTCCGCGGATACTTGGAGATAAGGACAGGGCGATTGTATTGTTCCATGTATAGTGACTTGGATATTGAGATCATATCTCAAATCCAGATCGCGGGCCTCTCATAGATGCTTGATAAAATCAAGACCGAAAATCTAATCTTTTCGTTGCATCTGAATCACATTCAGATCAATGTCCAACATTTGTACCAAGATCAGATTACTTCTCTACTAAGAGGAGTCACTAAAATCTAGACCCGTTTCATCACTCCCTAGGAATGGAAGCGTCATGGTTATACATGTGTTTATGATCACATCACCCTCAGGTATTCCCAATACATGTACATCCTGTATACTGGAAGACTCAGAATAGACCCGAAGTATTGTATCAACTTTATACTGTCTACTTCATGGTTTTATCAATAAGTTTCTCATTCGATCACTGGGAGTCGGTATCGATCATATACTTTCTAAAAGCATATATCATACCTAGATCTTGATCATATATTTTCCAAAAGTATATATAAAACCTACAAATTTAGTCAAGCTTCCAAAGCAAGACGACTGTGCACGGAATTTGATTCTTCCCAATATCTCATGAGTGAGCTCATGCCTTCCGGTTCAGTAAATGAACATGTATGATCCCTTTGACAGATCGTATTACTCATATGCCCTTATATGCACACCAGCGCGTCGGTGCAAAGACCTTGATTAGGTCATCAACCTATTGGTCTGCCAAATGTACATACTCAGACATATAGTAACACATATGTCTCCGGTCAGAGGATGTGTGCATGTATCGTGACAGCATACGATATAGGACTTTGGTTATCTCGATCTCGTTAAGCAACTCTTTGACCTAACTAATCTGACACCTCCGAATCTCTATTCCTATGCAGAGGACCTGCATCATGAGGTCAGTCAGATATCAGCCTAATTGAGAAAGGATTGCCATCTCTTACTCAGGCTGGACATCATCTCTTAACAATCATTTGACGGTGCTTGATGAGTCCCCAATCTAACTCTTTAGATATTCATCCAAGCACCAGCCACTATGATTCAATTATTGAATCAACAGCTATCATTAAGATGGCCATGATACATAACCCTAATAATACTAAGGGACCTATTATGCAAATTATTTATTCTTCATTTCAGATGAGGGAATGATATTCGCAATAACATTTTTTGCATAATGGCTCGTCGTGGGCCCGCATGTCCAACACCACCTATAAGGGTAAGACCCGTTAAGGTGTAAATGGATCTTCAAGAGAAAGAGCGAACTAGATGAGAAGGTAGAGACCTTCAAAGCACGGTTCATAGCTATGAACTACACATCAAAGAGAAGACATCGCTTCCGATGAGGCTTGATCTTCAGTGACCATGATTAAACCCATCAGATTATTGCTAACTATAGCTACACAACTTAACTTTAACATCTTCTAGATGGAAGTCAAGATTGTATTCCTCTATGAATATCTCTTTGAGGATATTCACATGAAGTAACCCTAGGGCTTCTTGGTTGAGGAAAGCAAGGTGTGCAATCTAAAGAACTCCATCTACGGAGTCACATAAGCATCTTGTAGTTGGAACATAAGATTTGATGAAATTATAAATGTTATGATTTCAAATAGAATCTTGATAAACCATTTGAAGCTTAGTGGGAGTGCCATTGTGTTTGTCATGCTAAATGTAGATGATATCCTAATCATTTAAAATGATATAATGAAAATAGTAAGTGTTTTATAATTTGGTTGATCCATAACTTGAGATATGATCTCAAGGATGCCTCTTGTATCTTAATTCTGAAGGTGTTCAGAAACAAAGAGAAGAAGGTATTAGGACTGTCACATTAGTGATACACCTTGGACATGTTCCATTCTTGGAAAATCCCAAGGAAGACTTCCTTCCCTTAAGATATGGTACTAACCTATCTAATAGGATAACACCTCAAAGGATGAGGAAGTGAATGCTAAAACTGGTTGCCCTTATGCATCAGTTACGAGAAGCTAAGTATATGTTAGATGTATACAAAAGCCAGATGTCTGCCATATAGTGGGAAAATAAACTGTTACTAATCCTACTATGGAGATAAAACAATTGATTGCAGTAATAACTATATCTTCAAAGAAGACAAGACTTTCGAGATAGTGATCTCTAAGCCTTATCTTCAAGAAATTAACACTTTATGGATAGTGATCTTAAAGGTTTTAACTTTGAATACCTTTGGAGATAGAGATATCTAGGAATAAGGGTATTCTAATAAGGATTATGGAAATACAGGTTATAATAATTATTGAGCAATAGTGTCCAGGACACTATAAGTGCTTTAACAAGATTGAGTATTGGTTGCATAAAATGCAACATTCGCATTGGATGCGAGCACTGTTACTGGGGGATATGCAAGTGCCGTAAAGGACTTGGCATAGTCTTTTGGGAACAGAGTGACTGATCAGCTTACCTAGCTATTTTCAAAATAGCCTATGATTGTCAAATGAGTGCGGGTTTAAATGATTAGCCCATTAATGGCTCTTTGGGCTAGTGGGAGATTTTGGTGGACATGTGAGCCCACGGTGAGCTATTATGAAATAAATGTTATTGTGAATATCATTCCCTGATCTGAAATGAAGAGTAACTAATTTGCATAATAGGTCCCTTAGTACAATTAGGGTTATGTACCATGGCCATCTTAATAATCATGCAGCTGTTGATTTAATTATTGAATCATAGAGGTTGGTGCTTGGATGAATATCTAAAGAGTTAGATTGAGGACTTATCAAGCACCGTCAAATGATTATTAAGAAATGATCTCCAGCCTGAGGAGGAGATGGCAATCCTCTCTTTAAAGGTTGATATCTAACCGATGATGCGATCATAAACTATTGTATAACCATGACGCTTCCATTCCTAGGAGAAATGAAACGGGTCTAGATTTTAGTGACTCCTCTCAGTAGAGAAGTAATCTGATCTTGGTCCATATCACGTTAAAATTCTAATTAATTATTATGAATAAGATTCACATAATTAATTATTACAAGGAAAATCACATCTCTATTCATAATACAGTGTTTTAATTTTAATAGGATTCTAATTAATCTAATTATATTAAATTAATGATCTGATTTAATATCCAACAAACATTCTTTATAGTTACTTGAAATATGGTATTATCTCAAATATGTATTATCTCGAATTTTAATAATTAGAAATACATCATGATTTCTTAAGCATTATACCAACCCTATCCGCTGTCATGGCCAGTACCGACGGGAGTGGGACAGATCGTACACGGTGCAACCTGCTACCCCAACGCTCCCCAACTAGGCACCATATCCGCCTCGAGAAAGGATAATGCAAAATAGATCACTTTGTACTTGAGATGATCATCGGTTAATCAATCGAAATTATACCATATAATAATAATCAAAATATTTTTTATTAACATCATAATGAGATTTTCTAAACAAATCCCAAATCCTATTCAAGCAACATGTTTGTTGGAATGTAGATCATGTAGCCAATTTTGTGATGTAGATCACATCCAATCAATTATTGGTTAAGACAATGTCATTTAAGGAAATAATTATCTTAAAATATTTCAAAAATATTTATCCGTAATTATTTCAGGAAATTAAATCATTTAATTTCACTAATTTCTTAAATGACAATCATTAGGTTCTTGATTAGGAAAGTAATTCCAGCAGTGACCCTCACTTACTAAAAATACCATATCTTAATTAATTTAAATCCAAATTAAGCAAAATAAGTTTCTAATATTTGATAATTTATTTACAACAGAACCTAAGTGATTTGTACGTATTTCAAGGCATTTCAGAACCACAATTAACTCTTTAATTACGTTAAGATTTGCAGTCCCCGAAACTGTGGATACATGTTCACGAAAATGACCATAACTTGAGCAACCGGATTCAAAATCACGCAAACTCAGATCCTACGGTTTCCTTATTTAATGGGAAAAAATCCAGTTATTATTTTTGTGTTTAAATAATTTAAATAGGGCTGAAAATAATCACTAAATAGAAATGCAAAAATGAAATGCAAGAAAATTTTCGCAAACCCTAATGAACCCAAGTCGTCCTCGGTTCATGGATCGCATCCAAAACCTTCAACCTGTCTCTAATACCACTTGTAGGATATGGCGAGATCCTTAAGTGTATCACAGAAGTGTGAGGATCGCATCGTATGCGATTGGGAATGACTGGTCGCACTAGTTGCTCGATGCAGCGAAAATTAAGATTTTTCATGTGATGAAATCACATGATCCAAGAACACTTCTCGGATTGCTTTGTCTAAACCACAAATAAATAATAGGATTACCTCTTGAAGTGGTTGCGATCGAGTCTCTAAACGAAGAGACCTCCTGTCTCAAGTCTGATCCGACGGAGTAGACGCTTGCAAGCGTGTTGATGAAACATGTGCTCCTCGTAATCCATGTTGATGATCCAAGCAATGGATCTCCTGATCTCGTACCACGAGATACTATTTCTTCTTCACAAGCGAGAAGCGTCGAAGGAGATGGAGATCCACGAGCAAACGATCGGGCAGCATAACGACGACGCTGCGGCGATGGAAACTCTCTCTGGGGCATCCATGGTGGACGGCCATATGAGAGAGAGAGGGTGTGTAGAGAGAATGTGAGAGAGAGAGAGTTGTTGTCTAACTTGTAACCTAGAAGATCAGGGGGTGCCTCTCCTTTTATAATATTTTGGGATCCATGGATCTCAATCCATGGACAACACAAATCCAATGGCTCTCATTGATTTGTGTTTCTTTTAATGGTCAATATTTTGTTGTAAAAATACAACAACATTTGATTTAATTTAAATTAAATATATTTGATAAATCAAAATATAATTCAATCTTAAATTAAATCAAGCATACATGGAGATTATTGGATGGAGATTTCACTCTCCATATTTAGAGTGGACGGCTACCAATTTCTATAGAGAAATAGTAGTTGTCCACCCTTCCAATATGGAAGGGTGAGATCTCCATGCAAACTCATGCAATCTGTTGATATTTCAAGATTCTTTGGAAATCTCCATGATTTTAAAACAACACTTATTGTAAATTATTCTACAAAAATAATTCATTTTGAAAATATTGCAATCTTGCCATTGGAAATTTGTGATTCACATTCACAACCCAAAATAAAATATAAATTACATTTTCAATTCAATGTCCAATGTGAATCCAATTTACATCAACATTTAATTAACAAATGTAAATTACAAATAACTCTCTCTTATATATTATAAATCATATTCATAATATATATGATTAATATGCATAGTGCTACCCACATTATTCATATCTGTGATAATTAAATTACATTTAATCATCTTGGATCTCTATTCTCGTGTTCTCAAATAATATAAATCTCATTCACATTATTTACATCTTTGATAATTAAATCACATTTAATTATCTTAGATAACTCTCTTTATAATATGAATCAAATCCACATTATTCATGATAATTAAATCACATTTAATTATCAATTTTCTCAATGCTCGGATATACATATCAACAATGAAATTATCCTTGAACTCTTTCGAGGATAATGCGTTTTCTCTACGGATACTTGGAGATAAGGACAAGGCGATTGTATTGTTCCATGTATAGTGACTTGGATATTGAGATCATATCTCAAATCCAGATCTCGGGCCTCCCATAGATGTTTGATTAAATCAAGACCGCAAATCTAATCTTCTCATTGCATCTGAAACACATTCAGATCGATGTCCAACATTTGGACCAAGATCATATTACTTCTCTATTGAGAGGAGTCACTAAAGTCCAGACCCATTTCATAACTCCCTAGGAATGGAAGCGTCATGGTTATACAATCGTTTATGATCACATCACCCTCAGGTATTCCCAATACCTGTACATCCTGCATACTGGAAGACTCTGAATAAACCCGAAGTATAAGATCTATTTAACATTGTCTACTTCGATCATTCGATCATTGGGAGTTTCCATCGATCATATACTTTCCAAAAGTATATATCATACCTAGGTCTTGATCATATACTTTCCAAAAGTATATATCAAGCCTACAAATTCAATCAAGCTTCCAAAGCGAGACGATCGTGCACGGAATTTGGCTCTTCCCAATATCTCATGAGTGAGCTCATGTCTTCCGGTTCAGTAGATGAACCAGTATGATCCCTTTGAGAGATCGTATTACTCATATGCCCTTGTACGCACACCAGCGCATCGGTGTATAGACCTTGATTAGGTCATCAACCTATTGGTCTGCCAAATGTACATACTTAGACATATAATAACACATCTATCTCCGGTCAGAGGATGCGTACTTGTATCATGACAGCATACGATATAGGACTTTGGTTATCTCAATCTCGTTAAGTCAACTCTTTGACCTAACTAATCTGACACCTCTGAATCTCTATTCCTATGCAGAGGACTTGCATCAAGAGGTCGGTCAGATATCAGCCTAATTGAGAAAGGATTGCCATCTCCTACTCAGGCTGGAGATCATCTCTTAACAATCATTTGACGGCGTTCGATGAGTCCTCAATCTAACTCTTTAGATATTCATCCAAGTACCGGCCTCTATGATTCAATAATTTAATCAACAGTTGTATAATTATTAAGATGGCCATGGTATATAACCCTAATTGTACTAAGGGACCTATTATGCAAATTAGTTATTCTCTATTTCAGATCAGGAAATGATATTCACAATAACATTTATTACATAATGGCTCGTCATAGGCTCGCATGTCCAACACCTCATGTGTACAATACATGAGCTTCCAGGCTTGGGGGTTGCTTATGATACGTTGGAAAATAGAGGGCCGTCCTGCAAATGACCCCCTGACCTCACGTGCCTCGTATGTTAGGTGGAAATAACATGCAGGGGCACGCGAGGGAGGGCACAACTGGGTGAGGAGCGGACCGCTGGAGGAGTCGGCCAGGAGGGCAACTGGTGTTGCGCCTCACGGAGGAAGACAGGGAGAGGGCGCGTGTGGTAGGGGTTGGCGATCCTCATTGCGGGTGTGGGGCGTGAAGAAGGGCGTGACTATCATCAGTGATGCAAAGATGTTGCTTCAGAGGGCTCGATGGTGAGGTAGAGGATGTTCGCGGTAGTGGCGAGGAGCGTCCAGGAGGTGCGCTGGCACATACAGGCGGTGTGTGTATACTACTCCAAGCCGTTGGCTGGGTTCCAACTTGGGTGAGTTCGGCGGAGGATGGCGAGGCATGACCGTGTATGCACTACCGCACGTAGGTTGTGTATGGTTGAGGACGGTGCTCGACAGGGTGCGTGCGGATGGCGAGTTTCTCTCCTGGGCTGGAAGGATCGGCGTGCATCCGTCTTTGGAGCGTGTGACTGCTTCAAGTGACATAGGGTGGCGCCGAGCATGGGGTGCAGGAAGGGGTACCCATGGGGGAGTTGTTGTAGCGGAGGAGAATAGTGCAGAGGCGGGCGATGCATAGCAGCCGTCGCAGGTGGCTATACACGCAGGGGTGCATCTGCTGCGTGGCGCGAGGTGGGTGTCGGCGGTTGTGGACATAGAAGGCGATGGCGGTGCAGGTTGCTGCTCGTGAGGGAGGAAGGTAGCTGTGCACGACCGTGTGGAGGCTTGCGCGGGGTCGTCGGATGTTCTGCAAGTGAAAGCACAATGGCGGCCGGGGGGGTGTGCGTACGGAGGTGGAAGGAGGTGAAACAGTGGAAGTTCCCCTGTGAACAGGGGAACTTGTGGTATTTTTAGCTGGATCGAGTAACAGATTAATCATTTGAACAAAGTTCTCCAGAAAATTCAATAAAAATCACCGTTGCATTCACGACATGTGATTTATCCGTTGAAATGAGATTAGTTTTGCGATTTGATGAGTGAGCGATGAAGTGGTGAAGAGAGAGAAATTAATGAGGAAGAGAAAAGTAGAAGAACATTACCTGTAGGTGGCGGATGGATGCCTGGGGAAGAAGACTCTCTACAAGCCTCTGGTTATCGCTCCAGAGCACGACAAGCTCGAGTTGGGCAATTGTACCGATGCAACTACAATGGTGAGTAATCGTCGCCAGATCACACCTGAGGTGAATCCCCTTGTCATCGTCGCTCAAGACTCACACATGTAATCTGTCACCCCGCAGGTGGAAGGAGCAGGTGAAGGGTCGATATCTCACGACAATGGTGGATGAAGGGCATAGAATGGGGGTCATCGACCTTTAAAGGTCGACGTGAGGGTAATGGATGTGGAGGTCGTCGGGTAAGCGCGCGAGGTGGGTGAGGTTGACGAGGGAGGGGTGGAGAGATGCGCGGGGATGGCCTGCTCCGCAGGCCACGGGAGTGAGGGGAGGGAAAGGTCATGCGCAGGGTGCGTGCATGGGAGAGGAGAGAGAGAATGGGAGGAAGTGGGATGGAAGGAAGAGAGAGAAAGGAAGAGATCTGGGTCGTTGGTGAAATACCCCTTCATCCAACGGTCCAGGATGAAGGAGCTAAATGGACTAAGTGGGGGAAGGAGGAGGTGACACGTGGCAGCTCCAGGAGCTGCCACATGTAGCTCCTAGAAAATTCAAAAATTAAATGCAAAGAAAATTCGAAAAGAAACAACAAAATGTGTCAAATCAAAATGTGATCAACACGAAAGTTACTCGTCTCGATGAGATCTACAACTTTTGTAAGGGCCGAAAATCAAAAGAAGTCATATGTACAAAATGTATTTTTGGGTGGTACCTTATAGATAAAAAATACTGCATTTTATCTGTTGTTAATTTTTATCATTTTTACATAAGAGAAATATCAAAATAAAAATAGAGAAAATATGATAGGAATATTTATAATTTAATCTTTTCTATTTCTACTAATTAAAAAATAAAAAAAATAAAATACAAGAGCACAAAGGTCAATATGTACAATATACAATAGGGGGCCAAAACCCAAGTTTTGCATACAATCTCTGAGTTTAATGAAATTGATCTTGTTTTAAAGCTCTTTGAATTTATATTATTTTAAAAGTGAGTAGACCTAAATTGGACACTGTATGAGAGACATATATGCACTTTAAGGTTCTTAATCTCAACTTGGGTAGGGTTTTATTGGTCTATTTTACAAGTTAGTATTTTTTTGATATTTTCCCTTTATTAGTGATAGTAGTATATACACTGTGGAGTTGATTTTATTGGATTTGGAGTTAGTATAAAATATATACATGTAGGGTATTTACATGTGATTTTTACAAGTGAATTGGGCTTCTTATTTAATGCATATATGAATGCTAAAATGCAGATATTATTTATGCATGCATGAATGCTAATTATGCAATATAAGTGGAAATATGCAGCTAATTGCTCGGGAACAAAGATCTATTTTCAACTTTTAGAGTGATGAATCACATATTCATCAGTCCCTCAAAAAGCTAGGTATAGGGAGGAATGTCGATTTCTTTTTGTTTTCTCTCAACTACATTTAGTACGAGCTGCATTCCACTTCGTGTCGCGAGGAAATAACACAAGCTAAGTATGGGAGTGTTTGTATATACTTTATCCATAGCTCGTACTTTAATTGTTTTCATCTAACATCGGGGATGCGTACAAGTAGTCTATATTATGTATATAATACTAAATTTTTCTGTAAATAATACATGTTTTTCAAAAAAAACAGAAACAACAAAAAACAACAAAAAAACTTTTTGCATAAAAATTCATCACTCATGGTCTTGCATTTCATTAAGCATCCCATGCATCCATACATTCCTTGGTTGGTGTATTCCTGACACATTCACATTCACTCAAGGTTTGAGGATTTGAAAGACACTCGATTTCTGAGATCTTGAGAGAATGAGCTAACTAGCCTTAGTCATAAGGGTTTTAAACTTAATAATCCACACTTCTCTAGTTTGAAAGATTTGAGCGTTATATTGCACTCTTCATACCTACCCTCTAAAGAATATGATCAGCACATCACTTTCACAACTACATGATTGATGAGATGAGTTGAGTTATCACTTGAGGAACTAGGACTGGAGATTTGAGCCTGGGCCTGATCTAATGATACTCTAGGAAGGGATAAAGTTAATAAAGGCTTCAAGAAACCTGAGTGTCAGTAAAACCCTAGCCAGTATATGAACAAGTTCATATGCTATCGTTTGATATTTACCTATGTGCCGAGTGTGATGAACATAAATAATTGTTGATCAGTGTGCGTTAACTTTTGGTAAAAATAGTGGAGCTAGTCAAAAATAAAAAAAAATAAAAAAACATATCAAGAAAAAGCTCTATCCATACAATTCAAATTCAATAGAGCTTCCACCAATGGCGAGCGTTCCTAACCATTTTCAAAGTGTCCACTTGGACCAAATGCTATTAGGACCAAGGAGTCAGGCTAGCGCCATAAAATGGTTTTGCGTCGTATAGTAATACAAGTATGGGTGTCGAAGGTATCTTAGATTCTCAAAACAGACACACCAAGGTGTACTCCTCAAAAAACAAGTGCAGACGACTCCAAATTCTCTTGACGGATACATTGATCAATAAAAATAAAAATATACAAGTATTCAGTAATAAGTCACTCGAGAGGCCCCTTGTTCCAATGTGGGGGAGAGAGAAAGATATACATAATCCTATGCCCTCCATCATATGGCCATCCATCTACACTTTCAAGTTTGACAAACAAATGAGACGGTGGATTGAATATAAGAACCGACTTATTCCCTATTATTGAGGATTAGGTCTAGGGGAGAGTTTCCTGGACTAGAACTGAAGGATATGGTAAGAACCTTAAGCGCATCACGAAAGTGTGAGGTTCTCATCGAATGTGATCGGGAGCGACTAGTCGCACTAGTTGCTCTGCGCAGTGGAATTTAAAAAAAAATTCAATACGATGAAATCACATGTTCCAAGAACACTTCTTGTATCGCTTCATCTAAACCACAATTAGGTACTAGGGTTACCTCTTGAAGTGTGGTTACGATCGAGTCTCTAAACGAAAAGACCTCCTTTCTCAAGTCCGATCCAATGGAGGAGATGCTTGTGAGCGTGTGATGAGAAGTGTGCGCCTCGCAATCCATGTTGATGATCCAAGCGACAAATCTCCTGATCTCATCTCACGAGATTTGATGTCTTCTTCAGGAGCGATGCGCGCCGAAGGAGATGGAGATCCACGAGCAAATAGTCTGGCAACAAAACGGCGATGTTGTGGTGATGGTGACTCTCTCAAGGGCTTCATCGTAGACGGCCACAATGAGAGAGAGAGAGGACATGTAGGGAATGAGAGAGAGCATTTGTCGATATTGTAATCGTATGTCACTGATGAAACCCGATTTCATCATCATAATTTTCCACTATTAACCCCCTTGCTTAAATTTGTGTCAATAAAAACCAGATAATGTCCTATAATTATCAGAGTCTTGAATAAATTAAAAATCACAAAACTAAAATTCGTGGTATTTTTAGCCTTAAAAATACCCTCAAAAATATTTTGTGGCTTCAGATGTCCTCATCTCCAGTTTTGGTCACATGAAACTTGTAGATCTCATCGAGATCTACAACTTTCACGTTTTGAGTTTTCTCTAATTCGGCCATTTAGCCCCTCACAAATAAACATTTCTATCTGAATAATCTGATTGGGCCACGTGGCCCTTTCTGGTTGAGCCATGTGGCCCGGCTCCCTTGCATTAGCCGCCCGCACCCCTGGCCATTGGATTTCTTTTTGAATCCAACGGCCCAGCTCTCTCCACATTCGCTCTTAACCCACCGCCGTATGATCTTCCCGGGATCTCATCTCGGCCACCCGTGCCCGCCTTCCCCTCCTTGCGCCACATGGCAACTTTTGTACCTCACGATCATCTTTGTTTGCCCCATCACAATCATTGTCTTCACGTCAATTAACAACCATCCGATCTCGTTCCCCACCTTTCATCACAACCACTCGTGCCCACCTCTTCATCCTTACGACACGTGGCACCTCTGTACACCGTTTGATCGCGCCCTTGTCCCTTCAATCTCAGCTGCTACCTCCACATCGATTATCAGCCCTTCGATCACAAATCCTACGCTCATCATCACCGTCCGTAATCGCCCTCACCAGATGCAACATGTGGCATGCTCCATCACCATTCGATCGACACCTCCTTCTCATATGGTTCCTCCACCCACGCCTTAATTTCACCACGACACGTGGCACGATCCTGGACCTTTGATCATTTCGCCCGTGATCTAATCCACGCCGCTCCTTAGCACCATCTTCTCAGCCGTTGGATCGCAAGATCCAACGGTTGAGACTTCATCTTCCACCTCCGACCCCTCCTCTTTCCCACGATAGCATCTCATTACCTACCTTTCCCTTCCCTTTATCTCCATCTCCTCCGACTACCTCTCCCCTTGCCAACCGCATCACCACGCATCCCTATCGCCCTTCTTCCTCGTGAGCACTTCCACAACCCATGTAGGACTACCAATCACCCCATATTCCCCACTCAAACCACCACGGTCACCACCTGAACCGCCAACCTCCACCCTTCAAATATGCCCTCCCCTTCGCCCATTTTCGATGTCAACCTTTATGCGGGGGGAGGCCCAGCCCTCCCCCATCTTCCTGTGATAGAGGCAGATGGCGGATTTGAGCGATGACGACTATCCCCTCCGGTGTTGACCCATCGCCGACCATGGAGGTCTTGCGGAGCTCCAAGCCCGCTCGAGTTGCCTCCACTGGCTGAGGAGGTCCAGCGAAGACCAGATCTCTCCCTCGGAGCTCGTGCACAAGCCGCCGCCTCCATCTTCGACCAGGTAAGGCTCTTAAACTTTCCTATGCATTTTCTCTAAGTTTGCTTAATTTATTAGGTTTCTCCAGTCATCGTCAACCCTCTTCCTTCATCCCTCGAGCTATACCCCACTCTCACCTTGCACGCGCTCCCTTCCATTCACGTTCTTCTTCCCCCAGAACCTCATCGCCTTCCGACCCATCTCCTCTGCCACCCACGGTGGAGGAGCGCCGAGCTCCCGCCTTCTTCGTCATAGTAGCTCTCGCCTCACATCACTTCACATGAGCACAACACACTGCATTCTTTGGTTTTGCGACTAACGCTATAGAGACTCAAGACCTCAGTGGACGGAGACTTAGCTGGCGTATTTTGGCCGAGCCTCTCTTCCTTCATCATAGCGTCGATGGCTTAATCGCGGAGGTTCGATATCTCCCCCGAGTTACCAGCATCCTCGACATCCTTCACAGTAGCTCAGGGGAGGCCCACCGCATCCGAGAACCAGCGGCAGAGCTCCAGCCCCTTCGTCGGAGTCCGAACGTCGCCGCCAACTACAGATGATGGAGAAGGAGTAGTTGCCATCAGATGGCCCTCTCCAGGGGATCATCTAATGGTCTAGATGAATCCACATCGGCCATAAGCGTCTTCTTCAGATATCGTTGGATTTCCAACATCCAACGGATTACGATGGGCCACGTGTTAGAGCCAGAGCACCTCCGAGCCTCAAATTCCGACCCATTAGGCTTGGAGCTCCCGAGCCTAGTCGAAGCTGCATCCGAAGCTACATCGAGCCCGAAGCATCAGCCGAGCCTCAGAGGGCATCCGCGCCTGAGCGCGCACGTGTTTTGCACGTGCAAACTTGGGTTATTTGCAGAGAGGTCCTCAGACGTTCCCCAATTTGCAAAGAGGCCCAGAGCTCACGCGCCGGCCATGCGCGCCTGGGACATTTTGCACTCGTACCCTTGCGGGTTTGAATAATTGCAATAATGCCCCCGCGCGTGTGGCTTTTTACAGGGAAGGACTCGCACTTTATTTTTATTGCACTTTAGTCCCTCTCAGGGACCTGTTTGTAGTTATCTTTTTATGTTTTATTGTACTTATGCCCTTGTCTTCTTTCATGCATATCTTGAGCACCGTATCTCCGTTTTAGTTTATTTCAGTTCCATTTCGAAGCTTATTTGATAATCTTTCTAATGGCATGCTCAATTTTTATTTTAGACACTGTAATTATGTTGTATGATTTTAGTCGACATGTGTCTCTTAGTGCTTTAACCTATGCCTTGGTTAAAATATCCATCAAGCTTGTCATTCGAGATTAAATCTGAAATCGACTCATTTTAAAATTTGCTCACCATATTTATTCTGATCTACAGCATATTAATTTATGCATTGCATTTTATCGCATTTACTTGCATGATAAAAAAATAAAGAAAAAATGCATGTTGATTCTTTTCTTTAATGCATTATCTTGACTTCATGCATACTTTGACCTATGTTCTTAACTCAACACTTAGATAGACAAAAATCTGGATAATCACGAGAGAGGCTCATGTCCCTGAGTTCGACCTTGGTTTCTTGCCAAGTAAAATAAAAACATGACCATCTGATTCTTATTAACATATCAATTAGATGGTCTTTGATAGACCAAATTCGGCCCGACTGCAATGACATATCAAGTGCTAATTCCATGATAGTAAAGGGCCGAATTTGCGGTTTATCAGATGGCACCGTTGCCGGGGACACGGCTCATTTCTTGTATTATTTGGATTTTTTATTTATTTAATTAAATGTTTCTTTTTTATAGGTCAAGTTATCCATTTGTCTTGCATTATAAAATTTTCTTTTCGATTGATCTCTAACCGTTGCTTTTGTAGCAGGGCCTTTAATTATTCAAGGAGCGAGGAGCAGGAGCTACCCGTTGCGAGGAGTCGCAGAAGCACGCTTGGAGCACGCCGAGGAAAAAAATGTCATTTTCTGCATATCATTGTCGTATGTAATAACCGTCTTTACAGCGGTCTTCGATCGAAGGCTCGCGATTGTAAAAGAATGATTATATGTGGTTGTGTGGGGATCGTCCCCACTTTAGTGTCAACCTAGGACCAGGCACGCGGCTCTCCGAGCTTATATTGTCATTCAAATTTTTATGTGCTTGCTCGTAGGTAGGACACACAAAAAAAATTTAATTAGACGGACATAATCTTGCTTCACTTAGCCAAATCTAATCGACATTCTCTCCGCTAATAGAAGCATGATTAGGTGCGGCTTTCTGATCGACTTGTATACATGAGTTTTGATTTCAAAACAACCCCAGTTTTCACGTATTTTTGCCAAATCACTGCATGTTTTATCTCTTATCTTAGATCATGGTTTTTATCGGTTACGTGGTTTTTTCTCGATTTCCCCTCCTAGCTTGATCACATAGGTTAAACGGAAAATGGGATAGAATGGTAGATGATGATTGCTTGATTTTGTGCTCACCTTAATTCAGTGACAACCTTAAATAATAACTGGGACTGTTAATTGCATGTCAACCTAAAATGGAGTAAAATTTTGTTTTGGGAGAGCAACACCCTCGTTTCCGCTTTGATTTCTACTTAAACATTTTTCTCCGCATAAACATCTAATGTTTTATCACCAATAAAATCGAAAAGATAATAAACCAACTTCGGTTGGTTTCATGTGTGAGTTGGTGAAATTGAGGGTCTTGCATGCTTGATTGAATCATGTTTGCTTCGTTACACTCCCTAGAGCCGTAAACACTCCATTCATCTCCGCAAATTCATCCACTCATATGTATATCCATCCATCTTCTTCGTTCACCTTGGGTCTCTCCCAACATCAAATCTTGTCTTTATACTTAAGCTAATCTCAGCCTAAGTATAGGGGCGACCCGAGTCCCTGTGATTTTCTCCACTCATCTTTCCTTGCCTTTATACTTAGGTTATTTCTAACCTAAGTATAGAGGGAGCCCCTCTTAATTCCTGTATATTTCTCTGTATTTAAATAGACCTATGGACTTGTATCATCTAGTGCTATGAGGACATAGCAAAGTTTAAGTATAGGGGGGTATACCGTATATACAGTATACTTACTTTAGCAAAAATCTGAAAAATTTGAAAAAATTTAAAATTTTTGGCTGAAGTTAAAATCTTTGAACTAAGAGGACTCAAATGTTTTTCACGGCTTTTTCTATACTATGTTACACTATTTTGATAAAAATATTTTCGAAAATGATTTGAAAAATGAGTTTTTCTTGTTTTGAAAAGTCTTTTTGAAAATGTTTAGAATTTTTTTTATTTGTGTGACATGGTTTTGAAAATTTTCTCTCGTTTCAAGGAAAGTGAGTCTAACCAGTGCTCTAACCTTCAACTGAAATCCATAAAAATGAGAAAATCCAAAAAACCCTTTAAGAGTCATTAGTGACTACTAAGCCCAATTAAGTAGACGCGTTCAGTGAGGGTTCGCCCTTAGCAGATTGGGTTGTTTAGAGGACATCGCGTAAGGCCCCGTCCTCAAGCAACGGGCTCTGGCCTGTACTTACATCCATACTGGCTGAATGCAGATGCATCTACTTAAATGAGTTTAGGCAGTGCTAATATCTCTTAAAGTAAAAAAAATTCTGAATGAAGGAGTTGGATTAATCCTCTATTTTCACACTTCCACCCAGGATCTGAAATGTTCAAGAAAACTCGGTTTTATGAGGTCTTGAGATTTTAGGTTAACCAGCCTTAGCCATCAGGGTCCTAGACTTAATCATCCACATTCCCCTAAATTTCTAGATTTGCATGCTATATTTCATGCTTAATCTCAGACCATTAAGAATATGATCAGCACATCACATGCACGACTGTGGTTTTGATGAGATGAGTTGACTTTTCACCTGAGGGATTGGGATGAGGGATTTGAGTCTGAACTTGATCTAATGATGCTCGAGGATGGGTAAAATTTTTAAAGGCTTCATGAAACCAGAGTGTCGGCAATTTTAGCTAGTATAAGAACTTGGTTCTTATACTAATCTGTTGACAGACCAAAGTGCCAGGGTGTGAAATAAATAAAAAATGTTGATCAGTGTGCGCCAACTCTTGGAAAAAGCAGTGGAACTAGCCAAAAATTATACAAATCAATGAAATGTCAAATAAAAGCTCTCATTCCATACAAAGTCAAATTTCAAAAGAGATTCCACCAAAGGCGAGCGCTCCCAACCATTTCAAAGGTGTCCACTTGGACCACCGCTATTAGGACCAGGAGTCGGACTTGCACCAAAAAAGGGCTCTGCATCGTAAATGTTACAAGTCTGGGTGTCAAATGTACGATAGGTACTTAAAAGAGACACACCCCAGTGTATTCCCAGGAAAACAAGTGCAGACTGCTCCAAATTTTCTTAACGGACGCACTGATCAACACCAAAAACATGTGTGGCGTAAAAAGGCACTAAGAGAGAATCCTTGTTCCAATGAGAGGGAGAGAAGAAATGACACAATCCCATGCCCTCCATTACAGGCCTTCCATCTACATTTTCTAAGTCTGACAACTAAAGAGACGGTGGATTGAACGTAAGATTTGATTTATTCCCTAGTGTTGAGGATTGGGTCCTTAGGAGAAATTCTTGGACCAAGACTTTGGGTGACGATTTGACTCTACTCTCAGAATCACAGTCAACACTAAATGTCATATCCATAGTGTATATGTAAATCAGAGAGAGTCTGGAGAATTATAGGAATTGGGTGCTTCTTGATTAAGGTTGGGATGAATTTTAGAATTTTGGACCTCTAAAATTGAGTAGACTTGAACAAATTGGATCATGTACGCACATGCACAAGGGGGTTAATCCAGCTTATTCATTTTCTTGGATGCTCGAGGATGAGCATAGTTTAAGTATAAGGGGGTGATGAAACCCGATTTCATCATCATAATTTTCCATTATTAACTCCCTTGCTTAAATTTGTGTCAATAAAAACCAGATAATGTCCTGTAATTATCAGAATCTTGAATAAATTAAAAATCACAAAAAATTCACAAAACTAACATTTGTGGTATTTTTAGCCTTCAAAATACCCTCAAAAATATTTTATGGCTTCAGATGACCTCATCTCCAGTTTTGGTCAATATGAAACTTGTAGATCTCATCGAGTCTACAACTTTCGTGTATTGAGTTTTCTCAAATTCGGCCATTTAACCCCTCATAAATAAACATTTCTCTCTGAATAATCTGATTGGGCCACGAGGCCCTTTCTGGTTGAGCCACGTGGCTCGGCTCCCTTGCATCAGCCGCCCGCACCCCTGGCCATTGGATTTCTTTTTGAATCCAACGGCCCAGCTCTCTCCACATCCGCTCTTAACCCACCGCAGTCTGATCTTCCCTGGATCTCATCTCAGCCACCCGTGCCCGCCTTCCCTCCTTGTGCCACGTGGTGACTTTTGCACCTCATGATCATCTTTGTTTGCCCCATAACAACCGATGTCTTCACGTCAATTAACAACCATCCGATCTCATTCCCCACCTTTCATCACAACCACATGTGCCCACCTCTTCAACCATACGACACGTGGCTCCACTGTACACCGTTTGATCGCGCCCTTGTCCCTTCAATCTCAGCTGCTACCTATGCATCGATTATCAGCCCTTCGATCACAAACCCTACGCTCATCATCACCGTCCGTAATCGCCCTCACCAGAGTGCGACACGTGGCATGCTCCATCACCATTCGATCGGCATCTCCTTCGCATCTGGTCCGTCCACCCGCGCCTTAATTTCACCACGACACGTGGCACGATCCTGGACCTTTGATCATTTTGCCCGTGATCTAATCCATGCTGCTCCTTAGCGCCATCTTCTCAGTTGTTGGATCGCAAGATCCAACGGCCGAGACTTCGTCTTTCACCTCCGGCCTCTCCTCTCCACTTTCCCACGATCGCATCTCGTTACCCACCTTTCCCCTTCCCTCTATCTCCATCTCCTCCGACTACCTCTCCCCTTGCCAACCGCATCACCACGCACCCCTATCGCCCTTCTTCCTCGCAAGCACTTCCACAACCCATGTAGGACTCCCAGTCGCCTCATATTCCCCACTCAAACCACCACGGTCACCACCTGAAATGCCAACCTCCACCCTTCAAATACGCCCTCCCCTCCGCCCATTTTCGATGTCCACCTTTATGCGAGTGGAGGCCCAGTCCTCCCCCATCTTCCTGTGACAGAGGGAGATGGCGGATTTGAGCGATGACGACTATCCCCTCCGGTGTTGACCCATCGCCGATCATGGTGGTGTTGCAGAGCTCCAAGCCCGCTCGAGCTGCCTCCACTGGCTGAGGAGGTCCAGCGAAGACCAGAGCTCTCCCTCGGAGCTCGCGCACAAGCCCTCGCCTCCATCTTCGACCAGGTAAGGCTCTTAAACTTTCCTATGCGTTTTCTCTAAGTTTGTTTAATTTATTAGGTTTCTCCAGTCATCGTTAACCCTCTTCCTTCATCCCTCGAGCTATGCCCCACTCTCACCTTGCGCACGCTCCCTTCCATTCACGTTCTTCTTCCCCCAGAACCTCATTGCCTTCCGACCCATCTCCTCCGCCACCCACGGCGGAGGAGCACCGAGCTCCCGCCTTCTTCATCATAGTAGCTCTCGCCTCACATCACTTCACACGAGCACAACGCATTGCATTCTTTGGTATTGCGACTAATGCTACAGAGACTCGAGACCTCAATGGACGGAGACTTCACCGGTGTATTTTGGCCAAGCCTCACTTCCACCATCAGAGCATCGATGGCTTAATCGCGGAGGTTCGACGTCTCCCCCGAGCTACTAGCATCCTCGACATCCTTCACAGTAGCTCAGAGGAGGCCCACCTCATCCGAGAACCAACGGCGGAGCTTCAGCCCCTTCGTCGGAGTCCGAACGTCGCCGCCAGCTGCAGATGATGGAGAAGGAGCAGTTGTCATCGGATAGCCCTCTCTAGGGGATCATCTAACGGTCCAGATGAATCCACATCTGTCATAAGCATCTTCTTCAGATACCGTTGGATTTTTAACATCCAACGGACTACGATGGGCCACGTGTCAGAGCCAGAGCACCTCCGAGCCTCAGCGTCCCACCCATTAGGCTTGGAGCTCCCGAGCCTAGCCGAAGCTGCATCCGAAGCTACATCAAGCCCAAAGCATCAGCCCAGCCTCAGAGGGCATCCGAGCCTGAGCGCGCGCGTGTTTTGCACGTGAAAACTTGGGTTATTTGCAAAGAAGTCCTCAGACGCTCCCCAATTTGCAAAGAGGTCCAGAGCTCATGCGCTGGCCATGCGCGCCTGGGATATTTTGCACTCGTACCCTTGCGGGTTTGAATAATTACAATAATGCCCCCGCGTGTGTGGATTTTTATAGGGAAGGACTCGCACTTTATTTTTATTGCATTTTAGTCCCTCTCAGGGACCTGTTTGTAGTTATTTTTCATGTTTTATTGCACTTATGCCCTTATCTTCTTTCATGCATATCTTGAGCACCGTATCTCTGTTTTAGTTGATTTCAGTTCCATTTCGAAGCCTATTTGATAATCTTTCTAATGGAATAATCAATTTTTATTTTGGACACTGTAATTATGTTGTATGATTTTAGTCTCCATGTGTCTCATAGTGCTTTAACCTATGCCTTGGTTAAAATATCCATCAAGCTTGTCATTCGAGATTAAATCTGAAATCGAATCATTTTAAAATTTTCTCACCATATTTATTCTGATCTAGGGCATATTAATTTGTGCATTGAATTTCAACGTATTTACTTGCATGATAAAAAATAAAGAAAAAAATGCACGTTGATTCTTTTCTTTAATGCATTATCTTGACTTCATGCATACTTTGACCTATGTTCTTTAACTCAACACTTATTTAGATAGAGAAAAATCCGGATAATCAAGAGAGAGGCTCGTGTCCCTGAGTTCGACCTTGGTTTCTTGCCAAGTAAAATAAAAACATGACCATCTGATTCTTATTGACATATCAATTAGATGGTCTTTGATAGACCAAATTCGGCCCGACTGCAATGACATATCAAGTGCTAATTCCACGATAGTAAAGGGTTGAATTTGTGGTTTATCAGTCACATGAAGATCAAGGGGTGTCTCTTCTTATATAGAGTTTTGGGATCCATGGATCTCAATCTATGAACAACACACAATCAATGGATGAGATTGATTTGTATTTCTTTCAATGACCATGATCTTGTTAAGAAAACACAACAATAATTAATTTAATCTAATTTAATATCTATCGATAAATCAATATATTTAACTTCAAGTCTCAATTAATTATCCTTGGAGATAATGAGGAGATAAACCGCATCCCCTTAAAGGGGGGACGGTTACTCTTCTCCATTGAAGATTGGTGGCCATCCACCTCTTGAGGTGGACTAGGTCTATCTCTTCAATATCTCATGAGATCTCATTATCTCATGATATCGTCAAGATTTACAACAACAATTGTTGTAAATTATTTCTTAAAAATAATTCATAATTATCTTGTGAAATTCGCAATCATGTCATTCGAAAAATGTGAATCATATTCACATCCCAAGACAAAATGTAATTATATTTTCAATTAATTATCCAATGTGAATTCAATTCACATCAATAATTAATCAACGGATATAAACCACAATATGCTCTCTCTCTAAAATATTATAAATCATTCTTATAATATATCTGATTAATATGGATAGTACTATTCAATTATTCATATCCATGATAATTAAATCACAAATCATCTTAGATCTCTTTTCTTATGTGCCCAAAAAACGTGAATCACATTCACATTATTCACATCTTTCATAATCAAATCACATTTATTTATCTTTGATAACTCTTCTTATAATATGAATCAACTTCATATTATTCATGACAATTAAATCATATTTAATTATCAATTTTCTCAATGCTCGGATACACATATCAACAATGAAAATATCCTTGAACTCTTTCAAGGATAGTGCGCTTTCTTCACGGATACTTGGAGGTAAGGAAAGGGAGATTGTATTGTCCTACATATAATGACCTGGATATTGAGATCACATCTCAAATCCAGATCTTGCGTACCTCCCATAATGATTAAATAAAAGTCGTAGATCCAATCTTCTCATTGTATCTGAAACACATTTAGATCAAGGTCCAACATTTGGACTAAGATCAGATCACTTCTCTATGAGAGGAGTCACTAAAATCCAGACATGTTTCTACACTCCCTCAGAATGGAAGCGTCATGGTTATACAATCGTTTATGACCACATCACCCTCAGGTATTCATAATACATGTACATCTTGCATACAGGAAGACCTAGAATAAACCCGAAGTTTTCGATCTATTTAGAATGTTTCCTTCAGGGTTTTATCATTAAGTTTCTCATTTGACTATTAGAAGTTGGCATTGATCATATACTTTCCAAAAGCATATATCATATCCAGATTTTTGATCATATACTTTCTAAAAGTATATATCAAAGCTACAAATTCAGTCAAGCTTCCAAAGCAAGATGACCATGCACGGAATTTGATTCTTCCCAATATTTCATGGGTGAGTTCATGCCTTCTGGTTCAGTAATGAACATGCATGATCCCTTTGAGAGATTGTACTAATCATATGCCCTTGCATGCACACCAGCGTGTCGGTGTATAGACCTTAAGGTCATCAACCTATTGGTCTGCCAAATGTACATACTCAGACATATAGTAACAAATCTGTCTCCGATCAGAGGATGTTTGCCTATATCGTGACAACATATGACACATGACTTTGGTTATCTCGATCTCGTTAAGTCGAGTCTTTGACCTAAATGATCCGACGCCTCTGAATCTCTATTCCTATGTAGAGGACCTACATCAAGAGGTCGGTCAGGTATCAACCTTTAGAGAAAAAAATTGCCATCTCCTTCTCAGGCTAGAGATCCTCTCTTAATAATCATTTGACAGTGTTTGATGAGTTCTCAATCTAACTCTTTAGATATTCGTCCAAGCACCAGCCTTTATGATTCAATAATTGAATCAACAGTTGTATCATCATTAAGATGGCCATGGTACATAAGCCTAATTATACTTGGGTCATATTATGCAAATTAATTATTCTTCATTTCAGATCAGGAATGATATTTGCAATAACATTTATTGCATAATGGCTCACTGTGGGATCGCATGTCCAACAAGGAACTTGAGGGACATCTAGACTTGACGCTCATGAATGCGGTACATTAAAAGTCATACCTTTATATTATACGTACAAACAGAGAGTATGATAATTAGAGAATTTGGATTCCTTTTGACTAGAGCAAGGTTAAGCTCGAAATTTTAGGATCACTTAAAGCAAGGGTCTTCTATGAATTGAACCTTGAAAATTCACATGCACAGTAAGGGATGTATCCAACTCAGTCATTCATTCATTAATACTCGGGGACGAGCATGGTTTAAGTATAGGAGTATGATGAATCTCATACTCATCATGCTAAAATTAGACAATTAGGCCATGTTCCCTAAAATCCACATGTATTTGATAATTAATATAACATCATTAGCATTCATACATATGTAAATAATATTCGCATTTCATCATGCATAATTACATCAAAAATCCATGTGTAAATTGGCCTAAAAAGTTGCTAACTTCCCATATTTTTAGTTAATTCATCCTAACTCCGATTGATCTAAACCCACTTCTGTTGTGTAGCAAGAATAAATAAAAAATAAAAAAATTGTTAACTCAAGTAAGTGACAAATAAACGCAAATCCTAATTTCACATTTCACATACTAAAACGTGCATATCTTCCACATATAATGTCTGATTTCGGTCTACTCACTTTTAAAGTACTCTATTTTCAAATACCTTCAAACTAATACCAATTTAATAAAATTCAGAGCTCATATGTGAAATTTGGGAGCGTCTTTTGCGTATTTTATCTTTTTACGATTTTTGACTTGAGTTTTTTGTACATAATTAACCCTTTTAATTTTAATTATTCTTTATTTGTGTTTTTTGATGAATGTTTTATCAAGTGGCATAACAATCCAAATCTAGATCAAGACTAAAATCAAAGAAACTGAATGAGTCTGAGTAACCCTTGCGAGACTGTACAAAGTTCGCATATTTCTTACTTCTATTTTATTTCCCTATTTCATCATTTATTAAAAATCCAAAAAATAGATTAGTGTGTAATTATTTTCCTGTATTTTATTGTATTTTTTCTATAATTTTTGTCCTCTTTTAAAACCACCAAAAAATTGCAAAATCATAAAAAATCAATATCTATACACATGGAGAACCACCCAAAATATCACTTTGTACAGATGACCTCTTTTGGCCCCGGTTCCTTCATGAAAGTTGTAGATCTCGTTGAGACGAAAAACGTTTGAAGGAATTTTTAATTCGAGGTCCCATTCTATTTCTTTTTCATTTTTTCCTTTTTAGTTTTGATTTTTTTTGGGGATGATATGTGGTATCCCCCGGGTGTGCCATGTGGCACCCCACCTCCTATCTCCACTGCCATCCATCCCTAGTTATGTTCCAAGAACGTGACCATCTTCCTCCTAGTAATTCTCCCCTAACCCAAAACGGTAGCCATTCCCCCGACCTATCCTCCTCCCTCATAACCATCGCCCCTCGGTCATCACTTCTCCCTCGTAGTTGTTGCGCCCCTCCTCGCAACCTCCAACCGTTACCCATCTTGCCCCTCCTGTAAATCAACCCCGTCGTTAGGTCATCTCCCCGTCTGCCATTTCATACCACAACTCGAGCTTGAGCTCATAGACCGTTGGAGGTGACAGCTCCAGGTTTCCATTGAGCCATTACGAGCCGGAGATCGACGTGATCCAAAGAAGCTTAACCCCTTATCTGTAGCATGTTTATTGAGTTGCTAAGCTTGTCATTACATCGCTGAGTCGAGCAAGGACTCGAATCTCTGCTCAGAACTTCAACCCTAGGCAAAATCCCCCGCCCCTCTCCTCGATTTGTTCGCATCAGGTATAACCCTTACATAGACCCTTTTCTCTAGAGGTCCATCCTCCGCTACAACAATTAGATCCCTGAACTCATTGCCTTGCGCCATCGCCTCCACCTCTTCCCTCGTCGCCTTCCCTTCTACCTTCTCGGTCTCCATCCTCTCCGGCCTCACAAAGGATGGATCTTAGATCCGTTCCCTCACCGTCGCTCAGATCTCCCCCCCCCCCCCATTTACCTCGGTTTCGTCTAACCCCTTGTTGTACCCTCATCTGTTGCCTTGGCCCTCACCTCGTAGCTGGCTCGCGACTTCCCCCGCCACTACCACTGGTCGATCGTCCATTTGTTGGACATGTGAGCCCACGGCGAGACATTATGCAATAAATGTTATTGCAAATATCATTCCATGATCAGAAATGAAGAATGATTAATATGCATAATAGGTCCCTTAGTACAATTAGGGTTATGTACCATGGCCATCTTAATGATCATACAGTGGTTGATTCAATTGTTGAATCATAGAGGCTGGTGCTTGAATGAGTATCTAAAGAGTTAGATTGAGGACTCATCAAGTACCATCAAATGATTATTAAGAGATGATCTCCAGATTGAAAAGGAGATGGAAATCCTTTTTCTAAAGGTTGATATCTGATCGACCTCTTGATGCATGTCCTCTACATAGGAATAAAAGATTCGAAGGTGTCAAATTAGTTAGGTCAAAGAGGTGACTTAACAAGATTGAGACAACCAAAGTCCTATGTCCTATGCTATCACGATATAGGCATGCATCCTCTGATCGGAGACAGATGTGTTACTATATGTCTGAGTATGTACATTTAGCATACTAATAGTTTGATGACATAAACAAGGTCTATACACTGATGCATTGGTGTGCATGCAAGGGCATATGAGTAATACGATCTCTCAAAGGTATCATACAAGTTCGTTTACTGAATAGGAAGACATGATCTCACTCATGCGATATTGGGAATAATCAAATTCTGTGCACGATCGCCTCGCTTTGGAAGCTTGACTGAATTTGTAGGGTTGATATACACTTTTGGAAAGTATATGATCAACACCTAGGTATGAAATAAGCTTTTTGGAAAGTATATGATTGATACCAACTCCCAATGATCGAATGAGAAACTTAATAATAAAACCCTGAAAGAGATAGTCCAAAAGAGATCTAAAACTTCATGTTTAAATTGGGTCTTCCAACATACATGATGTACATGTATTGGGAATACCTAAGGGTGATTTAATCATAAACGATTGTATAACCATGACGCTTCCATTCCGAGGGAGTGATGAAGCATGTCTGGATTTTAGTGACTCCACTCATAGAGAAGTGATGTAATCTTAGTCCAAATGTTGGACATTGATCTGAACGTGATTCAGATACAATGAGAAGAAGACTAGATCTACGTCTTTGATTTAATCAAACATCTATGTGAGGTCTGCGACATCTGAATTTGACAATACAATCGTCATGTCCTTATCTCCAAGTATCCATGGAGAAAGTGCATTATCCTTAAAAGAGTTCATGGATAATTTCATTGTTGATATATATATATATATCCGAACATTGAGAAAATTGATTATTAAATGTGATTTTATTATCAAGAATAATATGAATTTGATTCATATTATAAGGAGAGTTATCTGAGATAATTAAATATGAATTAATTGTCAAAGATGTAAATAATGTGAATATGATTCATGTTATTTGGGCACATAAGAAAAAAAATCCAATATAATTAAATGTGATTTAATTATCTTGGATATGAATAATGTAGATAACACTATCCATATTGATCAGGTATATTATAAATGTGATTTATAACATATTATAGAGAGCATATTGATATTTATATTTTTTAACAATTATTGATGTGAATTGTATTCACATTGGATGATTAATTGAAAATATAATTTACATTTTATTTTGGGATGTGAATGCGATTCACTTTTTTCTAATGGTATGATCACAAATTTCACGAGATGATTATGAATTATTTTTGTGAAATAATTTACAACAATTATTGTTGTAAATCTTGGAGATATCATGAGATAATGAGATCTCATAAGATATGAGATCCCATGAGATGATTGGTAGGCATCCCTCCTTTTTAGGGGGATGTGGTTAGTCTCCTCATTGTCTCCAACACTAACCAATTGATTTGATTTGAAATTAACTTATATTGATTTATCAATATATATTATTTAAATCAAATTACTTTTTGTTGTATTTTTACAACTAGATCATAGCCATTGAAAGAAACACAATCAATCTCACCCATTAATTGTATGATGTCCATCGATTGGGATCCATGGACTCCTAGAACTCTATATAAAAAGAGTCACCCCTTGCACTTCAAGTAACATAATCAATCCATAATCTCTCTCTCTCTACACGCCAAAGGTCCTCTCCCTCTCTCTCATTGTGGTCGTCCACCATGGAGCCCAAGAGAGAGTTGTCATTGCCGCAGCATCATCGTTATACTGCTGGATCATCTACTTGTGGATCACCATCTCCTTTGATGTGACTCACTCGTGAAGAAGATGTTGGATCTCGTATGACGAGATCAGGAGATCCGCCGCTTGGATCATCAACATGGATTTCGAGGAGCACATGTCTCATCAACGTGCTCACAAGCGTCTCCTCCATTGGATCAAACTTGAGACAGGAGGTCTCTTCATTTAGAGGCTCGATCGCAACCATGCTTCAAGAGGTAAATGGTATACCTATTGTGGTTAAGATGAAATGATCCAATATGTGATCTTGGATCATGTGGTTTCATCGTGTTTAAAATTTTTAAATTCCGCTGCTCGGAGCAACTAGTGCGACTAGTTGCTCCCAATCGCATTCGATGCGATCCTCACACTTTAGTGATGCCTTAAAGATCTTACCATATCCTTCAAGTGGTATCACAGCCAGGTAGGAGTTTTTAGATACGACCCATAAACCTAAGAATACTTGGGTTCATAAGGGATTATGAAAATTCTATCACATTGCAATTTTTGCAGTACGCCCTATTTACATGTTTAAACATGAAACTATCACTTATATAATGTTCCCCATTAATTAAGGAAATCGTGGGATTTGAGTTTGTGTGGTTTGGAATCCGATAACTCAAGTTATGATCATTTTGGTGAACATATATCCATTGTTTCGGGGATGGCAAATCTGGGCGTAATTAAAGAATTAATTACTATTTTAAAATGCCTGAAAATGCATGCTAATTACAATTTTTATGTTTTAAATCAAATTAGAAAACTTTGAAATTTGATTTTGCATGATTTGGATTTAAAATAGAATATATATGCCAATTTTAGTTGGTGAGGGTCACTGCTGGAAATTGCAACATTTATCTACAACCTTGTGATTGTCATTTAAGAAACTAGTGAAATTAATGGTTAATTTCCTATAATAATTATGGATAAATATTTTGGAAATATTTGATTATAATTGTTCCCTTAAATGAAATTGCCTCAACCACTAAATGATTATATATGATTTAGATCACCAATTGGTTACTTGATACACTTTCAACAAACATGTTACTTGAATATGTTTGAGAATTTGTTTAGCAAAATTCCTTATAATCAAAATGGTTTTGATTATTACTATATGGTATAATTTCGGTTGAAAAATCGATGATCATCTCAAGTACACAATGATCAATTTAGCATTATTCTTTCCCGAGGTGGATATGGTGTCTAGTCGGGGAGCGTTGGGGTAGCAGGTTGCACCGTGTGCGGTCTATCCCACTCCCTTTGGTACTGGCCATGACAGCGGGTAGGGATGGGATGATGCAGGAGAGATCACGGTGTATTTTTTAATTATGAAAATTTGAATAATTTTGAGATAATATCATCCTTTCAAGTAACAATCAAGTTTGTTGATTGAATTGGATTGATAATTGATTTAAAGTGATTAAATTAATTATATCCAATTAAAATACTCTATTATGAATAGAGTTTTATTTCCCTTGGAAGAATTAATCGTAATGAATATGATTCATAATGATTGATTAGAATTTGAATGCGAAATGGAGGATCACATAAGTGGCATCCATGGTCTCCCATCAAGGCGAAGGGTTCCGTCGCCAGGGATTGTATGTAGGCGATGCATGTCCAAAGTGACAGCTCATATATGCGAGCGCATTTGGATCGGGCTCTTGGCTTCCCAAATTAGTAAGCACGTATGTGTAGTGACCCCAATATCGGGTCCTCATATTATTGGGACGATATTGGATTACGCATAGTGAGTTGTATTCATGTTGGCGGTTTGTTCAGTTAATGATGAGTCAACATCACCTTAGAGGTGGTGGGTCCGGGTATTAAAGACTGAATTGGGAAATGCAAGTTGGACTTGCAAGGCGGAATGAGTTCCCGCTTCTTTATATCTGAGTTATAGGTTCTCATATTATTGGGATGTGATAAAGATAAGGAAGATCTCAGATCTTGCTTGAGATATAATGGTAAGTATATCTCTTACATTGAAAGTGATTAAGCGAATGAACTTTCAGTGTTGACAAGGCAAGACAACTTTGATATAAAAATTTCTAAATCAAAGTAATATATATATATATATATATTTGCAAATTTCTTATTTAAGAAAATCCTCATTAAACTCACTCAATAGAATACTCAATAACAACTAGTAAATTATCATGAATTGGATACATGATCAAGATATTGTACTTGCAGTTGAATACACAAGGTATGTGATTGCAATGTGCAAGTTTCCTCATAATAATGAGGAGTGACAATTAAATAGACAATTGGACTACAACCCTAGGGTTTGTATGTCTTTATAGTCTTGATCTCTCATCGAATGTACTTTGGAAGTGACAAGTCGATGATGATCGTAATTGTCAAATAATCCTTATAAAATCTAAGAAGATGTTTTTGACAAACATATGTGCTCTCGACATTTAATCATGAATGACATGGTTCTCGGCATTATGCAGAATGGTGGCTCTATAGGGGATGATGTACTCAAAATGTTTGAGTGCCTACATGAACTAATGAATTTTTAGATTTAAAATGGATGTAGATATGATGAGTGTCATCATTCTAACGTATGTACGTTAGTCATTCATGAAGCTTCATAATATTCACACTGTATGAATTGAATAAAGCGTGTATAAATGTTGAAATGGTCTTATATTGAAATCTTTTGAATTTAATATAAGAGATCCTTTGTCTTAAGCAATGGTTGTTTATAGATGAAGAGAGCGTAGTGGACGCATGGATCTGACCCATGTGAGAAGCAAAGTCAACGAGTTGACTATACTTTTGTGACTTCCATATGACATCCAAAGAGTTGGATGAATGCCAATACTGCAATAAGTTGAAGTGTTGATAGTATGAGTATCAAGTCTACCTAGAATCCTTAGAGAAGGACTCGCATAGTGCATCAGAATAATCTAGATATAATCATTGATATTGGCTTGCTTATTTCAGAAGATCAAAGTCTAATAATTGTATCTCAATCTTCTAATAACACTTGCAATTGGTTAAGTATGTTTTAGAAGACTTTAAAATTTGATTTTATGGTTTTAATAGTCATCCACATAGAAATTGATGCAATTGTTGCAACAATCTCCATTGGATTGATAGACTTCATATTTTCAGTGGGAGAGTCCTTAGTCTTAGAGAATGTCTCTATGACCTGGATATTAGAAGACACTCATAGTTTATTTCTAAATGTTGGAAATAAACATGAATTCTAGAATAAACCTATCATAGAGAGTTATGATGAATATATTTCATATAGTAATCTAACAACTAGTGGACTCTACTAAATTAGAAAATTAATAATGGTTAATTAAGATTTCTAATACTGAAAGTTAAACCTTATAAGATCAACAGAAGGATGAAGATCATTTGATAATGATCTAGCATTAAGTCTTGGACATTTGTCAATTGATTTGATCAATAGACTAGTAAGAGATGAAACTTTAGAATGTATAAAATTTCAAAACTTACATGCTCATGAATATCGTATTCAAAGTAAATTGTCCAATACACTCTTCTCTGGGAATGGTGTTAGATGCCGAGGTATTCAAAATCTCATACATATTGATGTAAGTGGATCATCTATATCATGATAAACATTGATGATATGTGATATCATTCGATGATTATTTGTGATATGAGGTCTCTTCCTTAATAAACTTTGAAATGTTCAAAGATTTCACAATTTTGGTTTAAAACCAAAGTTTGAAGGAAGATGAAATGAATTTGATCTAATTTAGGTATCATGTACCTATTAGATGAATTCAAAGAAATACCTTATGGAGAAAGGAATATCATTTTTATCTCACTCCTCCAGATACACCTAAACTCAATAAAGTTGTAGGGAGATACAATTGCATCATGTGTGACATGATTTGATCAATGATGAATATTAGCATTATTACCTCTTAGTTTCCAGGTATATATGTAGTAAAGACTACAATATATATCCTTAATAAAGTTATGTGCAAGTAAGCTGCAATCTAGCACCAGAGAGTGATACTTCATTAGGAAAATAAAGGATGGTATTAGATACCTACTTTATGATCTTAAGATTCTTGAAAGGTCTCATCTCTAAGGATATGATTCTTGGAGGATGACTCTCTTCAGAATCAAGATAAAAATGAAGGAACTCATTAAATCTTGAGAAGATAATGGGACTCCTGTAATCGAAAAGTTAAAGGATAATGAAAGATGAAACACTCATACCTCTTAAAATGAGTTTGAGGATGGATTCTAAGTGTCAGTTAAGTCTGACAATGATCTGACTTCATGTGACGAAGCTTATAAGAATCATGACATGGAAAGATGGATGTTAGCAATAAAGTCTAAAGTAGACTTCATATACAAATGTTGTATATGGACCCTCGAGGATCCACCTATATGGGTAAGACCCATTAAGGTATAAATGGATCTTCAAGAGATAGAGGGAACCTGATGAGAAGGTTGAGACCTTCAAAGCACGACTCGTGGCCATGAGATACACATCAAAGAGAAGACGTCGCTTGCAATGAGACTTGCTCTACAGTGACCATGCTTAAACCCATAAGAATATTGCTATCTTTAGTTGCACAACTTGACTATGACATCTACAAGATGTGAGTCAAGATTGCATTCCTTTATGAATACCTCTCTAAGGATATTCACATGAAGTAGCCCTAGGGCTTCATGGTTAAGGAAAGAAAAGTGTGTAAATTGAATAACTCCATCTATGGACTCAAATAAGCTTTTTATAATAGGAACATAAGATTTAATGAAGTTATGAATGTTATAATTTTAGTTAGAATCTTGATGAACCATGTAAAGCTTAGTGGGAGTGCCATTGTGTTCATTGTGCTAAATATGGATGATATCCTAATCATTTGGAATGATATAAGTATAATAATAAGTGTTTTATAATTTGGTTATTCCATACCTTGGAGATATGATCTCAAGGATACCTCTTCGATCTTAGTTCCGAAGTTGTTCAGAAGCAAAGAGAAGAGGGTATTGGGACCATCACATTAGTAGCACACCTTGGACATTTTCATTTTCTGTAAAATTCCAAGAAAGACTTCTTTCCCTTATGATATTGTTCTAACCTATCTAAAGGGATAGAACCTTCAGGAGTTGAGGAAGTAGATGTTAGAACTACTTGCGCTTGTGCATCAGTTATGAGAAGCCAGGTAAGATAGATGTGTACAAAAGTCAAGTGCCTGTCATGCAGTGGGAGTAGTAAACTGTTGCTAATCCAACTATGGAAATAATACACTTTGTTGCAGTAATAACAAAATCGTCATAGATAAAAAGATTTTATTCAGAGATAGTGATCTCGAAGTCCTATCTTCAAGAACTTAAGACTTTATAGATAGAGATCTAGATAGTCTTAATTGCAGATACCTTAGGAGATAAAGATATCCAGGAACAAGGATATTCTGATAAGGATTATGGAAATACTGGTTATAATAATTATTAAGTTGTAGTGTCAAGGACATTATAATTGACAATATTGATTATTGGTTGCATAAGTTGCAACATTCGCATTGGATACGAGCATTGTGACTGGGGGATATGCAAGTGTCGTAAAAGGACTTGGTATAGTCTCTCGGGAACATAGTGATTGATCAGCTTACCTAGCAATTTTTCTAAATGGCCCATGATTGTCACATGAGTGTGGGTTTTAATGATTAGCCCATTAACGGCTCTTTAGGCTAGTGGAGATTGCTGGACATGTGAGCCCACGACGAGCCATTATGCAATAAATGTTATTGCGAATACCATTCCATGATCTGAAATGAAGAATGATTAATTTGCATAATAGGTCCCTTAGTACAATTAGGGTTATGTACCATGGACATCTTAATGATCATACAACCGTTGGTTCAGTTGTTGAATCATAGAGCCTGGTGCTTGGATGAATATCTAAAGAGTTAGATTGAGGACTCATTAAGCACCGCCAAATGATTATTAAAAGAGGATCTCCGGCCTGAGAAGGAGATGGCAATCCTTTCTCTAAAGGCTGATATCTGACTGACCTCTTGATGCAGGTCCTCTACATAGGAATAAGAGATTTAGAGGTGTCATATTAGTTAGATCAAAGAGTTGACTTAACGAGATCGAGATAACCAAAGTCCTATGTTCTATGCTGTCACGATATAGACACGCATCCTCTGACCGGAGATAGATGTGTTACTATATGACTGAGTATGTACACTTGGCAGACCAATAGGTTGATGACATAACAAAGGTCTATACACTGGCACAATTGTGTGCATGTAAGGGCATGCGAGTAATACAATCTCTCAAAGGGATCATACATGTTCGTTTGTTGAACCAGAAAACATGAGCTCACTCATGTGATATTGGGAAGAATCAAATTCCATGCACAGTCGTCTCACTTTGGAAGCTTGACTAAATTTGTAGTTTAATATATACTTTTGGAAAGTATATGATCAACACACATGTATGATATTTGCTTTTGGAAAGTATGTGATCCATACCAACTTCCAATGATTGAATGAGAAAATAATGATAAAACCCTGAAGGAGACAGTCCAAAAGAGATCTAAAACTTCGGGTTTAATCTAGATCTTCCAGTATGTAGGATGTACATGTATTAGGAATACCTGAGGATGATGCCATCATAAACGATTGTATAACCATGATGCTTCCATTCCGAGGGAATGATGAAACAGGTCTGGATTTTAGTTACTCATCTCATTGAGAATTTATGTAATCTTAGTCCAAATGTTGGACATTGATCTGAATGTGATTCAGATACAATGAGAAGATTAGATATACGGCTTTGATTTAATCAAACATCTATGGGAGGTCTGCAAGATCTGGATTTGGAATTTGATCTCAATATCCAAGTCACTATATATGGAACAATACAATCACCCTATCCTTATCTCCAAGTATTCGTGGAGAAAGCGCATTATCCATAAAAGAGTTCATGGATAATTTCTTTGTTGATATATGTATCAAACATTGATAAAATTGATAATTAAATGTGATTTGATTATCATGAATAATATGAATTTGATTCATATTATAAGGAGAGTTATTTGATATAATTAAACATGATTTAATTTCAAAGATGTGAATAATGTGAATGTGATTCAGGTTATTTGGGCATATGAGAAAAGAAATCCAAGATGATTAAATGTGATTTAATTAGCATTGATATGAATAATGTGGATAACACTATCCATATTAATCCGGTATATTATAAATGTGATTTATAATATATTAGAGAGAGCATATTAAGATTTATATTTTTTAGTTAATTATTGATGTGAATTGGATTCACATTAAATGAGTAATAAAAAATATAATTTACATTTTATTTTGGGATGTGAATGTGATTCACATTTTTCTAATGGCATGATCACAAACTTCACAAGATAAATATGAACTATTTTTGTGAAATAATTTACAACAATTATTGTTGTAAATCTTAGAGATATAGTGAGATAATGAGATCTCATGAGATAATGAGATGATTGGTGGATGCCCCCCTTTAGGCTCGGCATCCGAGCCATCTCCTGACCTTCTGCAGCATGTGAAGCACATGTACAATGAGGTAAATTTGCACCCCCGTGCCTCGTCTTTCAGAAGATTACTAAAAGAACCATGCAGTCATGAGGTACGTGATGTGCACGTGACTTACTGAAGAAATTGCAAAGCCCCTCCTCGGGTTCTATAAATTACAATCAGATCCACCATAAGCCAAGGTACATGCACTGCACGTGCTACAGTGGAGAAATTGTAGAAAGCCCTCGTAAAGTTTTTATATTTGTAGACTATTCCTCCGGGGGTCGTTTTAAGAAAGAAATAATTATTTTTATTGCATTTTAGTCCATGTCATTTCAGTTTAGTATATCCTCTCTATTTGAACTCTGATTTTAGCGCATAACATGTCGTTTTGAAGCTATTTTCATGCTCTATCATTTCGTATAATTTGTAGATAGATCTGAAGGTACTTATTGAGATTTATTATCCGAGTATCTATGTTGACAAATACAGGCTCATTTTTGACATTTTGTGTTGTATTCAATTACCAAGATTGACGATCTATTTTTCAGGGATTATATTGAAGATTTTGAGTTCATTAATTGATTCTTGAGAAATTAATGTCTGTAGGGGCCCATATGATGATATTTTTTTATCTATTCCTCTCATAATTATTGATAATATAAATTGAGGATTTAATTCTTGCAAGGGTGTAATCTTGAAGGATTTAATTTAATCCTCATTATTTTACGTGATCAAATTCTATTTAATTGAGGATTAGATTAGAAAGATGATAGAGAATAAAAAAACATCGATAAAGTCATTTTTCTTATCTTTTTAATTTGTTGGATTATTCATAGAAATATTTGCTCTTGCCTGCATATGGAATTAATTTGATACATCTTTCTGGATTTGATATCTTTTGATATGTGGTTTAATTTCGAGGATAATTATTAATATTATTTGGATTAAAAATCAAAGTCACAGATCCTGCGCTTGATAGCCCTATCTGTTTATTTACTTCGCATTGCATCTCATTTTTATCATTATATTTTCTATTTAATTTTTCAGCACAATAATTAACTTAGTAATTAATTAATTAATTAAATTAAATTAAAACTATACAACTAGAAATCATTGTTCCATGTATTCGACCTTGGTACACTTACCAAGAAAAATTCTCCACAACATTCAAAAATTGTGGTTTTTTACGAATCGATTTTCGCCTCCTATACTACAATTTTAGATAATTAAAGAGTTGAAATCAATGGCCATCAAGAGAGGAACTGTATCCAATCTCACTCCTCCTAAAACTCCCTAAATGGTGTTGTTCAAAGTCACAACAGTACCATCATGGACATGATCTGTTCAATGATGAGTAAACTGCATTTACCTCTTAGTTTATGGGGGATATGTAGTAGAGACGACAATATATATCATAAACAAGATCTAGTAAATCCGTACCCAAAACCCCTCATGAGCTTTGATTTATAACCAAACCTAGTGTTAGACACTTGACAATTTGGGGTTGCTTAGTCGTTGCGAAGAACTTGGATGCAGGTAAGCTAGAATCTCGCACGAGAGAGTGCTACTTCATTAGGTATGTAAAAGACGGTATTGGATACCAACTTTACGATCCTGGTACTCAAAAGGTTTTTGTCCCTAAAGATGTAAAATTCTTATAGGGTGACTTCCTTAATGATCAAGACAAAAATGAAGTGAAGGATTTCATTGGATCCTCTGAGGATGTCGGGCTTCTTGAATTAGAAACTGAAGATGTGAATAAAGATGAAACACTCGTACCTCTTCGAGGGAGTTCGAGGGTGGTTATGCCACCTAAAAGGTACATATTCTATATATTAGGTGAAACTGACAATGATCTAACTTCATTTGATGAAGCACTCGTGGATCATGACATGGATAAATGGATTCTAGCAATGAACTCTGAAATAGACTTCATGTACAAGAATGGTGTATGAACCCTAGAGGATCCTCTTAGAAGGTTAAAATACATAGGGTGTAAATGGATCTTCCAGATAATGAGGGGACTCGATGGCAAGGTAGAGACCTTCAAGGCATGGCTCGTTGCTGAGGGATACCTACACAGAGAAGGCATCGACTATGATAAGGCATTCTCTCATGTGGCTATGCTTAAATCCATCGGGGCACTACTAGCTATAGCTGCATATCTTGACTATGACATCTGTCGGATGGACATCAAGACTACATTCCTCAATGGATATCTCAAGGAAGATATCTACATGGACCAGACCTAGAGCTTCATAATAGAGGAAGGCAAAGTATGCAAGAAGAAGAAATCTGTCTTTGGGCTTAAACAAGTTTCTCTTATCTAGAACATCATATTTGACGAAACCATAAAGAGTTATGATTTTGTTCAAAATCCTGATGAACCATGTATACAAGAATCTTAGTGGGAGCATCATTGTGTTCATCGTGCTTTATGTAGTTGACATCCTTCTCTTTGGAAATGATATAGAGATGATGACTAGAGTTATGATTTGGTTGTCCCATATCTTTGAGATGAACGATCTTTGAGAAGCCTCTTATATCTTGTGTTTAAAGTTGTTCAGAAATAGAGAAAATGTGATTTTGGAATTATACATGGTTACATTAAGAAGATCTTGGAATGTTTCCTTGTGGAGAATTCCAAGAAAGGCTTCATTCCCTTAAGACATGGTATACACCTATATAAAGGGAAGGCTCCTCAAAGTATTGAAGATAAGAAAGCCATGGATGGATGCCCTTATGCATCAGCTATAGGAAGCATAAAGTATGCCATGATGTGAACAAGGACATATATCTGCCATGCAATGGAAGTGGTAAGCTGTTACCGATGATGCTATAGAGAAAACCACTAGAATGCAGTGAAGAAAATCTTTAAGTATCTAAGACGAACAAAAGATTACATCTTGATCTTTGGAGATGGTGATCTCCAAGTCTTAGGATACATAGATTCAGACTTCCAATTTGATATAGATGACCGCAAGTCAACTTCATTGTTTGTGTTCTTGTTAGGCGATGTTGTGAGCAGGAGAAGCAAGAAACAGGATACTACGATTGATTTAACAACAGAAGCTGAATATATCTCCGCGTCGAATGCTGCAATGGAGACAGTATGGTTACACAAGCTCATCATGGAACTTGTCATAGTTTCCTTTAATACTCCTATCTCACTGTTATGCGATAACACATGAGTCGTATGTCAAGTAAATGAATCCAGGTGGCATAAAAAAGCAAACACATGGAAAGGAAATACCACATCATTTGGGAAGTTCAAAAGCATGTGACATCATCATCACCAAGGTGGCCTCTACAGATGAAGATCCCTGACAATGGCATCATTTTGATAACTAGGATTTTTTTTGGCAGTTAAAAATGAGAAATGAGTGTGTCGGTTGTAGAGAACCACTTGAAATAAAGTATTAATTAGTCAAATAAAAATAACACCAATTAAGAAGTTTGGTGTTTCACTATTTATTTATATAGGTAAGTATGTCTGGGTCAAACACAAGGAGGCAGAAAATCACACTCGTGATTTTTTATGGAAGAAAATATTTTATGATAATTTTTATCCTTCTTTTCTTCTTCAGTGATAAAACTATTTTTGTGTTTTTGAATTTTTATTCTTTTTATTTGATTTTAATTTTCCAAATTTTATTTGATTTTCAAGCGGAATATTTTTTAATCGATTATCTGCAATATAATATGTGAAATAATATGAAGATATAGGCGATACTATATAGTAGATAATATGCATTATCAATGAGCTTGAAAAAGAAGTCAAAAAGGAATCAAAACATACCGAAGATCGGAGATTAAAATCAAATCAAGAGAGCGCAAAGAAATCCTCAAAATTCAATGTGAAAATAAAATGTTAAAATGTAACGATGATATAATAACGTCCATAAGATTCTCAATAGTCTATAAGGTCAAAATGGTAATGTAAAAAATACAAATAAAAGAAAAGGGAGTTCTTTCAATTAGGTCCTTGATCAGGGACCTAACTACAAGAAATCTACTGAAATCTTTACATTTAAATCCTCGATCAGGGGCCTAAATGTAATAAGAAAAGCAACTAGAAGCGCGTATGAATTTGCTAGATCTTTGATGGTAACTTTGCAAAATTTCCACCGCTCGCATGCCAACGGCTCAGATCAGAAGACTCTCACGTGATCTCAACTGTCGATTGGGCTCCATGTGTCAAGAACCCATGCTTTTGTTCTTCCCCAAAGATCAAGAGTGACAGCGTGATAAATATCTTCAAGGCAGTCCATTCGATGAAGGCTGAATGGAGGTGGGGCCGAAAAGGGAGCTCCCCTCCCTTTTGAGCTCTCCTACTGCAAGAGTAATTGAGGAATAAGGTGGAGCTTCAACGGTAGGATCTGTAAGGTGAAGGAGTTCTAGGGGGTGGAGGTCCTGAATGAATTATGATGCGATTGTGATAAAAGCACTACTCTATATGTTCAAATATGCTCCAGCAATTCATGCAGACCTGCAAAGAATGTGATGTGTTGCTTGATTATTAAGGAATCGATCAAGTTTATTAAAATATTTCATGTCAAACAATAGGGTTCCAGGGAGTGTATTTTTAGATGGGAATTAGGTGAGAGAGATTTGAAATTGAGCCTGGATTTAGTGTGCGAATCAAGTAAGATGATTAAGCTACCTAGTTACATAATTAGATGATCTAATTGGGGCATAAGGATCAGGAATTAAATAGGATAAAGGAGTGTACATGGGATTTGAGATGTAATACCTCAGATGGTTGCTCAACGGGCGGTAGTCGCTGAAGTTGAATGTGACGACGTGACCACGATATAATGCTGATACAGCCTTGGAACATCCCCAATGATCAGTTTTCCATGCAAGACGGCTACGATGCCTTATCACAATCGGATGTGATGGTGCACGATGGAGGAAGTTGGGTCGACGACCAGTTTGTTCTGGTAGTGGAGAAAGTTTGTAATGGCCAACTTGGTATCAATAAAAAAGATAGATGGAAGGGGTTTGGATTAGATCCTAGGGTTGGCATCTAACTGGGTTGTTGGGAGATTAAGATCAAGGGATGAGATGGAATATCTGATGAAGAATGGGCTCGAGAGAAATAGAATAAGAAGGCCGGTTACAACAAACTGCAACATCCATTCTTGGAGAAGATGACTCCAGGTGCTCACACGTATCGACATCTAGAGGATGAAATTAGGAATAACGTATTAATTAGTTAATAAATAGTAAATAGGTTTATTATAAATAAGTATAAATGTGAAAATTAAAAATAATTAATTTAAATAAATTATTAAATAATTTATTTTTATAAATAATAAATATTTAGTGAGATATAAACATAATATTATGATATAATCATGTATTATAATTGATAAATAAGGATTTGATTTTTAATATGATAATTTAATAAATAACACATTATTTTTATATTTTAGTAATTATTAAGATAATAAGCAACATGTGTATGAATTTTAATGAATTAAGTTCAATATATAAATAAATACAAGTATAAATGACACAATTCAAATTAACATATAAATTAGGATTTTTGATTTATTTAAAATATTAGTATATTTTAAAAATTATAAAATAATTTATAAACAATTCACAAGATCAAAATAATAATTTAAAATTATAAAATCACTAAAATTATGAATAATATGTTTTAAAAAAAATAAATAGCCTAGAAACCTAATTGTCATTAGGTCTCAAAATTGACTTTTCACAAACAGACTTCGATTTTGGTGAAATCATCTTCATTAATTAGAGAATATTATTTTATGAACTTTAAAGGTGAGTAGAGTAAAATTGGAGTTTGTATGAAACGCTATGATGTTCAAAAGTTGAGAAATTGATAATTTAAAAGCTGGATTTCGTGGAATATATACATGATGTGACTTTTTCAGATTATATATATATATAGAAATAAATAGAAGAGTTTGTAAAAAATATTTAGAAATGAATTAATTAAAATTCAATGAAGTTTTGATAAATATTAGATAAATAATGAATAATGTGTAAGGTGCATAATTAATTCTTTTTGTGGTTTTCTTCCTTAATTCCCCTACTTCAGTGTTTGACGACCAATCCATGTTGACTTGGTCTCGGTGATTAGGTTATATAAATATATTTTTCAACTATATCTATATTTTATTTAACCGTAGTGTGTATATATAATATTTACAGTCTGCCTTCTTTTTATTTTCTTTCCTTTTGTTTTTATTTATTTACATGATTTTAATGCATAAAAATATATTTTTGTTTATGGATGACATTTTATAAGAAACAGAAATTTCTGATATTTACATGCATTTGTTAAGGGTTTTAAGACAACATACGATAGAAAAGTTAATGAATAATGGATTCATCAACCGACAAACTTGTCGATCTCCATACCAAACTATTACCCCCAAAAGGTTTTCGACTAACATGTAATATGCATGGGTTTATAGGTTGTACTGAATGGTTATGAGGGTTAGTGGGAGATTGTTAGCAATGTGAGCCTAGGAAGAACCTTTTCTACAATAAATGTTATTAAGAATCTTTGATATATCAATAAAGGTTATTGATTTAATGTCACTCCTTATCTAAGATTAAATTAATGAATGCGCTTATAAGGTCCTTTAGTACAATTAAAGTTACATACCATAGCCATCTTAATGATCTTGTAGTTGTTGATTTAATGGTTGAATCATAGAGGATGATGCTTTCATGATATTTAAACAGTTAGATTGAGGACTCATCAATCACCGTCAAATGATTGTTAAGAGATGATCTCCAGACTAATAAAGAGATGCCAATCCTTCTATAAAGGCCGATATCTGACCGACCTCTTCATGCATGTCCTCTACGTAGGGATGGAGATTCGGATGTATCAGATAAGTTAGGTCAAAGAGTTGACTTAGCGAGATCGAGATAACCAAGACATATGTCATATGCTGTCATGATATAGGCACACATCCTCTGACTGGAGACATATGTATTTCTGTATGTCAAAGTATGTACATTTGGTAGATCATTATGTTGATGACCTAATCAAGGTATATACACCGACGAGCTGGTGTGCATATAAGGGCATATGAGTAATATGATCTCTCAAAGGGATCATACATATTCACTATCGAATCGGAAGGCATGATCTTACTCATGAGGTATTGAGGGCGATCAAATTCCATGTATGGTCGTCTTGATTTGAGCGCGTGATAAGAATATGTAGATATGATATATGCTTTTGGAGAGCATATGATGGATACCAACTCCTAATTATTGAATGAGAAACTTAATGATAAGACCCTAAAGAAGACAATCTAGATATAATCTAAAACTTCAGGTTTATTCTAGATCTTCCAATATGCATGGTGTACATGCATTGGGAATACCCAATGGTGATGTGATAGTAAAAAATTGCATAATTGTGATACTTCCATTCCAAGGATGTGATGAAACAGGGTTGGATTTAATGACTTATCTCAGTAGATTAGTCATCTGATCTTAGTTTAAATGTTGGACATTGATCCGAATGTGATTCAAATGCAATGTGAAATTTCGATCTACAATTCGATTTAATCAAAAATTTTGAGAGGTCCCCTTGATATGTATATGAGATTCGATCTCAGTATCCAAGTTAGTATACATGGAATGTACCGTTACCAAGTCCTTATTTCCAAGTATCCATAGAGAAAGCATATTATTCTTGAAAAGATCAATAATAATTCTATTATTGACAAAGTATCTGATCATTGGGAATTGATGATTAAATGTGATTTAATTATCATGAATAATATGAACATACAATTAAAATTATTTGGACACGTGAAAATAATTATCTAAGATAATTAAATATGTTTTAATTATAAAGGATATGATTATTATGGATATCACTATCCATAATAAATCATACATATTATAAATAATTTATAATACATTGGAGAGTTTTTATTGTAAATAGAATTTACAAAATAAATGTTGACGTGAATTAGATTCACATTAAACAATTAATTGTAAATACAATTTCATTTAATATTGTATGTATGAATATGATTTGTAATTGTCAATGACGTGATTAAAATTATCTTAAAATAATTTAGAATTATTTTGGTGAATGATTTTATAACAAAAGTTGTTCCACATGTGGAATATATGATGAGATATGAGATCTCAACATAATTGGAAGGAGATGGCCTCCCTTCCATAATAGGAGTGGACGACCACCTTGAGTCCTAATTCTTGGTGATTGCCTACCCTGTGTATGGAAGCATGCTTGTTCTCCTTCCGAGTCATTCCGTATATCTGTTGATTTGATTTATATTGATTTATATTGATGGATCTTAAATATATTTAATTTATTTTAAATTAATTATTTATTATTGTAAATCTATGCAACAAAATCATGACCGTTGATTAAAATCATAAACTAATCTACACTGTTGATTATGTGTGCACATGGATTGAGATCCACGGACATCCAACTTGTTATAAAAGAAAAGATAGACTTGCTCTTTCTTTAACAACAATATCAAGAGCAAACTCTCTCTATTCTAATACATGCAAAAGGTCTCTCTCTCTCCCCCTCAATATTGCGACCGTTCCACCATATTGATCTAGAGAGCCTCGTGGTCATCGCATCATCTTTGTTTTGCCAGTTCGACTACTCATGTATCTCCCCCTTCTTCGGCGCTTCTTGCTCGTGAGAAGACCACTGATTTTGTTCAGGATACTACACGCTCAGATCAACAACTCAAATTGTGGGAAGCCCGCGTCTCATCCACGCTCCCGCAAGTGCATCCTTCGTTGGATTGGACTTGAGACAAGAGTTTTCTTTGCTTAAAGACACACGTTCACAATCATGTTTCAAGAGGTAATCCTTTGACTCATTTGTGATCTTGATGAAATGATTTGAGAAGTGTTCTCTTAACATGTGATTTCATCTTATTATTTTTTTATATTCTACTACCTCAAGCTACTATTATGACTAGTCGCTCTTGATCGCATGCGATGCGATCTTCATGCTTCCATGATGCGATAAGGCCCAAACCCTAGCCTTCAATTCACATTATTGGACCATAATAATTAATGTTAATATGATTTATATTTCTTTAGGGCGTATGTGAATATGATTCATATAACTAAATAAATGTAAATTGAATTTACGTGTTATCATGAACTAATGATTGGATTCATTATTAGATTGGATGATTTTATAATTATACTATGATGGATTTTGGAGGTTAATTAATACCATAATTGTCATGGACCAATTCCTTTTAAGACTAAAATTATATGGAAGAGAATTAATGGATAATCATCTCCATGTGTAGCCTCTTGTGGACATCCTCCATGGAGTTCTAAAAAAGAAATAATTTATTTTTCTTTCAACCATTAATTCAAATTAAAAGGAAACCCCTAATGGAATTGAATTAATTTAATTCAAATTTCAAAGAGAGAGAAAGTCAAAGTTGGAAGTTACAATAATTAAGAGAGAAAGAGAAAGTAGAGAGTCTGGACTCTTAACTTTTATGGACTTTTACTAAGACATAATAGCACTCTCTCTCGATTGTTTCCTCCTCTATATAAAGAGGGTCACAGCTTATCTTCTATTGATTGAACATAACTTCAATCAAGCGCTCTATAGTTCTAAGAATTGTGAGGAGAAATTAGAAGAGAATAGTTCTCTATGTTCTCTCCCCTGATCGCACACATTAATATAGCCATAAACCCTAGACCTTCAACCATATAATCTCTTCTCCCTCTCCATTGGCTCGACCATTGCATGAAGATCCTTATTCTTCATCATGCTATGTGTATGTGAGGAGGAAGTTGATTTCCCAAGATGAAAATCATGAGGTAGAGATGATTTTAGTTATCTTTTGGCGTGAACAAGTTGGGGAGAACAACTTTTAAGGTCATGGGAAGTACCATTAGTGATTGTCGTGCTTGGGAGTGCAAGTTTTCGTAGAATAATACTTAAATTAAGAGGGACCTTATTTTATACACATTTAAATCAAAGCTATATTCTTATATTCTAGTAATTTTACGAAACGATGCAGATTTAGATTTCGTAACCACATCATTTCACATTTATAATAAATTTTTTATTATATGATTACACTGTTGCTCATATGATGATGACCTTTTATTTCAAATTTGATTTATATTTTATATATTTCCATGATGTGCGAGGCTGAAAATCTCTTTTCAAATGGTATTAGAGCCTCGTTTGGATGATTTAGATTGTATTTTGCGATAACTTTCAAATTTCAAATGATTCGATGATATATAATATTGTTTCTATTTACCTCTGTTCAAGGTAATATTTTTGGGATATTTATGAGGTTTAGAAAATATGGACTCCTATATAAAAGACCAGCCAAAAGTTTGTGGCTTTCGAGTACGGTTTCAAATGCAGAAAGTATATGAAGACTTGGATTTTGATAAAAAATGCAGCGGATCATTATGGAATTTTTGTATTGTTTTTTGAATCATATAATATATAAAATACTTATTAGTAAGTAATTAATCAACTCTCCAATTAGTGCGAAAAAGTTCCATGCAATTCCAAATGTGCGGTCTCAAGAAATCGGATTTCTCCATAGACGAAGTTCGAAGAGTACTGAATAAAATATAATGATTTATTTTTCATACTCAAAACTAATGTGAATATATTTGATATGTTTAGATCAACAGTTACACCTAATCATTTAAAAATATTTATGGTTACAACGAATTAAGTTCTCATTATATGAAGCCTTCCAATGTGAAGTGTAATGGTTGTAGCTTGACGACGATTGATGGAGTGTTGGTATGATGTGAAAGAGGAGGGACACTGTGAGTGAGGGAGACAACATGGAAGAGAGGCATGAGGGACGTGCACGGGGTGGGGTTTTTGAAATCTGGATTCTGTGGGCTGGATCAGGTTCTACGAGCCATGGCAAGTTTGAATTGGGTACGGTCCGAATTGAAAATAAGATAACAGTCTAGCTTGGACCCTGTCAATAAATACATCGTCTGGGCCAGGCACGGGCTTCGGTTAGCGGCCCAATGCTAGAGCAGCGTGACTGGTGAGCTACATGCATCCCCCTGCTGTGAACTGGGATCCGAACCTAATTCACCCCGAGTCCCGACACCAGTGCCGCCGTCGAAGCTTGGCGGCTCCTCCAACTAGTAGGCCACAGGATAAAGTGGTCGGTCACAGCGCCTTCACTGGTACAGTCTCGCAGACGCATCGCGCACCCCCCTTCCTCATGATCACGCAACGCGTGCGTGCACGCGCGCTCTTCCTCGGAAGTCGCACCCTCATCTCGCATCTCAACCACGCCAAGCCCCTACCCACTGCCGTTCAGGGCCGCACCCAAATTTCCCCTCGACCTCCTTGGCAGCGGCTGGAATCCGCACACCCGTTGCCGAGGGCTCATCCCGCCTTCGCGCAGTTTTGCACAGCGGTTGCAGTTGGCGAACGTTACGAGGAGTGTATGAAGCGGAGTAAGAAGAAGAGAAAGAGAAAGACGGACGAGCGGCGGGTGGATTTCACCAAAGTGGATTTGGAACTATTGCCGAGTGTAATCATCATAGGACGGCCGAACGTTGGGAAGTCCGCCCTCTTCAATCGGTAGGTTTTGATTAGTCTCTCATCAATAACGTCAAGTTCATGAGATGTTTTTAAATTTGTGGTATGGTGATGTTTTTTTAGAATGTGACGTGAAACAGCAATATGATTATAATGGTGATGTAGTTGTCACTGCGGCATTGTTGTTCTCAACAATATTATTCTTTAAATATACAATTTTTATTTTATATGTAACAATGTTTAGGAAAATTCCTCTGCACCGTATGTGGCGAATCTTATTCGCTGTGTGCGGTGCAGATTTTTGTTCTTATTTAAGTACTGAAGATCCAGCTCTATTTCTAACGATAACCTTATCTTGCAAATGCGGATCTTGAGAGCTCCCTCTTGTGAAGGCGGCTTATACATAGATCTACCTCTTGAAGGGGCGGCTTGCTATGCAGACTAGAAACAAACATGTGACCTCCTCCTGTTGCTGCTGCAGCATACGAGAATGGATCCTTTGGTTTCCTGGAAAACATCCCCATGGGGTCTGTTCTTGAATCACACAGAAATGCATGTCTATGTATTAAATGATCAAGGAAATAATGCCACACAAAAACTTATCATGCTTTGACATAATCAAGTTTCATAATAAGGTATGCATGAATGAGCCAATGAGGTATATTGGGAAAATAGAAAGAGTTAATTCATTATGAGGGGTTATAGGGTTCTTTTATATAGGAGAGGAACCTATTGGACAAATTACGAGAAGTAGAATAAAGAAATAGAAAATAAAGAAATAGTAAATAAAGATAACTAATATCTCAACACTCCCCCTCAAGCTGGAGCGTAGATATCATTCAGACTCGGCTTGGAATAACATCTCTGATAAGGTCCTTTGGCTAGGGCCTTTGTAAGTACATCTGCTGTCTGATCTCCTGAGCTGACTTGTGTAGTGGCGATAAGACCTTTCTGTATCATGTCACGAGTGTAGTGACAATCCACCTCTATGTGCTTCGTCATCTCATGAAAGGCTAGGTTGTTGGCAATGAAAAGGGTAGCCTGATTATTACATTGGAGGTGCATGGGAAGAGGCACCTCTATAGTTAGGCCAGTAAGTACTGATCCGACCTACATCATCTTTGTGCTAGCTTGCACCATGGCCCTGTATTCCGACTCAGCACTTGATCTGACAACCATATTCTGCTTCTTACTCTTCCATGAGACAAGAGAATTCTCTATGAACACAACAAAAGCTGATGTAGACTTTCTATCCTTTGGACACCTAGCATAATCTGCATCTGCACATGCTGTAACTGAGAGAGATGTGCCTCTACTGAAAAGAAGCCCCGTACCAGGTGACATCTTCAGGTATCTCAGAATCATATGCATTGCATCCATATGCGCCTGTCTGGGTTGCTCCATAAGCTGTCTCACTTTGCTCAGGCAAAGGCTATGTCGGGCCTGGTAATAGTCACATATAATAGCTTGCCAACATGCTCTCTGTACCTCCTCTTGTTGATCTCCTCAGTATCATCATCATAAAGCTTCATGCTCGGGTCAATAGGAATAGTGGCATGTTTGCAATCTGCCGTATCTGTCTCTGAAAGAAGATCTGTAACGTACTTCCTCTGGGTCATCATAAGACCTCGCTGGTTCCTGGCAAACTCCAATTCAAGGAAGTAACATAAATGTCCAAGATCCTTGGTCAAAACTGCTGACCTATGAAGTCCTTGGCACCCTGAATGCCCTGCTTGTCCTCTCTTGTAATAAAAATATCATCAACGTAAATAAGAATAATAATAGTACCTCTCTAGGTTCTTTGTATAAATAGGGAGTGATCGACAATCGATCTCACAAACCCCTACTGGTATATCAAGTCCGAGAGCTTCTGGACCATGCTCTTGGACTCTGCTTAAGATCATAGATAGCCTTGTGTAGCCTGCAAACCTTCTGACACTCCCCCACAACAGCAAACCCAGGTGGCTGCTGCATGTAGACATCCTCCTGTAGATCACCATAGAGGAAGGCATTCTTCACATCAAGCTGATACATGGACCAATCTCGTATCACATCAACAAAAAGTAGAATACGCAGGGTAGACTGTCTGGCAATTGGAGAGAAAGTATCCTGATAGTCCACCCCATATGTCTGGGTACGTGGCACAATTCTCGCCTTATAGCGATCCACGCTACCATTCACACGGTATTTCACAGTGAACACCCATTTGCATCCCACAATAGATGCATCGACTGGAGCAGAAACAAGACTCCACATACCACGTGAATGTTGTGCAGCTATCTCCTCCTCTATGGCTAACCTCCACTGACTATCTTTTAAAGCTTCCTGATACGTCCGTGGTATCTCCACAACAGATAGTGCCAAGGTAAATCTCCTAAAATCCTCTGGCAACCTGTTCAAGGAAACCTTGGCTGTAAGAGGATAAGTAGCACATCGTCGTTTCGACTTTCACAAAGCAATCGGTATATCAAGATCATTTGCCAAGGCTGTAACCTGTAAGTTCTCCTCTTGAGAGGGCACCTGCTCATCCTGTATGGAATTCTGCTTTACAGGAGACTCAATAGTGCCATCAATAGAAACAGTGTGCTTAGTACATACCTGAGGTATGCTAGATGATGGGCAAGACCTGTGATCACGAGGAATCGAATGAGGCATGCGAGGAAAAACGTGTGGCAAAAACTGAGTCAGAGTAGGAGGTGGAGCCACAGGAGCATGTGGTAGTGGTAGTGGTAGTGGTGGTGGTGATGGTGGTGGTGGCGGTAGAGGAGGTGGTGGTAGAGCAGGAGTAAAGGGAGGCAGAGGAACGACATTAGGAGGTGGAGGCATCTAGATCTCATCGTCAGAGTCAGAAGGGGCTAGTCTGTCACCTATAGGAGAAAAATACATAACAAACTTAAAGAAAGTAACATCAACACTGACAAAGTATTTCTGCCTTAGCGGATCAAAGCAACAATACCCCTTCTGGGTACGAGAGTAGCAAACAAACACACTTGACAGCTCTAGAAGAGAGCTTGTCACGACCTGGAGAGACATCATGAACAAAAGCTACAGATCCAAACACATGAGGTGTAAGGGAGAAAAGTTCCTTCTCGGAAAACGCAATCGAGAAATGAATCTTCTCCCCCAACATAGATGAGGACATGCGGTTCACCAAATAGCATACAATAAGGACAACATCACCCCAGTAAGAGTGAGGAGCACGAATTTGTATCAACAAAGTTCTGATCACATCAAGTAAGTCATGGTGTTTGCGTTCCGCAACACCATTTTGCTGTGAAGTATAGAAACACGAGGTCCGATGAACAATGCCAAGAGATCTTAGAAACTCAGAAAGCTGTAAGGTGCAGAATTCTAAGGTATTATCAATGCGAAGATATTTTACCTTAGCAGAAAAAGATTCCTTACTTCATTAATAAAATATTTGATCAAAGATCCGTCCTCAAATTTAGTCTTCAAAAGAAAGACCCTGGAAAGTCTAGAAAAATCATCAACAACCACAAGATAAAAACGATGTCCCTGATGATCAGGAACCCGACTTGGACCCCAGATATCTAAATAAAGGAGCTCAAACAACTGGGAATTGCTCCGACTCTGACAAGATGGAAAGGAGGAACGATGATGCTTCCCAACCTGGCATGCCTCACACTGAAAGGAGGATCTCTTGAAAATCTGAGGGAGAACATGACATAGCTTCTGCTGAGTAAGGTGATTAAAACGAAGGTGCCACATATATGGAGAGATTGGTCCAGTAGGTATAGTGGAAACGACAACATGAGGAGGTTGGATCAGTCTGTAGAGTTCCCGCTGCTCACAGCCACATCCAATCACCCTGCCCGTGAATATGTCCTAAAACACAAGAGAAGATGGATCAAAGATGGCCCGACAATGCAGATCCTTAGTAATTTGACTAATGGGAAGTAAATTCATCTGAAAGTCAGGGGCGTATAAAACATTCTGAAGATGCATAGATGACGTCAGATGCACCTCCCCCTGTCCTGTAGTTGGTAAGTGGTCACCATTGGCAATGACAACCCATCTTCCCGGTGATATGGTCATGTAGGACCTCAATTGTGCTCTGTCTCCACAAAGATAATGAGAAGCACCAGAGTCCATAATCCATTCTGTCATATCTGCACCATTACTACTAGTGAAATCATAAACAATATTTGAGGAGCTCGAAGAGGCTCTAGCTACAGCATAGGTGGATACCAAAGTGTCACACATCGCCTTAGCGGTGGGCTGATGGAGTATATCATTGGCGATCTCTATTGCCAATGTACCTGAAAGCCAAACCTTGGCATATGCATCATCTGCCTCCTATGAAGCGTTAACCCAATCTTCTCAGCATGCTCTTCCTCGGTGAAAATGTGTTTCTTACCGGTAGACTTCATCGTACTCATGAACTGGATAGCCCACAATTCATAGTTTGGCCCATCCATCTTCACAATAGGCGCAGGACCTCTGAAGGCGCTTATGAAGGGAATGCCGGCCTTGCTTTCTGACATGATGATAATATGAGACTAGGGTTGTAGACTGGATAGACTTTTGTCTACACTGGCATTCACATGTTCGGTTGCATGCGTAGACTCAAGCAACCAAACCCATAAAGAAGGTTCGGTGAGAACCTAGGTAACAACGAGGCCTACATAAGCCTTGGCGTCACGCATGGGAACCGAGGCGGCACGGAAGCTGAGACACGACCCTGGGCATGGCATGGGGTGCTGCACGGGGAGGCGTGGCACGGGGCTGCCTGAGGCTAGGCACGATGCGGGGAGAAGGGGCGACACGGGGAGGAGGGACTTGCGGTGGGGGTTAGGGTTTCGGTACATGAGCTCCGGTCTAGGAACGCCGCTCTGATACCATGTTGGGAAAATATAATGAGTTAATTCATCATGAGAGGTCCTAGGGTTCTCTTATATAGGAGAGGAACCTATTGGGCAAATTACAAGAAGTAGAAAAAAGAAATAGAAAATAAGAAAACAGTAAATAAAGATAACTAACTCAAGGAGAACGTGCTTATTCACAGTGCGAGATTGGTGGAGTGGGGTGCGATTTAGGTCTCACCTCTTTTTTGGATTTGTTAGAGGCTGTGTTGCCTCTTTGTACAGTTATCTCTCTTGTTTTTGTACAACCGATTTCTTTTCACTTTGTCTAATATATTGGCGTGAACACCGCTGAGTGTCTCCCCCTTTTTTTGTGACTTCAAAAAAAAGATAACTAACTCAACAAGATACAACATCCGTAGTAAAAAAAATGATCCCAAGTCATCCATACAACACAACTAATCACATTATCCATGTCTCCTCATACGAATGAATTGGCGCTCTGCAAGCAATGTTTGAAATATCGCGATATATCGACGATATATCACCGATGTGACGATATCGATGGGCTGGGCTTTCGATATCAGCCATGCTTTTTGATTTCTCAGATATCGGTCGATATGGTCTGATATATCGATGTATATATTGTGTGTCAGCGATATATCGCAGACAGTGGGAATCTTGCACAATAGCTTCCCCCGAATGGGCGATACGTGCAAAATTTCGGCGAGATTTGCCCTCATTTGGCCCGAATTGTAGTAGAAATCCTTTTCCAAGTCTTTCCAAGCCTTTCATTCCTTCTTTGAGGTATACTACTCCAATCTCTTCAAATTTGTTGATGTATGAGTGATTTTTTGAGAGTTTTTGTTCATCTATTTTCGGTATTGCATATTATTGAGTTTTTTTGGAAGATTTGGAATATTTGGTGAGACACAGGGAGAATAAATTTGTGATTTTTAAATTTTATTGTGGAATCAAGTTGAGTTTTGAAAGGAGAATCTCGGATCTCATGTTCTATACATAGAAAACACGATTTTAAGAACTTTTTTACTAATTAAAAATTATTAGTTTTAAATTCAATGAATTAAACCTTAGATCTATAATTGATTTTCATGTTTTGTGTCTAATGTGTGGTTTTTCTCTAAATTAGTCGCGTCAACACTAGATCTAAGATGTTTTTTCTTAGAAATTAAAACATAGAAACCTAGATAGTATGTAAAACACGAAATATCCAAAACTTTATCCATATTAAGCATGTTAAAAACTATAAATATAATAAATCCGAAAATTTAATTAAAAAAATAAGTAGCAAATAATTGATTGTTTTCATCGTATTCAATGTTTAGTACTTTCTTCCACTGTTGTAAAAGTCGGTCGACTAGGTTGATTAGTCGGCCCGACTAGGCCTATTAGTCATCCCGACTAGTCGAGTCGGGGGGTAGCGGACTCGACTAGTCCTAGTCGGTTATTAGTCGGTCAACCCGATTAATCAGGCTGACTAGTCAGCCGACTATAAGACTGACTTTTACATAGAGAATTTTTTTATTTTTTAGTTTTTTTTGACGCTCATTATTTTTTAGTTTTTGTTTTTATTAAAGCAGCCTTATTCTAATATGCTTAATGTTATATCTAAAATCAATTACTTCTTTTTTATTATGATATTATAGAAAATGTACAAATCAATTTAAATATATAAAAATATATGTATACAAAATGATTTATATATTTAAAATAAGTAAAACATTTAAAACCGACTAATGCCCGAGTAAATCCGATTAGTCATCCGACTGCCGATTAATTCTTAGTCAGTGACCCCACCGACCGAGTACTGACTACCACTTTCAGCAACCCTACTTTCTTCGTAGGTTTCATCAATCAACGTCACCGACTCACACTCCGGTTGGGGATCTGATGGTTCTGATGTAAAATCCCTCGTATTAGGATCCCAATCTTTCTCAAATTCTGATATGATCCAGTAATCAAATCTGGTAAATGATCACACCATCTTGTAGTGCTTGTCGAGACATTTCCAACGAGCCTAAGAACATCAAAATCGGAGTTGGTATGAGAGAGTCGCGTTCAAAATTCGAACGTGATGTGGCTAATTGGATCCGGATTCGCTTAACACGAACCCATATATATATGGGGGTGGCTGAGTCGATGAGACAAACCACTTGACCCATTGCTCTTGCACCACCATCACCACCCTCGCCAGAGCTCTATCGTTGGAGCAAATACTGACCATTGATCGGAAGTTTGAGTGCGCCATCTCGAAGAGCACATAGCAAGGATCGTCGCAGGCATGTTCATGTTCCATGAAATTCCGCATAACTCCCGTTCCGTAAGAGGGAAAGTTGTAGGAGAACGTTCCAATAGGTACATATCTTACCATCCTCTTGTTGTCGGATCTGCACGGTTTTCACACCATGAGTTGTGGATAGTATTTATAACTTGTATGAGTCGTTTGTTTTGCGTTTGGATGGTTTTACATCGGAAATCGAATTTTATCACATCATACTTTTCGATTTCCCGTTTAATATATGCATGGTGAAAAGAAAAATATGGTCGTGATGTGGGTAACATTAGGATCGTGGAGGCATACTTTGTTTTGCAATAGGAGCAACTTCGTGGATGTCATTGGAGGCGAATCCTGCTATTGTCTGGACACATGATTCATCTTGCTAACATGGCTGATCGATCATGTTGATCATGCCGGTCCAAAAGGATCGATCATACTTGTTTTGCTGATCGATCATTCTGGGACTGTGGATCCAAATGGATCTAAAATTTGATGAAATCGACTCTAAGAAGATGTAGAATCATTTAGGACATTATGCTATATACTAAATATATGGAGTAAATGAAATAAGTTGTTAAATGATGGAATTGGGTCTATTATGAGCAAATTAGGCTAAATCTTGACGTAATGAGCATCGGTGAGTTGAGAGCATCTTGAGCATCGAACCGAACAATCATGGGGGAAGTAGCCAGATCTGTGCATTTATCTCTTGTATTCAGCATGCACCCTTCCCGTTGTGTTTCTTGACCATGCTGCGGTGAATGATCTTAAGTGGCATGTAGGTAGTGGAGTAGTTGTCGGCAAGGAAGGGGCATGCACCCTTGGCTCCCCGGATAGAAACTTAGACACTACGAACTCAATAGTTTCGATGGTTGGAGGACATGTTGCTTGCACACCGAGGAGTCACCACACGGTGTTCAACTTCAGTACTTGCATGCCTTCAACTCCAGTGCTTCGAGTGTAAGCCAAATAGTCGTGGTTGGTGTTCTTTGTTTCGCATGTTCACTTAGGGTTAATACTTGTGTACTAGCTGATGTAGGTGACATTGGTTGGTACTCTGGGTGGAAGCACTGAGAGAGGAGTTCTGGTAAAGTGATTATTGAAGTTGGAAATAAAATAAGTCTCCTGTGTATTCCGGCTATGGTATGGATGATCTCAGGGATCGGTGTCCTAGCTCGTGTTGTCCCTACATCATTGTGGACTTTTACACATGGGTAATGGACTTGGGCCCAAGGTTGTGGAAAGCGAAAGTCGGTACTTGGTCGGCGGGGTCACTGACTAAGGATTAATCATCAGTTGGACGACTAATCGGATTTAGTTGGCCATTAGTCGGTTTTGAACCATTAAATTAGTTTAAATATATAAATCATTTTTATACATATATTCTTATATATTAACATAGATTTTTACATTTTCTATACGATCATAATAAAACAAAAACACTAATTGACCTTGAATAATATTTAAAGTCAATTAGTTGCCAGTATATTAGCCATCTCATGACGAGCAGTTTTTAGATTTTTGTTATTAATATTCAGATGGATCCATAAATTACATAATAAAGGAAGCAATGATCACGAGTTCTTAATTTCCTTGTCCCTAAAGCTATTACCTTTTTCATTTTTTTATAATGTTTAGTGTTATATATAAAATTTGATGGCATGTAGCTGGGATTGGGAATTGGGCTAGTACCTTCCCATTTCCTTTTTTCTTTTAAAAAGCTCTTTCTATTTCCTTATAAAATATTACATTTCATCATTTGATGGATTGCAGATTTGATGGGCTCCAGACTCTTTTGGATTGCTCTGGTAACAATTTTTGCTTTGTAGACAACAATAAATAGAGAAATCAAATGCTTTATGTGGAAATCCTCTTCTATAAGAATGATAAAACTTTGGAACGATGACATAGTGACCTTTCTTGAGCTGCTGTGTTTTTCTCTTTTTTAAAGACAAGGGATATATACAACACACACATGTTATACAAATATAACATTAAGCATATTAATATAAGTTAGCTTTAAAAAAGGCAAAAAACTAAAAAAAACTTGATGTAGAAGTCGGTCGATTAGTTCGCCGAGTCGTCCCGAGTAGTTGGGTTGACCGACTAATGGCTGACTAGGCCTGGTTGAGTCAGCTACCCCTCGACTCGACTAGTCGGGCCGACTAGTTGGCCTAGTCGTCCGACTTTTACAAGCTTGTGGGCGGTTCGTGAGGATTCATGGGTTGGGAATTGGTTAAGTGATTGGGGAACATGATTAAACTAAGTGGAGTACTTGGGGTTAGACATGGATCTACACATTGTATATGAAGCTAGTAAACATGTGTGGAATTTAGTTAGGATGCATTGTACCTCACCGCATGCCTACGAAGGCAACCCAACCCTAAGGGTGCCTTAAAGTCATATTGTAGGGTTTCACATGGACCAAAATCATAGGCTATCCAGGAAGCTTGGGTTACTCAAAGTTAATAATAATGATTAGAGTATTGTTCTTCTTTGTGAGGATGGTTTACCAGTTGATTTCTTTTACACATTTTCTTTAATACCTTGATATGTTTTTAGCATCGTACTTTGCAACTTTGCTCATAAAGTATATTTGCGTTGTATCCACAAGTTCTCAGGAGCAATCACAGGCTTCACAGCTGCAAGCGCTATTATTGGTTGGATCTTCTTTTTGTGCAGCTACAATGTTTCTTCTTGGTGGTACAGTACTGTAGCTAGCTTACTGCTTTAGTTTTACTTGTATTTTTTGCCTACTTGTAGTTTTGAGAGACATGTGATGTATATGTGTGTGTATGGACATTTCAATGCATACATGTGTATTTTTGTGGACATGGATTATGTAATCATTGATGGATATGATGTGAATGGAAATGAAATGAAAATTTAAATCCATTCCTTTATGCTATACTTTTCTCTTGCTTGTATTGCTTATGTGTTTCAAATGTTTAATGTATGTGTGCGGAATCAATTGCCTGAGTACCCGGATCCTGGGGGGACGGTCGTCATATCTGAGTATTAGAGGGACAATGGGGAGATTGGTTGGCGGTATGCCACCCCTCCAGATGGTAACAGATGAAAATCATAGTGCAACTTCTGCAGGAAAAGCTTGGGAGGATGGGGGATTACGAGGCTAAAGCACCATCTAGTTGGCAACAAAAAGAATGTTGCCAAGTGCACGCATTGTCCTAAAGATGTGAGGGACTTGGTGAAGGCTACTTGGACGGGAAGACGAATGAGGATATAGAGAGGTCAAGAAGGGATGAACAATTCAAGGAGTTCATATCCAAGAATGAGTTCAATATCCTCTCTGATTCAACGACGATGGCTTTATCTACCCTGATGATATTCAGATTATAATCGAGAGGAGGGCATATTGGAGGGCAACACAAGAATATCTGAGGACCGAGTTCGAGAGGCGAGAACTCGAGGGGTGCACAAAGCGACTTCTATGGTGTCGGTGGCAGTGGGAGTGATTTTGATAGTGCATTGATACCACCACCCACCAACAAATACAAGGGAAGGGGTCGAGCCTTTTTTGACAAGGAGCAGATCCATGCAATACAAGCCAAATAAGGATCCGAGACAAAAGACAAGGGCATGTTTACAAATGCTTGGGAGAGTGGGCAAGGCCATCAACAAGCTCTTTTTTGGGGAAAGCATTCCGTCGAATGTTGCTAGTGGACCATTTTTGCAACATGCAATTGACAAGATCGCTGCTGCGGGAGTGAGAGTGAAGGTTCCCACATCATACGAGATAATGAACAAGTATCTTAGTATGGAGGAGGAGGTGAACGAGCACATCACCGAGCTGAGGAGATGGCCAAAGTACGGGGTGACACTGATGTGTGATGGTTGGACGAACTACACGAGGCTCGTTTACTGCGATGGCAAGATGTTTTTATTGAAATCCGTCGATGCAACCGCTCACGTGAAGGACCACAAGTAGTTGTTGAAGTTGTTGAAGGATATCATCAAGGATGTGGGGAAGGAGAATATTGTCCATATTGTCATGGATAATGGGAGCAACTTCAAGAAAACCAGTGAAATAATAATGACTTTTAATAGCTATGGTATTTTTGGACACCATGTACTGCACATTGCATTTTATTTGCTCCTGAAGGACTTCAACAAGAGAAAGCTGGTGGCAAAGGTGGTGGAGTTAGCTTGGGCAATCACCACCTTCATTTACAACCATTCCAAAGTGCTGACTTTGATAAGGCATAGATGCAATGGTGAACTGGTGATGCCTAGCATCATGTGCTTTGCAACCGATTTTACAGTGATGCAAAGACTTAAAGAGCACAAAATGAGATTAAAAACCATGTGTTGCCAAGGTTAATGGTTCAAGATACCTAAAGCTTGGACAGAAAGAGGGAGGAAAGTGGAGACATTGATTAATGATCTTCACTTCTGGGATGACGTGACATGAGTCATGAAGATAATGGATACGGTTGTGTCTGCATTAAGGATGGCGACAAAAGCCGACCATGTGGGTAATCTACGAGGCAATGTGCTGCATGAGAGAGAAGGTCAGAGGAACAATTGGGAAATGACACAAGGCATGGTTGGACATCATATATGGATGTTGGTCCAAGATGCTCTCACATCCTTTTGACAAAGCATGTATGTAGTAAATCTATTCTTTAATTTGATGACACTTTCACTAGATTGCAATATGAGATTTATGCATGCTTGCATCCAGTTTATTACTTCAATCCCAAGCACCAGTACAAGTACAATCTTGGTACAGATGCTGACGTTCTTGCAGTTGTCCAAATTGTGATGGAGAAGCTCGCGAAAGACGAGAAAAAACAAACAATATTGTGAAAGAGGTAATTTTGAGTGCACCTACAATTCCAAGTATTCTGACAAAATATTCAATGGAAGTATTATATGACATTTTATGATTTTAAACAATGTGTATGTCAAGTTCTTTAGGCTTGTGTTCGGTAGAATTACTGCGATCAATGAACATGTCAATACTCTTCCTGATAAGGACGTAAAAGTTCATTGATTGTGATGTATTATTACTATTTATTGTTATTGATTCATCACCTTAGGATAATCCAATGGTGTTTACTATGCGAGATTGAAGCTCCCAACCTTCGAAAGATGTCAGTGAAAGTATTGTCTCAAATCGCTTTTGCTGGGGGTTCTGAGAAGAATTCGAATATATTTAACCAGATTCATTCGAAGAGATGAAACATGTTGGGAGAACAGAAGCTCCATGATCTTGTCTACGTGTACGACAATTTAAGGCTAAAGATGAAGCATGCAAGAGAGGGGCATGACACAGACAACTATACAAACCCCATCGATATTGCATATATTTTAAAATGCATGATGACGATGCAAATTTAATCATGTTTTCGAAAAGTGGTTAGATTTTGTTGGTGCTCTAGCGCTCGATCAACGGTAGGAAGGCCGAATTAGAACATAAGCCAGTAAATGGGAGCAATTGTTGCTGACTACATGACAAGATCCGTGCAGATGATAGACCCTCTTGGAAGGTTGGAAGTTGATGCAGTTTTGATGACATTCTCTCCACTGGTTTCAATTCCACACCAAATCCAAATCCAAATCAAAGGATGGCAGTGGAGATGATGACATTGATGGTTGTGGTAGTGAATCTGGTGATGTAGAAACATATTTAGGGGGGTCAGCAGGTGGTGGACGTGGACCACATGATAGAAGATTCGAGGAAGGGCTCCATGCAGTGCGTGTATATATAGAGCGGCAAACAAACACACATAGACAATTTATCCCAAGTTTGAGTCCAAGACCTATGGATTACGAAGCATACATATGTGGCCATCGTCCTACAGACTACATGGATGATTTGATATCATATGTAGGTTTCTTGAGCTGCACGGACATTGATAGTCCATATCTTGGAGCAACACTAAGTCCCCTTGATGGATATTAATCACATGATGAGAGATCATTTGGTGTCTTCCTAGAATACTTCATGCTCCTCCTCCTCCTCATGGACCTCCTCCTCCTCCTCAGGCGCATGCATCCATCATATGGTTATGACGGACATGGTATATGGATACATCAGCTACATCGGTGAAAACTCTCAAGGTAGCTAGCCTGATTAGAGCCAGGACAACTATTTTGGTGGTGATAGTTATGGCATCTTTATCGATTACTACTTGGCTGTGCCTCCTCCTCTGCAGAGATCACCTCCTACTTCGTCGTCGTCGTCCAGAGGATCTCAAGCTAGTACTTCACAACCTAGTCATGCTACTTGCGAGAATGGATATAGTGCTGCTTATCCTTGTCTCGAGATACTCTTAGGCATCGATGACCACCGGTACAGGCAAGACATGGTGAGTTACAATGCCATGTATTCGTACATGACATGGGAGAATTACTGTGTCACGACCCCGATTCCGGGCCGTCGGATCCTCCCATATCCGGATCTGGTTACTCAGCAATAATTTATTCAACAATCATAACTAACATTCAGAAACAGACTGCAAATAAAAATACTCAGAAGAAAGTATTTTAACACTTTTCCATTCAGAAAATAAAGTTCACATAACACATTGTCCCACTATAACCATTTACATGTACATCAGCTTGAAAAGAAAATACAAAAAAAGATTACTAACTACCTTATAAAGTAAAGCTATGTGGCTGACTGGATGTCTATTATGTAAGCTAGCCGGATTACTAAAGTCCTTGCGATGGCTCACCGACACTTGTTGGGTTTTTCATAATTCATAGGATAATAATTAGCGAATGCTAAGTAACGAAGAAGAGAAAAACAAACAAAATGATGCAATTTTGTAAAACTTGTTGTCATGAAAAGTTACATTCCTTCTCATTAATTTAAGTCCTATTCCTTTCTATTCCACATCAGGGATTAGTCCAAGGGAATCCCACCATTCTTGGACTCCGAATCTGTGGACACTTCGGGATTGGAGATTGCGTTGATCCGGTAAGCTTATGCTGCTGCACGTCGCCTCAACCAATCCTCCAATACTACTCTGACAATTTCCTTTTCTTTTATTATCCAGGGTCTCAAGCCCTCAGCCTGGCAAACAAAGGAGCACACCGTCCTCGAGGACTCGGTTGCTTAAACCTCATGTTAACATTTAATCATATAATCTAGCAGCTTTAAATACATATTATCGTGACCCAGCCACTATTGAAACACCCGTGCCTCCACATGGCACGCCCATATCTTTTGTCGTTCAATCCGAAGATATTGGCTCCCGGTACCACGCGTTGCAAATCATTCATTTCATGCGCACTTATCATAATAGGGCAACCGTGTACCACCTAGGTAGGGAAACGCCAATACGTGTTCCTTACGACAAACCTACAGATTGCATGCCCGACATGTAGTTCTAGTTCCAGTCATACTTAGCGTGACACACGATCCTTTTCAGGATCCAACTCAAAACACATCAATTCCTATGATGTAATTCTTTCGTTAAGTCTTCGATTTGCATAATCATCAATACTTAAAATAGACTCACATATATATTATTTATATGCATATATACTCGTATTTATGCTTATTTTAGCTCCCAAACCCTAACTTTCTAAGCCACTGCATCAATTCGATGCTTAAACCTTATTTTAGTGGGAAACACAAAGCAACTTTTCATACTTTCTCAAAAATGGCCAAAATTAGGGTTCTTCATAGCAAAGAATATAAAATCAAAAATTTCAACGATCTCATATGAAATCCAACAGTAAAAGGAAGGATTTCGTTACCTAATCGAGCTCTCTCTCGCGTATGCGGTGCTTTATTATGTTTCATTTTCAGAAAGGATGATTTAAGGCTCCTGAAACGATTGAACACGAAGAACGTGAAGAACACACGGAGAACACGGAGAACGCGAAGAACATAATTTTCTTAAAATTTTGGTAGAACTTCCCCTTATATAGGGTGATATTTCTAAGAAAATTTGGGCAGAGTTTCCCCTTATACTAGGATATATTTCTAGAAAAATTTCGGCAGAGTTTCCCCTTATATCGTGACATATTTCTAGAAAAATTTCGACAGAGTTTCTCTTTATATCAGGACATATTTTAAAAGAAAAACAGAAAGAGTTTCCTCTATAAAATCACCGAGAGGAAAACAAGAACGAAACTGAAAGAATCGAAAACCTAACTCACGAAGCAAACTAAGAGAGGATTGTACCTTCCTCCTCCTTATTCTCACGGCAGCGCTTCGCTAACGATCCTTCCTCGCCTCCTATTCTTCTCGACCTCTCGACCCTAGCCCTTGGGATGATGGTAGTGGAAATCGTAGAGAATCGAATGGGTGGGGGGGGGGTATTTATAGGCTCCAAAAAACCACTAACCATGTTTAGAAAACCATGGTTTAGCCCTTAACCGCGGTTTAGCGTCCCATGGTTTTGGCTCATGGTTTTGGCCAAAACTTATCCGAAACTTAGGGCTTAAGTTAGAACATTCTAGAGGATTCTAAATTCGCTAATGATATTTAATTAACACTAATCATGATTAACTTTCACTAATCACGATTTAACTTTCGTGGCTTAAGCTTATCTCTATAACAACGTCGGTTGGTGGTGAAGGAGACAAGGGGAATGCTATAAACAAGAGGTGGGTGCGGGGAAGGCTACATAGAGGAGGTGGGTGCAGTATTTCTAGGTAGGAGTGCCGAGGTTCGTGGGCAGGTGTGAGCATTTGGGTTATATTGAATGGGAGCTGCCTTTAGAAGACGAGGCTATCACTAGAAGTAGATCCACCTTTTGAAGAGACGTCTTCCTTGCGATACTTAAATGAAAACAAAAATCTGCATCACAGACAACGAATAAGATTCACCGCATATGGTGCAGACGGATTTTCCTCTAACAATGGTCCACCTTTTTGTTTGTCTAAATGTGTTAATATCAGACCAAAATATTATAACGCACCATACATTTGAATCTGTCGCTGAAACAAACGAGATTGCAGTTCATGATTGTTGCGTCCCTACAATGGATATACTACGTATCAGTCTTGTCGATCTGAAGTTTCATACTTTTCTGAATTCTGAATTCTGATCACTTCCACGCTTTTTTACGAGATTAAAGATTGTTCTTACTTGAGAGAAAGCCTTCTCTAGTTGACTTCACTCTATGGTGCATCCCATTATTGTTCGATTTACAATCATTAGAAGAATCTAGATTTTGGACCAATTTGTAAAAAGTACAAGGTTTCTGTTGAAAATTGTATTTTTACGTTATTCCTTATTTTCGTCTTTGTGCACTTGGTTATGTTGAAGATCTGAAAGTAGCAAATCCCTACACCTGTATCTTTTGTGTATGTAGTTTAATTAGGCGGAAAGAAGCTCTTGTCTACAATACCCCCGATGGTCATGTTACAAGAGATGTAAGGGAAGGCATTGCTAAGTTGGGTGACTTGAGATTCCGTGTTTTGGATTCTGCTGGATTAGAGACCGCAGCATCCTCAGGTGATGTTTTAGGAAGGACAACAACTATGACCGCAGCTGTGCTGGCAAGATGCCAATGTTCTATTTTTCTAATTGATGTGAGGTAATTATTCGTTTTGTAGTCCTTGTTGCCACACTGTGTTGCATGATCTGTTTCTCTAATTGAATAATTAATCTTCAATATAGGGCTGGACTACAACCGCTTGATCTGGAAGTTGGAAAATGGCTCCGCAAGAATGCACCTGGAATGCGTACTGTTCTAGCTATGAACAAATCAGAATCACTTGATGATTGTGGACTCCTTACTTCAGAAAGTGCAGAGGCCCACGTTCTGGGTTTTGGAGATCCAATTGCTATATCTGCTGAAACGGGATTAGGAATGGCAGAATTATATGAAGCACTCCGCCCACTGCTGGAGGACTGTATGATCCAAATGCCTATTGGTATGCAGACTTATCTAGATTTATAGTTGTTGATTAGCCCTGTCTAATGAATGCGACACGCATCAAGTCCTATTTGACCAAGGGATGCACATGAATCAGATTGGATCAAATTTTAGCTTAATTCATGTTCAATGCATGTTAATGGATTTTTCATTTTTCCAATCCAATCCAATCCAATCCAATCCATTAAACATACAAGCTAGGGTTGCACACAGATCATATTGGATCAGATTTTGGCTTAATCCGTGTCCAATCCACACTTAACGGATTTTTTTATTTTTCCAATCCAATCAAATCCATTGAACATACAAAACCAATCCAATCCACCGGATTATGGATTAGATCGGATTAGATCAATTTTTTATGCTCATCTGTTGGATTAGATTCTTTATCAACTTACGGTTTATTAAATGCTAACGTAACATTCTAATATGCTATAACTTTTGTTCAACAGGACTTGGTACACATGAAATGTGAATTTGAATGAAAACATGAAATTCTTGATTCTGTTAATATTAAACCGGAAAGTCTCGAGGTTGGGGAGGAAGTAATGGGAGGTTCATGTTGTACACATCATCATCATCATCCATATGAGTAGTCCTGCAGAGTATCTGATCTATATTGCATGGTCAAACATCCATGTGTTATTCGTAAATATTATTTAATAAAAAATATCGACATTGTTCATTCCAGAAGGAATTATCAATTTCTCAGACATAAACTTTATTTGTCCATGGTCCTCTTGTAAAATCAAGTTCTAGTTCTCGTGAAATCTCATTTATAGACTAATATATCTGTTGTGTGTAGTTTTGCCTGTGCAATGCACGTATCTATGGATGATAAATAGGGACATGTGGGGGGACAAGCACTCACCAAGGAGAGGGGGATGGACCCACGATGGTGGACGACAGGAGGAAGGGCTGGAGACGAGGAACGTGCAGCCTGCATGACTGCGTGCTGTGGGAGAGAGTGACATGCATGGCATTTACAGTGGGAGGGATGGGAGGGCAGGTGCTCGCTGGAGGCGATAGCCGATGGAAAAGTGTGCTGTTGGTGGGTGGGGGAGGGATCGAGGGAGAAAGTTCTTTATTGTGTGTAGGTCACATGTGGGTGTTTCTTTGGGAAGAAGGGTTTTGGATTAGGTTTAGACTTTTAGTTTTACATTTTTTTAAGTTTTTGGCCAGTGGGGTCTGCTAAGGCTTGAGTTGGAATGGCTATTTTAAACTATAAAGAGGGTAGCTTGGATAATTACACACAAAAGAGATCTTTCAGATAAAGTTGAATATATAATAAGCTCTAATGGCAACACATGAATTATTATATATTATTTGTTTATTTATTAACGAATTAACAGATTGGATCGGATCAGATTTTCACAATAATCCGATCCGATCCATAAATGAACAAATTTCTAAAATTTATTCCGATCCGATCAATTAGAAATATAAAACCAAACCTATCCAATCCAATGACAGTAGATTTGATTGGGTTACATATTTTATCCAATCCATATGCATCCATAATACAAACCCAATCCACTCCAATCCACCGACTACGGGTTGGATCAGATCAGATGGGATCTTTAATGATCATTGTTTGCAAGAATGATAAGCATAACATGGATAAGAAATGAAGTATAGATTACTAATCTTCAATTGACATTCTTTGAGCAAATACATGTATTTTTCTATGTACTCTATTAATTGAAGGACATTAGAATTGACTTCTGAAAAAATCGATTATCAACCATTTCCATTATGTATGGTGATATCTGCAAAATTAGCGGGTAGTATCCTTTTCACTACCGAAATTAACATTTGAAGCATTGATGGAAATCCAACAATAGTTACTGTAAATTCACACTTGCAGGTTAGCAAATAACGGGCAGCTTCACCGTGCACCCCTAGTTACAGGGATTAAGCTTTTACTATAAACCTTCCACCAAACAAATTAAATTGTTTCATAGACCTGATAGTTGTGTTTAAGAAAGCTAGGGATGACACTACGAACCAAATGGCAATGGGCAACTTCCAAAGTTAACTACCTATATCATTGAATAATGATATGCAACAATATGCAGGAAAATAAATACAACAAATGAAACAGAGAAGAAGAAGAAACAAACGACATAATATGTAACACAAACATCACATAATATGCCAAAATTTGAAATTATCAAATCAAATCCAGCAGAAGTGAAATCCGTCCAAAATAGGTTCAGAATTTTAGTTAGCAAACAGACTATCAAATTCCAGAAAATCTTCTAAAGTCTTAATCTGGAAGCCTCATAAAATCAGCCATGCATGCCTGAGCAAAAATGAGAATGTAAAAAAGTAAAAAAATCTACTGATTATGTACAACAATGAAAGACATTACAGGAAGAGCTTACCAAGAGCATATTGTTTTGCCGCTTCAGTTCTCTAGATAAAGGAGGGAGCCATGCAACAACAAGTCTCTGGACCTACGACGGTGATGGTGGGAGAGAGGGCTAGGGACGAGGGAGCCACACTACAACGAGACGCGGGAGGGAGGAACCTCCGCAATGATAAGTGTTATGGGAGGAAGGTGCTCATCGGATGAGGGTGACAACAAGTGGTTGCGTGTTGCAGTCGGCGGGTGGGGTGGAGGCTCAAAACTTTGGGAAGGGGATTTATCTTTAGGTTCAGAACTTTTGTTTTACTCTTTTTTTTATTTCAATTTTCTGCCAGTGGGGAGGGCCCAATGGAGTAAGGCTTGAGTTGAATGAGTTTTTAAATTATAAAGAGGGTAGAGATCTTTCAAATAAAATTAAATACATGATATGCTCTGCTAGTAGCAAATGAATTATCATCGTATTATATAATTTTATTAACGGATTAATAGATTGGATCGGATTAGATTTTGACAATAATCCAATCTAATCAGTAAATGAGCAGGCTTGTGAAATATGAATCTGATCCAGTAGAGTTATAAAACCAAACCACTCCAATCCAATGTTGGATCGGATTACGGATTTTATCCGATCCATGTGCACTCCTACAAAATTTACCTCCTTTTCATGCACAATTATGCATACAAAATTCTGCAAATTGCATGTATATCAAATCCATGAGTCATACAATATAGTTTTTGTTTAACATAAATGGTGAACAATCTAATTAGGTGTTTACTAGCATAATATATTAAAAAGCCAAAGAAAATTACATTGCCATGAATCGTTCATGAGCCTGAATTGAACGTACTTAACGTAGAGGCATTCACCCAAAAAATCATAGCATTCTTATCCACAACTCAAGAGAAATGCAAAATGTCTCATTCTCTCTCTCTCTCTTACTTCTAGACCAAAAACAAGCCTCTGTAAAGGTTGCCCAAAAAGACTTGGCACTAGATGTATCAACCTAGTCCACATCCGACTCCCTTCAAATATCTTAGGCAAACACAAAAAGAAAAAGTGGCTTGCATCATCTTTCTCACCATATGTATTCTTTTTTATCTAATTTTGTCGTTCTTTTTTGGTTAGTTTTTAAAAGAGGGACCATAACATGATGATAAAAGAGTAAGTAAAAGATAAGATAGGATGGAGGTTCGGGACGTGAGAAGAGCTAGGAGAGCATCTGTAGAGGCAGAAGTGAGCAGGCTTGATGGAATTGAAGGTGATGGAGATTTTGTTGCTGATGAGATAGTAGAAAAAGTAGCAACCTAAAAGGTAACACATGAAGACGAAAAACACATGGTCTAATGGAAACAAAGGTCTAGGCGAACGTGGCTCAAGGAGGGGGATACAAATACGAGATACTTCCACAAGATTGCAAGTGGAAGACGATACCATGACTTGCTTCAATGCGTAATGGCGAATGGAAAGTGGGTGGAGGGTGATCGTGATATCGATTTGGCACTTACATTACACTTCCGTGATTTTTCTCATTGAGTTGATAGCAGACCGTAGTAGTGGTTCGACTTAGGGGCATCACACCGTTCTCAGAGCAGCATGCAGACCATTTGATTCAATGCTTTACAACGGAGGATGTTAAAGCAACGTTTGGAATTTAAATGCAGATGGAGCACTCGGACCTAGTGGCTTCCCCGTTTTTTCGGGAATTTTGGAGTGTGGTTGATAAAGATACAATGGACGTTGTGAAAGAGTTAGCGAAAGGAAATTATGATATCGATAGGATTAACATGGCCCTCATTTTCTATATTCCAAAAAAGGAAGCATCAAAGAGGGTGGAGGACTTTCGACCAATTGCTCCCTCTAATGCTATCTACTTGGTGACTACGAAGGTCCTGGCGAATAGATTAAGTGTAGTCATAGACTACATCATTTCCTCGCTCCAATCAATATTCATTCTGGGAAGACAGATTGGTGATAGCCTGGTCATGGTCGTTGAAATTATAGCAAATTGGTAACTATTGGGAAAAATAAGAGACTTGTTCATTCCTTGAGCCCTAGGCTCTTTTATATAGAGGAGAGACCTATGTGCAAATTACATAATACAAGCAAAAGGAAAAGGAATAGATAAAAGAGTACAGAAATATAGAAATATATCTATACACTCACCCTCAAGATGGAACATAGATATCTATTATGCTCAGCTTAGATGAATACTTTTGAAATGATCCTATAAGTAAGGCCGTGGAGATCATTACAGATTGGAAGAGAAAAGAGACGAAAGCTCTGCTATGGAAGGCAGATTTTGCCAAAGCGTATGACACTTTGGATTGACGTTTTCTTTGGTCGGCTATGCACAAAAGAGGTTTTTCGGAGATTTGGGTGACTCGGATGAAGCGTTGCGTCACCACTGCTTCATTAACGGTTCTGGTGAATGGGCGTCCGGAGGGGGGTTTCTTTCTGCTTCAGAGGGGGCTCAGGCATGGCTGCTCTCTTGCTCCTTTACTGTTTATCATTGCTGTTGACGTCTTCGCGTGCATGGTTGACCGAGTCCAAATCTTCGATGTCACGAAGGGATTTTCTTCTGGTGATTTATTCATCCTGCTTCTTCAATATGCTGATGACACGGTTTTTTTCATTGAGGGGGGAAAGGAGGAGGCCATCGTATGGCGATCACTTTGGAGATTTTTGGAGAGATGTACGGGCTGTCCTTAAAATTTGGCAAGTCCACGATGATTCCCTTTACACTCTCGGACGATGAGGTGCAGGGGTGTAGCAACGAGCTCAACACGGAGTGTCGTTCACTCTCTATCCGTTATCTGGGCATTCCCCTGATGTTAGGCAGAATCAAGATGGTGGGCGGCTTACTAGTGGTGGAGAAGCTGGAAAGGAGACTCTCAGGGTGGAAGGCTTCTATCCTCTTTAAGGGGGCTCGTTCCTGTTGGTGAAGGTGGTGATATCTGCAATCCCGATTTATTTCATGTCCTATCGCCTTCTACCTGTTGGGGTTAGGAAACACCGTGAGAGGCTTATGAGAAGATTCTTGTGGAACAAGACTAGCATGGATGGTAGTGGGATGCATCTGGTTGACTGGAAGTCAGTCAAACTTTCGAAGGCAGATGGCGGTCTGGGAGTAAAGCGTCTGGACCTGATGAATGAGGCTTTGCCAATGAAGTGGGTAAGCAGACCTTGGGAGAGAGATGAAGATCTCTGTTGTACTCTCATTAGGCGCATCCATGGTATTTCTCGTTCGTCGGTGCATGATGCTTCTGAGGGCATGCCCTTCTGCTTTATGGAGAGAGATTCTGAAGGTTTTACCATGCTTGGTGAGCTCTTTCGCCCCATTTTGGGATAGGGTGAGTCCTTTGCATTCTGGACCGACGACGGGATGGGTGATGGTCCGATTTGCAGTAGTTTTCCACGACCTTTTGCCCTGGCATCGGATCGAGAGGTGGGGGTTTCTAGTTGTTGGTGTGATGAAAATTGAATGCCCTTGTTTTTGGCACACTTTTCAGATCAACGAGTGAAGGAGTTCCTGCTTTTGTTGGATTCACCGCAACATGTTGGGGGGCAGTCTTTGGGGCACGACTGCTGGGTTTAAAGAGGAAGTTCCTTTTCAGTCAAGAAGGCTTATTGGGCGATTTGTAGACCTCCACCATCGAGGACAGATGACTTGGTTAGTGTTGGAGTATTCGTTGTATGCGTCATCTATAAGGGAGATGGGTAAATGGATCCTGGAGAGATCCATTTACCCCATCCAGAGTTTAGTACCACATCTACCACCTGTGGGATGTAGAGACTCCGTGGGTGTTATATATAGAGCCCCACACCCTTGTAGTCCATTGAGAGAAAAGTGCAATAGACAAACAACTGAGGCATTCTCCCGTGGTTTCATCCCGCTCCTTAGGGAGTAGCGTTCTGCTTAAATCCCGTTGTTCTTATTGTTCTTTACCTTTTTCCATGGTTCACTTCCTCATGTTTATTTTCTAACATGGTATCAGAGCGGGTTCGATTCTCGTGGTTTTTATGTTCTTGATTCATTCGAGATTTGTTTTATGGAGAAGGTTTAATTCATGCTCTTGGAGATTTATAGTAGAATATGTTCTAGGGTTTCGATTCATGGCCAACAGTTCCGTGGCGGTGTGTGCAGCGTCTCAGGCGACACCTAGACCAGTGCGGTTGGGTTCCAATCAAGGGTCGAAATGGGCATCGCCAGGGGAGGTGCTGAAAGATCGGACGGTATGAGGCGAATGTTAGGCGTGACAGCTCCGGGTTCCGGTGGAGCCAAAGGTGGTGTTACCCAGGAGATTCGAGGTCCAGCAGCCGCACCTGCTGGTTGTCTAAACACAACTTGGAGGTGGAGAGGGGGCTTACTGTCCGAGGATGGCTGGATCTATATGTGCAACGGTTCGATTGGATCAGGTGCCACTTGGTGCAGCACAACGGGATGGCCAGACTAAGCGTAGTGTTGTCTGGTTGGAGTTGGTTGAACCAGGTGGGGTGGCGAGGAAGACCCTTGCGGTGCAGCTTTGGTTTTCTGTCTGGAGTACGGCGGTGGTGCCTGGCAGGGGGATCTCAGAATTCATCAACGAAGGGAGCCAGAGGTTCCGTATGTCAGGGACTTGCTTGCGGCGGAGGAGCACGGGGTGCGTGAGGCTTTGGTGTTGGAGTACCCCACCACTATCGGGGAGCTGGAGGGGCAGTTCGGGGTTAGATGGGCTGGGCTTTGTGGAAGTGCAGCGACAGGCAGGCCAACATCTAGAAGGTCGCTTTGGGTAGAGATACTCTTACAAGGGCCTTAAGGAGCGGCGTCAACATTGTCGGTTGGAGATTTATGGAAGATTGTGTATGCTGGGGGATGTCGATTCTGGTGACATGATGGAAGCGGGAGTAACAGTTGATGAGGGGCCAAAGGGAGAGCTCGAGGTGGTGTTGCTGAGATGTCTCGGTCTTATGGCGCTAGCATGGGTATTAGAGGTTCCTTAATGAATATCATGTCTTGGAAAATTAGGGGTCTGGGAAGGCATGAGAAAAGGGCCGCTACTGACGTCGTCCTGTTGCAGGAGACGAAAGTCTCTTAAGGGGCGGGGTGGATGGGGCATGGAAAGAGGTTGGGGGCACCAAGATGAGGGAATGTATGGTGGTGGAAATCGGAGGGGGCATCCAGGGGATTGATGATAGATTGGAATGAGGATAAGCTTTCCTTGGAGGAAGAGGTGCTGGAAGGGTGCTTTTCGCTTACGGCGTTGCTGAGGAGGAATGCAGATGGTTGAAGGCTTCTGGTTACGAATATGTATAGCCTGCTGAATGGTGTTGGCATTTCTCGGTTTGTGGAGGAGATGCATTGTGCAAGGATGGTGGCTCACGACGCGACTTGGATTATTACAGGAAACTTCAATTTGGCGTTGTTCTATGAGGATTAGCCTAGGGGCGAGGTGGAAGGGATGTTGGCTCGACTGATTTGTTGGGTACGATGGGTTGTGTTTACACTTGGCGCAACGCGAGGTCGAGGTTGTGCATTGATTGGTTCTTGCTATCTGCTGAGGCCCTGGTGGATTTCCTATTGGCGGAGTCTTACACCTAGTCGCGGGCATACTCAGATCATACACCGCTGCTATGATCCTCTAGGGAGGAGATTCACCCTCGGTTTTCCTTTCACTTCGAACGAGCCTGGATTTTGGAGGAGAGGCTTCGGGAGTCAGTGAAGGAATTCTAGGAGGGATGCATTCCTTCGGGGTCCGCCACATGTAGGTTGGCTGCCAAGCTGGCGGTGCTCAGAGGCCACTTGATGGAGTTCAACAAGGCGAATTGCACACTGAGAAGGAGCCAACGGATGAGGGCCCAGGCTGAGGTGTGCATGTTAGACAGGTTAGAGGATGAGAGGGCTCTGACGGTCGATGAGGTGCTGGTTTGGGGAGGTCATATGAAGTAGATTCTTTTTGAGGACAAGAAGGATGAGGTTAGCTGGAGGCAGAGGTCCAGGTAGAGATGGGTGACCGAAGGCGATGCGAACACGAAGTTATTCCATGCAGTGGCTAGTGGGAGAAGGCGTCGAAGATTGATTCATTCGATTAATGTGGTTGGGGTGGTGGTGAAGGGAGGCAAGGAAGTGGGTTCGGCACTGCGCGCATCTTTTCGGGCCTTTGGTAGGCGTAGGGCTCGTGCTGGTTGTGGCTAGCAGGGAGAGATGTCGTGCAGATTGCAGAAGATGATTCAAAGGCCTCGGTTAAGGAGTTCTTAGAGTAGGAAGCTAGACATGCGTTATTCTAGTTAAATGCAGATGGAGCTTCGGGATCGGATGGGTTCCCAGTGGTTTTATACAGGGAGTTCTGGGAGACCGTCAAGAAGGACGTCATGGAGTTGCTGGAGGAGTTCAGAGCCGGAAATAGGGGGTTTGAGAGACTGAACAAGGCGCTCATATTTGTGTTTCCCAAGGAAACCTCGACTAGGGTGGAAGACTACATGCCTATTACGCTATCCAATCCTATTTACTTGTTGGCGTCAGAGATCCTTGTGAACCGGTTGTGGAAGGTACTACACTAGATTATTTCGGCTAAGCAAGTGACTTTTGTTCTAGGGAGAGCGATGGCGGATGGGTTAGTTCTGGCATCAGAGATTGTCACTGATTGGAAGAGAAGCAAGTCCAAAGGGGTGCTTTGGAAGGTTGACATTTTGAATGCTTATGATTGCGTGGACTGGAGGTTCTTGTGGGATTCACTGGAGAAGAGGGGTTTTCCTCAACTGTGGATCGCGTAGATCAATCATGCGTTGCTACGGCATCCCTGGAGCTTCTTGTCAATGGTAGACCAGAAAGGGGTTTTTCCAGCCGCATAGGGGTATCCAACAAGGTTGCCCTTTGACCTTGCTCTTGTTCGTGTTCGTGGCTGACGCTCTGGCTGTGATGATGAGGTTGACATTTGAGGGGGAGTGGTGCTTTGGTTATACCAAGGAGGAGATTCCTATCCTGTTGTTGCAATATGCGGATGATACTGCGTTGTTCCTGGGGGATGATCCAGTGAGGATTCGACGAGCATCATATATTATGGACGTGTTTGGAAATTGGAGATATCTCCGACCTCATGGTGAATAGGGAGAAGTCGGTGGTGGTATCTTTCGGCCATTCGGAGGAGAGTAAAGCCGTCTTTCGGAGATTCTGGGATGCGCGACTGCTTCTTTGCCCATCGCATACTTGGTCTTCCCGCTGGTAGTGGGTAAACCAAGGTCCGAGGATTGAAGGATTCTACTTGAGAGGTTGGAGGCACGACTGGCGGGGTGGAAGGTGTCTTTGCTCTCCAGAGGAGGAAAGCTGGTTCTATTGAAGCATGCTCTCTCAGTGATTTTGGTGTTCTTATGTTCTACACGTGTGCTACCCGCGGGGGTGCAGAACAAGTTCGAGGCCTTTATGAGGAGGTTTCTTTTGGGCAGATGGCTGGCAGGGAAGAAAAGGTTTGCATTTGGTGGACTGGCAAAAGGTGACTTCGTCGAAGAGGAAGGACAGGCTTAGGGTCATTCAGATGGGGGAGATGAACAAGGCTTTTATGGCCAAGTGGGTGGTTCAGATATGGGGGAATTCCGATGATCTGATGTGCAAGTTGCTGAGGAAGATTTATAGGATGGATATGTCTTTGGAGGTTACGTCAGGTTGATAGCCGTCGTCGTTATGGAGGGGGATCATCTCTGTGGTTCCAGAGATTGCTAGTTCTGCGGCCAGTGCTTGGGGATGGCAAGGGGTTTTGGTTGGATGATTGGATGGGAGATGGGGTATTGGTGGAGCTAAGAAAAGTAACTACAACAGAACTAAATTTATGTATAATTGTGGTCCAAAAGAAGCTCTAAGAAAAATAACTTTCATATAGAGTTCAAAACAATTTCTATTAATAAAATATCAATACATCAATAGAACGGTTAACACACAAAATAATTGACAACAATCAACAAAATAAAAAAGTTAGGACATAAAATGCCTCTATTGTTGAATATAATGTCATTTATCTCCGTCGATATATTTATAACTGATCCTTTATCAAAGTACCAAACCTTACATATAATATATTGCATTTATAATAACTATTAGTTGACTAAATTAGTTGCTAAATTATTGGTACATTATTCTTTTTCTTCCTTGCGTGTTTACTCCAATCTCGTAGTACAACTACTTTGACGATGGATTTAAATGGTCATGGAATACTAGGTTGGCATACATGCAAAAGCAAGGAAAAACATGGCACAAATAACAATAAAAATGTAGCACAAATTTAAAAAATAAAATGTGTATGCGGCCGCACAACCCGCATATGCGGCTTGCATAAGCTCACAGGACGCATAACGGGGGGCTTCATGAAGGCGGTGCGCTGAAGGCACCGCGTACGCATATGCGGCCACATAGGCTGCTTTCGTGAACACTGATATCATCGAGACTATAATAAAAATAAATGAATGGAGATCATACTAAGTAAGCATATCTCACATTCTTCCCACAAATCGCCATATGATCCATTGGTACCAAACCATATAGTCATGTGTCGCATATATGCCATCAGCTTGGTGTATTGGTATCACTCGATGAGCCTTCACCATCCATTCGGCTAGATGTCTGTCGTGCTTATCTCGTAGTCAACATCAACTTTTCCCCTCAGACTAATGGTGTGTAGCCCATTGTCAGTATTACATGACATGGGAATTCCTGGCAACCGCCTTATTGTCGCAGTACACATTCTGGATAATAATGCTCAACAACGTGAAAATAAATCAAAGAGGCTCTCAACCTTTATATTTCATGTCTGTCTATGTAGTATTCTGGCAATACTTGCATTATCCCCATAGTATAGGGCATCTACACCACCTACGCCAACAATTCCATCAAACAAATAAACATTTCCACACCATTTTAATTGACTTTTACTGATTTGCTCTGCAACTTGCTTATCATATGCATCTCGGTATGAATGCACCACATGCGTGGGTTGCCTGCAGTGCTCATGACTTGTGGCCCACCGAAGTCCCAGAGGCAGGCTTTCCCTGCCATTTTGGACCCTGCCATTTTGGATGCTCTGCAATAATTGGTGCTATGCAGGGGAATCACTCCCAAGCCCAAAGCTGCAATAGGATGCCATACCCCCAATTTCCTCTGTGGCCACATCTAAGGCATAACATAGATGCCTGTAAAGGTAAGCATGGGTGGCCGAACCCCAACTGAGAGTACCTGCAGACTTAAAATCCTCCAACAGAGGCGATGCCAAAAAGGATATCATGGAACCCAATTTATCTGTGAACAAAATCCCACCAAAAAATATGGAGAATGTATGCTCTGTCATATCGTCTCAAAGTCTCCTTGTTCGCATCATCGGGCAGTTGTGTGAATGCCACGTGCAACCAAGTGGCTAGAACTTCTTATCTGACTATCTGGGACTCTGACAGTCTTACTCATGTACGTGCAACCAAGCAGCTGCTCATGAACATTAGCCCACTTGTCACCTGCGGTCGTCGTCTTTGTAACTGCAGGCTCATCAACCCACAATCCCATCAAAACCACCACATTCTGTAGGGTTATCGTCATCTCCCCATGCGCCATATGGAATGTATGCCCCCAAGGGGCCAACGCCCTACCAAAGCTGTCACAAGATGCCAATCCGACGAGATGAATTCTAACTCCGACACATCCACGAAGCCTGCCTGCTCTACATATGGACGTATTTGTGCATCCAAGGGAATGTGACGAACTAGAGTCTCTCGACGTCGACATTGTAACCATGAAGTTGCATGAAATGATTTTCTTTTTATTGTTATGCTTAAAATATCATCAAAACAATACTTGTTTTAGATGTAGAAATAATTCACATCACCATCCCGTAGACGGCATGAACGATGACGCTATTGTCGGGGCAAAATAGAACAATCAATTAGACTCGGGTCCATCTGCTAGTAACATTGTTCTATAAAAGAAGTATTCTGAAACAAACTCAGTTTGGCTTGGGCATTTCCTTTTATTATCAACTCCGGCACCAAACTGACCCACCTATTTTTATTTCTTGAGGGTCCAGCTCCTGAGGATTATTGTGGTAGCTGTCGATTTGTAGTTGGACATTTTAGCCTACGATGGCCTGAAGTTCCGCATATACCGCAAGTGTTTTGTGCAAAATAGTTCTCACATCCATCTTGTCATATATTATCATAAAAGTTTGATATGTCGATGCCCTATCCCTATCCATATCATGCTTAAGTTTAGGATATTCAATGCGATTCCGTGTGTCTCTGCCACCGGTGGGATAAACTTTCCCTTTATAATTTTTGAGTTTGAGTACCATTTACATGTTGATGAATTAATATATGCATGTCTATGAGAAATAACTGCGAGAACATGAGAACATGGGATGTGATATGTCTGCCATTTATGGCAAGTGTATGTACTCTCACTGAAGTGCATAGTCTGTCTATTTGTGCCTTTGAGTCTGTACTGAGTGTGAAGCACATCGATAAACAGTTGAAACAAAAGATTAGGTCATCGCTGGATCCATGTCACTCTGTCCATTAGCATACACTCTATTTTTGCAATTAATCTAAAACAAACTTGGACTAAAGAAATCGAAAACAAACTTGGTGAATTTCTGCCCTTTCTCATCGGCTGCCAAAGCTTCGTCTCACGACTATTGATATAGAAATTCAGCAATATGAAAACGCAACCAGAGATAAGAAATAAAGAACATAAAGAACATTGAGATTTTACGTGGAATCGTACTCCGTAAGGAGTAGGATGAAACCACGTGAGACGGCCCTTTCTCTCAAGGTTGCAGGTGGTGTGTGGCTTCTCACTAGTAAGACCAAGTCCCAGTCACAGATGATTTGGGACTAAATCTCTGGAAGTGGTAATTGGACCTTGGAAATTACTCATATATGGACACATGCTAACACTCCCCCTCAAGGTGGATTATGTAATGCTCATCTTGGATAAATAGAAAAAAATCACCCACTCAAGCAATACAAGACACTATAGACAATATCAAATCAATGCATAATCTATTGGCTGCTTGCTGAGGATGTTACTTCTCATGCTATGCTGGTAAGGAGGAACTGAGGGGCTGGAGTGTGAACCAAGTCTCATCGTCGGAGAAAATATGCTCTGTACTGTGCAGAGTCACCTGAACCGGAATGAGTCTACTTGTTGGAGAACTTGTGCTATGTACTGTGCAGAGTCATTGGGATTAAAATGAGTCTCCTCATCGAAAAAATTTGGCGAGCAAGACCGCTCCATCGAACTGAACATGTAGAAAACAAAATCAATATCTCTTTTTCCCTCAATAAGTCACTCCTTTTTTCTCAATCAACTTATCTTTTTCTTTTTTATTTTTCAAATCTTTTTATTTTAATATGATTTCTTTTAGTACAATAGCCTTTTTTTAATTAAAAAACTCTTATTTTTTAGAAAATCACTTCAACCCCAATTTGGGCCCATGAGTTGCAACATTCTTTTTTCCTCCGCCCTTTTTTTTTCTTTGACCCATTTTCTTGTCACAACAAGGCCTTGGGCCTTTACATTTTCTTAAATAAACCAAAGACCAATTGTGGAGGTACCCTTTTGGGACCTCACTTCGTGAAGGCCCTTTGATGGGGCTTTCTTATTAATAACATTCGAAGAACCTCATATGCGTTGCAGGAAGACTGCTGCCACCTGGAATGTATTGATGTGTTGCATGGTGATGCAACTAGGACTATACCTGAAGGGGAGCGATGATGGGAGTACTCGTTGCAGATGGCAACGCTTGCGGGTGCTTATTCGGTACCCTGGTCACATAAATAGCTAATGATATCCTACATTCGCCTACTGTCAAGGCTATGTGGGACATCCACGTCGTCACCTACTCAGGAGATGAATGAGACGAAGATACTGTTGCTCTAGCATACCATTTTCACGGTCAAGCAGAGTGACCATCTTCTTCATACTTATATACGTCGCTTAAGGGTATGTTTGAGAAGCTCCACTTCTTCATGCCTCTGGTAACCACCCCTGAGTAGTAGAAGGCGTACAAGAATGCCATCATTGTTAGAATCTTTTTAACGGCTTTGATCCTGAGTATGATACCACAAAGTCCCAGTTATTTGTGGATGATGCTACCATACCTCCCATGGATGAAGCATACTATGGACTCAGGAGGATCACAATTCTTTCGTCAGCCTCCTCTTAGATCTCCTCGACGATGGTCATATCTTGCAGTAGAGGAGGATCTTCTCAGTTCAGAGGATGTACTGCTTGTGGCAGGGGAGGTGCTTGTCTACATGAACCATGCACTTATTATCACCGTTCTGGTTACTCCGAGGATGCTTTCTATTCGAAGCATGATTTTTGGCCTCTACTTGTGCTGTTGAGCAGGTTGAGACTCTTGCTACTCCTACCACTGCTAATGACCAGAGGTTTGATGAGTTAGTCTCCCATTTGACGGAGATCATGCCTCCCAATTCTAGAGCTTCTAATGCTCTATTAGGCTCGTTTGACATCGCTACCTCTGCATCTGCCGATACTTCAGGTATTACCTATGCCTTTACTAGTTGTCACAGGGCATGCGTCTCGGAGTGGATCACGGATTCATGTACCTCTCATCACCTATGTAGAGATATTGCTCAATCACTTCCTATTGATCTGTTCATCATGATAGATCAATTCTTATTGCTAATGGGATGTCCGTTGACACAGTCTGTGCACTTGCAGAATGTTCTTCATGTTCCCGATTTTCCCATAAGTTTATTATTTATTCCTCAAATCACCAAGGGTTTACATTGTCATGCCATGTTTGATCCGTTTCTCTTGTATTTGACATACTCACAAGCAGGGTGATTGGATGTGGTCGTGAGCAAGGGAGTCTTTACAGACTGGTCCAGTCTTTATATGATGACGCTTCTTTTATTCCATTGGGTCAGTCTCCCTCCTACATGTGCCATCTTCGGTTCGATCATCTTCCTTTGTAGAAGTTGTGTAGAGTCATCCCTCAAATTCCATCTCGATCTATCTTTCAGTGCGAGGCTTGTCAGCTTGGGAATCGTCACCATTCTAGTTATTTTATCATCAGAGTCGTAGTAGGAATTCTTTATTTTAGTTGGTGCGTTTTGATATTTGAGGTCCCAGTCGTGTCCTTGACCATCAGTGGTACACTGATTGTTAAGAAATAGAAAGCGGAAGCGGAATTGAAAATAAAGATAAATAATCATGGAAGAACAAAGATTTAACGTGGAACCCTACTCCGTGAGGAGCCGGATGAAACCACGGGAGAAGCCCTCAACGTGGCATATTATGCATTGCACTTTCTCAATGGATACAGGAGGTCTGGGGCTTCTTATATAGCCTCTCCAGAACCTCCAAGTCCCACCACTGGACAATGTGGGACTAAACAACTGGGTAGGGTAAATGGATCTTCTCCAGGATCCATTTACCCTCTACAACTCATATGGCGCATACAACGAATACTCTAACACCCCCCTCAAGCCGAAGCATGCAATGCTCAGCTTGGACAAACAGAAAGAAACTTAACCTACGCTACAAGACACTATGGACGATATCAACCTAACGCGCACAACTGCTGCTGTCGAGGACGTTGCTTCTCATGCCGCGCAGGTGAGGAGGACGAACGGGCTGGAGTGTGAGTCTGCTGAATATCCTCGTCGGAGAGCATGTGCTCTGAAGAATCTGAACTGCGCCTATCAGAGTCACTGCAACTGAAAATGAGTCTCCTCGTCGGAGTACTCTGGCCCGCCACAATAATGTGGACAATTTCTCTATCTCTGAAAAGGGCCGAACTGAAAAGGGCCGTGACTGTGCAATCCTCGTCAGAATCCACGGGCATTGGAGAATGGAGTCTGAAAAGTCTCCTCGTCGGAGAATTGGGTCTCTCCCATCTGGCACAGAGAATGGTGCACTACTCTGGTGTACCTATGATACCACATGAAAATCCTTGCCACCATGGCATAGGGAATGGTCCTCTACTCTGGAGTCCCTATGGCTCACATGAAAACTCTGGCCTACAAAACAAGAAAGGATGGGTACCTCTGAACTGATGGCATACATTTGCTCATCTGAAAATGACCGCATACATGTGCGAGTCTGAAATTGATTCTCTCCGGAGAACTCGAAAATGGGCATCAACATGGAGTGTCTCGAACTTAGAATCTGACCAATCTGAATGTCGAGTCTGGAATCTTGTGCATGGAGAATCTTCATCTGAAACTGTAGAGTATGAACAACTGGTTGGCCTGTAATCTGACACCTGAATCTGGATCATGGATCAAGACCTGTGACTCTACATAATACTCCCCCTTTCTCCTATACTGGTCGGAATGACATTGTTGACCAAGTTGGGAGAAGATCAGATAATACATAAATATGGGGAAAACATGAATATTCTCAAGAAAAAAACTATTGCAGCTTTTCTTCATCATTTTTTAATAAACCGTCCATCGTTTTTTTTGAAAATAAAATTTTCAAAGTCGTTTCAACATTTTTTTTAATTTACGGCTTCTCTTTCTTTCTTTCTTTTTTTTGAACATTTTGCGTATGACTTTTTTTTTGTACGTGCTTTTTTTTTTAAATTTTTTTATTTGCACATTTGGGCCCAATCCCACTTTCTCATCAACTTTTTTTTAATACATCGGCTGGGCTTACTCGACCCTCTTCTTTTTACAAATCAGGGCAACGATTGGGCTGTCAATTTTTTTAAACCAACCGAAGCCCACCTGGGCCAATATTTAGGGTTCCCACTTGGGGAACCATCTCTTCACGAATGCCGCTCTCCCATGATGGGAGTCTTCGGCGCAACCGCCTCCTTAGGGTTCCCAGGAACCCCCTTCAAATCACACTGGAGATCGGCAAGAGAAGGACACGCGCTCGGCTAGCATCGCGGGCTCGGCTAGCATCGCTGCCTGGGGGCTGCAGCGGGAGATTGCCTCCGCGCCTGCGAGGCTTCGCGCGGTGCTGCGACGAGGGTAGGTGTGTACAGGGGTCCGTGCTTGGAGATTTGCGGCATGGATTTCGCCGTTAGGGCTCCAGGCTGCGCGCGTATAGCCGCGCGCTTGGGTACCGCCGCTGGAGGGTGGCACAGCAGGGGCTACTGCCTGGAGGTAACTTTGCGCGGCTTCATGGATGGCTTGAGGGCCTGGTCTCCGCCTGGTGGCTGCCAACATCGAAGAGGAGTGGCATCGCCGCGCGTCGCTTGGGAGATGGGAGATGGAATGGATGAAGATGGGAGGGGGTTCAAGCCCCACTTATTCTTACGGCGCCGCCTGGACTGCAAGGAGCATCTTGGAGTGACCTGGAGTGCCGTACTGTGCGGCTGAATCTGATCTGGACGGAGCCCTGGCGGCCAATGGAATTCCTCTGAAGCTTTGATCATAACAAGAAATCTAGGGTTTTAGAAAAACCCAAAAAACAGAGTCTTGAACTTGAACTCGAGCAACATATTGAATATGAATATAAGAGTTGATCTTCAAGAAATAAACATCATAATCAACTCTCGACAAAATAATAAACTCTGCAAGAATCGAACCAGCTCTGATACCATGTTAAGAAATAGAAAGCGGAAGCGGAATCGGAAGTAAAGATAAATAATCATGGAAGAACAAAGATTTAACGTGGAACCCTTGAGGAGCGAGATGAAACCGCGGGAGAAGCCCTCAACGGGGTATTATGCATTGCATTTTCTCAATGGATACAGGAGGTATGGGGCTCTTTATATAGCCTCTCCAGGGCCTCTAAGTCCCACCACTAGACAGTGTGAGACTAAACAACTGGGTGGGGTAAATGGATCTTCTCCAGGATCCATTTACCCTCTACAACTCATATGATGCATACAACGAATACTCTAACACTGACCATCAGTGGTACATGTTTTGTCTGTATCTATCAATTATTATTTTATATTGTCTTGGATTTTTTCTTTTGAAATACAAGTCTGAGGCTAGGTATATCATTCAATTTTATATTTATGAAATAAAGATGTTAAATATCTTTGTTTTGATACCATGCAGAGAATGACAATGCAGAAACTTAATCAGATATAAAGAATAAAGAACATCAGGGTTTTTGTGGAACCCTACTCCATAAAAAGAAGGATGAAACAATGTGAGGCCTGCCATACATTTGGTTATTACTTTCTCTCAAAGGTTACATATGGTGTAGGGCTTCCTGTAGAGATATTTCTAGTATTTATGTACTTATGTGTCATGCTTATTTTCGTTGTTCCATCTTATGTAATTTACCCATAGGCTTCCTCTATATAAGAGAGCCTAGGGTTCCCTGGAATAAACATGTTCTCTATTTCTTCCAACATGGTATTAGAGCCTCCACCCTAAACCCTAGCCACCCCTCTCATCCCTGTCGCCACCCCTCCCCGTCGCCTCTCATCCTCGCTGCCCACCCCCTCCCCGCCGCCTCTCCTCCTCCCCGCCACCCACCCCCTTCCCGCCGCCTCCTCCCCACGGGCGTCGTGGCCCCTACCCGTAGCCCCTACTCCGTGCGCGGCCTCTAAGCCCCCCCTTCCGTCACCACTCATCCCGCCACCCCTTTCCCCCAACTAGGCATCGACTACATCTCTTTCTCTTCATGGGTATGGGTGCATAAGTCTATATATGCATTCATATTTCTACATGTTTTTGTAGACGATTCTTCATTGGTCTACAAACCCTAGTTCTTCGTCTCTGGCAACTATATCAGAAGACAAGGTCGATATGCCCTCCATTGATGCCTTTAAAGGTCCAACGCTAATAGTCAAGATGGATGGGACGAATTTCGAGCTCTAGGAGATGCAGTTCATGAGCCTCATGAAGTCCAACGATAAGAAGCACATTCTTACCGAAGATGAGCCGGCGGAGAAGACGGGGATTTACGCCTCATGAGAGGTTGATGATTCGTATGCCATGGTCTGGCTTTCTGGCACTCTGACAATGGAGATTGCCAATGATGTCCTACTTCAGCCCACGACTAAGGCCATGTGGGATATTCTTGTCGCACTGTACTCGCAGTTGAGGGACGAGACCAAGATCCTCCAACTTCAGCATGGCTTCTTTACGGTCAAGCAGAACGGCCGGCCGTTGCATTCGTTGTATACATTCCTACGGGAGACGTTTGAAAAGCTTTACAGTATCATTCCCCCGACGGCGACCCCTAAGCAATAGAAGATGTTCCGGAATGTTACAATGGTGGGGGTCTTACTAGCGGCACTAGACCCAGAGTATGATGTGGCTCGCTCGCAGATACTGGCAGATGCTACTATTCCTCCAGTGGAGGAAGTGTATCGACGACTCAGCCGTCTTCTCCAGTGTCTACGCCACCTCCTTTAGCGATGACTGTTTCCCGAGGCAGAGGTGTCCCCTCCTCTTTTCATGCGCGGGCATGGTTTTAGAAGCTTTCAGATCTCATCCAGAAGCAAGGGTTCATAAGATCAATGCTGACCACTCCTTGTTTGTCCAGAAGACTCCCAGAGGTACTATCGTTATTATGGTATATGTTGATGATATACTTGTTACGGGAGATGACATGCAGGGGATAAAGATGGCAAAAGCATTTTTAGACCATCAGTTTGTCACCAAGGATCTTGGTACTCTACGATACTTTCTGGGATTGGAGTTTGCGAGGAATGCGCAGGGTCTTGTGATGACCTAAAGGAAATACATTACAGATATGCTTGTTGAGACAGGTATGATCGGGTGTCGACCCTCCACTACTCCCATGGATCCTAGTATGAAGCTATATGGAGATGATACAGAGGAAGTTGATAAAAGAAGATACAGAGAAATGGTGGGAAAACTTCTCTATATTACTATCACCAGACCTGACATTGCTTTTGCAGTTAGTCGGGTGAGTCGGTTCATGGAACAACCCAGACAGATACACATGGATGCTGTATATATGATACTAAGATATCTAAAGTCGTCTTCGGGTGCAGGATTGTTGTTTAGGAAAGAAATAAATCTTTCTATCTCTGCATGTGCTGATGCGGATTATGCAGGATGTCCTAGGGACTGGAAATCTACATCAGGTTTTGTAGTACTTGTTGGCAGTTCCTTAGTTTCTTGGAAAAGCAAGAAACAAACAGTGGTGGCTAGATCTAGTGCTGAATCTGAGTACAGAGCCATGGCACAGGCAAGTACGGAGATGATGTGGGTTCGAGCCGTATTAGCAGATCTGCATATAGATGTACCATTACCCATGGAGATCAAGCTCTCTGGAAAAGTCACTCTAGAAACTGGCCTGACCGGTAACGCGCAAACGAGCTGGTACGAAAAACTCAAACCGAGGATCCTCCGCATGGGTATCCTAAAACAAAGGGTTAGCGGAACTGGTCAAAAGTCGGGATCCCAACGAGGCGTAAAAACACTGCGAGCTCGCGTAAAAACTGTGAAAAAGACTGGGATCTTAGACCCGCGCATTTAGCGGCCGCTGCCCTAACTGGGCTTCCTATCTCCCGCTCAGTTGAAGGTCACCGTGCCCTCGCACGGTCAGGTGTAATGGTCACCATGATCGACGCTATTAATCGTTATTTTTGATTCCCAAATCGAGTAACTCCTGCAACCGCACCTTCTGCTCCCTCAACTCAGCAGGTGCCATACGGTAATGAGCCATCGAGATCGGCTGTGTATCTGGTAGTAATGTGATCTTGAACGCGATCTCTCTCTTAGGAGGTAACCCTGGTAGTTCATCAGGAAACACATTTGGGTATTCTGATACTACTCGGATGTCCTGTATCATCGACTCCTGACCAGATACCTCCCGAACAAATGTAACATATGAATCACAACCCTGATCAACAAGTCGTTGAGCTCGTAACACGGAAATGTACTCCATGCGGAGTCATGTAAAGTACCCTTAAAAGTGAACTCGGGTAAATCTGAAATCCTAAAGACAACTGTCTTCTTAAAGCAATCAACAAGTACATGATGAGCAGATAACCAATCTATACCCAAAATCAAGTCGAACTCATCAAGATGTAGGAGTAGACAATCTGCGATCATCTCGTGACCGTCAATCAGTATGGGAAAGTGCCTGACTACCAGGGAGATGACGAATAACTAGCCACCTGACCCTCGGATGTGATATGGAGAAGAGAGAGTCTCCGCAACTTTATCTAAAGAAGCTAGTTACCTCGAAGCAAAAAAAGAGTGTGTCGCACCAGAATCAAATAAAACATGGAAATGCCGGCCCAAGACTGAGACCATACCTTTCACCACAGTAACCGCTGAACGTGCCTGCTCCTCAGTAACTGCATGTAACTGCCCCTGCCCGGCTGATGTAGCACCGGAACCTGCCACACTCCGCGTCTGTCTCTGTTACTGTCGCCTAAAGTTGGAGTTCCTACCTCGGAAACTCCCTGAATGCAGTGCCTGAAGCTGCGACGACTGTGGCTGTGGGCGAGACTCATCAAAAGCATGTGGGCACTGTGATCTGTAATGTCCCCACTCGTAACATCGGTAACACCAGACTGGTCTGGTAGGTGGAGTAGTCGTGTCTGTGCTCTGTGCTAGTCCTGTAGGTGGTCTATCTGCTCGCTGCAACCCAGACGGTCGAGCGGAATTTGTGCCACGCCCGGCAAGTGCTCCTTTTAAAGTAGTCGATGGAGAAGAGCGAGCACTGCCTGAGAAGGACGAACCTGTAGGTCGGAACCGTCTGGCTGACCGCTGCTGCTGAAACGGTCGACGAATCGGTCCAAAAGATCGCCGTGGTCTAGGCGCTGCTACAGATGAGCTCCCGAAACGTCTCCCTCTGATGTCCTCGAACTTCTCCGCTGCATCGGTAGCCTCGGAGATGGAAGTGATGTATAGTCCAGCCAGCTTGTCCTGTACCTCCTCTCGCATGCTGCTAACGAACTTTTCCAGATTCTCCTCTGGAAATGCGCCATCTGCGTGTATGTCTTGATAGCTCTGTGTATCAGATAAAGTAATCTCTAACTGTCATCTGTCCCTGACGAAGCTCTGCATAAAGTCGGTGGTGGGACTCCTTCCACTTTGCAGAAAAGAAGTGGGCTCTGAGCCTCGTCTCGAAATCATCCCATGTAGGCTGTCAGCCTAACGCAGATACTACGACATCCCACCATCTCTCGGCAAAGTCTGTCAATGAATACTCCATGAAAGATAGCCACATGTCTCGTGGCGCGCGAATCTCTGAGCACCTTCATCACTCTCTTCAACCACTGCTCAACAACATCTGTGAAACAGTACCCTCAAAGAAGGGTATATTGGCCCGTTGGTAGGATGTGAAAATTGACTGGTGCCTGTAATTAGCTGATTACTCGTGTGCACCCTCGTCTGCAAAGTTAACATGGTCTTGCTCCCTGTCAAAGTCCGCATCATCTGCTCCATGCTCAGGTATCTCCTCAAGTGGATCATCGAACTGAGGCATTGTACCTCTATCGACTATCGCGAGTCCTGGCGAGTACCGTCATGAGATGGACAGTAGGTGGAATCTGATAGTTCCTTAGATCTCATCTCTATATCCGTCTGTCTGTCAGCAATCTCTGTCTGCTGAGCCAGAATCTGGTCCTGCTGACCTCTCATAGCAGCTTGTTGCTGCTGAAGATCAGTAAGAGCAGTCAATATACGTGCTAGCTGGTCAACAATCTCCTGGCCTGGTCGGGATGCCATGGCTCTGCATGAGAAGCATATTTAGTTATAAAATTTATTGTTTGCAGATAATATGATATATGCCTTTTCTTCTCTTGGGATATAATATGAAAATTAATGAAATTGATGACATATGTGGTGATTGAATATGAATGTCATATTTTTCCCTTCTCGGATTCACGACAAGTCGAAGGACTGTCGCTATCCAAGAACTTAATGCGATGGAATTGTAATGTTGCGAATGTGCATATCGGGGTACCACTGCTCTGATACCAAAAATGTGAACTCCCTCGGATCCGGGACACGTTTACGACATTTTCGCGGTATTTCATTCTCTAGAGATCGGACAAGCTACAGAAAAATAGGGATTTTTTTCACGTTGCTATATTTGCATATGACACTCACATTCTTTGCATATACCACAGAGACAAGAAAATAAGTGCCACCACCATTTCATTTCATAAATTTTCATATAATTACATCATGTAAATGAAAATGGAAATACTAAGGTGGATGTGTAGACATACACGTAAAGATCTGATTCGGAATGATGCAATCAGAAAGAAAGTTGGCGTAGCTTCGATCGAGGATAAGATGCGAGAAAACCGCTTAAGATGGTTTGGACATTTGCAAAGAAGATCAACTGATGCACCAGTTAGGAGATGCGAGTGTTGGGATGTTGAGCCGGCTAAGAGAGGGCGAGGACGACCCAAGAAGTATTGGAAAGAAACCATACGAAGGTATCTTAGTTTTGTAGATATAAGCCCGGGATTGGCTCAAGATAGATCTGAATGGAGGCGAAGAATCCATGTAGCCGACCCTACTTAATTGTGGGAAAAGGCTTTGTTGTTGTTGTTACATCATGTATAAGAATCTGCCATTATACACAGTATATCCCCACATTTTGCACAGAAGAGAAGGGAAAGCATTTACATCATAAAATGAAACAAAAACTGAACAAAAACAACATACCGTTTGGTATATACCCTATCGCCTGGAAACATCAACAACCACTGAACAGTAGGCTGTTTGCCTGCCAAAACATGTTAGGAAAGAAGAGGCGTCAGCGGGCGCTGGTAACTTCCAAAAACTTATAGAATAACAGGAAATTTATATGTTTAAAAGCAAGCAAATAGAAAGGTGGAACAAGTAAAGTTTACATCTACTTGCGTAAGTAAAAAGGTTTTCAGACTTGTAAGCATCTCCCATAAGCACCCATTATTCCAACGTTATAACATATTTATTTTGTAATTAACTGTACATAATTGTATGAGTGTATGTATATATATCTATATTATCATATTGACCAGATATCATATCTGTGGATTTACTTGATTCTTAAGTCTAATGGATAGTCATTTCCTAGCAACACAACTTTTGATTGTAACTTCTCCAAATCTCAGTTTCGACTGTCCCAGATGCAACTTTAGATGATTTAGATGTAGATATGGATGTTAGATGTAGAAATGCCAAGGTCTGCTGGCGAAAGTAAAAATCAAGCGGTGAGGTAGCCTACAAAAGGGTTCTTCCGTCTCGCCCTCTAATTGGAAGTGCGGTCCACTAGAGGGATATGTCTACTACAAAACTACGCCACTGAGACGGGTGAGAGAGACTCTCCGGAAAAGTCACTCTAGAAACTGGCCCGACCGGTAACAGGCAAATGAGCTCGTACGAAAAACTAAAATCGAGGATCCCCCGCATGGGTTTCCTAAAACAAAGGGTCAACAGAACTGGTCAAAAGTCGGGATCCCAACGAGGCGTAAAAACACTGCGAGATCGTGTAAAAATCGTGAAAAAGACTGGGATCTTAGACCCGCGCATTTAGAGGTCGCTGCCCTAACCGAGCTTCCTATCTCCCGCCCAGTTGAGGGTCACCGCGCCCTCGCACGGTCAGGTGTAGTGGTCACCATGACCGGCGCTATTAATTGTTATTTTGGATTCACCATCATACATACTTATTACTTTTCTCAATACTTTCTTAATCTCTTTTGTGGTCAACATAAGAGATCTAGACATCTTGTTAATGTCTCTTCTCAATAACGATCAATATTTAGTACTTTATATCTAAAGGATCAAATGATGAGATTAATGGTCATAATGATATAAATAATCAATTGTTAGACTCAAAAGAGAAATCTGTACAAATCCTAATATTTATGTCTCAATACTCATATAAGGTCATGAGTAGTAACTTAACAATGAAATGAATATAGAGAGTTTAAGAGATTTGTCAGTACGATGCTATTCAACCTTTACAAATATCAAGATTCTTGCTTCCCAACTATCACTGATTAATGTTATGTGATGCATTATTGTAATCACATAAGTATTTTGAATAATGAATTGTAAGCATGATTTAACTCACTGGCATCATTTAGTTAATAGAATACCATATTGCATCTATTATTAATTATTTTTTATTACTAGCTCCCATGAATTTACTTCATGTTTAATTCTTATTAAATTTATTAAATTCTATTTTTGCTTTACAACCCTCCCGGTCTCTATGTGATTTACTGACTTTATTGTCATCTATATATATGTTATCATAGTTACTCCTCTAGGCCCTAGTTATGCAAGAGAGTCGATCATTAACTACTAATGGAATTCGACCATAAAAAAATAAGGAATTAGATTGATGTAATCAGGATAAAAATCTTCTCTTTTTTTTTTCATTTAACAGTAACTTACAGTAACTTATTGAGTCAACCCTTTTTTTTCATTTAATCAGGGGGCTTTGGGTTGATTTGGAATGGGTCAACTCGGATGGTTTGATTGCCTTTTGCGAGAGCTTGTTTTGCAACAGGAGCAGGGAAAGGAAGGAGTTTTTGGCTCCGCTTGCAAGGTTGTGGTGTATCTGGATGGGGAGGAATGAGGCCCTCTTCGCTGGCCAACGGTTCTACCGGGAGAACGTTCTTTTCATCTGCTCGTGTCTTCTGGATGATTGGTGAACAGGGTAACCCTTTCGTGGCTTTGTGGGGGTGATCTTTGGTTGTTGCTTTCTCGGTTTCCCTCTATGGGTCTTGTTTGTTTGGTTTTTGTAACCTTTTTGTAACATTCTTTGCTCTTTTTTTCTTTTAATATATTGGGGCGAACACCGTAGAGTGTCTCCCCCTTTTTTGAGCCTAAAAAAAAGTAACGTATAGTAGGTTTACTATAATTTGTAGCTTTACAATGGCTCTGGAACGTAACTTATCAATTTTATATATATTATTTAACTGTATAGACAGTCTCTGTAGTAATATTCCAGAAAATTTCAATTATATTATATATATACTCTACAGCTAATGCAGTCTAGTACATGCAATCTACTGTAATACGCCAGAAAAATGTCATGTACATTATTATTATTATATATATTACAGTATATGCCGTCTATAGTAATCAAAGACACAGATCTTCAAATGAAAATTTTACTCTATTATATACAGTTTAAACAACATAACTAATAATATCTGAATTTCATAAATTTGAAATTTAGTTTATGGATCCAGTCCCAAACTCCCTAACAAACAAAAATTAGTTATTGAAATCATCTGTTTGAATAACATTAACATTATTCTTAGAATTCTCATGTATCTTTCCCATTCATGATCTAGCTGTTTTTTTTACAATCAGTGCATTTTTTTGAATGAACCATATCGAGTTTTACTACTGTATTTCATGAATGAGCAAGGAAAATTCATCCTGTTCACTTCAATTGATTCAATGCAAATCTGTTCTCTGCCCAGAACCCAATTTTCAAAAGAAACGACCTATTTGAGAGGTTTGATTTTACTTTACCCCCAAATTCCACCATATATTTCTCAGGAATTGATGTCAAACTTTTGTAAATTATCTTGCATGGCAGCAAAGGAGGTTGAGATAGTATTGTACCTCTTTGTTGATCTTCAAAGCTTGGAGAAAATGGAACTTGGGAGAAAGCTCCAGCAACAAGGGAGCTCCAATGGTTTGAGGGAAACTGCAGGAGGCTCCAGGCAATTTTTGGACAGCAAGTGTAGGAGGAGCAGCAGAATCTGCTCTTGTAGAATTTCATAAATAAAAGAAAGGGTTGGGCTTTTCTTTTTGGCTGAGAACACAAGAGATCTTTGAGGAGAATTGATGAATTAAAAGGGAGAGAGAGCCCTTGTCGTTGGATTTGAGATATAGAAGAAAAGGTGTAGGAAGGTGAGAAGGAAGTTTCCTCTGCATGTTGTCAGCCATGACATCAGCAGGCTGACATCAACCTGTTGATGTCATAAATCTCTTTATACATATATATATATTATTTATTATATATATTATAACAATACAGCCTATAAGAAAAATAAAAATTATATATATAGTGAATACAGACGTCTGTACAGTAATTTACAGAATTATTTTATTTTATTTTATTTTTTTAAACTCTCTTTTTTTATAAACTTAAAGTTGATCATATTTATTCCTTAGACCTCGGATTTTGACATGCAATATCTCATTTTGACCGTCTCGGAACGACGATCAATATGAGTAAAATGTTGATATACTTTTTATTGGGTTTGGATGCCCGAACTTTTCGAGATACAGTTTTGGTTTAAGATTAAATTTTGTGATTTAAAAAAAATCAAATGACCTCTGATTGACGAACGGTCGATTCTGTTGGTCTTGATTCGTCGAATCGGAATTTATGACGGTCTCGGTTTGTTTTGCGATTTTCGAATTTGCGTCGCAACTTTTTCGGGCATGCATTACGGTGCGACCGATTTTCGGTCAATTTCACCCGAACGACTTTTGACTCGTGACCAATTGATCGTTTTAGGATATCTAATGTTGTCAGATAAATTTATTGGTTTAAACGGACTCTAATCGGATCGGTTTTGGATTTATGCGGATTCCGGATGTTACACATCAATACATGAATGAGGGGTGTGGATCTTGGACATCACCCATTGACTATCAAAGGTCCTCATGTGACCACGTAATGCACACTCGTACATCCTTTCAAATGTTTCGTAGGATGGACCAAACAATAGTAGATGACTCCTTTACCATGAAATTATAATGTGATAATATGTGAAAGTTTTTCATAGCATGAATCAACTCATTCTTGGTCTTGAAATTCATATCTTACTGCAGATCAGTGCCATTCCCATCATTTTCTCCCTGGTTGCGGAAATCATCCTCAAGTATCGCATGACCATTGCCAACAACATTGCCATAGAATAGAAATCATGGTGCAACTAGGTCATTTTTGGGCATCATCGTCCATGTCATCTTCCATCTCATAATAGGTGTCATGTGACGGGAAATCATTGATAACTCCATTTACTTCATACATTAAGTGCTTGCTGATCATAATCTCTATGGGGGGGGGGTATGTTGTTCAATGGGTACATGCATGTGTGCTTCATTTGTAATGTCCACAACCAATTTTGTAGGAGTTTATTTTCCGATGTGTTCAACATATACAAACATGCCATGAGTATCGTCGTCATCTAAAATGGGTTCAAGATGTGATCACCTCCACTAGCTCGCGGGATATGATATCTTGGATTCTTGATAGCATTGTTTTTTTTGACGCTCAAAAGCGGGGGATGCACTCGGTGGTGCTCGCCCCACATTTATTAGAAAGGTAAGAAAAACTTACAGCGGGTGTGCGAACAGAGAACAAAAATGAGTGAAAAAAAAACCGAAGGTATCACAATCTGATACCCCCATTACATCAAAGAACCCCTAAGCATCGGACCAATCGCGAGTGAAACGGGATGCCGAGATGAGGACGTTTTCCGAATAAAATCTCTGTCCGGCAAAAAGGGCTTCATTTCTACCAATCCAAATGCACCAAAGCCGAGCAATAGCAGTAAGGATGTCCGTCCTAGCCCTGGCCCGAGAGCTAACCAGGCTCTCACAGAAAGAGGAAGAATCCGATACGTCAAGCCAATCCAAATCCGCCCAGATATCATGAGTTCTGCCACATCGGAAGAAAAGATGATCGATAGTCTCTATCTCCAAATCACAAAGACCACAAGTAGACGAGGCATGTGGAACTAGGACAGCACACCGACTACGAGTCATCAGACGGCCACGTCGGAAAAGCCATAAGAACATGCCAATTCGTTCGGGGACCCTTAGGCCCCAAAAAAAGTGACAATCCCGGAACATAGAATCATCAGCCACAGCCACAGGAGGAAAAATAGCCCGGTAAGCCGCACTGGCGGAGAAGGAGCCATCCTTCCAAGACAGGTGGTCGCGTCCCACCGAGGGCGAGGGCGCATCCGCGAGAACCGCAAGTAAAGCCATGAGTTCCAGCTGCCGCTGATCAGAAAGATTGGCCACAAACCTTAGGCCCCACGAAACACCATCCCAGTAAGAGGCCACCGTATCGTCCTTATCATCCACCAGCGCGAAGAGGCGAGGAAAAACATCCTTAAGAGGGCCCCTGCCAGTCCAATCATCACCCCAGAACCGGATGAGCGAACCATCCCCCAGCTTAATGCCAAAAAGAGAGCGGTTGCGAGACAGTGAATTGCCGATATCACGAGAGAAGTGAGAGGAAGACCCCATCAGGCGAGCATCCAAGCCCAAAAGCCGGTCGACCCCCACCGCCAACCTCAAGAAATTAAGCATAAGATTATCCTCCCTGCCCCAAAGACGAGCCACCCATTTGAGAAGAAGTGCCTCGTTAACGACCTCCAACCTTCTCACCGCCAGCCCCCCCTCCTTCTTTGACCGCGTGACCTCATCCCAGGCGACCAAATGAACGCCTCTCCTCCCATCCCCCTTCTTCCCCCAAAGAAATCTCCTCAAGCATGAGTCCAGTCGGCGACGAACCCCTTTAGGCATACCTTTCACAGAGAAGAAATAAATTGGTATAGAAGATAATACCGATTTTAGAAGTACCAAGCGACCACCCCGGGAGAGAATGGCGGCACGCCAGCCAGCCAAGCGAGCTTCCATACGATCCACCACAGCCTGTCAGTCACGTAAACGCGCACGCCCAGCCGTCAAAGGGAGCCCCAGGTATTCCAATGGAAGAGCGCCAGTCCGGCAGCGCAAAATCCGCATACACTCCTCAACCTCCTCCTGAGGAGTGGAGAAGGGAACCATAGAGGATTTGTTGTAGTTGATGAGAAGACCCGACGCCTCACAGAAGAGCTCCAACGTGGAAGCCATCCCCGCCACATTCGATGCATCGCCCTCGATGAAGCAAATGGTATCATCCGCAAACTGAATAATCGGGATATGGTAGGGCCCAAGAGAGCAACCACGGGTATAGCCAGCCACAGCCACATTATGAATCATGCAGGACAAGACGTCGGCGGCCAGGACGAAAAGCAAAGGAGCAAGGGGACAACCTTGCCGAATCCCCCGGCGAGGCTGGAAGAAGCCCCCCGCCAAACGGCCATTGAGAATTAACGAGAGAGAGGCCGTCGAGACGCATCGACGCACCCACGAAATCCATAGTGAGGGAAATCCCCGCCGCTTGAGAACAGACCATAGAAAACGCCAATCCAAAGAGTCGTATGCCTTGGCAAAATCAATCTTTCAAAGAATCCCCCTTACATCGTTCCTGCGCCATGCATGAATAATTTCCGAAGCCACCGCAAAACAATCACTTATTTGCCTTCCCCGAATAAAAGCCGCCTGGGTAGGCGATATGAGAGAATCAAGAAGCGGAGCCAGCCGTCGAGCAAGAACCTTGGCAATGATAAGATAGATGGTATTTGAGATGGAGATCGGCCGGAAGTCCTCAATATGGTTAGCAGACGAAGACCTCGGAATGAGAGCAATAAGAGACCTGTTGAGTTTATCAAACCCGTTGTTGCCATCACAAAATTCACGGGCGACGTCCAAAACATCCTGGGAAAGCACATCCCAAAACTCCCGATAGAAATAAACGGGGAAGGACTTTATTGAAGGCGCTATTGATAGCATTGTTACTCCTATCCAGATAGAATTTTCGGTATATTGTGTCCAAATTCTTCATATTTCATACCCAACTTGAAATCGATACCTCCCATCGAAGATCTTCTGCCCCCTCTTCCATTCAAATTAACTAGACATATATAGATGCCATGTGAAACCTAAAAATGCTAGAGGAAAAAATTTAATTGATCAGGCAACTCACATTGGGGAAGGGCATTGCTCGACCTAGAGCCCGCTGAGGTAGTTACGTGAGAAGAAGAGGTGTTGGTGGATGCACATTAGTGACCGTCGTGGAGGAGAAAATGCGACGTCAGCGGCGAGGGGCTTCCGCAGGGTGGCATTGAGAGATCAGAGGATGAATACTTGAAAGAGGGGGAAACAAATGTTGAGGGTCTAGAAATGGACTGGCATGGTTTTTCTTAAGTATGGGTTAGGCCTGTAACACATGCAACATGTGTTATGGTTCATGCATTAACCAGATCGCTACCTATAGCGCCATTATGGCATGCACCATAGATACAATATACCTAGAAAAAAATTTCCACCACAAACGTGGAATTTTGCTTTCTCCTTATGCTACTTTGGAATTTGGCTCGGTCGCCACCCATGTGAATTTGTCCAGAGACCACAATCTTTTTTTTTGTGTGAATGAAATCCCATCTCATATCCATGTGTTCATGTGGCTTCTAAAGTAGGTAAGAATACTTACTGGGGATCGATGATCTAGAATTTTTAGTAACAATTGTAGTTCGTGTGTGTTATGCGATGAAGGTGTTGAGTCTACCGATCATCTTTTTTTTTGAGCGTGAAAAGGCAAAAGAGGCGTAAATGACATTGGGTATGGATTGGGTCGATGCAGGCCACCAAACCAACTTTTGGGAGTCTCTTTTCAACTCTAGTTTTCTCCCAAATAACGAGAGATTTTTGCCTATTGTGGTGACTTTGTGCTCGTTTGTAATTGAGTTATCCTCGAAGTGGAGTGCTATTATTTAGAAAATGTTATTATTCATGCCAAGATTCTCCTCGAATCTTGGTTGCTATAGTTTTCTTGCTCTTTTTTTATTAATAAAACTTTTGAGGCGGGAACCTGCATATGTTTTTACCTCTTTTGACACAAAAATGTGTCATCCTTGTGTATTCTTGGTCCCAAATTGGGTACATGTGTTATTATCCTTTTAGGCATCGTTACCACATTTCTACTAATGTCACCTTCAAATATACCCGTTACTTTACTAAGCCTGTCAATGATATTCCCTTGGAGTTCCCTCTACCTTTTCGTGCCTACAAAAGGGAGCACATTATGCGACCTGAGTTGGTTCCTTTACGTGTTCCTTGTTTGCAGGATGATGGGCCTTCTTCAAGTAGCTCCACGGAAGCAAATTTAAACGCTCCTTTAGAACTCTCCATTGCGATATAGAAGTCCAAAATGTAATATATACTACATCTCTTATCACATTTTAATTCTAGGGATAATCTATGCAGCTGTTGCATGAATTTTACAGATGCTCTTATAACAATCACTCTTTCTCCTGATCATCACAATGTTCTTCAAGACCTTTGTTCAAAATATGCAATAGATGAGGAGATTGATGTGCTTATTTCCAGGGGCACGTGGCACCTTGTACCATGTTCTCCAGGCATGACCCTTGTTGCATGCAAATGGGTCTTTACGATTGGATACTCACCTGATGGGTCCATGTGAACCCCCTCGGATCCAGGTACCCGTTAACAACACTTTCGCGGCATTATATTTGCTAAAGATCGCACAAGCTATTGAAAATGTGGGGAAATTTCGCACGTTTCTGCCATGACATTCACATTCAAATAAATAAACCACATAGACAAGAAGAAGTGCCACCGACATTCATTCATTTCCATATAATATTACATGTAATAAAAGAATGTATTCCAATGTACATGTAGATCTCAAAATATATGACTGAAGAGGAAGAAAGCATATTACATCATAAACTGAATCAAAATCTGAAATAAAAGAAACACAACGTCTGTTATATACACGATCTCCTGAAGTCATCAATAATTTTACTGAGCAGCAGGCTCTGTGCCTGCCAAAACATGTTAGGAAGAAGAGGTATCAACGAGCGTTGGTACACCCATAATTCATATTATTATATAAAAAATGGTATTTAAAGTGGTTGCAAAAGAGGCAAGTAGAAAGGCATAAATATCTAAAATTTACATCTACTTGCAATGTAAAAAGGTTTTCAAGTTGCTTGTATGTACCTCCCATGCTCACCCATTATCTCAATATTTCCCTTATAAAATATTTTTTATTGGAATTGATTGTTCACAAGTGTATGTGTGTATGTATATGTTCTCATTTTGTTCAGATATCATGTTTGTCGATTTTGACGTTGGGAAAGGTGGGATTGGAAAGGTTAATGATTTATTTAATTCTCAAGTCTAGTGGATACTCTGTGGTCTTGGTCAGTAGGCGATCTCACACTATGACTCTAAGATGTGAGCATTGTCTTAGGGTTGGGGTGCCTCCGTAGGCATGCGGTATTGTATAATGCATCCTAACTAAGTTCCCAACATGTCCACTAGCTTATATGGATATTTTATTATAGTTACTTCCAACCAACTCAACTTTGATGGTAAATTCTACGAACTTCAACTGCAACTGTCACAGGTGTAAGCCTAGATGACTTAGATGTAGACATGGATGATTTGGATGTAGAATCGCCAAGTCTGCTGACAAAAGTAAACAAAACTCAAGCGGTGAGGTAGCCTACGAAAGGCTCTTCCGTCTCGCCCTCTAATTGGAAGTGCGGTCCAATAGATGGAAATGTCTACGCCTAAACTATGCTCCAGAGACGGGTGAGAGACTTTCCGAAAAGTCAATCTAGAAAAATGACCCGGCTAATACGGGCAAACAAGCTCGTACGAAAAGCTAAAAATCGAGGGTCCCCCGCATGTGTATCCTAAGATATCGAGTTAGCAGAAGAGGTCAAAAGTCGGGATCCTAACGAGGCGTAGAAACACTGCGAGCTCGCGTAAAACCGTGAAAAAGACTGGGATCCTAGACACGCGCATTAAGCGGCCGCTGCCCTAACTGGGCTTCCTATCTTCCGCCCAGTTGAGGGTCACCGCGCCCTCACACGGTCAAGTGTAATGTTCACCATAATCAACATAATTTAATATCATTTGTTAATCAAGACAGATTCTTAATATTTTCTCTTGATTGCTGATTCCCACTATTTTCTGTCGTCGGTATATATATCTTCATATATGATATTGTTAGATGGTCAGGATCTTGTAGAAGAGATCAAAGAAGGGCTTAAACAGAAAGCTGTTAAAACTTGTGTAACGGGTAACATGAGAATGATCACTGTAATGAGAGAGTTAACGATTTAATGGGGTGTATCATTATATAAATTCTAATTTCGATGGTAAATGAGTCTATGTATATTTTTTTTCCACCGTGGCAGAGTGAGTATGTACAGTACACACACACACATATATATATAATTGACTTTTTTTATGAAATAACGTTTCATTTTCGAACCAACTTATTATATTAATTTCTTTCAATCAGTTTACAGAAAGAACAATTCAAGACTCCTATAATATGCTCAATCTTATTTGAGTACATTTACAAACAATAATTCAATCTTCCAATGATCTAATTTAATTTTTTAAGATTTTTATTTATAATTTAAACATTAATAGTGACTTATATAAATTTTCTTTCAATCAATTTACAGATAGCGATTTAAACTTCTAAATCTTATCAAATTCATTACTCAATCATGTTGCTTACTGTGTCTACTTACTGCCAGTTTATATTTGGATATACAAGGAATGTAATATAATTATAAAATACCTCCATCTCACGTGTAATGAAATTGTTAATTCAACGGTTTAGACCATATCTTATTGGTGACATATTCCAGAACCCTTTATTTGGACTTAAAAAGCTCGTAATATTTAATCAATTTCTTTAATATTTAATCGAAAGATTTTTTTTCTGATTAATTGATATCATCAATAGTTCCTTATTAGATATTCTTGTAGACGTGATTTTCTACTAAACAGAAAACACAATATCTATATTTTTTTAGAACTACTTTGTAATACTGTACACATGCCAAATGCAAAAAATAAATTTGTAAGGCATTTATGTGATTATTCCTGGCTGAATAGAGTGGTTTCATTTTTTTTCCAGTGTGCAGATAATATTGTTCCGACGGCTTATATGTGATTTGCTCTTCAATTCTACGATTTGATTATTTGGCATTTTATCGTTTAATTGGACAAAGCCCATGCATATCCTCGTCATGGCATGTGTCTATTGATTTCTGAAATGCTTGTCCCTGAGGGTTTTTTATAGGGCTTCGAGCATATTGAAACCATCAATCATCTTACACGGATAACCATTTAAAGCCAGACTCAAATTATATCATTGACAGTTTATAACACGATGAAACCACCTTTAGTAACTTCTACTTCCACATGTTGAGATTATAGATTGAAGTTTTGAATCAAATTGTGTAGGAATGTCATGCATGGCAGCAAGAGAAAGGATAGGGATAATACCTATTTTGATCTCCAAAATGGAGATTTAATGGCATGCAAAATGGCTGAATGGTAGACTTCACAGCAGCAGGTCTGGCTTCTTGCAAAAGTTCTTTGATTGGAGGGCTGATGTGCAACAACAGCTACAAAGAAGAAGCTGGAGCCACTGGAGAGATTTCAGGCAAAGGGTTGAGCAGCAGTGGCTGTTCTTGCAGATGGACTGTTGGAGAAAGGGGCTGGAGAGAATGGGGAAATTTGAGAAGAAAATTAGGAGAGGGAACGGGCTTCTCACGTTGGAGTGGAGTAATAGGAAAGGAGAGTGATAACGGTGGAAATAAAGAGGGATAGGAGGAAAGGATGAGGAGAAAAAGTCGCTTTCGTTGGCATTAATAGGAGGGAGTAGTTTAGGAATGGGGAAGGTTCCTAGAACCTTCCTCATTACCTTTTTTTTATATCTATAATATTATATATATATATATATATATATATGACATCAGCATGCTGTTGTGACAGCTGCTGATGTCATTAATAATTTATTCAATAATTTTTTATATTTTTTATGCTGGATTTTTTCTAGCAGATAGTAGCAAGCCGACAGCTACTGTAGCTGTATATGTATATGGATACTAAATTAAAAATAAACTTTTATTTTATTTCATTATTTTCTCTTATTTATTTAGAGTCTAAAAATTGACCGTATTCGTGCTTCGGACCTCAGATTTTGGTGCGAAATATCTCGATTTGTTCGTTTCTGCACGACGATCAAAATGAGTATAATATTGACATACTTCCGATCGGGTTTTGAATCCCCGAAATTTCCGAGATATGGTTTCGGTTTAAATTTAAAATTTGCGATTTTAAAATAGTAAACGACTTCCGATTGACGAACGATCGATTCTGTTTGTCTCGTTTCGTCGAATCGAACTTTATTGCGGTCTTGGCTTGTTTTGCGGTTTCCGAATTTGTGTCGCAGCTTTTTTTTCGATTTCCCCCGACCGACTTTTAATTCACGATCAATTGATCAATTTAGTTTGTTTGACATTGACCAACAACTTTATTGGGTTAGTTAGACCTAATCGGGTCAAGTTCGATTTTGGTTGAAATTCGGATGTTATAAATATAAAATCTCAAAGGGAGTCTCATCCTCGAGACTCGAGTCTAGGTCATTATGTGTCTTGTTTGGATTTCATGTGGCTATAAAACCTTCAATGGGTTTTGAATCCATAAAAACCTCAAAGAGTAAACAAGCCATTTATTTTAACATATATCTAATTATAAAAGATTATTTTGATTATTACCTCAGAAAAGTTGCGGTTATCGTGCTCGCATGTCGGCTTCGGTCTCCCACATCGCATCTTCGACACCGTGTCGGTGCCACAACACTTTGACCAATGGAATCTCTTTGCTGCGAAGCTTCTTCACTGCATTGTCAAGTATCTGTACTGGTCTTTCCTCATATATCATATCTGGCTCCACGTCTAAATTCTTGTAACTGATGACGTGTCGAGGGTCGCGCACATACTTCCTTAAGTTGGATACATGGAAGACGTCGTGAATAGCTGATAGATGTGGAGGGAGGGCTACTCGGTAAGCAACATTTCCTACTCTAGCCAAAATCTCGAAGGGACCAACATATCGTGGTGCCAACTTGCCACGAATGCCAAATCTCTGAATTCCCTTCATGGGAGATACACGAAGAAATACCCAATCTCCCACCTGTAATTTACAGGAATGTCATTTATATGTGAAAAGACTCCGTATCATAAGATCAACAGCCCTCGCAGTCTCCTCTAGGAGATCTACGGAATAGAGAACATGATCACCTACCTCACGTCAATTGAGAGGTATGAGGCATCTTCGTCCGTATAGGACTTTGAATAGTGCCATGCCGATATTGGAATGATAACTTTTGTACGTGAATTCAACCAAAGGCAGATGGTTCTTCCAGGACCCTTTCTATTCGAAAGAGCATTGGCGAAGTAAGTCCTCAAGTGTCTGTATGGTGCACTCACTTTGTCCATTTGTTTGCGGATGATAAGCAAAACTCATTTTTAGCTCTGTCTGTAGTGCTGACATGAACTGATGCCAATCGTGCGATGTAAATTTCGAATCCCTGTCAGACATCACCGCTCGTGGTATACCATGCAACCTGATGATGTTCTACACATATAGCTTGATCAATCTGGATGGAGTGTAAGTCATGTTGACAAGTATGAAATAGGTTGACTTGTTCAACCTATGAATAACGTCCCAAATGGAATCATGACCACTTGGTGTATTTGGCAATCCCGTGACAAAATCCATAGAGATACTCTCCCATTTCCACTCGGGAATGAGGAGAGACTGTAGTAATCCTGGCGGTCTCCTGTGCTTATCCTTGACCATCTGACAGGTCATATATCTGCTGACATGTTGCTCCACATCGCGCTTCATTCCATCCCACCAAAAATGTCGGCGCAGATCACGATACATCTTTGTGCTGCCTGGATAGATCGATAACCGTGAACTGTATGCCTCATCGAGAATATCTCTGCGCAACTGCTAGTCCTTGGGCACAATGACCCGTCCTGCCTTCCATAAAATAGACTCCGTCACAACAAAATCATCAACCTCGTCCTTGACGGCACGCATGTATCTATCTCGAATCCAACTATCTGCCTTTTGGCCCTCGATGAAGCGATCCCATAAACTGCTGAATCGTGGGGGTACGGCTGTGGAAATGGATGCGCTCTCCTGAGGATGCCAATCGATCGAAGATGCGAGCATATCCCATGTATATAACGTGTTTGCCGTACCCTCAGCATGAGCTCTCCTGCTAAGTGCATGAACCACCATGTTTCCCTTACCGGGATGGTAAGAGATCGTACAATCATAATCCTTCAGTAGCTCGAGCCATCTGCGCTGTCTCATGTTTAACTCCTTCTGATCAAAGATATACTTTAGGCTCTTGTAGTTTGTGAAAATCTCAAAATTTACCCCATAAAGATAGTGGCGTCAGATCTTCAAGGCGAAGACAACTGCCGCCAACTCCAAGTCATGCGTGGGGTAGTTCCGCTCATGCGGCCGCAACTGTCGTGTTGCGTAAGTAATCAGCTGTCCTCTCTGCATCAACACTGCTCATAGACCTTCTCCAGATGCATCTGTGTAGACTGTATAGTCCTGAGTGCTTGAAGGAAGAGCTAGAATAGGCGTCGTAGTCAATTTTTCCTTCAGTGTCCTGAAGCCTGAAGGCCTGCTCACATATATCCTCCTAAATGAATGGAACTCCCTTCTGTGCCAATCGTGTCAAAGGGCGAACAATGCGTGAAAATCCACTGACGAAGCGTATGTAATAACCCGCTAGTCCAAGGAAGCTCTGAATCTACGTGACAGTCTTGGACTGCTCCTAAGACATAACCGTCTTAATCTTTGCAGGATCAACTGCGATGCTTGCTTCAGAAATAACATGCCCTAGAAATAAGACATGGGATAACCAGAACTCACACTTGCTCAACTTGGAGTATAGCTTGTGCTCCCGTAATGTATCCAAGACAATCCGTAGATCATTTGCATGATGCCATTCATTCCGTGAGTAGATGAGCACATCATCAATGAATAACACCACAAATTTGTCCAAGTATGGACGTAAGATCCGGTTCATCATATCCATGAATGCTGCATGTTCATTGGTGAGCCCAAACGGCATCACCGCAAACTCGTAGTGTCCATAACACGTCCTGAAAGTAGTCTTCTGAATATCAGACTCTCGAATCCTCAGCCGATGGTAGCCTGAACGAAGATCGATCTTTGAGAATACCCAAGATCCATGGAGCTGGTCGAACAAATCATCGACACGCAGCAATGGATAACGATTCTTCACCGTTCTCTTGTTCAACTGCCTGTAATCGATGCATAATCTTATGGAACCATCCTTGTAACATCCGGAAACTGCCAAACCCGAACTCGACCCAATTATGGTCCGATTAGCCCAATAAAGTTGATTGTCAATGTTAGACAACCTAAAACGATCAGATGATCGTGAATCAAAAGTCGTTCGGGAAAATCAACCCAAAATCGGTCGCATCGCAATGTGTGCCGCGAAAAAGCCGTGACGCAAATTTCGGAAACCGCAAAACGAACTGAGACCGTCATTAGATCCGATTCGATGACACGAGACCAACGGAATCGACCGTTCGTCAATCGGAGGTCGTTTGATATTTTAAATCCATAATATTTAATCTTAAACAAAAACCGTATCTGAAAATTTCGGGTACTCAAAACCCGATCGGAAATATATCAATATTATATTCATATTGACCGTCAGTCTGAGACGATCAAAACAAGATATTTCCCGTCAAAATCCAAGGCCCGAGGTGCGCGTACGGTAGATTTTTAAGTAAAAAAAAAGAGAAACAGAGAAAAAATATTATAATAAAATTTTAATCAAACTGTAGCAACTGCTGCCGTTGGTTTACTTTTTTCCTTATTTGTTTTTCCACTTGGCTTTTGTCCCCATTCCATGTGGCTACACCCCAATCCTCATCTCCCTTATAAATATCACTAAGTTGGCTTCATTACTTTCCCAAATTCCCCTCTCTTTCGTTTCCATCTCCAACCGAGAGAGGAAAAAATCTCCTGGTCTAGCAATAAGCGATGTTGCTCCTCTCCAAGCTTCTGTCCAGTCCTCCTGCAAGCTGTGGGTGCTACAATCCAAGCCATTGCTGCTATCCAGCCACTGTCAGGAGCAAAAGCAGCAGTTAGAGCTGCTGTCTTTCACCCCCTAGAGGCTGTTGCAACCTTCCCTATTGCATGCAAGCATCTTAAATTTGAAACCCAAAAGAGGTACTTTCCCTTCCCAATTTTGCTGCCATTCATGTCTCTATCCCCTCTTTCATAATCCCAATTTTTTCTTAGTCTCACAATTCTTTATACACAGTTGAATATAACCTAATAATTCTGAATCAGCATATCTAAATACATAACTCGATATTTCTGTGAAGTGATGGAGATAGTCTTTCAATAAATTTCATTTAACCAATTGACCTTTCATTGTATGTTTGCTTGCAAACTATAAGGCATCCAAATTGCTCTTGGTTACTGTTTGCTTAGCTGGTTATACACCATCATGGAATCTAAATAGTTGCATGATTGATCTCGGAGAGCTTCTGAACGAACCATATATTCTAGGAAATGATGTAGACTTTGTATCCCAATAAGGATTTGTAATACTACTTCCGAACCCAGCTATTTATTATAAGAAATACCTGGAGAACTGATTAGATGCAATTCCTGTTGATCTCCTGGAAACTCCTGCGAAGAATACTTCCCTCCCAAGAAGTTGCATGCAATTTGATCCTTCAAATTCTGAAGGATCTAAGGTACCATCCTTCTACCCTCTCTTGCTGCCATGCATGATAAATTATCATTTAACTCTCATTCTAGAACTTTTCTTGAATTATATGTAATAGAGGGCATTATAGGTATCTAGTTGAATTGCACAAATTAGCATTTGAGTTAAGAATATATTCAGAGTGATTGCTACTATCCTCAGCCCATTCTTTTGCTGCCTTGCATGTACCATATCTATATTCTTTACTACATTTTGTGTACAAATTTGTCTCCATCGGGCACATATAGGCTAGAAGTGCATCTCCAGAAACAAACACCATGATCTAAATTATGTCCAAAGAAAAATCTGCTCCTAATCTAAGAAATAACCTGATGTGATATCGTGTGATGAAATTGAATAATCTAATACTAAAATTTTTATGGGACAACAAGTTCTGTGACGATAATAGTTGCAATTTCAATCTCAAATAGTACATGCATTGTACTGTTATGAGAACATATGTTCTGAAGGTCATGATTACAGTCAGAATTACTACATTATTTCCTTGAAAAAAAATAAAAGATATTAAAAAGGAGTGAATTTATGTACAATGAACTTGTCTTAGCATTTATTTTATCATTAATTACGTAACCTTTATTTAGAACCAATCATATGTCTTTCCCATTATCCGTATTTTCTTAAGATCAGAAATCGGAGGTGTTTTCCTGTCTGTTTTTCAAGAACAAGTCTCATGTTCTTTTTCTGTTACTTGACAAAAAAAATGATGTTTAAACCACTAGAGATTTGGGATCTTAGAAATGGTATTACTATCTTGGATTAATTCTGGGGGCAGTGTTTGGTTGACTCCTTTAAAGATCTAATCTGGAACGATTACTCATCATAGGCACTTGAAAGATTGCTTTTATTACATTGTAATAAGTAGAGACCTTGCAGGTTTGTTTCAGAAATAGGAGTTAAGTATACTTCACCTTGTTACTAAGCCGTTAATAGGGGAAGGAACTCGATGTTTAGCCTAATATTTATCCAAGCTTTAGATCATCAACTAATCCTAGAACCCATGATTTACAAGATGAAATATCATCGTGTTAGCAAATAATAGATCAAAAATCTAAGTATCATGATCTTGTAGAAAGAGGTTTGAAATACATAAATATATATATATATATATATGTATATGTATATTCTCTTATAAAGACAATAACTGATTTCTAAATCATTGACGGAAGATTCTAGACTTAAACAGTCAATCACAAAAAAAAATATAAGTAAACAAGGTTGTCTAAATAGTGGTGAATCACTAAGTATGTTGCTAGTCATGGTGAACTTTACACGTGACTATGCGAGGGCGCGGTGACCCTAAACTGGGCGGGAGAATAGGAAGTCCAGTTTGGGCAGCGGCCGCCAAGTGCGCGGGTCTAGGATCCCAGTCCTCTTTCGGTTTTTACGCGAGCTCGCAGTGTTTTTACGCCTCGTTGGGATCCCGACTTTAGACCAGTTACGCTGACCCTCGGTTTTAGGATACCCAGGCGGGGGATCCTTGGTTTTCAGTTTTACGTACGAGCTTGGTTGTCCGTTACCGGTCGGGCTGTTTTTCTAGAGTGACTTTTCCGGGAAGTCCCTCTCACCCGTCTCAATGGTGTAGTTTGGTAGTAGACCTATCCCTCTATTGGACCGTCCTTCCAATTAGGGGGCGAGACGGAAGAGCCCTTTTGTTGGCTTCTTCACCGCTTGAGTTTTTCTTTCGCTAACATACTTGGCGATTCTACATCCAGATCATCCATATCTACATCTATATCTACATCATCGAGAGTTACATCAGAGAGAGAGTTACAGTCAAGGTTTGGAGGAAATCACAATTAAAATTGAGATGATTAGAAGTGACTATAATCAGTTTTGAAATCCCTATAAAGATCCCAGTTAAGTTGAGTAAATGGAAGTAACTATAATATGAATTCGAAATCTTAATAAGCTAGTGGACATGTTGGTAACTTAGTTAGGATGCATTATACTACACCGCATGCCTACGGAGGCACCCCAACCCTAAGACTTTCCCCAAGTCTTAGAGTCATGGTGTGAGGTTTCACACGAACCAAGACCACAGACTATCCACTAGACTTAAGAATTTAATAAATCATTATATCTTCTTATCTCATCTTTCCCATTATCAAAATCCACAAATATGATCTCTAAGTAATATGAGAATAAAATATACTTACTTATGATCAATTAGTTACAATATAAATATGCTTACGTGAGAAATGTTGGGATAAGGGCTGATAATGAGATATGCTTACTAGAAATTGGAAACCTTTTACATTTGCAAGTAGAATTAAACTTTAATTTGAGTTGTTCTCGCCTTTCTACTTGCTTTCTTTTGAAAATAATAAATGCATGTTATTTTATAAGTTTTTAGGAGGTAGCAGCGCCCGCTGACGCATCTTCTTTCCAAACATGTTTGGCAGGCAAACAGTCTGCTGTTTAGTAGCTATACATGGTTCCAAGAGATAAGGTCTATACTAGACGGTATGTGATTTTTGTTACAGTTTTTAATTCAATTGATATTGTAAAAAGCTTCTTCTCTTCAGTCAATTTTTTGGGATGTTGTATGTACTAGCAGACATTGTACATATTGTAAAATCATATGGAAATTAATGAAATAAGATTTTGGTGCCATTTGTCTCTATTAACTTGTGGTTACGAATTGTAAATGTGAATGTCAGACGCAAATGATTGCAACGAAAAGTTTCCCTGTATTTCCGTATATTATGCGATCTAATGCGAATGAATGTTGTAACGCGAAATGTGTGTAAACGGGTACCCGGATCCTCGGGGGTTCTCATTTTTGGTATCAGAGCAGTGGTACCCCGATACACACATTCGCAGTATTTCAATTCCGGTCGCATTAAGTTTTCGGATAACGGCAGTCTTCTGACTTGTCGTGAGTCCAAAAAGGGAAATATGACATTCAGATTCAATCACCACAAATGTCACCATTTTCATTAATTTTCATATTATATCCCAAGAAGAGAAATAGCATATATTATAAGTATCTCCAAATGGTACTTTTATGACTAAAAATGGTTCTCATTCAGAGCCATGTCATCCCGACCTAACCAGGAGATGACTAACCAACTAGCACGCATACTAACTACTCTTATCAACCTTTCCATGTTCTCTTTGATTATGATGTGACGCGTTCTTTTCTTGCTTCGAGGCTACTAGCTTCTTTAGATAGAATTGCAGAGACACTGTCTTCTCCATATCACATTCGAGGGCCAGATGGCCAGTTGTTTGTCATTTCTCTGATAGTCAGACACTTGCCCGTACTGATTGGCGGTCACGAGATGATTGCAGATTGTCTACTTTTACAATTTGATGAGTTCGACTTGATTTTGGACATGGATTGGATATCTACTCATCATGCACTGGTTGATTGTTTTAGGATGATAGTTGTCTTCAGGATTCCAGATTTACCCGAGTTCACCTTTGAGGGTACTATACATGACTCCAGCATGGAGTACATTTCAGTGTTGCGAGCTCAGCGACTTGTTGATCAGGGTTGTGATTCATACCTTGCATTTGTTCGGGAGGTATTTGGTCAGAAGTCGATGATACATGACATACGAGTAGTACCAGAATACCCAGATGTCTTTCCCGATGAGCTACCAGGATTACCTCCTCAGAGAGAGATCGAGTTCGAGATCACATTATTGCCAGATACACAGCCGATCTCTATGGCACCCTATCGCATGGCACCAGCCGAGTTAAGGGAGCTGAAGGTACAGTTGCAGGAGTTACTTGATTTGGGATTCGTGAGGCCGAGCACTTCACCTTCGGGTGCTCCGGTTCTATTTGTCAAGAAGAAGGATGGATCCATGAGACTGTGCATCGATTACAGGCTGCTGAATAAGAGAACGGTGAAGAATCGTTATCCTTTGCCACGTATCGATGATTTGTTTGACCAGCTCCAGGGATCTTCGGTCTTCTCGAAGATCGATCTTCGCTCTGGCTATCATCAGCTGAGGATTCGCGAGTCGGATATTCCGAAGACAGCCTTCAGGACTCGCTATGGACACTACGAGTTGTGGTGATGCCGTTTGGGCTCACCAATGCACCTGCGGCTTTCATGAATATGACGAATCGGATTTTCCGTCCATATTTGGACAAATTTGTAGTGGTGTTGATAGATGATGTGCTCATATACTCACGGAATGAATGAGATCATGCTAATAATCTGCGGATCGTTTTAGATACATTACGGGAGCACAAGCTATATGCCAAGTTGAGCAAGTGTGAGTTCTGGTTATCCCAGGTCTCGTTTCTCGGGCTTGTCATTTCTGGAGCAGGCATTGCAGTTGATCCTGCGAAGATAGATGCAGTTATGTCTTGGGAGCAGCCCAAGACGTTACACAGATTCGGAGTTTCCTTGGGTTAGCATGCTATTACAGACGCTTTGTCAACGGATTTTCACGCATCGTTCGTCCTCTGACACGGTTGATGCAGAAGGGAGTTCCATTTATTTGGGACGATTCATGTGAGTAGGCCTTCCAGACACTGAAGGAGAAGTTGACTACATCGCCTATTCTCGCTCTTCTTTCAGGCACTCAGGACTATGCAGTCTACACAGATGCATCTGGAGAAGGTCTAGGAGCAGTATTGATGCAGAGAGGATAGGTGATTGCTTACGCATCACGATAGTTGAGACCGCACGAGCGGAACTACCCCACACATGATTTGGAGTTGGCGGCAGTTGTCTTCGCCTTGAAGACCTGGCGCCACTATCTGTATGGGGTGAATTACGAGATCTTTACAGACCACAAGAGTCTGATGTACATCTTTGATCAGAAAGAGCTGAACATGAGGCAACACAGATGGCTTGAGCTGCTGAAGGATTATGATTGCACGATCTCTTACCATCCTGGTAAGGGAAACGTGGTGGCTGATGCACTCAGCAGGAGAGCGCATGCTGATGGTACGACGAACTGGCTATATACATGGGATACGCTTGCCGCTTTGACCGATTGGCATCCTCAGGAGAGCGCATCCATTTCTACTGCCGTGCCTCCACGATACAGCAGTCTTTGGGATCGTATTGTAGAAGGCCAGAAGACTGATCCTTGGATCCGAGATAGATACATGCGCGCCGTCAAGGATGAATTTGACAACTTTGTTGTGATGGAGTCTATTTTATGGAAGGCAGGATGGGTTATTGTACCCAATGACGAGCAGCTACGCAGAGATATTCTTGATGAGGCACACAGTTCACGGTTATCTATCCATCCAGGCAGCACGAAGATGTACCTGATTTGCGTCGACATTTCTGGTGGGATGGGATGAAGCGCAATGTGGCGCCACATGTCAGCAGATGCATGACCTGTCAGATGGTCAAGGCTGAGCACAGGAGACCACCAGGATTACTACAGTGTCTCCCCATTCCCGAGTGGAAGTGAGAGAGCATTCTATGGATTTTGTCACAGGTCTGCCGAAGACGCCAGGAGGCCATGATTCTATTTGGGTCGTTGTTGATAGGTTGACCAAGTCAGCCATTTCATACCTGTCATCACGACTTACACTCCATCCAGGTTGGCCAAGCTCTACGTGCAAAACATCATCAGACTACATAGTATACCACGAGAGGTGGTGTCTGACAGGGATTCGAGATTTACATCTCATTATTGGCATCAGTTCATGTTAGCACTACAAACAGAGCTGAAGACGAGTTCTGCATACCATCCGCAGACAGACGGGCAGAGTGAGCGCACCATTCAGACGCTTGAGGATTTGCTTCGCGCATGCACTTTAGAGTGGAAAGGGTCCTGGAAGGACCATCTGCCGTTAGTAGAATTCACGTACAACAACAGCTATTACTCCTGTATTGGTATGGCACCATTCGAAGCCCTATACGGGCGGAGATGTCTTACACCTCACAGTTGGCGGGAGGTAAGTGACCATGCTCTCTACTCCGTAGATCTCTTGGAGGAGACTGCGAGAGCTGTTGATCTTGTGAGACGGAGGCTTCTGACGGCACAAAGCTGCCAGAAGAGCTATGCAGACCGCCGGAGAAGAGATTTGGAGTTCCAGGTAATCCAATCTTTCCTCTTCATCCATTCAATTATAACATATGTATGACATCTAAATAATCACATACTAATGACATCCCTGTAAATTACAGGTGGGAGATTGGGTATTTCTTCGTGTATCTCCCATGAAGGGAGTGCAGAGATTCGGTGTTCGTGGCAAGTTGGCGCCACGATATGTTGGACCGTTCGAGATTCTTGCTCGAGTGGGGAAAGTGGCCTACCGAGTAGCCCTTCCTCCACATCTTTCAGCTATCCATGATGTCTTCCACATATCCAACCTGAGGAAGTATGTGCACGACCCTCGGCACATCATCAGTTACGAGAATCTCGACGTAGAGCCAGATCTGACTTATGAGGAGAAGCCAGTCCAGATACTTGACCGTGCTGTGAAGAAGCTTCGCAGCAAGGAGATTCCATTGGTCAAGGTGTTGTGGCACCGACACGGCGTCGAAGAAGCGACGTGGGAGACCGAAGTCGACATAAGGGCACGATACCCACAACTTTTCTGATGTAATCATCAAAACAAGCCTTTGTAATTAGATACATAATAAATATATGACTTGTTTCCTCTTTGAGGTTTTTCTGGGTTCAAAACCCTTAAAGGTTTTTATGGACATAGGAAATTCCAACAAGACACCTAATAGCCTTAAGTCGAATCTCGAGGACGAGACTCCCTTTGAGGTTTTTATATTTGTAACATCCGGAAACCGCCAAAACCGAACTCGACCCGATTAGGGTCTGATTAGCCCAATAAAGTTGATTGTCAATGTTAGACAACCTAAAAATAAAGTTGATTGTCAATGTTAGACAACCTAAAACGATCAGATGATCGTGAATCAAAAGTCGTTCGGGAAAATCAACCCAAAATCGGTCGCATCGCAATGTGTGCCGCGAAAAAGCCGTGACGCAAATTTTGGAAACCGTGAAACGAATCGAGACCGTCACTAGATCCGATTCGATGACACGAGACCAACGGAATCGACCGTTCGTCAATCGGAGGTCGTTTGATATTTTAAATCCACAATATTTAATCTTAAACAAAAACCGTATCTGAAAATTTCGGGTACTCAAAACCCGATCGGAAGTATATCAATATTATGCTCATATTGACCGTCAGTCTGAGACGATCAAAACAAGATATTTCCCGTCAAAATCCAAGGCCCGAGGTGCGCGTACGGTAGATTTTTAAGTAAAAAAAGAGAAAGAGAGAAAAAATATATAATAAAATTTTAATAAAACTGTAGCAGCTGCTGCCGTTGGTTTACTTTTTTCCTTGTTTGTCTTTCCACTTGGCTTTTGTCCCCATTCCATGTGGCTACACCCCAAGCCTCATCTCCCTTATAAATATCACTAAGTTGGCTTCATTACTTTCCCAAATTCCCCTCTCTTTCTTTCGTTTCCATCTCCAACCGAGAGAGGAAAAAATCTTCTGGTCCAGCAATAAGCGATGTTGCTCCTCTCCAAGCTTCTGTCCAGTCCTCCTGCAAGCTGTGGGTGCTACAATCCAAGCCATTGCTGCTGTCCAGCCACTGTCAGGAGCAAAAACAGCAGTTAGAGCTGCTGTCTTTCACCCTTTAGAGGCTGCTGCAACCTTCCCTATTGCATGCAAGCCTTGATCTTAAATTTGAAACCCAAAAGAGGTACTTTCCCTTCCCAATTTTGCTGCCATTCATGTCTCTATCCCCTCTTTCATAATCCCAATTTTTCCTTAGTCTCACAATTCTTTATACACAGTTGAATATAACCTAATAATTCTGAATCAGCATATCTAAATACATAACTCGATAGTTCTGTGAAGTGATGGAGATAGTCTGTTAATAAATTTCAATTAACCAATTGACCTTTCATTGTATGTTTGCTTGCAAACTATAAGGCATCCAAATTGCTCTTGGTTACTGTTTGCTTAGCTGGTTATACACCATCATGGAATCTAAATAGTTGCATGTTTGACTCGGAGAGCTTCTGAACGAACCATATATTCTAGGAAATGATGTAGACTTTGTATCACAATAAGGATTTGTAATACTACTTCCGAACCTAGCTATTTATTATAAGAAATACCTGGAGAACTGATTAGATGCAATTCCTGTTGATCTCCTGGAAACTCCTGCGAAGAATACTTCCCTCCCAAGAAGTTGCATGCAATTTGATCCTTCAAATTCTGAAGGATCTAAGGTACCATCCTTCTACCCTCTCTTGCTGCCATGCATGATAAATTATCATTTAACTCTCATTCTAGAACCTTTCTTGAATTATATGTTATAGAGGGCATTATAGGTATCTAGTTGAATTGCACAAATTAGTATTTGAGTTAAGAATATATTTAGAGTGATTGCTACTATCCTCAGCCCATTCTTTTGCTGCCTTGCATGTACCATATCTATATTCTTTACTACATTTTGTGTACAAATTTGTCTCCATCGGGCACATATAGGCTAGAAGTGCATCTCCAGAAACAAACACCATGATCTAAATTATGTCCAAAGAAAAATCTGCTCCTAATCTAAGAAATAACCTGATGTGATATCGTGTGATGAAATTGAATAATCTAATACTAAAATTTTTATGGGACAACAAGTTCTGTGACGATAATAGTTGCAATTTCAATCTCAAATAGTACATGCATTGTACTGTTATGAGAACATATGTTCTGAAGGTCATGATTACAGTCAGAATTACTACATTATTTCCTTGAAAAAAAATAAAAGATATTAAAAAGGAGTGAATTTATGTACAATGAACTTGTCTTAGCATTTATTTTGTCATTAATTACGTAACCTTTATTTAGAACCAATCATATATCTTTCCCATTATCTGTATTTTCTTAAGATCAGAAATCGGAGGTGTTTTCCTGTCTGTTTTTCAAGAACAAGTCTCATGTTCTTTTTCTGTTACTTGACAAAAAAATGATGTTTAAACCACTAGAGATTTGGGATCTTAGAAATGGTATTACTATCTTGGATTAATTCTGGGGGCAGTGTTTGGTTGACTCCTTTAAAGATCTAATCTGGAACGATTACTCATCATAGGCACTTGAAAGATTGCTTTTATTACATTGTAATAAGTAGAGACCTTGCAGGTTTGTTTCAGAAATAGGAGTTAAGTATACTTCACCTTGTTACTAAGCCGTTAATAGGGGAAGGAACTCGATGTTTAGCCTAATATTAATCCAAGCTTTAGATCATCAACTAATCCTAGAACCCATGATTTACAAGATGAAATATCATCGTGTTAGCAAATAATAGATCAAAAATCTAAGTATCATGATCTTGTAGAAAGAGGTTTGAAATACATATATATATATATGTATATGTATATTCTCTTATAAAGACAATAACTGATTTCTAAATCATTGACGGAAGATTCTAGACTTAAACAGTCAATCACAAAAAAATATAAGTAAACAAGGTTGTCTAAATAGTGGTGAATCACTAAGTATGTTGCTAGTCATGGTGAACTTTACACGTGACTATGCGAGGGCGCGGTGACCCTAAACTGGGCGGGAGAATAGGAAGTCCAGTTTGGGCAGCGGCCGCCAGTGCGCGGGTCTAGGATCCCAGTCCTCTTTCGGTTTTTACGCGAGCTCGCAGTGTTTTTACGCCTCGTTGGGATCCCGACTTTAGACCAGTTACGCTGACCCTCGGTTTTAGGATACCCAGGCGGGGGATCCTTGGTTTTCAGTTTTACGTACGAGCTTGGTTGCCCGTTATCGGTCGGGCTGTTTTTCTAGAGTGACTTTTCCGGGAAGTCCCTCTCACCCGTCTCAGTGGCGTAGTTTGGGAGTAGACCTATCCCTCTATTGGACCGTCCTTCCAATTAGGGGGCGAGACGAAAGAGCCCTTTTGTTGGCTTCTTCACCGCTTGAGTTTTTCTTTCGCCAACAGACTTGGCGATTCTACATCCAGATCATCCATATCTACATCTATATCTACATCATCGAGAGTTACATCAGAGAGAGAGTTACAGTTAAGGTTTGGAGGAAATCACAATTAAAATTGCGATGATTAGAAGTGACTATAATCAGTTTTGAAATCCCTATAAAGATCCCAATTAAGTTGAGTAATGGAAGTGACTATAATCTGAATTCGAAATCTTAATAAGCTAGTGGACATGTTGGGAACTTAGTTAGGATGCATTATACTACACCGCATGCCTACGGAGGCACCCCAACCCTAAGACTTTTCCCAAGTCTTAGAGTCATGGTGTGAGGTTTCACACGAACCAAGACCACAGACTATCCACTAGACTTGAGAATTTAATAAATCATTATATCTTCTTATCTCATCTTTCCCATTATCAAAATCCACAAATATGATCTCTAAGTAATATGAGAATAAAATATACTTACTTATGATCAATAAGTTACAATATAAATATGCTTACGTGAGAAATGTTGGGATAAGGGCTGATAATGAGATATGCTTACTAGAAATTGGAAACCTTTTACATTTGCAAGTAGAATTAAACTTTAATTTGAGTTGTTCTCGCCTTTCTACTTGCTTTCTTTTGAAAATAATAAATGCATGTTATTTTATAAGTTTTTAGGAAGTAGCAGCGCCCACTGACGCATCTTCTTTCCAAACATGTTTGGCAGGCAAACAGTCTGCTGTTTAGTAGCTATACATGGTTCCAGGAGATAAGGTCTATACTAGACGGTATGTGATTTTTGTTACAGTTTTTAATTCAATTGATATTGTAAAAAGCTTCTTCTCTTCAGTCAATTTTTTGGGATGTTGTATGTACTAACAGACATTGTACATGTTGTAAAATCATATGGAAATTAATGAAATAAGATTTTGGTGCCATTTGTCTCTATTAACTTGTGGTTATGAATTGTAAATGTGAATGTCAGACGCAAATGATTGCAACGAAAAGTTTCCCTGTATTTCCGTAGCTTATGCGATCTAATGCGAATGAATGTTGTAACGCGAAATGTGTGTAAACGGGTACCCGGATCCTCGGGGGTTCACAATCCTTCTTCCTGATAAATAGAACCGGAGCACCCCAAGGTGAAGTGTTCGGCCTCACAACTCCCAAGTCAAGTAACTCCTGTAATTGCACTTTCAACTCTCTCAACTCAGCTGGTGCCATGCGATATGGTGCCATAGAGATCGGCTGTGTATCTGGCAGCAATATGATCTCGAAGTCGATCTCTCTCTCATGAGGTAATCCTGCTAGCTCATCAGGAAACACATCTGGGTAGTCTGATACTACTCGGATGTCCTGTGCCATCGACTCATGGTCAGATACCTCTTGAACAAATGCTAAATAAGAATCACAACCCTGATCAAGAAGCCGCTGAGCTCGGAACACTGAAATGTACTCCATGGTGGAGTCATGTATAGTACCCTCAAAAATGAACTCAGGTATATCTGGAATCCTGAAGACAACCGTCTTCCTAAAGCAATCAACAAGTACATGTTGAGCATATAACCAATTCATGCCCAAAATCAAGTCGAACTCATCATGCTGTAGAAGTAGACAATCTACGATCGTCTCGTGACCATCAATCAGTACGAACAAGTGCCTGACTATCAAGAAATGATAAACAACTGGCCACCTGACCCTCGGATGTGATATGGAGAAGAGGGAGTCTTTACGACTCTACATAAAGAAGCTAGTAGCCTCGAAGCAAGAAAAGAATGTGTCATACCAGAATCAGATAGAACATGGAAATGTCGGCCCAAGACTGAGACCATACCTTTTACCACTGTAGCTGCTGAACGTGCTTGCTCCTCAGTAACTGCATGTAATTGACCCTGCCTCACTGGCGCAATATTGGAACATGCCACACTCTTCGTCTGTCTCTACTGCTGCCTGTTGAAGTTGGAGTTCCTGCCACGGAAACTCCCTGAATGCTGTGCCTGAGGCTGCGACTGTGAAGACTGTGGATGAGGCTCACCAGATCTCTAGGGACACTGATGCCGATAATGTCCCCACTCATGGCATAAGTAACAACGGACTGGCCGGATAGGTGGAGTGGCCATGTCTGTGCTCCGAGTTGGTCCTGCTAGAGGTCTGTCTGCTTGCTGCGACCCAGACGGTCGAGCGGAATCTGTGCCACGTCCGACAAGTGCTCCTCCTAAAGTAGTCGATGGAGAAGAGAGAGTATTGTCTGAGAATGATGATCCTGTAGGTCGGAACCGTCTGGTTGACCTCTACTGCTGAAATGGTCGACAAATCAGCCCAAAAGATCGCTGTGGTCCATGTGCTGCTCCAGATGAGCTCCCAAATCGTCGCTCTCGAATACCTCAAACTTCTCCGCTGCATCAATAGCCTCGGAGATGGAATTGATGTGTAATCCAACCAGCTTCTCCTGCACCTCCTCTCATATGCCTTAAATGAACTTTTCCAGATTCTCATCTGGAAATGCACCAGCTGCTGGTGTATGTCGAGACAACTCGATGTATCTGACAAAATAGTCTCTAGCTGTCATCCGTCCCTGATGAATCTCTGCAAAAAGTCGACGCTTGGACTCCTTTCACTTTGCAGTAAAGAAGTGGGACTTGAACCTCGTCTCGAAATCATCTTATGTAGGCTCCCGGCCTAACTCAGAAACTACAGCATCCCACCATCTCTCAACGAAATCTGTAAGTGAGTACTCCATGAAAGATAGCCACGTGTTTCGTGGTGTACAAATCATTCTCAACACCTTCATCACTCTCTTGAGCCACTGCTCAACAACATCTAATGTACCGGTGCCCTTGAACATGGGCACATTGGCCCGCTCGTAGGATGTGAAGACCGACTGATGCCTATGGATGGCAGAGTACTCATGTGCATCCTCGTCTACAAAGTCTACAGGGTCGTGGTTCATGTCATAGTCTCCATCATCTGCTACATGCCTAGGTATCTCCTTAAGTGGATCATCGAAATGAGGCAGCTGTACCTCTACCGGCTGTCGTTGGTCCTGACGTGTGCCGTCGTGGGATGGATGATAGGTAGAATCTGGTAGCTCCTCAAATCTGAGCTCCATGTCTGTCTGTCTGTCAGCAATCTCTGTCTGCTGAGCCAAAATTTGATCCTGCTGATCTCTCACAGCAGCCTGCTGCTGCTGAAGATCATTAAGAGCAGCCAGTATGCGTGCCAGCTGGTCAGTAGTCTCCTGGCCTGGTCGGGATGCCATGGCTCTGCATGAGAAATATATTTAGTCATAAAAATACCATTCGTAGATACATATCATATATGCTTTTTCTCTTCTTGGGATATAATATGAAAATTAATGAAATTGGTGACTTATGTAATAATTGAATATGAATGTCATATTTCTCTTCTCGGACTCATGATAAGTCGGAATACTGTCATTATCCAAGAACTTAATGCGACCGAAATTGAAATACTGCGAATGTGCGTATCGGGGTACCACTACTCTGATACCAAAACGTGAACCCCCTCGGATCTGGGTACCCGTTAACAATACTTTCACGACATTATATTCCCTAAAGATCGCGCAATCTATTCAAAATGTGGGAAAATTTCGCGCGTTTCTGCCATCACATTCACATTCAAATAAATAAATCACATAAACAAGAAGAAGAAGTGCCAGCAACATTCATTCGTTTCCATGTAGTATTACATATAACAAAAGAATGTATTACAATGTACATGTAGATCCAAAATATATGTCCGAAGAGGAAGGAAGCATAGTACATCATAAACTGAACCAAAAACTGAAACAAAAGAAATGTACTATCTGGTATATACACAGACTCATGAAGTCATCAACAAATTTACTGAGCATCAGGCTCTGTGCCTGCCAAAACATGTTAGGAAGAAGAGGTATCAGCGAGCGCTAGTACACCCATAATTCATATTATAATATAAAAAAATGGTATTTAAAGTGGTTGCAAAAGAGGCAAGTAGAAAGGCATAAACATCTAAAATTTACATCTACTTGCAATGTAAAAAGGTTTTCAAGTTGCTTGTATGTACCTCCCATGCTCACCCATTATCTCAATATTTCCCATATAAAATAATTTATATTGTAATTAATTGTTTAGAAGTGTATGTGTGTATGTATATGTTCTCATTTTGTTCAAATATCATGTTTGTGGATTTTGACAATGGGAAAGATGAGATTGGAAATGTTTAATGATTTATTTAATTCTCAAGTCTAGTGGGTAGTGTGTGGTCTTGATCAGTGTGCGACCTCATACTATGACTCTAAGACGTGGGGAGTGCTTTTGGGTTGGGGTGCCTTCGTAGACATCCGGTATTGTATAATGCATCCTAACTAAGTCCCAACACGTCCACTATTATAGTAACTTCCAACCAACTTAACTTTGATGGTAAATTCTCTGAACCTCAATTGCAACTGTCACAGGTGTAACCCTAGATGACTTAGACGTAGACATGAATGATTTGGATGTAGAATCGCCAAGTCTGCTGGCAAAAGTAAACAAAACTCAAGGGGTGAGGTATCCTACGAAAGGCTCTTCTGTCTCGCTCTCTAATTTGAAGTGCGGTCCAATAGAGGGAAAAATCTATTCTAAACTACACTCCAGAGACGGGTAAGAGAGACTTTCCAGAAAAGTCACTCTAGAAAAACGGCTCGACTAGTACGGGCAAACGAGCTCATACGAAAAACTAAAAACCGAGGATCCCCGCATGTGTATCCTAAAATATCGGGTCAACAGAAGAGGTCAAAAGTCGAGATCCTAACGTGGCGTAAAAACACTGCGAGCTCGCGTAAAACCGTGAAAAAGACTGGGATCCTAGACCCGTGCATTAAGCGGTCGCTGCCCTAACTGGGTTTCCTATCTTCCGCCCAGTTGAGGGTCATCGCGCCCTCACACGGTCAAGTGTAGTGTTCACCATAATCGACACAATTTAATATCATTTGTTAATCAACACATTCTTAATATTTTCTCTTGCTGATTTCCACTATTTTCTCTCGTTGGTATATATATCTTCATATATGATATTGTTAGATGGTCAGGATCTTGTAGAAGAGATCAAATAAGGGCCTAAACAGAAAGCTGTTAGAACTTATGTAATGGGTAACATGAGAATGATCACTGTAATGAGAGAGGTTAACGATTTAATGGGGAGTATCATTATATAAATTCTAACTTCGATGGTAAATGAGTCTAAGTATATTTTTTTTCAACCGTACCAGAGTGAGTATGTACAGTACACACACATGTATATGTATATATGGAATTGACTTTTTATGAAATAACGTTTCATTTTCGAACCAATTTATTATATTAATTTCTTTCAATCAGTTTACAGAGAAGAAAACAATTTAAGACTCCTATAATATACTCGATCTTATTCAAATCCATTTACAAACAATAATTCAATCTTCCAATGATATAATTTAATTTTTTAAGATTTTTATTTATAATTTAAATATCACTGACTGATATAAATTTTCTTTCAATCAATTTACAGATAGCAATTTAAACTCCTAAATCTTATCAAGTTTATTTGAGACATTAACTCAATCATGTTGCTTACTGTGTCTACTAACTACTGTCAGTTTATATTTGGATATACAGGGAATGTAATATAATTATAAAATGCCTCTATAAAATGCCTCCATCTCACGTGTAATGAAATTGTTACTTCAACGGATTAGACCATATCTTACTGGTGACATATTCCAGAACTCTTTATTTGGACTTAAGAAGCCTGTAATATTTAATCAATTTCTTTAATATTTAATCAAAAGTTTTTTTTTCTGATTAATTGATATCATCAATAGTTCCTTATTAGATATTCTTGTAGAGGTGATATTCTACTAAACAGAAAACACAATATTTATATATTTTTTAGAACTACTTTGTAATACTGTACACATGCCAAATGTAAAAAAATGCAAGGCATTTATATAATTATTCCTGGCTGAATAGAGTGGTTTATACGTGGCTTGCTCTTCAATTCTACGATTTAATTATTTGGCATTTTATCGTTTAATTGGAGAAAGCCCGTGCATATCCTCGTCATGGCTTGTGTCTATTGATTTCTGAAATGCTTGGTTCTTGTTGTAGTTATCCATGAGGGTTTTTTTTTATAGAGCTTCGGGCATATTGAACCATCAATCATCTTATACGGATAACCATTTAAAGCCAGACTCAAAATATATCGTTGACAATTAATAACACGATGAAACCACCTTTAGTAACATGTACTTCCACACGTTCAGATTATAGATTGAAGTTTTGAATCAAATTGTGTAGGAATGTCATGCATGACAGCAAGAGAAAGGATAGGGATAGTACCTATTTTGATCTCCAAAGTGGAGATTTCATGGCATGCAAAATGGCTGAATGGTAGACTTCCCAGTAGCAGGTCTGGCTACTTGCAAAAGTTCTTTGATCGGACGGCTGATGTGCAGCAGCAGCTACAAAGAAGAAGCTGGAGCCACTGGAGAGATTTCAGCCAAAGGGTTAAGCTGCAGCGGCTGTTCTTGCAGATAAAGGACTGTTGGAGAAAGGGGCTAGAGAGAATGGGGAAATTTGAGAAGAAAATTAGGAGAGGGAATGAGCTTCTCACGTTGGAATGGAGTAATAGGAACGGAGAGTGATAACGGTGGAAATAAAGAGGGATAGGAGGAAAGAATGAGGAGAAAAAGTCCCTTTTGTTGGTATCAATAGGGGGGAGAAGTTTAGGAACGGGGAAGGTTCCTAGAACCTTCCACATTACCCTTTTTTTATATATGACATCAACATGCTGTTTTCACAGTTGCTGATGTCATTAATAATTTATTTAATTTTTTTTGAATTTTTTTATGCTGGATTTTTTGGCAAGCAGACAGTAGCAAGCCGACTGCTACTGTAGCTGCTGGATACTAAATTAAAAATAAACTTTTATTTTATTCCATTATTTTCTCTTATTTATTTAGAGTGTAAAAATTGACTGTATTCGCGCTTCAGACCTCAGATTTTGATGCGAAATATCTTGATTTGATCGTCTTTGCATGATGATCAAAATGAGTATAATATTGAAATACTTCCGATCGGGGTTTGAATCCCCGAAAATTCTGAGATACGGTTTCGGTTTAAATTTAAATTTTACAATTATAAAATAGTAAACGACTTTCGATAGACGAACGGTCGATTCCGTTGATCTCGTTTCGTCGACTTGAACTTTATGGCAGTCTTGGCTTGTTTTGCGGTTTCCGAATTTACGTCGCGGCTTTTTTTGTCGATTTCACCTGAACGACTTTTAATTCATGATCAATTGATAAATTTTGGTTGTTTGACATTGACCAACAACTTTATTGGGTTAATTAGACCCTAATCGGGTCAAGTTCGGTTTTGGTTGAAATTCGGATGATACAATCCATTGCTAGATTGAATGCTACGCTTGTAGCGAATGGATTTACTTAAACCTATGGCATCGGGTATTTTGAGACCTTTTCTGTGGTAAGGATGTGATCTATTCACACAAGTCTATTCATCGCATACAACAAGAAGTGACCCATCTCTTGGCTAGACGTGAAGATGCCTTCCTTTATGATGACCTTGAGTAGGAGGTATTCATGACAACCACATTGCTACTCTATTGAGGGGGAGTATGTATGTTGATTACATAAGGTCGGTCTAAAGCAGAGTCCACGAGCATGTTCGATAGACTTATTTTCGAGATCAGCTTTATTGGTTTCCCTAAGACGTCATCTGACTATTCAGTGTTCATTAGACTAAGATTCTTATGTACTGCCATACTTGCTGTTTATGTTGTAGACATGGTTATCGCTAGTGATGACACCACATTGCGTTCTTGAGACCAAAGCCTTCCTCTAGAAGTTATTTGTATACTTGTTACAACGTACTGTTTGGATATCCTTACGGAAGTTGGCTTGCTTAGATGCAAATCATCCTCTATCCCAGTTGAACTACAAAGACTTGTCACCTCTACTGATCCAGTATTTGAAGATACCACGTGGCATAGAAGCCTAATGCACATACGTTATATCTCACTATCATTAGGCTTGATATATCATAGTCCGTAAGCAGATCTAATTAGTACATAGAGAAGCCTCACTACAAGCATTGCCAAGATGTTCTTTTATACTTCGATACCTGAAGGACTCTATAGGAAATGGCCTCTTCTATGGGGTTAACGATCATACTGATATCACCTCCTATGCAGATGCTGATTATGCTAGTTCCCTTGAGGACATGCAATTTACTACTTGTTTCACTATGTGTGTTGGCGGAAACCTTGTTACATACACAATAAGAAATATGCCGTAATCTCCAAATCAAGTCTAGAAGCAGAATACATAAAATGGCTCAAGTTACATACGAGATTACTTGGGTCGTCTCCTTACTATAGGAATTTGGACTCCATGCTTCAACTTCAGTTCCTCTCTACTGTGACAACAAGTTCGCTACATACATTGCTAATAGTCCTTTGTTCCGTGAGCTAACAAGCAGATTTAGGCGGACTGCCACTTTATTCAAGACACTGTACAAGAAGTGTTGGAGTGAGACTATATAAAGGGATCTTAGTTTTTTGGATCTAAACTCGAGAATGACCTAAGATAGATCTGAATGGAGGCAAAGAATCCATGTAGCCGACCCTACTTAGTGTGGGAAAAGGCTTTGTTATTGTTGGTGTTGTTGTACATTTCCACGGAATTCCGATTGGGGATATATTTACAAAGCACTTCCAATGAGACACATGTAACTGTTGACTTCCAAGCTGGGGTGGGCACGATCGATCGATATGATCCTACTTGAGGGGGTTGATGTTATTTGGCAAATATAACTAATAACATGATTTTTATTTTAGTTTATTTCCATATTCTTATTCTATTTGTAATCCTTCGTGGACTGTCACCCTGGAACGTGTTTCCTCATATCAATGCTGGGCCAAGCTTAACATGACATATGTCTATGGAGAATATCCTTGTTTCTATTTAAGGTATATCATCTACGAGTTAAGTTCTGTATTTTTTTTGTAATTTTCCCATAATTCGGACTGTTCTATGGTTTCCCCTATTCCTCTCAATAATGAGTTTTAATTTCTTTACAATGCATTATCTTATTATTGATTTCTACAACTTTATTTATGACATTATCAGTTTATTTTGCTGGCTTCCGAATATAATAATTTATTTTGTTGTTTTAGTAAAACAGACTGATGGAGATGACACATCGAACGATGAAGCTAAGGTTCCATTACAACTAGCCATTGTGGGACGTCCTAATGTTGGGAAGTCTACTCTCCTAAATTCTCTACTACAAGAAGACCGGGTACTGGTTGGTCCAGAAGCTGGCTTGACACGGGATTCTATTAGGACCCAATTCAAATATGATGGACGGACAATATATTTGGTGGGATATTGTTCTTTCTTAACTTTTGCTTCAAATTCTTCATATATGCCATCTGATGTTGTTCCTTGTATATAGTTATGTATTTTATTTGTACAATGGCTGTTGAGGATTTTGACGTTGCTTGGTGAAACCAATTGGTTATTAGTTAAATGAACGGAGGCATCAGTTTCAATGGAGTATATCTTGTGAGATTTAATGGTATAGGCATTTCTTAGTGTCAATTCTATAATGATTTAATTTTAGGAATTTATGAAAAAAGCATGAGCTGGATCCAATGCTATGCTGCATTGTCCCGTTTTTAGTTTTTTCTGCCTTCTTTCGTTTTCTTGCATATTCTTGTAACCAAGTAGATGTGCTATCCTAAATAATGATAATTTGCATTTCCCAACGGGATCATCTTTGGCAGGTGAAGTTATTGGTAAATGAAAACATCTGAAAGAAATGAATCTTGTTTGGACTCCTGGTTAATGTAGTCCCAAGTTTACATTACCAATCTGAAATTTTTTTGTAGCAACCTTGCTGGAATTGCGGCCTAATTTTTTGTTCTTACAGGTTGACACTGCAGGATGGATAGAAAGATCAGGCCAAGAGAAAGGACCAGCATCCCTGAGCGTCATTCAATCAAGAAGAAATCTTATGAGGGCGCATATTGTTGGTTTGGTTCTTGATGCAGAAGAGGTTAGGTTACAGTATGCAGGAACTTGGAGTTCTGTCTTTTTGATTTTCAAAATAACTAAGAGTTGGTATAATATCTAACAAAATTGGAAATATCTTCCCGAATCGGAAGATATAGACAGAGTTCTGTGTTGAAAAGTACACACTTTTGTTAGGTATGTAGTTGTGTTTAGGATTCATTATCTTGGAAATGGGTTTGGTCCTGTGACAATTATCACCAGGAATCATTGCCATCAAAGAAGCCATGCAAGCTTAAGATACATTTGAGTTTTGCTACTCCAGATAGTATCTCAACCAATTCCTTTGTAATTGTAAGGAGATGAATTACCTCTACTGATACATCACCAAAATCATTGCTAAAAAATGGCGCCTCTATTACAACATGTTGAGATAGTTGTATCTCTTTATATTTATTTCTTATTTCCATTTTCTTCATGTGTCTCTTATGTGGTTTTTCTCCTATATAAGAGACCTAGGGTCTGTTTGGTTGCTGGGTTGGACTGGGTTGGGGTAGGGTACCCCTGTGAATAGTAAACTGTACCCCTGTGAATAGTAAACTGTGAGGAGGATTGAGAGGGTTGGAAGGAGGCGTACACCAGTGTACCCCAACCCAATCCAGTCCAACCCAGCAACCAAACATGCCCCTAGGGTCTCTTCAATGCTAAGTCATTCTATTCTTCCAGCACGGTATCGGAGCAATAGTCCTAGACCGGGTTGTTCCCGTATCCCACCAAAACCCTAACCCTATCCTACCAGCCAGCTGCTCCGGCTCTCCAGCTCGTCGCCGCCGACCACTCCGGACCTCTCGCTCGTTCGTCCCTCGGCTGCTATAGTCTGCAACTCACTACTGCAGGCCACCGTCTACCCGTCCTCAGGCTGCTGCCAGGCTGCGACCCACTGTTGTAGGCCGCAACTCACTGTCTGCTGTCGATTGCTGCTGCGATCCGAGTTGTGGGCTGCTGCCCCACCTCCGACCAGCCGCAATCTAGTCCTTGATGGGCTTGTCCACTTTCATAAGACTGCCGTTCGATCACTGTTGAAGCCGAATACAATCTGATTTCGACCAGGGATCGTGATTTCAGACACATAATTCACGTTTTCCTGCCCTGGACTTCAACAAGGATTGAAGAGGATGGTTGTATGAGTCTACACATACAACCACCACTTCATATGATTGTGTAGACTCGCTCAGAGTAGTCTACTCCCTAGTCTTGTTCCGTGTTTGTTGTGTTCGACATTCTTTTTATCATGTCAGAGAACTAAGGTAATGCTTTTTCATCATCCGATGCCTTCAAGGGTCCAGCTCCCATCATAAAGATGGATGGGACCAACTACGAGTTGGGTCCATGCAGTTTCGCACCCTTATGCAGTACCATAACAAGGAGCACATTCTAACGGATTCCGAGTCGATAGACATTACTGGGGCTAATGCTTCTTAGAAGCAAGATGATGCCTATGCACGAATTTAGCTCTCCACGATGCTCACCATGGAGATTGCCAATGATATCGGCAATCAACCCACAACCAAGGCTATGCGGGACATCTTAGCAGACATATATGAGTGAGCCAAGAAGGAGAGCAAGATTCTACAATTGCAGTTTGACATTTTTTCGACCAAGCAGAATAGTCGACCTCTTCATGCTCTCTTCTCACATCTTCAAGGCATGTTTGAGCGTCTGCATAGCTTTATACCTATTACAACCAGCACTGAGCAGCAACATGCACATCGGAATGCCCCAATGTCAGGAGTCTTTCTGTCATCCCTTGACTCTAAGTACGATGCAACACGTACTCAACTACAATTGGAGAGACGATAGATTTAATGGAGGAGGTCTACAAGTGGTTGAGCAAGATCACTACTTCATCTACTACTATAGCCCATACTCCCTCTGCTATGGCTGCTTCTCACGGTAGAGAGGGTACTTCACAGTTTCACGGGCGAGGATCTTGTGGTCGAGGAGGAGGACGTCAACGTGGCCCATGCTCACATTGCCACTGTTCAGGTCATTCGGAGGAGACATGCTATCTGAAGCCTGGGTATCCAGCGTCTGCCCGTGTAGCTGAGCAGACATAGCCTACTCCAGCTTCATTTTATGATGCGCGGTTTGATGATATTATTTCTAGATTGAGAGAGATGATGACTACACCAACCACTCTAGCCGCAGGATCTTCATATGTCGCAGCTACTGCCAGAGCTTCTACTAGTTCGTCAGGCATTGCTTATGCACTTACCAGTTGTAGTAGTTCAGATTTGACTGATTAGATCATGGACTCCGGAGCATCTCATCATATGTGTGGCGGTCGTGCACAGTTCAGTTCTTACAAGTCTATCCCTCCTGGTAGATCAGTGGTGATTGCTAATGGGGCTCATCTACCCATTGTTGGTTAGGGGGAGATTGTCCTAGCTCCCTCGATGCATGCGCAGAATGTCTCACATGCTCTTGCATTTTAGATGAATCTTTTGTCTATTAGCCAGATTACAAAAGATTTAATTGCCGTGCCATATTTGATCCATCTTCTCTCGTGTTTCAAGACATACTCACGGGCAGGGTGATTGGATGTGGCTGTGAGCAGAGAGGACTTTACATACTTGTCCAACCTCCGTGTGATGGTGTTGCTGCCATTCATTCTTGACCTTGTTTCTCCTTACATGTGGCATCTTCGCTTTGGACACCTTTCTCTGCAGAAGCTATGTTATGTTCTCCCTCAGATCTCTACTTGCACCACCCTGGAGTGTGAGGCATGTCAGTTTGGGAAGCATCATCTGTCTTCTTCTCTGTGTCGCTAGAGTCATCATAGTAGTCAGTCATTGGAGTTGTTTTATTTTGATATCTGGGGTCCTAATCGTGTTCCCGATCATCAAGGACATCGGTTCTATATGGTAGCTGTGGATGATTTTTCTAGATTATCTTTGGTCTTCGTGTTAAATGATAATTTCGAAGTTGGTCCTGTCATTAAATCATTTATTATTGAAATTAAGAATATTTTTTCTGCTAATGTGAAGTTTATTCCCACTGACAATGCCTTATAATTTTCCACATTACAGTTGTCTGAATTTCTTAGATCTCTTGGTATTGTTCATCAGACTTGTGCTTACACTTTGCAACAGAATGGTGGTTTTGAACGCAAACACCGTCATCTTTTTGATGTCAGGAGGACTCTTTTGATTTAGAGTCAAGCTCCTCATTCTTTTGGGGTGATGCTGTTCTCACTGCTTGCTACCTTATGAACCACATGCCTTCCACGATCCTTAAAGAAAAGTTTCCTTTCTTGATTGCGTTTCCTGAGAAGGACCTATTCTCCCTTACTCCCAGGGTCTTTGCATCTGTGGTATTTGTCCACACTTTTCCTCTTGGTCATGACAAGATCTCTCCAAGAGCTGTCAAATGTGTGTTCGTTGGCTATTCTCTTAACCAAAAAGGGTATAAATGTTTCCTGCAGGAAGAAAATGTTATGTGAGTGTTGATGTCACTTTTTTTGAGTCTATTATGTATTTTTCTTCTACAAGTGACATGTTGTCTAACTCTGACTCTGGAGAGGATATCTTTGTTCCACCACCTCCGTTATATCCACCGCCACTACCTCATGTTGAGTCACAATCATCTCCATTACCACCTCCTCCACCACCTCCACCTCTGTTTACCTTGGCACAGTTCCTACCACGTTTCTACATTCGCAGGTCCTCCACTCACCCCTCTGCTCATGCACCTTCCCCGTCATCCATCATGCCTCAGGTATGTAATGAACACATTGTTTCTACTAATGGCACTGGCAATATGCTTACACTGCAGGATACTAGACATGAGGTGATAACAGAGGACAGATAGGACGATGATCTTGATGTACCCATTGCCTTGAGGAAGCCACGTTGTAGCTGTGCCACTTATCCTCTAGCTGTTCATGTTTCCTTGGATCATCTATCAGAGGAGTACATGACGTTTGTCATGGGACTCCCGGCTGTTACTATAACATGCATATACCAGGAGGCTGTACAGGATAGTAGCTGGCGTCTTGCCATGGGGGAGGAGATGGTCGCTTTGCAGTCTCGTGGTACATGGAGTGTTGTTTCTGCTCTTCCAGGTGCATCTGTTTTAAGTTGCAAATGGATCTTTATAGTAAAGCATCAGGCATGTGGCAGTGTGGATCGCTACAAGGCAAGACTTGTAGCACGAGGGTTCACCCAGATTTATGGGGTGGACTATCAAGATACCTTTTCATTGATGGCCAGACATTCGACATTGCACATTCTTCTATCAGTTGCTGTGTCTCGAGATTGGCGTCTTTACCAATTTGATGGGAAGAATGCGTTTCTATATGGAGATCTACATGAGGAGGTATATATGTAGCAACCACCAACTACCAGGATTTGGTGCTGAGGGGGAGTCTCAGAAGGTATGTAGGCTTGACAAGGCGATTTACAACATGGAGTATAGTCTGAGAGCTTGGTACCAGAAGCTATCAGAGTTGATTGAGAACCAGGGGTTTGCGCGGTCCTCCACGGATCATTCTCTGAGCGGACACAGAGAGGTACAATTGTTATTCTAGTTTATGTTGATGATACTATTTTCACGGGTGATGATGAGAAGAGCATTTGGGCTGCCAAGGAGTTCCTAGGTTAATAGTTTGTGACTAAGGATCTTGGTAGTCTTCGCTACTTGCTTGGATTAAAGTTCTCCAGGAACCAGCGTGGTCTTGTGATGACCTAGAGGATGTTTGTGACTGATCTTCTACTTGAGACATGGATGACAGGGTGCAAGCCTACTGCTACCCCTATGGATCCGAGCATAAGATTATATGATGAAGACACTAAAGGAGTAGACAGGAGGAGATACTTGGAGCTTGTTGGCAAGCTTCTTTATACTACTATCACCATGCCAGACATATCCTTTGCCGCAAGCAATGTGAGCCAGTTCATGGAGCAACCCAGGAAGGTTCATATGGATGCTATCTACATTATTTTGAGATATTTGAAGTTTTCACCAGGTACTGGTCTTATATTCAACAAAGGTACTTTTCTTGAGGTGACAACTTATGCATATACAGATTATGCAGGATGCCTTAGACACAGGAAGTCTAGTTATGATTTTTTTCCATTTTTTATTGGGATCTCACTCGTGTCATGGAAAAGCAAGAAGCAAACAGTGGTTGTTAGATCTAGTGTAGAGTCTGAGTACATGACCATGGCTTAAGGTAGCACAGAGATGATGTGGGTTAGGTCGGTTTTGACTGATCTAGCTGTTGATGTATCTCTTCCCATGCAACTTCTATGCGATAATCAAGCAGCTCTTTTTATTGCAAATAATCTTGTATTCCTTGAGCAAACCAAGCATGTAGAGATGGATTGCCACTATACTAGAGACATGATCCAGAAGGGTCTCATATCCACCTTTCATGTTTCTACTGGAGATCAGACTGCTGATATATTTACCAAAGCCCTTGCTGGAGGCCCATTTTAGAGATGTTCCAAGTTGAGCATGATAGACATATATGCTCTATCTTGAGGGGGGGGGGTGTTGAGATAGTTGTATCTCTTTATATTTATTTCTTATTTCCATTTTCTTCATGTACCTCTTATGTAATTAACCCAGGGGTTTTCTCTTATATAAGAGAGGCCTAGGGTCTCTTCAATGATAATTCATTCTATTCTTCCAACACAACATAATGAAGTTTTGTCAATGAAATAGAAAAGGTATTTGTTTCTTTGTAAAAGGCCTAATAATTCAAGAAACCAAGGAAAAAATAAAAGCAAGGACCAAAACACAAACATTCAACTTCACAAGGTTAAATTCGTGGGGAAATATCAATTTTGGTGAAAACTATTGAAAGGTAGATTAGCTTCCTTTCTTTTTATTCTTATTTAGGATGTAAAAGAGCCTATATGTTGGAAGAAATGAGTGCCTTGTTTTTTCTGAGAACCCTAGGCTCTCATATATAGAGGAGAGGCCTATGGGTAAATTACATAAGGCGGAAACATGAAAATAAAAATAAAGAAACAATACATATAGAATATAGAAGTACGTAAATATCTCTACACTCCCCCTCAAGATTGAGCATAGATATCAATCATGCTCAGCTTGGACGAACACTTCTGGAATGGTCCTCTGAGTAATGGCTTGGTAAAGATATATGATGTTTGCTCTCCTGAACTAACATGAGAAGTAGAAATCAAGCCCTTCTGAATCATATCTTTGATGTCATGAAAATCTACCTCAATATGTTTCATCCTCTCATGGAACGTAGGGTTGTTTGCAATGAACAAGTCAACCTGGTTATCACACTGTAACTGCATGGGTAGAGGAATATCTATGTGCAAATCCGCTAATACTGCTCGCACCCATATCACCTCTGTACTTGCTTGGGCCATAGCCCTGTATTCAGATTCAGCACTTGATCTCGCTACAACTGTTTGTTTCTTGCTTCTCCAAGAAACGAGAGAGCTACCAACAAACACTGCAAATCTCGAAGTCGATTTCCTATCTTTAGGATACCCTGCATATTCTGCATCGGCATATGCAGAAAAAGAGAGAGTTTCTCCTTTCTTGAAAAGTAGTCCTGCACCTGGAGAGGATTTTATATATCTTAATATCATGTATATAGCATCCATATGTACTTGTTGAGGCTGCTCCATGAACTGGCTGACTCGACTAACTCCAAAGGCGATATCCAGTCTGGTAATAAAGGAGCTTTCCCACCATCTCTCTGTATCTCCTTTTATTGACTTCATATGTATCATCATCATATAGCTTCATGCTAGGATCCATAGGAGTAGTAGAGGGTCGACACCTAATCATGCCCGTCTCAGCAAGCATGTTTGTAACATATTTCCTTTGGGTCATTGCAAGACCCTGTGCATTTTTAGCAAATTCCAACCCTAAGAAATAACTTAGGGTACCCAGATCCTTGGTCACAAATTGATTGCCCATAAATTTTGTTTGCCATCTTGATTCCCTGCTCATCATCTCCTGTAATAATTATATCATCAACATAAACCATGATATCAACTGTACCTCTAGGTGTTCTCTGCACAAATAAAAAATGATCTGCATTTGACCTCTTGAACCCCTGTCGTTCAATCAGATCTGAGAGCTTTTGAAACCATGCCCTCAGACTTTGTGTAAGCCCATATATTGCCTTATGGAGTCTACAAACCTGTTGATACTCCTCGAGTCTGCAGTAAACCCCGGAGGCTGCTGCATATAGAGTTCCTCCTGTAGATCTCCATACAAGAAATCCTTTTTAATATCAAGTTGAAATAAGGGCCAATCACGTACCACAACAACTGAAAGAAGAACACACAAAGTGGAGTGTCGAGGAAATGGATGATTGTGTTCATATAGTCAACATCATAGGTCTGCGTAAAACCTTGTGCCACCAATCTTGCTTTGTAACGATCAGTGCTCCCATCTGCACGATGTTTAACAGTAAACACCCATTTGCAACTTACAACACATGCTCCCAGAGGAGCAGAAACCAGACTCCATGTACCACGGAATTGCAAAGCAACCATTTCCTCTTCCGAAGCAAGACGCCACCGGCTATCTCTCAAGGCATCCTGATATGTCCGTGGAATTTCCACGACAGATAGAGCAACTGCAAATATCTGAAAATCTTCTGCTAGGCGATGAAAAGAGACCTGAGAAGCAAGTGGATAAGATACACAAGTACACCTCTGCTTCCGAATGGCGATGGGTAAGTCCAGATCCTCGGGAACCTCATCCTGCACTGATCCCTGTACAAAGATATCTCCATACCCATCATTAAAAGCCATGTTATCAGAACAAACCTGGGGCATGCTTGATGACGGGCGATAACCGTGAGCAAAAGGTGGCCGACGCGTATAGAATTTTGGCAACGGTGGAACAACAGTCACAAGCGGCTATGTAGATGGAGGAGTTGGAAGGGGTGGTAATGACTGGTAAAGGAGATAACTGACTTGTAGGAGGAGGTGGCATGTAGATCTCAGTATCAGTTTTCGAAGTAGTTAACCTGTCACCTGTAGGAGAGAAAAACATCACAAATTCAAAGAATGTAACATCGGCGCTAAGAAAGTATTTCCTATGTAATGGGTCATAACACCGATATCCCTTTTGAGTCATGGTGTATCCCACAAACACCCACTTGACAGCCCTAGGAGAGAGCTTGTCAATACCTAGAGCCAATTGGTGGACAAACGCGACAGAGCCAAAGACACAAGGAATAAGAGAGAAAAACTCCTTCTCAGGAAAGGCTATAAAGAAAGGAGTCTTCTCACCCAAAACAGACGAGGGCATGCGATTTACCAGATAACAAGCTGTGAGAACGACATCACTTCAAAACGAATGTGGAGCCCGATTCTGAATAGGTAGGGTCCGAGTGATGTCAACTAGATGACGATGTTTCCTCTCTGCTACACCATTTTGCTATGAAGTATAAGCACATGATGTTTAATGAATTATAACACGAGATGACAAGAACAATGAAAGTGCACGAGTACAAAATTCCAATGCATTGTCAGACTCTCACAATTTTCACATAAGTAGAGAAAATATTTTGCACCTCATTGATAAACATTTGAATCACATCTCCTGCTTCAGATTTATTCTTTAATAGATATACCCAAGACAAACGAGAAAAATCATCAATTGCAGCAAGATAAAACCTGTGTCCCTGGTGATCAGGAACATGACTGGGACCCCAAATATCAATATGGACTAACTCAAAAAAGGGAGTTACTGCTCCGACTCTGACGACTCGGAAAAGCAGACCGATGATGCTTTCCCAACTGACACGCTTCGCATTGGAAGGACGATCCCGAAGACATCTGAGGCAAAATACGACACATCTTCTGAAGAGATAGGTGACCAAAACGCAGATGTAAGGTATATGGAGAGGCAGGTCCTATGGAATGGAGTGACGCGCCTGCATAAGGAGTACGAACCAGACGATTAAGACCACCCTGCTTACGGCCACAACCAATCACTCTGTCTGTGAGTATGCAGAGACGATGGGTCAAAAATTGCTCGACGGCTCAAATCCTTTGTAATCTGGCTAATGGACAGTAAATTCATAGAGAAATCAGGAGCATGTAACACATTCTGGAATCGCATGGAATGCGCCAAACTAATCTCCCCCTGTCCTGTGATCGGGGAATGAGTCCCATCGGCTATCAGTACAGTCCGTCCTGGTGGAACCTGTCTATATGCAGTAAGCTGCTCTTTGTCTCCACATAAGTGATGTGTCTCTCCTGAGTCCATAATCCATTCTATAATCGTAGATCCATCACAAGAGGTGAGGGCATAAGGGCTTCCTGAGGTACTAGCAAAGGCGGATATGCTGGCAGAAGCAGAGCCTGCTACATCTGAATGGCCTCCTGAAGCTGTGTCTGGAGGCATGATGTTCCTCAGTCTGGCTACGAGATCATCGAATCGCTGGTCCAAAGAAGATGGTGCAGGAGACTCAACCTGTTCTGCCACCCGAGCTGATGCTGGAAAACCATGCTTAGAATAGCATGTATCCTCAGGGTGACCAGGATGACGACAGTAAGTGCATGGCTAACGGATCCGACCCACTCTACCACGGGGACTACGACCACGAAAAGTAGACGAGCCACCTCTTCCCCCTTGATGCAGCCATCGTCGAAGGTATCTGGCTAGTAGTAGAGCTCTAGATAGTGATCTGATAGAGTCGGCGGAAAGCTTCCTCCATAGGGGGAATAGTGGCATCAGTAAGAATCTGAGAGCGGGCAGCATCGTACTCTGGATCAAGGGTAGCAAGGAATACCCCAACCATGGTAGCATTCCTGTATGTCTTTTGCTGCTCAGGAGTGGCCGTCAAAGGCATGAAACTATGGAGCTTCTCAAACATCCCTCGCAAGGATGTGTACAGTGAGTGAAGAGGTCGTCTATTCTGCTTGACTGTAAAAATATCATGCTGCAATTGAAGTATCTTGGTCTCATTATGTACCTGTAAATATGTCGCAACCAGAATATCCCACATTGCCTTTGCCGTGGGCTGATGCAGCACATCGTTGGCGATCTCTATCGTCAACATCCCAGAAAGCCAAACTTTGGCGTACGCATCATCCGCCTCCCGCGAGGCGTAAATCCCTGTTTTCTCTGTTGGCTCATCGTCGGTAAGAATATGTTTCTTACCGTTAGACTTCATGAGGCTCATGAACTACATCGCCCAGAGCTCATAGTTCGTCCCGTCGATCTTGATAATCGATGCCGGACCTCTGAAGGCACCTGTGATGGGTATGTCAACTTTGTTTTCTGACATGATGCCAATGAAAATCACAGGGTATGTAGACCAATAGAGTGGTGTCTACAATGACATATGGGGATTTGATTGCATTTGTAGACTTATGCAATCAAATCCATCTATCGAGATGCGTGAAGAAGGAGGAGAGCGAACACTGGGGCCGACGGCACTTGGGTGCCGACGACCTAGGTGGGCTGAGGTTGCCTGCGATCAATGGCGATCCCGGTAGGCGGAGGCCGCAGTGGGTTGGCGGGGTCTGGGCGACGGGAGGCCGGCAGGAGGAGGCTGCAGGCGGCACTGCGGGAAGCCGGAAGCCCCGGCCTGGGTTGGCGGTGCCGACCTGGTGGCGGCGACGCTGAAGGAAAGAGGAGGAGGTGGCCTGGAGGAGGAGGCGGCGGGCTGCCTGCGTGCAGCGGTGGTGCCGAGGAGGAGAGGGGGTGCTGGCAGGTGGGGGCTAGAGTTAGGGTTAGGTATACGCGCTCCGGTCTAGGACCGCCGCTCTGATACCATATTGGAAGAAATGTGTGCCTTGTTATTTCTGAGAACCCTAGGCTCTCTTATATAGAGGAGAGGCCTATAGGTAAATTACATAAGGTGGAAACATGGAAATAAAAATAAAGAAATGGTACTTATATAATATAGAAATACGTAAATTTCTCTACACTATGATATCTAATTGCAAAAGGCTAAAGATAAAGAGTTCCAATTCCTTCCTATTAGCTCATGGTTTCAACTCCTCAGCTGATTGTTGTCATATATCAGTGACCAATGTTATTGAACCGTTAACTTGTAGGCCCAATTGACTTAATGTCCAGTTGAGCGTTGGGTTTTGAACAATAATCCACTAATGTCTACAACTACATCTTAAATGAAATTTTGCTTTACTTTCCAGCTAACTGTTTTACAGTTAGACTGTTAGATCGACCGGTTGACTCTGGTAAGAAGGCTTACTAGGTGTCTTATTTTTCTTCATTGTTTAGTCACATTCAATTTATATACTACTTTGACCACCATCCCTGCTCCTATGTAAGAACGAGGTAGGTCTTTCATAGTAAAATAAGTTATTTGATTTTCCTTGCATGCTATTTTGGCTGTAGTCCTAGACAGATCAGTGGTCCGATAACCCACCTAAGAAAACCCTCTCCCTTCTATCAAAAAGCTATGAAAGATAGAGGAAAGGGATGCCCTTTCAACGTTGTCGCTCATCACACTCAAATCTAGCAGCAAGGCTAATCCCATCGTGGTCACTCTAATCAACACCATTGTCAACACCCAACATCATTGTCCCCATCACCCGTGCTACCTATGATGTTGCGTTAATTTTTTTTTACATATTATTTTGGCTTTTTTTTCTTAGGAACGTCATCAAGTTTCTGATTTTGGTGGTTCACCACAAACCCTATGATAATATGAAGATCATATTTTTCGTGCTGATCATCAAGTTTGATGGGACAAATTATGATTTCTGGGTGCAAAGCACCCTTGATATCATGGACGACGTGACAAAAAGCATACGTCAAAAAAGAGCCCAAATAGAAGGACTACCACCTTTTTTGAGTTAAAATGGGGAAACACGCTATGATGTCCACCTAAATATATTAAAAAGACTAATATAAGTTACAGAACGGCTTACATAAGTCAAAACTCGGGAAGAGTCTTAAAATGAAAATAGCATTCTCATAGTAGAAGTGTTGAGAAAAGAGAGCCTCATTTCTAGCTAACCAAATAATCTAGATAGTTGCGATAGGACTCAAGAGGTCCTTTCTAGGACGGTACTTTTCCTTAAACAAAAATTCCTAGAAAAGTTCCAGTTTTGCAGATTCAGTTGGTCTATATTCATCTCTTACCAAATTGGGGATGCTTTCACAAAATCAAAGAAAAGATGCTCTACTATCTCAATATGTGTGTCACAAAGGGGAAAATCTGTTAGAGACAACTGAAAAGTCTTGCACAATGGTCCCTTGTCATATCATGCCTTCTGCATAGGAACCCCATGAAGAAACCAACTCTGTTCGGCAACATTAACTCATAGATAAAGTTGTAGTCACGAACTAGGGTATCAATCCTCAGCGGTGGTGGCTTGATGATTGTTTTGTAGGCACACTTGACTGAGAAAGAGTTATCCTTCCATAACCAGTGATCCTGATTGTCTATCGGTCTAGTCATTTGCCTTAAGAATTCCAAAGGAGAAGGAAATCCTCCAGGAGTTGATCCGAGAAGTCCGTCAAGAACGAAGGCATCCAGTTGTCATCTATCCAACAATCAAAACCCGTGTATCCCGGTTAGAAGCCATAGCAAATAGCTTGGAGAATTTGGAGGCAAAGGTTTCCTCACCTGTCAAGTTGTCGCTCAGGAAGGGAAAATATTTACCATCTCCAAGCACTAATCAAAAGATCTCCTGCAAACAAGGCATCACTGACGAGATACCTGCAAAAATCTGAAGGGTGAAAGTGCGGGTGTTGGGACAAACTGGCTTGGACCCCATTGTTATAAATGCCGTGATTGAGACGGTAACACGAGCCATAATTTCTGTCCGAAATCCTACTTACCCACTTCAATAAAAGAGCCTCGTCCATGATTTCCAAATAGGAGATCCTAAGGCTGCCAACCATCTTAGGCAAAGTAATAGTCTCCCAATCAACCAGATGCACCCTTGTTCCATCATGCCAAGTTTTACCCCGAAAGAAATTTCTCATGGTCATCTCTAGCCTACGCCTGATACTTGTGGGCGTAGGTAAGTTGACTTAAAGAACACAAGAATACCGGAGAGGACGACCTTTGCAAGCACCAAATGCTCGTCGCACGATAACATAGTCGCCTTCCATCAGGTAACCAATCAGACATCCTAATTCTTTCAGTTGACAAGGGAAGACCAAGGTAGTGGATCGACAATAAGCCACACTAAATGCCCAACTCCTCACAACAAGCTTGTGCATCTATCTGTGAGTGACTAAAGGGATAGCCGTAGACTTTCCCTCGTCTAGAATAAGCTTGGACAACTCTCCAAAAATTTCCATCGTTGTTGCCATTCTTTTAGCCTCCTCCTTACCACCTATGATACAAAAAGATAGTGTCATATGCATATTGTAATAAAGGAATTTAGATATCTTCAATGCCATATCCTGACGTGAGATCATTACGTATCACCTGTTCAATCATGCATGATAAGATGTACGCTGCAATCATAAAAGCATAGGGGTATGGGGACACCCCTATCGAACACCACACTGGATGATTGTTAACAAATACAAAGGAGGTTGTGGTGATACAATCACTTCATCCAAGGGATCCATGATGAGGGGAAACCCTATCGCGACATTGCCATCCAATGGAAACACTAGTCCACCATGTCATAGACTTTAGTAAACTCCACCTTTCAGAGAACACCCTTCGACTTACGACACTTCCAATCTTTAAAATCTCAGTTCTCGTAGCTAAACTGTCTGCAATTTGTCTTCCTGAAATAAGAGCCGACTGAAGAGATGAAATGAGGTAATCCAGGACACTGTTTAGTCAAATTGCCAAGACCTTAGCCATAATTAAATAGATATCGTTGGATAGTGCAATCGATTGATAGTTTTAATTCTATCAGAACCTTTTTCTTAAGTAACATGAAACTAAGAACCTTGTCATGTCTATCAAATCCAACATTACCTTTGGTAAACTCCTTAACTTCTACTATATCTCCTCCAACCACCGCCTAAAATTCATGGAAGAAAAAGACAGGGAATCCATCAAGGCCAGGTGCACCATTTACATTCAAATTCTACATGGCAACTTTCATTTCTATCGCAAAGCCTTGCACCAAATGATTCACACATTGTTCTTAAAGTTGAGAGGCCTCTTGCGCAGACCATCTCAAAGGTCTATTTACATTTCTTTTTGAGAACTCATGAAAATGCCTGCAATTGCATTCCCCATCTCTCAGACACCCTTCGTCCTCCTTCCATTCACCATTACTGAGTGGATCATGTTATGTTGACACCTCCTACTCGCCATCATATGGAAGTAGGTTGTGCTAGCACCACTTTCTTTGAGCCAAGGGTGCATAGATATCTATTTCCATTTTGTAACACGGTTCTTATCTTCTGCCAAAATGATTTTTTGTGCTGGTGCTCTAGCTATGAGTTAGTCAGCTAAAAGATCTCTGATGTCTTCCAATCCATCGATTCTGCACACTTCTATTTTTGTATCCATTCGATGGGCTCTTCTGGCCTCTCTAACCTCATTGGATGTGCAAAGCTGTATGCATAATGTAATCAATTTCTGGGCCAACCGTGGCATTGCTGAACCTGACACCAACGTGGTGATCCAGCGGCTTGCCACTAGGTCTCTAAAATTCTCCTCCGCGACCAAGCACGCTCAAATATGAAGAAACCCCTGGGGGGGCCTCACCCAAGTCCCACACCAATGGTGTGTGATCAGATCTGGTACGAGGTTTGGATGCATAGGCCAAAGGGGGGGAAGGTCTCAAGAAGCTTCGCAGATGTCAGGAAACGGTCAATACATGAGCGGAAACTAGAATTCCTCCATGTGTATGTCTGTAGCATTGATCACCTCTAGCTCTAGCCCATCAATCATGTCAATAAAATCAATAAAACCCGGATCTTGACCCCCTCGCAGAGTTGGGTGATCAGAAGAGGGCAAGGTAACATTGAAATCGCCTTTGACTAGTCAAGCAACTCTCGGGAAACCAGTTCTGGCATTGCGGAAATCAGCCCACAAATCTGATTTAAGAACTGTACATATGGGACATAGACACAAGAGAAAGGAACCTCCCTTCAACTCATATACGAGGGTATATACTGAGTCTTTCCACACGATGATCATCCCCTTCCGTCATGCCCACTATGTCCAAAGTTCTGTAACTCATTAGTGCCCGCTGCCCAACGCCCATAGATCTTTAAAGGAAAGTGGAGCATGAAGACATTTTAGGCTCTTGTAACAGAACCACATCGCAAGCCCATTCAACCAACAAAACTCTAATTGAGCTCCGTTTCTCTGGCTCCTCCATGCCCCTCATGTTCCAAGTTTGTACCATCATTAAAGTAACTTGGAGGATCCTACTTATCGGACCACATCTACTGCTAACACCACCTGAGACTTAAGGACCGAGATCACCGTATTCCATCTGCTAACAGTCTTAGCTCTTTTTCTGTTTCTATAACACCATTTTTCTTCCATTAACACCCTCCATGATAGAAGAACAAGAGGAGGTATCCGGTAGAGAACTATCCGTAGCTAATGGAGGCTGATAAGGGGCGCCAATGAGGTTCTCAACCACTGCGACTTTTAGAGTTTCTACTGCCTTCTCAAGAGAGCCGTTCGAGCAAGAAAGATGAGCCATTTGAGCAACAGGCGGAGGTATAAGCACCAAAATGACAAAAGAAGAGCACTCTTGATTATGATTTTATTTATCTTTTATGGCTGAATTTATTGAACTCCCAATCCAATATTTAGGAGTCTAGAACATGGATTGACATTCTAAAATATCATTTATTGGACTAGAATTAGAATTTAAAACCCAAGACTTATTATGTTTTGTACTCGTTATTTTATCTTGTGTTTAATTCTAGCTCCAATAGTAACATTTGCTATGCTGCACGTCTACGACAATGGTGATTTACATTAAAAATCCTTTACTTTCTTTACATGCATTGATATTTGTGTTATTGTCTGGCTTTCTTAATAGTTGTATAGTATATTAAGTTAAATCATATTTTTGGGGAAAAACTGAGGCATGTGGCTTGATCGCCTCGAGGCTACGCCTCTCTACGCTTCTGGTGTAACTAACTCATTCCGCCTTTTGTTCTTTCAAACCTTGGGTGGATCGACCCCCAGACAATCTGCCAGCTCCTTACAATTGTGGTCCTCTGTCTATGTAATCATTTTTGATCCCCCTTGTGAATTCTGGTCTTTCACATATGCACCACGTTCCGTCTGAAACCAAGAAATTAGTGACCCCCACCTTGAGCCACGATATCTGCTCAGTGGATCGGTTTTGCCTCGTCACTTTGCCGATCATTTGGACGATCTACCTTCAAATGTGAGGTCCCCAGTTCGGACAGTCTCTTATATGTCTTCCCTTAGCACCATAAAGGGCAAAGAGATCCCATATGTTTAGGTCAAGTCATCCTACTCAGGCCCCTCAACCCACCAACACTTTTAGGAGAAAATTGCAACCCCGAAACACTAGAAGGAGAAGAGGATATACGAGCGGCGGAGTGTACAGTTGGATTGAGTTTTCCAACCTCGCGTGATTTCTCCCAAGGTGTGGAAGTAGAGGTGTTAGCAACAATGGAGATGTACAAGGGCTTTGGGTCCTACATGAGGTTCACATGATATCCATGAGTTTGAGTCAGACTTAAGATCAGTTCACCAGATCGATTTAGGAGCTCTCCCATGGCACCGCCATTGCTGGAGCTTTTCGAAGTTGATTCTATGTGGGTGATTCGAACTTGAGTCCGAAAGTAGCATTCATATATCCTGAGGGTGGGGATCCAAACTTCAAACCACCACATCCCAAAAAGAAAGCGCATTAGAGTTCTTAATTTTTGGTGCACAAAGAGTAATGGCAATAAGGTCCCATATTCTAAGGAGGATATACTCGAGGCCTTAAAGGACCCTAAAAATTTCTTCTTGAATCCTCAATACCAAAAAACCTCCGGTGTTTGAGCTTTCTTCGTCGTCTTTGCATCCCTTTGATTTCCATCACTGTTGGAACACCCTTAGCCTTTGGTGAAGCATCCTCCACCTTGGTTGAGGACTTCGGTTGTCGAACCTTAAAAGTAGCTATCATATATCCTGAAGATGGGGATTCGACCTGCAAATCACCATATCCCTAAAAGAGAGCGCATTTAGAGTTATCAAATTTTGGTGCACAAAGAGTGAAGGCAGTAAAGTCCAATATTCTAAGGAAGATATACCCGAGGCCCTGAAGGACCCTAAAATTTTCTTCTTGAATTCTTGGTACCAAAAAATCTCCGATGTTTGAGCTTCCATCATCCCAGATCTTTACATCCCTTCGATTTCCATCACTGTTGGTGCAACCCCAGCCTCCGGTTAGGCATCCTCCACCTTGGTAGAGGATTTCGGTCGCCGAACCTTTTCCTCAACCACCGAACCTTAAGATATATGATCAGGGGGTCAGCTAACCTCTGACGCCATTCATCGACCTCCAATCAGAAGGCTGAACCCTCAATCTAGATGTTGCGTACAAAGGGAAATGTGCCCTTAGCACCAGAAACAGTCAACAAGATATGCACTGGTTGGTCGTGTGAGTGTCCATCATAGATAATAAACTGAATTGTACCAATACATTGCATCGCGTCATTGACCACCTTTTGAGGGAGAGACAATGTGAATACCCATAAATTTAGTAGTCGATGGACCACATGGTCAAGACCTCCATCACTGTTGGTGCAACCCCAGCCTCCGGTTAGGCATCTCCACCTTGGTAGAGGATTTCGGTCGCCGAACCTTTTCCTCAACCACCGAACCTTAAGATACATGATCAGGGGGTCAGCTAACCTCTGACGCCATTCATCGACCTCCAATCAGAAGGCTGAACCCTCAATCTAGATGTTGTGTACAAAGGGAAATGTGCCCTTAGCACCAGAAACAGTCAACAAGATATGCACTGGTTGGTCGTGTGAGTGTCCATCATAGATAATAAACTGAATTGTACCAATACATTGCATCGCGTCATTGACCACCTTTTGAGGGAGAGACAATGTGAATGCCCATAAACTTAGTAGTCGATGGACCACATGGTCAAGACCTCCATCTTGAAGTCTGTCTTCACCAATGTACTTTTCCCACCATGGTTTCTCGGAGAGCCCCCTTGCGCATGCCAGGAGCTCCCCATCTTGGACAATGTGTCATGTGAAAGCACTACCAATGGCGTCCTTATGTTGGACATGGCATCCCACAGGTAACAACCAACCCTCGTACAGAGACCCATTGTGTCAAATTTCTGCCAATCTCTTTTCTCCACTGAATTAGGCATTTGGAGTCACTGGTCTTTGGTTTCATGGCATCTCCACTGCCTATGACCAACCTTCGCAAGCAAAACATCGAATTGGGTTGCAACACTCTTGCACATGATGACCACTATCACAACAATGCATGCACCTTCTCTCAAATCTTGCCATCTTCTCGGAGTGAGAACGAGCCTCCATGTTCTGCTTAGAATTCCTCACGGTTGACACATAACCGTTCAAATGCCTCCTTCGTCTCCAGACAAGATTCCAGGCTCCCTTTCCATGCTCCATTCCTTCAATATCAGTGTTATGCAACTTCCACTTTTGTGCTCTTCATATCTGTTTATTCATCCTGAACACCAGCGTAGCATTAAAGGAACATAAGATAAACAATAAAACTAGAGCACTAAACTTTATTAGATAAAACAAGTTGTCCAGCCAACATTTCCTTATTTCTTGCTCCTTTTGAGAGTAGGATGTTGCGAATGCCATGAGGAAGTACAACTTCACGTATCGGCTTGACATTGTAACGTGGAGGTTTCTTAAGATTGTTGGTTTTCTTTCTTCCATATTTGAGCCTTTTCTACTTATCCAAGAGGTCATCATGGGGTAAGTGTCTTGGTGTCTTTGATTTAAATACTTGCCCACAGCATTTAGCTCCCCTAATATTAGTTCAAGAAGGTATATTTCATTTCTTGCGTGCTTGTGACTTCATGTTTTTTTTCTTATTGAACTATTGATGTGGAAGTCTCTCCCACGACAATGGACTCGTTCCAAGATTGGGTAATCCGGGATTAAGGTTGACCAAATGTGGGATAAGGTGATTTATTCCCTGTTCCTCCCTCTGATTTTCCTACCAAATGAGCTATAAATGGTCATCATTGATGGATAATGAATCTTAATCTTGTGATTATTAATTTATTTTAGGAAATTCCATTGCCATATTTTAATTACCATTTTTTTGATGTATAGATTGCAAAGGCTCGAAGCAGTATGAAGCATGCGGAAGTTGCTATAGCTAGACAAGCGGTTGAAGAAGGTCGGGGTCTTGTTGTGATTGTGAACAAGATGGACCTTCTCAGTGGGAAACAAAGTAAGAATGATGTCTTGGAAGTCGTGCCAAAGGAAATTCAAACAGTAATTCCTCAGGTTTGTTTAGTTGTGCTATCAGGTATATTACCTCTATTGAATTGCTGATTTAAATCTATTGGTTTTTTTATTACGAGTAAAAGGATGTTTCTTCACATGTCTTCAGCTTGGTAGCTAATTTTATCTTTGATACTTTCATTTTTTAGAAAATGATATACTCTGTAATTAGAACTTGTTAGTCCAAAGTTCAAAGATACTCATCGGTTAAACTTGTTGTGTACGACTGATGATCTTCTGGATTTAGGGTTTGAAATTCTGTTGGTATGCCTATTTTCTTTACTAAAAACACAAAATATAATGTCTGATACCTGAGAATTGTAGATACGTACCGTATTTATAATATATGTACATATGGGCTCTCAATTTTCGTGGTTTTCGGGGGGGTTGGTAAAGGCAATGGACCTAAGGATTGGCCAAGCCTTTGATTATAAGTGCAATGCATCATGCTTGTGTACAATGGCCATCCTAGGGAAAAGATTGGATTATTGAAGTATGGCGTAGATCTTGATGTTGCAGGTTTCATCCAATTTAATAGTCGATCCTTTCTTTGCATTTAAACAACCACATATTTGATCAAACTGCCTTTACTCGAGTCTTGTTAATGGAGTGAACCCCTAGGATCCGGGTACCCGTTAATCACACATTCGCACTATTATTCACATGAGATCGCAGAAGTTACAGAAAAACAAGGAATTTTTTTCTTTTTGCAATAATTTCATCAGACATTCACATCCACAATCATAACCACCAAATTAATAGAGACAAATGGCACCAAAATTTCATTTCATTAATTTCCATATAATTTTACATCATGTACAATGTCTGCTAGTACATACAATATCCCAAAATTTTTGACAGAACAGAAGAGAAGCATTATACATATCCAACCGAACCAAAAACTGAATAAATAAACCATACCGTCCAGTATAGACCTTTTCTCCTGGAACCATGAAAAGCTACTGATTAGCAGGTTGTATGCCTGCCAAACATGTTAGGAAGAAAAGGCGTCAGCGGTTGCTGGTACCTCTCAAAAAATTTATATAAAATTATCAGGCATTTATTATGATCAAAAGGAAGCAAGTAGAGAGGCAGAACAACTCAAATTTAAATTTAATTCTACTTGCAAATGCAAAAGGTTTCCAAATTTATAAAAATACCTCTCATGATCAGCCATTATCCCAACATTTCCCACATAAATATTTTTCTATGGTAACTAATTGATCATACGTATGTATATTTATTCTCATATTATTCAAAGATCATAATCGTGGATTTTGAAGATGAGATGAGGAGATATAATGATTTATTTAATTCTTATGTCTAGTGGATAGTTTGTGGTCTTGGTTCGTGTGAAACCTCACACTATGACTCTAAGACTTATAAAATGTCTTAGGGTTGGGGTGCCTCCGTAGGCATGCGGTGTAGTATAATGCATCCTAACTAAGTTCCCAACACGTCCACTAGCTTAATGAGATTTCGAATTAGATTAGTCTTTATCATTTACTTAACTTTAATTGTAATCCCTTAAAACCTCAAGTGCAACTGTCTCAGATGTAACTCTAGATGATGTAGATATAGAAATGGATGATCTGGATGTAAAATCAATCCCTTCAAACCTCTGTGCAACAACCTCAATGTAACTCTAGGTGATGTAGATATAGATATGGAGGATCTGGATGTAGAATCGCCAAGTCTATTGGCGAAAGAAAAACTCAAGCGGTGAAGAAGCCAACAAAAGGGCTCTTCTGTCTCGCCCCCTAATTGGAAGGACGGTCCAATAGAGGGATAGGTCTACTCCCAAACTACGCCACTGAGACGGGTGAGAGGGACTTCCCGGAAAAGTCACTCTAGAAAAACAGCCCGACCGGTAACGGGCAACCGAGCTCATACGTACAACTGAAAACCAAGGATCCCCCTCCTGGGTATCCTAAACAGAGGGTCAGCGTAACTGGTCTAAAGTCGGGATCCCAATGAGGCGTAAAAACACTGCGAGCTCGCGTAAAAACCGTGAAGGGACTGGGATCCTAGACCCGCGCACTTGGCGGCCGCTGCCCAAACTGAGCTTCCTATCTTCCGCCCAGGTGAGGGTCACCGCACCCTCGCACGATCAGGTGTAAAGGTCACCAAGACCGGCATATTTAATATTTCATCTACACTTTCACTTGCTTGCATATTCCTTCCTTCATTCTTTCCGTGGTCGGTTTTACAGATCTAATTCTCTTGATTGATGATATGTTGGTCAACTTTACACCCTTGGTAATTTATCGCTACCTACCCCAATGATATACTCAAAGATCTCATGTTTAAAAATTCGTAGTCCTAATGACTTTGAGAAATCATTTGTTGACTTTAAGAAATTTGTATTTCAACTTCTTTAAAAAAGTGAGAGTAGAAGATGTCACTTGGACTTGATTCAAAGTTAAAGGAAAGGTGCAAAACTTCCTACTCTTAATTTTTTTTAATGGTTTCCTGATTTGTGTGAAAACGTGAAGGCATACTGTCTGATAGTTGACAAAGACCTGGATATGATATTACTCCAATGGAATGGCATAGCATGTGTAAATGGGTATACATTGCATATTAATCTGTTGTTCTTAAAACATACTCTAGACAAGTCCATTCATAGATTTATTGGAGATATCCAAATTTCATTAGATCAAGACAAAACTTCTAATGCAGGTCAAATCCTCATAAAACCCAATAGTATGAATCTACTGTCAACTGCAACATACCGTGGACTCCACTTGATTGATTTCACATTGTTCCTGATCGAATAAAATTCATCTTAAGCTTATTCCAAGAGAGAAACGATTATAATATGAGGTATTTATATGAGAATCAAACTTCAAAAACTCATAATTTCTTTCAGACAGTATAAAGTAAACCCATTATACTAACAATAACCTAATTACTCTATGATAAATTTAGATTCTTACTAGAATTTTGATATCAAAATAGTTTAAAAGATATTCCCATATGTTCAAGTAACAACAGTTCTTAAAATCCCCAACATTGAACAGAGATATGATCAATAAAGGAATTTAAAATGTATATGTAGACAACATGCATGGAGGTCAGTAAAATGGAAAGCCAAGTTATACATACTCAACAACCAAAGTGGGGAAAAAGGGTGTATACAGAACATAAGTTTTTTTTTCAAATAAACATTTCTGTAATACTATTTTTTTTAAACAGTAGTCAGAGGATAATTTTCTCACTTAAATATATATATATATATATATATATAGTAACATATAATTATATCCAAACTCCCCCCTTTTCCCTCTTGATTTATTCAAGAAAAGACACTCAAAGGTGTGATTTGGCATGCATGGCAGCAAAGGATAATGGATAGGAACGTACAGATCATCCAACAAGACTCAAACAATGCATAATAATAGGAATGTACAGATCATCAAACAAGACTCAAACAATGCATAATGAATATGGATTTTAGAGTGTAAGGCATAATCAGCAATGTATATCTGAACCTAATGGGAAGGCTTTCTAAGGCAATAGCAAAGGAGATGACAGCAGAGAAGCTCCTAGAAGGACTAGAGGAATTAAAAGATCCTAAACTAGATGTAGATACAGAGCTTATCAATGACAAAGAGACATATATACGATGAGGAGATATACCCAACAGCATGCATTCATGACCTTAAAAAAAATCAGATTCCAAAACCTCTTTTAACATTTGAAAGCAAAGATTTAACTGATGTTTTACATATCAACTAAATCCAGGTTATCTATTCTCATATGGGATTAAAAAAAAAATTCAAACACCACTTACGAGATCAGCAACAAACCCACCCCATGGTACCATCCTACTACCACAGAACCTCAAAAAAATAGGTAGCGATATGATATTAAACTGTGTAGAAACTACATGCTATGGCAGCAAAAGGTTAAGGGCTAAGGGTTGTACATTTTGATCTATAAAACTTATGCAAGGCAGCAAAAGATAGAGAGGGAATGCACATGAATGGCAGCAAATAGAAGGTATAGGGAGGTACCGATTAATCTCTCTGATTTCGAGATTAAAAACTTTGCATGCAGAATTCTGAAGTTGTAGAGAGCAGCAACTCCTTTGGCCTCATGTCAACAGCATCCATGGATTCTAATCAGCTCCTTCAGATAACTGTAGCAGAGAAATTCAACCGAGAAAGCTGGATGTTCTAGCAGCAGTAGCTGCTGCTATTGGTAGCCATAAGGAGCAACTTCAACAAAAGAAACTTGAGTTGCAATCAAAGATTTCCAGCCGAAATTTGGAGGGAGACAATGGTTCAGTCGATTGGGAATTTAGGAGGAAGGAAATGTGGAAGAACATGGAAGAAATAGAAGAGTAAAAGGAAAGGCTACGGCTGGAGTGGCTGATATTTATAGGGAGAAAGGGAGGGAAAGGCTCTACACGTTGGGACTTATTTCAAGCCACTTGTCTTCCTTTTTAGATGACATTAGCCATGGCATTAGCATGCTGATGTCAATTGGCTGATGTCATCATTATATTAATATATATTTTTAGAAGCAACTTGCTACCACCGAACAGACTGTTGTCTGTTATTTATTATTATATATATTTTTATATATATTATTTTTTTTACCATTTTATTCATTTAGTTAAGATACAAAAGTCCTATGTATTAAGCACCTCAAGTTTCGGATTTCGACGCGCCACATCTCGTTTTAATCGTCTCTGAATGACGGTCGAAATGAGTATAATATTGATATACTTCCGATCGGGTTTTGAGTACCCGAAATTTTCGGATACGGTTTTTGTTTAAGATTAAATTGTGTGATTTAAAAATACCAAACGACCTTCGATTGACGAATGGTCGATTTCGTTGGTCTTGTTTTGTTGAATCGGATTTTATGACGGTCTCGATTTATTTTGGGGTTTCTGAATTTACGTCGTGGCTTTTTCGGACATGCATTGCGATGCGATCGATTTTTGGTCGATTTTGCCCGAACGACTTTTGGTTCACACTCAATAGTCGATATAAGTCATCCGATACCGACCGACCACTTTATTGGGTTAAACGGACCCTAATCGGGTTGAGTTCGGGTTTGGCGGATTCCGGATGTTACAAATATAAAAACCTCAAAGGGTGTCTCGTCCTCGAGACTCGAGTCAAGATCATTAGGTGTTCTTGTTTAGATTTCATATGGCCATAAAAACCTCAAGGCGTTTTGAACCCATAAAAACCTCAAAGAGAAAACAAGGCATATATTTCATCATAAATTTAATTACAAAAGCTTGTTTTGATTGTTACATTTAGAAAAGCTGTGGATATCTTGCTCTCATGTCAGCTTCAGTCTCCCACGTCGCCTCTTCGACGCCGTGTCGATGCCACACCACTTTGACTAATGGAATCTCTTTGCTGCGAAGCTTCTTCACAACACTGTCAAGTATCTGCACCGGCTTCTCGTATGTCAAATCAGGCTCCACGTCAAGATTCTCGTAGCTGATGACGTGTCGAGGGTCGTGTACATACTTCCTCAGGTTGGATATGTGGAAGACATCGTGAATCGCTGATAGATGTGGAGGAAGGGCTACTCGGTAGGCCACTTTCCCCCACTCTCGCAAGAATCTCGAATGGTCCAACGTATCCTGGCGCCAACTTGCCACGAACACCGAATCTCTGCACTCCCTTCATGGTAGATACACGGAGAAATACCCAATCTACCACCTGTAATTTATGGGAATGCCATTAGTATAAGGTTTAACTAATTTGCAAAAGGAGCAAGAGGAATTTATTGTATACCTGAAATTCCAAATCTCTTCTCCGACGGTCCGCATAGCTCTTCTGGCGGCTTTGTGCCGTCAGAAGCCTCCGTCTCACAAGATCAACAGCTCTCGCGGTCTCCTCCAGGAGATCCACGGAGTAAAGGGCATGATCACCTACCTCACACCAACTAAAGGTGTAAGGCATCTCCGCCCATATAGGGCTTCGAATGGTGCCATGCCAATACTGGAATGATAGCTGTTGTTGTACGTGAATTCCACTAATGGCAGATGGTCCTTCTAGGACCCTTTCCACTCTAAAGTGTAAGCGCGGAGCAAATCCTCTAATGTCTGAATGGTGCGCTCACTCTGTCCATCTGTCTGTGAATGATAGGCAGAGCTCGTCTTCAGCTCTGTCTGTAGTGCTGACATGAACTGATGCTAATAATGTGAAGTAAAACTTGAATCTCTGTCAGACACCACCTCCCGTGTTATACCATGAAGTCTAATGATATTCTGCACATAGAGCTTGGCCAATATGGATAGAGTGTAAGTCGTGTTGACAGGTATAAAATGGGCTAACTTGGTCAACCTATCAACAACGACCCAAATGGAATCATGGCCACCTGATGTTTTCGGCAAACCTGTGACAAAATCCATAGAAATGCTCTCCCACTTCCACTCAGGAATGGGGAGAGACTGCAGTAATCCCGGTGGTCTCCTGTGCTCAGCTTTGACCATCTGACAGGTCATGCATCTGCTGACATGTAGTGCCACATCGCGCTTCATTCCATCCCACCAGAAATGTCGGCGCAGATCACGGTACAACTTCGTGCTACCTGGTTGGATCGATAACCGTGAACTATGTACCTCATCAAGAATATCTCTGTGTAACTGCTCGTCGTTAGGCACAACGACTCGACTCGCCTTCCATAAAATAGACTCTACCACAACAAAATCATCAACCTCGTCCTTGACGGTGCGCATGTATCTGTCTTGAATCCAAGGATCTGTCTTCTGGCCGTTGACGATACGATCCCACAAACTGCTGAATCGTGGAGGCACGACAGTAGAAATGGATGCGCTCTCTTGAGGATGCCAATCAGTCAAAGATGCGAGCATATCCCACGTATATAGCCAGTTCGCCGTACCCTCTGCATGTGCTCTTCTGCTAAGTGCATCGCCTACCACGTTTCCCTTACCAGGATGGTAAGAGATCGTGCAATCATAATCCTTCAGTAGCTCAAGCCATCTGCGTTGCCTCATGTTCAACTCTTTTTGATCAAAGATGTACTTCAGGCTCTTGTGGTCTGTGAAGATCTCAAAGTTCACCCCATAAAGATAGTGGCGCCAGATCTTCAAGGCGAAGACAACTGTCGCCAATTCCAAGTCATGCATGGGGTAGTTCCGCTCGTGCGGTCTCAACTGCCGTGACACGTAAGCAATCACCTGTCCTCTTTGCATCAATACCGCTCCTAGACCTTCTCCCGATGCATCTGTGTAGACTGCATAGTCTTGAGTGCCTGAAGGAAGAGCAAGAATAGGTGCTGTCGTCAATCTCTCCTTCAGTGTCTGGAAGGCCTGCTCACATGAATCGTCCCAATTGAATGGAACTCCCTTCTGCGTCAATCGTGTCAAAGGACGAACGATGCGTGAAAATCCGTTGACAAAGCGTCGGTAATAGCCCGCTAGTCCGAGGAAGCTCCGAATCTGTGTAACTGTCTTGGGCTGCTCCCAAGACATAACTGCCTCAATCTTCGCAGGATCAACTGCGATGCCTGCTCCAGAAATGACATGCCCCAGAAATGAGACCTGGGATAACCAGAACTCACATTTGCTCATTTTGGCATATAACTTGTGCTTCCGCAATGTATCTAAGACGATCCGTAGATCATTAGCATGATCCCATTCATTTCGTGAATAGATGAGCACATCATCAATGAACACCACTAATTTGTCCAAATATGGACGAAAAATCATGTTCATCATATCCGTGAAAGCTGCAGGTGCATTGGTGAGCCCAAACGACATCACCACAAACTCGTAGTGTCCATAGCTAGTCCTAAAAGCAGTCTTCGGAATATCCGATTCTCGAATCCTCAGCTGATGGTAGCCTGAGCGAAGATCGATCTTCGAGAACACCGAAGATCCCTGGAGCTGATCGAACAAATCATCGATGCGCGGCGAAGGATAACGATTTTTCACCATTCTCTTGTTCAGCTGCCTGTAATCGACACACAGTCTCATGGATTCATCCTTCTTAACAAAAAGGACCGGAGCACCCCAAGGTGAAGTGCTCGGCCTCACGAATCCCAAATCAAGTAACTCCTGTAACTGCATCTTCAGCTTCCGCAACTCAGCTGGGGCCATACGGTAAGGAGCCATATAGATCGGCTGTGTATCTGGTAGTAATGTGATCTCGAACTCGATCTCTCTCGCAGGAGGTAGTCTTGGTAGCTCATCAGGAAAAACATCTGGATATTCTGATACTACTCGAATGTCCTGTGTCATCGGCTCCTGATCAGATACCTCCCGAACAAATGCAAGGTATGAATTACAACCCTGATCAGCATGTCGCTGGGCTCGCAACACTGAAATGTATTCCATGGTCATGTATAGTACCCTCAAAGGTGAACTCGGGTAAACCCTGGAATCCTAAAGACAACTGTCTTCCTAAAAAAATCTACCAGTGCATGATGAGTGGATAGCCAATGCATGCCCAAAATCAAGTCGAACTCATCAAGCTGTAAGAGTAGACAATCTGCGATCATCTCGTGACCGCCAATCAGTACGGGCAAATGCTTGACTATCAGGGAAATGATAACAACTGGCCACCTGGACCTTGAATGTGACATGGAGAAGATAGTGTCTCTGCAACTCTTCCTAAAGAAACTAGTAGTCTCAAAGCAATAAAAGAGTGTGTCACACCAGAATCAAATAGGATATGGAAAGGTCGATAAGAGTAGTGAGTATGTGTGCTACTAGGTTAGTCATCTCCTGGTCTGGTCGGGATGACATGACTCTGCTTGAGAACCATTTTTAGTCATAAAAATTTATGGTTCGTAGATAATATGTTATATACTTTTTCTTTTCTTGGGATATAATATGAAAATTAATGAAATTGGTGACATCTGTGGTGATTGAATCTGAATGTCATATTTCCCTTCTCAGACTCACGACAAGTCAGAAGACTTTCGTTATTCGAGATCTTAATGCGATCGCAATATAAATACTGCGAATGTGCGTATCGGGGTACCACTGCTCTGATACCAAACTGTAAACTCCTGAGGATCCGGGTACCCGTTAATCACACATTCGCACTATTATTCACATGAGATCGCAGAAGTTACAGAAAAGCAGGGAATTTTTTTCTTTTTTTGCAATAATTTCATCAGACATTCACATCCACAATCATAACCACCAAATTAATAGAGACAAATGGCACCAGAATTTCATTTCATTAATTTCCATATAATTTTACATCATGTACAATGTCTGCTAGTACATACAATATCCCAAAAATTTTGACAAAACAAAAGAGAAGCATTATACATATCCAACCGAATCAAAAACTGAATAAATAAACCATACCGTCCAGTATAGACCCTTTCTCCTGGAACCATGAAAAGCTACTGATCAACAGGTTGTTTGCCTGCCAAACATGTTAGGAAGAAAAGGCGTCAGCGGTTGCTGGTACCTCCCAAAAAATTTATATAAAATTATCAGGCATTTATTATGATCAAAAGGAAGCAAGTAGAGAGGCAGAACAACTCAAATTTAAATTTAATTCTACTTGCAAATGCAGAAGGTTTCCAAATTTCTAGTAAATACCTCTCATGATCAACCATTATCCCAACATTTCCCACATAAGTATTTTTCTATGGTAAACTAATTGATCATAAGTATGTATATTTTATTCTCATATTATTCAAAGATCATAATCGTGGATTTTGAAGATGAGATGAGAAGATATAATGATTTATTTAATTCTTAAGTCTAGTGGATAGTCTGTGGTCTTGGTTCGTGTGAAACCTCGCATTATGACTCTAAGACTTATATAATGTCTTAGGGTTGGGGTGCCTCCGTAGGCATGCGGTGTAGTATAATGCATCCTAACTAAGTTCCCAACACGTCGACTAGCTTAATGAGATTTCGAATTAGATTATAGTCTTTACCATTTACTCAACTTTAATTGTAATCCCTTAAAACCTCAAGTGCAACTGTCTCAGATGTAGCTCTAGATGATGTAGATATAGAAATGGATGATCTGGATGTAAAATCAATGCCTTCAAACCTCTGTGCAACAACCTCAATGTAACTCTAGGTGATGTAGATATAGATATGGAGGATCTGGATGTAGAATCGTCAAGTCTGTTGGCGAAAGAAAAACTCAAGCGGTGAAGAAGACAACAAAAGGGCTCTTCCGTCTCGCCCCCTAATTGGAAGGACGGTCCAATAGAGGGATAGGTCTACTCCCAAACTACGCCAATGAGACGGGTGAGAGGGACTTCCCGGAAAAGTCACTCTAGAAAAACAGCCCGACCGGTAACAGGCAACCGAGCTCGTACGTACAACTGAAAACCAAGGATCCCCCGCCTGGGTATCCTAAACAGAGGGTCAGCGTAACTGGTCTAAAGTCGGGATCCCAACGAGGCGTAAAAACACTGCGAGCTCGCGTAAAAACCGTGAAGGGACTGGGATCCTAGACCCGTGCACTTGGCGGCCGCTGCCCAAATTAGGCATCCTATCTTCCGCCCAGGTGAGGGTCACCGCACCCTCGCACGATCAGGTGTAAAGGTCACCAAGACCGGTATATTTAATATTTCATCTACACTTTCACTTGCTTGCATATTCCTTCCTTCATTCTTTCCGTGGTCGGTTTACAGATCTAATTCTCTTGATTGATGATATGTTGGTCAACTTTACAACCTTGGTAATTTATCGCTACCTACCCCAATGATATACTCAAAGATCTCATGTTTAAAAATTCGTAGTCCTAATGACTTTGAGAAATCATTTGTTGACTTTAAGAAATTTGTATTTCAACTTCTTTAAAAAAATGAAGAGTAGAAGATTGTCACGTGGCCTTTTCAATGTTAAAGGCAAGATGCAAAACTTCCTACTCTTAATTTTTTTAATGGTTTCCAGATTTGTGTGAAAACGTGAAAGCATACTGTCTGATAGTTGACAAAGACCTGGATATGATATTACTCCAATGGAATGGCATAGCATGTGTAAATGGGTATACATTGCATATTAATCTGTTGTTCTTAAAACATACTCTAGACAAGTCCATTCATAAATTTATTGGAGATATCCAAATTTCATTAGATCAAGACAAAACTTCTAATGCAGGTCAAATCCTCATAAAACCCAATAGTATGAATCTACTGTCAACTGCAACAAACCGTGGACTCCACTTGATTGATTTCACATTGTTCCTGATCGAATAAAATTCATCTTAAGCTTATTCCAAGAGAGAAACGATTATAATATGAGGTATTTATATGAGAATCAAACTTCAAAAACTCATAATTTCTTTCAGACAGTATAAAGTAAACTCATTATACTAACAATAACCAGATTACTCTATGATAAATTTAGATTCTTACTAGAATTTTGATCGATCAAAATAGTTTAAAAGATATTCCTATATGTTCAAGTAACAGCAGTTCTTAAAATCCCCAACATTGAACAGAGATATGATCAATAAAGGAATTTAAAATGTATATGTAGACAACATGCATGGAGGTCAGTAAAATGGAAAGCTAAGTTATACATACTCAACAACCAAAGTGGGGAAAAAGGGTGTATACAGAACATAAGTTTTTTTTTTCAAATAAACTTTTCTGTAATATTATTTTTTTAAACAGTAGTCAGAGGATAATTTTCTTACTTAAATTTATATATATATATAGTAACATATAATTATATCCAAACTCCCCCTTTTCCCTCTTGATTTATTCAAGAAAAGACACTCAAAGGTGTGATTTGGCATGCATGGCAGCAAAGGATAATGGATAGGAATGTACAGATCATCCAACAAGACTCAAACAATGCATAATAATAGGAATGTACAGATCATCCAACAAGACTCAAACAATGCATAATAAATATGGATTTTAGAGTGTAAGGCATAATCAGCAATGTATATCTGAACCTAAAGGCTTTCTAAGGCAATAGCAAAGGAGATGACAGCAGAGAAGCTCCTAGAAGGACTAGAGGAATTAAAAGATCCTAAACTAGATGTAGATACAGAGCTTATCAATGACAAAGAGACATATATACGATGAGGAGATATACCCAACAGCATGCATTCATGACCTTAAAAAAATCAGATTCCAAAACCTCTTTTAACATTTGAAAGCAAAGATTTAACTGATGTTTTACATATCAACTAAATCCAGGTTATCTATTCTCATATGGGATTAAAAAAAAATTCAAACACCACTTACGAGATCAGCAACAAACCCACCCCATGGTACCATCCTACTACCACAGAACCTCAAAAAAATAGGTAGCGATATGATATTAAACTGTGTAGAAACTACATGCTATGGCAACAAAAGGTTACGGGCTAAGGGTTGTACATTTTGATCTATAAACTTATGCAAGGCAGCAAAATATAGAGAGGGAATGCTCATGAATGGCAGCAAATAGAAGGTATAGGGAGGTACCGATTAATCTCTCTGATTTCGAGATTAAAAACTTTGCATGCAGAATTCTGAAGTTGTAGAGAGCAGCAACTCCTTTGGCCTCATGTCAACAGCATCCATGGATTCTAATCAGCTCCTTCAGATAACTGTAGCAGAGAAATTCAACCGAGAAAGCTGGATGTTCTAGCAGCAGTAGCTGCTGCTATTGGTAGCCATAAGGAGCAACTTCAACAAAAGAAACTTGAGTTGCAATCAAAGATTTCCAGCCGAAATTTGGAGGGAGACAATGGTTCAGTCGATTGGGAACTTAGGAGGAAGGAAACGTGGAAGAACAGGGAAGAGATAGAAGAGTAAAAGGAAAGGCTACGGCTGGAGTGACTGATATTTATATGGAGAAAGGGAGAGAAAGGCTCTACACGTTGGGACTTATTTCGAGCCACTTGTCTTTCTTTTTAGATGACATTAGCCATGGCATTAGCGTGCTGATGTCAATTGGCTGATGTCATCATTATATTAATATATATTTTTAGAAGCAACTTGCTACCACCGAACAGACTGTTGTCTGTTATTTATTATTATATATTTTTTATATATTATTTTTTTTACCATTTTATTCATTTAGTTAAGATACAAAAGTCCTATGTATTAAGCACCTCAAGTTTCGGATTTCGACGCGCCACATCTCGTTTTAATCGTCTCTGAATGACGGTCGAAATGAGTATAATATTGATATACTTCCAATCGGATTTTGAATACCCGAAATTTTCGGATACGGTTTTTGTTTAAGATTGTGTGATTTAAAAATACCAAACGACCTCCGATTGATGAATGGTCGATTTCGTTGGTCTTGTTTTGTTGAATCGGATTTTATGACGGTCTCGGTTTATTTTGGGGTTTCTGAATTTACGTCGTGGCTTTTTCAGACATGCATTACGGTGTGATCGATTTTTGGTCGATTTTGCCCGAACGACTTTTGGTTCACACTCAATTAGTCGATATAAGTCATCCGATACCGACCGACCACTTTATTGGGTTAAACGGACCCTAATCGGGTTGAGTTCGGGTTGGCGGATTCCGAATGTTACAAATGGCCAGTATAGAAAGGGGTTGATTCTGATTGAAATATGAAGGGGGTGAAAGATCTTTTATATATAATGAGATCCTGACACAAAAGACAAGGTAGAATTATCCCATCATTCATACACAGAATTAACTAGAATGGGAAATACGAGGTAAATTTTATAAAAAGCAAATGCTAAATAGTAAACCGATATATAAAACAATAAAATTTATGAATTATGGGGTGCCTGCACGGGGTTGTTGGTAACTCCTTGCTCCCGGCCATTTTTCCATTATTTTTGAGTTTTATTTTGAATGAAATCTTGGGGGGATATACTTAATATATTTCGTGGCGAGGCCTCAAAGTATGATTTCGCTCACCATTTCAGTGAGTGATCGAAACAAAATTTTGGCCGAATTTTGGTCGAAGTTCGATCGAGTTTTCGACCATTTCGATCGGTTTTTGAACTGGGGCCCCCATATTTCGGTCACCCACCGAAATCGAAATTCGGCCGAACTTCGCCGAAATTTGATCCTATGTTAATTCGTGGTATATGTGTTTGATGTTTCATGCAAAATAAACACTTTTAACATGTTAATCTAGACGGGGTCAATTTCAGCAACTCTAGGACCATTAAAAGTTGACAACCTCGATTTATTTAATAGAAGTCTAAATCAAGTTGAATTTCAAAAGATGATACATGATAATCTAAATTCCCTAAGGTTTCATTTCAGAAAAATAAAAAAATAATGAATTAGGATCCCTTTTCCATATGTATATATATTTATATAAAGGAAATTTTGAATGGGGGTCTTTCACAAGTTAAGGAAATGATTAATTATAAAAAAATTAGTATTTTGGATGAAAATGTTACAAATAGGTGCTATTTTTTTATTAAATATTATGATTATCATTTTATTACAATGTAAAGTGCTATAAATTAAATTGTGTATAGAGTTGTGCAAAAATGGTGGTGGCTTTCCTTAACTCAGGAAAGACCTCACCGCATTTGGAGGGCTCCTACGGGGAACTTCGTGGGGTCTCTCCTAATTTAAGGAAAGTCAACGTCAATTTATGATTTTTTCGTTATATTTTACATTTTATTACACCATAGATTTAGTAATAAATGTCAATATCACACGTATATTATGAATTATAAAAAAGTCAGTGTATTGGATGAAAACTTTTATTACAAATAAATGTTTATTTTTTAACAAAACATTATTTATAAATGTAAAGTATATAAATTACGATAGAGTTTTAGAAAAATGACGGTGTTTCCTTAATCCGGGAAAGACCCCGCCTCATTTGAATGATCCCCTCTCTATGTGGAAACCTCAAATGGTGTGAGGTCTTTCCTAAGTTAAAGAAAGCCAATGTCAATTTAGGTACTTTTCTTTATATTTTACATTTTACTATATCCTATTTTTGATAATAAATATTAGCATCATACGTACATTAATATAGAATTCTAAAAAAATAGAATCATATATAAAAAATAAATTTTTGAATGGGTACAAATGCTCATTAGGAAGATGATGAGCATGCGATATCTTTCATTAAATTTCTATTTAATGTCGGATTAAAATTGTTTTAATATCATTGATAGTTTGGGAATTCATTAATTCATTTCTTTTCCTTTTTACTTAACAATTAAATGTCAATTATATTATCTTTCTCTTTGCGCAATATTAGAATAGAAAATTGATTCACCATGTAGTCGTGGAATTTTCTTTTTATATAATGAAAAAGAGCAAGAGAGGATTCCGCCTCTGGGTCCTCGTTGCTTAATCGAACTTGCTAGTTGCCATCATTACTCTTGCCACCTTTGATTCACAATAGAAAACACCATTGCCATTGACCATTCAGCCCCATTGGTGCCTCCTCCTTAGTGGCTCCTTCATCGCCATCGATGAAGCTTGAGGAATGTCAAGCCATCATCTCTCGACACGGAGGGAGTCTTTAACATCACCCTCCTCTCATCATCTGGGGAGTTGTCACCACCATCCTCCGTTGTTATCGCCTTACGGAGTCTCCACCACTATCTTCCTCTCAACACATGGTGGCGCTCTAGGAGTTGTAAAAGAACATGCACAAAGTTGTAAAAAATAAGGGATTTTATCACTTGTGCCCCTCCGAGATATCGCAATATCAGTTATGCCCCTATCTTTTTGATAATATCAGTTGTGCCCCTCACTTCTTTCTCCGTCATCAGTTATGCCCTTCCGTCAGATTGACCGTCAAAAAATTGAAATAACCATAGTTTACTCAAATCATGGTGTGGTTAAGAGGGGTATTATGGTCAGCCCCTCTTCTTGCCAAACCTCCTCTTAGATCTGGGGCGATGGAGGACGGCGGCGCCGCGGAGGTCGAGTGTGGTGGTTTTGGACTGAGGGCGGCGCACGGTCCCACATGCTAAGGCGCAGAGGAGGGGAGCATCCCCTGTCAGGAAGGAGATGCGGCTGTCATCCGTGGTACTTGCGCTGGAATTCCAAGCTTGGATGCTCGGAGGCGGTGTCGGCGATACCCGCGTCGGAGGGATGACAGAGAATACGACGGGAAGGTGGTGGTCGACCTAGATGTAGGTATACGGCTTGAAGCGCCACCTCGCAGCACGGTCGCTGGAGCGTCGGCGAGAAGCGGGCGGCGGGGGTGGCGTCCGGCGCCGGGGAGAGGATGGGAGCTCAAGGCGGAGCTGGGCGTCCGAAGCCTCGTGAGCCCCGCGGCGATCGCGAGGAAGGCGATCTCGTGTGTTGATTCTGAACCCATAACTGCACCCTCCTTTGTCAACCGTCAACTCTCCTCTCCTCCTCATAAATACATAGTAACCAAACCCATAATTTCCTTTTAATCCCGCGGTTATGCTCTGGATCTCATTGCGAGTTGGTTCCTCACCGTAATCTCTTGATTCAAGAGATGGGTAAAAAACAACAACCACATTTAACCATGATCCACTCTCACCTCGAGGTAATTAACCCACCTTCCCTGTTCTTGAATCTGGTTTTCTTTAAAGAAGGAAGCAGAGATTTATCATGAGCTTCGATCTTGATTGGTGCAACATGTTCTCGATGTCACCACTGCGCAGATGGGTTTCCTGGATGGCAGCCTGGATCACGAATTCGAAGACGAGAGCCTCGTGAGCCCCGCGGCGATCGCGAGGAAGGCGCACGCCATGGAGGATGCCCTGTTAGGAAGGAGATGTGGCTGTCATCCATGGTGCTTGCGCTGGAGTTCCAAGCTTGGATTCTCGGAGGCGGTGTCGGCGATACCCGCGTCGGAGGGATGACAGAGAATACGACGGGAAGGTGGTGGTCGACCTAGATGTAAGTATACGGCTTGAAGCCTGAATGGGTTTGCCGGAGTGTGAAGCTCCGGTGATGGGTTCTCGTGGCTGGAGCTGAAGCTACCCAGATGGGTTCCCCCGTAGCTGCAACCTCTTCCTCCCCTTTATGGAATTAGAGCCATCGGGGGGTTACGGGGAGATAGAAATGAGGGGGTGCGACAGTTACAAGGGGTGCAGGTATAATGGCTGGGGGAGGAGAAAGCGGCTTTGCAGGCGTGGCGTGCGGAGCGCCGCCTCGCAGCACGGTCGCTGGAGCGTCGGCGAGACGCGGGCGGGGGGGTGGCGTCCGGCGCCGGGGAGGGGATGGGAGCTCAAGGCGGAGCTGGGCGGCGCGGGGCAGGGGCGGGGGCGGAGAGGGAGGAGGAGGAAGTTGGAGGAGGAGGAAGAGGATGGGAAGAGGAGGAAGAAGAGGAGGATGAAGAAGAGGGTATACAATAACCAAATAACTTTTTTTTAAAAAAATAATTCCGCATATGTCCTTAAAGTTAATGTCCGTTTGCACTGTGGATGGACGGTCATTAACCCGAGGGGCACAAGTGATAAATTAGCAAGTTTTGAGGGACACAACTGATATTATCAAAAAGATAGGGGCATAACTGATATTGCAATATCTCGGAGGGGCACAAGTGATAAAATCCCAAAAAATAAACCAAGAGTTATGCATTTTTTATGGTATTGTAAAGAAAACATGAACTCTGCTACAAAAAATAAACATGAAGTTGTAATAAATAAACACCACTCTAGAAAATATAAACGAAGTTGTAAAAAATAAACATAAAGGTGTGAACAAAACAAAGTTATAAAATAAAATAGAGTTGTACTTAAACACTATACTATAACGTATTACATATTTAAGATCTTAAAACAAAATACTTGTTTTGTAAACATTTTAACATAGGAACAAATATAAATATACTTTTTTATAAATCATGCATTGATTTTGTGTAATAAATGATGACTTATCAAAAGTAAATGATTGATGTCGTATTCTTTTTAGTTCGCTTACGAGCCAAGCGCTCCTTGGAAATGCTATATATGTATATATAAATATGTCCCCTCAAGTTGGAGCATATCTATTGATGATGCTGAACTCGTATGAAAGTAGAGGGATACGCTTTCTTGAAAGTGCTTTGGTGAAGATATCTGCTAACTGGTGCTTAGTAGAAATATTTGTCCTTTCCATACATCTCTGATAAACTAGCAGCCAACGTCTACAAGCTGGGTATGCTCATGGAAGACTATGTTGTATTCTACCTCTACACTAGATTTGGAGATAACCATGTAAACGATTTCCACCATGGAGATAATACCCTACTTTTTTCTTGCAAACTTGTGGTGGAACATCTATCCTTAGGAGAGCTAGCGTAGTCTGCATATGTGCAAGAAATCACATTAGTATGCCCATTTGAAGCATATAAACAACCACTTCTAGATGAAATTTCCATATATTCGAGGAATGACATTAGACCAATGGTTGTATGTATGACACTCTATGTATTGACTGGGTCTGCTTACGACATAATATATCGAATCTAGTTCAATGTGAGATAGAGAAGTTTGCCTGCCAGATTTTTATATTGTTTAGTATTAAGATATTTATGTAATTGGACATCTATGAGTGAGAGTTGCTTAGTCCCACATGGATGAGTGATGAGACTTTGGTGTCTTAGTGGGGCTATATATAAGAAGCCCTATACCCATTGTATTCACGACACCAGCCCAGGATCTGGGTTACCCGTTTTCACAGCACTCACAACATTACATTCTCTATAGATCACATTGGGTTACCGAAAATGAGAAATTTTTGCGATTCGAATGACATTCACAATAATGATAAACAACCATATAACTAACGAGTCTCACCAAATTCACATTTGCATTAATTTTCATATAACATTCCATGAGTCAGAAGTAAATGACTATGACGTGCCCACCCCGGGATCCAGGTTACCCGTTTACAAAACACTCGCAGTATCACGTTCACTATTGATCGCATTAGGTTACAGAAAATGAGAGAAACTTTTTCGCGATTCGAAATGACATTCACAGTATAATTAATTAACTACGAAACAAAGTGTCACAGATTCTTATTGTATTAATTTCCATATAAAAGAACCCAATAAAGTTATTAGGCAGTTTTGACAAATAGGGGCGGGGATGGAGCGAGCGGGCGGAACGAGCGGAGCGAGTGCGAGTGGCGTGGCGATCGAGAAGGGGAAGGCGGTTCTCCTCTTAGGCGAGGATGACAGACGTCGCTGTGCCTTCGAGGAGGACTCCCCAAGTGAAGAAAGCGACGAGTGGAGGACTGTTTCTCATAAGAAACCAGGGCGGAGGCGCTTCCGATGTGGAGTAAGGGGGCATGTTGCCACCTTCTGCCCTTTACCCCCTAGATGTTACTCTTGCGGAAAGATGGGACATCGTCAAGCAGCTTGCTTGGCATTCCGTAGAACAAATGAGGCGGTGCCTACTGAGTGTCACCGCTTCCTCGGTGGCTGCTCGAGTGGAAGTGCTGTTGTTGTTTGTCATGGGGGGCCGTCGTATGCGGACGTGGTAAGGAAGGAGGCGTGGGACGATGCAGCGGTAAGCCCTGTGGGCGGCTCTACGGCGTTTGAGGGGGTTGGTGGCGCTCAACCAGTGAACAAGGGAAGGAAGGTCGCACGTACGTCGGGTTTGCATGCGGTTATCGGTTACGCGGCGAGGGGCGTAATCGAGTTGGACGTGTTATCTTCGCATTTGCGTGGGTTCCTTGGCTGCGTTCGTGGCTTATCAGATATTCAGAGGGAGCGAGTGCTGCACAATGGGGATGTCGGCAACGTCTGCTGGAGGAGGTTGCGCTTTGCTGACGGGTCCTGCAATGAGAAGGAGGTTTGCATGGCTAGGGTGAAGGGCGTCCCTTTCCTCTCGCGTTCGGCTGATTGCTTGCGGAAGGCCTTGCGTCGGTGGGGAACTGTTCGACAAGTTCTAGACGATGGCCTCAGACCTGGCTCTCCTGTGGAGGACACGACAATACTATTTGAATGCACCAAGTGCTTCCTCGACAAGGTCGGTGGGCGAAGTACTTTCGCGGAGCTGAACGTGGGATGTTTCTCCTTCACCGTAGAGTTGGTGGTCGATGAACCTCCACCTCTGCCGGAGGTTCCGAGGGCGGTGGCAGGCGTAAGGGCAGGCAGAAGGGCAGGCGACGCTTCGGGCACAACGCTGGCGGTTGGATTCTCGAGGGGTTCTTTCGATGGAAGGGCGCAAATGACTCTTGGCACGCGGTGCTTCATGAACTCACCTCAAATGTTGTACCTATCACCAAGTTTATTCCCTCTGCAGGGTGACGTGGGCGAAAGGTTTCCGGAACCGTCATCATCGACAATCTTTGCGGAGGTGGACTTGGGTCCGGGTGCTGGGACCGATTACGCAGATCCATTCGTGAACCCGGGTTCGGTAGCTGGTGCTATGGCGGATCCGTGGAGTTATTCGGATCTGTTTGTCGGTAGGGCGATCTCGGAGTCTGTGAGGTTGGTGCTGACTATCACTTACTCGGGTTCGTCGACGCGGTTCTTTGGCGGGCTCTCCTCAGCTGATATCTCTCCCCTTCTTCCCTCCTCTCAATGCGGAGGGAAGGTCTCGGGCCTAGATTTCCTCCATTTCGGCCCCTTTGATCTCAGTGATCAGCCATGGGGGAGCTACCGCGGATGAGGGTTTCTCTGATAATCTTTCTGATGCAGGGCCTAGCGACAGATGAAGTGGTAAGAGGTACAGAAGAAGAAACAGAGCAAGGACGTCGAAGCCGGAGACACAACCTTGCCCTCTGTTCAAGCTTCGCGTGGCGGAGGCCGCGGGTGTGGCCCAAATCCAGGGGTTTTTTGGAGGACCCAAATGAAAATCCTTTCTTAGAATGTTCGCAGCCTCGGGGATCCGGATAAGCAGAGGGCTGTGGGTTCGAGATTCAATGAATGGGGATGTGACATCATTATGCTTCAGGAAACAAAGATGCACTCTATGACAAGCGACATATGGAGGTCTTTTGGCGCTGGTGGCATCGACCAGTTCAAAGCTTTTGACGCGTCTGGGTCCTCGGGGGGACTGCTGGTGGCTTGGCGGTCTTCGAACCTGTCTTTTATCTCGATGGCTCGTGGGCGGCACGTCCTGACGGTGGTCTTGGCCTGTAAGGCTTCTTCAACTCAATTGGTTGTTTCGTGTGTCTATGGTCCCTGTGATGGTGGTTTGCAGGGGGAACTCTGGGTAGATCTTTTGGCGGCTGGTCGGTCTGTTGGTAGGGCCCCCTGGGTGGTAGGCAGGATTTCAACGCCACCCTTCTCACTGCAGACTTACCCGGGGGCAGGACCCGGGCTCGCTTGATTTTGCGGACACCGTGGACTTGCTGGGCCTCGAGGTGATGGACACCGGGGACGTCGCATATACCTGGAGGAATTCTAAAGCGCGCTCGCGACTCGATCGCTTTTTCGTCTCAAATGAAATTTTGGAAGCGTTTCCCCTGACTTCGGTGGAGGCAAAACCGTGGTCGTGTTCGGATCACAACCCAGTCTTGTGGTGCTCTGGGGATGCCCCAGTGCAGAGGGGCCTATTTAGGTACGAGAAGTGCTGGTTATTGGAGGACAACTTCAGGGAGCTCGTAGCGTCTCACTGGACGAAGGTGGTGGTATCGGGTTCCGCCGCCTCTAGGTTTGTCCAAAATATGTCTTCCTTGCGGGTGCGATTAGCTGCTTTCAAAAGAGAGACGAGGGCTGCCAGATGTGCGGCTAGAAGGGACGCGGAGGAGGTCATTCGGAAGATGGACGCGCTGGAGGACCGCAGGGATCTTTCGGCTTTGGAGTTGGAGTCTAGTGCGGCGGCTCAATAGAAAGTAGCTTTGGAGGATGAGAAGCGCGTCACGGAATGGAGGCAGAGGTCAAGAAATATTGGTCTTCGGGAGGGGGACGTGGATACGTCCTTCTTCTTCCTCCTGAGCAACCACAAGAAGAACCCGACTCTCTCAGGAAGCCTGAGAGCCCAAATAACGGCACAATCCCTATTTAGCAATTGTGAATTAGCCGACGACGGCCTGGAGATAGCCCCATAGGCCCTCCTAACCGAGAACGTCCCCTCCCGCCGGCACCAGTGATCATGTCCTTCGCAAGGAGGCCCTAACTCCCTCACGGCGTCAAGCAGGGCCAAGAAGTCCTCAAATATCTGGTCAGAAAGAATAACAGAGAAAGTTGGACACCAGATTCCATCAGCCCAACACTCCGCAACCGAGCAGTATTTCTCCTTCGCCAGCGCATACAAGCGGGGGAAGCGGGAGCAATCCCCCCCCCCCCCCCCAAGGACCGACCTAAAGAGGGCAATGTTCTTTACGAAAATCTTCACGACGCCCCTCCAGAAAGGGGTCGAGGCGGCGAGATGGCCGGGCTGCGAAGGCGGCGCCCCCGCACATCATAGATCCTACGTATCACCTCGCAAACGACATCCTCCCCCGGACCCCAAACCCTGCTAGCCCACTTAAGCAGCAGAGCTTCATTCATCTGCTCGAGCGACTTCACCCCCAGACCCCCAAGGTTCTTTCTGTGAGTGACATCCTCCCACCCCACCAGGTGGACCCCTCTTCCCCCACCCGCATGGTTCCCCATCAAAAAGGAGCGCATCCGCTTCTCCAGCCGCGCCCGAATCCCCTCAGGCATCTGGCGGTTGAAAAGAAAGAAAATGGGGATGGAGGAGAGGACGGCCTTCCGCAGGACCAATCTCCCTCCCCTCGAAAGGACAACGGCCTTCCAACTAGCCAACCTCGCCTCCACCTTCTCCACCACCCTCAGCCAGTCGCGCATCCTTGTTCTGCCCAGGGCCAAAGGCGTTCCCAAGTAATCAATCGGCAAGGTAGCACGGCCCGACCCCAGGACCACCGCCAGCCTATCCGCCAACTGCTCCGCACGGCCGAAAGGGTATCGTCAGACAACTCAGCAAAGATCTATAAAGTCACAGCCAGACCAGACAACTCGGCAAAGATCTCTAAAGTCACAGCCATGCCATTAGCCTCCTTCACACCCCCTTCGATGAGGAAAAGGGTATCGTCAGCATATTGAATGATCGGGACCCGCACCCCCTCCTTCGAGTAGCCGCAAGAGAAGCCATGGTTGACAACATGTGACGCGATATCGGATAGAACATCGGCCGCAAGGATGAAGAGCATGGGCGCAAGGGGGCTCCCCTTACGCACCCCCTACGAGACTCGATCAATCCCCCCTCCGACCGACCATTGACCATGATCGAAAATGAGGCCGTGGTGGTACAACCCTCATCCAAGATATCCATTTGTCCGAGAACCCCTTCCTTTTCAGCACCGACCAAAGAAATCTCCAGTCGAGGCAATCATACGCCTTCGCAAAATCCACCTTCCAAAGGACACCGCTCGTACTCCCCCTCTGCCAATTGGCGATGATTTCAGAAGCGAGAGTGATGCAGTCGGAGATCTGTCGCTCGGGAACAAAAGCAGATTGCATTGGGGAAATAATGTTCCCAAGAACGACGTTCAACCTAAGGACAAAGACCTTCGCCGTTATAAGGTAAAGGGCGTTTGATACCTCGATAGGGCGAAAGTCCCCAATGGAGGTCGGTGCCGAAGACTTGGGCAGCAACACGATGAGCGCACGATTGATATGGTCGAAACCCATGTTCCCCTGACAGAATTCCAAGACTACTTCAAGTACCTCCTGACCCACGAGGTCCCAAAAGTCTTTGTAAAACGATACCGGGAAACCATCAGGGCCAGGCGCAGCGTCGTCGTTCAGGTTCCAGACAGCATCATTAAGTTCCTCCAAGGTAACATCATGGAGTAAATCATCCCAAGAAGACCTCGCCACAGCCCTAGTATCCCGGCCCAACCATTTCCATCTCCGGGGAATAGTTGTAGAAGAAACGTTTTTGAAGTGGGCCGCAATAGCTCTTCCCATCTCTTCGTTCCCATCCACGCTGACCCCATCAATGATGATGGAACTTAAAGCATTGATTTTGCGCCTCCCTACGCGGGATCAGTGCGCCAGGCTTCTTGGAGGCATTTCTGACAGGTGCCTAATCTGCAATGATGTCATTGAATCGGCGGAGCACCTCTTTTTTTCCTTCCCAATGGTCTCTCAAATTTGACAGGAGGTTGTCTTAGCGTGGTGCCACAATGACAACTTTCAGGACTTCTGGAGCTCGATCCACGCAAATTTGACCAGACCGAGGAGGGAGCGGATCTATCTCATGGCTATCTTATGGGCGGTTTGGCGAGGAAGGAATGACTTGCTCTTCTCGGGTCAAAGATTTTATAAGGAGAACATGGGGGTGTTTGCCAAACGCGTGGTAGAGGACTGGGTGTTGTAGTAGATCTGTGGGGTCGATGTTTGCTTTGTTTTTTCCTTGTATTTACTTTTATTTCTGGAATAAACAATCTTGGGGCAGACACCACCTAGTGTTTCCCCCTACCTTTTAGGCTTCAAAAAAAATCCATATAAAGTTTCATGTGTGAAAAAGAAAATGATATTATGTACATGTATCCAAAATGTAACAGAAGAGACGTGAATAAGACATGAGATTTTACATTATCCTAAACAAAGTCTATAATGTGTACCGCCGAAAGTAAAAGTTTGAAATGCGGAAGCTCAAGGTCCAACTGTCAATCAAGTAAGTCGCATGCGAGCCTTGCCTGCCATCCATGTTGGGAAGAAAAGAATGTCAACAAAGGTTGAGTACAATCCAATTTATTTAAAAAACGGGTGTTTCAGTGGTTTCAAAAGAAAACAAGTAGATATGATTTTACATTTAAATTTAACAAGCTACTTGCACGGAAAGATGATTTTCAAGCTGTTTTGTATGTAAATTCCTTGTTTACTGACCATACCTTAACTATCCATGCTTAGTATTTTCATATATTGATTATATGATACATATTTAGATTATCATCTTTTCATTTATTTATAGGTCATTTTGATAGTTCTCAGTAGATGTAAATGATGAGTTTCATGATATGATCTTTTCATTATCCAATTTCTCAAGCTTAGTGGATAGTCTGTGGTCTTGGTCTGAGTGTGACCTCATGCTATGATTCTAAGGCATGAAGAATGCCTTAGGGTTAGGGTGCCTCCGTAGGCATGCGACGGAGTATAATGCATCCTAACTAAGTTTCCAACACGTCCATGATGAATCTGTAATTTGTCATATACTTATTGTTCCTTATCCTCCTTATTTAAACTATTCAATAAAATATGTTAATAATTAACTCAGTTATCTCTTGACTTTGTGTAATTAACTAACTCTTATTTAGTGTATCTATTTGTATATATTTTATTTCCCTTTTTTATTTTGATTTATTTTATTCAAAATTATCAAAAAATTAGATAAATATCCTGTATACTTAATTTAGGTTGAAAATGAAATTAAAAATACAAACATATCAAAACAATAAAAAATCAAGTGTTTTTATTCCTAAAAAATGCTTTCAAAAGTATTTCTCCCATTGTTTGACTTATTTTGTGTTTTGGTCAACATGAAACTTGTAGATCTCATCGAGATCTACCACTTTCATGTTTTGAGTTTTTCTTACTTTCTCTTGTAAATATTTGTTTTGTATTTTTTGTATTTTGTTTATTTCTCTTTTTCCTTGTTGGGCCATGTGGCGCTCCTCCCTGGAGCCGCTACACAGCCTGCCTCCCCTCGCGCCACCTGCCTTCCCTCCTGGCCGTCCATCTCCTCTGCCCAGACCTCATCCTAGTCGCTCCTCTCCCGCGCTTCCTCAGCCCTCTGATCTTGTTGATTAGCTACATCCTAACCACCCGCTTCCGCTCTCACCCCAACCGTCGTGCCATCGTCTTCTTCCTCAGACACCCTCTCTTTCCCACGTCCGAGTCTCCAACCATCACCCCTTTTCCATTTTCCCCATGCCTCCGTCGACTCCCTCACCCTCCTGACCTCGTCGAGTCCAAGCCCTAACTACCCACTTCTTCGACCAACACATGCCTCTCTTCTCTCATCTTCCTCAATCAAACCTTCGCTCGCGAATCTACATCACCCACCACCTACACTACATCTACGTCTTCTTTAAATACACCGCCTCCACCTGCCTTCATTCCTATCTGCCTTTACACGCGTGAGCTCCGAGCATTCACTCCACCTTCGTGACAAGGAGATAGAGAGAGATCATGAAGACGAAGCAATCTACACCGACGAGATCCTCACCTTCTCAAGTGAGCCACAGCTCCACCAGCTGCTCGAGCTTGGAGCTGGTGGCCTCTATCTCGTGAAGCGAAGAGCAGAGCATCGACTCCAGCCCCAGGTCCGTCCTTCACCTCCCCAGTTCGCCTCCGTGCATCCATCTTCTTCCGCAGGTGAGCTTCTCATCTTTTTTCCATTTCTTCATTTTCGTTTTGTTTCTTCGCACATACGATCCCCTTCACTCCCTTCTGACCGTCGCTCCAGCTCCGTCTCACCTCCGACACCCTCGCGAACACACCCTTTGCCCCTCATCGCTTCTCCGCCGTCTTGACTACGTCGCTCCACTTTTAGCCTTGCAAAGGCTGGAACCACTTTGGGCTCAGCTCCTCCATGTTCCGACGATCCCTCGTTTCGCCTCACGACCCCTTGGTTCAGGCCCCTGTGCTTCGACTATGAGCTAACATATGCAGGTGCTTCAATTCTTTTGAGTGCCAGAATCCGAAGACCATCTCCGACCTCAAGCTTCAGTACGGTGAAGCCTTCATCGCCACGAAGCTCCAGACTGCCTCTGAGCTCCTACATCATCGCATCATCTTCGCAGAGGCGTCAATAACCTCCCCTAACCTTCAACGCCTCCAGATACATCAGGAGGAGCCAGAGCACCTTCACCGAAGCTCCACCCACGCATCGCCCGTTGCGGAGGAGGGGGAAGAACTAGATCTACAACTGCCGTTGGATTTGATCATCCCGATCAGATCTGACGATCTTGATTTCCTCTGAACCGCCAGCCGAAGCATCGCTTTGCACCTCAACCTCGGGGTGTCTCCAGATCCGAGCCGCCTCAGTCACGCCATGTAGCCCAAGCCGCTTGAGCCTCACCCTGAGCATATTTCGCCTCACGTGAGCAAGCACACATGGCTGATTTTTGCATCGTGACTTCTAAATGTTCTCATAATTACATTTTGGTTCATGCCGTGTGCGTGCACAGTGCATGTCGAGTGGAGAAATTGCAAGATAAGCCCTGCGCCTTTCTTTTATTGCATTTTCATCCTTCAACGCTTTGTAAAAATTGCACATTAGACCTTGCGGATTTAATTTATTTCTATTTAACCTCTATTTGGAACTTTTTAAATTTAAAAAGTTTATGTTTTATTGCGAATAGGCTCCTGGATTTATATGTGAATAACTTGAGCACCTAATATCCAATTTGCATGAAATTGGTCTTGTTTTATTGTTGATTTAATGCTCTTTAATGTGGACTAATAGTTACTATTTGTAACCTATTGTGCGTGAATGAAAATTCAGAGAACTTAGTTATGTAGAGTGTTTTATTGATCCACTTATATAGCTAGATGAATGGATTAAATGCATTACTTTGCTCCTTAATTTGATTGTTCATTAATTAAATATCCAAGAATTGAAGTTGAAATTTGTCTAACATTTAATTCCTGAAATTATGTGTCTTGTGGATCAAAATTGATTACTCATTGAATATGCTTTTAAATGTGACGCATAATGTGATGCATACTTGATCTAGGCCAATTCTTGATCTTGATTTGTTCATTTTTTTTGGATTTAGGGGTATAGAGCATCTTAGTGAATGATTATTTTTTGGAGTTTAATTGAGTTAAAAGGTGTAGTCACCTAGGTGCATTTGGCGTGATTTCTTCCATTGGCATTTGTTTCATTAATCTAACATCAAAAGTCATCAAAAATATCATTCATTCGTGTTGCTATGCGTTGTGACCTGGCTTAGCCTAGATAGCATCTCATAGTAGCTTGATCACGATTGTTGAACCTTAATTTAAAAAATTCTTAATACATTGTATCCCTGTATTCAACTCCGAACTTGCCTAGGATATAAATTCGAGTTGAAACACTCCTCGCGGAGATCCTTTTGTTGGTTTTGCATGATCTGCTAAGTGCCATGCAACAACGAGTACGAAGTAACATACACGCCCACCGGCTTATCAGTCCACTAACTTATCCTAACATCTACAGTAGTATCTCTTATTCTAACCTAGATGATTTCCGTCTCACGATCTTTTCCTCGCCAGGACGTACTGGCTGAACAATAAACAATCTTATTAGAGCGAAACTCAAAAGAAACCAAGGTCAACTATAACCAACCTCAAAAGTAACCTAGCTTAACTGTAACCAAACTCAAAAGTAACCAAGCTCAACTGTAACCAAGCTCAAGCAGTGAGGAAGCCTCCGAAGAGACCCTTCCGTCTCGCCTTCCTAGTGGAAGTGCGGTCTAGGAGAGGGTTAGGTACACTCCAAAACTACGCCCTTGAGATAAGTGAGAAAGACTCTCCGGATTGAGTTACTATAGACGGGGCTCGACCAGTATGGGCAAACAAGCTCGAAAAGAAAATAAAGGGTCCTTCAGCTTAAGTACTCTATAGGACGGGGGTCGATGGAAGTGGTCAAATAGAAAATATGTAGATCCGAACTAGGAGGAAAACTACGAAAAACTGGGAAAAGATTGAGATTCTAGACCCGTGCACTAGGCGTCTGTTACCCTAACTGGGCTTCCTATCGCCCGCGCAACTGAGAGTCATCCACCCTTGCAAACTCAGGTGTAAAGGTCACCATGACCATCACAATTAGCTACCATCACCGATTCGCCATTACTTACCCGATTCCTCATCCTCTCTTTATTTCTACTGTGGTTAACTTTACAGATCTAGGCATCCTGTCGACAATCTTATTTAATAGTGATCCATAGTTAGTGACAAGGTTGCAAAAGTCGATAGTCGGTACTCGGTCGGCTGGGTCACTGACTAAGGATTAATCGACAGTTAGACGACTAGTCGGATTTTAATCAGCTTTAAATTTTATGATTATTTTAAATATATAACTCATTTTTATACATATATTTACATAGATTTTGTACATTTTATACTATTATAATAAAATAAAAGAAGTAATTGAATTTAAGTAAACTATTAAGTATATTATAATAAGTTTGCTCATAAAAACATTAAAACATGAAAAAACATGGTATCTCCAAGCAAAAATTGGTCGACTAATGCACCTAACCGGAATTAGTCCGTACTCGATCGGCCACCCTACTGACTAGACTGGTCGGACCTACTAGTCGGGCCAGTCGGGTGACTTTTACAACACTGGTTAGTGATTCATACTTAAAGGATTGATCACGAAGATTTTCAGTCATTGATCACATCTTATCATAGATGATGTAATCATATCTGAGATGCTTCTTTAAGAATTTGTAAACATACTAGATTCGGATACCCTATTCTTTTAGTACTGCCGTTCTTGGATAATGGCTTCGTATAAGTCAACTATTGGTTAGCTTCAAGAGAAGGTATCAATATACTAATATTTATATTTCATAATTCAATGTCATGAGACTTGAACTACTAATTGATTTGATTTTAGGCACAATTATATGCTAACTCCCTGAATGATTAAATTTTGGGATAATTACACCCATAACCCTGAGTAATTCCTCAATCTCAATCATAACCCTCGATAATCGCGAATTACACGAGAAACCCCGAGTAATGCTTAACTCTTACACGACATAACCCTATGTTATGTCCCGTTTAAGGTACCCGTTATATTTGACGATTTCCATTAAAAGGACGAAAATGCCCCTGACATTCATTCTTATTTGCAAAAATATGCCATCAACTGTTCCCCCACCCCTCTCCCCGGTTACAGACCACCTCTGCACCCTCACCCCTCTTCCCGGTTTGACCGACCACCTCGACATCCCCCTCCGTCGAGCTCTAAAGCCCCTGCTAGACCGTCCCCTTCCGTCGAACTCAAAGCGCCCCCCCTCCCCCGACCGACCCTCCTCCCTCCCCCCTCCCCACTCCCCCGACCGACCTCCCCCCAACCTCCCCCCTCCCCCGATCGACGCTCCCCCTTTCCCCCGACCCTCCCCCTTCCCCCGACCAACCTCCCCCTTCCCCCGACTGACCGACCCTTCCCCGACCGACCCAACCCTCCTAATTTGGGTCCCTCCTTCGTTGTTAGGCCTCCACAGAATCGTATCATAAGCTGTCCGTTTTCGCTTGTCAATTGGTCCTGCGCAAATAGGTGCGATAATGGCAAAGAAAATGCCAAAATCCACACGACCAGACCTCCAAGGCCTTCTCCACGGCCCTGTACTCACCAACCCCAAAGAGTGCATAGCCCAGAAGCTTCAAAGCTCTAAAATGACTAGGGCAGAGAATCGCAGCCTCCCCGTAGTGCTCGCATGCACCGAGGAGCATCCCATTCGCCTCCATGGAAATGCCGAGATTGACATGAATCTACGGCAGCAGGGATGACCACCGGTTTCCGGTAGCTTCGGCGGCCTCCAGGGCAAGTCGAGGTCGTCGTGTTGGTCTTGGTTGCTGCGGGGAAGGGAGAGGGGGAGGGCGTGGAAGTCGCGGTCGACGTCTCCGTCTCCGGCCCCGTCGTGACGTTTATTTATTTATTCCTTTCCTTTTTTTATTTTAGGTAATCCTAGCCGTTAGATCATAGATTAGTTAGATTAACTCACTCATATGGTTGAGTTAACGTATCAAACTAACGGAGGGGTATGAGCGTGAGACGGAGTGACTATCCAAGGTTTCTCGTGTAATTCGCGATTATCGAGGGTTATGATTGAGATTGAGGAATTACTCAGGGTTATGAGTGTAATTATCCCTTAAATTTTTTAAAAAAACACGGATTTCTAAAGACAATTAATTGGTTTGATTATGGAGACCAATTTATGAAATCCCTCGATTTATATTTTTTAAACAGTAACATATCTTAATTCTTTTTTTAAACAAAAATTTGAGCAACAGCTTAAATATTCAATTTCATATTAGAAACTTCGGCTGATCTTAATTCAATTTATTTAAACAAAAAATTTGTGCAACAGCTTAAACATTCAATTTTATATTATAAAACAGTGACAAATTTTAATTCAATTTTAAACTAAAATTTGAGCATCAGCTCAAACATTCAATTTCATATTATAAACAGTAGCAGCAGATCTTAATTCAAATTTTAAACCAAAATTTGATTTCATCAATTTCATATTATAAACAACAGATCTTAATTCATTTTTAAAATAAAAACTTGAGTAGTAGTTCAGACATTCAATTTCATTTTATAAATAATAGTAGATCTAAGCACCAGTTCAGACATTTAATTTCATCTTATAAATAGTAGCAGATCTTAATTCAATTTTTCAATTTCATATTATAAACAATAGCAAATCTTAATTCAATTTTTAAAGTAAAATTTGAGCAACGGAATTAAAATCAGATATAAAATTTTTAATTTCAAAAGTTTATTTCATGAAATAAAATCCCAAATTCTCTACTAACGGGGAATCAATTGTGCAGAAACACATGCATGTCAACTACGAAGGGTTGGGGATTGTGCCATGTATCTCCAATTTTGGAGATCAATTAGGTTTGATCTTATGCCATAAGGCATGCAAGAAGGCTGCTATAGTGGCTCCAACAAGAGGGGCTTCATCTGCAGCAAAAGCCGCAGAACAACAGCCTTAGCTGCTGTGTCTGCAGCTCCAGCTGTTCCAGGGAAAGGAGCAGCAGCTCCAGGGGAGAGGAACTGCGACAGCAGTTGGCTGTTGATGTGCAACAGTAGCATGAGCTCTAGTAAGGGCTCCAAGCACCCTTGATCTGCTGGATTTGGATCTCCAGCAATAGTAGCTCAACTGCTATCTGGAGAAAGAAGAAGATAGGGCTGGTGCCCTCTCTCAGTATCTCGGCTGGAATTTGAAGAGAAAAGAGAGAGAAGAGATTTTGGGAAAAATATGCGAAATAGATAGGTCTTTGGGGATATACCTAAGGAGAAAAATGGGCTCTGAGGTTGACAAGTGGAGGAGAAGGGAGGTCAAGTGGAGGGACAACAACTGCTGTTCTGATGGAATTAAAATTTATTTATATTATTTTTTATTTTTTAAAAACCATTATCTCTCTCTTATATGGTATACCAAAGTCAACCGGATCTGCACCTCGAATCTCCGATTTAGATGATCAGTGGCTCGTTTCGACTGTCTATGAATCCTGATCAAACGATATAAATTTCATACTTTTCTTGTCCATGATGGATTCAGAAATTGGCGAAATACGGTCTTAATTATTGATTAAAATTTTGTAATTTAAATGGTCAAATGATCTCAGATCGACGAATGATCGATTTCGTTGGTCTTATTTTTTCTAATCGGATTTTATGGTAGTCTCAGTTTGTTTTGCGGTTTGGATTTTACGTCGCAGTTTTTTCTGATAACACGAATTTGATACGACTGACTTTTGGTCAATTACGTTCGAACGGAGTTTGGTTTATGATCTATGGATCTATCTGAGTTTATTCAATATTAATTGAATATTAATTGATCATGCAGATTTTTAATCAAGTCGGGTTCGTGTTATTCGGATTCGGGTGTCACAATAAAATTATGTACATGCATCCCAAAATATAAAAGAAAAGAGAAATAAGCACATGAGAGTTACATATATTATATGCAAAAGATACAATATGTGTGCCATATATTGAAATTGTCTGAACCACGAAAGCTCAGGGTCAGTTGTAGACTACTGTAATGTAGGTGCATTATCTGCCATCATGTTAGGAATAAAAGAAGGTTAACAAAGGTTGACTACAATCTAATTTATTAAAAACAACATGTATTTCACTGGTTTCAAAAGAAAGCGAGTAGATAGGTGTTGACATGTAAATTTAATAACTAGCGTGCAAAGTTGGTTCTCAAGCTGTTCTTCTATATGAATTCTCTTGTTCACTCACCACCTCAATTACTCATACTTAATTCTTTCATTCATTTATAAGATCCTTATTTAGGCTATCATCCTTTTATTATTTATAAGTCATGTTGATGGATCTTAGCAATGTGGATGATGAGTCTCCTATTCTGATATTTGTGCTTGTCTGATTCCTCAAGTTCAGTGGATAGTTTGTGGTCTTGGTCCGGGTGAGACTTCACACTATAACTCTAAGGTAGTATATATGCCTTAGGGTTGGGGTGCCTCCAGGCATGCTGTGGAGTGTAATGCATCTTAAATAAGTTCCCAACACGTCCACTAGCGTCGCTTAACAATCATAGTAATATTTCTTACTTTGATATAGATGATTTTACGTCCACTTCTATTGTTGTGAGATGTAGGATGTGATGATGTGTTTTTTTAAATGTTAATGATTGATGATTGATAATTGCTGGTTGATGATTTCCAGGAAAATAATCTCTTTCCTCGCCAACACCTATTGGCAGAATGGTAACCAAACTCATCTCCATCTGACAACGATCTTTTTCTCGCCAAGACCTACTTGTGGAACAATAACCAAAACTCAAGCGGTGAGGAAGCCTCCTATGAGACTCTTCCGTCTCACCATCCCAGTGGAAGTACGGTCCAGGAGAAGCTAGGCACACTCCAAAACTACATCCCTGAGACGGGTGGGAGAGACTCTTCGGTCCGATTTGCTCTAAAATCTGCCCGATCGGTGCGGGCAAAATGAGCTCGAAAAACAAAACTGTTGGAGTAATTGGTTGTGCGCCATATGAGTTGTAAAGGGTAAATGAATCCTGGAGAAGATCTATTTACCCCATCCATATGTTTAATCCCACATCGACCAATGGTGAGACTTGGAGGCTCTGTGGAGGCTACATAAGGAGCCCCAGACCTCCCGTATTCATTGAGAAAGTGCAATGCATAACATGCCCCTTTGAGGGCTTCTCCCGTGATTTAATCGCGCTCCTCACAGAGTAGGGTTCCACGTTAAATCCCGTAGTTCTTATCGTTCTTTATCATTTTCCATGTTCACTTCCGCATGTTTATTTTCTAACATGGTATCAGAGCGGTTTCGATTCACGACATTTCATATTCTTTATTTCTGAGATTGATTGTTCATTTTTGAATATTATTTTATTATGAAAAATGTGTATCAGTCCTTTATATTATTCGTGAAGATTTGCAAACATATTCATGCTGAGGTCCAGTTTATAGGGTTTTCTGAAGCCCTAGTTCTTGAAGGCACAACAGATCTTCCAGGATACCAGGTGGAGGAGCATCTTCGTTGGCTGCATCCTCGCCACGCAACAGGCGCAAGCGTCCTCCTCCTTCATTTCCAGCCCCAGCAGTATGCACGTGCTCCTCCTATTGGCACACGAGCATCCCATATTCCAAATCTGTGCTCCTCCAGCCAACAGCCAACAAGAGCCTTGTGCAGCCTCCATCGATGGCAACAACCGCAAATACTCCAAGAGGAGCCCTCTTTCCTCCGCACGATTCTGTCATGCAGGCGGAGAACCCATCGCGTGCACGCCTCTCTAAGTCACCCAAGTCGCTCCCTCGTGCATCGCGCACACAGAGTGCGAGCCCCTCCTTCGAGGACAACCCTACTGGTCGGCAAACCCCGGCGCACCTCCTTCGAGGCAGCGCACCACTATCCCCGATGCTCCAGTCCTACACACCGCCGTCTCTTCACCTGCGCAAAGCCACAGGTCTCCAGCAGCTCCATGCGTGCTCCTTCCACCAACCTTGCGATCCTCCTTCCACGCATGATCTGCCATGCGATCACCTCACAACCATCTCCGGGCGGCGGCAACCTCGTTCTCGCAGATCCCTCCGGGTGCGCTTGCCTCCATTTCTCCAAGCGGCGGCGACGTGTAGAACCCCATCAGGGTGGGGGCTTCTTCATGCGTATGGTTCCAATCTGGAACCTAAAGGGCGGATGTTTTTTAATATAAAAAAATTCCTACGCATGCCAAAATGGGCTATTAAAAAGAAAGGAAAAATGTATTGTAATGCCCAAATGGGCTGATGATTCATTCAGAAAAAAAGAGGGGCCAGGGCGGTTATTAAAAGAGAGAGAGAGGCCCAGGCTTCAAGCCTAGTTTGGTTGTGCGTATTAAAAAAACGAAAAGAATGAAAAAAAAGCGCGTACGATATGGGGGAAGGGGGAAGATCTCTGTTGTGATGTGATTAGGCAAATATATGACGTGGGGGGACGCTGCCTTCACAGGTCCCGCGTATTGCCTCTCCCACGCGGTTTTGGAGGGGGGTTGTGGAGGTCTTCTTGAAGAATGTTGCGCTTTTTGGACCGGCCCTTGGTAGGGGAGGTTCTTTCTCCTTTTGGACCAACGACTAGACGGGGGGGACCCTTTGCTCTCCTTTCCCTCGGTTGTATGCCTTGGCTCATGACAAATTTTGTTCGGTTGCAGAATGCTGGGTTGATGGTAATTGGTGCCCCTCCTTCTCGGCGAACTTTTTGGAACAGAGGATGGAGGAATTCTTGGCTTTGCTCGACGTTGTGAGGGAGGTGGGACGGCTTTCGGGGGGCCGAGATCACTGGTCTTGGAGGGGGGGGGCCTTTCACGGTCAAGAAGGCTTTCGGGGCTATCTCTCGGCCGCCGCCTTCGCTTTCGGAGGTGCTTAGCAGGGATTGTGCTTTTATTTGGGCTCTCAGCCTTCCGGAGAGGATTGGTTTCTTTCTTTGGCTTCTTAGGAGGCAGAGGCTGATGATGAGGGACCACTGTATGAGGCTTCTGCGCTCCATCTCCGACATATGTTTACTTTGCACTGTATCGATTGAATCTGTGGAACATCTCTTCTTCCTTTGTCCAGTGGTGATTCATGTGTGGAAGGGGACTGGCGTGGGCTGGTGCTGCACGGGCGGTTTCCAGGCCTTCTGGGACGCGCTTCGGTCAAACGAGTGTTGGCCGAAGGGAGAGATTCTCCTTCCGGTGGCCATTCTGTGGGCGATCTGGAGGGGTAGGAATGATTTGCTTTTCTCGGGTCAAAGGTTTTATAAGGAAAACATATGGTGTTTTGCTAAGCGTTTGGTGGAGGATTGGGTGTTGTAATGTGCCTTTGTAGCGGCGTCTGGCTGTAACCTTCCCCTTTCTTCTCTTTTCTTCTGTTTTTTTTAATAAAGGATTGGGGCATGCACCATCGAGTGTATCCCCCTCACTTATGGATTTCAAAAAAAAAAGGCGCGTAAAAAAAGGAAGAAAAGCCATACGCAATTGCAAAAAAGTGATGATGAAAAGCTGATAAAAAATTGTCAAACAGCTTAAAAAATTAAAAAAAAGATGATGAATGATTTGAAAAGCCGACAAATATGTGAACGGCTTATTGATCTTTGTTTATAACCCCATTATCTTCTCTTCTCCCAACTTTGTCGATGTTCATTTTCCGACAAGTATGGGAGAAAGGGGGTGTATATATGTAGAGTCACAGGTCTTGATCCAAATTCCAGATTTAGATGTCAGTCTCCAGACTAGCCAGATGATCAGACTCTACAGTTCGGTTTTTGACTCGACGATCATGGTTCCGACTCATCAGTTTCAGACATACACGAGTATGCGGTCTTCATTCAGATGTGCACATGTTTGCCATTATTGTCGGTGGTCTCCATCCATTCTTATTATTTCGGTCAGAGTTTTCATGTGAGCCATATTGACTCCAGAGTAGAGGACCATTCCTTGTACCATGTTAGCAAGGGTTTTCATGTGGTATCATAGGTCCTCCAGAGCAGTGTACCATTTTCTTTACCAGATGGGAGAGACCCAGTTCTCCAACTAAGAGACTCATTTCCAGTTGCAGCGACTCTGACAGGCGCAGTTTAGAGCGCATGCTCTCAACGAGGAGATTCAGCAGACTCACACTTCTGCCCGTTCATCCTCCTCACCTGCACGTCATGAGAAGCAACGTCCTCGACAACAGCCGACAGTTGTGCGCGTTGAGTTGATATTGTCCGTAGTGTTCTGTAGCGTGAGTTGAGTTTCTTTATGTTTGTCCAAGCTGAGCATTGCATGCTCTAGCTTGAGGGGGAGTGTTGGAGTATTTGGTTGGGTGCCATATGAGTTGTAGAGGGTAAATGGATCCTGGAGAAGATCCATTTACCCCATCCATATGTTTAATCCCACATCGACCAATGGTGGGACTTGGAGGCTCTGTGGAGGCTACATAAGGAGCCCCAGACCTCCTGTATTCATTGAGAAAGTGCAATGCGTAGCATGCCTCTTTGAGGGCTTCTCCCGTAGTTTCATCCCGCTCCTCACAGAGTAGGGTTCCACGTTAAATCCCATTGTTCTTATCGTTCTTTATCTTTTCCCATGTTCTTTTCCGCTTGTTTATTTTCTAACAAAAACCAAGGGTCCTACCTAGGTACGCTACTGAAAACAGAGTCAGTGGAACTGGTTAGACACTTGAATCCCAATGATGCGTAAAAACAATGCGAGCTCGCAAAAATCGTACAAAGGACTGAGATCCTATACCCGTGCACTAGTCGGCCGTTTCCTTAACTGGACTTCATATATTCCGCCCGGCTGAGGGTCACCATACCCTCGCACAATCAGGTGTAAGGGTTACCATGAGTGGCACACTCAATTGTTATCACATATTCACCATCTAATGGATGTACATGATTTCATCTTCCTTTCTCAATCTTTTATGTAAATATCTTTACAGATCTGGATACATTGTCAACAATCTTATTATTGATCTATAATCAGTATATTTTATTTAGAAGATTATTGTTAGACAAAATGATCACATGTAATTATGGATTGTTTTAAATCATTTTTGAGTTCTTTATTTAAGTATAGGCGATCTTTCAATACATATAATCATTCAATTCTTTACCGCCCTTTAGCCCTATTTCTTATTTTAATCTGACTTTTGAGGAGTGTCATCCACATATGCCTTTGCCTGTAGCATAAATTCTTTAATCATTTCCATCCGATTCAAGAGGAAACTGAGGTATAAGTCAGCTTATCATGTTGAATTCCTAATGTCTCGATGCCCTTCAGTTAGTTCTCCATAACCAGTACTTCTTTAGAGGGATTAGTATCATTGAAACACATTATTCTTCATCTATATTTTGATTCAATAGTAGTTAAATTTGGATGAAAATTTCCAAATTTCTCAACTAACATTTTGACTTAATAGTAGCAGCATTTCAATCAACATTTCCCCAAATTCTCTGATCATACTATTTTCATTATTGCCTATTAGATTAGGAGCTAAATTAGTGGGTTTGGATTACTTAAATTACATGTTAAGCACACCCCAATTCCTCATCTTCTCAGCGTGAAATCTGAAGCATATAGCAGTTTGAATTTAGATTTAGTTCATGCTAAATACCACGAATTTTTCTTTTTTTAGAACTTGAAGTCTGGAGCATAAATTTTGTGGTCTGAAATTAGGTTTAAATGTATGCAAATCATCTTCGAAATTTCATCTTTCAAGCATGCAAAGTATAACATGTTTAGTGGTATGAAATTTAGATCAAATTGCATGCAATTCACTCCCAAATCTCTCAATTTTTATCATGAATTCAATTTCATATGATTGCTTAACAGTGGTAGTTTTAAGGCTATTTGCATGCAAAACATCATCAGATCCTCACACTTTAACATGAAATCAGATCCTAACAGTGGTCTGAAATTTGATCCTCACTTATATGCAAACTACCCAAATATTTCATATTTCCAACATGAAATTAGAGCATAGCATTGATATGAATTCAGTGCTAAATGCATGCAAATCACCATCAAATTTTTACATTTTAACATGAAATCAGATCCTAAACAATGGTCTGAAATTGGACTTAATTACTAAAAACACTCCTTTTCATCTAATTTCAGAAGTAAATGACTTTGTTTTGCATTTGATTTTGAAATACATGGAAGGCGACAAGAAGGGGGAAAGATTGTACCTCTTTTGGGTCTCCAAATTGGAGATCAATCTTGCATGCAGAAGGATCTCCGGCAACAAAAGGAGAGCAACAACCGCCTCTCCAATGGTTGACAGCATCAACTGGTTCTGCTGCTTGAAGCAACTCCTGCAATAGCTGAGAGTAGCAATACTTGCTGCCCTTTCCAGCAGTAGTTGGTTGCCTTCATGCAGCACTACAACGGCAGAGAGCTACTTTGGAACAGTTCCAGGAGTTCCCAGCTGCTAGAAGTAGTCGCAACTTCAATTTGGGAGATGAGTAGTAGCTTTGGGGATGTAGCAGTGGCTCCAGAGCTGCTGGACAACAACTCCGGTAGGGAGAAAAGGGAAATTCGGGCTCCTACGGCTGGAAAGTTGGGAGAGAAATTGAGAAAAGAATAAGGGATAATTACACCCATAACCCTGAGTAATTCCTCAATCTCAATCATAACCCTGCATAATCATGAATTACGCTCAGGACCCTGAATAAGTGTGTCGTCTTACATCTATACCCTTCCGTTACTTTCGTCATTAACTCAACCATATGATTGAGTTAATCTAACCAATGAAAGATCTAACAGTTGTGATTAATCTAAAAAAATCCCAGCAGAGAGTCAACATACGTGGCATGATGTCTTGTTGCGGTTTTGCAAAGTGAGGGGGAACGGGAGTCGACCGAGGTGGGTGGTTGCAGGCGGGCTTACAGTGTTAGCAGGAGCTGGGCGAGGGGGCCGGGTGGGGGTTTCTTCTTCCTGGAGTTGCTTGGGGGCGGGCGTGGGAGAGGGGGGTGGGTTCACGCAGCGGGGATGGGGAAGGGGTGGGTTCGCGCAACGGCGATGGGGAAGGGGTGGGTTCGAGCATGAGGGGGTGGGGGATCTTCTTCTGGAGGTGCTTGGGGGCGGGTGTGTGGGAGGGGGGTGGGTTCGAGCAGCAGGGGTGGGGGTTCCAGGAGCTGCTTGGGGTTTTGGGGGTGGGGGTTGGGATGGTGGTCTTCCCGGAGCTGCTCGGGGCGGGCATGGGGAGGCGGCCGGCGGGGGTGGGAGAGGGTGGTCTTCCACGAGCTGCTCGGGGCGGGCATGGGGAGGCGGCCGGCTGGGGGGGAGGGGGGGGGTGGGAGAGGGTGGTCTTCCACGAGCTGCTCGGGCGGGCATGGGGAGGCCGCCGGTATGGGGAAGGGGTGGGTGCGTTCGTGGAGCTGCTTGGGGCGGGCGTGTGGGAGGGCGGTGGGTTCGAGCAGCAGGGGTGGGGGTTCCAGGAACTGCTCGGTGCGAGCGCGGGCATGCGGATCTTCTTCCAGGGGACTAATTGGAGATTCACAAACCCTCAATAAGCGTTCTATTGAATGCGTAAATCCTTTGCCGCAAATGGGATGTTCACACTGCTAGGTTGGGGTCTCTTTTTCCATCTTTAAGAATTTGTATACTAAAGTTATTGCTCGAGCAAATTAGATGCTGCAAAGTTTAGATGAAGCAGCCCCGCATGTGGACATGGCTGCAATGGAAGAAGTTCTACACAAATTGGGATTCTGTCTTCAATCAGATGCTGAAGATAAACAATGGCACCATTGTCACATAAAAAGCACGGTAGATCTGGAGAGCATGTGTGCGTGATTATATCAAATCCAGAGCGGGGGGTTGCTTTGTTAACCGTTCTGGCGGGGGGTTGCTCTGCTCGAGCGGAGGCGTATGCGGCGGGAAGGAGAAGGGGAGGAGATCCACGTATGGAAGGGGCCTGGAGGAAGGAGAAGGAACATCATTTTGTAAATATAAAATATTTTGAAGGGCAAATTTGTCCACAATTAACTTTTTCCGTTGAAGTTAACGGAGATTCGAAACGACACTTGACATAGGGTTATGCCATGTAAAGGTTAAGCATTACTCGGGGTTTCTCGTGTAATTCGCGATTATGCAGGGTTATGATTGAGATTGAGGAATTACTCAGGGTTATGGGTGTAATTATCCCAAAGAATAATGGGGGAGGGTTTGATATAAATAAGGTGAGAAGTGGCCCTTGTTTTGATAAGTGGATAGAATTTTAATGCCGTGTGTTGGCTGCTGGAATTTACACTTGTAATTTATTAATTTTTTTATTACATTTCAAAATCCTTCATCTCTCTCTCTCATATAGAATATCAAAGTCATCAATATTTACACCTCGAATCTTTGATTCAAATGAACAATAGCTCGTTTCCGTCATCTCGGAATGACAATCAAAATGAGTATAATATTCATATACTTCTGGTATTAGATGAATTCCGATATTGTTGAGATACAATTTTAATTTGCGATTAAATCTTACAATTTTAAATTGTCAAACGACCTCCGGTCGATTTCGTTGGTCTTGTTTTGTTAAATCAAATTTTATCGTGGTCTCAGTTTGTTTTGTGGTTCGGACCGCATCGCGACTTTTTCCTGGTGACGAATTATGATGCAATCGATTTTTGATGGATTGTGTTCGAACGGGATTTGATCTGCGATCTCTAGATTGATCCGGGCTTATTCAATATTAAGTGATTATTAATTGGTCATGCAGATCCTTAATCGGGTCGGATTCAGTTTCAGATTCGAGTGATACGGATCAAGGTGTCACAATATTCAACGAGAAATATAATGCAATAGCTAAACCTTGAGGCTTTCTTCTTTGGTTCTATCCCTCTCCTTGGGGAGTAGGGTTTTATGGAAAATCATGACATTTATATATTTTATTTCTTGTTTCTGTTTCTTCTTCCACATTCATATTTTCTACATGGTATCGAAGAAGTTCGATTCTACGGTTATTTTTTGAGTTTCGATTTTGATTGGTTCTTGAAGATTATTTTGATTATGAATATCGTTAATATGATATTTTTATTACTCATGAGTTCTGAAGATATCTGCGCATATGTGCAAGTTTGAAGGCATGGAAATCACCGAGTTTAAGAAGGTCATTAGGGTTTCCTGATGGTTCTGTGCCGCTGACGCCAACAACTATGATAATGTGATCCACAATCTCCAGGATGTGATTGGGTTCTATGAAACCTAGATTCTCTAGGTGCACGTACCCCGCATCCCGGGACTTATTTTCACTGCAAATTGAAGAAGAGAGAGCCTCCACCATCTTCAACCTCTTGTGACGTCACCGTCGAACTCATTGTGGCACCACATGAGGAGATTTTTCTCACGCATGCATCAGATCCAACAAAGGGTTAGTTCTTCAGTTCATGAAGGAGAAGAAACTCCCCTCAGATTGTGGGATCGTGAAGATGTGATATATCGTGAAGGCGTGAGGCACATGTCAATGCTGTCAGATCTCTCCACGGTCACACCCAGCAACAACAACACGCGACGACCTTCACAAAAAGCCATTTCTTGTTATCCAACACATGTGCAACCGAACATCTTATCGTGCATCCTCTTGTGGCATCACCTACTCATGCATATGATCTCCAATACAATAGCCAGGCGATGTTGTAACATGCAAATCCCTCAGCAGTGTGGCAACCTATGCGCACCATTCTCTAGCTCCAGTTGCCTTCTCCTTCTCTAAGATGTACTGGCAGTGATGGTGGGTTCTTTCATGGGGAACCTTAGACCTGTTCGAAGGGATATGAGGGGGACTATACCCCTTGCATTTAAAAATGCGTATTGCTTCTGTTTTGGGCCTAGATGTCTAGGGTGATGTTGCATTAAAAAAGTGAGGGAGGAGTAATTTGGACCCAACTGTGGGAAATATCTTTAGAAAAAAAGAGAGGGGAATTAGTTAGGCCCATTGGGCTGCAGCAGCAAAGCGCAAAAAAGGAAGATGTCCGAACTTTGGGTCCAATTAGGTTGATAAAAAATATATGTTCATTAAAAAAAGAAAAAAGAAAAAAGATGGCTGAAAAAAGGGTAACAATTCCAAAAATAAGGGGGTGAAGGGTTTTTTTTAAAGGGAGGATTGAAAAAAGGAAGACAAAAAGGGGGAGATTTTGAGTATTTGTTTATGTTGGGAGAAAAACTGAGATTGATTATTCAAAGAAACCCTAGGCTCTCTTATATAGGGAGAGACCTTAAGGGTAAAGTACAAAGTAGTCCAGAGAAAAGAAAGAAATAACGAACATGTACATAACATAATAATATCTATCTCTACACTCCCCCTCAAGGTGGAGCATAGATGTCTATCATGCTCAGCTTGGATGAACATCTCTGAAAAGGTCCTCTGAGCAACGGCTTGGTGAATACATCTGCAGTCTGATCCCCTGAGCTCACGTGAGTTGTAGATACCAACGTTCTCTGGATCAAGTCTCTAGTGTAATGGCAGTCAACCTCTATATGCTTGGTTCTTTCATGAAAAGCTGGATTGTTGGCAATGAACAAGGCTGCCTGATTGTCACACTGAAGCTGTAGGGTAGAGGTACGACTACATGTAAATCCTCTAGTACTGACCGAACCCACATCATTTCCGTGTTGACTTGTGCCATGGCCCTATATTCGGATTCAGCACTGGACCATGCCACAACAGTTTGTTTCTTGCTTTTCCAAGAAACCAGAGAGCTTCCAACAAACACTGCGAATCCTGAGGTTGATTTTCGATCCTTAGGGCATCCTGCATAATCGGCATCTGCACATGCCGAGATGGACAAATCTGTGCCTTTTCGAAACAACAGCCCTGAACCTGGAGAAGACTTCAAATACCTCAGTATCATGTGTATAGCGTCCATATAAGCTTGTCTTGACTGCTCCACAAATTAACTCACCCTGCTTACTGCAAAGGCAATATCAGGTCGAGTTATGGTAATGTAAAGGAGCTTACCCACCATTTCTCTATATCTCCTTTTATCCACTTCAGCAGTATCATCATCATACAACTTCATGCTTGGATCCATAGGAATACTGGATAGTTTACATTCAGCCATGCTTGTTTCATTCAAGAAATCTGTAATGTACTTCCGTTGGGTCATCACCAAACCCTGTGCATTCCTGGCAAATTCCAACCCCAGAAAATATCTTAGGGATCCAAGATCCTTTGTAACGAACTAACGGTCTAGGAATGCTTTCGCCCTTTCTATGCTCTAAATATCATCTCCTGTAACCATAATATCATCAACATGGACCATGATAACAACCGTACCTGCCGATGACTTCTGAATAAACAATGAGTGATCTGCATTTGACCTCTTGATTCCCTGTTGTTCAATAAGATTAGAGAGCTTCTGGAACCACGCTCTTGGACTCTGTTTGAGGCCATATATTGCCTTTTGAAGTCTACACACCATATGCTTCTCCCCCTCAGCAGTAAACCCGGGTGGCTGTTGCATGTAGACTTCCTCCTGCAGATTTCCATACAAGAAGGCATTCTTGACATGCAATTGAGATATACTCCAATCACGGATCACATCCACAGATAAGAGAATGCGATGGGTAGAATGTCGAGCCACTGGAGAGAAAGTGTCCATATAGTCCACGCCATAGGTTTGTGTAAAGCCACGCGCGACCAAGCGTGCTTTGTACCTATCTAGACTGCCGTCTGCATTATATTTAACTGTAAAGACCCACTTACAGCTCACAATAGATGCATCAGGAGGAGGAATAACCAAAGACCATGTACCACAAGACCGCAATGCACACATCTCATCTTCCATAGCCAACTCCAGCAGTCAATCTTCATAGCATCCTGGTAGGTCCGTGGTATATCCACGGAAGACAACGTTGCAGCAAATCTCTGAAAGTCTCCAGTGAGGCGATGAAACGACACCTGTGAAGCAAAGGGATAGGAGGCACATATCCGCTTCTGCTTCCGGATGGCAATAGGAATGTCAAGATCATCTCTTACTATACTGGATGGTGTGGCGTCCTCCTGTAAGGAAGAATCCTGCACATGTACCATATCTGACCCGTCAATGGTAATGCCGTCTGAACATACCTGAGGCGTGACGGGTGGCTGACGTGTAGCCTGAGCAGGACCTGACCGACGCGTATAGAATTTTGGTAGAGCTGGTATGAGAGGTCGTGGAAGAGGTAGAGGTGGTGGTGGTGACGCTGACTCAGGGGTAGGAACAGGAGCAGACTCAGGTGAACTCCAAGTAGGAGGTGGAGGTACATAGACATCATCATTGGTAGTGGATGGAACCAGTCTGTCACCTGCAGGAGAAAAATAGATAACAGACTCAAAGAATGTGACATCCACACTAACGAAGTATTTTTTGTTTATGGGATCATAACACCGATAGCCTTCTGAGTTTGAGAATAACTGACAAAGACACACTTGACAGCTCTAGGAGAGAGTTTGTCAAGTCCAGGAGACAGAAGATGAACAAAAGCCACAGTACCAAAGACACGTGGACTTAGTGAGAATAATTCCTTGTCAGGAAAAATGATAGAGAGAGGTATTTTCTAACCAAGAACAGAAGATGGCATACGGTTGACCAGATAGCACGCAGTAAGAACGGCATTCCCCCAGAAAGAAATAGGGGCACAACTCTGAATCAGTAAGGTGCGAGTAATGTCAAGGAGATGGCCGTGTTTTCGTTCCGCCACTCCATTCTGTTGAGATGTGTACGAACAAGTGATTTGGTGAATAATGCCCTTTGATGAAAGAAATTGAGACAGGGACCATGTGCAAAATTCTAAGGCATTATCTGTACGAACATATTTGATAGTAGAAGAAAACACATTTTGCACTTCATTAATCAAATTCTTGATCACATCTCCTGCTTCAGATTTATTCTTTAAAAGAAAGACCCATGATACACGAGAGAAATCATCACTACCACTAGATAAAATCTGTGTCCCTAATGATCGGGTACACGACTCGGACCCCATATATCTATATGAAACAACTCGAATGGGGAGCTACTGCTCCGACTCTGACGACTAGGAAAGCTCGACCGATGATGCTTTCCCAACTGAGACGCTTCACAGCGAAAGGACGAACTGGGAGAGATCTGAGGTAGAAGATGGCGCATTTTCTGGAGCGGGAGGTGACCAAAATGTAGATGCCAGATGTACGGAGAGACTGGTCCGGCCGAATGAGAAGAGACGCCAGCATAAGAATTCCGAACCAGTCGATATAGACCATTTTGCTCAGAGCCACAACCAATCACCCTGCCCGTTAGTATGTCCTGAAAAATAAGAGAAGTCGGGTCAAATATAACACGACAATTGAAATCCTTTGTAATCTGACTAATAGATAACATATTCATCGAGAACTCAGGATCATGTAGGACATTCTGTAGATGCATAGTTGAGGATAAGAAGACCTCCCCCTGTCCAACAAGGGGGAAATGAGTACCATCTGCGATCTGCACAGAGCGGCCGCGAGGAATGTCCCTGTAGGACTCAAGTCTATCTCGATCTCGACAGAGATGATGTGTGACACCCGAATCTATAATCCGATCAGAGATATCATGAGATGGTGTAAGTGCAGTAGATCTACCTGAGGTACTAGCAACAGCAGATGAACTGGCAGAGACTGTAGCTGCAACATCTGAAGGTCCACCAGAAGAATCACCAGATGATTGTGGCATAATATCACGGACGTGCCACGAGTTCCTCAAAACGGTTATCGGCAGTAGACGCCAACTGGGACTGTGAGTGCTCTGCAATACGTGCCGATGCTGGGAACCCATGCTTAGAATAACATGTCTCCTCCGAGTGTCCTGTGCGATGACAATAGGAACATGGCTGACTAAAGCGACCACCTCTTCCCTGGGGTCCACGTCCACGACCTGAAGACGGGCCACCTCTCCCACGTGAAACTGCCATCGCTGATGGGGGTGGAGTAGAAGAACTGGAAGAAACTGTAATGCGACTGAGTCTCCTGTAAACATCCTCCACTGGAGGAATAACTGCATCGACTAAGATCTGAGAACGGGCAGCGTCATATTCAGGATCAAGGGCCGCAAGTAGGACGCCCACCATGGTGGCATTCCGAAATGTCTTCTGTTGTTCAAGAGTCGCTGTGAGTGGGATAGTACTGTATAACTTCTCAAACATCCCCCTCAGGGATGTGTATAAGGAGTGAAGAGGTCTGCCATTCTGCTTCATCGTGAAGATGTCATGCTGAAGCTGTAACATCTTGGTCTCATTTCGCACCTACGAATATGTAGCAGCTAGGATATCCCACATCGCCTTGGCAGTGGGCTGATGGAGGACATCGTTGGCAATCTCCATCGTCAATGTACCTGACAACCTGACTTTTGCATAGGCATCATCAGCCTCCCACGAGGCATATATCCCTGTCTTCTCTGCTGGCTCATCCTCGGTAAGAATATGCTTCTTACCATTCGATTTCATGAGGCTCATGAAATGCATCGCCTAGAGCTCGTAATTCGACCCGTCCATCTTGACTATTGGCGCAGGACCTTTGAATGCGCCTATGGAGGGCATATCAACCTTTGACTCGGACATATTGCCGCTGGAGAAGAACTAGGGTTTGTAGACAAAGTGATAGATGTTTACACAAACTTCATAGGATTCGAGTGCGTATGTAGACGCTACACACTCAAATCCATCTTTCTAGAGGAAGAGACGAGTACGGGGATCGCCGAGGATCGGCTAGGGCACGCCGGAGAGTCGGCTACGGCCGCCGGGTGGAGATGGCGGCTGGACTAGGTAGCCGCCTTGGGGCTGGTGGCGACTGGAGAGGTCTCCGGAGGGCTGGCGGCGAGCGTGGGAGCCGCGTGGGGGGGGGCTGGGAGGCAGCGACGGCTGCGGGTTGAGAAAGAAGGGAGAGGGCGGCAGGTGGGGGCGGGTTGAGAGCCCTAGGGCTTATGCTCTCATACCATGTTGGGAGAAAAACTGAGATTGATTGTTCAAAGAAACCCTAGGCTCTCTTATATAGGGATAGACCTTAAGGGTAAAGTACAAAGTAGTCCAGAGAAAAGAAAGAAATAACGAACAGGTACATAACATAATAATATCTATCTCTACAGTCTGTATCTCTCACATGGATATAAGAGATAGGGGGAGTGTCCATACCTACATCCTTGTTTTGCTTGAAGCACACGTGTATGATCATTTATTTGAGAGGTCCCTATACTCTTGATTTGATCTCATGGCTTTCATGTGGACCACGTATAACATAGACCTATGATAGAGACTCGATACAGAGAGATCCATAGACTCCAGAATAGAGATCCCATTCTCTGAGCCAATGTTGGAGAGGTCCAGTTCAAGGCTCTCGTTGTGAGAGACCTATTGCAATGGCTTCGTGATTGAAGCCTTTTTCAAATCGTCATATGGTGGGAACGATCACAATGGTATATGTTAAAGAGATGTATTTTCAGTTTTCCATACCCACAACATTCAAAGAGTTCAGCAATAACATTTGAAGATGCCCAAATCGTAAGCGTGAGAAGATGCAATTGATATGTACTCAGCTCGTGTGTGTTGCATTGTCCTAGCTGAGCATTCCTTGTTTCTGCTTGAGAGGGAGTGTTGAGATATTTGTGTAACTGGCCTATATGAGTGGGAGTTGTTTAGTCCCACATAGATGAGTGATGAGAATTTGGTGTCTTGGTGGCGTTATAAAAGAAGCCCCACAACCCTTGTATTCAATGAGAAACATAATGTAATAGCTAGCTCTAGAGATTTTCCTCATGGTTTCATCCGGATCTTTAGGGAGTAGGGTTCCACGTAAAATCAAGATGCTTATGTTTGATATTCTTATTTTGCTTCCGGATTCCTATTTTCTACATTTGGTATCTTCAAATAAACTATATCCTAAATAACGTTGAGATTCTACGGGAAAGAGTGATGGTTTACAACCAAGTGAGCATGGTCCTTAATGATATCAAGACTATATCTTTTTTGTGTGAAAAGTCCTCTAGAATGACGAGTTGCTTCAATGCCTAGAAAGTACTGTAATAGGCCAAGATTGTTAGTAACAAATACCTTCTAAAGGAAGGCCTTAGTCTCTAGATTATGTAATATTCTAATGATAACCATATCCTCAATATAGGCAACAAGAATAACTATACCTCCAACATGCTTTCCCGACAAAGGCAAAGTGGTCAGAAGAAGTCTTGTGAAAGCCAAGAGAGCTAATTTTAATAGTGAGCCTATCAAACCAAGCTCTAAGACTCTACTTTAGGCCATAGATATCCTGGTAAATTCTACAATCATACTCTTCCTCAGTGATGTAACTCGACTGATGAGACACAAACATCTTCCTAAAGATCTTTGCAAGGAAAATCATTTTTCACATCGAGTTGATAGACTAGCAATTGTTATTAAATACACAAGTCAAGAAAATGCGAAGATAACCCATTCGTGCAACATGGGTGAACATCTCAAAGTAATTATCCTCATAGGTTTGGGTGGAGCCTTTGGCCCCTAGTCTAGCCTTCCTATTATCAAGTGAGCCATCAGGTGCGTGTTTGGTCGTAAGAACCCACCTGTAAAAAATTAAGAGTGATAACTGTGGGGCTTGGTTCCAAAACCCATAAGAGCATCTATCTTCTCATCTGTAGCATGTTTCCAGCCTTTGTTCGGCATGGTCGTGTGCTGATCTATCGGTATTTGGATTGCGATAAGAGCACAAGCAAACAACTTGTCACCTCCTATAAACCATCTAAGTAATAGGACATTAAATGTAAAATACATTGCTTGATTCTCTTTCTTAAACTAATTGGAAGCTCAGTGGAAGACAAAGGGCCATATGTACGTACAAGTGGTTGAGGATTAGTTGTGGATGCCTCACCCACCTCTGAAATAGGAGCAATCGGAAAAGGGTCAGACAGAATTGGAGACATTACATTTTCCAATGTGGTAGACTTGGAGCAGAGGTTGGAACTCAAGTAAGCTGTCACCAATAGGTTAGTGAAGAAACGTGTTTGTTAAAAAATGGTTACATCCATAGAGATATGTTACCTATGACCAACTAGATCATAACATCAAGATCTCTTTTTGATCTTGGAGTATTATAATAAGGCACATTTGATTACACGAGGGGATAACTTGTTATTGGCATGAATATTGGGATTAAAGGCTATGCAACTAAATATGCGCATGGGTAAGGGAAAAGGTTCCACACCAGAACATAGTGAAAATGGAGAATTCCTACTAAGAATAGATGAGGGAACCCAATTGATTAAGTAGGTGGCAACGAGGACGGTGTTCCCATTGAAGATTTTAAGGAGCTTAATCCGAGTGAGTTGAGTGATGTCTAGAAAATGACGGATCTTCCTTTTTGCAACCCTATTTTATTGCAAAGTATATAGACATGAAAATTTATGCAAGGTTTCTTGTGAGGCAAAATACTGAACCGTATCATTCTCTACAGACTCGAGCATTATCAAACCTAAAATCTCTCATACTCCAAAAAAAGATGTAGTTAGAAGAGCAAAGAAAGAGTTAACACTTGATCTTCAACCTTTCCTTTGTTACACTGACCCAAGAAGATTGATTGAAATAATTAATAAAAACTATAAAATACGACCAATAAATGTAATAACCTGGCAAGGTCCCCAAACATTACTTTGGAGCAAATCAAAAGAAGCAAAACATCTAAGTTTAGTCCACCAAGGAAAAAAATGCTCGGTGATGGTTAGATCGTTAAACTTCACACTTAAAAGGCTTCGGCGACGCCAGTTCAGAGAAAAAATTGAGAGAGGGCACTGACATCTAGATGATTGAGGTGCAAATGCTAGGAACGTATTAGCAGAGACTATGGTATCCCAACTCATGTAGATTCAGTAGGAACATCATGGTAATCGAGACCATCTCGTCTCATAATCCTCGCCAAAAATTCTCCTTGTCCGAATATTAGGAAAATAGCGAGAATGCTCGTCAGTTATCACTCTACAATTGAAGTCAGTGCCTAATTTATAGAATGATAGTAAGCTCAAAGGAAAATCCGGTGAACAAAACTCTCGAAAGTCTACAACTAGGTGGAAAAATCCATACAACCTATTGAATTAATAGGAGAAAGAGAACCATTTGTCAATCTAATCGATCTCAAAGTTGTAGATGGTTGAGAAGCGGACAAAAATCTATCATCACTATTCAGGTGAGTATAATTACCAGAATACGTAATACATGTAGCAGTATAATGGAAGCAATGTGAGCTATAATACGCAAAGTCGTTGTAAGACAAAAGGATGTACTTCTCTTGTGCTGGTCTGCTCCCTGCAGTGATTACTCTGAGCGGATTTCCAGTAAATCGTGAGCATTCTCGTTCCATGTTTTTATGTTCTTGTTCTGATTATTGCTTTTGCATTATTTATTTCAACACTTTTATACACTTATACGAGGAAGAACAAACAAACACATGGAAAAATGATTCCAGACACCGACACCGTCTTCTTTATTTTAACATCAACAAATGAAGTCATACTGTAATAACATATCTGCTATCAAATTTGTCAACATTATTTTCTTCATGATCGTACCAAACACGTGGAAACTTGTAGACTCTTAATCCATAAAAAAGTAGACTCTGACCACCATTGCCCTTTTTCATGTTCGAGGATAAGTCGATAGATAAGTTCATCACGTATCTCCCCACGGTGGAATTTGATTTGAATTTGGGCAAGTTTGACATGATTAATATCTGTGCTCAGCTTGAGAGAAGAGTGTTGACAATTCTATTAGATTAAATGGGTCTTGTACGTGGATATGTTTGATCCTTCTTTCCTATATTGTACATGCCCAGCCTTTTGGTAGATAGCATAGTGAAGAGAACTTCTCATGTGTGAGAAGTCGCGAGGTCATCGTTTCGTTGGTTTTCTCATTCTCTGGAGGAGGGCTTCATCACAAATTTTGTTTCTACAGAGATGAATGCCAATCTTGTTTGGGATACAAAACTATATAATTTAACTGAAATTATATGTTATTTTTTAATGAGTGCTTTGTAGCTAGTTGATGCTACGGGCACAAGGGCTCCGTAGTACCATTTTTTGTTCGTGTGTAGTGGCAATGCAGTGAAGCCAGATGTGTTTCTCTTGTTTCATTTGCAGATTTAGAACTTTTTTTCATGAGATTCTTATTCTTTCCATTTTTATACTATGTACGGCATATTTGTATAACTGCAGTGCAAAAATATCTGGTTCCAGTAACTTATGTAATTCCATTTTAAAATATTTTCCAGGTTAACGGGATACCTGTTGTATTCGTTTCTGCACTGGAAGGGGAAGGGATGGTTTCTGTTATGCGCACCGTTGTTGATACTTATGATAAATGGTGTTCAAGGTTGTCGACAGCTCGTCTTAACCGTTGGCTGTTGAAGGTGAACTATGCTATTTAGATTTTAAATTCTTGTAACTAAAAAGCAGGGTAGGGCCTTGGGCACTGTTGAAGTTGCAGGCTTTGTGTTTTCAAGGAGAAAAAAGGTCTATTTCACTAGAGTTTTTTTGAAAAGCACTTTTTATACTTTAGATGCGTTCAGAATTTGTTTGGACGAAAGAGTTGTACTTTCATGTGTTGGTAGTCTTAATATAACAATGAACAATTGCATAATGTGAAAGGAAAAAAATGGATTGTGAACAAATGGGTAAATTTTCCTTTACAAGGCTTGTACATAATTAGTGGAAAGAAGGTTTTGGTGAGGGCTTGGAGAAGAGTATTGCAATTTTATGTTGCAGACCTCTTGTAAGAAAGGCATGGGATTGCTGGGTGTATACTATTGGAGTATTTGGTTATGCGTCATTTATGTGGGAGGTGGGTAAATGGATCTCTCCAGGATCCATTTACCCCATCCATGAGTTTAGTCCCACATCTACCAATGGTGGGATTTGGAGGGTTTGAGGAGGCTATATAAGAAGCCCCATACCTCCTATATCCAGTGAGGGGGGTCTCCAGCCCAGGCGACGACACTCCAGCTACGACACATCTCCCAGCCCTCCTCCCAGTCCCTGGAAGCACATCACCAGTTCCAAACGACCTCGTGCAGATTCGTAGATCCTTGGAAGCCCCATCTTCTCGCAAGCGCCTTCTCGGGTCTGCTGCATCCTTCCGAAGCCGCATCCCTTGCATCTCCTCCTTTATGTGGCTCCAAATCCCTGCGTGTGCTCCTCCATCTTCGTCGCGACATCCTGGCGGCACTACACATCTTCCAGGCGGCACTAGATGCGCCGCACCTCCAGGCGAATCACCTCTCCTTGCGAGCTGCAAACAGCAATGAGCTTCCTCTCGCGTCGCTCCATCTCTTGGCCCCGCTCCTCTCCTTGACCTACTCCTCTTTTGGCGCAGGCGGTCTTTAGCACAAACGACGCTCCCTTCCGCTCCCAGGAGTTGCCATATCGGAAGAAGGCCCCCCATGGGGGGGGGCAGGAGCACATCCCAGGAGGGGCGACGGTCCCTGTAAGATGGGGTCCCGTGATTGGGAATCCTAAATAAGGGACCCATGCGTTATTATAAAAAAACAGAGGGCCTGATTAAAAAAAGGAGGCCTGTTTGCGAGAGAAAAAAAGGTGTTGGTTTATCCGCAGGAAGACTGTTTGGGCTCTAGTTTCAAGCGTCCAACTAGATCGTGAATATATTTTTTTTAAAAAAGGGGATCGTACAAAAAGATTGATTCAAAAAAAGGGGAGAGAGAAAGAAAAGCCGTAAAAAGATGAAATGAACGGCTTATTAAAAAAATGTATGACGACTATTAAAAAAAGAGGGAATGAAATAGCCAGAAAAAAACGATTTAAAGAAAAAGAGAAGATAATTAATTGAGAAAGCCGAAAAAAAGAGTGACGATTTATGTTTTCCCCTCAATTTCTTGTCTTCTCCCAACATAGTCAATGCCATATATTCCGACTAGTATGTGAGAAATGATGAGTATTATGTAGAGTCACAGGTCAGGTTCTAGATTCAGATTCTCTAGATTCCAGACCAGCCATATTTCCAGACTCTGCAGTTGTTCAGACTCGAAGATCAGGTTTCGAGTCTTCATCTTCAGACACGCACATATATTCGGTCTTTTTAGATGTGCAAATATATGCCATCTTTGTTTGTGGTTCCCATCATTCTTATTTTGTCGACTAGAGTTTTTATGTGATCCATCGGGACTCCAGAGTAGAGATCCCATTCCATATGCCATGTGGGCTTGGGTTTTTGTGTGGTTTCATAGTGACTCCAAAATAGAGTACCATTCTCTGAGCTAGATGGGAGAGACCCAGTTCTCCGAGGAGGAGACTGTCAAACTCCATTTTCCAGCGTCAGTGGACTCCGACGAGAATGATTTTCCACGGCTCTTCAGTTGAACTTTTTCAGAGATGGAGCAGTTGTCTACATGTTGTGGCAGGCCAGAGTTCTCCGTGTAGAGATCCATTTTTAGTTGTAGTGACTCTCACAGGCGCAATACAAAGCACATGCTCTCCGACAAGGAGATTCAATTGACATACACTCCAGCCTGTTCGTCCTCATCACCTGCACGACATGAGAAGCAACGTCCTCGACATCAGCCAACAGTTGTGCGCGATAAGTTTATATTGTCTGTAGTGTCTTATAGTGTGAGTTGAGTTTTCTTTCTGTTTATCCAAGCTGAGCATTGCATGCTCCAGCTTGAGGGGGAGTGTTGGAGTATTTGGTTATGTGTCATTTATGTGGGAGATGGGTAAATGGATCTCTCTAGGATCCATATAACCCATCCATGAGTTTAGTCCCACATCTACCAGTGGTGGGACTTGGAGGGTCTGGGGAGGCTATATAAGAAGCCCAGACCTCTTGTATCCAGTGAGAAAAGCAATATACTATTAGCCCTTTGAGGCATTCTCCCGTGGTTTCATCCCATTCTTTAGGGAGTAGGGTTCCAGTAAAATTCCTGTGTTCAATATTTCTTTATCTTTATTCTGCTTCTGCATTCCTATTTTATAGCATATACCACCTCTTGTAAATCACCATGTAGGAATGTCTTTTTCACATCAAGCTGGTACAATGGCCATTCCTTGCTAGTCGCAAGACTCACAACAAAAAGATGTATTCCGAGTCAGTGTTGTCAAAGGCATGAGGTGCTCTGGGACATGGGGGGTCCAAAAGGCCCACGGTACTAGGCCCTCGCCCGAGGCGCTACAGAAATATTGTTTGTATATAATATATACACATTAGAAAATTAATATTACTTATACCATCTAAAAATATCATATTACTGTAACACTAACATGCACTGAACATTATTCAAACAAATTTTAGGAGATGTAAAAACTTTGATCATTTCTCAAAATAGTTTGAACGTTCAAATTACACAAACAAAAGTGAAATAAATAACTAAAAATTGTTATGACTATGCATCTGTAGTGAGTTCATCTTCATCATCATCAAAATTGATATCACGAATGCCTTCACCTCCACTTTCATTCCCCTCAATCACTTCTATAGAGAATATATATTCATGTTATTGTGGTTATTTCCTATTTCATGGTATGTCTCATAACTTCTTTACTTGTGTATGCATTATGTAATTTACCCATAGGCTACTCTCCTATATAAGAGAGTCTAGGGCTATTGGAATAAACAATTTTCTCGTTTCTTCCAACATGGTATCAGAGCGGCAGTCCTTGACCGGAGCTCTTGTGCCCAAACCCTAACCCTAGTCCTCCACCTTCTAGCCTCTCGTGCACGTGCCTCCGTTGCCCCTTGGCCAAAGACCCCCAAGGCATTGTCGCCCTGTGGCATTCCGACCCTGCAATTCTGTGGCCCCGCGACCACTAGGCATGCGACTGTGCCATTCCCGCGGCATCGCCGCCCTTGTGGCTATGCTGCTTCGCGACCCAGCGGCCTACGGCACCGCCCAACATCCCCCACTGCTCCAATAGCCCCCGCTGCTCCGTGGTATTAGCCCCCTGTGGCTCACAGCCTCCTTGGCCCTTGCGCTGTCCGCCACCCCTGTGGTTCACATAGTCCCGTCTTCGTCTTCAAGGAAGTTGGTTGCAAGCTAAGTCTACACGTGCAACCAGCTTCCTCTATGTGAGTGTAGACACTTCTTAGTCAAGTCTACGATCCTCGTCTTCTGGGATCGGCAAGATGTTAGAGAACAAAGTTGATATCCCCATCGCGGGCGATTTCAGAGGTCCAGTGCCCATAGTCAAGACGGATGGGTCGAATTATGAGTTGTGGGCCATGCAATTCATGAGCCTAATGAAGTCAATTGGTAAGAAGCACATTCTTAATGAGGATGAGCCGACTGAGAAGACATGATTGTATGCCTCGTGGGAGGCTGATGATGCATACACACAAGTCTGGTTATCTGGTACCCTGATACCAGATATTACAAACAATGTTCTGCACCAACCCACAACTAAAGCCATGTGGGACATTCTTGCTGCCACGTACTCACAGGACAAGAATGAGACGAAGATTTTGCAGTTGCAACATGACATATTTACAATTAAGCAGAGTGACCGTCCATTACATGCATACTATACTGCCCTACGCGGAATGTTTGAGAAGCTTCATAGCTTCATGCCTCTCACAACTACTCCGATGAAGACATTCCACAATGCTACACTGGTTGGGGTATTTCAGGCTTCTCGTGATTTACAATACAAGGCCGCTTCATCTCAGATATTGGCTGATGCTACCATTCCTCCCATGGAAGAGGTATTCTGGAGGTTGAGTAGGATCAATGCCCCATCTCTAGTGCCAAATTCATCTGCCATGGCAGCCTCTCGAGGGAGAGGTGGTTCATCTCAGTTTCGAGGACATAAATCACATGGTAGAGGTGGACGTTGTCATGGATCAGAGTGTACCTATTGTCACAAATATGGTCATACGGAAGATACATGCTATGGTGATCTTATATCTCGTTTGAGAGACATTGTGCCCCCATCTGGTACTCCAACACCTGCTTCTGAAAGTAGTTCGAATGTCGTTGTTTCTGCAGGAGCTAGCACTTCAGGTAGTGTTCATGCTTCTTCTTTTGCTCATGGTTCTGATATTTCGGAATGGATTATTTATTCTGCAGCCACACATCACTTGTGTGGAGATCGAGGTCAACTCATAGCCTACAAACATGTTTCTCCAATAGATAGTAGTCATTGCTGATGAGACTCTTTCCCCTATCACAGGGCAGGGGGAGATCAACTTGACACCTTCTATGTGATTGCAGAACATGTTGCATCCTCCTGATTTCTCAATGGTTTTACTATATATCAATCAAATTACTAAGGATCTAAACTGTCGAGCAATTTTTGACCCATCATCTCTTGTATTTCAAGACATTCTTACGGGCAAGGTGATTGGCTATGGCCATGAGCAAGGTAGACTCTATCGATTGGTCCACACACCGTATGCTGACATTTTGTCTCATTTCACTGGATCGGTTTCTCCCTACCTGTGGCATCTGCATTTCAGTCATCTATCACTTCAGAAGTTGCGTCAAGTTCTTCCTCATATTTCACCTCGTTCGTCATTCAACTGTGAGGCATGTCAATTAGGAAAGCATCATCGGTCTATCTTTCCTACTTGTCAGAATCGGAGCAATAGCTCCCCTTTTGAGTTTTTCCATGCCGATATTTGGGGTCCAAGTCGAGTTCCTGATCATCAGGGACATCGATTTTATTTAGTGGTTATGGATGATTTTAGTCATCTGTCTTGGGTCTTCTTGTTAAAGAATAAATCTGAAGTTGGAAATGTTATCATAAATTTTATAAGAGAAGTGCAGAATGTGTTTTCAACCTCTGTGAAAATTATACAGACTGGCAATGCGCTTGAATTATGTACGCAAATGTTGTCTCAATTCTTTTCTTCAATTGGTATTCTTCATCAAACCTCGTGTGCCTATATGTCTCAACAGAATGGTGTTGCTGAAAGAACGCACCGTCACCTTCTAGATGTCACCCGTACACTCCTAATACAGAGTTGTGCCCCTTATTCATTGTGGGGTGATGCAGTTCTCACGGTATGTTATCTTATTAACCGCTTGCCATCATCATACTTGGGGAGAATGTCCCTTTTTCTCTTGTTTTCCCCGACAAGGAATTGTTTTCTCTTAGTCCACGTGTTTGGATCAGTTGCATTTGTCCGTCGGTTATCTCCAGGGATTGACAAGCTATCCCCAAGGGCTGTCAAATGCGTCTTTGTTGGGTACTCCAAAACCCAGAAGGGTTATCGTTGCTATGATCCGCTACACAAGAAATATTATATCAGCGCGGATGTCACCTTTTTCGAGTTTGTCATGTATTTTTTGCCTACAGCTGACAGGTTGGCCCCTTCTGATGCAGATGATAATGTCTACATTCCACCTCCACCCATGTGTCAACCACCTTCATCACCGTCTCCATTACCACCTTCTCTGTTACCACCTCCATCACCACCATCGGCAATAGTCGACGGTCTGCTCCTGCCTAAGCTCCTAGTCCATCATCCAGCATGCCCCTGTTTGTTCTGATAACATTACTTCTAATGATGGGATTAATAATGACTCTCAGCAGGGCTACTCTTCAAAGGATGACGATTAGGGTGATGACATGAATGATGATGATCTGGATTTACCAATTGCTATTCGAAAAAAGCTACATTCATGTGCTTCACATCCAATTTCTTCTCAGGTCGCATTTCAGCGTCTGACGTGTGATTTTGGGAAGTTTGTAGCTGCTTTGAATACAGTGGCCATTCCACGGACTTACCACGAGGCGAAGACAGGAAGTAGATGGTGTCTAGAAATGAAAGAAGAGATGGCGGCCCTACAGTCTAGAGGTACATGGAGCCTTGTACCTGCTCCGTCTGGGGCATCGTTAGTGAGTTGCAAATGGGTATTTACAATGAAACGGATTGTAGATGGCTGCATTGATCATTACAAGGCCAGGCTAGTAGCAAGAGGATTTACACAAACACATGGGGTGGATTATCTGGGAACTTTCCCCCGTTGCGCATCACTCTATCTTAAGAATTCTTCTATCTATTGCAGTTATTCGAGATTGGCCTTTGTTTCAACTTGATGTCAAGGATGCCTTCTTATATGGCGACCTTAAGGAGGAAGTGTATATGCAGCATCCACCAGGTTTTACTGCTGAGGGGGAGTATACACAAGTATGTAGACTTCACAAGGCCATATTTGAACTCAAGCAGAGCCCGAGAACTTGGTTTCAGAAGCTATCAGATTTGCTTGAAAAGCAAGGGTTCAAACGCTCCAATGCAGATCATTCTCTTTTCATACAGAGAACTAACAGAGGAGTGATTGCAATTATGGTATATGTTGATGATATTCTCATTACAGGAGATGATCTACATGGAGTAAGGATGGCTAAGGACTTTTTGGGTCGTGAATTCATTACCAAGGACCTTAGAAATCTTCGATACTTTTTGGGACTGGAATTTACCATAAATCATCAAGGACTAGTAATGACCCAGAGGAAATATGTCACTGATCTGCTTAGTGATACGAGCATGCTTGGGTGTAGACCTGCTACTACACCTATGATCCAAGCATGATGTTGTACGAGAATGACACTGATGAAGTAGACAAGAAAAGGTATAGAGAGTTGGTAGGAAAGCTCCTCTATGTTACGATTACCAGACCATATATCTCATTTGTAGTTAGCAAAATTAGTCAGTTCATGGAGCAACCACGCCAGGTACATATGGACGCTATACGTATGATACTAAGGTACCTTAAATTATCTCTAGGTGCAGGTATATTGTCTAGGAAAGGCAAGCCAGTCACCGTCTCAGCATGTGCAGATGTAGACTATGCAGGGTGCCCCAAGGATAGGAAGTCCACCACTGGCTTTGCCGTATATGTTGGAGATTCTCTTGTCTCATGGAAGAGCAAGAAATAGACTGTTGTGGCCAGGTCTAGTGCCAAGGCAGAGTATAGGGCTATGGCCTAGGCCATCACATAAATGATGTGGGTTCGAGATGTTCTTACAGATCTACACGTAGAGGTTCCTCTTCCGTGTCAATGAAATGTGACAATCAAGCCACTATATTTATTGCGAATAACCCGGTATTTCATGAACGTACCAAGCACATTGAGGTTGATTGCCACTATATGCGTGATATGATTCAGAAGGGGTTGATTTCCACATCTCATGTCAGCTCAGGAGACCAAACTGCATATATCCTTACCAAGGCCTTACTCCGAGGACCTTTTCGGAAGTATTCATCCAAGCTGAGCGTGATAGACATCTATGCTCCATCTTGAGGGGGACGATAGAGAATATATATTCATGTTATTATGGTTATTTCCTATTTCATGGGTTGTCTCGTAACTTTCTTTACTTGTGTATGCATTATGTAATTACTGATAGGCTACTCTCCTATATAAGAGAGTATAGGGTTATTGGAAGAAACAACTTTCTCATTTCTCCTAAAATCTTCTATTTCATCATCTTAATTGTACTGTAAAACAACTTGTTTTGAGGAATATCGAACAATAGGTGTTCCATGCATTGTATGCTGCTGTGTATATGATTGCGTCCATCCAACTCTGAATACTCTTGGCACATCTCCCTATGTCAATATATCATCTGCAAAGATCAAATCTTCCTCTGTGTTATTTGTCTCCATTTCACCTATCAATCATTCATTAACATCTTAGATTTTATTAAGAGCAATCTAATCTTCGTAAGTCATATCGATCCTTCAAAACCTGATTGTACTTGATGTATATTAATTCATGCAACTTTATGGTCAAGCAGGGTTCTTTTCTTTGAATGTATCAATACAAATGTTAGTACCTATTACAGTTAAAAACAAAGAGTTTATGTTTAAATTAGCATAAAATTACTTGTGTGCCCAAATAAATTCCAATTACATTCATACCTTGATGAACTACATGTCAAGCTCAAAATCTTCATAGTTAGATGTTGCAACTTTGTATTTGAACTTCCAAAAAAATAACCATTCTACTACATTATTAGATGAATATGTTAGCATAAAAAATTAGATCAATTTAAGTGTACTAAATTGTAATGGTTAAATGGAGATTTTGAGTTTATTTATTGAATGACCATTGGATTTTCAAAAATTCCCTCATCATTTTTATGTGAGCTTAACTCAATCATAATCTTATCTTGCAAATTTGCATAAGGAACCTATCTTTATATGCACTTGTATAATCTATTAATGATATCCACATCAAATGTAATTGATGGGTTGATGGGTTGCCATAGTAGATTTCGGGATTCAGAAAATGAGTTGTGTGGAGAAGAATGATTTATTGTTTATTCATAAAGCTTAAGGGTTCTCTTATATAGGAGAGAGAAATCCTAGTGGGTTTCATACTAAGGACATAGAAATAAATAAATTGTGAAATAATAACGTAACTTAAAAGCTCTCAACACCCTCTCAAGTTGGAGTATATATGTCTTTCAAGCTCAACTTGGAACAAGATATCTGAAACGGCCCTCGGGCTAGAGCCTTAATGAGCACATCTGTTGTCTGCTCACTTGAGCTAACATGAGATGTAGAAATGAGACCCTTCTGAACAACATATGATTGGTTCTCTCGTGAAAGGCTGGGTTGTTGGCAATAAACAATGCATCGTGGTTGTCGCATTAGAGGTGCATAGGAAGAGGCACCTCAATAGCTAGGTCAGTCAGAACGAATCTGACCCACATCATCTCTGTACTCCCTTGTGCCATAGCTCTGTATTATGATTATGCACTCGATCTGGTGACAATTGTCTGCTTCTTGATCTCTCATGATACCAGTGAATTCCCTACGAACACAACGAAACCAGAAGTAGACTTCTTGTCCTTGAGGCATTCTACATAGTCTGCATATGCATAAGTTGTAAAAGCAATGGATGTGCCTCTGCTAAATAAAAGACCAGTGCCTGGTGAGGTCTTTAGGTATCTCAAAATCATATGGACTGCATCGTATGGACATGTCTAGGTTGCTCCATGAACTGTCTTTGCTCACTGCAAAGGATATGTCTGGCATGGTAATGGTCAAATATAGAACTTCCCAACGAACTCCTTGTATCTCCTCTTGTCTACTTCCTCAGTGTTGTCATCATATAACTTCATGCTCGGGTCCATAGGAGTAGTAGTTAGTTTGTAATCTTCCATCCCTGTCTCTGAGAGAAGGTCCGTAACATACTTCCTTTGTGTCTATCACAAGACCTCGTTGGTTACTGGCAAACTCCAGTCCAAGGAAGTAGCGTAGATTGCCAAGTTCCTTGGTAACAAACTGTTGTCCAAGAAAGGCCTTAACAACTTGAATATCATGTGCATTATTTCATGTAAGTGGGACCTCTGAAAAAACAAGGAGTGATTTGCAGTTGATCTCACGAACCCCTCCTGTTCTATCGCATCGGAGAGTTTCTGAAACCATGCTCTTGGACTCTGCTTAAGGTCGTAGATTGCCTTATGAAGTCTGCACATCTTATGACACTTCCCCTTAGCAGTGAACCCAAGTGGTTGCTGCCTGTCGACTTACTCTTGGAGATCACCATAGAGGAATGCATTTGTCACATCGAGCTAATACATTGGCCAATACAGATGGAAGGACCCGGAGTGTGGAGTGCCGAGATACTGGAGATAAGGTGTCCTCATAGTCCACCCCATAGGTCTGGGTGAACCCACGAGCCACAAGCTGTGTCTTGTAGCAATCAATGTTGCCATCTGCTCGATGCTTAACAGTGAACACCCACTTGCATCATACAATTGTTGTAAAAGTCGACTGACTAGGCCTAATCGGCCATTAGTTGGTCAACCCGACTAATCGGGTCAACAAGTCGATCGACTACTCGACCGACTTTTACATAGAGATTGTTTGCTTTTTAGAAAGAGAACTTTATCTAATACACTTAATGTTATATTGAAAGTCAATTATTTCTTTTATTTCGTTATGAAAGTATAGAAAATGTATAAATCTATGCATGTATAGGAATATATGTATAAAAATGACATATATTTAAAATAATTAAAAATTCAAAACCAACTAATATTCGTCTATTACCGACTATTGATTTCTGCAATCTTGCATCCTACAAAAGTCACATCTCTAGGAGCTGTAACAATGCTCCACATGCCACAAGACTATAAAGCGGCCATCTCCGCTTCCATGGCTAGGCACCATTGGCTCAAATTGAGAGCCTCCTGATATGTACATGAGATATCAATAACAGATAATCCTACAACAAATTGCTTGAAATTTGGTGAAAGTCGCTCCAAAGACATATGGCCTGCGAGGGGGTATCGTACAAAGGAACGTTTTCCTTCTCTGCAAGGCAATAGACCACCACAGATTACTTTCTCGTAGTGGTTCCGACTCATCCTGAATATCTGCATGCTCATCCTGTGATTGATCTTGTACACCATGCACACCAGTAGTACCATCAGTCAAAATCAAGTTCTCATAATTTATTTGTGGCGTAATGGATATTGGGGAAGACATTGGAGCATGGAGGACATACTGAGATACATGCGTAGGTAGAGGTGGAAGAACAACGACATCCTTAGACTCAGGAGGACTCAACCTGTCACATGTAGGAGAGTAGTAAATGATGGACTCAAGGAGGGTAACATTGGCTTTGACATAGTGTTGTCCCTTTCCAGGATCAAAGTACCGATAACCCTTTTGGGTGCGAGAGTACCCAACAAACATACATTTGACAGCTCGAGGAGTGAGCTTGTCATGACCAGGATGCAAGAGATGGACAAATACCACACAACCAAATACTCGTGATGTAAGAGAGAAAACATCCTTCTTTGAAAAAGCAAGGGAGAAGGGCGACTTTTCACCCAAAATAGTAGAGGGCATCCGATTTATAAGATAACATGTTGTCATCAAAGCATCTCCCCAGAATGAATGAGGAGCCCGACTCTGTATGAGGAGAGTTCTGGTGATATCCAAAAGATGAAAAATTGAGACAATTGTGTATTACAAAACTCAAGAGCATTATCTGGACAAATATATTTTGTAGAGGCAGAGAAAATATTCTTTATTTCAACCACAAAGTTCTGAATCAATGTACTGGCCTCAGACGTATGTTCTAACAAAAAATGCAAGACAATCTGAAAAAATCATCAACACAAACCAAATAGTACATGTGCCCCTGATGGTCAGGTATACGACTAGGACCCCACATATCTAGACGAAATAACTCAATCAGACTCTAACTACTACGACCTTGACGACTTGGAAAGCTGGACCGATGATTCTTTCCAAGTTGACATGGTTGATACTGGAAGCTGGACTTGTTAAAGATGCCATGTATATGGAGAAATCGACTCTACAAAAAGAGAAGTGGCACCAACAAAAGGAGACTGGGTCAACCTGTACAGCCCTCCATGTTCACGACCACATCCAATCACCCTACCCATGAGTATCCTGAAAAACAAGGGAACTTCAGTCAAATATAACACGACAATGTATATCCTTTGTAATTTGATAGAGAAATAGTAAATTCATGGAGAAGACAGATGCATGAGGAATAATATGTAATCGTATAGAGGGGAGTCAAATGAACCTCCCCCTGTCCAGTAATAGGGGAATGTGTCCCATCTGCAATCACCACTGGTCTTTTGTGTTGGACTATAAGTACCAAACTGCAAGAGATCTTCGCATAGATGATGTGAAACTCCAGACCATTATCCATTCTAAAAGATCTGATCTAGAGCGACCAATAAATGTATGAGTAATACCTGAAGTACTAATAGAGGTAGAGGCTGCAATATCTGGAGAATCGGTACTAGAGGGTCTTGCGACTGGTGGCATGATCTCCATCAGACGAGCAATGAAGTCATTGTAACGATGATCGGTGAGACCAAGAGCGATCTTTGAAGGGAGTCGTTTAAAGTAAAACCAACCCACATATCACGGAAGCGTGAAGATCGTATCGTATGCGATCTAGGTCAACTAGTCATACTAATTGACGGTGCAACTGAATAATAAATTTTTTCAATGAAACCACATGACATGGGAACCATTCCCATGTCATTTCATCTTGATCACAGGAGTTTAAGCTTACCTTTTGAAGCGTGGTTATAATCTCAATTGACTCTAAATGAAGAAGCCTCCTGACTCAAGTTCGATCCGACGAAAGTGCACTTGCGGGTGCGTTGATGAGACACTTGCTTCTTACAATCCTAGGCAATGATCCAAGCTAGGAACCTTCTGATTTCGTCTTACGAAATCTGTCGTCTTCTTCATGAGCACGAAGTACTAAAGGAGATGAAGTTCCTTTAAGTAATTGATCCGACAACATGATGATATCGCAATAAGCGTGCGATTAAATTCTCAATCCAAAATCTTGCATCTGATAAGAGGTGCTCCGTTTTTCTTTTTGCTCAGGAGGTTGCTGATGGCTTTCACAGTGGTCATGGTCGGAATTTGTTTCTCAGTTTTCTTGCGTTTGTTCTACTTGTGCTGACGCTTTGATGTACATGCCTCTTTTAAACCTTTCTTCACAGTTGGTGTGTATTCCATGGCCTTTTAGAGTGCCACCTCAAGAAAAATGTTCGCAGAAACTCTACCACTCTAGGATCAGTTAAAGATGTTTTTAATTTTTTAATAATCTTGTTTTATTCAAGGCATTCGAAAAAGAATTGAAAATTGAATCAACATTTTTATTCATATTAGACTCATCATTAAAAATGGATAATCAGAATTAGCTATACAATGTTATCCATTACGGAAGGAAAAGAAAAAATTTCACAAGTTGCTTCGTCGGATGAAGAAGGATCTGCAACAAGTGCGCTTTCCTCACCTCTAATGGACCGCACTTCCACTTAGAGGGCAAGACAAAAGGGTCTCTCAGGAGACTTCCTCACCGCTTGTGTTTTGGTTACTGTCGCTACATCGAAATCATCTCAGTTGTAGTTTTGTTTCAATTTCTATTGTATTTCTCTTCTGTATATTTGGGATACATGTATACACTTTCAGTTTCTTTTATTACATGTTGTATATAGTTATCAAAATTAATGCAATGCATTTTGGTGGCCCTTCTTATTGCTTCTGTGGTTGTTACATAATATAACTGGTAAGGATGTGCCGGTTGCGTCTCTTGATAACCATGTCTCCAACCTTGGAAATGTGGTGGAGACTGAAACTGGAGACGGTGTCCGTGTTGGTGTTGATATGGTCTGCCTCCTTAAGATTGGATAAATAGCCTCGTAGCGGCCTGGGAACCCAACTGAGATGGCCCTAGAGGATGGGTCTCGCTGTGCTCCTGGTTGCTCCAAATGTCGTTCACCTCCTGAATCCGAGGTGGAGGTGGAAACTAGATTGTAAATAAGTCTCTGGATTGTACAACACCATATATGCAGGATTCTGTTGCTGCGGTCCGTGATCTGGAGTATGCTCATAACATGCGTGTTAAATCGCAGGGAACATTTCGAAACTCTACGATGAAAAAAGAAGTATGCTCTGGTGAAGCACTCGAACTCTGACAAGAATGAATCGTGCTGACCATCAACTCCAAATGCTTGGTGATTTCATCCAACTTATCCAGTTGTTTTGTCCTCTATTCGATCACATTTATTTTTTCATGATCTCGTGATCGCTTTTTAATGATATCTACTTTAGATAGGTGATTTCCAATAATGCTCAAGTCAGAGCTATCAATCCTATCCACATCATGAGATGTTGCCATGTTGACGGTCTTGGGAGGAAGTAAAGAAGGGTGTTTTTGAAATGTGTGGGAAGATGATTACGTTGCTGAGCTCTCTGCCATTTCTTCAAAGATTTGTCATAATGTATCCTCGTCCTTATCGAAGTGTGAACTCCCACAATCGATATCAACTAATTTTTGATTTTTAGACTTCAAACCCCTAAATAAATTTTGCGCTAAGCTTGTCTTTGGAATATCATGATGGGAGCGCTTTTCTGTTAAGTTTTTGAATCGTTCCCACGCCTCGTGAATAGGCTCATGGGACTTATGGGAGAAGTTGTATATGAGTGACCACATCTGATTCAACTGTCCCAAGGAATAATATTAGTTTAGAAAAACTGATCTCAGCTCTTCCTAGGACATCACCACCTTTCCTAAATGATTATTCCAATACAATTCCTTATCCATTAGGTTGAAGGGAAAGACGGTCATCTTTACTACCTCTAACGGGAAAGACGGTCATCTTTACTACCTCTAACGGGATGTTATGCTGATGCATTATGCTATATATGCAGTCGAATTGCTGTAGATGAATGTATGGTTCTTAGTTGTATATCCATGGAATATAGGGAGAAGAGGAAGTAGCTTAGGCTTCAGCTCAAAGTGATCGTGAACCACGGGAATATGAATCTAATTAATCGTTTGTCCCGCTCCTGGGTTGTAGGCCTCTCTAAGCGTCTGCTTGTGCTCAACTTGGCTCTGCTTGACATTTCCTCGGTTCTTCTTAGGATTTCCCTCATTCCCACCTTCTCTTTCTTGATCCTCCTATCTGATGTTTCTGTCGTCTCTCATCTCCAAGATAATGTCTCTCAATCCGTTCTAAATGTTGTTCTGCTCTATAAATTGAGCCTGGATAGCCTGAATGGTTAGCAACATCGTGTTGTTGATCTTGGTCTGGTCAATCACAGGTCCGTTGCCCTTAGGTGCCATCGAGTCCTCAGTGTCTGAATTAGTCTCTGAAAGTGAAAGGCACTTGATCAGTCATCAGAAATGAAGAAATATCAAAAGACAACTTGAGATGAGAATCCGTCTCGAACAACAGTTTTATTAGTGATAGATATGGCGTGAAAGAAAGAAAAAGAGAATTCGAGAAGCGATTCTTCCTGAAGAAGTAAAGACAAGAGAATTGGAGAGTAAAGAGATAGTTTCGCAAACTCCGAACAGAAAATACTCCAATACGATATCTTCGAAATAAGAGGAATGATGCGAGAACATGGAAGTCAAATCAAGGAAGGAAGAATGAGAAGAAAGGTACAAAGTGTGCAGATGGATTTTGACCGAATCAAAACTAGCAAGCAAAACACGATAGCAAATTGATTCACCAACTCAGCTCGTGAAACCATAAAGGTTCGGTTAATTATCTTGGTTGATTTAATGTTTTTTCAAGCAAGTCTTATCAAACTTAGCGTAATGCTAATCCTATAGGCGAGTGAGTACTACCAAACAATCATTTTGTACTTTCCAGTTTCCACAACCTTTGTAATATGTAGCATGTACTTTTTTACGGTCTTTGATATCGTATCTGGGCCCACTGGTCAACCGGAAAATGGGGGAGGGGGGGTAGGAAGTTGACATGACGTATCAAATACTTCAGTTCCCCAAAGGGTTCTCGGACGTGGTATGTTGAGACAAGGACCCGCCATCACAATTCCTCTATGCTCAGTACTTTCAGATCAAATCCGCAAGTGAAATCGATCTATTCGCCCACGTACGATAGAAGTGCCAATATTTTATGAACCCACGTGGTAAGCAAGGCAGTACTCAGGCTGGGATTTGGGCTCTATCTTAAGAGACTCCTCACCAAGTCTAAAAGGTACTTGCATACATTGTGGGTGTTATGAACCCATACAATTTTGTCTGTTAAAGGTTTTAATTATGGTAGGAAGTTGACATGATGTATCAAATACTTCCCCCAAAGGGTACTCGGACGTGGTATAATGAGACATGGATCGGCCATCACAATTCCTCTATGCTCAATATTTCAGATCAAATCTGCAAGTGAAATTGACCTACTCACCCACCTACGATAGAAGCACCAATACTTTATGAACCCACGTGGTAAGCAAGGCAATACTCAGGCTGGGATTTGGGCTTTATCTTAAGATCATACCTCACTAAGTCTAAAAGGTACTTGCATAGATTGTGGGTGTTATGAACCCAATAAAATTATGTCTGTTAAAGGTTTTAATGGTCAAAGTTATTTAGAAGTCCTTTTTTTATTTTTTGGTGTTTTCACTTTTTTGAGTATTTTTCAGATAAAGCCACCTAACGAATTTTCCATTTTGCTTTTATCTTAAATCCAATAAAACTGGGAAGGAAAATGGAAAAACCGATGTGCGGGAAAATATGAATGCGAATGCAAGAGTTAGGATTGCATACCTTTCTCCAACAATCTACGTGCAAAATGATCCAATCCTGAATTTTAAACTAATCTATATGATTCAACCAGAACCCCCTAAATAGGAATTTCTATTAACATGAAGAATCGATTTATCCGACTAAGTCCGAATCGAATGATCTATAGGGACATATATTCTATTAGGGTTTTTTGACCTAATTATTACCGGGATCACCAATAAAAATACTAAAGCTAGGGACTCAAGCACAAAAATCAAAATAAAAGAAACTCCGAGAAACCTAAATCACAGGAATCGAAGAGAAAAAAATGAGAAAAATAGGGAGGAAGAAGATAGAAATCGAGAAAATCGTGAAAAAGATGGTGAGGTCCCCCCAAGTGCACTGACACTTGATGAAACATACCTCTAAAAGAATAAGTGTCTCTGGTATCTACAAGCCATGATGAACATAGTGGGCCCCTTCTACTAATGCGAAATAAAATCCTAACTAACACTTTTTCACAAAAAATAAAAATAAAAATAGGAAAAATAAAATCCTAACTAACACCTTTTGCTCCTCGTCTCCTGCTCCTTTCCTACTCTCTCCTACCGATCGGTCAAGAACGATTGTCCTCAGCCTCACTCAGTTGCGTTAGCTCTTCTAAGATCGCCTCCCTCGCTCGTCAGGTTCTCGCAACAAAGATGAAACACGAAATGTGTTAAAACCGTTTTCATGAATAAAACGAAAGTAACAAAAGAGATAAGAGAAATAGAAAACAAACAAGCAGAAAAGAAAGAAGACAAACTAACTATCCTCATCATGCCTCCTCGGCAACGATGCCATTTGATTTGTGCAAGAAATTTATCGAGAATTTTAATTAAGTAATGAAAGTAAAGTGTCGATGCAACCCAACAAATTATCAAATAAAAAATTATTCTAAGTGAATGAGGTGTGCTTTTTATTTAGCCTGGTATAACATACAAGGTCGAACTTAGGGATGCTATGAATAATTGAGGGTGATTAATTATTTCTAATTAATACTTTTAATTTATTTTCCTTTTCTAATCTTTATGTCCAATTGTAAGAACTACATCTTGATCATGGATCGAATCCACGATACTGGTTATGATTGAGTATATATTTGAGTGGGTTTAATGAGGGTTATGTGAAGTAAGATAATTTGCATAGATATACTTTTTACTTTGATTAAAATTATTATCATTTTAAATCAAAGTTGTCTGACTTTTTATTACCTTTAAAGTCCAATCCCTTTCGAACTTTCAAAGCATGAGATATGCTAACCAAAGTACCTCAAGTAAGATCTAGATCTCCCTTCCGCCTTTGTCACACCCTAATAATATGAGAAAATGCTACTCGAGCGAAGGCAACATGAACTCTTTCCGCCTTGCAAGTCCAACTTGCATTTCTCAATTCGGTCTTTGACACTGGAGCCCATCACCCTTAAGGTGATGTTGATCCGTTGTCATCTGAGTCAACCATCAATAGGAATAGACCTCGCTATGCGCAATCGAATACCACCTCAAATATATGTGGAATAACATTGGGGTTACTACGCATACAACCTTACTTTTTCGAGAAGCAAAGAGCCCGATCCATGTGCGCTTGTTCGTCGGAGTTATGACTAAGCATCTTCGTCGTATAATCCATGGCAACAGAATCCTTTGTCTTGACGGGAGACCATGGATATTATCTTATGATCCTCCCTATCTCATTCAAATTTTGATTAATCATTTAGAATCATATTTTATGATTTGCCCTTCAAAGGGATTTCTAGTCTTATTAATTATAGGCCATGTATTTTAATTGGATTACATTAATTTAATCACATTAAATTAATCTTCAATCCAATGCAACCAACAAACAATTTAATTTTCTTGATATTACTATATAGTATACACTCTCATATAGTACAAATTAAGTATTCCAATTAGTTGTTAAAGTACGTACTAACCGCGCATCATCTTATACTTCCTTGAAACAGATCCGACTAGATGCTCTAGTTATGCTGTAGGATGCATTTCCTTGACATGCAAGGTGCTGATTATGAAACTAAGCTAGCATACCCGATCTTGACGCTATCTCCATTCCAATTCAGAACAACACCATAAGATTTATTTGTACTAAGAGGTTTAATCGATCATATGCAACTGATGACAGGCACGATACCATATAATTATCCCTCAGAAATTTAAGCATCTTAAAACATTTGTAATGATCCTAAATTTCTAGTCATATCAAGCAGTCAAGTTGTTTGGTTTGGAAATGGTTGAACTACAACAATTGTAGTTTGCAATGTAGGGTTTGTTATGAAATAATCATTCAATCAAATTGTTGTTTGTCAATTATTTCTATATATAAGTGATACAACAGTTAATCAAAGTAAATTCAGAATTTCCGTGATTTATTTGTAATGATAAACATATTAAAAAACGTCATTAAGATGATCCAATCATCTTCCAACCCATTCTCACTAAATATCACCTATCTAGGGCAAATGGAGCCGGAAGCGTACAAAATAAATTCGAATAGTTTGCTGGTTTAATTCTTAACATATTTAATGTGTTTCTAACGTCTTTCATGATAGGAAAACAATAACTAAAAATCGTTTAGTTTACAGATCCGAGTTTACATGCAAAAACAACACTGTGGGAGCTTATTGATTTTACAATGATGCACATTTGATGCCAACAATTGACGGATCTTTTGGAAACATATTTAAACATTCTAAATACATTTAAGTACCCAAAAGAATCGTTTAAACAAGGAACAAACAATAGCTTTTTCATATGTGCAAAAAAATTATACGAAAACAACAAGTCCGTACGCATATGATATCCAAAACTTTGTTCCACTAGGATTTGGATCGCACCCAAGACCTTTGACCAAGGCTCTGATACCCTTTGAAGGAAGTTGATTTAAATAAAAACGACTCGCGCATCACAGAAGCATGGAGATCATATCATATGCGATCTAGGTCAACTAGTTATACTAGTCGACAGAGCAACGTAATAATAATTTTTTTGATGATATCTCATGACATGGGAACCATTCCCATGTCATTTCATCTTGTTCACAAGAGTTTACCCTTACTTCTTGTTGTGTAATTGTGATCTCTATAGCCTCTAAACAAAGAGGCCTCCTGACTCAAGTTCGATCTGAGGAGAGTGCACTTGTGAGTGCGTTGATGAGTCACGTGCTTCCCACAATCCCAACCACTAATCCAAGATAGGAACCTCATGATTTCGTCTTACGAAATCCATCGTCCTCTTCACGAGCACAAACCACCGAAGGAGAGGAAGTTCCTCAATCAGTTGATCTGACAACACGGCAGTAGCGTGACAACAATTTCAATCTCCACAACCCTGAGAGGAGATGACCAAGGTTTGGAAATGATGGTGTAGACATGTGGTGTAGAGAGAGTGAGATGCAATTATTGCATTTCCTTTAAAAATGCAAGGGTTAACCTTTCTTTTATAAAAAAAATTGGATGTCAATGGATCCCAATCTTGTACGCATATAATCAATGGTGTAGATTAATTTATGCTTTCTCAATTAATGTTTGGTTTTTTTGTTGTAATAATTTACAACAAATCTTAAAAGAAATAAATAAGCTGAAGACATTTTTCAACAAATTGATTTCAATTAAAATCAATTTAATTCATGAACAAAAGAAGAGTCTCTTTCCATGAAAGAAGAAAGGAGATAGCTTCCTTCCCTTTTTTCCATGGGTGGCGTCTGTTGAGAGTTTTATGTTCATGTATTTATTTATCACTCCTTATTTTGTTTGTCCTCTTTATGTAATTTTCCCATGGCCTCTCAACTTTACATAAGAGAGCCATAGGGCACCACAAAATAATAAGTTCTTTTCTTTAACATGGTATTAGAGTGACGGTCCTAGACCAAAGCACTGAAACCCTAACCCTAGCCCTACCCACCTGCCCCCTTCTCTCTTTCATCTCTCGGCGTCACCCCTCTCTCTATCTAAGCACTGCCGCCCCTCCCCTCTCTCCCAAGATTGCCACCGATCAACAAGGGGGTTGTTTCTTGTTGCAGGTGTATTAGGGCCTCCAGGGGGCCAGATTCCTCAGTTTGTGTGCAGTTTTGACGTCGTACATGGTCTGATTTTGCTCTGAAATAGTAAAATCAGACCACTGCAGTCAACTCTCACGCCTGCATAAGATGAAAATAGTAAGGGAATGGTTGTGGATTGAGTCTACACCCATAATCATCTCCCTAATGTACGCGTAGACACATTTTCCTTCCTCTGCCTACGATTTCATCATGTCCTCGTTAGGCAATATGTTAGAAAGTTGCATTGATGTTACATCCACATGTGCTTTCAAAGGTCCCACACCCATTGTCAAGATGGATAATTCATAATTTATTTTGCAACTAAAAATTCAAAAAAAATCATCATATTTCACATTCTGGTCAAGTTTGAGGATTTTTGGACTTAATTTGATAGTAATTTACATTGTAGTCTCTAACCTTATTCCAAATTGCATTTTGCTCATTTATTGCATTTAAAAATACCAAAAAATGCCTCTTTGAAAACTTTATTTCGCGATTGACTAAAAACCAACCTAAGGAGATAGTGACCTCCCTGAGTTCGACCTTGGGCTTGCCCAATTAAAAAAAATTGTCTGCTTGTTTTTAATTGAAAAATAATATTTCATTTTTTGATTATCTGCATGTAGCGAACATCATTTAGTAGTTAATTTGATTAAATTAAAACGGTAATTCTCGTGTTTATCAGATGGCATCTTGTCGGGGAGGCACTGCTTCGGTTAATTTTTAGAAAATCTTGATTTTTAGGTTTTCCAATCCCCGTGTAGTCTAACCCCTGGTTCATCTTATGTACATTTCTCTATTTATTTTCCAACATTTTTTTGCTTTATTAAATCTATCTCTCTGACCATCATCTTGTCTTTGTGGGAGGGACCCGTCGCGAGTGAACAACCTCTTAGCTGAGCAACTCAGGAGCTTTAGAGGCCGACATTTTATGGGAAAATAGACAACTGAAGGAATCACATAAATTTAAGATTGAGTTGAGTGGTGAGAGAGTAGAGTCCTTAGGATTTTATTTCTGCATTTTATTTTATTACAAAATTTCTGTGGATTCCGTTCGGAATCTCACATGTGTAATTGGACTTGGACATTATTTTGTAGTGTGTCAGGCATGTTTCACTCTTCAGTGAGTGTGGGGCCCGACTTGAGTGGTGAAATTTGGATATGAACCCGACTATTTAATTGCAAGTCGTATGTGTCAATCGTAGTTTAGGCCACACATCTTGGGAGAATCACATCTTCTGAGATTTCTAAAGATACGCACATAGCAACATACAACTTAGCCAAATCAAAATCAATTCTTTCCTGCTAAAAGTATATTGCTTAGGTGTGGTTTTCTTGATCTGTATGCAATTAGTGTAAAAATTTGAAAAATTCTGTTTTGCATAATGCATGGAAGGTGATGAGATTCATTGTAAGTATACCTTCTTCTGAGCATGCATCATCGTTTTACGTTTGCATTCTAATTTTCGACTCCTCCCTTGTTTTATAACTTAGGATTTAAAAGGAAATTGGGACTTAACGGTAGATGTGTTTGTGTGCTCAGATTAAACTTTAAGTGACAACCTAATTTAAAATAGTGACTGAATTGAGCAGGCCGATTAAACAAAATTTGATTAAAAAGAACCTTATTTTACGGGTGCATACACATTACGAGTTGGGGGTGATGCAATTCATGAGTTTATTGCAGAGCCATGGAAAGAAGCACATCCTTACACAGGATGAGCCGGAGGACAAGATGAGAATCTATGCCTCATTGGAGGCAGATGATGTCTATGCTCGAGTATGGCTATCTGGAACCATGTCTGTGGAGATAGCAAATGACATATTGAGCCAATCAATTGCGAAGGCCGTGTGGGACATCCTCGCTACTACATATTCTCAAGTGAGGAATGTGATTTGTCAAGATTTGGTTCTTTGTTCTTGAAGATTTTTTGTTCATGTTTTTAGGGTTTTCTAAAACCCTAAAATCTGCAAGCCAATGTTGTCATGTTCAGTTGCGAGCTCTATAGATCAATCAACATGTTTGAAAAGTTTAGGGTTTCTTTTTTGAAACCCAAATTTTGTGCAACTCCAATATTTGGAAAGTTTAGGGTTCCAGCCATGACGAGCCTCATTTTGGTCCCCGTGCAACATATCTGATGTGTGTTATATCCAGTCGTATTCTTTCATCTCTCAAGCGACGATGACAACAGAATTCCAGCCATCTGAAGTCGCGGCCTCATCACCTCTCCATGAATGATTCTCAAAGCACACATCCAATAGCAACCTCACGCATTGTTTGCTATCGCACGAGGGTAAAAAAAGGGCTAAGGCATCGTTGCTCCAGGCGGAGTCTCCTCAAGAGGTGATGGTCGCATCCCCAACTCTCTAAGAGGCCAACACCTTCTCACGCACCCCTTCCTTGCAACTTATCCAGGCGGAGGTTGTTACCTCCCACATCCCAGGCGGCGGACCTCCAGGAACCTCTCCCTCACGCATCCCCTCTCTACTTCCAGGCGGAGCCTCCTCTCCATGCGGCAAGTGGCTGCGATCCTCCACCGCGACACGCCTCTCCAGGAATCCTGATCTTATCTCTAAGCTCCAGGCGACAGTCTTCCAAGTGGTGACATGCACACCCCCAACTCGAGCGGTGGTGATGTTGCTTCTCCTCCTAGGTGGTGGTGCTCTTCCCCTAAGAGGCGACGACAAAGAAGTAAGGGCCCATAGCGGCAGCGGTCTCTTGATATTAGGTTTCTCACGATGGGAACCCTATTCTTTCCCTCGGCTCGTGCAGAAAAAGGGATCGATGGTTCTCTTTTATTTTTTAGAAAAGGGGGAAAGTGGGGGTTGCATTAAAAAAAGGAGTGCCTCTTTTTAGGCCCAACGGGCCTCTTTTGTAAAAAAAAAGGGGGTTGCAGCATCAATAAAAAGGAAGAAAAAAGGGGGTATGTTTGCAAAAAAATGTGATTTGAGAAAATAGGTGCGTATAAAAAATTCATAGCCTTAAAAAAAGGAAGACAAATATATTAAAAAATGGAAGAAGAAATAGCTAAGAAAAAATTGCAAAAAAAAGTGGGGGAAAGGAAAGTCGTAAAAAGATTGAGCAGTTTATCTAAAAAAAAGATTTAAAAAAATTTGAAAGGAAAAGTCGGGATAAATGTAAACGGCTTATGTGATTCATGTTTTCTCCATTCCCACCTTCTCCCAACTTTGTCGATGCCATTGTTTTCTGACAAATATGGGAGAAAGGGTGAGTATCATATAGAGTTACAGGTCGGATTGAGATTCTCTAAGCCAACCAGTTGTTCAAACTATACAGTTCTTCAGATTTTAGACTCGACGATCAGATTTTGAGTCTTCAGTTTGATTTGCACATGTTTACGATCATCAGTTCAGAGGTCCCCATCTTTCTGATTTTTCGGTTCTTGGTTTTCATGTGTTCGATAGGGACTTCAGAGTAGAGTCACATTCCTTATGTCATGTGGGCTAAGGTTTTGATGTGTTTTCATAGAGACTCCAAGGTAGAGATCCCATTCTCTGCGCCAGTATGGAAGAGACTCAGTTCTCCGAGGAGGATATTTTTCAGACTCCATTCTCCAGCAACCGTGAACTCCGACAAGGATGTCTCCAGGACTTTTCAGTTCGGCCCTTTCAGAGATGGAGCAGTTGTCCACATGATTTGGCAGGCCAGTGTTCTCCAAGTGGAGACTCATTTTCAGTTGCAGTGACTCTGGCAGGCACAGTACAGAACACATGCTCTTTGACGAAGAAACTCAGTTTAACTCGCACTCCATCCCGTGTATTCTTCCTCACCTGCATGGCATGAGAAGCAACATCCTCGACAACAGTCGACAATTGTGTTTGCGTTGAGTTGATATTGTTCATAGTGCATTGTAGTGTGTGTTTGAGATTTCTTTCTGTTTGTCCAAGATGAGCATTGCATGCTCCAACTTGAGGGGGAGTGTTGGAGTATATGTTTTACGTGTCACTTATTTTGTAGATGGGTAAATGGATCACTCGAGGATCCATTTACCACAAGTTGTTTAGTCCAACATCGACCGTCTCTGGGATGTGGAGACTCAGTGAGGGCTATATAAGAAACCCCTCACCCTCTTGTAACAGAGAAAGTGCCATGCAACATTGGCCCTTTGAGGCCTTCTTTCGTGGTTTTATCCCGCTACTTAGGGAGTAGGGTTACATTTTAAAATCCCGCTTTCTTCATTGTTCATTATTCTTTATTTCTGATATGCTTCCGCATTCAAGTTTCCTAATATATAGCATTACAGGAGTTATGATTGCATGCGACGATTATGTGCGTCAATAGAGCCACTTGTACACAAGTTCGGGGCAATATTTTGGTAACATGTTGTACGAAAAGGACTCTTAATATGCAAATTTTATTCATAAATCCAAGAACTGCTGCCAAATAGTTACAGGGGCGTCATATCGAGCAATGTAGAACAAAACCCTAGACGTGGTGGGACTGAAAGCGCTAAAATGAGGTTTGTTAACATCCAAACATCTCACTCATTTCACACTCTCCAAAACCAACAAATTAATTGAGGTGCCATGTTTGTGGATCTAAAGCCAAAACCAAAATCAAGCATTTTTATATGTTAAATCTATTCCATGAATGGATTCCCTATCTCCGAACATCTTCTAATTTGGATCATACTTGTGTGTGGATCTATTTAAGCTGCATCAATTTTGGAGTTTCCTTGCTTGCTCTTGTAATGCTTTTCTCGATTTCTATCACCTCCAAATGGGACATTCAGTGGCCTTCTTCTCACGTCTAAATCGCTTTTGACGTTTTCTTTACCTCTTCAAATTTTCTTTTTGTTATTTTTTTGTCCAATCTATTTATGTGGCCAGATTTCTGCGACTTGTATATGTCACAGGGGAAGACCAAAAAAACGTTGGAAGGTGACAATTAAAAAGAATGACCTACGCTGGAGACAACTCATCCAGACGGTGGCTATTAAAACAGCTAAATGTTAAATCTTTGCTTCTAATAACAGACATTTGGTGACTATTAAGACAGCTAAATGATAGAAAGTGACCACTGGTATGGCCCGAAATTATCACACCAAAATTTTCCAAATCCGTTTGACAAGGGAGAGCTATAGCAAGAACGAGTGCTAGCAATTTCACCGAGGGAAACGTGTTGATGCACTTATCCTCTTGTGGAGTTTTGTCAATGATGCAAACCGATAGAGGATTCTTTGGGCATGCTAAGGAGTCATCTCCCAGTAGTTTCATGTTCGTGCTTTGTTTCTTCTCATATTTTCTGTCGGTTCTTGATTGTCACCTCCCACTATAGATTAGTTTCTTGTTCGTGCTTTGTTTCTTCTCATGTTTTCTGTCAGTTCTTGATCACATGATTCACATGCATATGGTACAGTTCTCATCAGCACTTATTTTTGTAATAGTGACTTTCTTTTCCTCTGACAGGTCATGAGTCGGCACTCTTGGAAAAATCAAGCGACTCAATCAAGAATCAAGTATTTTACTCAAGTGAAGGCTCGTCCACCAACATTTGTTGCCTTTGTAAAAGGCAAGAAGCAACTATCAAGCACCGACATACGGTTCCTGACAAAGTCCCTCAAGGAAGATTTTGAATTGGGAGGGATCCCAATTCGAATCATGCAGAGGTTTGTTGTTAAAAATACAGCAAATATTGACAGAACCATAAGCGAAAGATCTGTCATTAGAAAAGCAGCAAATAGTGACAGCTCCGTTGCCCTTTCATCAAAATCTGTCAGGACCAATTCAACTCAACGAACTAGAGCACCTGAAATTGTTAGTTCATGATGAACCAGCAACAATGGATGCTGCAACATAGACGGTATCTTTGATTAAGATGTTTGGTTTCCAGCACCCAGGGATGTTCTTGTGGAGAATATCTTTCTACTTCTGGGTATTTTGATATCTAGTGGCATCTATGCAAGAAGGATCTGCCATAGTCCCTGCTCTGAAGGCTTATTCTGGTTGGTGGCTCTTGTCTCCCTTTTCTGGATAAAGTATAATTTTATTAGGCCCTTTTTTCCATCTCATCCTTGAAATTATGCAAGTCTATCACATGAAAACAAATTCTGATCTGACCCGCTTATCCCAAGTAGGTTCATGCTATTGGTAACGTATACCAACTTCAAAAATTCTGTACATATGTATCTGGTTCTGTCAGTGCTGGTAGGTACTCTCTCGCATGGGAGCTGGTGATGGTATCATAATAGCTCTAAGTCATGCTTTTAAGAATGTCTTCCTGGACAGTTTTTGTTATTAGTAGGGAATTTCGCTAACATACTGGAGACAAATCTGATTTGCAATTTGTATGACGGCTGTTCGCAACATATTGTTTGTCTCACAGATATGCTATTGGTTGGATGTTATTATTTAATGTGACCATTGCTTTATACATTATTCACCAAATTATAATCCCGTGTCAGTGCCTTGGTATATGTTTTTGGATGTTTTGATTTGCAAGGATGAACACAGCAGCTGTGATGTTGCCGTTTATGGCAACTTAATTTCCAATATTGTTTAGTTGGTTATTCTTATCAGATATATTATGGTGCAGGGATGAAGGCAACACATGTGTTAATGGTTTTGGACGTTAATGATCCGTACTGTTTCGATGCAATATCTTTTTTGTAGTCGTTTCTTTGCAAGTCTAGCTTGGCTGTAGATATTTACAGATTTTCTTTATTTGCACCTTTTGGTTGGTCCTTATTTTTATGGCATGATTTTGTTTGATAAGAGTTGTATTTTTTTGAAAGTTTGTTTTGCAGATATATGTTCCTTTTAGACGGGATGAACTCTATTGTGGGAATGGTCTATGATGACATTGATAAAAGGTAATTTGTTTTAACGGTATCCTTGACAGATTGTTTGCATATTCGAGGTAGATTGTCATCTTGATGACATTGCAGTTATTTTTATGACTTTCTACTGAAAACCTTTTTCTAAAGGGTACACCTACTTATATGTATGTTCGAACAAATGATTATTCACTTCACTATCTTTGGTATTTCATTATATATATGAGAATAGGGAAGCTGTTACAAGTAGCAGCCAGGTTGGCTGTTCACCCGATCTGTACCGTTCATCGCGGTCCAGATCAGCTGTCTGATTATAATAGATGCAATCTTGGGTCTTCCCCCTCCCTCTCCAATCCCCACTCGACGCCCGCCCCCTCCCCCTCACAATCTCGCACCCTACCTCCAGTCCCCACCTGACGCCAGCCCGCCCTTCCCTCCCCATCTCGCACCCTACCTCCGGCAGCTGCTCTCCCTTCGCATGCACCTCTTCCCTCCCCGTGCGTGTTCTTACGACCTCAACCCTTGCTCTAATCGCGACCCCTCCACCTCCTCTTCCGCTGGCGTGTGCTCCCCATCACCACCCCTCCTCCGAGCTCCATCCCTCTGCTGACTCTCCAATGATTCATGGAGCCCTCCAACGATATATACCCTCTTGCACCGGTCCTTTCCCATGCCCTCCAGTTTGCACCTTCCCTTCACCATGCTTGCCCTCCAACACCTCCTTCCTGTGACAGTCACTCCCCTTGTCGTGCGATTCCTCACACACTGCGAGCCCACCCATCCCTGTACAATGCCATGGCTGGCACATTGCAGGTTCGTAACATCCCCTGCTCCATCATTTGATTTTGTCACTGTTGTCCCATAATCGTAAAGTCTGGTCGTTTTGGAGGTCCACATTGACGTAGTAAAATCCTATTAACTTCATTGAATGGTGAACATGTATGATAAATGTGACAGAACATAATAACGCAGCATGTATAATGAGTCGTTACATCATTAGTGAACATATAAACAAATAATTTAACGATTGTTATGAGTTTACAGAGCATAGTATCTACATTGAATGTCATTTTTATGACATTAATCTATCATTAATCATAATTTGGTGAAGAATTCTCTATTTGTTGTCTATCCCTGAAAATTAGTTGACTTAAAAATTTGCAAACACGTGTGTCATTCAGTGTAGAAGGCAAGGATGATAACTCGAATATAGACGATGACAGCGGTTTGGACAGTTGCTCGCACTATGATGAAGATGCTTGTGATGCTATGTCTAATGAGAATTCACATGTGGATGAGGATGTTGATACATTTGAGAAGCCTTTCATTGGAATGCAAATTGTTTCGGAAGATGACGCATTGAAATTCTACAATCTATATGCAAAGAAAATTGGTTTTTCGATACGTAAGAATTTGTTGCGAAGATCTTCAAAAACCAACCTCGTAATAGCTCGAAAAATTGTTTGTTCGAAACAGAGATACAAAGATCTCAATGACAAGCGACGTGTGGGACACGAGGTCAAAAGAAGACGTGATGTTCGAGAAGGATGTGAAGCGCACATATTTGTTTGTGAAAACGATGAAGGGTGTTGGGTTGTAAGAGAGTTTCATGAAGAACACAATCATAATTTAGCAAGTCCATCGAAAGTTGCAAGGCTTCGATCTCACAGAATTGTATCTTCTTCTGCAAGAAGTCTCATAAATACTTGCACACTTGTGGTTTATCTGGCTCCAAAATTTCCTCTGTTCTTGGTGCTTTGGTGAGCAACATATTAGCAGTCAAGTTTGCAGAGACCAAATTAAACGGGATCGCAAAAATAATATTGGAAAGGAATGCATGTCAATTGTGAGGTTTTTTGAGCAAAAAGTGAAAATTGATTTTGACTTTTTTTAGAGTGGAAATTGATGCGGATCGCATGGTTAGAAGCGTCTTTTGGGCCGATGGTAGGTCACGGAGTTCGTACATGACTTTTGGTGACGTCTTGGTGTTTGATACAAACTATCGTACAAATAAATTTTCAATGCCTTGTGCACCCTTCATTGGCATGAATCACCACCCGCAGTCGACATTATTTGGGTGTGCACTATTGGGAGATGAGATGACAGAAACATTTATGTGGTTGTTTAACACTTGGTCGGCATGCATGCATGGAAAGATGCCTACTTCAATAATAACTGAACAAGATCCTGTTATGAGAGAAGCTATCTCATTAGTATTCCCCACTACCACACATAGATTTTGTAGTTGGCATATCAAGAAGAATGCCTTGATCCACTTGCATCAGCTACGGAGCAACAAGGTGTTTGAACACGATTGCAACAATTGAATTTTCAAGTCTGAATCACACGAAGAGTTCGAGAGTAAATGGACACATTTGCAATATACATACACTATATCACCTGGAAGTTGCTTGGAAAAAAATGTTTAATATACACCAACATTGGATCCCCGTATATTTGAAAGATGTATTTTTTGCAGGGATGTTGTCAAGTCAAAGATCAGAAAGTGTCTTTTTTCGATGGCTATGTGCATTCACAGACACCACTATCTGAATTTGTCCTTCAGTATGAGATGGCATTGGACTCTCGTCGAAATGCCGAAGAGAGTGAAGATTTCAAAGCATCCTCATCGAAAGCCATCTTGGTATCACAACATCCCATTGAATTACAAGCGTCCAAGTTTTACACTCCTGCAAATTTCAAATTGTTTCAAGAAGAATACAAGAAGACCATGAGTTGCCAATGTAAGAAGATATCGAGATTAGATGATGTAGCAATCTATGAGATTTACTTGCATGGAAACACGAACCGTAAGTATAGAGTTAATTTTCTTCTACAACAACTACTGGATCTTGTTCGTGCAAGAAGTTCAACCTGGAAGGAATTTTATGTTGTCAGTTTTTGTTCATTTTCAAGAAGAAAGGTGTTTGGTTGTTGCCACATACTTATTTGTTACATCGATGGTCGTTGAATGCAAGATTTCGCAAAAGTTACCAGGTAATATCCAATAGTAATGTAAACATGCCGACACTTGCAATGTTGTGGGGACTCCGCACAGAACTCAATGAACTATATGAGTTGGGGAGTTTAGATTGCAAAATCTTTGATGCCTCTAAGGAAATGATCCAAGTTGATCTAAGAGACTTAGGGCATTTCACGAAAATGATGCTCATGTTCCACCTCAATCCTCTCAAGAACCCATACCAAGCAATGACACACATGTGGCACATGATTTCATCAATATTCGTGACCCTCATCACGTAAAAGCTAAGGACGTCCCAAAAAGTCAGAGCGAATAAAATCTGGGATTGAAGCGTATTCTTCTCAAACCGAGGTCAAACAAAGGACTTGCCATCGATGTGGAGAGAAAGGTAACTATCAAACTACATGTAAAGCAGAGGTTAGGAAGCTGCTAGCTTTTACTCCAAATAGATGTCAAGCTTTTATTGTATGCTCATACTTACATTTATCAATTTTTAATTTGTAGCTGCCAAGTACGCAATAAGATATTGGGAAGCTCTCTTCCTGATATGAATCGAGAGGTGTTTCTCATGCGGATGTTAGAAGAGGTCTGATCTCAAATCAAGATCTGATGTTCTACGGGATGATGCACAGCTCTTATATGCTTTGTATCCAGCTTGTTCAAACTTTTGTCCAAGTGGTCGTGTATGGTGTACTTTATAGCCTCACTGCTCATAGTTCTTGCTTGGATCCTGATGCTCGGTTCTTTTTGGGATCTCACCTTTGACAAAGGGTGTCTCCTTTTCCTGTTTTGAAAATAACATAAGGCATTCTAACTTTTAATATTAGCGATTCGATGGAGTTGGAGATACAAATTGTTGGATTCTTGTAGTTGGATTTATGTCACGTTGGCGGAGGTTTTATATTTGGATTTAGTGGACTACCACTATTAAAATGGTCGTACATTTAGATGACTATTTGGAAATGTCGGCTCCCATATTAGCCGGTAACTACAGTTATTTCAGAAGAAAATGACTAATATTTGATTGAGAGAGTATCATACCAGTATAATATTAGCTTCTTGGTTTGCGTTGTGTGCAGCAATGCCAAGTTAAAATGTTTATAGGAAATAATGTTGTGAGTCAATAGAGTTGATTACCTATTTAAATCACAGTACTATATCCGTCACTTCAAATTAACACAATCGATTGGTCTTTCAAAGAATAATTTGTTGTCAAATCATATATTGACAGTACTGGTATTTCGATAGTTTCTGAAGCATGAGCATGAACAACCCAAAAGCATACCTCTCATGCGAACACCTGCATGCAACTATTTTCTACTCACATATCATGATTGTAAATTGGTTATGAATTTCCTTTGCTAGATATGGGATGGTATTTCTAAGCATGACCCCCACAAAAGCATACCTCTCGGTTATTTTTTTAATGTGAGTAGTCAGGTGCAATGGCAGTCAAGACAGTCGATGTGTCTTAAATTTTCACTCTATTTTCCAAGTGAAGGTTGAAGTGATGGCTCTACCTAGTTATGAAGAGAAAGAAGAGCAATTCATAGACAACAAAAATGCAGTGCCATAGAAACGAATTACTGTCTCAGCAAGGCTTCCTTTAGAGACAGTTGTATAAACCAAAAGATACATCATGACTAAAGAAACAACATCCATTACAAAATATCATGCACATTACATTTGGCAACAACATCCATTACAAAATACTGCATTGCATGAAACGTACGAGATTTTCTTACTCGATAGATGTCGAACGAAAGGTACCAAGACATAATAACATTAAATACATCTGACAATTCCATTACATGTTACATAAACTACTGACAATTACAATATATTTGAAATACAATTGCAAATATAACTGCAACGAGAACAATGTTCTTCAGTTTGCGAAACTCCATTTGCAAAAGCTTCATCTATTGTATTATGTCGGCTTGAAAGGTTGCCATTACATGCACCGGTGCTTAGTTTCTACAATTCATTGATTATGTAAAAGGTAATCGGATCAACTTCCCACTAATAAACATGATTGGCATCTTATGTCAGGACTAATGTGTTGCCAAATGCTTTCTGATCCCCCAAAATAATCATACACAATTATTGTTTCATTCAGATATATCACAAGCATCTTCATCATAGTGCGAGCGACTATCCAAACCGTTGCCATCATCTATATTCGAGTTATTGTCCTTCCCTTCTACACTGAATGACACCTGTGTTTGCAAAAAACTTTAAGAAAACTAATTTTTAGGGATAGACAACAAATAGAGAAATCTTCATCAAATTATAATTACCGATAGATTAATGTCATAAAAATGACATTCAATGTAGATACTATGCTCTGTAAACCCATAACAATCGTTAAAATATTTTTTTATATGTTGAATGATGTAACGACTCATTGTACATGATGCATTATTATGTTCTATCACATTTATCATATATGTTCACATTCAATGAAGTGAATAGGATTTACTACGTCAATGTGGACCTCCAAAACGGCCAGACATTACGATTATGGGACAACAATGACAAAATCAAATGCTGGAACAGGGGATGTTACAAACCTGCAATGTGCCAGTCATGGCATCGTACATGGATGGGTGGGCTAGCGGTGTGTGAGGCATCGCACAGCAAGGGGAGTGGTTGCCGCAGGGAGGAGGAGCTGGAGGGAAAGCATGGTGAAGGGATGGTGCAATCTGGAAGGCATGGGAAAGGACTGATGCAAGAGGGTATGTATCGCTGGAGGGCTCCATGAATCGTTGGAGAGTCAGCGAAGGGATGGAGCTCGGAGGAGGGGCGATGATGGGGAGCACACGCCAGCGGAAGAGGAGGCGGAGGGGTCGCGATTAGAACAAGGGTTGTGGTCGTAGGAGCACACGCGGGGAGAGAAGAGGTGCACGCGGAGGGAGAGCAGCTGCCAGAGGTAGGGTGCGAGATGGGGAGGGAAGGGCGGGCGGGCGGGTGTCGGGTGGGGACTGGAGGTAGGGTGCGAGATTGGGAGGGGGAGGGGCGGGCATCGAGTGGGGACTGGAGAGGGAGTGGGAAGACCCAGGATTGCATCTATGATCAGACGAATGATCTGTACCGTGATGAACGGTCCAGATCGGGTGAACAACCAACTTGGCTGCTACTTGCAGCAACTTCCCTATTCTCTCTCTCTCTCTCTCTCTCTCTCTCTATATATATATATATATATATATATATCTGTGTGTGTGTGTGTACGCGTGCGCGCTCCTATTTTTGACGAAATTTGTATGACATGTTAGAGATATAATTATGAAAATTCATGGAAGTATTTTTCAAGACAAAAAATGAAAGTGGAGTAAGTAAGTTACCCGGAGTAGCATCACTTTCCTCAATATAATATATATATATATATATGATTTAATGGAGTTGCCCCTTGGGGGCAGCCAACATGACTGCCCCGTCCCCTTATTTCGATATTTTTTATTTTTTTAAAAAATATCACCATGTATATTCATCCCTATATCCCTCCTATATGCCATTCGAATTTCGTCAGAAACAGAGATTCCTACGACCACCATTGAGATAGTGTCGATTTAAAAAATCATGTTATCGTTAAAAAATGACTATCTGGATATAGGTCATAGGAGTCTGTTTCTGACGAAATTTGAATGCCATATATGAGGGATATATGGATGAATATACATTGTGATATTTTTTGAAAAAAATAAAAAAAACGTCAAAAATAGCACGGAGGCAGCCCATTAATCACGCGCGCGCACACACACACACATAAGTGATCCTGTTAGAGCAAAATCTAGTGGTCCAAAATCATTCATGCTCTCACAACTTTGTGCTCTCACATGATCACTCTTCTCTCTCTCTCTCCCTCTCTCTTTATATATATATATATATATAGGAAAAACTAAAATTTATATGCCCCTTTAACATGAGTATGGTGCGACACCTCTTAAGAGCCATTCGATTTCGATCAACAATGGTTAACAAAACCACTAAATTAAATTCAAAACAAGCGTCAAAACAACCTTCAAATCGCCAAGTTTTGAAAAAAAATTCAAATATTCCATTTGGTTACGTCAGTATCTCGTTAATTATTAATTACTCGTATTTAATTTTCTAAATATAGTATCCATCACATCTTGGCTCTCAATTATTCAAATTTTCAAAAGAAAAACTCAACGAGGGTCCTCTCTCCCCCTCTCTTCTTCATCAACCTCAACGAGATGTTCCCGTTTCTTTGTCCAGGCATCAATGGCACGTCCAATATCCCCATTTGATCTTGATATTATAGAGGTAAATATCATTTTTTTACGAAATCATTCTTTTTTTGTTTATATCATATTTTTTATTAAAAAATGATTCTGGATCAGTTCTGATTCATTTTTGTCATTCATTTATGCCACGTAATGTATTTGTATTTAGATATTAATGAATGAATGTTGATATCAAGATCAGGATGAATGCATTCTTGTATTTCGTTTATTATTATGTATTGCATTTAAAAAATATGTTATTTTTAGTTTCATTTATGCTACTTTAATTTTTCCATTTATGTTATACTTGTTCCTGATATGTGTATTTTTTTGACTAAATTTGAATATCCATGTTACATTTTTCACAAAGTTTTACGTTTATGTGCTATTCATGTAAAACAAATAGTATGTATTCCACTTTCATTTACTTTATTTTACATTGTGTTCACAAAGTTTTACGTTCATTCAAACGCATGACCAACACTCACTCAAAATGAAGACTCACAGTACATAGCTACATCATTTCATTGACATATTTTACAATTATAAAGTATATTTTATATTTAACTTAGTTATTATATAATTGTCTAACATTTTTCTACAGTTTTTTCATGCGTCAATTGAATATTAATGATTGACTTTTTATTTTGCAGATCAGCATATAAATTTTACAATGAGAGCATGAATTTTACAAAATATATACAAAGTTTACAATGGACGACGAATTTTGATTGGCCACGAGATTGGGAAACATGTTGGATGGACATATAAAACACTTTATACATTAATAATAAGTAATCTATTTTACAGAAGGCAAAGGCGGAGTATTTAAAGAGGGAAGGTGGTGGTCTGATGATGGTATAAGTGGTTTGCATGGGAATTGTGGAGCGACACGAAGGAAGTTATGAAGGGTATGGACTCCAGCAAGGATGGTTGACGTCAGGTCTTAGACGTGGGCTCGTCGGGAAGTGGAGATGATGGACGATATGGTCGGCAAAATAGAAAGGGCACGATTTATTTTGCCAAGTGGGCCAATGTGGGCGAGGGAGTTCGGAGGTAGACGAAGGGGTCTTGGCCTTTGGATCGCAAAATCCAACGGCCAAGAGAGGAGCGCTAGTGAAAGGCCTGGATTAGATCGATAGCGGCATGATCGGGTGGTCGAAGAACGTGCCACGTGTCGTGCTAAGGGTTTGGCGCTGGAGAACAATGATGATGAGTTCTGGGGTCGGATCAAACGAGCGTCATTAGGAGAAAAAATGACAGCTGAGATGGAGGTGTATTGGAGAAGATCGGGCGGCTCTGGATGCGACAGGTGGTGAGCGATGGAGATGAGATCCTAGGTATGAACGAAGGGTAGAGGCTTGAAGCGGGTAAGAACAACTAAGATTTAATGATTGGATGGTGAGGGAGTTAGGCACGTGTCGAGAGAAGGTTTAGGAGCTGGTGAGCGGTCCAGATTTGATCTGGACGTTGATCGGGTGGTTGGAAACGGATATAGGAAGAACTTTGGAGATCTGAAGAGGACAGAGGTGATCCTATGGTGGAGAATGCGGGCGGGTGGCACACAAGGCACTGGGCCGCGTGGCGCAACCAGATGACGCCACGTGCCCAATCAGATTATTGCAACAAAGAAAGTCAAATAAGAAGGAGAAGATGTCCGAATTTGGAAAAACTCAAAACATGAAACTTCTACATCTTGATGAGATCTACAAGTTTCATGACCGAAACGGATACGAGGTCAAATTAAATGAGAGAATATAAGGCTACAAAAACAAATAAGTACAATATACAATAGGGCTCCAAACCCAAGTTTTACACGAACTCCGATTCTAATGAAATTGGTCTTGTTTTGAAGATCTTTGAATGTATATTATTTTAAAAGGGAGTAGACCTAGATCGGATGATGTAAGAGAGAGTTATGCACATTTTAAGTCCTAGTCTCAAAACATGGATTTGGGTCTTATTGGTCAATTTTTCAAGTTAGTATTTTTTGATATTTTTCTTTAATTAATGTTAATAATATATACACTATAGAGTTGGTTTTATTGGATTTAGAGTTAGTATGAAATATATATAAATATGGTATTTACAAGTGAATTTGACTTTTTATTTAAATGCAAAAATGCATGCTAAAATGTAGATATTATTTATGCATGCATGAATGCTAATTATGCAATATAATTGGGAATATGCAGCTAATTACTTGGGAACAAAACTCTATTTTTAACTTTTAGAGTGATGAATCATATATTCATCAACATTGTCATATTTTTTATCAAGAGTTTGATCGTACTCTTCTCAAGAGTGAATCATCCTTGCTACTTAATGAGTTTGGGTTGGGGCCTCTTAGATCCACCAGGATGATCCTTCATTTTGCTCATAGATCGATCAAGAGGCCAAGAGACATATTAGAGGACGTTATTGTAACATTGTAAGGAATGAGATTCCTAGTTGATTTTGTTATTATGGATATAGATACCTCTGCACTGTTACTCCATGTCCCGATTATACTAGGTCGGTCGTTCCTTTGAACAACCAAAGCGTTTATTGATTATGGTACTGGTGAGATCATCTTTCACTCTTGTAGTGACAATGTAAAAATTGAGATGATCCCCAATCCTAGGCCATCACCGCCACCAGTAGCATCGGATGAAAGAGAGTCACTTACATCAGATTCTGAGGACTGTGATTTTCTTACCGAGTTTAGAGAGACAGATCTTTTTACTGATTTCATAGACACCTTGGAGTTCCTTTCCCAGAAAGACCTTTTGGAAAGCATAGTCACATTGAGTTCACTTATTGATCACACTGAGTCATTTGTTGATGGGAAGTTTGAGTTGTTTTCTAAGGATCAGTCTGAGATATTAGAAGTACATTTTGAGATTCATGAGTCACATTCCTAATCTAAGATTACTGATGACATACCTCTTATTGAGATTTCTGAGATTGTTGTTGAGGATTCTGAATGGCTTGATGATCCATTCATCTTAAACGAGACCATTCAATGCATATCTGCCTAAGATTTTACTTACTGAGCTTTTAGTAGCCACAGTGGACAGTATATACAATGCAAATTAGATACCATCCACCAGTGTAGTTACAGAGCTTGTTGTAGAGCTGATTCAGACCCCACCTGAGCTCAGAGATTTACCATCAATGTTGAAGTATGCCTTCCTTGCGGGCCACCAGATGTTTTCGGTCATCCTTAGTTCGCAGTTGACCGACGAATAAGAATCTCGCGTGTTAGAGGTTCTTGAGATAAACCGCAAGGCCATTGGATGTCATATTTCAAATCTCCATGGGATTTGTCCAGATTTGTGTTGCATTACATCGACTTAGAGGATGACAACAAAATCTTCTGTGAAAGTGTCAGAGACATCTCAATCTAAACCTCCAAGATGTTGTCATGAAGGAGATCAGAAAATGGTGTGATGCTGACTTTATTATCCCATTTCAGATTCTGAGTGGGTCAGTCATTTACATGTGGTGCCCAAGAAATCTGATATTACTATCGTAAAGAATGACCGTTATGAGGGGACTCCAATCAGTGTACCTACTTTATGGCGTGTCTGTGTAGATTACCGACACCTGAATTCATCTACCAAGAAATATCACTTTCAGCTGCTCTTTATTGATCGTATTATTGAGATGTTGGTAGGGAAAGAGTACTTTTGTTTCTTGGATGGGTACTCAAGGTATAACTAGGTTGCTAACACTCTTGAGGATTAGGAGAAAACTACTTTTACTTGTTTATTTGGCACCCATGCCTTATGACGGATGCCCTATGGATTGTGTAATGCCCCTGCCACATTTCAAAGGCGTATGTTGGACATTTTTGCTAAAGGTCTTTGTTGTACATGAATAGTTTTGCCACACGTCTTGCTCATTTAGACCGAGTACTTCAATGTTGCTGCAAGGTAAACCTAGTGCTCTCGTGGTAGAGGAGTCAACTTATGGTGAATTATGGGATTGTATTGTACCATGTCATCTCTAAACATGGTATGGAGGTTGAACTGGCTAAGATTGATGTAATCTCCAAGCTAGAGCCACCGTAGATTTTGAAGTAGTTGAGATAATTTTGGGACATGTAGGATTTTATAGTCGATTCATTAAGGACTTTAGCAAGATTGCCAGACCTTTGACTGAGCTTCTATGCAAGTAAAGTGAGTTTGTTGTTCATGATAAAGTCCTCCTTGCATTCAATTAGATGAAAGACATGGTTACTAGTGCTCCCGTCCTACAAACACCTGATTGGTTTCTTCCCTTTGAGATCATGAGGACGCGTCGGATTTTGCAGTTGGAGTTGTGTTAGGGCAGAGTAGGGATGGGATATCATTTGCTATACACTACGCTAGTAAGACTCTAGATGAGATGCAACGTAATTACATAGTCACAAAGAAGGAGTTCTTAGCAGTGGTGTTTGCATTAGATAGATCCTACCTCTTTGGTTCACATGTAATTGTATACACGATCACACTGCTATACGATACCTACAAGAAAAAAAAGGATGCCAAACCATGCCTTATCAGATGGATCCTTCTTCTCCAGGAGTTTGATTTCGAGATTCGAGATGAACCTGGAGTAAATAATGTTGTGGCAGATCACCTTGTTAGCAATGTGAGCCCTGGGCGAACCATTCCTACAATAAATGTTATTGTAATAAATAATTTATCAATAAAAGTTATTGATTATTTTCACTCCCTTTCTGAGATTGAATGAATGAATGCACTATAAGGTCCCTCTGTACAATAAGGGTTATGTACCATGGCCAACTTGATGATCATACAACAGTTGATTCATTGAATGAATCATAGAGGCTGATGCTTGGATGAATATTTAAGGAGTTAGATAGAGGACTCATCAAGCATCGTCAAATGATTGTTAAGTGATGATCTCCAGCCTGAGTAGGAGATGGCAATCCTTTCTCAAATGGCTGATATCTGACTGACCTCTTGATGCAGGTCCTCTGCATGGGAATAGTGATTCCGAGGTGTCAGATTAGTTGAGTCAATGGATTGACTTAACGAGATCGAGATAACCAAAGACCTATGTTGAATGCTGTCATAAAATAGGCATGCATCCTCTGACCGGAGACAGATGTATTGCTATATGTCTGATATGTACATTTGGCAGACCAATAGGTTGATGACCTAACCAAGGTCTATACACCGACGACCTGGTGTGCATGTAAGGACATATGAGTAATACGATCTCTCAAAGGGGTCATACATGTTCACTAATGAACGGGAAGACATGAGCTCACTCATGAGGTATTGGGACTGATCAAATTCCATGCATGGTCATCGTGCTTTGGAAGCATGACATGAATTTGAAGGTAAGATATATGCTTTGGGAAAGCATATGATCTATACCAATTCCCAGTGACCAAGATTGAGAAACTTAATGATCAAACCCTGAAGATGACAGTGTAAAAGTGATCTTTATCTTCAGAATGATCATAGGTCTTCCAGTATGCAGGATGTACAGGTATTGAGAATACCCGAGGGTGATGTGATCATAAACGATTGTATAACCATAACGCTTCCATTTCGAGGGAATGATGAAACAGGTTTGGATTTTAGTGGCTCCTCTCATTAGAGAAGTGACTTAATCTTAGTCCATGTACTGAACATTGATCTGAATGAGATTCATATGTAATGAGAAGATTAGGTCTACGGTCTTGATTTGATCAAGCATTTGTGGGAGGTCCATAGGATCTGGATTTGAGATATGATCTCAACATCCAAGTCACTATACGTGGAACAATACAATCGCCCTGTCCTTATCTCCAAGTATCTGCGGAGAAATCGCATTATTCTTGAAAGGGTTCAAGAATAATTCCATATATCTAAGCATTGATGAAATAATTATTAAATGTGATTTAATCATCTTTATGTGTGTAGAAATTATCCAATATAATTAAATGTGATTTAATTATTATGGATAAGAATAATGTGGATAGCAATATCCAATTATTCATAATATATTATAAATGTGATTTATAATGTATTAGAGAGAGCTAATTATAATTTATATTTGTTGATTAATTATTATGTGTATTGGATACACATTGTGTAATAAATTCAAAATGTAAATTATATGTTATTTTGGGTTGTGAATGTGATTCACAATTTTTCAATGGTAAGATTGCAATATTCTCAAAATTAATTATGAATTATTTTTGAAGAATAAATCACAACAAAAGTTATTGGAAATTATGGGAGAAATTCATGGAGATATGTAATCTTGTGAGATTACATGGATTTGCCTCCACCATGGAGGGATGGTGGATGGCCACCAATTCCACAAGGAAATTGATAGTCGTCCCCACCACTCCTAATGTGGAGATCTCCATGCAAATCTCTCCATAATTGCTTGGTCTAATTTAGGATTGAAATATATTTGAGATGTCAAATATATTTGATTTAAATTAGATTATTATTTGTTGATTTTTTACCAACAACAATCTTGACCATTGGATTGGACATAAATCAATCTCATCCATTGATTTTATATGTCCCATGGATTGAGATCCATGGATCCCAAAATCCTATAAATAAAGAGGCATACCATGGTCTCTAGGATTATGCAATATTGGAGCAAACTCTCTCTCTCTCTCTCTTTTTTCTCACACACCAATCCTCTCTCCCTCTTCTTGGTGGCCGTCCACCAAACCCTAGAGGAGAGACTCGTCGACGCCTTCGCCACCGCACCGCCACTTCAACGTTCTTCGGTTCTCCCTCTTCTTCGAGTGCTACGCTCACGAAGATGACATTCGATCTCGTACGATGAGATCATGAGCTAATCGTGCTTGGATCAACTTGTTGGATTGCGAGGATCACGTGGTTCATCCACGCGCTCGCAAGTGACCTCTCTGACGATCAGACTTGAGACAGGAGGTCTCTTCTCTTAGAGACTCTATCAACCATGCTTCAAGAGGTATTCCTTTATACTTGTTGTGGTTCTAGATGAAACGATCCGATAATCATTCTTGGATCATGTGGTTTCATCGCATGAAATTTTTTTAAATTCCGCTGCACAGCACAACTAGTACGACTAGTCATTCTGTGTCGTATTCGATACGACAATCACGCTTCCGTGATGCTCTTGAGGATAATACCATATCCTTCAAGTGGTATCAAAGCCTTAGTTCGAAGGTTTTGAATATGATTCGCAAACCTAGGACGACTTTATCGCATTTGTTTTTCGCAGATCTATTTAGTGAATAAATTCGGCCATGTTTAAATTGTTTAAACACAAATTAATCACTTGTATTTTGTTCCCCATTAAATAAGAAAACCATAGGATCTGTGTTTGCGTAATTTGGATTCCGTTTACTCAAGATATGGTTGTTTTAATGAACATGTATGCACTGTTGCGGGAACTGCGAATCCTAACATGATTAATGTGTTAATTACTGTTTTGATCCGCCTCGAAATGCATGAAATATCACTTAGATTCTATCCTAAATCAAGTTAGCAATCTTTGAAAATTGAGTTTGTCTAATTTGGATTTAAATTGATTGAGATATGTTAATTTTAGTGAGTAGGGGTCACTACTGAAATTGCAGTCCTAATCAAGAACCATGTGATTGTCAATTAGTGAAATTAATTGTTAATTTCATGAAATAATTATGGAAATATTATTTGTGAAATATTGGAAGATGATTATTTCCTTAATCGACTTGGTCTCAACCAATTAATTGATTAGATTTGATCTAGACCATAATTGGAAACACAATCATCAAACTTGATGCTTGACTAGGATTGGAAATTTTGTGTAGCAAATTTCCTTATAATAAAAAATGTTTTGATTATTACTATATGGTATAATTTCGGTTGAAGAACCGATGATCATCTCAAGTACAAATTGATATATTTGGCATTATCCTTTCCTAAGGTGGATATGGTGTCTAGTCGGAGAGCATTGGGGTTGCGGGTTGCAACGTATGTGGTCCGTCCCACTCTCGTTGGTACTGGCCATGACAGCGGGTAGGGACTCGATAATGCCGGAGAAAATCAAGGTGTATTTTCTAATTATTAAAATTCGAATTAATACGTACTTTGAGATATTACCATATATATATATTCAAGTAAAATAATCAAGTTTGTTGATTGAATTGAATTGATAATTAATTTAATATGATTAAATTGATTATGTCCAATTGAGATACTATGTTATGAATAGAGTTGTTATTTCCTTTGGAAGAATTAATTATATGAATGTGGTTCATGATAATTAATTAACATTTGAATATGAGGTGGAGGATCACATAAGTGACATCCATGGTCTCCCGTGAAGGCGAAGAGTTCCGTCGCCAGGAATTGCATGTGGGAGACGCCTGTCCGAAGTGACAGCTCCTGTATGCAAGCGCATCTAGATCAGGCTCTTTTCTTCTCGAAAGAGTAAGTCCGTATGCGTAGTGACCCCAATATCGGATCCTCATATTATTGGGGCGATATTGGATTGCGCATAGCGAGTACTATTCCTGTTGACGGTTGGTTCAATTAATAATGGGTCAACATCGCCTTTAGGGGTGGTGGGCCCGGGTGTTAAAGACCGAATTGGGAAATGCAAGTTGGACTTACAAGGTGCAATGTGTTCCCGCTTCTCTTTATCGGAGTCGTAGATTCTCATATTATTGGGATGTGACAAAGATAAAGAGGAGATCCCAATTCTTGCTAGAGATATAGCGGTAAGTATATCTCTTACTTTGAAAGTGATTAAGGGAATGAACTTTCAAAGTCGACAATGCAAGAATAATTTGATTTAACATACCTTAATCAAAAATCATAAATTTGAATATATGTTTATATATTCTAATATAGTGCATTCTTAATTTTAGAAAATGAAGTCCTTGAACCCACTAAGCAGGCTTCTTGAGGTCAATCAATTGACCGATCCAAATTACTCGGATTGGATCCATAATTTGGAGCTTATTCTCTCTACTGAGCGCATAAGTTATGTGCTCTCCGAGGACAAGCATGAAAGCCCTAAATCCAAGGAAGAAAAGGCATACAATGACAAGTATGATGAAGATCATGTCTTGGCTAGATGTTATATCCTGGGTTCTCTCTCCAATGTTCTATAAAAGCAACATGTGGAGATGAGCACATGCCAGAAGATAATGCATAATCTAAAAGATATGTTTGGTGACATTAACCGCACCCAGTGTTACAATATTATGAAAGAGCTCGTTCGCTGCAAGATGCAGGAAGGAACTTCGATTTGAGAGCACGTACTCAAAATGTTTGGGTACTTGTCTGAACTGGAGACTCTTGGGGCCAACATGGATGCAAACATGCAAGCTGATTTCATTCTTCTATCCTTGCCCAAGTCTTTCAATAATTTTGTGGTTTCATTCCACATGAACAAGTTGGACTTGTCGAACGCTGGTCTTCTTGTTGCATTAAAGTCTGCAGAAGACGTAATGAAGAAAGATGGTCCCGCTGGCAGTGCAATGGTTGCACAGGTCAGAGGGAAGCGCGGTCAGAAGTAAGGTTCTCGGAAGGGCCCGATCCAGAAGAGAAAGAAGAAGAGTCAAGACGTTGGCTCATCTTCTAGTGCATCCACACTGATAGCGTCGAAGAAATCCGACGTCTGTCACCACTACAAAAAGATGGGGCATTGGAGGCGTAACTGCCCAAAATACCTAAAGTCATCATACAAAGGTAAAGTCCCAGCAGGTATGAAATCTACTTTCATCATTGAAACTAGCTTTCTCGTCGGACGAGAAGGAAGTTGGGTTGTAGATTCTGATGCTTCTGTTCATGTATCTAATTTGTTGCATTTGTTTCAGGAAACTAGAAATCTTGAGGAAGGGGAGATAGTCATCCAGATGGGATCTGATGCAAGTGTTGCAGCAGTAGCTGTCGAGACTTGTCGACTATCATTATCTAGTGGTAGAGTCCTTATACTTAAATAGTGTCTTTATGTACCTGAAGTCGGAAGGAATTTGATATCTGTATCTAAGCTTGTTAGAAACTGATATTCATTCCTTTTCTGTAATAAATTAGTCATAACTCGTTATGATAAATATATTGCGGATGGTATTTTGACTTCTGGTGGACTCTATGAGCTGTGCATTGATAAATGTATCATGAATGTTACATCCACTAATAAAAATCCTAAAAGATCCAGGGAGGATAGAAATATCTCAAATGAGATTTGGCATCAAAGGCTTGGTCATTTATCTAGTTGATAGGATCAATAGATTAATAAAGGATGGACCTTTAGATTTTCTACAGGTTCAACCTTTGCCCACTTGCAAAAATTACATTCAGGATAAAATGACTAGGATGCATTTCCGTAACAAGGTTACAAGATGCGAAGGTATTATTGACCTAATACATACCGATGTACGTGGTCCCTTCAATACCGCAACTCGAAATGGATATCGATATTATTTGACATTTATTGATGACCATTCGCGATACGGGTTTGTCTTCCTATTATGTCATAAATCTGAAACTTTTGAAAAGTTCAAAGAATTCAATGCTTTGGTTGAGAACCAAACCAATAGGAAGATTAAACGGATTCGATCTGATCAAGGTGGCAAGTACCTCTCAGATGAATTCAGGGAATACCTGAAGGATAATAGAATTGTTTCCAATCTCACTCCTCCTGGAACTCCCCAACTTAATCGTGTTACTGAAAGACGCAACAGGAATATCATGGACATGGTCCGTTCAATGATGAGCAAAGCACATTTACCTCTTAGTTTCTGGGGATATGCAATAGACACTGCAATATATATCCTGAATAAGATTCCTAGCAAATCTGTACCTAAGACTCCTCATGAGCTCTGGTATGGAACCAAACCTAGTGTTAATCACTTGAGGATTTGGGTTTGCTTGGTCCATGCGAAGAACGTGGATGCAAGTAAGCTAGAATCTCGCTCTCGTGAGTGTTACTTCATTCGGTATGTGATGAATCTCGGATTCATCACTCTAAATCTCATTTATTAAGCTCAATTCCCTCAAAATCAACAACATATCTGCATCTATTCTGCATAATTAGCATTCGTGTATATTTTCATAAGAATGGCATTTTATCCATAATTTCTGCACAAAATAAGGACAAAAAATCCAAGCCAAATTTGACCTGTAAATAGCCTAACTTCCCGGATTTTTAACTCCTTCATGCTAACTCCGAATGACACAAAACAACCTCCACTTTGTACATATCACTAATAAGAATAAACGAAAAATACAAAAAAAATCACTAACCTGAATAAGTGGACCAAAAACCCAAACCCTAATTTCAGGATTTTCGGACTAAAAACCTCATATCTTCCCCATCCAGTGTCCGACTTGTTCCTACTCACTTTTGAACTAATCCACATTCAATTACCTTCAAAACAAGACCAAGATCAAATGAATCGGAGCTCATATGAAAGTTGGGTTTTGGGCCTCTTTTGTACATTGTATATTTTAGCGGTTTTTGACTTGATATTTTATGTACATATTTTCTTAATTAATAGAAATCCAAAAAAATTATATTTAGGTGTCTCTATTTATCTTTGATTTCTCCATATTTTTTTGATTTTTATCTGATTTAAAAAATGACAAAAAAATTATAAAACCCAAAAATCTGGGATACCCCAAAATATCACTTCATGCATTTGATCGATTTTGGATTTGATGGTCATGAAAGTTGTAGATCTCATCGAGATGAGCATTTTTTGTGAAGAAACTTCTTCGATCCGAGGACATTGACTATTTCTTTTTTATTTTACAAAACAATTCTTTTTCAGATTTTCTGGTGCTGACACGTGGCAGTCCTAGAGGCCGCCACGTGTTAGCATGTTTTCGCCCTTTTTTTATATCGTTATTCAAAAAAAATTGTACGCACGTGCAAGGCATGTGCCTCCCAGGCACGTGCCAAGCACGTGCAGCGCCCTCTCCCAACCAACCCGCCACGTGGCCCATCCACGGTCGTTCGATCAGCGGCCGATCGAACGGTCGCTGTGCATCTTCTCCACCCACACCCCCTCCCCAATCCTCGCAACCGTCGCCCTCCACGCTGCCTCTGCGCTTCTCTCGCAACGGCCGCCGCTCCTCCATTTCTATCGCATCGCCGTTGACCTCCCAATGACATCCGCACTTCTCGCACACCCCCTCACTGGCCAAAATGCCCTCGCATCCCTATTTAAAGCATCACCGCCCCAACCTTCAGACTATCCGCCGATCCTCGTCGAGTCCCTCTTCTCCGGTGGTGACAGCCCGTGAGCGAACCCCTCGCCAGCGTGATCCGAGGGCTACCACCCTCGTCGAAGCAAGGCTCCTCCGCCGCTGCTCTTGCTCCAGCGACCGACCGTGGAGCCCTTCTCCCCTTACAAGTTATCCCCCGCTCTCTCTCTATCTCTCTCTCTCTGCTAACCTCGACTTCGACTACCTCCGTACACCTCTGCCTCCATCAACAACCTGCTCGCCATCCACACCGGTCTTCAACGACCTTCACCTTCTTCTCCACCATGCGTCGACGACCACCAACCACCAGCAACTTCGCCGCGCCACTACAACTCCGTCAACGACATCGCCTTCTTCTTCTCCGCCAACTCCGCTTCGACATCAATGCCGACCATTGCATCGCTACTCTTCGCCATCCCCTTGGCCGTGTGTTGGCCGGAGGACGGTCGGCGTCCCTCCCCGACGCGTCCGCCGCCACAAGCTACGACATCTTCAGTTGCGCCGGACTCCGCCTCTTCACCAACGACCGCTGGTCGTATGTCGACCCAGCTCCGTCGTTCGATTGAGAGGAATCCCTAATCTCGACCGTCCAGAACGTAACGCCTCCAAGCCGTTGGATGAGATCTATATCGACGGTCCACATCCAATCCGAACCTAGACCCAAGCCGACGTTCGAACCAACCATCTGACCAGAGCCTCGGGTACGTCCGAAGCACCAGAGCCCGACACATGGAGCTCCAGCCGAACCTTGCCCCGAACCTGCTCCCGCACATGCGCATCACGTGGCGTGGTGGGTAAATTGCAAAGAACCCCCGGCTAGTCCACTATATTGCACGCAGACCACTGCCATCCAGAGGCACGTGCAAAGCACGTGCCCTCTGGAGTTTTTGCAATAATACCCCCACAGGTATAGTTAATTACTCTTAGGTCCCCCTCCTGCACTTTTATTCTGTTTATATTTGCATATGTACCCCTGACTCTACTTTTATTTTTGACCTCTTTATTGCATTATTTTATTTATCAAAACAAGAGCATTTTGTTTGTCAATTAATTCTCTACATTTTGAGATATTGTGGATATTTTTATGATTGATGGTTAATTAATAATCAATTCTTCCATGGAAATTTGCAAACTTTGCCTATTTCTTGCTCTTCAATTTTTATCTGATTGACCGTTACTTTAAAAATTCCCCAAAAATCAAATGTTGTAGGATTTATTTTGCTTGACATGCCCAAAAAGAATTGAACTTGCATGCATAATTTGACTTTTAAAAATCATTTTTCATATTTCAGTATTTAATTTTTAATAGGTATTAGATCTCACATTTTTGAGGTTTAGGATTTTTCTGAGATCAATCACCTAGTGATAGATCTTAGATAATTTTATCTCTTGAAAATACGTAGGTTTAATATTTATTATAATTAAATATTGAAATTCATTTTATTTGCATTTAAAAATTCATAAAAAATTTATTTTACATCCGAAAATTCCAAAAAAAATTAGATTGCATTCATTTCATCTTATTTTACATTGTGGCCAAGCTTCTTATTTTTTCGGACATTATTTGATTGAAATTTATATTTTAGTCCCTAAAATAGGCCAAAAGTGCATTTTGCATCCCTTTATTTCATTGAAAATTCCAAAAAAAGATCACCTCGAAAACCGTGTACGAACCTTGATAAACACAACTCTAGGTTGTTCCTTTACCTCCTTGTGATCGACCTTGGGACTTGTCCAAGTAAAACATAAAACCATTCGATTAAAAATTGAATAATATTTGTGGTTATTTCTCGACCGATTCCTATCGCCGCCTACAACGAATGACAAATATTATTCTCTTAACACGAACAAATATAAAAACAACTTCTAAAGCCGCGATTTTCGGATTCGTCAGTATGTTAAAGATGGTATAGGATACCAACTTTATGACCCTGAGACCCAAAAGGTTTTTGTTTCTAGAGATGTGAAGTTTCTAGAGAATGATTTCCTTAAAGGTCAAGACAAAAATGAAGTAGAGGAACTCATTGAATCCCCTGAGGATTCTAAGCAGCCTGGACCATAAACCGAGGAGATAAATAAAGATGAAACGTACATACCTCTTCGAAGGAGTTCGAGGGTGGTTGCACCACCTGAAAGGTATGGATTCCATGTGTCAGGTGAGACTGACATTGATCCTACTTCACTTGATGAAGCACCCGCGGATCAAGACATGGATAGATGGATGCTGACAATGAAGTCAGAAATTGACTCCATGCATAAGAATGGTGTATGGACCCTAGAGGATCCACCTAAAGGGGTAAAACCCATTGGATGTAAATGGATCTTCAGGAGAAAAAGAGGACCTGATGGGAAAGTAGAGACTTTCAAGGCACGGCTCGTAGCCAAGGGCTACACACAGAGAGAAGGCATCGAGTACGATGAGACATTCTCTCTTGTGTCTATGCTTAAATCCATCAGGACACTTCTAGCTATAACTGCATATCTTGACTACGACATCTGGCAGATGGACGTCAAGATGACATTCCTCAATGGATACCTCGAGGAGGATATCTACATGGAGCAATCCCAGGGCTTCATAACTGAGGATGGCAAAGTATGCAAGCTGAAGAAATCCATCTATGGGCTCAATCAAGCTTCTCGTAGCTGGAACATCAGGTTTGACGAAACCATAAAGAGTTATGATTTTGTGCAGAATCCTGATGAACCTTGTGTATACAAGAAGTTTAGTGGGAGCGCCATTGTGTTCATCGTGCTTTACGTAGATGACATCCTTATTATTGGGAATGATACATGGATGGCGACCAGTGTGAAGATTTGGCTATCCCATACCTTTGAGATGAAAGATCTTGGAGAAGCCTCTTACATCTTAGGCCTGAAGTTGTTCATAAACCAAGAAAAGAGGATTTTGGGATTGTCACAACATGGATACATTAAGAAGATTCTTGAACGATTCTATATGGATAGTTCCAAGAAAGGATTCCCACCCTTAAGACATGGTATCCACTTGTCTAAAGGAATGGTTCCTCAAATTGTTGAGGAAAAGAAGGCCATGGTTGGATGTCCTTATGCATCAGCTGTAGGAAGCTTAATGTATGCCATGATGTGTACTAGGCCAGATATATGCTATGCAGTGGGAGTGGTAAGTCGTTACCAATCCTGCTATGGAGAACAACACTGGAATGTAGTAAAGAACATATTCAAATATCTAAGATGGACACAAGATTACATCTTGGTCTATGGAGATGGTGATATCCAAGTTTTGGGATATACAGATTCTGACTTCCAATCGGATGTTGATGATCGAAAGTCGACATCAGGGTTTGTGTTCTTGTTGAATGGTGGTGCTGTGAGCTGGAGAAGCAAGAAGCAGGACACTACTGCAGATTCAACAACAGAAGCTGAGTACATTGCCGCATCAGATGCTGCAAAGGAGGCGGTGTGGTTGCGCAAGTTTGTCCTGGAGCTTGGCGTAGTTTCCTCTGATATTCCCATCCCGTTACTCTACGATAACACAGGAGCCATTGCCCAGGCAAAGGAATCCAGATGGCATCAGAAGAGCATGCACGTGGAAAGGAAATACCACATCATTCGGGAGATACAAAAGCATGGTGGCATCATCATCACTAAGGTGGCCTCTGCCGACAATGTTGCTGATCCTCTTACCAAACCTCTGAAACAGAAGGTTTTTGACGAGCATGTAATGAGTATGGTTTTCAGGATTGTACCTGAATGGTTCTGAGGGTTAGTGGGAGATTGTTAGCAATATGAGCCCCGGGCGAACCATTCATACAATAAATGTTATTGTAATAAATGATTTATCAATAAAAGTTATTGATTATTTTCCGTCCCTTTTTGGGATTGAATGAATGAATGCACTATAAGGTCCCTCCGTACAATAAGGATTATGTACCATGGCCAACTTGATTATCATACAGCTGTTGATTCATTGAATGAATCATAGAGGCTGATGCTTGGATGAATATCTAAGGATTTAGATAGAGGAATCATCAAGCATCGTCAAATGATTGTTAAGTGATGATCTCCAGCCTGAGTAGGAGATGGCAATCCTTTCTCAAATGGCTGATATCTGACTGACCTCTTGATGCAGGTCCTCTGCATGGGAATAGTGATTCCGAGGTGTCAGATTAGTTGAGTCAGTGGGTTGACTTAACGAGATCGAGATAACCAAAGACCTATATTGAATGTTGTCATAGCATAGGCATGCATCCTCTGACCGGAGACAGATGTATTGCTATATGTCTGAGTATGTACGTTTGGCAGACCAATAGGTTGATGACCTAATCAAGGTCTATACACCGGCGAACTGGTGTGCATGTAAGGACATATGAGTAATACGATCTCTCAAAGGGATCATACAGGTTCACTATTGAACCGGGAGACATGAGGTCACTCATGAGGTATTGGGACTAATCAAACTCCATGCATGGTCGTCGTGCTTTGAAAGCATGACATGAATTTGAAGGTAAGATATATGCTTTGGGAAAGCATATGATCTATACCAATTCCCAGTGACCAAGATTGAGAAACTTAATGATCAAACCCTGAAGATGACAGTGTAAAAGTGATCTTTATCTTCAGAATAATCATAGGTCTTCTAGTATGCAGGATGTACAGGTATTGGGAATACCTGAGGGTGATGTGATCATAAACGATTGTATAACCATGACGCTTCCATTCCGAGGGAGTGATGAAACAAGTTTGGATTTTAGTGACTCCTCTCATTAGAGAAGTGACTTAATCTTAGTCCATGTACTGGACATTGATCTGAATGAGATTCAGATGCAATGAGAAGATTAGGTCTACGTTCTTGATTTGATCAAGCATCCGCGGGAGGTCCATGGGATCTGGATTTGAGATGTGATCTCAACATCCAAGTTACTATACGTGGAACAATACAATCGCCATGTCCTTATCTCCAAGTATCTGCAGAGAAATCGCATTATTCTTGAAAGGGTTCAAGAATAATTCCATAGATCTAAGCAATTAAGAAATAATGATTAAATGTGATTTAATCATCTTGATGTGTGCAGAAATTATCCAATATAATTAAATGTGACTTAATTGTTAAGGATAAGAATAATGTGGATAGAAATATCCAATTATTCATAATATATTATAAATGTAATTATAATGTATTAGAGAGAGCTAATTATAACTTATATTTCTTTATTAATTATTATGTGTATTGGATACACATTGTGTAATTAACTGAAAATATAAATTATATGTTATTTTGGGTTGTGAATGTGATTCACAATTTTTCAATGGTAAGATTGCAATATTCTCAAAATTAATTATTAATTATTTTTCAAGAATAAATCACAACAAAAGATGTTGGAAATTATGGGAGAAATTCATGGAGATATTTAATCTTGTGAGATTACATGGATTTGCCTCCACCATGGAGAGATGGTGGACGACCACCAATTCCACGAGGAAATTGGTAGCCTTCCCTACCACTCCTAATGTGGAGATCTCCTTGCAAGTCTCTCCATAATTGCTTGATCTAATTTAGGATTGAAATATATTTGAGATGTCAAATATATTTGATTTAAATTAGATTATTATTTGTTGGTTTTTTACCAACAACAATCTTGACCATCAATAATCTCAACATGCTAAGAATCTTAAGTATCTTGATTCAATCTTGATTCAAGCTGTTGTTTCATGCTAATAATCTTAAGTATCTACAAGGAATACACTTGACATGAAGTCAATCATCTCAACATGGACCAACAGTTCTTTAGATTTAACGAAATGGTTAAACAATTATCCATTGACTAGGAAAGAACGTGCACCATCTTTGAGATCATTTATCTCTACACTTCCATTACTGTGCACTTCCTTCATTATATAGGGACTCGTCCACTTTGATTTAAGTTTCTTGTGAAAAATCTTCAACTTAAAACAACCAAACCTTTTATCTCAGGAAAAAGTTCTTGCACCTAATGTGCAGATCATGCCACTTCTTTACTTTGTCCTTGTACATCAAACTGTTATCATATGCTCTATTTTGGATTTCCACAAGATCTTTGATGAATTTTCAATCCGCTAAAATAATGTGCTCTCGTTGTAGCATGTGCCAACGGATAATCTCTCAGAACCATGTCAAAAAAACTCAGCGAGGAGAACTCTTCTTGAATTTATAACTGGGCAAGTCTAGGGTCAAACACAATGACACAAGCAATTATCTAATAAAATTTAGAAGCTAAATTATTTATTTAAGCGACTTATAGTTCTAGGTGCAACAAAATGCAAAGCAACACAAACTGTATGCATTTTTTTAAAACATTTTTTTGTGAAATTAATTTACATGACAAATAATAATGCAATATATTTACAAATACATACAACACACAATATGCTTTTGATTTAATAAAATTAGCACTTACAAGATTAATTAATTAATGATAAATCAATGCCAATAAGTAAGCAAATCAAAACTACATTCAATTTATTTTTGAATAAATAATAAGTCTGAGAGGATAAAATCACTCCTCTAAAATTCAATGCATGAAAGATAGATCAAAACATTGATTTCATTGGACTAAATTAAAGAGCACAAAAATAGCTTTCCAATGATACCAATTTCATTAAAAATGGATAAGTGGTTCACAAGTTAATAGAGGAACAATGTAGGGGCATAAACATCATAAAATATGAATTATTTTATTAGAAAATGGTCCTAATTGGACTAGAATGAAATACAAAAACCCACTTGACATTATTAAAATTTTCAAATGAGAGGAATTATCTGCAAATATTAAATCTTCTCGGGCTTGTCTGTAATTTTGCCACTGTAAGTGTGCACTGCACGTGACTAGAGGGAGGCTCGAATGGCATGGATCGAGACGTACATTGCTCACTTATGGCTCATGGCAGGTTCGGATGTGCAAACCCTAAGGCATGAAACTCAAGATGAGGCTAGGAGTGAATGAGAATCGTGATATCAGACTGCAATAGCCTAATCGAACGGCTACTGCTTCTCCACTTCCTTCCCCTCCTACGCAAGAGGCAATGAGTGGGTGATGATTCGGTGAAGGTGTTCTTGCTCTTCCTGGCTATTCCAAGCTCTCATGAAGTTGTGGAAGGTCTTCTAGACCCTAGCGAGAATGTAGGAGATGTGTTGAATATCTACCAAAACTTGAATCTCCATGGTGACGAATGATCGTCAAAATCAGTGCTCGATATCAAAACTTAGTGTATAATTTAGATCATTGAAGCTAGTGGCTTACTATAGAGTTAGTCGAATAATCGAATCTCTACTTGGGTATCTGGAGAAATCCTAGATTAGGTATAGAGCTCAAGCTTGAGAATAGATTGGGACCAAAGTGGTTCTTCCTTCTTACAGGGAGGAGATGAATATTGAAATGGAAGTGATGTGGTGTGAATGATGGTATTGTCGAATGGATGCATGAAGATAAAGGAAGGATAGTGAAGTAAGTAGCTGGTTAGATATGAGATAGGGAGTATGCAGATGATGAATAAAAATAATGAAATCGAGACCGGTGAATGTACTAAACCTTACTTGAGGAATGAACAAGAAGATAGAACAGATGTTTGGGAAGAGATCAATAGACCTCCAATCATCACTTCACCGACGGGACATAGTCGGAAGCTCAAACGGAGCTTATCAACACAATTTCACGACCCAAAGCGAGGATCTTTCCTTGATTTTTTTCCTATCATCGCACTCAAGTTCACTCCCTCACTGTCACTCAAGGAGGGCTTGGGCTCGGAGACACTCACAGAATGGAGGATAATGGTTGCAATGGTCGAGGGATAAGATTTTGATGGAATACATTTAGTAGTTCCAGGTGGTTGACATGGAGGTTTCAACCACCTATAACCGGTAAAGGAGATATGCTTAGGTGGAGATGGAACGTTAGTATGAAAGGGATGGTTGGAGTGAGAAGAAGGTGGAAGATTTTGGATGAATGGTTAATGGAGGTTTTTGGAAGATTTTGGAGAATTTGGAGGTGCGTAAAGATACACGATTGTTGGGAGTTGGACCTAGAGGTTGATGATGGTCTTCCAGTTGTTGGATCGGATGACCCAGCGACCCAGGATGCGAAGGGAAACAAAGAAGAGGTCGGGCCATGTGGTGCGTTGAGATGATGCCATGTGTCCCAATCAGAATTAAAAGGAACGTAAAAAATAATAAATAAATAAATAATAACTAAAAGGAAGACAAATTAGAAAAAATGGAAAACATGACAGTTGTAGATCTCGATGATATCTACAACTTTCATCTAGAACTCAAAGAGAGATAAAATATTCTATGTATAGAAATTATTCTTACAATTAATTTATTGTAGTAGTATATACATTTTTCTTTACAAAATAGATATGATACTACAAATTGATGAGTACTCTACCCAGCACCTCTTGTCTTTTACATATCCCTCATAAATTTGGCTCAGTACTCTCTCTATTTAATTTAATTTCTTTTATAATTTTTTTTGGATTTTTATTTTATAAGTAATGTTATATTAATATGTACAATATTATTATCATTGTTATTGAATTTTTAATAAATAATAAAAACATAAAATATTAGCATAATAATGAGTTATAATGTATAATAATTATATACAATTATTCACAACATAGTATTAGTTAATTAAAGTTAATTGTCAGTTATTTTTATTCATTTTCTTAATCAAGAGATATAATATAAACAAAAAAAGTAGATGAATATGGGATTTACCATCCCTTATACTTAAGTTAAGCTCGTGCTCAAGCTAATAGATAAAGAATCAATTAGAGAGTTAGTATGTTTAATGAATTCCCTTACATGTGCTAGTGAGTATACGAAGCTTAAGAAAACCAGAATACTTGGTTTTAGAGATCCTAAGACTCCGAGGTAAACCTGGTCCTAATTAAAAGGAATTCAACTCCTCTATTCGTCAGGCTGTCAATGAATACTTATATGTAAGAGGTATGACTTAATGTGTTGACTACAATCACAAGAGTAGAGTCAATGTGTCACCTAAAGTTCCAATACTAGAGATTATTCTAAAAAACCCAATCCTCAACAATAGGGATTAAATCTAGTCTTACTTCAATCCATCGTCTCTTTTAACTGACAGACTTCAAGGTGTGTATGATAAGCTAGCTAATGGAGTAGATAGGGTGGTGTCATTTCTTTTCTCTCTCTCATTGGAACAAGGTATCTCTCATGTGCCTTATTAACTCAACACAATGTATTTTTGTTGTCAATTAGTGCACCCATCAAAAGAAGTTGAGCTATATGTACTTGTTTTCCTGGGAGTACACCAAGGTGCGACTTTTTCAAGTATCTAATATACTTGCACCCATGCTTGTATCGCTTACGATGCATAGCTCTTTTGAGGTACTAACCCGACTCATAAAAGCCTAATGTTTTGGTCCAAATGGACACTTAAAGGTTGGGAGCGCTCGCCTTTGGTGATAGCTCAAATGAATGTAACTTTTTAATGCTTTGATATTTTCTTTTCTTCATCATTTTTTGGGCGAGGTCCACTATTTTTACCAAGTATTGGCGCACACTGATCAACAGATAATTTAGTTATATTACAGCATGGTACTTTGATTTAGGTCAAGAGATCAGTATGAGAACCATGCCCCATACTGGATAAGATGCTCACACTCAGGTTTCATGAATCCATCATTAATCTTATGCCATCCTCGAGTATTGTAAAATATTGTCCAAACTGAAATCTCAAATCCTAGTTCTCAAGTGAAACCTCAACTCATCTTAATCGTGAATGCAGTCGTGCATGTGAGTGATGATCATATTCTTAAAGAGGAGATTAAGCATGCAATATTGCACATAAATCTTTCTAACTAGGGAAGTTTGATTTTTTTAAGACTAATACCCTAATGATTAAGATATATTAACTCTAAATCTATGGGCATCATAAACTAAGTGTTAAAGATCTCAACGAGCCGTAAGTGAAAAGTGAAAGTGTCAAATAAAACACCAAATTAATAAGTTAATTATTTACATAAATTTTTGAAGAAGTTTTATTAACAAGAATTAAATAAAAGGTACCCTTATGGACAACAAAAAGACACAACAAACTAGAACACAAAAAACACTTACAAGACATTACAAGGATAGGATACCACACAACACCACAAACTTCAGACTCTCAAAGATTAATTTTGAATCTTGGGGGTTTAAAATCATGTGATTCCTTATGCTTCACTTGTTTCTTCCTCACAGAGTAAACCTTAGAATCAGAATAAGAAAGATCTTAATCAACTTGAAAAATGAGTCGATAAAAATGATGTTATGTTCCTCAAATGCAATATCCATATCTACATGGGAAGACCTCAAATTCTACAAAATAGAGGGATGACTTATCCAACTCTTAGATCCTGCAATAAAATTCTGTATTTTCCGTAAGAGAGAAAAAACTAGACACACAAGGTAAACCTAACTTACAAATAAGGCGACACTCATATGACTGAATATACTCAAGAAAAGGTGTAGGTTCCTCTATAACTAACTCTTATAATAAAATATCATCTTCCTCAAGTTGCATCCTCTCTTCAAAGAACTCCTTATCAACTTGATCTTTCAAATATGGAGTTTAAATCTCGGCTCTCTTCTTTTCTTTACTCTTTAGAGAACTAGGTCTAGGCAACCTTTTATAGCCTAAGAATCTGATGGTTCGAAAACTTAACCGTTAAACCAAAGGCACTAAAAACCAAGACTTCTCGTGGAAAACCGAAGTAATGTTTAACTTTTAATTTATTTTATTTTTTAAATAAAAGAATATATGTAAATATATACATAAAGTGATGAGTATAAAGTCAGAACAAAAATTTTATCTATTTGAAAATAATTTGCAGAACCTTTTACAAATCCAGTAAAATAGATATACAATTTCCAAATATTTTGCAAACTATTTTACAAAAAGTTTTCAAATCCCCATATACATAGCCTAAAATAAATATAGAAAGTATGTAAAAGTAAGATCTATGACAGAAAGTATATATGCAATATATGCAGACACCCCCTTGTTGAAGTGCTAAATGCATGTATTTAAAATCGATCTGTTGTAGCACGAGAACTTAGCATCTCATACAGAACTGAGAAGGAATCCCAATCACGATGTTCTCAGCTTTAATTTATAACATGAGGAAGTCAAGGGTCGAACTCAAGGACACGAGCAATTTATTGATTAAATTTAGATCTCAAATATTTAAATAACAATTCTTGTATTAATTAAATTGAGATGATGCACAAAACACAACAAGGTATATTTTTTAACACATTTTTATGCAATTAAAATAAATGCTAACAATGATGCACAGTCAACATGAATAGAACAACCACACTTAAAAGCACTTGGCAAATAACTTGGATTAATCGTGAAAATACCCTGAATTGATTTATTATTATCTAAAGGATTGATTAGAAAAAGTGTGATATAAGTCTCAAAACCTTTTCTACATTAGTTAAACTTTCATTTTGATGCTTAATAGAGGCAGCGAGAACTTAAATAATTTAATGACCTAATAGTGATTAAAACTAACTAATAATATATCAATAAAAGTTAATGAACGTATCAAGTTCAATTAATTATTCGAAGTGTATTTTCGTTAAAGATAAGAGATGGAAATGAGCACTTAAAATCAAGAATAGTTAATGCATGATTTTTAAACTAAAATTATCAATCAAGTGTGCCAAGACACAGAGCATCAAATAAGCTTTCAAACAAGATCAAAATCACATGAATTGTATTTAATGATAAAAAGATATTCAATAATGACTCCATGGTTCTTTTTGCAAGAAAAACTTTCAAGTTTTATTATAGATCAGGACAAACAGTGACTAGAAAGCACATAAAATAATGTAGAGGTTTTAATTCTATTTTCACTTGGCAGAAAGACTTATCTATAATATCAAGAAACCCGAGGATGACTGCTATAATTTTTCCACACGCATGCGCATAGCACGTGATTCGTCTAGGCTCGGGCACTGAGGGTCGACTCACATGTCAGCTCCTGACTGCTCCTATGGAGGTTAGGAAAGAGGCTCGGACTGAGGTTTAGATGTGAAATGCTGCTTCGGTTTTGCAACGTGGTTGATCTGTAACCGTTGGATTTCGCCCAAATTGGGGAAATCAATAGTTGCTGCTACTCCAGTTCTTCAGCTCATTCGCACAGGGTGGAACTATAGTCTGTAGTCCAGTGAGGATGATGCTGCTAATCTGTGCTCCTCTATTATATATGAAGATCCAACATCCCACTACAAAATTTTACGAAGATAATTAAGGCTTAAAGAAGATGCAAAGCCTCTTGATCAGTTCTATCGATGAAGCTTCACCGAAGAGAAAGTGGGAAATTAGATCTATGCTTCAATATCTGATCATTGATGCCATTTAAGAACCTGTAAGGTTAGTACACAAGAACAAACACGTGCGAGCATTTTGAAGGGTAATATGGACGGTTGCGAAGGTGTTGGATCAAGCCCTAATGGGTTGTCTTCTTTATTTCAAGGAAAACAATGTCGTGAAGTGATCACAGAGATGGAGAAATGGATTTAGGATGAGTGAGATAACGCGTGAATCATGGATTAATTGTGAAAGTAATGACAAATTCTAACATTGGATTGGTGAAATGGTATAGATGTGATAAATATAAGAACAATAGAAAAATTAATTATCGTAATTTTACTTGGAATTGAAGGTTGAGGATAAAGTTCTTGAAGTTGAATCTTTAGCCTACTAATGAAGCTAACAAAGCTTAAAGCTTCAAGGTCTTCGCTTGAAATTCTTGACTAAGGAGCTAAGCTCGAACAACCTTGAATTTGGTTGTAACTTGGTGACAAAACCAAGGATCTCTCCAGAGGTGCACATCCTTGCCGAACTCAATCTTGCCCTCGTACTGTCACTAGAGGTCAGAGAGGCTAGGGTGCATGTCCAGGAATGGCGGATAGCCGGAGCAGGTGATGGAGATGATGTATTTAAAGGGTGGTGACTGGAGGTTGTTCTCTAGGAAGTGGTTTCAACCACCGCCAGTTAGCATGGGTTTTAGTGTTGGTCATCATGCTATGATTGGAGTGGAAGAGGGTACTGAGTAGAGGAGGTTGGTGGACATTTTGAGGGTGGTTGGTGTGTATGGAGGTTGGTAAAATTGGAGGAAGTTGCCATGGAACGAAGAGTTGGAACACTTGGGAAGAGAGGACTGGAGTTTGATGAAATCTAGTGATCATTGGATCTTTTGATCTAACGATGGAGATTTGGGTGAAGGAGAGAGGCTTGGATCCACTTGATCAAGAGGATCATATGCTCAAGACTTGGGTGGTGGACAACGGGCAGGACTAATCGATCCAAGATAGATCAGGTGGCTTATGTGGAGACAATTTGTGACAGGAGTGGGTCATGTGGTGCGACTTGAAGGTGCCACATGGCCCAATCAAAATTGAATAAGTTAAATAAGTCATTGTTACTTAGGAAAGAATTAGTTAAAGGGTGAATTAGGAAAAGTAGTATACATGAAATTGTAGATCTCGACGAGATCTACAACTTTCATGTAGATGTCAAAGAGATCGAAGGTTATTTATATAGAGATAAAAATTAAATACTAATAAAAACCATATAAAGAAATTTTCTTTAATTTTTTTCTTATTTTTTGTACTTTTATTTTATTTTATGTTAATTTATTTATGCACAATATTACTCTAATTTTATTTCATTTCTCATAAAAAATAAAAACATAAAATATTACACCATAATAGAGTTATAATAATATATAATAATTAGTGTTAATTATTTAAAACACATAACTTAGTAATTAGTGTTAATTAGTCAATGAATCTTGTGATTAATTTAAGCAACAGAGTTACTAATGATAATTAATGATGACAAATATGGGATTTATCACCCCCTATACTTAATCTAAGCTCATCCTCAAGATATAAATAAAGAATTTGTTAGAGATTTAGTTTAATTAGTGAGATCCTTGACATGTGCAATCGAGTACACAAGGCTTGATATAACCTAGAACACTAGGCTTTAGGAATTCTAAAACTCTAAGTTTATCCAAGTATTAATCAAAAGGAATTCAACTCCACTAATTGTCAAACTCTCAATACATACATATACATAAGATTTATGAATTAGTGTATCATGAGAGTAGAGTCATTATATCACCAAGAATCCTAATCTCGGAAGCTCTTCTAAGGACCCAACCATCAACAGTAGGAAATAAATCTAGTCTTGCTTCAATCCACCGTCTCTTTAATTTGACAGACTTCAAAGGGATAGATAGATGGCTAGATTATGGAGGATACATGATTGTGTACTTATTTTCTCTTCCTCTCATTGGAACAGGAATCTCTCAAGTGCCAATATTCAACACAATTTTTACTTTTATTTTTGCCGATCAGTATGTCTATCAAGAGAAATTGGAGTCGCCTGCACTTGTTTTCCTGAGAATACATCGGGGAGTGCCTTTTTCTGAGTATCTAATATACCTTCTACACACATACTTGTAGCATTTACGATGCAGAGTCCTTTTTGGATGCTACCTGGACTCTTGGTCCTAATAATTGTGGTTCAAGTGGACACTTTGAAATGGTTGGGAGCGTTTGCCTTTGGTGGAAGCTCTTTGAAATTTGACTTTGTAAGGTGAGAGATTTTCTTTCATCATTTCTTTCTTTTGTCTTTGTCTATCTCCATTGCTTTTACCAAAATATTGGCGCACACTGATTAATTTATTAAAATAATGTCATCTCACCCTGGCACTTTAGGTCAAATTCAAGAGATAGCATCACAATAGTCCCATATTGGCTAAGATGTTGACACTCACGTTTCATGAAGCTGTCATTAATTTCATCCCATCCTCGTGCATCATATAAATCAAGTCCAAACTTAAGCTTCCAATCCCAGTCTCCTCGGTCATACTTTAACTCATCTCAATCATAAATGCAATCGCGCAAGTGAGTGATAGTCAAATTTCTTCTAAGGGAGATTAAGCATGAAATATAGCATGCATATCTTCAATCTAGGAGACTATGAATTTTTAAGTCTAAGACCCTAATGATTAATACAAGATAACTCTAAGTCTAGAGACTCCATAAACAAAGTGTTAGAGATCATCTCAAGCCACGAGTGCATAGTGAAAGTGTCAGAGGAAAGATCACCAATTAATAAGTTAGTGTAGAAGTTATTTACAAAAGAATTGAGAAATTATGAGGTTATTGAGACAAAGACAACAGACTGGGTATCTTTGACAGCACATCATAGAGGAATAAAACAAAGAACATTCTAAAATACCCAACACAACACTACCAAATTTAGTTCCTTAAAAATCAAGATTATCTTTAAGGTTTGAAATCATAGGCAACCGTATGTTCAATTGCTTCTTCCTAATGGAGAACACTTTGGAATCTGAAAACGAAAGATCTTCATCAAATTGAAATTTTAACCTTCTAGAATGATGCCATTCTTCCTCAAAAGTGATATCCATATCTACATGGGAAGCCTCAAAATTCTTCATTATTATGGGAATGCTAATCAAACCATTAAATCCTGTAATAGACTTTTGGGTTTTCCTTGGAAGAGAAAAACGAGACATAAAAGGGTAACCCCACTTACTTGACTGGTGAAAATCCAAGTACTGACCATCCACAAGAAATGGTAGAGGTACTTCTATATCTAATTCTTCTATCAATAAATCATCTTCCTCAGTTGGCATCACTCTTTTCAAAGAACTATTTATCAACTTGATCTTTCAAAATGTAGAATTGAAATCAAGACTTCCTTCCATGTGTAACTCTGAAAGACACTTTAAGGCAAACAACCTTATAAAGGGAAAAGAAGAAACGATTGGGTGAACTGTCATGACCTTTGAGAACCTTAAAACTTAAAGGATACTGAAGAGACACAATAAAATTTGTTTTCTGATTTTTATTGTATTTGAATAGAGTCAATTAGTTATTCTCATTTACACCCTTTGTTTTGAAATGAATTTTGAAAACTTTTTGCAAACATTGTCACAGATATATGTAGGTTTTTAAAATATTTTACAAATGATATTTTCAAACATGTCAAGCCGTATTTTTGCAAACACTTGAAAACCATATCAACTATGTATATAATTTTCAAAAAAATATTTTCAAAATATTTTATAAAAAACTTAGTTCAAAATTGTAATACGATACCCATAACCCTAGGAGTTTGAAAAAAGTTTAAAATTATGAGCTATGGCTAGAGTATATATGTAATATATTCGGTAGACCCCCTATACTTAGCTTTTGCTATGTCCTCATAGCACAAAGTGTAATGAAGCCATAACTCAATTAAGCATAAAACAATCTACAAGAGTTGAGTCGAGTATTGGGACAAGTGTAAGAATGAGTCACAATGATATATACAAGAACAATTTCCCCTACACTTACGATCTGGAAGACCAAAGTAAAGATACAAAGATAAATTCATAGGTGGAACTCGAGCATAGGAAGAGATGAGGAAAAATCAGTCCTATACTTAGGCTAAGAGAAGCCTAAGTGTAGGTGGAATAATAAATACGTTGTTAATTGAAAAAGAGTATGAATATTCAAGAAATAAATTTTCTGATTTGAATCTACCATGATAATCATGCGTTATCTGATTAAAGTGACTCAATAGGCATGAAATTAATCATCTCTATGTGAGTTAACCATTCCTTGGATTCTATAAAATGCTTAAGTAACTGCCCGTTAATCATAAAGGAAGATGCATTCTTTGAATGCTCTGAAATCTCTACAATACCATTCTCATGCACTTCCATTACAATATAAGGACTCATCCACTTTGATTTTAGTTTCCCATGGAAAAATCCTTAACCTCACATTAAACAACCAAACCTTCTATCTAGGGACAAAGTTATTGCATCTAATATGCACATCATGCCATTTCTTACCTTTGTCCTTATAGATCATGTTGTTGTAATATGCTCGGTTGCAGATTTCCACTAATTCATTTAAGTTGAGTTCCCTACACAACATTCCTAAGTAAAAACTTCAGTTTATCTTCTTAATTGCCCATTTGGATTTGTGCACAAACTCAACGGGCAAATGACAAGGCCTTCCATAAATCATCCTGAAAGGTGAATTTCCTAGAGGTGTCTTGTAGACCATTTTGTAAGCCCATGGAACTTAGTCCAACAACTGAGATCAATTCCTCTTATCAGTTCAAACTAACTTTTGAACAATGCGCTTCACTTACATATTTGAAACCTCTGCCATGACATTTGATTGATGATGGTAAGGACTAGTTATTCGATGCTCAAATCCATAGTCCTTTGATAAAGATTTCATCATTCCATTCACAAAATGGCTACCTCCATCAGATATCAAAACTTTAGCTACCCGAACCGTGAAATAATATAATCCTTAATAAACTTGCAAATAGTCCTACCATCTACGGTTAGGGTTGGGATAGCCTTCACTCATCTGGACAAGTAATCAACCACTAACAAGATATATTCAAAACCTTGGCTATTAGGGAAGGGACCCATGAAATCTATGACCCAAACATCGAAAACATCACAAAAAATCATAGTCGGCATGGGCATCTCATCTCTTAATCCAACGGTCCCTCCCATCCTTTAGCAAATAGGGCACGACTATAAAAAATATGTAACATCTCTAAACAAGGTCGGCACGAAGAAACCACATTGTAATACCTTGTGAGTGGTTCTTTTTCCTGAATGGTATCCTCCAGGTTCAAATGGATGACAATACACGAGGACACTCTGGTATTCCTCCTGAGGAATACACCTTCTCCATATACTATATGTTCCTTCATGGAAAAGGAACGGATCCTCCTAATGGTATTTCCTCAAATTCGACTTGAGTCAGTCTATAATGCTCCTAGTCCATCCATGGGGAACTTGCTTGGAGACGAAGAAGTTTACCATGTTGGCATACCATGAGAGTGATTCAATAACACAAATAGACTCATCTAGAAATGTCTCTCGAATAGGCTTAATATCAGGGGAATCCTTTATTTCAATCCTTAAAAGATGATTAACCACTATGTTTTTAACCTCATGTTTATCCTTAATTTCCAAATCAAATTCTTGGAGTAACAAAATCCACCTAAGAAGGCATGCCTTCGTGTACTTATTTTCCATAAGATATCTAATAGCTGAATCATCAGTATATACTGTCACTTTTGAACCTAAAATCACATACCTACTTCTCTAAAGACCAAACTACTACAAGCATTTCTTTTTCAGTCACTGTATAATTTCTTTGAGCTCTATCCAATACCTTGCTTGTGTAGTGAATAACAAATGGAATCCGATCTCGTCGCTGCCCCAATATGGCTCCTATAGCAAAATCCGAATCATCAGTCATGATATCAAAGGGAAGAAACTAGTTAGGAGCCTGCAAAATCAACAAATCACAAATCTTCTTTTTAAGGAGCTCAAAGGCCTGAAGATAATTGTGATCTACAAAGAACTCGATGTCTTTCCCTAAGAGCTATGTTATGGGTCAGGAAATGTTAGAAAAATTCCTAAATAAATCTTCTATAAAATCTAACATGCCCCAGGAATGACTTACTGACTTAATATTGGTTGGTGGATCAAGTTTCTTGATCACGTCCACCTTGTCAAGGTCAACCTCCATTCCATTCTTGGACATGACGTTCCCCAACATAATACCCTCCTTAACCATGAAATGACTTTTTTCCCCAAGAGAGTACTAGATTCACCTCACTACATCTTTGAAGCACTCAGTCCAAGTGTGTTAATCAAGAATCAAATGAATCACCATGGATCGAGAAATCGACCATGAGGACCTCTAGGAAATTCCCAACCATTTCAGCAAACATGACAATCATGCATCTCTGAAATGTACTTGGGGCGTTGCACATCCCGAAAGGCATTCGTTTGAATGCCTATGTTCCAAAGGGACATGTAAAATTGGTCTTTTCCTGATCCTCAAGGACGATGGCTACTTGATTGTAGCCGGAGTACCCATCAAGAAAATAAAAAAACTCTTTCCCTGCTAGTCTCTCCAAAATCTGATCAATAAACGACAAGGGAAAGTGATCTGTCTTGGTCACATCATTCAGGCACTTGTAATCAACACAGACGTGCCACGATGTAGGTACTTGGGTCGTAATCTCAACTCCCTCCTCATTGGTGACCATATGAATTCCCGACTTCTTCGGGACAACATGTAAAGGTGCCACCCATTTGGAATCAATGATGGGGTAAATAAATCCTGCTCCATACCATTTTTCTATCTCCTTCTTAACTACTTCCCAAAGATTCAGATTAAGTCTCCTCTGAAATTCATGGGAAGGTCTAACCTTACCCTCAATAAAAATGTGGTGTGAACAAAGTGTGGGGTTTATACCCATGAGATACGATGTTGTCCATCCGATAGCCTCACGGTTTTTCTCTAACTCTTCTAACAGCCTAGCTTCCTGATCTACAGTCAACCTAGGACTAATTATGACAGGAAACTTGTTCTTTAGTTCCATAAGGAAAGAGTAATTGAGTTTAGGAGGTAGGGGCTTCAGTTCTGGCAAAGATAAGTCATCAGATACATCAGGTTGAATTACCACTGAATTTGAATCTGTGTTGTGTAATGAAGATGAATCATCTGAAAGGCTGTCCACCAACTGAACTGAAGAATAGGGAGTTAGATCACCATAGATATACGGTAATATGGCCAAAGATGCATCCGACTCATCATCTAATTCAGGGGAACTAACAAGTCCAAAGGGACTTATATGTCATCAAGGGAATAGGAGGATGTATATCTCAAGAACTTTGGTAATATATCTTCAACTACTCCATATATATTGTCCTCTCCAGATGAAAGGGTCTCACTCTATAGTATAAGATTCTGAGCCCAGATTCCAACTGCGCTAATAACTACATTGCAGTCTGCCTCTGAGAATGAAGAGAAATCAATACTAGATTTAGAATCAGGTTGTTGTCATTTCTTTTGCTTCATCTACAATTCTACCTCTTTGCTGGGAGAACGAAACTTCATCATCCCTTTCTAATAATTAAATGAGGCTCCAGTGGTCCTAAGGAAGGGCCGCTTAAGGATAATATGTGAATATCTCCAATGATGAGGGAAATCCATATCAACAATAAAGTCCACTTTGTAATCATGTATCTCAATCAAGATAATGACATTCTTGACCATGCCCTTGCCTTTTTCATTGACTAATCAACAAATTTCCCTTGCCTTTTTCATTGACTAATCAACAAATTGAAGTAACGCTCTAGATTTACATAAAGGTCCCAACTTTAATTTCTCGTATAAGGTAAAGGGTATTAAACTGATTGAAGGACTATTATCTAGGAGAGTGCATGCAAATTCTATGTCATCAATATGACTCTCAACATAATGTGCTCCTAAATCTCTTTTCTTTTGTGGAAATTTTTGATTCTTGAGACAAAACATAATGGCAATTGAAAGAACATAGGTCTTGATGTAGTTGTTTGGTTTCTTCCTACTTACTCTGCTTGGTGTGCATCTTACCTTTAAGTATTTCTGGAATATAAGAATAGTAATCACATACTCGTCGAAGGGCACCTTTATAATGATATTATCTCTACAGAATCGTGACATGTCTAGATCATATCTTTGAATCTTTTTAATGATGCGCTTTCCTTCCATACGAGAATGATGGAAAGGAATATCAGAATCATACACAAAAACACACTCTTTATTATTACTAGAAACTGGGTTTTCATTTTTTAATCTTTTACAATTGGAATAATAACTAAATCATCTATTATATGATGGATAATGCCTATTGAATGTGCATTCTCCTCATGCGAAGGTGCAAGGTGCTTCATAGACTCTGAATCTAAAGTGTGTTGCTCTACTCTTGAACTCCTCCTTAATCTAGAAATTTCTCCCTTCTGAAAATGTCTGGTGTCATCATCCTCTGAAGTCTCCTTAGGCTGAGCATCAGAGTTGGTCCTGTCCATGTCCTTAGCTCGATCAGGTACGGCCATGGTCCGTCCGCTCCTAAGAGACATATGATTAACACAATCAAACAATGATATCTCGCACTCAGATTGTAGAAAATCTAAGTAATATACCTGATCTAATAAATGTTGATGTTGAGGTTTGTTCAATCTATCGGGATTAGCCTGAACCTGGGTAGGAATGTATGTAGTAGGAGCACTACGCTCATCATGTAGATGGGATAAGAGATTAAGTTCAACCCTTAAATCCTACACTTCTTTCTGATAGGAACACAACTCCTCTAGAATCTGATGTTGAAAATCCATGGGACCGGAAGATGATTGATATTGCATTTGTGAAGAAGAACAAGCAGGACGTGAAGACTGCCCCTGATAACCATCAGACTGCTACTGTGACTGGGTATGATGCTTAGTATTGTGGCCTTGTTTGCCCGACTAGTATGCCTGTTGACGCCCGTACTGCTATTGCTGCCTTGCTGCCTAATAAGAAATGTGTAACATCCCGGGCTTAGGTCCCCGGTCCGTTAATAGAGCATTACTGGCCCTGACAACCTCTTGGGATCGGGCTCATACGGGGCCGATTAACCACCCCCAAAATGCTTAAGCCGGGTTATTAAGTAGTAATCTCGTCACTATTTATCCCACCCGGGAACTTCTTGTTCCACGGTGTGGGACTATGTTGGGGTTTTACAACCTCCCCCACTTATATTCGCAACGTCCTCGTTGCGACATGGCACATTACTTCTTCCCAGTGACAGTGGCGGCTGCACGCTCCGGGTAGCCATTTCCTCCAACCTCTTTGTAGGGGCGGCTCCACCTCTCGGGTAGCCCTTTCCACTGTCAGAGGGCGTTCGGCTCTGATACCATTTGTAACGTCCCGGGCTTAGGTCCCCGGTCCGTTAACGGAGCATTACTGACCCTGACAACCTCTTAGGATCGAGCCCATAGGGACCCGATTAACCACTCCCAAAATGCTTAAGCCGGGTTGACAAGTAGTAAGCTCCTCACTATTTATCCCACCCGGGAATTTCGTATTCCACGGTGTGGGACTATTCATCATTTTGGGAGGTGTTACAATCTCCCCCACTTATATTCGCAACGTCCTCGTTGTGACATGGCACATCACTTCTTCCCAGTGACAGTGGCGGCTTCACGCTCCGGGTAGCCATTTCCTCCAACCTCTTTGTAGGGGCGGCTCCACCTCTCGGGTAGCCCTTTCCACTGTCAGAGGGTGTTCGGCTCTGATACCATTTGTAACGTCCCGGGCTTAGGTCCCCGGTCCGTTATCGAGGAAAACTGGCCCTGACAACTTATTGGGTTCGAGCCCAAATGGACCCATTTGACAACCACCCAAAATGCTTAAGCCCAAGTTATTAAGTAGTAATCTCGTCACTATTTATCCCACCCGGGAACTTCTTGTTCCACGGTGTGGGACTATGTTGGGGTTTTACATCCTAAGTCTCGGGGACGAGACTGTTTTTAAGGTTGTTATGATGTAACACCCCGTAATTTTCGGATTTTTCTGAAGCTTTAAAACCTATTCAATATTATACTCAAAAGAAGCGTCTTGTCGCAAGCTTTCCAACGAGCCCAAAAACGCGAAATTCCGAGTCCGGATGTGGGAGATATGCCTGTTTTAGTGAAGAGGGGTCATGATTTTTGAGGGAATTAAGGGTTACGGGTTTTGGTTAATTAATTTCGAATTAGGGTTGTTTTAGGGTTTCTAAAACTAATGTTTTAATTCCCAACTATATAAAGACCCACACCCTTTATCTTCCCTCATTCCTACTCCTTTTCCAAACCCTAATCCACCCTTTCTTCCTTCCCAAGTCATTCTCTTATCTTGTTCCATCTCCTTCTCTAGAGAGCCAAAAGGATAGTGGTGCAAGCTCCGTAGCTTCGAGACAAGAAGAAGACGAGGAAGGCCATCGCTAGGGAAAGGCAGCCCTCTCATCGGATTAGTGATTGGGCGATCGAGCACGTGGATCAAGGGTGTGCACGAGCATAGGTAACGGATCCTCAGCTTTCTCCATATTTCTTTTGCATTCTTGCAACGATTGGAGATTGCCGATTGTGGGAATGTATGTCGGTTTCAATCCTTCTCAGGATTTCCTCTTTGCTGTTGGTGTGGATGATTATCTTCTCATCAAATCATCTTCGTATCGTTTTCGTACTCAAAATAATTGTGAGGATAAATCTAGTAGCATGGCTTGTCTTATATTGTCCCTACATGATATTACAACCTGATGTACACATGCACGTATAGAAGCTAAAATCTCTACCTTAATTGTGATGTGGAGAAGATAATGGTTACTCAATTATACACACAAGGTGAACTATGATATTATATGATAGAGATGTGTTTTGTTCCATGCAAAAAAAAACGAAATCCACGTCCAGGTTTTGTTGGGTTTGAGGTTTTATTTTGTTATTAGTTAATGATATTTATTAGCTTTGATTGCATCAAATGCAAGACACAAATTTTTTGATTTTGCTCGTACATACGTTCATATCACCCAAAGACACAATGAGATAAAATATTTTACCTATAGGCATCATCTTCGTTGTACATAAATCTGATCAGCCTTTTGTATCAAACTTGGATCATTTCATGAAAACTTTCCTTATCTTTGTGACATAAGATTATAATGCTACTTCGAAAGGTTGGCAAGTTTTTTTGGCAACTGTGTAAACATGTTATTTATAGTGAACGACCTTCCTAATAGTGAACGACCTTCCTAATCCACGTCTCTCTTAGCTTTATCGATTGATTATATGATTATTAGTACGGTCTCATATTGTAATAGAACTTTCATGCTGATTTAAATACTCTAAATATATGATGATTATATCCTGCTAATTCAGTACTTATTTTGTAATCTAGTATAACTAAAAAGGTAAAACTGTGTTTTCTTCCCAAAGTTATAAAATTTATTACTCTTGCATAGATTCCATGGTCGTCATATAGGAAAGTTATAGAAGTAGCATTGGGTATAATTGATATTACGGAAGTCTAATGATATCCTTTGTACTAGTTGTAGGAATGAGTCTGTGCATGTTTTCCCTTATGGAGCTCTACGGTTATGAGAACTTCAATAGTCGCTCTTAGTGTTAATGACATGTGTGTAGTATGGATGATAATGCAACACCATAGAACTAAATGCTAATTATAATATTGTGGTATGTCCCAGACCCTACGATTGAGATTAAAGGCTTGACATTTTCTGTTTAACATTACAGATACAAGACATCTAATGTCTCAAGGCATGGTGTAGGATACTTGTGAATTATACCTTCTGTCGGGTATTTGAGAGGGATTGTGACCGAGTGTCTTATAGCATCAGTATAAGTAATAAATCAATGAAAACATTTATCACGTCATGGCCCAAGTGCTCCTCTATAGAGGGATTACACAAGTTGAGGAAGGAAAAATTAAATACCACGAGGTGGGTGCACACCCTTCGTGGTCCGGCTGAACCGACAGTGAGTCACCCCCACTCGAGGGGCATCACAGAGTGGGGTGGTGGTAGGTACTCTGGTGGAATTGAGGTGGATGCACGCGTGCATCGCACATACGGATCCGTTTTGTTGCACTTTTTAAGGAGCGAGCGAGACTCCTCCGGCAGACTCGATTGACAGGGTTGAGACTCATTGAACATATATGCCCTTCTCGAGTGTCAGAGTACTATCAACTAGACTAGCTGAAGGATCGCGTTTGCACACAGGTTATGGGTTGCACTTTAAATGAAGTATTGCAGACTTCATTTCTAGTGTAATCTTTCTCCTTTGACGGGCGAGTCCGGGATAAGTAAATGAAAATATGAATATAGATATGTCAAAGAATTGGTTTGATTGTGTACTTATTAAAGGCCTAGAATATAAGTGATTGTATAATGCTAGATGCTTTTAGACTGTTCTCTTCTAAACTTGTTAAGTTACTGCATTTGCATTGCCTACCTATACTCTCTCTTGATTTATAAGTTATTTATCCTTACCGAGTCAGTTGACTCATGAGTTACATTCTTTGGAAATCCAACAGGAAGTGTAGAGCAGGAGACAGAGGCCCATATCTTTGGTGGTGCATCTGCAGGACGTGGTTAAGGTTGAGGACTAGTTTCTTAGTAGTTGTTGCTATCTTTCATTTCCAAGTATTTATGATGTAATAAAGAGACTCTGAGGATTTATTGCTATTCCTATGTGGACTTTTGTTATCAATGAAAACTTAGATTTTCCTTCCTATGTTTTTTTGTGTATAAATGGTATATCATGCAGGTTGTTTATGACTGTTGTTGGGTAATAATGTGAATGGGTGTTGAGATGTTCTCCCGTCGAGGTGGGGCGTTTCATTTGGTATCAGAGCCGAACGCCCTCTGACAGTGGAAAGGGCTACCCGAGAGGTGGAGCCGCCCCTACAAAGAGGTTGGAGGAAATGGCTACCCGGAGCGTGCAGCCGCCACTGTCACTGGGAAGAAGTAATGTGCCATGTCGCAACGAGGACGTTGCGAATATAAGTGGGGGAGGTTGTAAAACCCCAACATAGTCCCACACCGTGGAACAAGAAGTTCCCGGGTGGGATAAATAGTGACGAGATTACTACTTAATAACTTGGGCTTAAGCATTTTGGGTGGTTGTCAAACGGGTCCATTTGGGCTCGAACCCAATAAGTTGTCAGGGCCAGTTTTGCTCTATTAACGGACCGGGGACCTAAGCCCGGGACGTTACAAATGGTATCAGAGCCGAACGCCCTCTGACAGTGGAAAGGGCTACCCGAGAGGTGGAGCCGCCCCTACAAAGAGGTTGGAGGAAATGGCTACCCGGAGCGTGCAGCCGCCACTGTCACTGGGAAGAAGTAATGTGCCATGTCGCAACGAGGACGTTGCGAATATAAGTGGGGGAGGTTGTAAAACCCCAACATAGTCCCACACCGTGGAACAAGAAGTTCCCGGGTGGGATAAATAGTGACGAGATTACTACTTAATAACTTGAGCTTAAGCATTTTGGGTGGTTGTCAAACGGGTCCATTTGGGCTCGAACCCAATAAGTTGTCAGGGCCAGTTTTGCTCTATTAACGGACCGGGGACCTAAGCCCGGGACGTTACAAATGGTATCAGAGCCGAACGCCCTCTGACAGTGGAAAGGGCTACCCGAGAGGTGGAGCCGCCCCTACAAAGAGGTTGGAGGAAATGGCTACCCGGAGCGTGCAGCCGCCACTGTCACTGGGAAGAAGTAATGTGCCATGTCGCAACGAGGACGTTGCGAATATAAGTGGGGGAGGTTGTAAAACCCCAACATAGTCCCACACCGTGGAACAAGAAGTTCCCGGGTGGGATAAATAGTGACGAGATTACTACTTAATAACTTGGGCTTAAGCATTTTGGGGGTGGTTAATCGGGTCCATATGGGCCCGATCCCAAGAGGTTGTGAGGGTCAGTAATGCTCCGCTAACGGACCGGGGACCTAAGTCCGGGACGTTACAAATGGTATCAGAGCCGAACACCCTCTGACAGTGGAAAGGGCTACCCGAGAGGTGGAGCCGCCCCTACAAAGAGGTTGGAGGAAATGGCTACCCGGAGCGTGAAGCCGCCACTGTCACTGGGAAGAAGTGATGTGCCATGTCGCAACGAGGACGTTGCGAATATAAGTGGGGGAGATTGTAACACCTCCCAAAATGATGAATAGTCCCACACCGTGGAATACGAAATTCCCGGGTGGGATAAATAGTGAGGAGCTTACTACTTGTCAACCCGGCTTAAGCATTTTGGGAGTGGTTAATCGGGTCCCTATGGGCTCGATCCTAAGAGGTTGTCAGGGTCAGTAATGCTCCGTTAACGGAACGGGGACCTAAGCCCGGGACGTTACAAATGGTATCAGAGCCGAACGACCTCTGACAGTGGAAAGGGCTACCCGAGAGGTGGAGCCGCCCCTACAAAGAGGTTGGAGGAAATGGCTACCCGGAGCGTGCAGCCGCCACTGTCACTGGGAAGAAGTAATGTGCCATGTCGCAACGAGGACGTTGCGAATATAAGTGGAGGAGGTTGTAAAACCCCAACATAGTCCCACACCGTGGAACAAGAAGTTCCCGGGTGGGATAAATAGTGACGAGATTACTACTTAATAACTTGGGCTTAAGCATTTTGGGTGGTTGTCAAACGGGTCCATTTGGGCTCGAACCCAATAAGTTGTCAGGGCCAGTTTTCCTCGATAACAGACCGGGGACCTAAGCCCGGGACGTTACAGTTATATTTACAGGTTCATAAAGGCCTCATTTGTTTATAGGTACTTATCAAGTGAGAGAGGAACGAGATTAGGATAGATCCATGCCACAAATTTTCATATAAACTATTGGTTCCATAGAAATGATTAGCCGCTTCTCAGTGAGGATCTGCGGGTAGCCAATAAATGGTCTGGATTTCCTTAGCATAGTTGAAGGTTTAGAGGACATCGTGTAAGGCCCGGTACTCAAGAAAATGGGTATCCATATTTATACATCCCATACTTACTTCCATACTAGCTTAGAGTGGATGCAACTAGTCATAGGAATTGGGATGGTTTATAAGGAAATTTAGGTACCTAACAGTTTATAACTCTGACAAGATTTGTATTTGATCACCAATTAAATTTTGACAAGATAATAAGGCCATCATATCATCCTTTGGAGTTGAGTTAATGAATGAAACAAGGTTTGTATTAATTGAATTGCGTAAGTAACTCCACACATCTACGTGCCCAGTAGAACTAGATTGTTTTGTATATCGAGCGTGCTCAAATTTCCTATCTCTTGAACTTCGAAGATGGATAATTGCTCGGATATTTTCTCGGATTTTCTGAGATTATCATTGAACCGCCCAAATATTACATCTTCACCGGTCCAGTTTCCTACTTCCCCTTCTTTAACTGGACCATTCTAGTTTGTAAATAGCCGTTTTTCCAAACTAGTGTATCATGATTACCTCCTTGGGGGTGGTTATTTTTCAACCAATCCCTTCTCTTTATTTCTCACAACAGAAGACCATTACATTGTTGAAATCGATTTGATTTCATTATCATCATCTACATCTCAGTAGACTCTTTGTTTGATGAATGTGATGAAAACTCATTAAGATGCCTCCTAAGAAACATAATCTAAATGGAGAGGAGAAAGAGTGAGAAGATCCAATGCATGTTGTATTGACTAGATTGGAAAAATCAGAACAGAACCAAGCAATGATGAGAGCTCATTGCAGTTGGATAGATATGCACCAATGGATGTGGCATATAATCGTGGGAGATTTCAGATGACTAATTGGTTGAGACCATCCGAACCCGAAGTTGAATATGAGTTAAAGTTGTAGTTCCCTTAGCTTGCTGCCACATTTTCATGGGAATGCACACGAAGAGCCATATGCATTTCTTAGGGACTTTGATCTAGATTGTTCTAATCATAGACATCCTAGGGTTAGTCAAGACTACATTCGGCTCAAAGCCCTTCCTTCTACTTTGAAGGATAAGGCAGATTACTAGATGAAGAACTGAGGGGCAGTCGTAACTACCTTTGTTCAATTCAAGGACCTCTTCCAAAAGAAGTTCTACCCTTCGAGTAGAACCAACTTGATGTGTTCATGCATCACGAGTTTCTCCCAACTTCCTAATGAGTATTTCTGTGATTCGTGGGAGAGATTCAAGGACCTCTTGCTGAAATGTCCTTGCCATGATTTAGAGCCTACCATCTTGGTTCAATCTTTAGATAGCGGTTTACACCCTGAGGTGCAGAGTTTTGTTAGTGTTGCTTGTGGAGGCAACTATACATCACGAGGCGCAGACATTGTCTGGAAAGTGTTTGAGCGAATAGCCAAGATAAGTAGAGCACAAACTGCTAGTCGAGCTCAGTTAGAAACCCCTCATCCATTCCAATCTAGCGAGGGAATGAAGGCTACAATGGATCCTTTTGACATGAGCATTATAGAAGATAAACTCACAGTAGTTGAGATGATAGATAGGTGTATGAATGAGTGGGACAGTAACTTGTCCAAATTGCCTAAATAGATGGCGGAGATTTCTGGAAATGTATCCAATATGAGGGTACTTGCCGTGACTGCATCTGCTGCTCCAGTTTACCGTGTTCATCATATTCAGGAGCAAAAGATGTCAGTATAACCACTACCATGGGTAGAGGACTAGCCTTTAGCCTATTCTTGTCAGTAGCAACCACTGTCTATGGAAACAATCATCGAGGAGCCTTCTCAAGTATAGGAAGTAAATGGTGCGTGGTACACGAATGATCTTGCTAGACAAGGGAATTATGATGATCGTTTCTCCTACCAGCATCCCCAGACTTTATATAACATGTCATTTATGCTACACCTCTTCTAGCATCGCAGATCTCCAGAGCCATTTTGTAACGTCCCGGGCTTAGGTCCCCGGTCCATTATCGAGGAAAACTGGCCCTGACAACTTGTTGGGTTCAGGCCCAAATGGGTCCGTTGGCAACCACCCAAAATGCTTAAGCCCAAGTTGTCAAGTAGTAATCCCCACCACTTATATACCACACCCACACTTTGTGAGTTTTCCATGTGGTACTATGTTTGGGGTTAGGGTGTTACAACCTCCCCCACTTATATTCGCAACGTCCTCGTTGCGACATGGCCCATCACTTATTCCCAGTGATAGTGACGGCTGCACGCTCCGGGTAGCCATCTCCTCCAACCTCTTTGTAGGGGCGGCTCCACCTCTCGGGTAGCCCTTTCCACTATCAGAGAGAATTTGGCTCTGATACCATTTGTAACGTCCCGGGCTTAGGTCCCCAGTCCGTTAATAGAGCAAAACTGGCCCTGACAACTTATTGGGTTCGAGCCCAAATGGACCCGTTTGACAACCACCCAAAATGCTTAAGCCCAAGTTATTAAGTAGTAATCTCGTCACTATTTATCCCACCCGGGAACTTCTTGTTCCACGGTGTGGGACTATGTTGGGGTTCTACAACCTCCCCCACTTATATTCGCAACGTCCTCGTTGCGACATGGCACATTACTTCTTCCCAGTGACAGTGGCGGCTGCACGCTCCAGGTAGCCATTTCCTCCAACCTCTTTGTAGGGGCGGCTCCACCTCTCGGGTAGCCCTTTCCACTGTCAGAGGGCGTTCGGCTCTGATACCATTTGTGACGTCCCGGGCTTAGGTCCCCGGTCCGTTAACGGAGCATTACTGACCCTGACAACCTCTTAGGATCGAGCCCATAGGGACCCGATTAACCACTCCCAAAATGCTTAAGCCGGGTTGACAAGTAGTAAGCTCCTCACTATTTATCCCACCCGGGAATTTCGTATTCCACGGTGTGGGACTATTCATCATTTTGGGAGGTGTTACAATAACGTTGCTTTTATTCCAATTATTTAGGTCAACTTGCATCAATTCATTCCTGATTTTAAGAGTTTGGTTATCGCTTGAATTTAAATGACCACAAAAATCGCCTAACATACAATCCCTTTTCCTTTATCCTTAAGTTGAGGAAAACTAAGGGAGAAAGCGAAAAACATGATGAAATCGAAAATCAATGATGCATGCAGTTGTTAGAAATACTTACAACACTTCTGAACACTCTCCATGTGGATGCATAATATGATTTATAAACCTAGATTTATGATACAAGTCGAGAAACCACACCTAAGTTGTAGTTCTATTAGCGGTGAAGAAATCAATTTATTTGACTCAGTAGAACGTATGCTATGTGCGTCTATGAATCTCCTAAGATTTTTGCAATTGTGAATCTTATGAGATTTGTGTAGTGTATCCTAAATTACGAAATAGATCAAGCAAGAATGACCTATGATCTTTCTATTTGGAATAAAGTATTTATCTAAAACATCACTCAAGTCGAGAACCACTCTCGACATAACCACGAATAAGAATAAATACAATAACATGCCTTTGTTTACATGCACGTGATCTCAATTGAGAACCGTTGTAAATGGGCAATTAGTTACAACACAACTGAATAATTTTTAATTAAGATAATCAACCACTCTACTGAATAACTGTCTCGTGGGCTCTCCAGCAAGTTACTCTAAGCTTCTCACCTCCACTGGCCTACCATAAAACCATATAAGTCTATTTATAAACTTTAGAGAGATTGAAGCTCTTAATTAAAAAGACATCACAAATACAAAACAACAACAAATGAAACAAGCTCAAAAATAATTAAGACAAAAATCTACTAAATAAATAATTGCTCCTAACATAATCACAAAATGTGTCGCGTCCCAGACAACAATGCCATCTGATGAAGCACTAACTGCATGTATTTAAAATTGATCCACTGTAGCACGTGCACTTAGCATCTCATACAAAATCGAGAAGGAATCTCAGTGATGAGGTTCTCATCTTTAATTTATAACTTGGGGAAGTCCAGGGTCGAACTCAAGGACACGAGCAATTTATTGATTAAATTTAGATCTCAAATATTTTAAATATCAATTCTTGGATTAATTATATTGAGATGATGCACAAAACAGAACAAGCTATATTTTAACATGTTTTTATGCAATTAAATTATATGCAAACAATGATGCTCAATCAACATGAATAGAACAACCACCCTTAAAAGCATTCGACAAATAACTTGGATTAATCACGAAAATACCCTGAATTGATTGACTATTGCTTAAAGGATTGATTAGGCAAAGTGTGATATAAGTCTCAAAACCTTTTCTACATGAGTTAAACTTTCATTTTGATGCTTAATAAAGGCAGCAAGCAATTAAATCATTTAATGACCTAATAGTGATTAAAACAAACTAATAATAGATCAATAAAAATTAATGAACATAACATGTTCAATTAATTATTCAAAGTACATTTTCATTAAGGATAAGAGATGTAAAGTAGCACTTAAAACCAAGAATAATTAATGCCTGATTTTTAAATCAAAATTATCAATCAAGCATGCCAATAGATAGAGCATCAAATAAGCTTTCAAGCGAGACAAAATCACATAAATTGGATTAAGGATAAAAATATATTCAATCATGACTCCAGGGATATTTTTGTAAGAAAAACTTTTAAGTTTTATTACAAATCAAGACAAACATGGACTAGAAAGAAAAAATAACTCGTAAGGGTTTTAATTAAATTTTCACTAGGCATAAGGATTTATCTATAATATCAGGAAATCGGAGGATAACCGCTGTAATTTTTTGACTCACATGCATAGAGCACGTGATTCATCTAGGTTTGGGCATTGAGGGTCGGCTCACGTGTCTGCTCTTGATTGCTCCTCTAGAGGATAGGAATGAGGCTGGTCTGAGGCTCGGATGTGAAACACTGCTTAAGTATTGCATCATGGCTGATCTGTAACCGTTTGATTTCGCAAAATAGGGGAAATCAAAGGTTGCTGCTACTCTAGTTCTTCAGCTCATCCGCGCGTGGCAGATCTATAGCCTATGCTCTAGCGAGGATGGTCCTGCTCCTCCATACTCCTCTGTTATCTATGAAGTTCCAAACACCTCCGTCAAATCACTGTAAAGATAATTAAGGCTTGAAGAAGATGCAAAGCCTCCTAGTTAGTTCGATCGACGAAGCTTCACAGGAGAGAAAGTGGGGGATCGGAGCTATGCTTCAATCTTTGATCATCGATGCCATTTAATAACCTAGAAAGTTAGCATGAAAGAACAAAAACGTGCAAGCATTTTAAAGGGTAATGTGGATGGAATGAAGGGCTATGCGAAGGTGTTGGATCAATCCCTAATGGGTTGTCTTCTTTATTTCGAAGAAGACAATGGCGTGAAGTTATCAGAGAGATGGAGAAATGGATTTAGGATGAGAGATATCACATGTGAATCATGGATTAATTGTGAAAGTGATGGTGAATTCTGGCATAAGATTGGTAAAATGGTATAGATGTGATAAATATGAGAACAATAACAAAATTAATTATCAGAATTTTACCTAGAATTTAAGGTTGAAGATGATGTGCTTGAAGTTGAATCTTGAGGCTAATAATGAAGCTTAAGGATTCGAGGTCTTCACTTAAAGTTCATGGCTAAGGAGCCAAGATCAAACAACCTTGAATTTTGCTGTAACTTGGTGACAAGACCAAGGATTTTGTCGGATGTGCACAACCGTTGTCGCACTCGATCTTGCCCTCATACTATCAATAGAGGTCAGAGAGGCTACAATACATGTCCAGGAATGGAGGATAACCAGAGCAGGGGATGGAGATGATGTATTTAAAGAGTAGTGACTGGAGGTTGTTGTTCTCGAGTCAGTGGTTTCAACCACCGCTAGTTAGCATGGATTTTATGGTTCGTAATCATGGTATGATTGGCGTGGAAGAGGGTAGTTAGGAGAGGAGGTTGATGGAGGTTGCGAGGGTGGTTGGTGTGTATGGAGGTTGGCGAAATTGGAGTAAGTTTCCATGGAATGAAGAGTTGTAACACTTGGGAAGAGAGGATCGGAGGTTGATGAAATCCAGTGACTGTTGGATCTTTTGATCCAATGGTGGATATTTGGGCGAAGGAGAATGAGCTGGATCCACTTGATCCTGAGGATTAGACACTCAGGATTAGGGCGGTGGACAATGGCCAAGATTAATTCGATTCAAGATAGATCAGGCAGCTTATGTGGAGACAAGTGGCGACACAAGAGCGAGTCATGTGGCACAACCTGAAGGTGTCGTCTGGCCCAATCAGAATTGATGAAATTAAATAAATCAGAGTAGATTAAGAAAGAATAAGATAGATGTTGAATTAGGAAAAGTTGTAAACATGAAAGTCGTAGATCTCGATGAGACGTACAACTTTCACGTAGAAGTCAAAGAGACCATAGGTCATTTATATAGAGATAAAAATCAAATATTAATAAAGACCATATAAACCAATTTTCTTTAATTTTTCTTTTACTTATTTTTTTATTTATATTTTATTTTATGTTAATTTGTTTATGCACAATATTACCCTAATTTTTATTTAATTTTTAATAAGAAATAAATACATAAATATTACACCATAATGGAGTTATAATAATTAGTGTTAAGTATTTACAACACACAAATTAGTTAATGAATATTGTGATTAACTTAAGTAAGAGAGTTAATAATGATAATTAATGATGATAAATCTGAGATCTATCACCCCTATACTTAGCTTGTGCTATGTCCACAAGGCACAATGTGGAATGAAAGACATAGCTCGTACTAAGCATAAAGAGGATAGAGAAAAACAGGGATAAGACAACATGTCAGACTCAACCCCATACTTTGGTTGTGAACAACCTAAGCGTAGGGCAGGAAGACATCAAATGAGTGTACAAAAAGAATAAGTTAAAAAGAATAACAGGGGCTCAGCCCCCCCCCCCCCATACTTAGCCTGAAAAATAGACTAAGTATAATGAGTGAATAAATAATGAAGAGACTGAGGAGAATATACAAGTGACTGGGTGAAATTTGAAGTATATGGAATAATCCTTAATCATATCACAGAAGCATGAGGATCGTATCATATACGATTGAGAACAACTAGTCGCACTAGTTGTTCGATGTAGCGGAATTTAAAATAAAAAATTTTTTTCATGTGATGAAACCACATGATCCAAGAACGATTCTCAGCTCATTTCATCTAAACCATATAAAGGATAAAGTAATACCTCTTGTAGCGTGGTTGCGATCGAGCCTCTAAGAAAAGAGTCCTCCCTTCTAAAGTCTGATCTTTGGAGGAGACACTTGCAAGCATGGGGATGAACCTCATGCTTCTTGTAATCCAAGATGTTGATCCAAGAGAACTTTTGATCTCGTTGCATGAGATCGTACGTCTTCTTCGTGAGTGAGGAGCACCAAAGAAGATGGAGAACCAAGGACATTCGAGGCGATGACACAATGACGAAGCGATGACGATTGCTTCTTCCCTCTAGGGTTAGGTGGACAGACACCAGAGGAGAGGGAGGGAGAGAGGGCTTGAGAATGAGAGAGGGAGAGAGAGCTTGAGAATGAGAGAGGGGAGAGAGCTTGTTGTTGTAAACTTGAGAAGAGTAAGGGGTGCCTCTTCTTATATAGGGTTTTAGGAGCCCATGGATTACAATCCATGGACTACGCAAAATCAATGGATGAGATAGATTTGTGCTTCTTTCAATGGCAAAGATTTTGTTAAAAAAACATAACAACAATTAATTTACTTAAATTAAATATATATTTATAAATAAATATAATTTAATCCTTAAATAAAATCAATTAAACGTAGAGACAATGGAAAGCAGATTCCCTCCTTCTGTATAGGTAGAGTAGACGGCCACCCTTTCCTTATAGCAATTGTTGGTCGTCCCCCTCTTCTATTAGGAAAGGGGAAATCTTCAATTAATCTCCAAGATTACATTATTCCATGTATCTCCAATATTTACAACAACAATTGTTATAAATTATTCTACAAAAATAATTATGAATTATTTTGTGAATATTGCAATCTTGCCATTGGAAATTTGTGAATCATATTCACAACCCAAAATAAAATGTGATTTGCATTTTCAGTTAATCATACAATGTGAACCAAATTCACACAATAATTAATCAATATATGTAAATCATAATACGCTCTCTCTAATACATTATAAATCATATTTATAATATACTATGGATAATTTGGATATTGCTATTAACATTATTCTCATCCATAATAATTAAATCACATTTAATTATATTGGATCATTATTATCATGCATTCAAACATTGTGAATCAAATTCACATCATTCATGATAATTAAATCACATTTAATTATCCATTTTCTTAATGCTATAATTCAACATGGAGTTATTCTTGAACCCTTTCAAGAATAATGCACTTTCTCCATAGATACTTGGAGATAAGGACAATGTGATTGTTTGTTCCAGGTATAGTGACTTGGATATTGAGATCACATCTCAAATCCATATCTCATGGACCTCTCATAGATGCTTGATGAAATCAAGACCATAAATCTAATCTTCTCATTGCATAAACACTTGGACCAAGATCAGATTACTTCTCTTCTGAGAGGAGTCACTAAAATCCAAACTTGTTTCATGACTCCCTCGGAATGGAAGCGACATGGTTATATAATCATTTATGTTCAAATCACCCTCAGGTATTCCTAATACTTGTACATCCTATGTACTGGAAGACATGATAAATCCAAAGATATAGATCACTTTTATACTGTCATCTTTAGGATTTCATCGTCAAGTTTCTCAATCCTGGTCATTAGAAATCAGTAATGATAATATGTTTTCCTAAAGCATATATCATACATTCAAATTCTTGTCATGCTTCCAAAGCACGATGACCATGCATGGAATTTGATCGGTCCTAATATGTCATGAGTGAGCTCATATCTTCCGATTTACTTGTGAACATGTATGATCCCTTTGAGAGATTGCATTACTCATATGCCCTCACATTCACACCAGCTCGCTGGTTTATAGACCTTTGTTAATCATCAACCTATTGGTCTGCCAAATGTAGACACTCAGACATATAGCAACACATCTGTCTCTGGTCAGAGGATGTGTTCCTATATTGTGATAGCATTCGATATAGGATTTGGTTTATCTCTATCTCGTTAAGTCCCTTTAACCTAAGTAATATGACACCTCTGAATCACTATTCCCATGTAGAGGACCTGCATCAAGTGGTCCATCAGATATCAGCCTAATGAGAAAGGACTGTCTTCTCCTACTCAGGCTGGAGATCATCTCTTAACAATCATTTGACGGTGCTTGATGAGCCCTCAATCTAACTCCATAGATATTCATCCAAGCACCATCCTCTATGATCTATATGATTATTAAGACGACCATGGTACATAACCCTAATTGTACAGAAGGACCTTATAGTGCATCCATTCATTTAATCTCTGAAAGGGAGTGAAACGATAAATAACCTTTATTGATAACTCATATATTACAATAACATTTATTGTAGGGATGGTTTCCTCGGGCTAACATGGCTAACAGTCTCCCAATTGCCCTCAGAACCATTCAGGTACAATCCTTAAATCCATACTCATTACATGTTTGTCGAAAACCTTTTGTGTCAGAGGTTTGGTAAGAGGATCAACAACGTTATCGGCAGAGGTCACGTTGGTGATGATGATGTCACCATGCTTTTGAATCTCCTGAATGTTGTGGTATTTCCTTTCCACATGATTTATCTTTTTATTCCATCTGGGTTCCTGCACCTGGGCAATGGCTCCCATGTTATTGCAGAGTAAATGGATGGGAGTATCAGAGGAAACTATGCCAAGTTTCAGGATGAACTTGTGCAACCACACCACCTCCTTTGCAGCATCCAATGTGGCAATACAACTTCTGTTGTTGAATATGCTATAGTGTCATGCTTCATGCTTCTCCAGCTCGCAACACCACCATTCAATAGGAACACAAACCCTGATGTCGACTTTCGATGATCAATGTCCGACTCGAAGTCTGAATCTATATATCCCAAGACTTGGAGATCACCATCTCCATTGACCAAGATGTAATCTTCCATCCGTATTAGATATTTGAAAATGTTCTTTACTGCATTCATGTGTTGCTCTCCATAGTAGAATTGGTAACGACTTACCACTCCCACTGCATGGCAGATATCTGGCCTAGTACACATCATGGCGAACATTAAGCTTCCTATAACTAATGCATATGGGCATCCAGCCATGGCTTTTTTTCAAAACACTTTGAGGAGCCATCCCTTTAGATAGGTGGGTATCATGTCTTAAGGGGAGTAATCCTTTCTTGGAACTATCCATATAGAAACGTTTCAGAATTTTCTTAATGTACCCAAGTTGAGATAATCCTAATATCCTATTTTCTCAGTTTCTGAACATCTTCAGACCTGAGATGTTAGAGGCTTCTCCTAGATCTTTCATCTCAATGGTATGGGATAGCCAAATCTTTACACTGGTCATCATCCATGTATCATTCCCAGTGATAAGGATGTCATCTATGTAAAGTTCGATGAACACAATGACGCTCCTACTAAGCTTCTTGTACACAAAGGTTCATCAGGATTCTGCACAAAATCATAACTTATTATGGTTTTGTCAAATCTGATGGTCCAACTACGAGAAGCTTATTTAAGGCCATAGATGGATTTCTTCATCTCGCATACTTTACCATCCTCAATTATGAAGCCATGGGGCTGCTCCGTAAAGATATCCTCCTCGAGGTATCCATTGAGGAAAGTTGTCTTGACGTCCATCTACCAAATGTCATAGTCAAGAGATGCTACCATAGCTCGTAGCGTTTTATGGACTTAATCATAGCCATGGGAGAGAACGTCTCATCGTAGTCGATGCCTTCTCTCTGTGTGTAGATCTTGGCTACAATCCGTGCCTTGAAAGTATCTACTTTCCCATCAGGTCCCCTCTTTCTCTTGAAAATCCATTTAGACCCAATGGGTTTTACAACTTTAGGTGGATCCTCTAGGGTCCATACACTATTCTTACACATGGAGTCAATCTCTGACTTCATTGCTAACATCCATCTATCCATGTCATGATCCGCGAGTGCTTCATCAAATGAAGCTGGATTATTGTCAGTCTCACTTGACACATGAAATCCATACCTTTCAGGCAGTGCAACCACCCTCGAACTCCTTTGAAGAGGTATGGGTTTTCATATTTATTTATCTCTTTAGTTTCTGGTCCAGGAAGCTCAGAATCCTCAGGGGATTCAATGAGTTCCTCTACTTCATTTTTGTCTTGAGCTTCAAGGAAGTCATCCTCCAGAAACTTAACATCTCTAGAGATGAAAACCTTTTGGATCTCAGGGTCATAAAGCTAATATTCAATACCATATTTAACATACCCAATGAAGTAACACTCGCGAGAGCGAGATTCTACCTTACTTGCATCCACGTTTTTCGCATGGACCAAGCAACCCCAAACCCTCAAGTGATTAACACTAGGTTTGGTTCCATACCATAGCTCATGAGGATTCTTAGGTATAGACTTACTAGGAATCTTGTTTAGGATATATATTGCAGTCTCCACTGCATATCCCTAGAAACTAAGTGGTAAATATGCTTTACTCATCATTGATCGGACCTTGTCCACGATGGTCCTGTTGCATCTTTCAACAACACTATTAAGTTGGGGGGTTCCTAGAGGAGTAAGATTGGATACAATTCCATTCTCCTTAAGGTATTTCTTGAATTCATCTGAGAGGTACTCGCCACCTCGGTCAGATCGAATCTGTTTAATCTTCCTATCGGTTTGGTTCTCAACCAAAGCCTTGAACTCTTTGAACTTTTCAAAGGTTTAAGATTTATGACGTAGTAGGAAGATAAACTCGAATCGTGAATGGTCATCAACAAATGTCAAATAATATCGATACCCATTTCGAGTCACGGTACTGAAGGGACCACATACATTAGTATGTATTAGGTTAAGATTACCTTTGCATCATGTAACCTTATTACGAAAAGTGTCCTAGTCATTTTACCTTGAATACAATGTTCGCATGTAGGTGTTGACACGAAATCTTGAGGACAGATAATTTAATGATAATTAAGTCGTCGTTGCTTTCCCCAAAATCCCGCGACAAACAATTTTTTTTATTTTTGCTACTTATTAATCTGTATAGCGGTCAGGGTCGAACTCAGGGAGGATATAAATCCTGAGGGTTATTCAATTAATCAAAATCAATTAAGAGAAAACAAGAATCTCAAATGATAACTATCCTTGGTTTTTGTGATTTTTTATCTTTTTATTTTTTTTAATTTTTCTGAAAAAACACGAAGTAATATTCCCAAGATCAAAAATACACACACCAACTCTTTTTTTAATTTTCAATTTATAAAAAATGCTCAGAACAATCGAGAGAAAATATTTTTGGGTTTAAAAAGTTTTGAAATATTTTTGACAATTTTTGTGGAATTTTCAGATGTTTTTATATTTTTCTAAAAATCAAACAGTTAGAAAATATGAAAATGTGCACAGTCTGGAGTAATTTACAACTTAAAAATATTTTAAGTGCTTAAAACTCTTGGAAATTATTTTTAAGACAAAGTAGAAGCAATTATCTACAAACAGGAATCGAAATCACAATTATTGGATTTTTGTAGAATTTTCTGTGATTTTTATAAGGTTTTTGATGTTTTTCAATTTTTTGGATTTTATAAATAATTACTGCATTAAAATTGGATAGAAATTAAAAGACAATGAAAAAAACTACCCTAATGTTTTTGGATTTTTTGGAACAATATTTGAATTTTTACAAATTTTTGAATTTCAGAAAGACAAAATGACACATTTTTTGATTTTTGAAAATAATAAATGAAATTAAAATACAATGAAAATTTTATGCTAAGAAGATAATCACATCAAGAGCATAACATAATTTTTGAAAGATTTTTAGTTCACAAATAACATTTATTTCATTCAAAGAGAGCAAGCAAGTTATTTTTCTGCAGTTCATGAACTAAAATGTAATTTTGAAAAGTTTTGCACTGAAAATAAAAACAGAAATCAAACAGAGGATGCAAAATGTAAATTACCCAGTATGCATGTGCAGGGCACGTTACTTGAACTGGAGTGGGGCATTATATAATTTGTACAACTTATAGGGGTGAAGTTGTTATTTACCCAAATGTAATGAATCTGGCAAGAATCGCTTTGCAATTTAGGAAATGTCTGGGGGCTTTGATGAAAATTTGTCAATTTTTTTGTTTTCATAATCCCAAGCCCTAGGTTTCAAAAGCCAACGACACTACGGGGGGGGGCACTTTCCTTCTTGAGGGCAGTCGTCACGTGGGGGCGCGGAGTAGGAGGGATGAAGATCGCGCAGCGAGGATGGCACGGTGGCGGTGTACCTCAAGCGCGGCGGATGGCGCGGAGGGGGTCACCTGGGCGAGAGGGGAGGTACGGGTGGTGCGCCGCCAGCGAAAGCAAGGCGTCGGTTGATACGGCAATGGTGGTGCCGCCGCTGCTGGAAGATAGCGGGGAAGGCGCTCGGCGGGTCTGGTGGAAGCTGCGTCGCCACCTGAAGTGCGGCACAGAGGGATGCGGATCTGAAGGCTCGCGCAGGCTTCAGAGGTGGAGGAGCTCAGGGTCGTGGTGGCTGCGCCGCCACCTGGAGCACAACGCGGAGAGAGGCACCTGGGCGAGAGTGGAGGCGCAGGCGGTGCGCCGCCAGCAGAGGCGCGACGTCGGTGGCTATGGAGGCCAAGGAAGAAGGAGGCGGCGACGTCTGAAGGGTGGTCGTCTCTCCTTTTTTTATTTTTTTATTGTTAGTGATGTAAACAGTAAAAAAACTTTTTTATTTTTTGTAAATCCGAAATAATAAATAAAATAGAAAACAAGAAATATTTTTTTATCTTTTTAAAATTTTTGTTGTTTTCTTTTTAATTTTCTTGCAAAACAAATGTTATAGGAAAAGAAACAAGTTTTTTATTTATTTACAAATCGGAAAATGAACGGGGATTCGACAGAAATGAGAAATTCGAATCCGATCTCCGGCCACCGTACGCGGTCGGAGTTGAGAGATCGTGGACGATAGAATAGAACGCGTGGAGATCGAGAAAGTGAGATGAAACATCGGGTCGGTGGCGGATCAAATCGAGATGGATTTTTTTAAGATCTAGAGAAATAAAATTACGATGGAATTAAAATGCAATAAAATAAACTATGATTAATCTAGATAAAAATAAGAAGACAAATGTGGATCTCACCTTAGAAGCGGAAAGGGACCATGATCGCCTCGACAAGGATGACTCGCTGTCACCGGACGGTTTAGAGACTAGGAAACTTTCTCGATGAAATTTTCTCTCGGAGATCGGGCTCCTCTCTCTAAAGATTGTGGAATGAGGGAGAAGGAGTCATATAAATAAAAAAAGCTAATGGAGATGAAATTTTGAATTTTTGGCTTTTTTGGATAAAGAGATAAGATGGATGCAAAAATTGGAATGTGATAAAGATGAATAGATAAAACTTTTTATAAAATTATATTTTTTTGAATTTTCGTCACTTTATTTATTTGAATTAAAAAATGTTATTTTTTTATTTTTTTTATGGTGGTTAATTAAAAATAGCAACTATATACATATACTATATACATATATGACATTATATACAAGGGTAAATGAGGAAATTGGCTTTTTTTTAATTTTGTTTTATTTTTTAATTTTTTTATTTTAAATAATTAGTAAGAATAATTTACAAATATATGCAAATACAATATTTACAAAATACATGGGAAAAATGCACAAACCCATCTTGGAAAATCAACTTTTTACTCGTAACTCCAAAAATTATGAAATCATGGCCATTTTAAAGATAATTTAATTTAGAATCCAATGGAAGTGAGATTGGTTTAATTTGAGTTCATATGGAGCCGGAATTGATTTTTCGATTAGTGCTTAGTGTCTTTCTCCAAGTGTGGCTACTTTTATTATGTACATGATTTAACTGTGCAATTATTTTTATTAATTAGGACACATTTTTATTTACAACTTTGGTTTTGAAAGTTATTTGATTTGAGGTTAATTAAGGCACAAATAAATTAGTGTCAGTTTTATACAGATTTACATAAAATAAGTGAGAAGTATTTACAACAACACACACACATTTTTTTAATTTTCTGCTTAAGGACCATTATCTCCCCCTACTTTATTCCTGGTCGATCAGGTCAAGTCTTGACCTTCTCTCAGGGTTCGGGTCAGCCTGTATACAGTCTTCCCTTTTTTATTTTCTTTTATTTATTTTTCCTTTCTTTATTTATTTATTTATTTTAGGTTAAAATTAGTAAGAAGTGTACAATATTTACACACAGATGCAAGTTAGTAAGATATGGAGTTAGTGTTATATGCAGGTGTTTTATAAGGGATTTCAAGTTAAAATAAATGAATAAAGATGACGAATCATAGATTCATCATCCCCCTATGCTTTACCTTTGCTAGTCCCTTAGCAAACACTTATTTGAAAGAATAAGTGAAGAAAAGAAAAAGAAAGGGAAAATAAAGAAAGTAGGATAATATGAGTATTAAACTTATGTTCATAAAATTGTAGTTTGGAGCTCTGTCGGACCTTTGGATTATTAGTGTGTCAGAACTTCTGTAAGACTTGGAATTTTAAAGTCGACAGCCTTCAAGTTCTACACATCATTATCACAGTTTCGGCTCAGAAGTCATCTTAGATCAATCCTCTTCCCAAAGTATACCCTATGAACATTGAACAATCGACTCGTGTGTGAAAGATTTTAGATCTTCCCATCCAAAATGTCGGACTACCATGCAAATTTCCTCTCCAGTAACTCGTCCTCAGGGAGTCAGGTATTTCCTTCTAAGTCCTGTCGCGCTGTGTTCACAACTGAATTAGGGGAGAAGTTAGAAGAAGGAGAAAAGAATTGAAGGGTGGCCAGTGTAGTCACCTCTCCTTGTGAAGCTGGGCAGTGTAGCTGAGTCTCCACCAAGATCTGCAGGTTTTCTTGAAGCTTGGACCTTTTTGGTCAGATATTTATTTGGTAGTGGCTTCTTTGTATTTGGATTTTCGGTGTTTCTACTTGGATCTTGTTGTGCCCCTATGGATATAGAATCTTTTGTTTCCGTACATGTTTTGGGATCTTAGAAAAAATTGTGTCCAGCCGTCCATCCATTTTCCGAAGTTTTATTTCAACCCGTACTCCGATCTTTAGATTTCCACGCTACCAGAAAATAAACTCACACAATCCTCCAACATCCCGTCAGAGTTGAGCTAAGTGCATAGTGCGATAGTACAAATTAATTCCCTATTCCAGAGTTGTACCCAGAATGAAGAGACCAGGTTAGACACTAAGAGTCAAACGCTGCACATTGTTATGCGGAACTCAAAGAATTGAGTCAAAGACCTGAAGCTTCTAAAATCCTATTTCTCAGTGAAGTTCCTCTGAGAATTAGGTGGATTAAGGTCCAACTAAACTCTATTCTTCAATTTTATTCCAAACATAGTTTAAATATCCATATTATCCTGAAAAATGCACATGCAAATGCAACATATGAACAATGCAGAGAGTTTTTTTCTTAAAGAAATGATGCACATGTGAAAAGAACAATTTTTTTGAACTTTTTATGGATTTTTGGAGGAAAAATGTAGAGGTGAAAGAAAGCTTTTTTTTAATTATGAAAATTTTTTATAGATTTTTGGTTTTGTAGTTTTTTAAGGAAAAGGGTTAGTAAAATATATACTAGTATATACAAGAGAACTTTGTTTGTTTGTTTTGTTTTGTTTGTTTGTTTTGTGTTTTTTATTGATTTTTTTGTTTTTTTGTTGTTTTTTGTTTTTTTTACATATGTGGATTTTACAAAATTGTACACATAACCCCCCAAATAAATGTATTTAAAAGTATGAGTTATATCTACAGTATATATATATTATATACGACACCCCCCTATACTTAGCTCGAACTATGTCCTCATAGTGATCAGAGAGCGACAAAGGAAGACATAACTCGTGCAAAGTATAGAAAGTTGAAAAGACTCCTATGCTACAATGACTCAAAGAAGAGATAAAAAGAAGAGAAGTTGGCGATCCCCCTATACTTAGGATCAAGTAATCCTAAGTATAGTAGAATGTACAAAGGGGAAAACCGATGAAGAGAATGAACAGACTCAAAATTACAAAGACACGATATGAACAACATCACCCCCCCCCCCATACTTAGGGTAGAGTATCCCTAAGTATAGGCAACAACAAGGGTGATAAACAGGACGAATATGAACAACACAAATCATTCACCCCCCCCCCCCATACTTAGGATAAAGCACATCCTAATTATAGCATATATACACACACACACAGAAAAGGGGATAATGATAAAATGGGAGAAGAAAGAGTGAAAAGAAAGGATATACAAGATGTGGTGAGCTTATGTATCGGACACAGACGGTGGAATCAAAAGATCATCGTCTGATACCAAATATATGGAATCCACAACGGACAAGAATGTATCGTGATCTAGATATGGCTTCAGCAACTGTCCGTTCATAGCAAATGGTTGTGTGTCAGATGACATCCCAGATATGACAATACTCCCATTGTCACGCACAGCTCTCACGATGAACGGTCCTGGCCACTTGCTTTTCAATTTTCCTGAAAACAACTTCAACTTAGCATCAAATAACCAAACTTTCTGATCAGGGGAGAAAGTCTTCCTTCGAATGTGTTTATCATGCCAGCCTTGACTTTCTCCTTATACATAAGTGAGTTATCATACGCAAAGTCTCGGAATTCCAGTAATTTGTTCAAATCCAACTTCCTGTTCTTTCCTGCCTTCTCATAGTCTAAATTGCATACACAAAGTGCACATAAGGATTTATGAATTAATTCTATTGGCAGGTAGCAAGGCTTTCCATACACCAATCTGTAGGGAGACATGCCCAAAGGAGATTTGTATGCCGTCTGATAAGCCCATAGAACTGAATCAAGCATATGGGACCAATTCTTCCTATCTGGACGTACAAGTTTTTGCAATATCGTCTTGATTTCCCTATTTGAAATTTTTGCCAAGCCATTAGTCTGAGGATGGTAAGGAGACACAACTCTGTGCTCAATGGCGTACTCCTTCACAAGCTTCTCTACTTCTCCATTAATGAAATGGCTCCCCCCATCTGAAATCAGTATTTTGGGAATACCGAACTGCGCAATAATATGGTCCTTGAGAAAGGAACACACCGTACGACGATCTGCAGCTCGTGTGGGGATAGCCTCCACCCATCGACTAACATAATCCACGACGAGAAGGATGTACTGAAATCCCTGACTGACAGGAAATGGGCCCATGACGCCTATTCCCCAAGCATCAAAAACATCAGAAATCTGTATGTATCTTAGGAGCATGGTATCTTTGGAACCAATTGTTACTCCCATTTTCTGACAATCAATACAACCTTGAATATACTCTGTAGCATCCTTAAACAATGTGGGCCACCATAGGCCACTCTGTAAAACCTTTGATGTCGTGTGTTTCCCCGAATGATGCCCACCAGATTCTAGCTTCTGACAGTGCTCAAGTACACTGGTGTGTTCCTCTTGAGGAATGCACCTTCTCCAGATACAATCTGTACCCTCACGGAATAAGTACAGATCCTCCCACTGGTAATAATGAATCTCTGACAGAAATCTGTCTACCTTGTACTTCGGCCAATCTTGTGGAACTTTCTTTGAGACAAGATAATTCACAATATCATCATACCATGGGAGTGAGTCCACAGACAAAATGGACTCGTCTGGAAAGGTTTCAGAAATAGGAATCATGTTCTGCTCAGAAGTCTTTGTGTCTGTGATACGGTAAAGGTAATCTGCCACGATGTTTTTTACTCCAGGTTTATCTCGTATCTCTAAATCAAATTCCTGGATAAGAAGGATCCATCTGATAAGGCATGGTTTGGCATCCTTCTTTGCCTGCAAATATCGTATGGCAGTGTGATCCGTGTATACAATAACATGTGAGCCAATGAGGTAAGATCTGAACTTTTCTAGCCCAAACACAACCACTAACATCTCCTTCTCTGTAACTGTATAATTCTGTTGTTCTTCATCCAGAGTCTTGCTAGCATAGTGTATAGAAAATGGTATCCCATCCCTTCTCTGTCCTAAAACTGCTCCAACTGCAAAATCTGATGCATCCGTCATGATCTCAAAAGAAAATGACCAATCAGGTGGCTGTAAGACCAGAGCACTAGTAACCATTTCTTTCATCTGATTGAATGCAAGGAGGACTTTCTCATCGACAACAAAATCAGTCTTCTTACACAGAAGCTCAGTCAAAGGTCTGGCGATTTTTCTAAAGTCTTTTATGAATCGCCTATAGAATCCTACGTATCCCAAAAATGACCTCAACTGCTTCAAATTCTGCAGTGGCTCTAACTTGGAAATCACATCAATCTTAGCAAGGTAAACCTTCATACCATGTTTGGAGATGACATGTTCCAATACAATCCCATTAGTCACCATAAAGTGACTCTTCTCCCACGAGAGCACTAGGTTTACCTCACAGCAACGTTGAAGGACTCGGTCTAAATGAGCAAGACATGGGTCAAAACTATTCCCGTAGACCGAGAAATCGTCCATGAAGACTTCAAGAAAATTACCCACCATGTTGGCAAAAACGGCCAACATACACCGTTGAAATGTAGCAGGGGCGTTACACAATCCAAAGGGCATCCGTCTAAAGGCGTAAGTGTCAAACAGACAAGTAAAAGTAGTTTTCTCCTGATCCTCAGGAGCGATCGCAACTTGGTTGTATCCCGAGTACCCACCTAAGAAGTAAAAGAACACTTTCCCTATCAACCTCTCAATAATATGATCAATAAAGGGCAGTGGAAAGTGATCCTTCTTGGTAGCTGAGTTCAGGCGTCGGTGATCTACACAGACATGCCATGAAGTAGGTACCTGGTTCGGAATCTCCTCACCACAGTCATTCTTTACGATCGTGATCCCGGATTTCTTCGGGACCACATGTAAAGGGCTGACCCACTTGGAATCCGAAATGGGATATATAAAGCTAGCATCACACCATTTCTTGATCTCCTTCATGACAACCTCCCTTAGATTTGGATTTAGACGGCGCTGACATTCACGGGAGGGTTTACAGTTATCCTCTAGGTAGATATGATGCGAGCACAATGCTGGATTCATCCCGCGGAGATGTGAGATATTCCATCCTATGGCCCTGCAGTTTCTCTCAAGAACCTCTAGCACGTGAGATTCTTGTTCAGCGGTCAACTGCGAGCTGAGGATGACCGGAAACATTTGGGGGGACCTGCAAGGAAGGCATATTTCAACGTTTATGCTAAAACCTTGAGCTCAGGTGGGGTCTGAATCGGCTCTGCGATAACCTCTGCTACTGTACTGGTAGACGGTATGTGATTTGTGCTTTGTAGACTATCCACCTTCTCTATTGATGGCTCAGCAAATAGAATATCTGATAGATCTACGATGAATGATCTTTGCTCAGAGAGGAATGGCTCATCAGGTCAGGATGTTCAATATTATTATCAATGAATGGCTCAGATATCTCAGCAATAATCTCAGATTGATGTCTTTCATCTGTGCATAAATCAGGAAATTCAATGAATGGCTCAGATATCAGGTCCTCAGAACTCTGCTCAAACTGCTCACCGGCAACTATCTCAATTGGACCACCAAGGGAACTCATGCTGACTGTGCTTTCTAGAGAGTCCTTTTAGAGAAGGAACTCCTGGGTATCTATAAAATCTATGAAAAGATCTGTCTCTTTAAATTCAGTAAGAAAATCACAGTCATCTGGCTCTGATATAGCTTTCTCTATATCATCTGCTACTGGTGGCGGTGATGGTCTAGGATCAGAGATCATCTCAATTTTCACCTTGTCACTAAGAGAGTGAAAGATGATCTCCAATACCATAATCACCTGTTGCTTCGGCCGTTCGGAGGAACAGTCGACCTAGTATGATCGAGGTATGGAGTAATGGTGCAGATGTGTCCATGTCCATGACAACAAAATCAACAGGGAATTTCATTCCCTACACTGTTACAATAACGTCCTCTAAAATGCCTCTTGGCCTCTTAATCGATCTATCGGCAAACTGACAGATCATTCTGGTTGCTTTAAGAGGCCCTAACTGGAATTTAGTTAATAAAGAAGAAGGCATGAGATTAATGGAGAAACCAATATCGAGAAGAGTACGATAAAATTCTTGATCAAAGATATGGCAACGGATGTGAGGTGCTCCCTTGTATTTCTTTTTAGGTGGAAGGTTACTGATGGTATGAACCGTGACCATGGTCAAGATGTGTTTCTCTGTTTCCTTTCGTCTGTTCTTCCTTGGTTGATGCTTTTGGGTACATGCCTCTTTCATTCCCTTTTTTACTGTATGCATGTATTCCATGGCCTTAAGGAGTGGCATCTTTAAAAAGATGTTCTATAAGATCTCAACCACTCCAGGATCAGATAGTGCTATTTTTAATTTTTGAATTTCTTTAGCTTTGAGAGCAGCAGGAAATGGTACAAAATTAGAAGAAACATGCAAACGTTCATTTCCTTTATTCAAAGGAGAATCATCATGTACAAGAGGACAACCAGAATCAGTCTGTACAGTGCTGTCCAATCTAGGTGAAGGAAAAACAGAATCTAAAACAGAACGGGATGCTGCTGCAGGTGAAGAGGAAGAATCTGCAACTGGTATATTCTCCCTTGCTGATGGTGATCTGCATCTGCCTGGTGAAGGTGGTGGTGAAGGCGGTAAAACTCCAGATGTGGGTGTTGCTATACTGGTCCTCTCAACTGCTGGTGAAGGAAATGATGTAGAAGATTATGCTCTCTCAGTGGTTTGATTTTCCAACCCCATCTGGTGTGTATGCGGCTGCAAACTCCTACCGCTCCTGAGATGAATGGCGTCAGATAAACATGTAAAATCAAGGGACATATCTATCTCGGGGGTGGGTGGGCTTTTAGCTACCTGCTCCTTATGTCTGAAATTGTCAGGGTTGGCTTCGACCTGTGTTGGAATTAGTGTCTTGGTGGTGGTCTGGTCATCGATCCACCGAGTCAGTTCATTCAAGTTATTCATAAGCAATGCAAGTTGGTCCAGTGCTGGATTGATTGAAGGGGCCTCAGGTTGCTCATTGACGAGTCGCTAAATACGGTATTTAATTCGATCACATTGTAGCACGTGTACTTGGCGATTCAGTCAGAACCGAGAAAAGAATCTCCGTGAAGAGTGTCTCGGCTTAATTTATATCCCGAGCAAGTCCGGGGTCTAACTCAGGGAGGCAAAGGAACAACTTTAGGATAATTTGAAAATTTAGTTTTAGATTTCCAATGCGGTTTTTTTATATTTTTTTAATACAAATAGGATGCCAAAATGCACAATGCAGGTGAACTAATATACTAAGAAAGCATACAACTTAGCCAAATTAAGTTTAATGCCAAATCAGTTCAATTCAGCCAAATTATATTTTTCCTAAAATACTAATCTAGAGATGAACACAAAACACATTTTTTTGGAATTTTAGGACTTAAAATGCAACAAGAAAAAATGCGCACTTTTTTTGGGTTTTTTCGCGATTTCTCACACAAACAGTAAGCAAAAATCATGAAAATTTTACTGGAATGAAAGCATGATGCAAGGAGACTACAGTAATATTTTTTGAATTTTTTGACAAGTTATGAATTTTTTATGGATTTTTTAGTGAAAATAGAGTGACAGTGAGTAAATAATTTTAATAAATCCACATTGTCAAATTAATCAGAGAAAGATATTTAGATAAGTAATCCAGTAGAGTTGAAATTTCGCAAAAAAGATGTATGTGGATTTAATTAAAAATCAAATACTAAAAACACTCTACAATTTATTTCAGGTACAAGACAACTCCACTTTGGATGAAATTTGGACAGTAAGTTAATCACATATTAAGGCATCATTCCTAATTTTTGTGGAATTTTTGGAGCAATTGTGAGTTAGATATTAGTTTAAGATCACTGATTGGGTAAAATATGCAGCGTTTCAGTTAACTATTTTCAATTAATTACCCATGACTCATAAAAATATAGATAAATAGTCAGAGTGTAGAAAATTAGTTGCTCATCACAATAGCATTTTTCATTAAACAAAAAAAATGTATAAACGAAGTCCAAATTAAAGTATGAACACAGGGGTCTTTGTGCAAAACAGAAATTAAAAAGACAACTTAAACTTATGCACAGAGACTAAACTGCAATTACAAAAAACTTGAAAGAAAAGACTTGCAATTTTTACAAATAAAATAATAAAACAAATGACCTTCTTCTTCGTTGTTGTTTGCATGTAGGGCATGGAGGAACCCAACGCACACAGCGGCGGAGGTGTGGGCGGAGGAGGGCGGCATTGGCTGGCGGCGAGTGGCGGAGAATGGAGGGCCGAGGGGCTGGCGAAGGGGTGCTGTTGCATTGGCGCAGTCGCGGCTGCGGAGGGAGGCTCGGCGGTCCGCGCTTGAAGGCGCGGCGGAGGTGGGAGGCGCGGCGGCCCGCGCTTGACTGGTGGTGGCGCTCCGCGGCACCGGCTGCGATGGGGGGAGGGGCGGCGGGCGTCACATGCGCCTGCTGCTCCTTCCAATTTTTTATTTTTTTATTTTTTTTATTTTTTTCTGCTCTAATAAAGAAATCTCTTTTTTTTGTTTTATTTTTTTATTTTTTTTGTTAAACAAGGAATGCAAATGGAAATGACAATGAAGGGGGAAAAAATGATACGGTGATAATATGTGGAGTAGAACAAATAGGGAATGGTGGTGATATGATGTGCTAAAAAATTGCAAAAATGACAATATGATAAAATGAGATGAAAAATTACCTATGATGGAGACGATCGCCTATGGTGTGCTCACGAGAGCACGGTCTTCGCTCGAATTGCCGGCGAGCGATGAGCTCGAGCAGCACGCGGGTGCGGCTGCGATGTTGGCCAAAAAGCCAACGGATCACACCGGAGAGACGGCCGTCATCGCTCGACCGCGGTTGCGTCGCTGTCACCAATTCAACTCTAGTAACTAGGCTCTCCTCACATAAAGATGGATCAAAGGCAAATTGAGGAGGATGGGATGTATATATAGATGATACATGAGAAGTTATTAAGGTGGTGGAGTTGAATGGGAAATTGTATTATTAATGGAGTTGAATGGGAAGTTGAAAAAATGATGGAATAATGGAGTTGAATTGGTGGTTATTGTAGAGAATGGAAATTAAATAAATAAATGAAATAAAGTTGGCTACTTTAATTACAATAGAAAAAAAAAGAAGAAAATAAATAGTGGAGAATTTACAAGGGAAGACAAACAACATGTATACATTTTTTTACTTTTCTAATATGTATTTTTTTGTCTTTTTAATAAGAGATATTTACAACGGAAAAATACAATAAAATACTACAATCAAAATAAAACACAATCATGATATTTTTGTATGTTTAATAATTAGAAAAGATAAAATAAAAAATGAAGAAGGAATGAATATATACATAATATACAATGTACATCTAGGTCCCAAAAACCAACTTTTGCAAATGAGCTCCGATTTTAATGAAACCACTTCCGTTGGATAGATAATTTTCTAACTTGAACTTTAAATATGAGTTTGGTAAATTTGGAGTTCATACGGAACGGGAATTTGGCTCGGAAGTTGGTCTTTACGGCTTTTTTTCCTTTGGGATCTAGGAGCATTTGTTTGAGGTAAATTTTGTTTTGTATTTTTGTATTTTTATATATATTGATATGAACATGTTGGAGAAAGAATTAGCCAAAAAGGAGTTGAAATGAAATTATTAAAAATACATGAAGTTTTGGGCTATTTACATGTATAGAACTCCTCTATTTTTGCGGCTTTTTATGTGTAATTTATTTTGTACAATCTAATATACAATAATTAGTTTATTTTATTTACAAGAGACATTTTGTTAATTTAATGAATTTATGTACATTTTTCTCGGATTTTACTCGGGGATTTTGCTAAGATCAAGATATTGAGATGATGAATCGTGGATTCATCACCCCCTATACTTAAACTTTGATAGTCCTCGAGCAAATAAAGAATGAATAAGTTGGATTAACCCATGACTGTGCATGTGAATACAAGACTTGATCTGTTCAAGAACTCTCGGTTTTAGAAATCCTAAAATTCTAAGATGAACCAAGCTCTAGTCAAAAGGTATCCAATTTCCCTAATCATCATACTCTCTTTGTATACATATATAGTAGGGATATGACTTTAAGTGTTGACCGCAGTTACAAGAGTAGAGTTACAACGTCACCCAAGGTTCCAGTCCAAGAGACTCTCCTAAGGACCCGATCCTCAACACTAGGGAATAAATCATTTCTTGTATCCAATCCACCGTCTCTTTAGTTGTCAGACTTGAAAGTGTGTATGGAAGGCCAGTTAATGGAGGGCATAGGATTGTGTCATTTCTTCTCTCCCTCTCATTGGAACAAGGATCCTCTCGAGTGCCTTATTACTCAACGCATATTTTTGGTGTTGATCAGTGCGTCCGTCAAGAGAAGTTGGAGCCGTCTGCACTTGTTTTCCTGGGAGTACACCGGGGTGTGTCTTTTTTGAGTATCTATTATACCTTCTACACCCAGACTTGTAGCATTTACGATGCAGAGCCCTTTTTTTGGTGCAAGCCCGACTCCTGGTCCTAATAGCGGTGGTCCAAGTGGACACTTTTGAAATGGTCGGGAGCGCTCGCCTTTGGTGGAAGCTCTTTGGTATTTGACTTTGTATGAAATGAGAGCATTTCTTTGACATTTCATTGATTTGTAGTATTTTGGCTAGCTCCACTGCTTTTACCAAGAGTTGGCGCACACTAATCAACTTTTTTTATCACACCCTGGCACATAGGTAGATGTCAAGAGATAGTACAAGAACCATGTTCTCATACTGGCTAAAAATGCTGACACTCAGGTTTCATGAAGCCTTCATTGATTTTATCCCATCTTCGAGCATCATTAAATCAAGTCCAAACTCAAATCCCCCATCCCAGATCCTCAAGTGAAATTTCAACTCATCTCATCATAAATGCAGCCGTGTATGTGAGGTGCTGATCATATTCTTAAGGTAGAGACTAAGCATGCAATATAGCACACAAATCTTTCAAACTAGGGAAATGTGAATAATTAAGTCCAAGACCCTAATGACTAAGGTTGGTTAACTCAAACTCTCAAGAGCTCATAAATCAAGTGTTCTTGAACATCACTAGTCTTGTGTGAAAGTGAATGTGTCAGGGGTTAAACCAACTTATTAGTTAGTTTTTTTAGTGTTTTTTTATGATTTTTTTTAAGTTTTACAAAAAGTTTTTTTTTCAAAAAGTTTTTTTTGACAAACAAAGGCAAAGAAGTTTTTTTTGTTAGAAAAGTTTTGCTCTTTTTTTTCAAGAGTTTTTTTTTAAAGATAGGTAGATAAGAAATGATTTTTTTAAAAAAGGATTTTTTTTGAAATGTTTTCTTTTGAAAAGTTTTTTTCTTTATCTCTTTTTTTGAAAAATTTAGATAAATAAGAAAGGACACATTTTTTTGAAAATTTTTTTAGAGCAAATAAGAAAAGAGAACAAAAAACATTTTTTTGAAAAGTTTTTTAATAGATTTTTTTTGAAAAAGTTTTTTTTACCCACCCCATAATTATTGTATAATATATACAAAAATACGTGAAAGTACGAGCTATGGGTAAAGTATATATGTAATATATACACGCCCCCCTATACTTAGCACGTGCTATGTCCTCATCGCACAAGAAGCGAGAAAAAGACGTAGCTCATGCTAAGCGTAGGATAGCTAAAATAATAAATAGTATAGAAGTCGATCTACCCCCCCCCCCCTATACTTAGGCTCTGGATAGCCTAAGTGTAGAAGAAGAGAAAAATGGGGCGGACGAGGTCAAGAGGAGAAATGGATGAATATGTACACACGGCGGGCATCGGCTTCCCCTATACTTAGGCTCTTGGTAAGCCTAAGTATAGGACAAGAGTAAATGTGAGAACCGATGTGATCTGGAGAATATACAAAGAAGGGAGAATGTACAAGAGTGATTGAATCTTCTAAGATGTTGAATCTTGATGCTGCATCTTAATGACGAGTAATAAGATGTATCTGCTCTGTGCTCACTCTGTATGAAGTTGATGACCTCGACTTGGACTAACTGCTCTTTCGAATCAACAAAATGCTTCAACAGTTGTCCATTCACCACATGAGATTGTGCACCATCTGTGAGATCAGCTATCTCTACACTTCCATTCTCGTGCACTTTCTTAACAACAAAGGGACCCGTCCATTTAGATTTGAGCTTCCCATGGAACATCTTCAACCTGGCATTGAACAACCATACCTTTTGTCCAGGGACAAAGTCTTTGCACCTAATGTATTGATCATGCCATCTCTTTACTTTGTCCTTATAAATCAAACTGTTGTCATATGCCCTGTTTCGGATTTCCACGAGCTCGTTCAAGTTCAAGTCTCGACAAAGCTTCCCTGTGTGACAACTCCAATTAATCTTCTTGATTGCCCATTCAATTCTGCGGGCAAATGGCATGGCTTGCCATAGATCATTCTAAATGGTGAAGTACCCAATGGTGTCTTGTAGGCTGTCCTATAGGCCCACAGAACTTGGTCCAAGAACTGGGACCAGTTCTTCCTATCGGGACGAACCAATTTCTGTAAAATATTCTTCACCTCTCTGTTCGAAACCTCTTCCATGTCGTTGGACTATGGGTGGTAAGGACTAGTAACTCTATGCTCAAATCCATAGTCCTTATCTAAAGATCTCATATCTCGGTTCACAAAATGGCTACCCCCATCAGATATCAAGACTTTTGGCACCCCAAACCTTGCAATGATATGGTCTCTCACAAACTTACAGACATTCTTGCTGTCTGCGGTTCGGGTTGGGATAGCCTCCACCCACTTGGATAGATAATCAACGCCAACAATATGTACTCATGTCCTTGGCTGTTGGGAAAGGGACCCATAAAATCTATGCCCCATGCATCAAAAACATCACAAATAATCATCGGTTGCATGGGCATCTCATCTCTCTGTCCAACTGTCCCTCCCATCCTTTGACATATAGGGCACGACCGTACAAAATCAATAGCATCTCTAAACAAGGTCGGCCAATACAATCCACATTGAAGTACTTTGTGAGCGGTTCTCTTTCCCGAATGGTGTCCTCCAGCCTCAAGTGAATGACAATATGTGAGGACACTCTGGTATTCCTCCTGAGGAATACACCTTCTCCAAACACAATCTGGTCCTTCGAAGAAAAGGAAAGGATCGTCCCAGTGGTATCTCCTCGAATCCGACTTCAGTCGATCAATGCTGCTCCTAGTTCAACCATGGGGAACCTGCTTGGAGACAAGATAGTTCACCATGTTGGCATACCACGTGAGTGAGTCAATAACACAAATTGACTCATCTGGGAAGGTCTCTCTAATCCGCTCATAATCAGGAGAATCCTTAAGTTCAATCCAAGAAAGGTGATCAGCCACAACATTCTTCACTCCAGGTTTATCTTTTATCTCCAAATCAAATTCCTGGATGAGTAAAATCCACCTAAGAAGACGCGCCTTCGCGTCCTTCTTTTCCATTAAGTATCGAATGGATGTGTGATCAGTATAAATTGTCACCTTAGAGCCCAAAATATATGATCTGAACTTCTCGAGGGCCCATACTACCGCGAGCATTTCCTTTTCAGTCACTGTATAATTTTTCTGTGTAGGATCTAAAACTTTGCTCGCATAATGAATCGCAAACGGAATCCCCTCTCGTTGTTGTCCTAACATAGCTCCTATAGCAAAATCTGAAGCATCAGTCATGATCTCAAAGGGGAGAGACCAGTCAGGAGCTTGTAGGATAGCCGAGGCACAAATCTTCCTCTTCAAGAGCTCAAAGGCCTCTAGACACCTATGATCTACAATGAACTGTATGTCTTTCCCTAAGAGCTCAGTCAGTGGGCGGGCGATCTTTGAAAAATCCTGAATGAATCTTCTATAGAATCCAACATGCCCTAAGAATGACCGCACTGACTTCACGTTGGTAGGTGGATCGAGTTTCTTGATCACCTCCACCTCGGCAAGGTCAACCTCCATTCCCCTTTTGGAGATGACATGCCCCAACACGATACCCTCCGTCACCATAAAGTGACTCTTCTCCCAGGAGAGTACCAGATTCACCTCTCTACACCTCATGAGGACTCGATCCAAGTGCGCTAAACATGTATCAAAAGAATCACCATGGATCGAGAAGTCATCCATGAACACTTCCAGGAAATCTCCCACCATCTCGGCAAATATGGCAATCACGCACCGCTGAAATGTGCACGGGCATTGCAAAGCCCGAATGGCATGCGCCTGAAAGCATAAGTACCGAATGGACATGTGAATGTGGTCTTTTCATGGTCCTTAGGGGCTATGGCCACCTGGTTGTAGCCTGAGTACCCATCAAGAAAACAGAAGAACTCTTTCCCTGCGAGTCTCTCCAAGATCTGATCAATAAAAGGCAAGGGAAAGTGATCTTTCTTGGTCGCAGCATTCAGGCGTTTGTAGTCAACACAGACACGCCATGATGTAGGTACTCGTGTCGCGATCTCTACCCCCTCCTCGTTGGTGACCATCTGAATTCCCGACTTCTTCGGGACAACATGAAGAGGGGCCACCCACTTGGAGTCAGAAATAGGGTATATAAACCCTGCTTTGCACCATTTCTCAATCTCTTTCTTCACCACTTCCCGTAGATTGGGGTTAAGTCTCCTTTGAAACTCACGGGAAGGTCTCACATTATCCTCAGTAAAAATGTGGTGTGAGCAGCGAGCGGGATTGATGCCCACAAGATCCGACACTGTCCAGCCTATTGCTTTGCGGTTCCTCTCTAAAACTTCTAACAACCTAGACTCCTGTTCTAAAGTCAAGTCTGAGCTAATGATGACAGGATATCTCTCTTTGGGTCCCGCAAGAAAGGCATACTTGAGTGCAGGAGGTAGTGATTTCAGTTCTGGTAATGTGGTATCATCAAGCAGATCTGGCTGAACTGAATCTGAATCTGGTTCTGTGCTGCATGAAGGTGGGCTAAGCTGAGTAGTACTTGCCATCATCTCAGAAGTAGAGGGAGTCGGATCGCCAAAGAAACGCGGTAGTTCGGCCAAAGCCACGTCCGACTCATCATCTATATCCCATGATCGTTCCGAAGGGGATGGAACTGACAGATCCAGATGGATCTCTGCGTCATCATGGGAATAGGTAGATGCATCTCTCACAAGATCAGACAACACCTGGCAAACTACATCATCCACTATACCCTTTCCAGATGAAAAGGACTCGCTCTGTCCTGAAGGAATATGTCCCCAAATCCCAACTGTGGTAATCATACTGCAATCTGCCTCTGAAGATGAGTACTCTGTGCTACTCTCTGAATCGGGTCACTGACACTTGGTTTGCTTCATCTCAAGGTTCACTTCTCCGCCTGGAGAACGAAACTTCATCATTCCCGTACCATAATCGAAAGCTGCATCTACGGTCCTAAGGAAGGGCCACCCAAGAATGATCTGAGATTCTCTCCAATGATTGGGGGTCTCCATGTCCAAGACTGTGAAATCAACTTGATAGTTCTGCCCCTCAATCGAGATAACTACGTTCTTCACTTCTCCCTTAGGTCTCTTCACTTATCGATCAGAGAATTGGAGTAAGGCTCTAGATTTGCGAAGTGGTCCCAACTCCAATTTCTGATATAATGCTAAGGGAAGTAAGTTGATCGAAGAACCGTTATCTAAGAGTGTGCGTGCAAACGCAATGTCATCAATACGACTCTCCACATAGTGAGCACCCATGTCTCTCTTTTTCCTTGGCAAAGTCTGATTCTTGAGACAATAGTTTGTGGCTACCGATAAGATCTGTGTCTTTATATTTCGGTTATCTTTCTTCCTGCTAACCCTTGTAGGTGTGCATCTCACCTAAAGGTATTTTTGGAAGGCAGGATGGTTAGCCACATATTCATCAAATGGCACCTTAACTGTGATATTTTCTTTACAAAACTGTGCCATATCGGGGTCATCTTTCTGAATCTTTTTGATGCGCTTTCCTGCCGTAAGAGCACGGGGGAAAGGGATGGAAGATAGAGAAACAGAAGATGAAGAGTCTGAATCATGAACTGAAAGATCATTCTTGGCATTATCGGAAACAGAGTTCTTCATACATGAATCTTTTTGATGCAACATGGGATCGAAATTAAATCTATTTACTATAGGTTGTGGAATAGAAGCTGGAGTGGTATCAGCCACAACCGGAGATGCAAGGTCCTCCGTAGACTCAGAAGTGTATCCATGCTGCCGATGCTGCATACGTGCTCTCCTTCTCCTCTCGGCTCCCTGAGTAGAAATCCTCGAATGATGCTGATGGGGCTCCGAAATATGATGCCTCTCCTCCTCGTCCTCTGAAGACTCCTCAGGTAGAACTCTAGAGATGCCCCTCCTCGTGTCCCTTGCCCGGGCAGGTACGATCACGGTCCTTCCGCTCTTGAGTGACATGTGGTTAGCCTCGTCACACGAAAGAATCTCATGTTCAGATCTAGGATATACTGAATAGTATACCTGACCAAAGTGTTGCTGAGAACTAGAACGGTTCAGGCTATTGGGGTTAGCCTGAACTTGGGCTGGGATAGAGGTAGAGGGTGTAGTCTGCTCGTCTCGCCATCTGGACAGGCGGTTGACATCCACCCGTAAGTCATGAATCTCGTTCCTGTAGGAACGTAGCTCGTTGAGTATCTGCTGCTGTATATCCACGGGACTAGACGAAGAAGGAAGTGGATAAGACTGGGAAGAAGAACGGGAAGAGTGGCCCTGCTGGACAGAATACTGCCTCTGCTGCTGCTGGGGTTGCGGGCCCTGCTGGTCCGCCTGGTAATGGCCTTGTCGGCCATAGTGCTGGTACTGCTGCCTCTGCTGCTGGGGTGGCTGGAATCCAGGGCTCTGCTGTGAAGGAGGTGGTGCGGAGGTGAATGTGGTGTTGTGAAAGGTCAGGGGACGCTGGTAGGTCTGTCGGTCTCCCGTACTTCCCTGCCTGGCAGGTTCCTGAGTATACCATACTCCATTCACCTCCCAAACCGGTGGAGGCTCCTCTTGGACTATCTCTGCTAATGGAGGTGGCTGTTGGAAAGAGTGGGTGTAGGATTGGTCCTGCTCCCACGGTTGGGGTTGCCCTGACACCAACTGCTCCTGAACATGGTGAACTCGGTATACGAGAGCAGATGGTGCAGTCGCGGCATGTATCTTTATCTTAGATACCTTCTCAGTCAACTCCTCCATCTGTTTTGGAAGTTTGGAGACGCTCCAGTCTAACTCATCAATCCTCCTGTCGATCCTCTCGACTACAGTAAGCTTGTCAGCAAGGAGTCCCATGCTAGGGATCACATCTTGAGAGAGATCGACTACAGCTGGTTTTCCCCCTCCAGATGAGAGTGAACTGGGGGATGGTGTATAGGCCCTGCTGGCCATCTGTGAGCGGCTAGTTTCAGCCATCTGCTCGAATACCCTCCAGACGGTATCTGCTCCTCGAGATGTATAGCTGCCTCCACAGGCAGCGCTCACTAAACCCTGCATCTCAGGGTTGAGACCAGTAAAAAATGATTGGACCAAGATGTTATCATCTAGTCCATGACAGGGACACTTCTGCAGGATGTCCTTGAATCTTTCCCAAGCATCACAAAAAGCATCATGGGGTAATTGGGAAAAACTCGTAATACGTGTCCTCATCATGTTAGTTTTACTCAAAGGGTAGAACTTCTTCAAAAACAGGTCCTTGAACTGGGCATATGTGTTGACGGCGATCCCAAGATTCTTTACCCAGTAATCAGCTTTGCCACCCAAGGCAAATGGAAGGGCTTTGAGCCTAATATAATCCTGGCTAACATTTTGATGTTTGAGGTTAGCGCAGATGAGCTCAAAGTCCCTTAGGAATGCATATGGTTCCTCAGAAGCATTCCCATCGAAGTGTGGCAACAGGTTCAGAATATGCGGCTTCAATTCAAAATCAACCTCGGGTTCGACCGGACTCAAGTAGTTCCGAATTTGATATTGTCCGGGATTATACGCCGCATCCATTGGTGGTTGGACCCCAACATTCAACTGTCCTAACTGAGCTCTGAGAAGTGCATGTTGCTGCTCAGATGCAGCTAATCTGGCTAGTATCATTCTCATTGGGTCTTCCTGATTCTCTTCTTCATCGTCTTTCTTCTTTGGAGGCATTTTTCTTGTGTCTTCTTTAGGTCCTGAATCAGTAATCTGTGCTTGATAGAAGAGGATGTATGAATCAAGGTATTCTCATCGAGGCGAAGGTCTTCCTCGGTGAGGTGGGAAGAGAGAAAGGGAATGGTTTGAGAATAACCATCCTAAGAGTGAGTGATCCTGGGCTCAAGAGGGTCATGAGTACAGGTTGGTCCACATTGCGCATGGACCTGTGAAGACATGCTTCTTGGAGGGTTCAACGGGAGATTCGCAAAATCCGAATAATTATCCCCCCCAATCAGTCATCTTCGATGTCAAAAGAACCGATTAGAACACGATATTCCAATGAAGTGCTAGTTCTACGGTGCACGTAAATGTACGGAGTAAACTCACACAATACAAACGCAATTCAAACCCTCAGTTTCACCAACTCAACACATGATGGCCGTAAGAGTTCGGCCGAATTATCTTGTCAATTTTAGTTAGTGAGAAATACAATCTTGGAAAGATTAACGAGCTGTTAGGTGCCCGTATTTTCCTACAGACTGACCCGGTTCAAAGAACCAGTAGTAAGTAAGAGATCCAGACTTGGCTCTATCCTAGGGTCGTCTCTCTCTCACTTGCAAGTAAAACAAACAATGAGGGCTTTATGCACCCGAGAATAGGGGTTCTTTTTATTCCAATTATTTAAATCGACCTGCTCAATTCAGTCCCAATTTTAGAGTTAGGTTATCACTTGAAATTTATGTGACCACACAAGCACGTCTACCGTTCAGTCTCAATTTCCTTTTGACCTTAAGTTATAAAACAAGAGGGGAATCGGAAATTAGAATGCAAACGAGAAACTATGATGCATGCTCAGAAGAAGGTATACTTACAGTGAATCCCAGCACTCTCCATGCATTATGCAAAACTGAATTTATAAATATTACACTAAATGCATGCAGATCGAGAAAACCGCACCTAACAGTATACTATTAGCGAGGAAGAATTGATTTAATTTGAGCTAAGTAGTACGTGTTTATGTGCGTCTCATTATGAATCTTATCAGATAAGTGAATCTTCTAAGATATGTGTGGCCTAACTTACGATGGGCACAAACAAATTTGATCGCTAAACTACCGTGTGCCTAATCCTTAAATTCGCCACTCAAGTCGAGCCCTACCCTCACCGGAGAGTGAAACAGGTCTCGACACACCACAAATAATGTCCAAGTCTCTTTACACCCGCGAGCTCTCAAACAAGAGCCGCTATAAATGAGCAACTACCTAAATAATTACAACAATTTACAAAAGCTCTCTCGAAATAAATAAATTCTCCAAGCTCTTCAGCAGTTGGCACGCGTCACGTCCGTCGACCTCCGATGCACTCCAAGTCCACCGGACCCTCGCAAGAAAAATGAGATTTATATTAGAGAGATAAAAAAATACATACCAAAATATGAAGAGAAAAATGTCAGAAAATGGATTAACTACAAAGTGGCTCGGGGGTCAGACTACCCAAGTAAGTGAAATCTAAATCCAAATTTTTAAACTAATCCCTAAGCCGTTTGCCTCCCTGGCAACGGCGCCATCTGATGAGTCTCTAAATACGATATTTAATTCGATCACATTGTAGCACGTGTACTTGGCGATTCCATCAGAACCGAGAAAAGAATCTCCGTGAAGAGTGTCTCGGCTTAATTTATATCCCAGGCAAGTACGGGGTCGAACTCAGGGAGGCAAAGGAACAACTTTAGGATAATTTGAAAATTTAGTTTTAGATTTCCAATGCGGTTTTTTTTATATTTTTTTAATGCAAATAGGATGCCAAAATGCACAATGCAGGTGAACTAATATACTAAGAAAGCATACAACTTAGCCAAATTAAGTTTAATGCCAAATCATTTCAATTCAGCCAAATTATATTTTTCCTAAAATACTAATCCATAGATGAACATAAAACACATTTTTTTGGAATTTTAGGACATAAAATGCAACAAGGAAAAATGCACACTTTTATGGATTTTTTCACCATTTCTCACACAAACAGTAAGCAAAAATCATGAAAATTTTACTGAAATGAAAGCATGATGCAAGGAGACTACAATAATAATTTTGGAATTTTTTGACAAGTTATGAATTTTTTATGGATTTTTTAGTGAAAATAGAGTGACAGTGAGTAAATAATTTCTAATAAATTCACATTGTCAAATTAATCAGAGTGCGAATTATTTCAGAAAGATATTTAGATAAGCAATCCAGTAGAGTTGAAATTTCGCAAAAAAGATGTACGTGGATTTAATTAAAAATAAAATACTAAAAACATTCTAAAATTTATTTCAGGCACAAGACAACTCCACTTTGGATGAAATTTGGACAATACGTTAATCACATATTAAGGCATCATTCCTACTTTTTGTGGAATTTTTAGAGCAACTGTGAGTTAGATATTAGTTTAAGATCACTAATTGGGTAAAATATGCAAAGTTTCAGTTAACTATTTTTAATTAATTACCCATGACTCATAAAAATACAGATAAATAGTCAGAATGTAGACAATTAGTCGCTCATCACAATAGCATTTTTCATTGAACAAAAAGATGTATAAACGAAGTCCAAATTAAAGTGCGAACACAGGGGTCTTTGTGCAAAACAGAATTTAAAAAGACAACTTAAACTTATGCACAGAGACTAAACTGCAATTATAAAAAAACTTGAAAGAAAAGACTTGCAATTTTTACAAATAAATAATAAAACAAATGACCTTCTTCTTTGTTGTTGTTTGCAGGTAGGGCATGGAGGAACCCAACAGGGGTCATCTGCGATGGCGCCGCAGCGTCGCGCGTGCAGCCGCACACAGCGGCGGAGGTGTGGGCGGAGGAGGGCGGCGTTGGCTGGCGGCGAGTGGCGGAGAACGGAGGGCCGGGGGGTTGGCGAAGGGGTGCTGCTGCGCTGGTGCAGCCGCGGCTGCGGAGGGAGGCCCGGCGGTCCGCGCTTGAAGGCGCGGCAGAGGTGGGAGGCGCGGCGGCCCGCGCTTGACTGGTGGTGGCGCGGGTCCGCGACGCCGGCTGCGATGGGGGGAGGGGCGGCGGGCGTCACCTGCGCCTGCTGCTCCTTCCCATTTTTTATTTATTTTTATTTTTTTTGATTTTTTTCTGCTGTAATAAAGAAATCTCTTTTTTTGTTTAATTTTTTTATATTTTTTAATTTTGTTAAATAATGAATACAAATGGAAATGACAATGAAGGGGGGAAAATGATACGGTGATAATATGTGGAGTAGAACAAATAGGGAATGGTGGTGATATGATGTGCTAAAAAAATTGCAAAAATGACAATATGATAAAATGAGATGAAAAATTACCTACGATGGAGACGATCACCTATGGTGTGCTCACGAGAGCACGGTCTTCGCTCGAATCGTCGGCGAGCGATGAGCTCGAGCAGCACGCGGGTGCGGCTGCGATGTTGGCCAAGAAGCCAACGGATCACACCGAAGAGAGGGTCGTCGTCGCTCGACCGCGGTTGCGTCGTTGTCACCAATTCAACTCTGGGAACTAAGCTCTCCTCACATAAAGATGGATCAAAGGCAAATTGAGGAGGATGGTATGTATATATAGATGATACATGAGAAGTTATTAAGGTGATGGAGTTGAATGGGAAGTTGGATTATTAATGGAGTTGAATGGGAAGCTGGAAAAATGATGGAATAATGGAGTTGAATTGGTGGTTATTGTAGAGAATGGAAATTAAATAAATAAATGAAATAAAGTTGGCTACTTTAATTACAATAGAAAAGAAAAGAAGAAAATAAATAGTGGAGAATTTACAAGGGAAGTCAAATAACATGTACATTTTTTTCTTACTTTTCTAATATGTATTTTTTTGTCTTTTTAATAAGAGATATTTACAATGGAAAAATACAAAAATACTACAATCAAAATACAACACAATCATGATATTTTTGTATTTTTAGTAATTAGGAGAGATAAAATAAAAAATGAAGAAGGAATGAATATATACATAATATACAATGTACATCTAGGTCCCAAAACCCAACTTTTGCAAATGAGCTCCGATTTTAATGAAACCACTTCCATTGGATAGATAATTTTCTAACTTGAACTTTAAAAGTGAGTTTGGTGAATTTGAAGTTCATACGGAGCGGGAATTTGGCTTGGAAATTGGTCTTTACGGCTTTTTTTCCTTTAGGATCTAGGAGCATTTGTTTGAGGTAAATTTTGTTTTGTATTTTTGTATTTATATGTATATATATATATATATATTGATATGAACATGTTAGAGAAAGAACTAGCCAAAAAGGAGTTGAAATGAAATTATTAAAAATACATGAAGTTTTGGGCTATTTACATGTATAGAACTCCTTTATTTTTGCGGCTTTTTATGTGTAATTTATTTTGTACAATCTAATATACAATAATTAGTTTATTTTATTTACAAGAGACATTTTGTTAATTTAATGAATTTATGTACATTTTTCTCGGATTTTACTCGGGGATTTTGTTAAGATCAAGATATTGAGATGATGAATCGTGGATTCATCACTCATTGACTAGCTGTCGCTGAGATTGATAGTGCAGAGGCTGTTGGTAACCATATAGATTCTAATAATAAGGAGGAGGGGGAAAGGATATTGTCCATAATATGCAATCTGTTGTTGGTTAGGCTGAGGGAAATACATGGACTGCTGTTGTGGTTGCCTTGTCTCCAGTTTTGGAACTGAGGTGGAGACTGGTACTGAGGCTGGAACTGTTGGTGCTGGTACTGGTAATGTTGCTGTTATCTGCCTCCCGGAAGCTAGACGGTGGGTCTCTGACCCTGCTGTGAATCCAACTGGCCTTGCCTTGACGAACGGGGCTGGTTTCACTCGCGGTTGAACCAGATACCATTCACCTCCTAAATGACAGGTGGAGGTGGAGACTGTTGCTCAGCAATGTAAGCTACTTCTTGTTGGTACGGAACTATCTGATGTCCATGCTGTTGAGTTTGATCAGGTGTCTACACGTAGTAGACATGCTGAACTGTAGATGGTCCTCTACTACTCTGCTGGTTGGAAGGAGTCTACTCCCTAGTAGCATTCGTACTGTAGACTGCACTGATCGTACTCACAAGAAGTTCCAGGTGCTTTGTTATCTCATCCAGCTTATCCAGGTTCTTTGTCCTCTTCTCGATCACATGAAGCTTATCGAGTTCCTTGGATCGCTTCTCAATTATGTCTGCTTTGGATAGGTGGTCTCCAATGATGGCTAGGTCTGTGCTATCCACCTTATCCACTTCTTCTGTTGTTGTCATCTTGACATCCTTGTGGGGTACTGTAGGGGTGGTGACGGGGTGCTTCTGAAAAGCACGTGAAGAAGAAAGAGCTGCTGAACTTTCTGCCATATCCTCAAAAATTTGATAAACGACATCCTTGTCCTTGTTGAAGTGGCTTCACCCACAAGCGGCATCTACCAGCTTCTGATTCTCAATACTTAAACCCCCAAAGAAATTTTGTACAAGGTTAGTCTTTAGAATATCATGATGGGGGCATTTCTCTGTCAGATCTTTGGAACGTTCCCATGCCTCGTAAATAGGCTCTTGGGGCATCTAGGAGAAATTAGCAATCAAGGATCGCATTTGGTTAAGTCATCCAAGTGGATAATACTTGTTTCGAAATGCGGATCTCATTCCCAAGTAGTGATAACCTTCCCCAAGTGATTTAACCAGTACAAAGCTTTGCCCATAAGACTGAATGGAAAGGCGGTCATCTGCACTACCTCTAATGGGACATTTGGGTAGTGTATTGTTCCACAAATGCGATCGAACTGTTGGAGGTGTATATAAGGTTCTTCATTAATATTTCCATGGAATATTGGGAGAAGAGGTAAAATAGTAGGCTTAAGCTCAAAATGCCCATGAACAGCAGGGATTTGTATCTAAGAATTTGTCTGTCATGCCCCTGGATTATAAGATCTTTTAGTGTAGGCTTAGCCCCAGGTTCTTTGTGAGGTTCTTATTCCCCATTCCCATGTCCAGGGTTTCTGCTATCCCCCTCTCTCATGTCTTCTCTTTATTGTCTCATCTTGAGAATCATATCTCTCATTGTGGCTTGGAAATTAGCCTGCGTTGTTGACTGTGCTTGAATTGATTGAATGGAGGCTAACATGGTACTGTTGATCTCGCTCTGTTCCGACATGGTTCCCTTTCCCTTTGGTGGCATTAAGTGTCCGGCTTTTGACTCTGAAAATGTATATGCCACTCGATTAGTGCTCAGAATTGATGAAGTCTCATGTATTAATTCGAGATTAAAGCCAATCTCAAATAGTGGATTTTATGGACGTTGTGAATTGTGAAGTGGGGAAAGAGGAATACTCGTGAAGTGAGACTCCCCGAATAGAAGGTGAACGACTCGGAGCGTAGAATGAGTTTGCGGAGTCCGAACGAGAAATACTCTGATCCGACATCTTTGAAATCAATAGGCAGGATACAAGAGCACGAATGTCAATGCAAGAGTGAAAGTGAATGAAGGCGCAAATTGCGCAGAAGGATCTTTAGCACTAACATGCAAACACAATACAAACCCCCAGTTCACCAACTCAACTCAATGTGAAGACCGTGAAGGTTCGGTCAATTATCTTGTCAAATTTAGAGTTTGGTGATAATACAATATATCAGAGTGGTTAAAGCGAGCAATTAGGATCCCAATGCTCGCAGGACACTGGCCTAATCCCAAAGTTAGATCTTTCCTAGTCAGTATGAATTGCGGGCCGTTTAACGGCTACCCGATCAATTCAATCTGTTGAGGACGTCGTGGGCCGCTTTACTGGCTACCGGAGAGATCCTCACTAGAGAACGACTAACCCAAGATAGTAGTCTGAAAAGAGTTCGAGCGTGGCTCTATCCTAGTGTGCGGGTCGCTCTCTCGCAACATACAAACCAAACAATGAGGGGGTTACTCTCCCCAAAACAATGATTTTTTCTTGTCTTTATTTTAGGGTCGAGTTTTCTTTAGCAGTCCCGTATTTTAGGCAGTTGTCACTTGGTTAAAATATTTTCAAAGAATTGCCTACCGAGTGTCCAATTTCCTTTTTAACTTATGTGAGTGAAAACAAGGAAGGAGATCGGAAATGCCAATACGCGATTAAAAATGATGATGCATGCAGGGGTTAAGGATGCATACCTTATCGCCAGCACTCTACATGCAAGTGATCTGCGTAGAATTTAAATACAGAAAATAAACTAACCTATATGATGCAAGTGAACGGTCCTAGATGATAACTTCTATTAATGGGCAAGAACAAGTTAATTTGACTAAGTCCAAATTACGCTCTACTCTATAGGCACAGAAATTCTTATTTAGGTTGTTTGGACCTAATTAATTACCTGGCTCAAGCAATTTAATTAAAGCAATCAATAGGTGGCTCTCGAAATCCGCGAAAAACAAAGAAAAATAAAGGCGATGAAAACAAAACTGGTGAGGTCCCCCAAGTACACCGACACTTGGTGAAACAGACCCCGCAACAAATGAATGTCCGTTGACAGAGTTCAAATGCTAGAAAAAATCTCTCTCTCGCTTTCGTCTCTTTCAATTCTTCTTCTCCTCTTCTCACGCTATCATGCGGCTTTGTGAAGAATCAAGCGCCTCCAAGTTGCTTGGGTGCTTTGGCTCTCCTAGGATCGCCTCCTTCGCTCTGCGGTCCCTCGCAAGAAAAAGAAAAGAGAATGTGTAAGAAACACAATTATCAAATATGAGAGAAAAAAATAAAATGAATGCAGTGGATATAAACAATGAAGTGAATGGCAAGAATGTAAACAGATATTTACAACCAAGAATAGCAGGTCAAAAGAGAAACCTAACTACCCTCGCCGTGCCTCCACGACAACGGCGCCATTTTGTTGACAGGAAATCTTGAGGACGGATAATTTAATGATAATTAAGTCGTCATTGCATTCCCCAAAATCCCGTGACAAACAATTTTTTTTGCTACTTATTAACTTGTATATCGGATAGGGTCGAACTCAGGGAGGCTACAAATCCTGAGGGTTATTCAAGTTGTCAAAATCAATTAAGCGAAAACAAGAATCTCAAAGGACAACTATCCTTGGTTTTTGTGATTTTTTATCTTTTTCCGAAAATTAAAAAGAATTAAAAAGATGGGCGTGATCTTCATCCCTCCAGCTCTGCGCCCCTGCGTGACGACTACCCTCGAGAAGCAAGGTGGGCGGCGGCGCCCCCCCCCCCCCCCTCCAGTGGTGCCGTTGGCTTTTGAAACGAAGCAAGCAAGAAGAAATATAGAGCTTGGGATTAATAAAATAAAAAATTGACAAATTTGCATCAAAGCTCCTAGACGTTTCCCAAAATTGCAAAGCGAGCCCCTGCAAGATTCATTACATTTGGGTAAATTACAACTTCACCCCTGGAAGTTGTACAAATTACAAAACACCCCGCTCCAGTACAAGTCACGTGCCCAGCACATGTACACTGGGTAATTTACATTTTACGTCCTTTATTTTCAATGGCGGTGAACCTCAAGCGCGGTAGATGGCCCGGAGGGGGCCACCCGGGCGAGAGGGGAGGCACGGGTGGTGCATCGCCTGTGGAAGCACGACCTCGGCGCGGTGCGGAGGGATGCAGATCTGAAGGCTCGCGCAGGCTTCAGAGGCGGAGGAGCTCGGGGTCGTGGCGGCTACGCCGCCACCTGGAATGCAGCGCGGAGGGAGGCACCTGGGCGAGAGGGGAGGCGCGAGCGGTGCGCCGCCTGTGGAGGCACGTCGTCGGTGGCTATGGAGGCCAAGGAAGAAGGGCACGACGACGTCTGGAGGGCGGTCGTCCCTCCTTTTTTATTTTTTTATTTTTTATTGTTAGTGACGTAAAGAGTAAAAAAAATTTTAATTTTTTTTGTAAATCTGAAATAATAAATAAAACAGAAAATGAGAAATGTTTTATTTTTATTTTTTTGTTGTTTTCTTTTTAATTTTCCTGCAAAACAAACGTTAGAAGAAAAGAAACAAAATTTTTTTATTTATTTACAAATCGGAAAATGAACGGGAATTCGACGGAAATGAGATATTCGAATCCGATCTCCGGCCACCGTACGCGGTCGAAGTTGAGAGATCGTGAGCGATAGAATACAACGCGTGGAGATCGAAATAAATGAGATGAAAAATCGGGTCGGTGGCGAATCAAATCGAGATGGATTTTTTTAGAAATAAAATGACAATGGAATAAAAATGCAATGAAATAAACTATGATTAACCTAGATAAAAATAAGAAGATAAATGTGGATCTCACCTTAGGAGCGGAAAAGGATCGTGATCGCCTCGACAAGGCTGACACGCTGTCACCGGACGGCTTGTAGACTAGGCAACTTTCTCGACGAAATTTTCTCTCGGAGATCGGGCTCCTCTCTCTAAAGATTGATCAAATTGGAATGAGGGAGAAGGAGCCATTTAAATAAAAAAAGCTAATGGAGATGAAATGTTGAATTTTTGACTTTTTTGGATAAAGAGATAAAATGGATGCAAAAATTGAAATGAGATAAAGATGAAGAGATAAAACTATTTACAAAATTATCTAATTTTTTTTGAATTTTTGTCACTTTATTTATTTGAATTAAAAAATGTTATTTTTTTAATTTTTATGGTGGTTAATTAAAAATTGCAACTATATACATATATGACATTATATAGAAGGGTAAATGAGGAAATTAGCTTTTTTGTTTTAATTTTGTTTTTTTAATTTTAAATAATTAGTAAGAAAAATTTACAAATATATACAAATGCAACATTTACAAAATACATGGGAAAATTGCACAAACCATCTCGGAAAATTAACTTTTTACTCGTAACTCCAAAAATTATGAAATTCACAGCCATTTTAAAGATAATTTAATTTAGAATCCATTGGAAGTGTGATTGGTTTAATTTGAGTTCATATGGAGCCGGAATTGATTTTTCGATTAGTGCTTAGTGTCTTTCTCCAAGTGTGGCTACTTTTATTCTGTACATGATTTAACTGTGCAATTATTTTTATTAATTAGGATACATTTTTATTTACAACTTTGGTTTTGAAAGTTATTTGATTTGAGGTCAATTAAGGCACAAATAAATTAGTGTCAGTTTTATACATATATACACAAAATAAGTGAGAAGTATTTACAACAACACACACACATATTTTTTTGATTTTCTGCTTAAGGGCCTTTATCTCCCCCTACTTTAATCTTGGTCGATCATGTCAAGTCTTGACCTTCTCTCGAGGTTCGGGTCAGCCTATATACAGCCTTCCTTTTTTATTTTCTTTATTTTTCCTTTCTTTCTTTATTTATTTATTTTAGGTTAAAATTAGTAAGAAGTATACAATATTTACACAGAGATGCAAGTTAGTAAGAATATGGAGTTAGTGTTATATGCAGGTATTTTATAAGGGATTTTAAGCTAAAATAAATGAATAAAGATGACAAATCACATATTCATCAGTAGGTAATGATTGAACCTATAGAAAATATAAAGGTCCATCTTTTATCATTCTATTGATCCTATCAACATATAGATGACAAAACGTTTGATGCCAAATTATATTCGAATGATTTGCATCCTCCTTGGATCTTTTAGGGTTTTTATTATTAGTCTTAGTAACATTCATGACATGTTCATCAATGCACAATTCATAGAGACCACCAGAAGTCAGAACACCATCCGAAATATATTTATCATAACGACTTATAACTAATTTCTTACAGAATAAGAATGAATATACACTTCTAACAAGTTTAGATACACATATTAAATTCCTTCTAACTTTAGGTACATAAAATACTCTTTAAGTAAAAGGACTCTCCCACTGGATAATGATAGTCGGCAGGTCCTGACGGCTATTGCTGCAACACTTCCATCAGATCCCATTTGGATGACTATCTCCCCTTCTTCTAGATTCTTAGTTTCCTGAAATAGATGCAACAAATTCCATACATGAACAGAAGCACTAGAATCAACAAGTCAACTTCCTTCTCATCTAACGAGAAAGTTAGTTTCAATGATGAAAGTAGATTTCTTACCTGCAGGGACTTTACCTTTGTCGGCAGACTTTAGGTATTCCGGGCAATTATGCCTCCAGTGCCTCAACTTCTTGTAGTGGTGACAAACGTTAGTTTTCTTCGACGTTATCAACGTGGATGCATTGGAAGATAAGACAATGTCTGAACTCTTCTTCTTTCTCTTCTAGATCGGGCCCTTCCACGAACCTTGCTTCTGACCATACTTCCCTTTGACCTATGCAACCATTGCACTGCCAGAGGGGTTATCCTTCTTCATTACATCATCAACAGACTTTAATGCATACAATAGCTCAGAATTAGTATAATTAACTTTGCTCACGTGGTATGTGACCACAAAGTTATTGAAAGACTTAGGGAGTGACTGCAGAATGAAGTTAGCTTGCATGTCTGAGTCCATGTCACCTCCCAGGGTTTCCAATTCAAAAAGGTACCCAAACATTTTGAGTACATTTTTTCTGACAGAGGTCCCTTCCCGCATCTTGCAACGAATAAGTTCTTTCATTATATTGTAATGGTGTGTGTGATTCACGTCACCAAACATTTCCCTTAAATTCGTCATACATGGCAAGTGTTCATTTCCACATGTTGCTTCTGCAACACATTGGATAATGAACCCAGAATGTAACATCTTGCCAGATTATGATATTCAACATACTTTTGATTAAAAGAGATTTCTTCTGGAATCTTTATGTCTGCGTACTTGTCCTTTGATAACACATATGAGGTGCACTCAACTGAGAGGACGAGATCCAAATTTCAGATCCAATCTGAATAATTTGGTCCGGTCAACTGATTGACCTCCAAGAGACTGCTAAGTGGGTTCATGGACTTCATTTTCTTAAATTAAGAATGTACTATATTAGAAGATATAATTAATTATATATTCAATTTAGAATCATTGACTAAGGAATTTTTAATCAAATTAGTCTGACCTTTTTCATCTTTGAAAGTACATTCCCTTAATCACTTTCAAAGCGAGAGATATACTTACCGCTATATATCTAGCAAGAACTGGGATCTCCTATTTACCTTTGTCATATTCCAACAATATGAGAACCTGTGACTCGGATAAATAGAAGCGGGAACACATTCCTCCTTGCATCCAACTTGTGCTTCCCAATTTGTTCTTTTACACCTAGGCCCACCACCCCTAAGGTGACGCTAACCCGTCGTTAATTGAACCATCGACATGATTAGTACTCGTTATGCGTAATCCAATATCACCTCAATAATATGAGGACCATATATTGGGGTCACTACGCATGCGACCTTACTCATTCGAGAAGAAAAGAGACCGATTCAGATGCACGTATATACATCAGTTGTCACTTCGGACACGCGTCTCCTACATACAGTCCCTGGCGACGAACCCTTCGACTTGACGGGAGATCATGGATGCCACTTATGTCATCCTCCACCTCATATTCAAATTTTAAGTAATCATCATGAATTATATTCATTTAATTAATTCTTCCAAGGGAAATACACATCTATTCATAACAGAGTGTGATAATTGGATATAATTCATTTAATCACATTAAATCAATTAATAATCCAATTCAATCAACAAACTTGATTGTTACTTAAATGGATAGTATAATCTCAAAGTACGTATTTATTTGAATTTTAATAATTAGAAAATACATCATGATTTCTCCAGCATTAACCAGTCCCTACCTGCTGTCATGACCAATACCAACAAGAGTGGGACAGACCACACACGGTGCAACCTGCTACCGCAACGCTCACCGACTAGATACCATATCCACCTCGGGAAAGGATAATACCGAATAGATCACTTTGTACTAGAGATTATAATCATTTCTTCAACCGAAGTTGTATCATATAGTAATAATCAAAATCATTTGATTATAAGAAAAATTGTTAAACAAATTCCCAATCCTATTCAAGCAAGTTTGTTTGTTGGAAGATAATTGTGTAATCAATTGTGATCTAGATCATACCTAATCAATTATTGGTTAAGGTAATACCGATTAAGAAAATAATTATCATCGAATATTTCTCAAATAACTTTCCATAATTATTATAGGAAATTAACCTTTAATTTCACTAATTGACAATCACGTGGTTCTTGATTAGGAATGTAATTTCCAGCAGTGACCCCCACTTACTAAAATTAACATATATCGATCAATTTATATCCAAATCATGCAAAATAAGTCTCTAAAGTTTGATAATTTGATTTAAAACAGAATCCAAGTTATTAACATGCATTTATAAGCATTTCAAAACAGTGACTAACTCTTTAATTACGCTAAGATTCGCCATCCTCGAAACAGTGGATACATGTTCATTAAAATGATCATAACTTGAGCAAATAGAATTCAAATCACGCAAACTCAAATCTCACAATTTCCTTATTTAATGGGGAACAAAATCCAAGTGATTATTTTGTATTTAAATATTTTAAATAGGGCCTTAATTATTAACTAAACAGAGATGCGAAAATGAAATGCGATAAAACTTTCGCAAACCCTAACGAACCGAAGTATTCCTAGGTTATGGATCGTATCCAAAATTTCTGAACATGACTCAGATACCAATTTAAGGATATGAAAGAATCCTTAAGCGCATAATAGAAGCGTTAGGATCGTATGATATACGATCGAGAACGACTAGTCACACTATTTGTTCGATGCAGCGGAATTTATTTTTTTCATGCAATGAAACCACATGATCCAAGAATGATTCTCAGATCATTTAATCTAACCCACATAAAAGATAAAGGAATACCTCTTGTAGCATGGTTTCGATCAAGCCTCTAAGAAAAGAGACTTCCCGTCTCAAGTCTGATCTTTGGAGGAGACACTTGCAAGCACGGGGATGAACTGCGTGCTTCTCGCAATCCAAGATGTTGATCCAAGCAAGATAACTCTTGATCTCGTCGCACGAGATCGTACATCTTCTTCTGAGCGAGGCGTACCAAAGAAGATAGAGATCCAAGGGCAGTCGAGGCGATGATACAACGACGAAGTGACGATGGTGGCTTCTTCCCTTTAGGGTTTAGGTGGATGGCCATAAAAGGATAGAGAGGGAGAGATGGCATGACAATGAGAGAGATGAGAGAGCTTGTTGTTGTAAACTTAAGAAGAGGAAGGGGTGTCTCCTCGTATGTAGGGTTTTGGGAGTACATGAATCACAATCTTTGGACTATACGAAATCAATGAATGAGATTGATTTGTGCTTCTTTCGATGGCCAAGATTTTATAATAAAAATTATAACAATTAATTTAATTAGATTAAATATATATTGATAAATCTATATAATTTAATTCTTAAATTAATCAATTAAACTTGGAGACAATGGAAAGGAGAATCCCTCCTTCCATATAGGCAGAGTGGACGGCCACCCTTTCCTTATTGCAATTGGTGGTTGTCGCCCTCTCCTATTAGGAAAGGGGAAATCTTCATGTAATCTCCAAGATTACATTATTCCATGTATCTCCAATACTTACAACACAATTGTTGTAAATTATTCAACAAAAAAATTCATAATTATTTTGTGAATATTGTAAGCTTGATATTGGAAATTTGTGAATCACATTCACAACCCAAAATAAGATATGATTTACATTTTCAATTAATCGTCCAATGTGAATTCAATTCACATCAATAATTAATCAACAAATATAAATCATAATAAGCTCTCTCTAATACATTATAAATTATATTTATAATATATTATGAATAATTTGGATATTGCTATCCACATTATTCTCATCCATAATATTTAAATCATATATAATTATATTGGATCATCATTCTCATGCATTCAAATATTGTGAATCAAGTTCTCATCATTCATGATGATTAAATCACATTTAATTATCTATTTTCTTAATGCTTAGATATAATTCAATAATGAAATTATTCTTGAACCCTTTCAAGAATAATGCGCTTTCTCCGCAGATACTTGGAGATAAGGACATGGCGATTGTATGTTCCATGTATAGTGACTTGGATATTGAGATCACATCTCAAATATAGATATCATGGACCTCTCATAGATGCTTAATTAATCAATACCATAAATCTAATCTTCTCATTGCATCTGAATCTCATTCAGATCAACGTCCAACACTTGAACCAAGATCAGATTACTTCTCTTCTGAGAGGTGTCACTAAAATCCAAACCTGTTTCAAGACTCCCTCGGAATGGAAGCGTCATGGTTATACAATCGTTTATGTTCAAATCACCCTTAGGTATTCCTAATACCTTTACATCCTACGTACTGGAAGACTTATGATAAACCCAAATATATACATCAATTTTATACTATCATCTTTAGGATATCAAGTTTCTCAATCTTGGTCATTAGGAATCGGTATCGATAATATGCTTTCGAAAGCATATATCATACCTTCAAATTCTTGTCACGCTTCCAAAGCACGACGACCATGCATCGAATTTGATCGATCCCAATACCTTATGAGTAAGCTCATATCTTCCGGTTCACAAGTGAACCTACATGATCCCTTTAAGAGATCGTATTAAATGTACACACTCAGACATATAACAACACATATGTACACACTCAGACATATAACAACACATATGTCTCTAGTGAGAGGATGCGTTCCTATATCGTGACAGCATTCGACATAGGACTTTGGTTATCTCTATCTCGTTAAGTCAATCATTTGACCTAACTAATATGACACCTCCGATCCACTCTTCCCATGCAGAGGACATGCATCAAGAGGTCAGTCAGATATCAGCTTAATGAGAAAGGATTTCCATCTCCTACTCAGGCTGGAGATCATCTTTTAACAATCATTTGACGGTGCTTGATAATGTCCTCAATCTAACTCCTTAGATATTCATCTAGACACCAACCTCTATGATTCAATTATTGAATCAATAGCTGTATGATTATTAAGACGACCATGGTGCATAACCCTATTTGTACATAGGGACCTTACAGTGCATTCATTCATTTAATCTTAGAAAGGAAGTGAAATAATCAATAATCTTTATTGATAAATCATATATTACAATAACATTTGTTGTAGGAATAGTTCGCCTCGGGCTCACATGGCTAACAAGATTGCCCCCTATATATAGGCTTTCACAAACCTAAGGAGTAATAGAAAAATTAACAGCTACAAAAGAATAGAGTCATAGTGAATAAATGAATATATGAATCTCTAAGATAATGAATCTATCTAATATGAATCTTTCAGTTGCGACTTCATGTTGTATCTGAAATATCTAGAAATGAATCTATTGGCATGAAGTAAATCAGTTCAACTAGAGTCGGTCGTTCTTTAGATTCAACAATATGTTTCAACAGTTGTCCATTGACTAAGAAGGAAAGTGCATCATCTGTGAGATAAATATCTCTACACTGCCATTTCCATGCACTTCCTTGACTATATAAGGACCCATCCATTTAGAGTTAAATTTCCGGTGGAAGATCTTTAACTTCGCATTAAATAGACATACCTTTTGCCCAGGGACAAAGTTCTTACATCTGATATGTGAATCATGCCACTTCTTAACTTTATCCTTATAGAACATTATGTTGTCATATGCTCGGTTGCGGATCTCCAGAAGCTCATTGAGATTCATACATAAATTTCCTAAGTTACAGCTACAACTAATCTTTTTTATTGATTACTCAGACTTGTGAATCAATTCAATGGAGAAATGACATGACTTGCCATATATCATTCTAAAAGTTAAGTACCCAAAGGGGTCTAGTATGCCATCCTACAGGCCCACAGAACTTGGTCCAATAGCTGGAACCAATTCTTTCGATTACGATGGAGTAGCTTTTGAAGAATACTCTTTACCTCCCTATTGGAAACCTCTTCCATGTCATCAAATTGAAGGTGTTAAGGACTAGTTACTCGATGTTCAAACTAATAGTCATTAACTAACTAAAGATTTCATTTCTCTGTTCACAAAGTGGCTACCCTTATCATATATCAATTTTTTTGGACGTGAACTTTAAAATAATATGATCCTCTATAAACTTGCAGACAATCCTACTATCTATGGCACGAGTTGAGATAGCCTCTACCCATCTCAAAACATCAACTACCAACAAGATGTATTAAAATCCATGATTGTCGGGAAATGAACCCATGAAATATATGCCCCGTGCATCAAAAAAATCACAAAAATCATAGGCTTCATGGGCATCTCATCCCATCCTTTGACAAACAAGGCACGATCGTACAAAATCAATGGCATCTCTAAACAAGGTCGATCAATTGAGTCCACATTAAAGCACCTTGTGTGGGGTCCTTTTTCCTGAATAGTGTCCTCCAACCCTAAGAGAATGATAATGTGTGAGTACACTCCGGTATTCCTCCTAAGGAATACCTCTTCTCCAGACACAATCCGATCCTTCAAAGAAAAGAATGGATCCTCCCAATGGTATTTCCTCGAATCTGACTTCAGTCAGTCAATACTGCTCCTAGTCCAACCTTAGGGAACTTACTTAGAGACAAGATTGTTCACCATGTTGGCGCACCTGATGAATGTGCACTTCATCGTCTTTATTCATTTATTTTAGCTTAAAATCCCTTATAAAATGCATGTATATGTTGATAAATCTATATTCTTACTAACCAGCATCTATGTGTAAATATTGTATATTTACTACTATTTTAACCTAAAATAAATAAAAAAGAAATAAAAAAATTAAGAAAATAAAAACACTTTATATATGTAATAGAGAAAGGCTGACCTGAACCCCGAAAGAAGGTCAAGGTTTGACTTGGTCGATCAGGAATAAAGTAGGGGGAGATAGGATCTTTAACCAGAAAATTCAAAAAATGTTATGTAAATACTTTTTACTCTTTATTTATTCTATGTATATTTGTATGAAACTACGTTATTTTATTTTTCCAAAAATTGATTTAAAATTAAATAATTTCTCAACAAAAGTTGTAAATAAAAATGTTTCCTAAATAATAAAATACTTGTAAGATAAAACGATGTACATAATAAAAGTAACCACACTCGGAAAAAAGCCATAAAGCGATAATTGAAAGACCAATTCTAGCTCCATATGAACTCAAATTGAGTCAACACTTCCGTCGTATTATAAATCAAATTATCTTTAAAATGATAGTAGTTTCATAATTTTTGGAGTTACGGTTGAAAAGACAGTTTTCTGTGGTGGTTTTTACAATTTCACTATTTATTTATTGTATTTATTTTTATTTTTGTACATATTATACTTTTAATAAATTTAAATATTGTTTACATTAATTTAAAATAAATAGAAAAATTTTATTAATTTTTTTAAAAAAGATTTCCCTGTTTGTACATGTGTATAATGTGCCTTATGTATAGATATGTATGTAATTAACTACCTTATATATAAACTACCAAAAAATAATATCTAACATTAATTAATTAAATTAATCTAATTTAATTTATTTATTTGAATAAATTTGAAAACATGCCATTAGTATATACTTTGAATATATGCCTTAAATAATGGCCATTAAGGTGACTAATTAATTCTTCATATTAATTATTTTTATTAAATTATTAAATTCTGAATTTCGTTTTTAATAATTAATTATTTTATTTTATTTTATTTATTTAAACAACCACTAAATACCTTCCTTTTTGTACATATGTTTCTTTTTTATTTTCTTCTTTTTAATGGGTCTCCTCTCCTTCATTATTCGGCGGCCAATCTTTTGGTGAGAGAAGTCTATTCTCCAAGAACTGGAGAGGAGTCTATTCTCCAAGAACATTCTTGTTGTTGAAAGATGCCCAACTTTCCGAGCCGTCCGGTGATAGCGAGTCGATCCTCGTCGAGGCCATTACGGTGTTTTCCGCTCCCATTCGGTGAGATCCATTATTATTTTAATTCTCATTTTTCATCTAGGTTAATCGAAGTTTAATCTTGTCGTTTTTAATTTCGATGTCAATTTTCAATTTTAGATCGTAGTTTTTAATCGTAGTTCATTGTTCTAATCACTAGATCTGATCCGATTTTCATCTCATATTCTCGATCTATCCATGTTCACATTCTACCTCACGCAACAATTCACCTCCGGCCATACACGATAGTCGAAGATCTAGATCCATCCATCCACCTCACCGGATCCATTTTTTCCATCCATATTTTTTATCAATAATTTTTGGACCGATCCGTCGTGCTCAAGTCGGTTTCTGTCTTAATTTTATTGCAGGAAAAGGGTATAAAAAATTACAGTTGCCGTTTGTTCCAAAAAAAAGAGAAAAAAATTCTGTTTAAAAAAAGGAAAAATTTTCTGTTTACAAAAAATTTAAAAATTGGGCAGGCGGCACTGCCATCGCCGATAAAAGCATCACCGCCAGCTTCATCCACCCCGTAGCACCCTCACAGACCACTTCCGCTTGCAACATCTGGAGTAGAACACCTCCGCCTTGTTGCGGAAGGCTCGCCGACCATCGCGTACAACCGCCAGCCCGTCTGCCATCCAGCGCGATGAGCATCTACCGCCTAGAGATCGTCTAGCCCATCCTTTCGCATGAGGCCCACCGCCCTGCTGTCGAAGCCGCCTTTGAGAATGGCGTGCCGCCAGATCTCCAAGCCACCACATCGCCATATTCCGCCAGCACCGCCGACCGTGTCGCCCATGATCCATCGCCGTTCGCCGACCATCACAAACCACCACCATGCGTCACCGGAGGCGCTCCTGTCCAACCCGTACACCTATGTGTCAACCGTAGATCCATATCCTCCGCCCACACAGGGGAGAAGACCCGCCGCTGCCTGCTTGTAAAGGAAAAGGTGGCGGCGCCCCCTTGCCTTTGGCTTGAGAAGAACGCAGGAACAAAAGAACGCGTGAACCTTAGTTTTTGGGTAAAATTGCATATCAGGCCCCAAATTGCATATCAGACCCCTGTCATTCTGACAGCACATGTTTTACATGCATATTCTTGGTAATTTGCAGTTTCCACCCTTATTTATTTTCTTATTACTTTTTCATGCAAAAATAATAAATAATTGAGATTAAGTCACGTGTTTCCAGACTAGTGTTGCATACTTTTTCTTGTTAAAATAAATGCTTAACATGCTCAATAAATTGTAGAAAAAATATGTTATGCTTATGATTTGTGTCTAATTCTAGTGTTTTTTATCATTGTATTTTATTATAATTTCTACTATTAAAAAATTAAAAAACATTGCATTTTCACTGGTTGAAATTTGAAAATTCGTAAAAATTCAAATATTACATCAAAAATTTAAAAAAAATAGAATAGTTTTTGTACGTTATATTTTCTATGCAAATTTCACACATTAATAATTTCTAAAAACTCACAAAATTATAAAATACTAAAATTCTTAAAAAATCACAGAAAATTGTAGAAAATTTCAAAACAATGATTCCATTCCTGTTTGTAGACAATCCATTATAGTTTTTAGGAAAAATAGATTTAGAAATTTTTTCTTTTTGTTTGGTATTTTTAAATTGCAAAATAATTATGTATATTCACTACTTGCTTTATTCCTTATTTTTATTTATTTTGAAAATTCAAAAAAATCTAAAAATCTTGAAATATCACCAAAAATATTATAAAAGGTACAAAACATAAAACATTTATTTTGATTTTTTATCATTTTTAATATATTTGAAAAATCCAAAAAGTTGTATTCCTTTCGTGTATAAATTTTCATTGAATAGTTAACTTTAAAAAAAATAAAAATTTGAAAAATTGAAAATGAATAGTCACAATATATATATATATATATATATCATATATATATATATATATATGTAATTCATAAAAATTTTAAAAAGATAAAATCTCACAAAACCAAGATAGTTTACATTTTTATTTCCTTTTCTTTTAATTAATTTTTTTCAATTATTAGAATAACCCTCAGGATTTGTAGCCTACATAAGTTTGATCATGTTGCTATACATGTAAATTAAAAAACAAAATTCTCTTGCTACATGTTGTAATTATTTCAGCTTGAGAATAAATAAATTTTTTGTTGAGGGATTATTTTGGTTGCAATGACACAAATACATTTATTTACATCAAAATAAAACCCAACGCTTACAACAAAATGGCATCATTACTGGGAAGGCACATCGAGGGTAGTTTGGTTTCTCTTTTGACCTGTTATTCTTAGTTGTAAATTTTTGTTATATTTTTACCACATATTCATTGTCCATATTCATTATATTTATTTCATTCATTTGTGCTCATATTTTTATAATTATGTTTCTTATACATTTTTCATTTCATGTTTCTTACAAGGGCCCGACAAGCGAGGATGGCACTCTTAGGAGCGTCGGTGCACCCAAGCGAAGCGGAGGCGGCTTGATTCTTCATGGAGCCACATGAGAGCGTCAGAGGAGGAGAAGAAGATTTAAAGGAGACCAAGCATTCAAAAAAATTACATTGACTTTCATTTATTTATTTCTAGCATTTGAACTCTTCTAAAAGGACACTATACCTTGTTTGTGGGGACTGTTTTGCCAAGTGCCGGTGCACTTGGGGGAACTCATCGGTTTTGTCGTTTTTTCGCCTTTTTTCATTTGTTTTCTGATTTTATTTCTTTATTTTGTGTGATTGATCCCTAGTTGTAGGATTTTATTAACGATAGATTAAGGACAAACACTTAATTATATTTGTTTGCACCTATAGTTCTTGTTTGGACTTAGTCAAATTTTGAATTGCTTCTCATTTAGACTTGGAATCGAGCACCATGAGGGACTCTACACAGTTCTTGCAGGACTTACTGTTTGCATATCGATAGGTTTTAATAATGCTTATCATCCTTGCATGTTTAGAGCTGGAGGTAAGGTGAGCATTTATGCTTTAGCATGCATCATTAATTTCTCCTCGCATTGCTTTTCCGACTCTCTCCCTCTGATTTTGATAACCTAGGTTGGTAAAGGAATCGGCTCCCTGATAGGATTCGTGCATTCTTATTAAAAATACAAAAAATTGATAACAAATAAAATTAGGACTTCTAAAATTACTTAACCCTAAAATATATCAAAAAGGAAAAATATTTGTCTTGGGTGAGTAATCCCTACATTATATTGATTTTAAATTGCTCGCGTACACACTAAAGTTAGTGCCCAAAGCCATTAGCCAACCTAAGTGTTTGTACAAATTTTTTTTCTTACCTAACTCTATAGCAGACAAATTAAAAGATCGAGCTTTCACGGTCTTCACTGAGTTGAGTAGCTGAATTGAGGGATGTGTTTTGCTTTGTGTATATTGTTTGTGATTGCTTATGTGTATACCAGATCCTTCACATTTACGTCTTTTTCTTCAGATCTTTTGACTTAACCATCATGCTCTCCCAATCATTTTCTCATGTTTCAGAGATGGCCGATTGGAGTGATTTTTATCTGACCTTCACGGATCCCTCATAGCCTCTAGCCGGTTCACCTCCATTTTTCAAGGAGGATTTTGCTCCTGACTTTTGTACATATCCACATCAGCCACAGTATCAGACCTCGTATTTTTACCCACCTCCACCTTCACATTTTCCAGCCTCACTATTAGTCTCTACCATAGTTCCAAAACTGGAGATAAGGTCAGCCACAATAGTTGTTTGTATATTTTCCTCATCCTAACCAACAATAGACTCCATATTATGGATAGTATCATCCTCCTCCTCTTCCTTGTTATCAGAATATGTATGGTTATCAATAGCCTCCGCTCTATCAATCTCAGTGACAACCAGCCATTAAGCACCCTGAGGCCCCTTCGGTAAAACCAACACTGGACCAACTTGCACTACTAATGAAGAACATGAATAAATTGACTCAACGAATCGAAGACCTGATCACCACCAAGACACTGATCCCAGCTTAGGTCGAAGCCAACCCCAATAACTTAAGATACAAGGAGCAAGTAACCAATAGCCCACACACACCCGAGACAAGTATGGCCTTTGATTTTACATGTTTATCTGACGCCATTCATGTCATGAATGGTAGGAGATTGTAGCTGCATGTGTACTAGTTGGGATTGGGAGATCGAACCACTGAGAGACTATCATCTTCAGAATCATCTCCTTCACCACCAGTCGAGGGGCTCAGTGTAGCAACACCCGAGTCTGGAGTTTCACTACCTTCACCATCACAAGGTAGATGCAAATCACCAGTAGCAATGGAGAATTTAATAGTCACGGATGCTTCCTCTTCACTAGAAGCAACATCCCATTCTGTTTTAGATTCTTTTTTCCTTCTCCTAATTTGGACAACACTACTGATTCTGCTTGTCTTGTTGTACATGCGGATTCCAATTTGAATATTGGAAATCAATATTTGTCTCTCTTTCTCTCTCTCTCTCTCCAGATTTTGTGCCATTTCCATATGCTCTTAATGTTGGACATGCGAGCCCACGGCGAGCCATTATGCAATAAATGTTATTGCAATTCACTCCTTAAAACTGAAATAAAGAGTACATAATTTGCATAATAGGACCCTTAGTACAATTAGGGTTATGTACCATGGCCATCTTAATGATCATACAGTTGTCGATTCAATTATTGAATCATAGAGGCTGGTGCTTAGATGAATATCTAATGAGTTAGATTGAGGACTCATCGAGCACCGTCAAATGATCGTTAAGAGATGATCGCCAGCCTGAGTAGGAGATGGCAATCCTTATCTTTAAAGGTTGATATCTGACCGACCTCTTGATGCAGGTCCTCTGCATAGGAATAGAGATTCGGAGGTGTCAGATTAGTTAGGTCAAAGAGTTGACTTAACGAGATCGAGATAACCAAAGTCCTATATCATATGCTGTCATGATATAGGCACGCATCCTCTGACCGGAGACAGATGTGTTACTATATGTCTAAGTATGTACATTTGACAGACCAATAGGTTGATGACCTAATCAAGGTCTATACACCGGCGCGCTGGTGTGCATATAAGGGCATATGAGTAATATGATCTCTCAAAGGGATCATACAGGTTCACTACTGAACCGGAAGACATGAGCTCACTCATGAGATATTGGGAAGAATCAAATTCCGTGCGCACGATCGTCTCGCTTTGGAAGCTTGACTGAATTTGTTGGTTTGATATATACTTTTGGAAAGTATATGATCAAGACCTAGGTATGATATATGCTTTTGGAAAGTATATGATCGATACCGACTCCCAATGATCGAATGAGAAACTTACTGATAAAACCATGAAGTAGACAGTATAAAGTAGATCCAATACTTTGGGTTTAGTCTGAGTCTTCCAGTATGCAGGATATACAGGTATTGGGAATACCTGAGGGTGATGTGATCATAAACGATTGTATAACCATGACGCTTCCATTCCTAGGGAGTGATGAAACGGGCCTGGATTTTAGTGACTCCTCTCAGTAGAGAAGTGATATGATCTTGGTCCAAGTGTTGGACATTGATCTGAATGTGATTCAGATACAATAAGAAGATTAGATTTACGGTCTTGATTTAATCAAGCATCTATGGGAGGCCCGCGATCTGGATTTGAGATACGATCACAATATCCATGTCACTATACGTGGAACAATACAATCGCCCTGTCTTTATCTCCAAGTATCTGCGGAGAAAGCGCATTATCCTTGAAGGAGTTCATGGATAATTCTATTGTTGATTTATGTATCCGAGCATTGAGAAAATGGATAATTAAATGCGATTTAATTATCATGATTAATATGAATTTGATTCATATTATAAAGAGAGCTATCTTAGATAATTAAATGTGATTTGATTATCAAAGATGTAAATAATGTGAATATGATTCATATTATTTGAACACAAGAGAATAGAGATCCAAGATGATTAAGTGTGATTTAATTATCATGGATATGAATAATGTGGATAGCAGTATCCATATTAGTCATATATATTATAAATGTGATTTATAATATATAAGAGAGAGATGTTTGTAATTTACATTTATTAATTAAATGTTAATGTGAATTGGATTCACATTGAACATTAAATTGAAAATGTAATTTACATTTTATTTTGGGTTGTGAATGTGATTCACAAATTTTTAATGGCAAGATTGCAATGTCTACAAAATAATTGTGAATTATTTTTGTAGAATAATATGCAACAAAAGTTGTTGCATAATCTTGGATATTACATTAAAGAGATGAGAGCCACCTTCCATGTATATGGAGTGGACGGCCGCCACTCCTATTTGGAATGTGTGGCCGTCCCCTCCTTCCAACATGGAAGGAGGCACTCTCTCTCCTATGATCTCCAAGAGATCTTGATTTAATTTGGTAACTAATTATGTTGATTTATCAACATATATTTAATCTAAATTAAATTAATTGTTGTTGGTTTTACCAACATAAATCTTGACCATTAAAAGAAACACAATCAATGAGAGCCATTGGATTTGTGTTGTCCCATGGATTGAGATCCATGGATCCCAAAACCCTATAAAAGGAGAGGCACCCCATTGCTCTTCCTTACACACAATGCTTGAGAAGCATATCTCTCTCTCTCTCTTTCTCTCTCTCTTCCTCTCATGGCCGTCCACCATGGATGCCCTAGAGAGGTTCTCCATCGCCGCAGCGTCGTCGTTATGCTGCCCGATGGTTTGCTCGTGGAACTCCGTCTACTTCAGTGTGCCTTGCTTGTGAAGAAGACGTCGGATCTCGTGTGTCGAGATCAGGAGATCCGCCGCTTGGATCATCAACATGGATTGCGAGAAGCACGCGGTTCATCCCCGCGCTCGCAAGCGTCTCCTCCGTCGGATCGGACTTGAGACAGGAGGTCTCTTTGTTTAGAGACTCGATTGCAACCACGCTTCAAGAGGTAAACCTAATACTTGTTTGTGGTTTAGACGAAACGATCCGAGAAGTGTTCTTGGATCGTGTGGTTTCGTCGCATAAAAAATTTTAATTTCCGCTGCATAGAACAACTAGTACGACTAGTCGTTCTTCGTCATATTTGATACGACGCTCACGCTTCTGTGGTGCGCTTGAGGATCTAATCATATCCTTCAAGTGGTATCAGATCCAGGTTGGTGGTTTTGGATACGATCCATAAACCGAGGACGACTTGGGTTCATTAGGGTTTGCGAAAGTTTTTCTTGCATTTCATTTTCGCATCTCTGTTTTGATATTATTTTCGGCACTGTTTAAATTGTTTAAACACGAAAATAATATTTGTATTTTATTCCCCATTAAGTAAGGAAACCGTAGGATCTGAGTTTACGTGATTTCGATTCCGTTTGCTCTAGATATGCTCATTTTAGTGAACATGTATCCACTGTTTCGGAGACTGCGGATCATGACGTAATTAAAATGTTAATTGCGGATTTGAGACACCTTGAAATTTGTGCAAATCACTTGGGTTCTGTTGTAAATCAAGATATCAAACTTTAGAAATTATTTTGCTTAATTTGGATTTAAATTGATTGAGATATGGTATTTTTAGTAAGTGAGGGTCACTGCTGAAAATACTTTCCTAATCAAGAACCTAGTGATTGTCATTTAATTAATTAGTGAAATTAAATTATTTAATTTCCTGGAATAATTATGCATAAATATTTGTGAAATATTTGATGATAATTATGTCCTTACTTAAATGACTTTACCCTAACCAACAAATGATTAGATGTGATCTAGATCAAGATTGGTTATATGATCTACATGATCAACATTCCAACAAACATGTTGCTTGAATAGGATTTGGGATTTGTTTAGCAAATCTCATTATAATGTTAATCAAAATTGTTTTGATTATTATTATATGGTATAATTTCGGTTGAAGAGCCGATGATCATCTCAAGTACAAAATGATCTATTTTGCATTATCCTTTCCCGAGGTGGATATGGTGTCTAGTCGGAGAGCATTGGGGTTGCGGGTTGCAACGTATGTGGTCCGTCCCACTCTCGTCGGTACTGGCCATAACAACGGGTAGGGTTAGTATAATGCTTAAGAAATCATGATGTATTTCTAATTATTAAAATTCGAAATAATACGTATTTGAGATAATACCATAATTCAAGTAACAATTAAAATTGTTTGTTGGATATTAATTGGAGCATTAATTTAATATGATTAGATTAATTGGAATCCAATTAAATTTAAACACTCTATGAATAGAGATGTTATTTCCCTTGGAAGAATTAATCACAATGAATATGATTCATAATGATTAACTAGAATTTGAATATGGTATGGAGGATCACATAAGTGACATCCATCGTCTCCCGTCAAGGCGAAGGGTTCCGTCGCCAGGGATTGTATGTAGGAGACGCCTGTCCGAAGTGACAGCTCCTGTATGCAAGCGCATATGGATCGAGCTCTTTCCTTCTCGAAAGAGTAAGGCCGTGTACGTAGTGACCCCAATATCGGATCCTCATATTATTGGGGCGATATTGGATTGCGTATAGCGAGTACTATTCCTGTTGACGGTTGGTTCAATTAACGACGGGTCAACATCGCCTTAGGGGTGGTGAGCCCAGGTGTTAAAGATCGAATTGGGAATGCAAGTTGGACTTGCAAGGCGGAATGTGTTCCCGCTTCTTTTTATCCGAGTTGCAGATTCTCATATTATTGGGATGTAACAAAGATAAGGAAGGAGATCCCAGATCTTGTTGAGATATAATGGTAAGTATATCTCTTACATTGAAAGTGATTAAGGGAATGAACTTTCAGTGTTGACAAGAGAAGACAACTTTGATATAAAAATCCTAAATCAAAGTAATATATATATATTTATACATTTATGCAAATTTCTTATTTCAGATAATCCTTCATTAAAATCCACTCAATGATATACTCAATAATAACCAGTAAAATATCATGGATTGGACTCATGATCCAGATATTGTACTTGCAATTGGACACATAATGTATGTGGTTACAATGTGCAAGTTTCCTCATAATATTGAGGAATGACAATTAAATAGATAATAGGACTACAACCCTAGGGTTTGTATGTCTCTATAGTCTTGATCTCTCATCGGATGTACTTTGGAAGTGACATGTCGATGATGATCGCAATTGTCAAATGATCCTTATAAAATTAATGAAGATATTCTGGCATACTTATGTGCTCTTGGCATTTAACATGAATGAGATGGTTCACTGCATCATACAGAATGGTGGCTCTATAAGAGATGATGTATTCAAATTGTTTGAGTACCTACCTGAACCTATGTTTTAAGAGTTTAGATGGATGTAGATGATGAGTGTCATCATTCTACTATCTATACTCTGGTCATTCATGAAGCTTCATAATATTCATATTGTATGAATTTAATGAAGCATGTATAAATGTTGAAATGTTCTTACATAAGAGATCCTTAGTCTTAAGAAATGGTTGCTTATAGATAAAGGGAGCGCAGTGGAAGCATGGGTTGGACCCAAGTAAGAAGTATGGTCAAAGAGTTGACTATACATCTATGACTTCCATATGTCATCCGAAGAGTTGGATGAATGCCAATACTGCAATAAGTTGATGTGTTGATAGTATGACTATCAAGTCTATCTAGAATCCTTAGAGAAGGACTCGGATGGAGCATCGGATTAATCTACATAAATCATTGATAAGATAAAGTCAAATAATTGTATCTCAATCTTCTGATGACATTTGCAATAGGTTGCGTATGTTTTAGAAGACTGGAAAATTTGATCTTAAAGGTTTATAGTTATCCACATGGATATTGATGCAATTGTTGCAACAATCTCTGTTGGATTGATAGACTTGTTAATTTCAGTGGGAGAGTCCTTAGTCTTAGAGAATGTCTCTATGACCTATATATAAGAATACACTCATTGTTTGTTTCTAAATGTTGGAAATAAACATAAATTCTGAGGTAGAACTATCATAAAGAGTTATGATGGAGATATTTGAGATAGTAATCTAAAATCTAGTGGACTCCGCTAAATTAGAAAATTGATGAATGGCTCATTAACATTTCTAAATGCTGAAATTAAAACTTAAGATCAATACGAGGATGAAGATCATTTGACAATGATCTAGCACCAAGCTTTGGACATTTGTTTGTTGATTTGATCAATAGACTAGTAAGATATGAAACTTTAGAATGTCTAAAATTTCAAAACTTACATACTTATGAATATTGTATTCAAAGTAAAATGTCCAATACTCCCTTCTTAGAGAAAGGTGTAAGATGCCAAGGTATTCAGGATCTCATGCATATTGATGTATGTAGATCATCTATATCATAGTAAACATTATGGATATGTGATATATGTTGATGATTATGTATGATATGAGATTTCTTCTCTTCACCTAAGAAACCTTTGAAATGTTCAAAGATTTCATTATTTTTGGTTTAGAACCAAAGTTTGAAGGAAGATAAAATGAATTTGATCTAATCTAGGTAGCAAGTACCTAGTAGATAAATTCAAATAATACCTTATAGAGATATGAATATCACTTCTATCTCAATCCTCCTAACACACCTTAACTCAATAGAGTTATAGATAGATATAACTGGATCATGTGTGACATGATCTTATCAATGATGAATTTTAGCATAATTATCCCTTAGTTTCCAGGTATATATGTGTAGAAGAGACTACAATATATATGCTTAATATGATTCCATGCATGCAAGCTGGAATCTAGCACTTGAGAGTGCTACTTCATTAGAAAAATAAAGGATGGTATTGGATACCTACTTTATGACCTTGAGATTCTTAAAATATCTCATCTCTGAGAATGTGAATCTTAGATGTTGAGACTCTTGAGAATCAAGATAAAAATGAAGTGTAGGAACTCATCTAATCTTGAGAAGATAATGAGGCTCCTGAAATTGGAAACTAAAAGGACAATTAAGGATGAAACACTAATACCTCTTCAAATGAGTTTGAGGATGTATTCCATGTGTCAGTTAAGTCTGACAATGATCGAACTTCATTTGATGAAGCTTCTGAAGATCATAACATGGAAAGATGGATTTTAGCAATAAAAGTCTAAAGTAGACTTCATATACAAGTGTTGTATATGGACCCTCGTGGATCAACCTGTAAAGGTGTAAATGGATCTTCTAGATAAAGGGAACTTGATGAGAAGGTAGAGACCTTCAAAGCACGGTTCGTAGCCATGAGCCACACACCGGAAGAGAAGATATTGCTTGCAATGAGACTTGCTCTTCGGTGACCATGCTTAAAATTGTCAGAATATTGCTAACCTTAGCTACACAAGTTGACTATTGCATCTTCAAGATGTAAGTCAATATTACATTCCTCTATGAATACCTCTTTGAGGATATTCAAATGAAGTAGCCCCAGGGCTTCATGGTTGAGGAAAGCAAGGTGTACAAACTAAGGAATCCATCTATGGACTCAAATAAGCCTCTTGAAGTTGGACCATAAGATTTGATGGAATTATAATTGTTATGATTTCAGATAGAATCTTAATGAGCCATGTGAAGCTTAGTGGGAGTGCCTTTGTGTTCATCGTGCTAAATGTAGATAATATCCTAATCATTTAGAATGATATAAGTGTTTTATAGACTGGCTATTCCATATCCAGAAATATGATTTCAAAAGATACCTCTTAGATCTTAGTTCTGAAATTGTTCAGGAGCAAAGAGAAGAGGGTATTGGGACTGTCATATTAGTAGTACACCTTGGACATCTTCCATTTTATGGAAAATTCCAAGAAAGGCTTCCATCTCTTAAGATATGGTACTGACCTATCTAAAGGGATAACACCTCAAAGAGTTGAGGAAGTGAATCCTAGAACTGCTTGCACTTGTGCATCAGTTACGAGAAGCTGAGTGTATGCTAGATGTGCAAAAGAGCTAGATGTCTGCATGCAGTGGGAGTAGTAATTTGTTACTAGTCCTACTTTGGAAATAAAACACTTAGTTGCAGTAATAACAATATCTTCAAAGATGATGAAACTTAGAGATAGTGATCTCAAAGTCTTATATTCAAAAGTTTAAGACCATGTAGATAATGATCTATAAGGGTCTTAACTTTAGATACCTTAGGAGATAGAGATCTCCGGGAATGAAGGTATTCAAATAAGAATTATGGGAATACTAGTTATAAATCGAGCTAAAGTGTCAAGGACACTATGACAAAATTGAGTATTGGTTGCATAAGATGCAACAATCGCATTAGATGCGAGCACTGTTACTGGGGATATGTAAGTGTCGTAAAAGGACTTGGCATAGTCTCGCGGGAACAGAGTGACTGATCAGCTTACCTAGCTATTTTCTAAATAGCCTATGATTGTAAAATGGGTGTGGGTTTAAATGATTATCCCATCAATGGCTCTTTGGGCTAGTGGGAGATTGTTGGACATGCGAGCCAACGGCGAGCCATTATGCAATAAATGTTATTGCAATTCACTCCTTAAAACTGAAATAAAGAGTACATAATTTGCATAATAGGTCCCTTAGTACAATTAGGGTTATGTACCATGGCCATCTTAATGATCATACAGCTATCGATTCAATTATTGAATTATAGAGGCTGGTGCGTAGATGAATATCTAATGAGTTAGATTGAGGACTCATCGAGCACCGTCAAATGATCGTTAAGAGATGATCGCCAGCCTGAGTAAAAGATGGCAATCCTTATCTTTAAAGGTTGATATTTGACCGACCTCTTGATGCAGGTCCTCTGCATAGGAATAGAGATTCGGAGGTGTCAGATTAGTTAGGTCAAAGAGTTGACTTAACGAGATCGAGATAACCAAATTCCTATATCGTATGCTGTCATGATATAGGCACGCATCCTCTGACCGGAGACAGATGTGTTACTATATGTCTAAGTATGTACATTTGGCAGACCAATAGGTTGATGACCTAATCAAGGTCTATACACCGGCACGCTGGTGTGCATATAAGGGCATATGAGTAATATGATCTCTCAAAGGGATCATACAGGTTCACTACTGAACCGGAAGACATGAGCTCACTCATGAGATATTGGGAAGAATCAAATTCCGTGCGCACGATCGTCTCGCTTTGGAAGCTTGACTGAATTTATTGGTTTGATATATACTTTTGGAAAGTATATGATCAAGACCTAGGTATGATATATGCTTTTGGAAAGTATATGATCGATACCGACTCCCAATGATCGAATGAGAAACTTACTGATAAAACCATGAAGTAGACAGTATAAAGTTGATCCAATACTTCGGGTTTAGTCTGAATCTTCCAGTATGCAGGATGTACAGGTATTGGGAATACCTGAGGGTGATGTGATCATAAACGATTGTATAACCATGACGCTTCCATTCCTAGGGAGTGATGAAACGGGTCTGGATTTTAGTGACTCCTCTCAGTAGAGAAGTGATCTGATCTTGGTCCAAGTGTTGGACATTGATCTGAATGTGATTCAGATACAATGAGAAGATTAGGTTTACGATCTTGATTTAATCAAGCATCTATGGGAGGCCCGCGATCTGTATTTGAGATACGATCTCAAATCCATGTCACTATACGTGGAACAATACAATCGCCCTGTCTTTATCTCCAAGTATCTGCAGAGAAAGCGCATTATCCTTGAAGGAGTTCACGGATAATTCTATTGTTGATTTATGTATCCGAGCATTGAGAAAATGGATAATTAAATGCGATTTAATTACCATGATTAATATGAATTTGATCCATATTATAAAGAGAGCTATCTTAGATAATTAAATGTGATTTGATTATCAAAGATGTAAATAATGTGAATATGATTCATATTATTTGAACACAAGAGAATAGAGATCCAAGATGATTAAGTGTGATTTAATTATCATGGATATGAATAATGTGGATAGCAGTATCCATATTAGTCATATATATTATAAATGTGATTTATAATATATAAGAGAGAGATGTTTGTAATTTACATTTATTAATTAAATGTTAATGTGAATTGGATTCACATTGAACATTAAATTGAAAATGTAATTTACATTTTATTTTGGGTTGTGAATGTGATTCACAAATTTTTAATGGCAAGATTGCAATGTCTACAAAATAATTGTGAATTATTCTGTAGAAAAATATGCAACAAAGGTTGTTGCATAATCTTGGAGATTACATTAAATAGATGAGAGCCACCTTCCATGTATATGGAGCGGACGACCACCACTCCTATTTGGAATGTGTGGCCGTCCCCTCCTTCCAACATGGAAGGAGGCACTCTCTCTCCTATGATCTCCAAGAGATCTTGATTAAATTTGGTAATTAAATTATGTCGATTTATCAACATATATTTAATCTAAATTAAATTAATTGTTGTTGGTTTTACCAACATAAATCTTGACCATTAAAAGAAACACAATCAATGAGAGCCATTGGATTTGTGTTGTCCCATGGATTGAGATCCATGAATCCCAAAACCCTATAAAAGGAGAGGCACCCCATTGCTCTTCCTTACACACAATGCTTGAGAAGCATATCTCTCTCTCTTTCTCTCTCTCTTCCTCTCATGGCCGTCTACCATGGATGCCCTAGAGAGGTTCTCCATCGCCGCAGCGTCGTCGTTATGCTGCCCGATGGTTTGCTCGTGGAACTCCGTCTACTTCAGCGTGCCTTGCTTGTGAAGAAGACGTCGGATCTCATGTGTCGAGATCAGGAGATCCGCCGCTTGGATCATCAACATGGATTGCGAGAAGCACGCGGTTCATCCCCGCGCTCGCAAGCGTCTCCTCCGTCGGATCGGACTTGAGACAGGAGGTCTCTTTGTTTAGAGACTCGATTGCAACCATGCTTCAAGAGGTAAACCTAATACTTGTTTGTGGTTTAGACGAAACGATCCGAGAAGTGTTCTTGGATCATGTGGTTTCGTCGCATAAAAAATTTTAATTTCCGCTGCATAGAACAACTAGTACGACTAGTCGTTCTTCGTCGTATTTGATATGACGCTCACGCTTCCGTGATGCGCTTGAGGATCTAACCATATCCTTCAAGTGGTATCAGAGCCAGGTTGGTGGTTTTGGATACGATCCATAAACCGAGGACGACTTGGGTTCATTAGGGTTTGCGAAAGTTTTTCTTGCATTTCATTTTCGCATCTCTGTTTTGATATTATTTTCGGCACTGTTTAAATTGTTTAAATACGAAAATAATATTTGCATTTTATTTCTCATTAAATAAGGAAATCGTAGGATCTGAGTTTGCGTGATTTCGATTCCGTTTGCTCTAGATATGCTCATTTTAGTGAACATGTATCCACTGTTTCGGGGACTGCGGATCATGACGTAATTAAGATGTTAATTGCGGATTTGAGACGCCTTGAAATGCGTGCAAATCACTTGGGTTCTGTTGTAAATCAAGATAGCAAACTTTAGACATTTACTTTGATTAATTTGGATTTAAATTGATTGAGATATGGTATTTTTAGTAAGTGAGGGTCACTGCTGAAAATACTTTCCTAATCAAGAACCTAGTGATTGTCATTTAATTAATAAGTGAAATTAAATTGTTTAATTTCCTGGAATAATTATGCATAAATATTTGTGAAATATTTGATGATAATTATGTCCTTAAATGACTTTACCCTAACCAACAAATGATTAGATGTGATCTAGATCAAGATTGGTTACATGATCTACATGATCAACATTCCAACAAACATGTTGCTTGAATAGGATTTGGGATTTGTTTAGGAAATCTCATTATAATGTTAATCAAAATTGTTTTGATTATTATTATATGGTATAATTTCGGTTGAAGAACCGATGATCATCTCAAGTACAAAATAATCTATTTTGCATTATCCTTTCCCGAGGTGGATATGGTGTCTAGTCGGAGAGCATTGGGTTGCGGGTTGCAACGTATGTGGTTCGTCCCACTCTCGTCGGTACTGGCCATGACAGCGGGTAGGGTTAGTATAATGCTTAAGAAATCATGATGTATTTCTAATTATTAAAATTCGAAATAATACGTATTTGAGATAATACCATAATTCAAGTAACAATTAAAATTGTTTGTTGGATATTAATTGGATCACTAATTTAATATGATTAGATTAATTGGAATCCAATTAAAATTAAAACACTCTATGAATAGAGATGTTATTTCCCTTGGAAGAATTAATCACAATGAATATGATTCATAATGATTAATTAGAATTTGAATATGGTATGGAGGATCACATAAGTGACATCCGTGATTTCCCGTCAAGGCGAAGGGTTCTGTCGCCAGGGATTGTATGTAGGAGACGCCTGTCCGAAGTAACAGCTCCTGTATGCAAGCGCATCTGGATCGGGCTCTTTGCTTCTCGAAAGAGTAAGGCCGTGTACGTAGTGACCCCAATATCGGATCCTCATATTATTGGGGCGATATTGGATTGCGTATAGCGAGTACTATTCCTGTTGACGGTTGGTTAAATTAACGACGGGTCAACATCGCCTTAGGGGTGGTGGGCCCGGGTGTTAAAGACCGAATTGGGAATGCAAGTTGGACTTGCAAGGAGGAATGTGTTCCCACTTCTTTTTATCCGAGTTGCAGATTCTCATATTATTGGGATGTAACAAAGATAAGGAAGGAGATCCCAGATCTTGTTGAGATATAATGGTAAGTATCTCTTACATTGAAAGTGATTAAGGGAATGAACTTTCAGTGTTGACAAGACAAGACAACTTTGATATAAAAATCCTAAATCAAAGTAAAAAATATATATATATATATATATATTTATGCAAATTTCTTATTTCAGATAATCCTTCATTAAAACCCACTCAACGATATACTCAATAATAACCAGTAAAATATCATGGATTGGACTCATGATCCAGATATTGTACTTGCAATTGGACACATAATGTATGTGGTTACAATGTGCAAGCTTCCTCATAATATTGAGGAATGACAATTAAATAGATAATAGGACTACAACCCTAGGGTTTGTATGTCTCTATAGTCTTGATCTCTCATCGGATGTACTTTGGAAGTGATATGTCGATGATGATTGCAATTGTCAAATGATCCTTATAAAATTAATGAAGATATTCTGGCATACTTATGTGCTCTTGGCATTTAACATGAATGAGATGGTTCACTGCATCATGTAGAATGGTGGCTCTATAAGAGATGATGTATTCAAATTGTTTGAGTACCTACCTGAACCTATGTTTTAAGAGTTTAGATGGATGTAGATGATGAGTGTCATCATTCTACTATCTATACTCTGGTCATTCATGAAGCTTCATAATATTCATATTGTATGAATTTAATGAAGCATGTATAAATGTTGAAATGTTCTTACATAAGAGATCCTTGGTCTTAAGAAATGGTTGCTTATAGATAAAGGGAGCGCAGTGGAAGCATGGGTTGGACCCAAGTAAGAAGTATGATCAAAGAGTTGACTATACATCTATGACTTCCATATGTCATCCGAAGAGTTGGATGAATGCCAATACTGCAATAAGTTGATGTGTTGATAGTATGACTATCAAGTCTATCTAGAATCCTTAGAGAAGGACTCGGATGGAGCATCGGATTAATCTACATAAATCATTGATAAGATAAAGTCAAATAATTGTATCTCAATCTTTTGATGACATTTGCAATAGGTTGCTTATGTTTTAGAAGACTGGAAAATTTGATCTTAAAGGTTTATAGTTATCCACGTGGATATTGATGCAATTGTTGCAACAATCTCTGTTGGATTGATAGACTTGTTAATTTCAGTGGGAGAGTCCTTAGTCTTAGAGAATGTCTCTATGACCTAGATATAAGAATACACTCATTGTTTGTTTCTAAATGTTGGAAATAAACATAAATTCTGAGGTAGAACTATCATAAAGAGTTATGATGGAGATATTTCAGATAGTAATCTAAAATCTAGTGGACTCCGCTAAATTAGAAAATTGATGAATGGCTCATTAACATTTCTAAATGCTGAAATTAAAACTTAAGATCAATATGAGGATGAAGATCATTTGACAATGATCTAGCACCAAGCTTTGGACATTTGTTTATTGATTTGATCAATAGACTAGTAAGAGATGAAACTTTAGAATGTCTAAAATTTCAAAACTTACATACTTATGAATATTGTATTCAAAGTAAAATGTCCAATACACCCTTCTTAGAGAAAGGTGTAAGATGCCAAGGTATTCAGGATCTCATGCATATTGATGTATGTAGATCATCTATATCATAGTAAACATTATGGATATGTGATATTTGTTGATGATTATGTATGATATGAGATTTCATCTCTTCACCTAAGAAACCTTTGAAATGTTCAAAGATTTCATTATTGTTGGTTTAGAACCAAAGTTTGAAGGAAGATAAAATGAATTTGATCTAATCTAGGTAGCAAGTACCTACTAGATAAATTCAAAGAATACCTTATAGAGATATGAATATCACTTCTATCTCAATCCTCCTAACACATCTTAACTCAATAGAGTTATAGGTAGATACAATTGGATCATGTGTGACATGATCTTATCAATGATGAATTTTAGCATAATTATCCCTTAGTTTCCAGGTATATATGTGTAGAAGAGACTACAATATATATGCTTAATATGATTCCATGCATGCAAGCTGGAATCTAGCACTTGAGAGTTCTACTTCATTAGAAAAATAAAGGATGGTATTGGATACCTACTTTATGACCTTGAGATTCTTAAAATATCTCATCTCTGAGAATGTGAATCTTAGATGTTGAGACTCTTGAGAATCAAGATAAAAATGAAGTGTAGGAACTCATTTAATCTTGAGAAGATAATGAGGCTCCTGAAATTGGAAACTAAAAGGACAATTAAGGATGAAACACTAATACCTCTTCAAATGAGTTTGAGGATGTATTCCATGTGTCAGTTAAGTCTGACAATGATCGAACTTCATTTGATGAAGCTTCTGAAGATCATAACATGGAAAGATGGATTTTAGCAATAAAAGTCTGAAGTAGACTTCATATACAAGTGTTGTATATGGACCCTCGTGGATCCACCTATATGGGTAAAAACCTGTAAAGGTGTAAATGGATCTTCTAGAGAAAGGGAACCTAATGAGAAGGTAGAGACCTTCAAAGCACGGTTCGTCGCCATGAGCCACACACCGGAAGAGAAGACATTGCTTGCAATGAGACTTGCTCTTCGGTGACCATGCTTAAAATTGTCAGAATATTGCTAACCTTAGCTACACAACTTGACTATTGCATCTTCAAGATGTAAGTCAATATTGCATTCCTCTACGAATACCTCTTTGAGTTTATTCACATGAAGTAGCCCCAGGGCTTCATGGTTGAGGAAAGCAAGGTGTGCAAACTAAGGAATCCATCTATGGACTCAAATAAGCCTCTTGAAGTTGGACCATAAGATTTGATGGAATTATAATTGTTATGATTTCAGATAGAATCTTGATGAGCCATGTGAAGCTTAGTGGGAGTGCCTTTGTGTTCATCGTGCTAAATGTAGATAATATCCTAATCATTTAGAATGATATAAGTGTTTTATAGACTGGCTATTCCATATCCTGAAATATGATTTCAAAATATACCTCTTAGATCTTAGTTTTGAAATTGTTCAGGAGCAAAGAGATGAGGGTATTGGGACTGTCATATTAGTAGTACACCTTGGACATCTTCCATTTTATGGAAAATTCCAAGAAAGGCTTCCATCTCTTAAGATATGGTACTGACCTATCTAAAGGGATAACACCTCAAAGAGTTGAGGAAGTGAATCCTAGAACTGCTTGCACTTGTGCATCAGTTACGAGAAGCTGAGTGTATGCTAGATGTGCAAAAGAGCCAGATGTCTGCCATGCAGTGGGAGTAGTAATTTGTTACTAGTCCTACTCTGGAAATAAAACACTTAGTTGCAGTAATAACAATATCTTCAAAGATGATGAAACTTAGAGATAGTGATCTCAAAGTCTTATATTCAAAAGTTTAAGACCATGTAGATAATGATCTATAAGGGTCTTAACTTTAGATACCTTAGGAGATAGAGATCTCCGGGAATGAAGGTATTCTAATAAGAATTATGGGAATAATGGTTATAAATCGAGCTAAAGTGTCAAGGACACTATGACAAAATTGAGTATTGGTTGCATAAGATGCAACAATCGCATTAGATGCGAGCACTGTTACTGGGGATATGTAAGTGTCGTAAAAGGACTTGGCATAGTCTCGCGGGAACAGAGCGACTGATCAACTTACCTAGCTATTTTCTAAATAGCCTATGATTGTCACATGAGTGTGGGTTTAAATGATTAGCCCATCAATGGCTCTTTGGGCTAGTGGGAGATTGTTGGACATGCGAGCCCACGGCGAGCCATTATGCAATAAATGTTATTGCAATTCACTCCTTAAAACTGAAATAAAGAGTACATAATTTGCATAATAGGTCCCTTAGTACAATTAGGGTTATGTACCATGGCCATCTTAATGATCATACAGTTGTCGATTCAATTATTGAATCATAGAGGCTGGTGCTTAGATGAATATCTAATGAGTTAGATTGAGGACTCATCGAGCACCGTCAAATGATCGTTAAGAGATGATCGCCAGCCTGAGTAGGAGATGGCAATCCTTATCTTTAAAGGCTGATATCTGACCGACCTCTTGATGCAGGTCCTCTGCATAGGAATAGAGATTCGGAGGTGTCAGATTAGTTAGGTCAAAGAGTTGACTTAACGAGATCGAGATAACCAAAGTCCTATATCGTATGCTGTCATGATATAGGCACGCATCCTCTGACCGGAGACAGATGTGTTACTATATGTCTAAGTATGTACATTTGGCAGACCAATAGGTTGATGACCTAATCAAGGTCTATACACCGGCGCGCTGGTGTGCATATAAGGGCATATGAGTAATATGATCTCTCAAAGGGATCATACAGGTTCACTACTGAACCGGAAGACATGATCTCACTCATGAGATATTGGGAAGAATCAAATTCCGTGCGCACGGTCGTCTCGCTTTGGAAGCTTGACTGAATTTGTTGGTTTGATATATACTTTTGGAAAGTATATGATCAAGACCTAGGTATGATATATGCTTTTGGAAAGTATATGATCAATACCGACTCCCAATGATCGAATGAGAAACTTACTGATAAAACCATGAAGTAGACAGTATAAAGTTGATCCAATACTTCGGGTTTAGTCTGAGTCTTCCAGTATGCAGGATGTACAGGTATTGGGAATACCTGAGGGTGATGTGATCATAAACGATTGTATAACCTTGACGCTTCCATTCCTAGGGAGTGATGAAACGGGTCTGGATTTTAGTGACTCCTCTCAGTAGAGAAGTGATCTGATCTTGGTCCAAGTGTTGGACATTGATCTGAATGTGATTCAGATACAATGAGAAGATTAGATTTACGGTCTTGATTTAATCAAGCATCTATGGGAGGCCCGCGATCTGGATTTGAGATACGATCTCAATATCCATGTCACTATACGTGGAACAATACAATCGCCATGTCTTTATCTCCAAGTATCTGCGGAGAAAGCGCATTATCCTTGAAGGAGTTCATGGATAATTCTATTGTTGATTTATGTATCCGAGCATTGAGAAAATGGATAATTAAATGCGATTTAATTATCATGATTAATATGAATTTGATTCATATTATAAAGAGAGCTATCTTAGATAATTAAATGTGATTTGATTATCAAAGATGTAAATAATGTGAATATGATTCATATTATTTGAACACAAGAGAATAGAGATCCAATATGATTAAGTGTGATTTAATTATCATGGATATGAATAATGTGGATAGCAGTATCCATATTAGTCATATATATTATAAATGTGATTTATAATATATAAGAGAGAGATGTTTGTAATTTACATTTATTAATTAAATGTTAAATGTGAATTGGATTCACATTGAACATTAAATTGAAAATGTAATTTACATTTTATTTTGGGTTGTGAATGTGATTCACAAATTTTTAATGGCAAGATTGCAATGTCTACAAAATAATTGTGAATTATTTTTGTAGAATAATATGCAACAAAAGTTGTTGCATAATCTTGGAGATTAAATTAAAGAGATGAGAGCCACCTTCCATGTATATGGAGTGGACGGCCGCCACTCCTATTTGGAATGTGTGGTCGTCCCCTCCTTCCTATGATCTCCAAGAGATCTTGATTTAATTTGGTAATTAAATTATGTTGATTTATCAACATATATTTAATCTAAATTAAATTAATTGTTGTTGGTTTTACCAACACAAATCTTGACCATTAAAAGAAACACAATCAATGAGAGCCATTGGATTTGTGTTGTCCCATGGATTGAGATCCATGGATCCCAAAACCCTATAAAAGGAGAGGCACCCCATTGCTCTTCCTTACACACAATGCTTGAGAAGCATCTCTCTCTCTCTCTCTTCTCTCTCTCTCTCTCTCTCTCTTCCTCTCATGGTCGTCCACCATGGATGCCCTAGAGAGGTTCTCCATCGCCGCAACGTCGTCGTTATGCTGCCCGATGGTTTGCTCGTGGAACTCCGTCTACTTTAGCGTGCCTTGCTTGTGAAGAAGACGTCGGATCTCGTGTGTCGAGATCAGGAGATCCGCCACTTGGATCATCAACATGGATTGCGAGAAGCACGCGGTTCATCCCCACGCTCGCAAGCGTCTCCTCCGTCAGATCGGACTTGAGACAGGAGGTCTCTTTGTTTAGAGACTCGATTGCAACCACGCTTCAAGAGGTAAACCTAATACTTTTTGTGGTTTAGATGAAACGATCCGAGAAGTGTTCTTGGATCATGTGGTTTCGTCGCATAAAAAGTTTTAATTTCCGCTGCATAGAACAACTAGTACGACTAGTCGTTCTTCGTCGTATTTGATACGACGCTCACGCTTCCGTGATGCGCTTGAGGATCTAACCATATCCTTCACTTAAATCTAAAAAATCCAAAAATTAAAAACAACTTTATCTGATCCTAGAGTGGTTGAGATCTTAGAGAACATCTTTTTAAAGATGCCACTCCTTAAAGCCATGGAATGCATGCATGTAGTAGAAAAGGGAATGAAAGAGGTATGCACAAAAAAGCATCAACAAAGGCAAAACAAACAAAAGGAAACAGAAAAACACATCTTGACCATGGACACAGTTCATTCCATCATCAACCTCCCACCAAAAAAGAAAGACAAGGGAGCACCTCACATCTGTTGCCATATCTTTGATCAAGAATTTGATCGTACTCTTCTCGATAGCAGTTCCTCCATTAATCTCATGCCATTCTCTTTACTAACTGAATTTGATTTAGGTCCTCTAAAAATAACTGGGATGATCCTTTAGTTTATTGATAGATCGATTAAGAGGCCAATAGGCATTTTAGAGGACGTTATTGTAATGGTGCAAGGAATGAAATTCCGTGTTGATTTTGTTATCATGGATGGACACACCTACACTGTTACTCCATATCCCGATCATACTAGGTCGACTGTTCCTCCGAACGGCCAAAGCAACAGTTGATTATGGTACTGGAGAGATCATCTTTCACTCTTATGGTGACAAGATGAAAATTGAGACGATCTCTGATCCTAAACCATCAGCCCACCATCAATAGGTGAGATAGAGAAAGTTATATCAGTTCCATAAGATTGTGATTTTCTTGTTGAATTCCAAGAGACAAATCTTTTCACTAATTTCATAGATACCCAGGAGTTCCTTTCTCAAAAGGACACTATGGAAAGCGTAGTCGACATGAGTTCCCTTGGTGATCCAATTGAGCTTGTTGCCGATGGACAAATTGAGATGATTTCTAAGGATAAATTTGAATTTTTGGAGGCACCTTATGATATTTCTTTGACACACTTTTCTGACATTACTAATGATATGCCTCCTTCTGAGAGTTTTGAGGTTAAGATATCTGACCCATTCATTGAATTTACCGAGTTATGCGTAGATGAGAGACATCTCTCTGAGATTATTACTGACATACTTGAACCATTAGTTGAACATCCTGATAAGCACCTTCTTTCTCAACAGAGAACATTCATTGCAGATCTATCAGAGATTTTACTTACTGAGCTGTTAATAGCCAAGGTGGATAGTCCACAGAGTACAGATCGCATACCGTCTTCCAGTACAGTAGCATAGGTTATTGTAGAGTGGATTCAGAACCTACCTGAGCTCAAGGTTTTACCTTCAATGTTGAAATATGCCTTCCTTATGGGGCCCCCAGATGTTTCCTGTCATCTTTAGCTCGCAGTTGACCACCGAATAAGAATCTCACGTGCTAGAGGTTATTGAGAGAAACTACGAGGCCATAGGATGGAATATCTCAAATCTTCATGGGATTAACCTAGCTTTGTGGCCGCATCATATCTTAGAGGATAACTATAAATACTCCCGTGAATGTCAGCATCGTCTATATCCATATCTAAGGGAGGTTGTAATTAAGTAGATCAGAAAATGGTGTGATGCTGGCTTTACATGTGGGTCAACCCTTTACATGTGGTCCCAAAGAAATTTTGGATTACTATTGTAAAGAATGACCATGGTGAGGAGATTTCGACCCGAGTACCTACATCATGGCGTGTTTGTGTAGATTACTGATGCCTGAACTAAGCAACCAAGAAGGATCACTTTCCGCTACCATTATTGATCAGATTATTAAGAGGTTGGTAGGTAAAGGGTTCTTTTGTTTCTTGGATGGGTACTCAGGATATAACCAAGTTACTATCCCTCCTGAGGATCAAGAGAAAACTACTTTCAGGTATCCGTTGACACCTATGCCTTTAGACGGATGCCCTTTGGATTGTGTAATGCCTCCGCACATTCCAAAGGTGTATGTTGACTATTTTTTCTGACATGGTGGGTAGCTTCCTTGTCTTCATGGACGATTTCTCGGTCTACGGGGATAGTTTTGACATATGTCTTGCTCATTTAGACCGAGTTCTTCAACGCTGTTGTGAGAGAAACCTAGTGCTCTCTTGGGATTATAGTCACTTTATGGTGACTAATAGGATTGTATTGGACCATGCCATCTCCAAACATGGTATGGAGGTTGATCTGGTTAAGATTGAAGTAATTTCGAAGTTAGAGCCACCACAGAATTTGAAGTAGTTGAGGTCATTTCTAGGACATGTAGGATTGTATAGGTGATTCATAAAAGACTTCAGCAAGATCGCCAGACCTTTGACTGAGCTTTTGTGCAAGGAGAGTGAGTTGTTGTTGATGAGAAATCCTCCTTGCATTCAATTAGATGAAAGATATGGTTACTACAGCCACCTGATTGGTCTCTTCCTTTCAAGATTGTGACAGATGCCTCAAATCGTAATTGGAGCTATTTTAGGATAGAGAAGGGATGGGATACCATTTGCTATACACTATGCTAGCAAGAATCTAGATGAAGCATAATGAAATTTTATAGTTACAGAGAAGGAGATGTTGACAGTTGTGTTTGGGCTCGAGAAGTTCAGATCTTATACCTCCTTGGTTCCCACGTTATTGTATACATGGATCACACTGCCATACGATACTTATAGGCAAAGAATGATAACGAAACATGCCTTATTAAATGGACCCTTCTTCTCTAGAAATTCGATTGAGAGATTCTAGATAAATCTGGAGTGAAAATTGTTGCGGCAGATCACCTTTCCCATGCCACAGATGTAGAGACCTCCGAGCAAAACATGATCCCTATTTCCGAAACCTTTCAAGTTAAGACCATTTTATCTGTGGAATCACTCCCATGGTATGATGATATTTTGAACTATCTTATCTTCAAGAAAGTTCCACAAGATTGGCCGAAGTACAAGGTAGACAAATTTCTGTCAGAGATTCATTATTACCAATGGGAGTATCTGTACCTATTTCGCAAGGGTGCGGATTGTCTTTGGAAAAGGTGCATTCCTGAGGAGGAACACACCGGTGTACTTGAGCACTATCACAAACTATAATCTAGGGGGCATCATTCGGGAAAATAGACGACAACAAAAGTTTTACAAAGTGCACTATGGTGGCCCACATTAAGGATGCTACAGAGAATGTTCGAGTTTGTATCGACTGTTAAAAAATGGGAGGAACCGTTGGTTTCAAAAATACCATGCCCCTAATATAGATACAGATTCAGATGTTTTTGATGCTTGGGGCATAGACTTCATGGGCCCATTCCCTGTCAGTCAGGGATTTCAGTACACTCTTCTTGTCATGGATTATGTTTGTTGAGGGGTGGAGGTTATCCTCACCCGAGACGCAGATAGATGTACAATGTGTTCCTTTCTGAAGGACCAATTGCACTGTTTGGGATTCTCAAAATCCTGATTTCAGATGGAGGAAGCCATTTAATTTATAGAGAAGTAAAGAAGCTTGTGAAGGAGTACACCATTGAGCACAGAGTTGCGTCTGCTTACCACCCCCGGACTAATGGCTTGGCAGAAATTTCAAATAGGGAGCTCAAGACGATATTGCAAAAACTTGTACATCTAGATAGGAAGAACTGGTCCTAGATGCTTGATTCAGTTCTATGGGCTTATCAGATGGTGTATAAGTATCCTTTGGGTATGTCTCAATACATATTAGTTTACGAAAAGCCTTGCCACCTGCCAGTGGAATTAATTCACAAATCTTTATGGGCACTATGCGTATGCAATCTTGATTTTGATAAGGCAGGGAAGAACATGAAGTTGGATTTGAATTGATTACTGGAATTCCGAGACTTTGTATACGATAACTCACTTATGTATAAGGAGAAAGTCAAGTGTTGGCATCACAAACACATTGAACGAAGATTTTCTCTCCTGATCAAAAGTTCGGTTATTTTATGCTAAGTTGAAGTTGTTTCCAGGAAATTGAAAAGCAAATGGTCAGGATTGTTCATTGTGAGAGTTGCGTGTGACAATGGGAGTATTGTCATTTCTGGGTTGTCATCTCACACACACCCATTTGTTGTGAACGGACAGTTGAGGAAGCCATATCTAGATCATGATATGTTCATGTCCATCATTGATTCTATATCACCTGATTCGATCCGATTTTTCATCTCATATTATCGATCTATCCATGTTCACATTCTACCTCATGCAACCACTCACCTCTAGCCACGCACGGTGGTCGAATATCCAGATCCATCCATCTAACTCGCCAGATCTGTTTTTCTATCCATATTTTCTATCAATATTTTTTGGACTAATCCATTTCGTTAGAGATATTTTCAGAAAAATCATGCTTGAGAGTAGATGAAGCACATGAATCAGATGATACCCAACCATCATCGAGGTTATCCTCAGAGGAATAGTACTAGAAGGAGGAGACACTCTAGATATTCTTGTTCTTAAGACGTTTTCTCAGAATGTGCTCAGTCTTGGGGTCAAGCGATTCATCCTCGGATGATGAATACTCTGAAGTACCAGTCTCAGTTTGCTCATAAGAAATAATTCAAGTATATTTGATGAGACAAGAGAATCGACTCTAGATGAATAATAGTGAGGGGAAGGAATAGTCCAATGGGGGTCGATATTTGGCTACTTTCTCAGATAGGGCTTTAGAGCTACTGAACTGAGTTCACTCATGTAGATTACCTTTTCCGGTCCTGATGAGGAATTATTAGTAGATTCACTTTCTAGAATATCGAAGGCAACTTTCTTTGCTTTTTATCAGGAAGGGTCAATTTAGTCCTTATTTCCTATGATTTGTTGACAATCGAGTCCTCATTATATGAATAACCATTGTAGTATTCTTCCATGGTCAGTTGATGTCCTACGAATGTGTTCTCGATTGGCTTGTCTTTGGTGAGTTCCCATGTTAGATTGAGTTGTTCAAGGTGGTCAGGGAAGATCTTGTCCGACTTAGTGTGAGCCCATGCTCGTGTTTCCTCATCACCATATAACAAGTCTTATATTCGATGATCTTCCATAAGATTTGTCATGATAGTTGTAGAGGTGAAAGAAGTAGGGAATGGGAGGATGAGATGAGTCTCTGAACCATTGTTCTGCTCAACAATCGTCATCTTAGTTGTGGCAGCGGGGTAGAGCTCAATTACTGCTTGACGGTTACGACTGTTGTTGTCTTTGTGGGTTACCTTATATCATGATTCCTCAAAGACTGGTTTACCTCGGAGTGCTCCCAATGTTGTGAAAATAATTTTTTGAGTTTGGCATTCAATAGTTGCCTTAACCAAAGCTCGGAACGACTCTCCAAGAATTATTGGAGACTGAGTGAATTCTACGTGATGCTTAATATCAATGATCGTGAAATCCACCTTGTGCTCAAGGAAGTTTCAATCTTGATTTTATTTCAGGAATAAGGGTTTCAAAAAAAATTGTAGTTGTTGTTTGTTAAAAAAAAGAGAAAAAAATTTCTGTTTAAAAAAAGGAAAAAAATTTCTATTTACGAAAAATAAAAATGGGGAGGGCGACACTGTCGTCGCCGCCAGAAGCATCACTGTCAGCTTCATCCACCCCCGTAGCACCCTCGTGGACCATTTCTGCCTACAACATCTGGAGTAGAACACCTCTGCCTTGTTGCGGAAGGCTCGCCAACCATTGTGAGCCACCGCCAACCCATCCGCCATCCGATGTAGTGAGTATCTACCGCCTGGAGATCGTCCAGCCCATCCATTCGCGTGAGGCCCACTGCCCAGCTGTCGAAGCTGCCCTCGAGAATCGCACGCCACCAGATCGCCAAGGTGTTGCCCCACCATCTTCTGCCAGCATCGCCGATCAAGTCACCCATGCTCCATCACCGTTCGCAGACCATTTCAAACAACCACCGCACGTCATCAGCCGTGCTCCTGATCAACCCGTACACCTCCATGCCAACCGTAGATTTGCATCCTCCGCCCGCGTGGGGGAGAAGACCCACTACTGCCTGGTTGTGAAGGAAAAAGGGGCAACACCCCCTTGCCTTTGGCATGAGAAGAACAAAGGAACAAGAGAACGAAGCCAGCGTAAACCCTAATTTTTTGGGTAAAATTGCATATCATGCCCTAAACATCTTTAAAATTACGCAAAGATCCCCGTCGTTCTGACAACATGTGTTTTGCACGCCTATTCTGGGTAATTAGCAGTTTCTACCCTTATTTCTTTATTTGTTACTTTTTCATGTAAAAAAATTAAATAATTATGATTAAGTTCTATGTTTCCATACATCTGTTGCATGCTTTTTCTTGCTAAAATAAATGCTTAATATGCTCAATAATCTCTATAAAAATTATGTCATGCATCCGATTTGTGTCTCTTTCTAATGTAATTTTCTTATTGCATTTTATTGCCATTTACTATTATTAAAAATGGAAAACATTGCATATTTTACTATTTGAAAATTGAAAATTCATAAAAGATCAAATATTGCGTTAAAATTTCTAAAGAAATTAGAATAATTTTCTTTCTGTGTTTTATTTTTTGTGCAAATTTCATGCATTAATCATTTTCAAAACCTAAATGAATTATAAAATAATAAAATTCTTAAAAACATCATGAAAATTGTACAAAAATTCCAAAAATAATAATTCCACTTCTTCTTTTCGCATAATTTATTATATTTTTTTCAGAAAAATAAATTTAATAATTTTTTATTTTTTTATATTTTTAAATTGCAAACTAATTACGTATGTTCACTGCTTGCTTTATTCTCCTGTTTTTATTCATTTTGAAAATTCTTCAAAAATCTAAAAAACTTTGGAAAATCACTAAAAGTATTAGAAAAGGCGTGAAACACAAAAAATTTATTTTGATTTTTTAACATTTTTAATGTATTTTAAAAATCCAAAAAGTTTAACTTTAATGTATAAATTTGCATTGAATAATTAACTTTAAAAAAATAAAAATTAGAAAAATTTAAAATCAATAAAAATTTAAAATCAGAAATATATATGTATATATATCTATATATAATCATAAAAAATTTAAAAAGACAGAAATCTCACAAGAATAAGATTGTTCACATTTGAATTCCCTTTTCTTTTAATTGATTTTTTTTCATTTATTAGAATAACCCTCGGGATTCGTAGCCTCCCTGAGTTCGATCTTATTGCTATATAGGTAAGTTAAATATCAAAATTCTCTTTCTATATTTTTTATAATTATTTCAGATTGAGAATACATAAATTTTTTGTTGAGGGATTATTTGTGTTGCAATGACATTGCATTTATTATCATAAATAAAAACCTCAAAAGTCCCTGCTAACAATACCATGGAAGTTAATCGACAACACAAATCTACTCATCTTGTACGGTTTCTCTGATTGGTTCTATATCAGTGACATCCTTGATCTCTAATATTGACAAATGATCAACCACTACATTTGCAACTCCATGTTTATCTTTAATCTCCAAATCAAACTCATGGCGAAATAATATCCACCTAAGAAGGTGTGCCTTCATGTCCTTCTTTTCCATGAGATAATTAATGGTTGAATGATCTGTATAAACTGTCACTTTTGATCCCAAAATATATGATCTGAATTTCTTAAGATCCCAGACTATGGTAAGCATTTAATTTTCAATCTACTGAGCAAGGTCTAAAACTTTGCTAGCATAGTCAATGCCAAACGAAATCCAATTTCGCTTTAACCCCAATACGACTCCTATAACAAAATTTGATGCATATATCATGATCTCAAAGGGAAGAGAACAATCAAGGATATTCACAAATATTTCTTTTAATAGCTCAAAGGCCTCTAAACACTTGTGATCTACAATGAATTCGGTGTCTTTCCCTAAGAAATCGGTTAATGGCCAACCAATATTAGAAAAATCTTGAATAAATATTCTATAAAATCCAACATGTCCCGAAAATGATCTCACTAACTTAGTTGGTTGGTGGATCAAGTTTCTTGATCACATCCACCTTGGCAGGGTCAACCTCCATTCCCTTGTTGGAGATGACATGCCCCAACATGATACCCTCCTTAACTATAAAGTGACTCTTTTCGCAGGAGAGTACCATATTGACATGCCTACACCTTTGAAGAACTCGATCCAAGTGCCCTAAACATGAATAAAATGAATCACCATGGATCGAGAAATCATCCATGAAGACCTCTAGAAAATCCCCCACCATTTCATCAAATATATCGATCATGCACCGCTGAAAAGTACTTGAGGCATTGCATAACCCAATTGGCATGCATCTGAATGTGTATATGCCAAAAGGACACGTGCAAGTAGTCTTTTCATAGTCTTCAGGGGCAATGGCTACATGATTATAGCCGGAGTACCCATCAAGAAAACATAAAAACTTCTTCCCTGCTAGTCTCTTCTCGTATCATGATTGATGAATCTCGAATTCATCACTCTAAATCACATTTATTAAGCTCAAATCACTCAAAATCAACAACATTTCTGCATCTATTCTGCATAATTAGCATTCATGCCTGATTTCATAAGAATTGCATTTTAGCACAAATTTCTACACAAAATAAGAAGCTGAAAATCCAAGACAAAAGTGACCTGTAAATAGCCTAACTTCCCAGATTTTTAACTCATTCATGCTAACCAAAAAGTGTGATTTGAGTTCAAAACGATCAATATGTAGAATCAGAACAAGTGATTGCTGAAATTCGTGCCGGAGCATCCACTTTGAATTTGAAAGAAAGGGTCCGAAAACATATTGATCCTGAATCGGAAGGAGTCGAGAGAGGGACTTTCTTAGCTCGCTCGCCTCATCACAGTGGAAAAGCTTGCTCGGTATCTTTCACTCACCCTCCTACCATCTCTCCCTTCTTGCTCTACCTCCCGCTTTCTCACTCGCTGGTCTAGTACTGACTACTTTCCCGGGTGTTTTGCTGTTGGGCAGGTGCCTCCGAATGACCCAAAACCACCTCCACTGTGTACATATCACTAATAAGAATAAAGGAAAAATACAAAAAAATAACTAACCCAAATAAGTGGAGCAAAAATCCAAACCCTATTTTCAGGATTTCCAGACTAAAAAACCTCAGATCTTCCTCATCCAGTGTTCGATTTAATCCTACTCACTTTTGAACTAATATACGTTCGATTACCTTTAAAACAAGACCAAGTTCAAGTGAATCGGAGCTCATATGTGAAAGTTGGGTTTTGAGCCTCGTTTGTATATTTTATTTTAGCAGTTTCTGACCTATTATTTTAGGTACATATTTTATTAATTAATAAAAAATACAAAAAATTAGATTAATGTGTAAATATTTGCACTTGATTTTATCATATTTTTTCCGGATTTTTATCTGCTTTTAAAAATGATATAAAAATTATAAAATACAAAAATCAAGGTATTCTATGTACATGGGATACCCCCAAAAAATCACTTTGTGCAATTGATCGATTTTGATTTTGATGTCTTCATGAAAGTTGTAGATCTCATCAAGACAAACAATTTTTGTGAAGAAACTTCTTCGATCTGAGGTCGTTTACAATTTATTTTCGATTTTATAAAGTATTTAAATTTCGAATTTTATGGAGCTGAAACGTGGCATCACCTGGTGCCGCCACGTGTCAGCCAATTTTCGAATTATTATTAATTCATTTTTATAAAAAAAAAATAAAACAAAAAAATAAAAGCTGCCGCACGTGCGAAGCACGTGCCACCCAGGCACGTGTAACGCACGTGCTCCGTGCCCTCGAGTTCCCCCCTTTTCCATCCACCACGTGTCACGTTCCTGGCCGCTCGATCTCGGCAGATCGGATGGCCAGGGCTCATCGTCTTCCTCAGCGGGAGGCACAGCCCGCGAATCTCACCGCGCCACCCATCTCCCTTATCTCCCCCAAATCTCGTTGCGTCGCCGCCCCACGAATCTCACTTCGCCACCGCCCTTCCCCTTTCGTCCCGATCAGATCTCGCGTCAGATCTAAATCAAGCTCCGCCCCTAAATCTCTCCATCTCTGATGAAATCCCCCAACCCTATTTAAAACCCATCGCCACCCTCGCCCAAAGCCATCCGCCGATTGCACATCGAAGAAGAAAGCTCCGGGGTGACAGCCTGGAAACCCACTCCTCGCGGCGAGATCCGAGGCTGGTGCCTCGCCTCAGTACGCCGCATCCTCACGTCTGCATCTGCTCTGTCCAACCGTCGAGTTCGAGGCTGGTGCCTCGCCGCAGTGCGCCACATCCTCGCGTCTGCATCTGCTCTGGCCAACCGTCGAGCCAACCTCCATCTTCACCGACAACTCAGTTCCTCAACCCCCTTCGCCGCGACTCCGCCATCTACGCCTCTCCACCGCCAACGTTATCTTCGACTCCTCCCGATCTTCGACAACGACATCGACAACGCCGCCCCCAGCTCACCACGACGATATCTCTGCTTCGAGCTTCACTAACCACCTTCGACAACGTGCCATTATCTCCAACTTCGACCCTCCGCCGGCCCCCGTCTTCGACTACGCCCTCAGCCGAGCTCTCACGCCACCAGGAGCGGCCCTCTACCGCCCTCTTCGACCCTCCTCCGCCTGCACACCGTCGCCAGCCACCGGGTGGAGGGCCCGAGGCCCCCGCACATGCTTCGCACGTGCAAGGGCGGACGTCACCGCTACGTCACGCCCAGGTCACATGCTCCGCACGTGACCAAGGGTGAAATTGCAAGGACCCCCCCGAAGATCCTGATATTTGTCGCTCAATCCATCTACCCAAGGGTCACGTACATAGCACGTGACCTACTAGGAATTTTACGACTCGACCCCCACAAGCACTGGTAATTTCACATAGGCCCCCCACTGTAGTTGTCTTTATTTATTTTATTTATTATATTTGCAGCTATACCCTTGTGTTCTCCCTCCGTTTTAAACCTCTTCTTTACATTATTTTATTAGTCCAAAAATAGCATGATGATTGTTAATCAATTCTCTACATTTTGACATATTGTAGACATTTTTGTGATTGATGGTTAATTAATAAGTAATTATTCTGTGGAAAATTGCATATTTTGCCCATTACTTGCTCTGAAATTCATAGTTGATTAACCGTTGCTCTAAAATTCCCGAAAAATCACATAGTATAGAATTAATTGTGTTTGACATTATGCCCAAAAAGATTTGAATTTGCATGCATAGTTTGCCCTGTAAAAATCATTTCGCATATTTTAATATTTAATTTTTAATAGGTATTAGATCTCATATTTTCAACGTTTAGGAGTTTTCTTAGATCAATCACCTAGTGATAAATCTTAAATAATTTTGTTCCTTGAAAATAATTAGGTTTAATATTTATTATAATTAAATACTAAAATTCATTTTTTTTGCATTTAAAAATTCATAAAAAAATGTATATTGCATCCAAAAATTCCAAAAAAATTACAGTGCACTCGTTTCATCCTATTTTACAAAGTGGCCAAGTTTCGTATTTTTCGGACATCGTTTTATCGTAATTTTCATTTTAGTCCCTAAAATAGGCCAAAACTGCACTTTGCATCCCTAGATACATTGAAAATTAAAAAAAAGACCGCCTCGAAAACCGTGAACGAACTTTGATAAACATACATCTAGGTTGTTCTTTTGCCTCCTTGTGATCGACCTTGGGACTTGCCCAAGTAAAACAAACATAAAACCACTTGATTAAAATTGATTAAATTTCCGTGGTTATTTTCTTGACCGATTCTGATTGTCACCTACTACGACACAATCATTTTACACACGAACAAATAAAAACAACTTTTTAACTCAACGTTTCCGGATCCGTCAGATGGCGCCGTTGCAGGGGAGGCAAACAGCTTAGATTTTTGTCTTGAAAATTTTCGTTCGGTTTTCGCATTCGGGTAGTCTGACCCCCGAATTTCTCATTGTAAATTCCATTTTTTTTCCTGCAATTTATTTTCAGCATTTATTTTTCATATATTTTTGAGTCACTCTCTTACACTATCTCTCTTATTTTTCTTGCGAGGTACCCGGTACGTGGAGCGATTTTTCAAGAACCGACGCAACTTCACCGACTTCCGCGAAAGTCGCAATGAAAATTAAGATCGAGTCGAGTTGTGAGAGAGCGTAGAGTCTAGGATTTTATTTCTACAATTTTTAATTTCTGTAATTAATTGTACATTTACAGCGGTGTCCGTTTGGACTCTCGCGTGTGTAACAAGATCTGTAACTTTATTCTTTGGTGTGTCGTGGCCTGTTTCACTCTTCGGTGAGGGTGGGACCCGACTTGAGTGGCGAGTAGAATAGACTTGCACATACGGCTCTCTGAGCATTTTAAATTTTTGATTGTGCTCGTAGGATTAAGCCACACTTCACTTTAACTGATACGCACATAGATCGTTCAATTTAGCCAAAAATTTAACTCATTTCTTCCCCGCTAATAGAACTTTCTGCTTAGGTGCGGTTTTTTTCATTGGCTTGCATTTCATATAGAATAATTTTCAATTTATGTCTAGCATCCCACATGGAGAATGCGAGGATTCATTGTAAGTCTTCTAACGGAGCATACATCATCGTTTTTCGCGTGCATTGGCTTTTCTGGAATTTCTCCCTCTTCTTTTGTCACATAAATTTAAAGGAAATTGGGACTGAGCAGTAGACGTGTATTTCTGCTCACTTAATTTCTTCAGTGATCACCTAATTAAAATTAAGACTGCTAAATATAGCCAATTTTTTAAATAAACAATAAAACCAAGAATTTTTGCGGGGAGAGTAACCCCGACCTTGGATTCTTTTATTTTTCTGAGTGAGCGAGAGACGACACTTAAGGTTAGAACCAAGCTCCGATATTCTTATTCAGACTACTGATTTTAAAAACGATTAGCTAGTTCTCAGTGAGGAATACGGGTAGCTGGTAATCGGTCCGGACTTCCTTAGCAGAATGGGTGGTTTAAAGGACACCACGTAAGGCTCCATCCTTAAGTAACACAGGTAGCCGCTTTACGGTCCGTACTTACACATATACTGGCTAAAAGTGGATGCAACTAGTGGCACGAACTCGTGACAGTCTGTAAGAAAATTTCGGCACCTAACAGCTCGCTAAATTTTTTTGCCAAGATTGATTTATCACCAACTAAAATTGAAAAGATAATAGCCGGACTCTTACGGCTTCATCGTGTGAGTTGGTGAAGCTGGGGTTTGACTTGTGTTTGCATTGGGTGTGCGTGAACCGATCTTGGAGATCAAAAGCCGCACACTTGATAAAAATTCTTTTGACTATCCCGTGCAACCATCTCTCTCATTTCTTGATTTAATTCTCATCATGGAACTTTTGAGCAAAAACTCTTGCAGATCCAACCCATCATTTCTAACCGAACATTTATCTAAAAATCCATCAGAGCTATACTATAAAAATAAATCTGTCTCGATTAGGCCTAAATCAACTACATCCTCTTCTTTCAATAATCCTCAAACATTTGCGGGAAACTTTCACCCGTGGATGAATTCGGCCCCCTCAGTGAATTCTTACTTAAATCATCTGATCGCAAAGGACCACCTACCATCTTGGACTGAACCGCCTTGTTCTCAGTTTCTCGCCAATGAAACATTTCAAGATCAAAATCCCTTCAAGTCTCATGACTGGCAGAGAAACCAAACCCAGATGGAAAGACATGCACTAAATGATCATCGGCATTGGATTGAACATGACAGACCCCTCTTAAGACATGATACTCAGACAGAAAACTGGACTGACCTCCTAGACACACATAAACCCTGTATGCTGACTCCACAATATCAAGGTCTGACCAATCATGATCAAAGGATTGAATTTTACTCAGATCAAATGTACATGCCTGGACAATATGAGCAGCCTCCTTTCATAATTTTTGAGGAGAAATTTTCAAATAATGATCATATAATGGATATTCCAAGAAACTCTCCTCCTACCACATACAGGAAAATGGAAGACAAAATTATTGAACACATACTGACTGCTCCCATGATTGATCATGAACAGAATTTTGAGGATAATGTTTCGAGGATAAAAACAAGATTTGAATTGATGGAGGATAGATTTCAAAAATTTGCCGACCGAGTAATCTCATTCTATGGTGGCTCGGATATAAAAATGAATAACGAAAGGATTGGACCTCATGATGAAAATTTTGAGGATATTCAAAAACCTAGGGATAATTCTAACATCAACACTTCTACTTATTATTCCCCTAGGAATGACTATGCCGCTGACCCGTACTCTGAATATCAAGGTCCCTTCTCATCTATGGAAGACACCACATCACCACACCACACAGAAAATAACAAAAATATTGAAAATTTTAAAAACTACAAAAAAATCGAAAATCAAGAAAATTTCATAAAAATTGAGACAGAAGAAGATCTAAGAAATTTGGATCCTACTGTACGGGAAGCACTGGAAAAACACCTGATTTTTGAACTTCCCTTTATAAAGGCCTTTGAACACTTCCCTGACATTAAAAAATTCTTAATGGACAAATTAATAAACAAAAATCGGGAAGGATTAGAACAAAAACTGAAAGACATATCTTGTCAATGGCCTCCTACTTGGTGTTGAGGAGAAAAACCAAGAGCCGCATAGTGAAGCGGTTGTCTAGATTTGATTGTAAAATCAAAGACACAATTTTCACCCATGCTCGGATTGATGATGATTCACCGATTAATATCCTCCCGACCTCTGTGTTTCACAAACTTAAACTCGGGCCGATCAGGAAAATACGAGAGATTGTTCAATTGGCGGACCAATCAATAAAGCGAGCGAGAGGAATCACTTCTATCATCATGATATTCTAAGGTGCTCCGCTCAAAATGGAATTCACGGTCATTGATATTGAGCATCAAGGAGAATTCACCCAGTCTCCAATTATTCTCGGAAAGCCATTCTTAGCATTGTCTAAGGCAATTATCAATTGTGAGACCCCGGGAAATCAATTTCACAGCATTGGAAGCACTTAGATCTGACATTGTCTTTGAGAAACCACGATCTACTGAGGAAACCCACAAAGCCTCTGACAACCGCAAACCTAAAGAGGTAGAAGAGCCCTACCCCGCTACAACATCTAAGATAGCGGTTGTTGATGAGACTATTGGTTTAGAGAATCTCCCTCCTTGCTCCATTCCCAGCTGCTCTCACCATGGAAAATCAAGCATATGAATCATATGATCTGGAGACTTATGCATGGTCACACCCTAGGTCAACCTATGCTGACTACTTAGATTACGTCAACTTGACACAGGAATGCTCTAATGTCAAATAAATTGAGAATGAACATGCAGAAACTCTCCCCGGTATTTCAATTCCCGCGGATCTCAAAATAGACAAATCCTTCTACTACGATCTTGAGACATATGCATGGTCAACCCTGGAACAACCTACTCTGATTATCTTGACCAAATCCTCACAAATCAAGAGTGCACCAACATTCAGGAGACTAAGAACAAACACACAGGCTGAACACCAACCAAGGAGAAGAATTCCAATGACTATTCATCTGGATACTCTAGTGAACCGACATCTTCATGAAATAAGAAAAAGAAAGTCACCTTTGACCTTTCAGAAGAGGAATCAGTTGATGATCCCTCATCAGGTCCGGAAAAGGTGGTCTATATGAGTGAAGTCTGTTCGGCAGCTCTAGGGCCATATCTTCGCAAGGATCCAAAATTCGATTCTCGTTGGACAACTCCCGTTCCTAATTATTACTCATCCAAACTGATGCTCCTACCTTCCACAAGTACACTAGAATCATTTCTTATGAGCTGACTGAGATTGGAGCGTCTGAATATTCATCTGAGGACAAATCGATCGATCTTAAGAAGGAACAAATTTTGAGGAAACAATTAAAGAAACAAAAAGACATGAATATCTGGAGTGTGTCCACTTTCAAATACTATTACTCTGAGGATAACTTTGATGATGGCTACCTTTCATCTGACTCAAATGTTTCATCTATTATCCATCATGATTTTTCTGAGGATGACACTGATAATGGTGGGGAATCATATGCTTCATCTCCATCTCATCATTACTATCTCCCACCACAGGCTCACAAAAAGATCAGCCGTAAATCGCCTTAATCATCAGCTACCCACCCTCCCTCCCAACCACATCGATCTTCTTGTACAGCTTCTTCCTCTACTTAGGCCAAGGCCTAAGTATAGGGGGGGGGGCGATGCCATCTGTATATACCATTTTTTCCGCATCACACTCCTTCTCCCGATCGCTCCATTTTCACCTTTATCTTATACTTAGGCTGACCAGAGCCTAAGTATAGGGGGAACCGACACCCACCTGTATATACTCTCCTCATTTACATATCCCGACCGCCTCTTTTTTCACTCTTCTTCTATACTTAGACTATTCGCAGTCTAAGTATAGGGGGCGGACCATTATATATAAAAATTTTACTCTCTTATGCTTAGCCCGAGCTATGTCTTCTTTACGCTTCTTGTGCTCTGAGGACACATCACTCGCTAAGTATAGGGGGGTCTGTATATATACTGTGTATATATTTTAGCCATACCTCGTACTTTCGCGTAAGTCTATATGTATTTACGGGGTGGGTAATTAAAAAATTTTTTACTAACACTGACTATGCCCAAAATTTTTGAAAAAATGGCTTCTTATTCATTTTTGCATTAAAAAACAAAAAAAAAAACAAAAATCCATTGCATAAAAAATTCAAAGAAAAAATGTGTCTGCATTCCACACACTTGCACTTCATCCATCATCACATTCATTTTCATCTGTGAAAAGTCATCGGGTTCTGAATCGAATTATGAGCCAAAACCGAGAGTAGTCTGGACTTGACCTTAATCTACCTATTTTTCAGAGGAACTTCACCGAGAAATAGGATTTTGGAATCTTCAGGTCGTTGACTTAATTCTTTAAGTTCCACATGATATTGTGCAGAGTTTGACTCTTAGTGTCTAACCTGGTCTCTTCATTCTGGGTACAACTCTGGAATAAGGAATTAATTTGTACTCTCGTACTATGCACTTAGCTCGACTCAGACGGGATGTTGGAAGACTGTATGAGTTTCTTTTCTGGTGGTGTGGAAATCTAAAGACCGGAGTACGGGTTGAAATAAAGCTTCAGAAAAGGGATGGACGGCTCGACACCATTTTTCTAAGACCCCAAAAAATGTACGGAAACAAAAGATTCTATATCCGTAGGGGAACAACAAGATCCAAGCAGCACCATCAAAAATTCCAAATACAAAGAAGCAATTACCAAATAAAATCTGACCAAAAAGGTCTAAGCTTCAAGAAACCTGCCGATCTTGGTGGAGACTCTGCTACACTGGCCATCTTCACAAGGAGAGGTGACTACACTGGTCACCCTCCAGTTCTTTTCTCCTTCTTCTAACTTCTTCCCCAATTCGATTGTGAACACAACGCGACAGACCTTAGAAGGAAATACCTGACTCCCCGAGGACGAGTTATTGGAGAGGAGGTTTGCGCGGTAGTCCAACATTCTGGGTGGGAAGAGCTAAAATCTTTCACACACATGAGTCGATTGTTCAATGTTCATAGGGTATGCTTTGGGAAGAGGATTGATCTAAGATGACTTCTGAGCCGAAACTGTAGCAATGATTTGTAGAACTTGAGGGCTGTTGATTTTAAAATTCTTAGTCTCACAGAAGTTCCGTCACACTAATAATCCAAAGGTTGAGTTTAGGTTCACTTTCACATTCAGCTCATGGTCTTGGTATGGAATCCAATCTCATTTCACTTCATGGCATTTCTTTTTGATGCTCACGGACGAGCATGCTTTAAGTATAGGGGGATGGTGAATCTCGACTTCATCACTCTAAATATCATTTATTAAGCTCAAATCCCTCAAAATTAACAGCATCTCTGGATCTATTCTGCATAATTAGCATTCATGCTTGATTTCATAAGAATTGCATTTTAGCACAAATTTCTGCACAAAATAAGAAGCCGAAAATCCAAGCCAAAAGTGACCTGTAAATAGCCAAACTTCCCAGATTTTTAACTCATTCATGCTAACTCCGAATGACCCAAAACCACCTCCACTGTGTATATATCACTAATAAGAATAAAGGAAAAATACAAAAAAATAACTAACCCAAATATGTGGATCAAAAATCCAAACCCTAGTTTCAGGATTTCCAGACTAAAAAAACCTCATATCTTCCTCATCCAGTGTCCGATTTAATCCTACTCACTTTTGAACTAATATAAATTCGATTACCTTCAAAACAAGACCAAGTCCAAGTGAATCGGAGCTCATATTTGAAAGTTGGGTTTTGGGCCTCTTTTGTATATTTTATTTTAGCGGTTTCTGACCTATTATTTTAAGTACATATTTTATTAATTAATAAAAATCCAAAAAAAATAGATTAATGTGTAAATATTTGTTGTTGATTTTTTCATATTTTTTTCCGGATTTTTATCTATTTTAAAAATGACATAAAAATTATAAAATACAAAAATCAAGGTATTTTATGTACATGGGATACCCCAAAAATCATTTTGTGCAATTGATTAATTTTGATTTTGATGTCCTCATAAAAGTTGTATATCTCATCGAGACGAGTAATTTTTGTGAAGAAACTTTTTCGATCCGAGGTCGTTTACTATTTGTTTTCGATTTTACAAAGTATTTAAATTTGGAATTTTATGGAGCTGACACGTGGCAGCACCTGGTGCCGCCACGTGTCAGCCATTTTTCAAATTATTATAATTCGTTTTTTATAAAAAAAATAAAAATAAAAATAAAAAATAAAACAAAAAAATAAAAGCCGTTGCACGTGCGAAGCACGTGCCACCCAGGCACGTGCAACGCACGTGCTCCGCGCCCTTGAGTTCCCCCCTTTTCCATCCGCCACGTGTCACGTTCCTGGCCGCCCGATCTCGACCGATCGGATAGCCATGGCTCATCGTCTTCCTCAGCGGGAGGCGCCGCCCGCGAATCTCGCTGCGCCGCCCTTCTCTTGTATCTCCCCCAAATCTTGTTATGCCGCCACCCCGTGAAGCTCGCTTCACCACCGCCCTTCCCCTTTCGTCCCGATCAGATCTCGTGTCAGATCTCAATCAAGCTCTGCCCCCAAATCTCTCCATCTCCGGCGAAACCCCCCAACCCTATTTAAAACCCATCGCCGCCCTCGCCCAAAGCCATCTGCCGATTGCACATCGAAGAAGAAAGCTCCGGGGTGACAGTCTGGAAGCCCACTCCTCACGGCGAGATCTGAGGCTGGTACCTCGCCGCAGTACGCCGCATCCTCGCGTCTGCATCTACTTCGGCCAACCGTCGATCCAACCTCCATCTTCATTGACAACTCCTTTCCTCAACCCCCTTCATCGCAACTCCGCCATCTACGCCTCTCCACCGCCAAAGTTATCTTCGACTCCTCCCAATCGTCGGCAACCACTTCGACAACGTCGCCCCCAGCTCGCCACGAAGATATCTCCGCTTCGAGCTTCACCAACCTCCTTCGACAACGCGCCATTATCTCCGACTTCGACCCTCCGCCAGCCTCCATCTTCGACTACGCCCTCAGCCGAGCTCGCACGCCACCATAAGCGGCCCTAAACCGCCCTCTTCGACCCTCCTCCGCCAGCCACCCGGCGGAGGGCCCGAGACCCCCGCACATGCATCGCATGTACACGGGGGGATGTCACCGCTACGTCACACCCAGGTCACATGCTCCGCACGAGACCAAGGGTGAAATTGCAAGGACCCCCCCCCCCCCCCCCGAAGATACTGATATTTGCCGCTCAGTCCATCTACCTAGGGGTTACGTGCATAGCACGTGACCTACTGGGAATTTTGTAACTCCACCCCCACAAGCACTGGTAATTTCACATAGGTCCCCACTGTAGTTGTCTTTATTTATTTTATTTATTATATTGCAGTTATACCCCTATGTTCTCCCTCTGTTTTAAACCTCTTCTTTGCATTATTTTATTAGTCCAAAAATAGCATGATGATTGTTAATCAGTTCTCTACATTTTGACATATTGTAGACATTTTTGTGATTGATGATTAATTAATAATTAATTGTTCTGTGGAAAATTACATATTTTGCCCATTACTTGCTCTAAAATTCATAGTTGATTAATCGTTGCTCTAAATTTCCCGAAAAATCACATAGTGTAGAATTAATTGTGCTTGACATTGTGCCCAAAAAGATTTGCATTTACACGCATAGTTTGTCCTGTAAAAATCATTTTGCATATTTCAGTATTTAATTTTTTAATATGTATTAGATCTCACATTTTCGAGATTTAGGATTTTTCTATGATCCATTACCTAGTGATAGATCTTAGATAATTTTATTCCTTGAAAATAATTAGGTTTAATATTTATTATAATTAAAGACTAAAATTCATTCTGTTTGCATTAAAAAATTCACAAAAAATGTATATTGCATCTAAAAATTTCAAAAATATTACAGTGCATTCATTTCATCATATTTTACATAGTGGCCAAGTTTCATATTTTTCGGACATCGTTTGATCGAAACTTACATTTTAGTCCCTAAAATAGACCAAAATTGCATTTCGCATCTTTAATTGCATAAAAATAACAAAAAAAAGACTGCCTCAAAAACCGCGCACGAATTTCGATAGACCTAACTCTAAGTTGTTCCTTTGCCTCCTTGTGATCGATCTTGGGACTTGCCCAAGTAAAATAAACATAAAACCACGAGATTGAAAATTGAATAAATTATTTGTGGTTATTTTCTTGACCGATTCCGATTGCCGCCTACAACGCACGAGAAATTATTTTAACACGACAAATAAAAAAAAACTTCTTAACAAGCGTGTTTCCGAATCCGTCAATGATCTCAACACTCTCCTCGTTATTGACAATCTGAATTCTTGTCTTCTTTGGGACAACATGTATGGGGGCCACCCACTTGAAGTCAGAGATGGGGTATATAAATCCTGCACCGCACCATTTCTCAATTTCTTTCTTTACTACTTCTTGAATATTTGAATTAAGTCTCCTTTGAAATTCACAAGAAAGCCTAGCATTCTCCTCAACATTAACGTGGTCTGAGCAAAGAGCAGAGTTAATACCCAGTAGATCTGACAATGTCCATCCTATGGCCCTGCGATTCTTCTCAAGCACTTCTAACAACCTAGACTCCTGTTCTACAATCAACTTTGAACTAATGACAATAGGAAATCTATTCTTAGATCTTGCAAGAAAGGAATACTTTAGTGTAGGAGGTAGCAACTTCATCTCTTTCAATGAAGTATCATTAAGTAAATCCGACTGAACTATCACAGAATCTGATTCCGTGCTGCATGAAGGTGGTGCTAATTTTGTAGTGCTAGTCACCAACTATACTGAACAACGAATCGTATCACCAAAGAATAGCGGTAATTCTGCCAAAGCTGCATCTGACGCTAAATCTAAGTCTTTTGACCATTCCTTAAGAATAGGAACTGACAAATTGATAAATCCCAGTTCTCATCATTAAATTCCACTATTAAATCTCTTTCTTAAGTTAATCGCAAGATTAATTGGCTAAATAACATTAGTTAACAAATTGTGTGTTAATACTAATTATTATATATTAATATGGTGTATTATTTTATGTATCTACATTCCATTACAAATTTAATAAAAATTAGAATAAATTATTCATAAATAAAATAATATAAACAAAACAAAAATCCAAAAAATAACTAAAATAAAAATAAAGAAAATTATTTTATAAAGTTTTTAATAGTATTTAATTTTTAAATATGTACAGATGAGATCTCTTTGACATCTACTTGAAATTTGTAGAATTATAAAGATCTATAACTTTCATGTTCACAACTTTTTCTAATTCGTCTTCCAACTAATTATTTTCTAATTATTTCTAATTTTCTGAATTAACTTAATTATTATTAGGACACATGGATACTCAACCGCCCACATGGCCCGCTCTTGGCTAGTCATCCGCCTCCACCTCCACCGTCTGATCACCTCCTGATTAGACACATCTTGGCCGTTGTCATCCGCCCACCTGTGGGCCATTAGATACTATTATCCAATGGCTACTGGATCACCTACAACCTTCAGCCCTCTACGCCAAGCAATGCTACTCTTCACATCATGTCAACTTCTTGCCATTTTCTCGACAACTTCCATTAACTTCCCTCTCAATTGCTGCAACCACTCGCTTCCACTTCTTACTCTAGTCCTCGCCAATACATTAGAACCTCTTAAATACCTTTCTCTTCATTGAAGGAGGTGGCTTAAACCACAACCTATTCACCAACCTTAAACCCCCCCCTTAAATATTCGACCTCCACCTTTGGGAACCGTATCCACCATTTTGAGACATGTACCCTAGCTTATTTATCCTCCAATGACAGTGTAAGGACTTGGTTGAAAGCGAAGACGATCATACAAGTCTGACAAGATCCTCGACCTAACTGGTCGTGATTCAGCCACTTCTCAGGCAGAGTGAGCTTGAATCTTGGCCCAAAAATCTTCGACTGAAAACCCGGAGCATTGTTGCTCAACTCCAGGCATGCAACATCACTTGGGGATCATCCCTGATTCATATCTTCATATTTAGGTCATTTGATTCTTATTCATATTATTTGTTTCAATTTCGATCAATTTCCTGGATCATATATTGTTCATCATTCCTTGATCGGGATATTCAATCACCATTACAATCAATCCATAATTGACGCGTGATATCCCTCGTCTTGAGTCCCGTTCTCCATCACTATGTCCACTCCATGCAATTGTCTTCTTTCTACACGAAGAAGACAACCCACTAGGGTCTAATCTATCCCCCCTTCGCATGGACCTTCATTTCGTTCACAACCATATTTAAAACGCTCACAAAAGTTTGTTTTTCGTAGCTAACCTTGTAGAACCTCAACGAATGTCAATGATCGGAATTTGACGTGCAGCTCCGATCTCCCATTTTTCATTTTCTCAAGCTTCACTGGTAGATATTTCTACATAGCTTTGTGGCTTCATCGAGCATTAACGTCATTGTCGAGCATCGACGAAGGTCTCAAGACCATCAAGAAGTGAAGAGAAGCGAGGCAGAGGAAAGTTTCCTCAACCAAAGCTCTGCTCGAGCGCCACCAGCTGAGGAGGAGCACAAGAACTCTTGGAAAGCAGTTACCATTTGATCCCTTTATTTGGGTGGAATCCAACGATCCCAAATTAACCACATCGCCCTTCTGAAGCAATGGTTCAAGCCTTGGTTCATTTGCAGAACCTAATTTCAAGGCACATGCAAAGTAGGCACGCGTGCTAAGCCTTCTTATCCGAGACTAGAAGATCACGTGATCTGCTGAAGCTTGTGAAACAATTGCAACGCTCATCTTGAGGTTTTTAATAATTACAGATAAGTCCTATCACTTTGTTGTAATTTACATGTCAGCCCTTGCAGGTTCTATTAATTTCATTTAAGTCCCTGTCTGTACTGGTTTGCAAGACAACTTGGAAGTTTTTATTATAATTATAACCCTGGAGTTTTTGTTGAATATCTTTTCTTCTTAAAATCGAAATGATGTGATTTTGGTCTTGTTTGGGAGTTTATTTAACACTCTATCTAGTAGCAAGTTTTGAGGTTGATTTTGATTGAAAATTCACACATTAATTATTAATGTTTAAAGGCCTTGAATGATTGATGTATTTTAGTTGAATTTAAATACTCTGTGTGAACATTTAGACACTTTAAGCATTTTAGTCTTAAAGTTCTACTATTTTTTTATTGTGAATCATCATTGGGTCATTAAAAATTGTACTTGGTGATTAAATCAATAGAGTGGAGATGAGATAGGCTTTTGGTATACTTTTTCTGATTGAAGTGATTCCCTAAGGAATTAATTCAAGACCTTTTCATTATTAATCCAAGTTACTTGTTGAGAGTTTTTAACTGTTGTTTCCCTATCTGTATTGTTTGTGCATTTATGTCTGCATTTAAATTAGCGGTATAAAAAATATATTTTAATTTTTTTGTTGATTGTGTAGAGTGCATCAGCTCAAAGTAATAAATCTCTAAATTACTTTCTAAATTAAGTATTCTCTAAATTTAATCATTAAAGCACTCGCATCCTTGTGTTCGACCTTGGACTTTCTAGGTTATAAATTAAAGCTGGGAACCTTGTCACTGAGATTCACTTCGTTTCTGTATGGAAAGCTAAATGCCCATGTTATAACGGATCGATTTGAATACATGCATTTAACGATTCATCAGATGGAGATGTTATTGGGGATGCGACATATTTTGTGATTATTTTTAAGAGCAATTATCTATCTTGGTTTATTCAATAATTTTTGGTTTAATTATTTTTTGATCTTGTTTTCCTATGTTGTGTTTTCTATTTATGATATCTTTTAATTAATTTTTCTATATATCTCACGAATTTTCTAATAAATTTATATTGTTTCATGATAGGCATGTGGAGCTGACTATTTCTGAGGGGCCGTGGAGGCAAAGAGATTGGAGCACTTTTCTAGAGAGCCACGAGACATATAATTTGGTTGAGAGATTAGCAAATTAGTTAGTTTATATTCCATTGCCATTTACAAAGAGATCTTGATTGAGATTTTGCATTTGTAAACAAACATCTCTTAAAACTTTATTTATTTATTGTGTGATTGTGTCGAGATTGGTTCTCGACTTGAGGGACGGTTTAGATTCAAGTTCACGCCAAATAGAAAGATCATAGGTCATTTTATTGCTTTATCTATCTCGTAATTTAGGACACACTACACAAATCTCATAAGATTCACAATTACATGAATCTTAGGAGATTCATAGACACACATAGCATTTGTTCTACTTAGTCAAAATTAAACTGATTTCTTCATAGCTAATAGAATTGTTGTTTATGTGTGATTTCTCGATTTGCATCATATAGTTAGATTTAAAAATTCTATTCTGCATCTACATGGAGAGTGTTGGGAAGAGATGTAAGTATCTCTTAACGACTGCATGCATCATTGATTTTCGTTTACATTCCATTTTCCGATTTCTCCCTCAGTTTTTACCAACTTAAGGAATAAAGGAAAAGAGATTGTAAATTAGATGATGCTTATGGTCACTTAATTTCAAGCAATAAGCTAATCTCTTAAAATCAGGACTGAATTTATGCAAGTCGACAAAAAATAATTGGAATAAAATCAGACTTGTTTTCGGGCAGTAAAACCCTCATTTGTTTGCAGGTATATTTCTGTGAGAGAGGGACGATATTAGGATATAGACATGCCATAAATTTTCATTTGAACTACTGGTTCTACAAAAATGACTAACTGCTTCTCAGTGAGGATCTATAGGTAAATGGTAAATGTTCCGAATTTCCTTAGCAGAATGGAGGGTTTAGAGGACATCACACAAGGCCCGGTCCTCAAGTGAACGGGTACCCATATTTATACTGTCAGACTTACCTCTATATTAGCTGAGAGTGGATGCAACTAGTAAGATGAATCAAGACAGTTTGTAGGGAAATTTAGGTTCCTAACAACTTGTAACTCTGAAAAGATTTGTATTGAATTAATAGCTAAAATTTGATAAGATAATAAGGCCATCATCTCGGCCTTCAATGTTGAGTTGGTAAATTAAGCAAGGTTTGCATTTATTGTTTTGTGTGAGTCACTCTGCACATTCAAGTGCCTAGGAAAATTAGGTTCTTTTTAAAACTAGCGTGCTCAATTTCCTTATCTCTTGACCATCTAGATGGATAATTGGTTGGATTTTTTCGCGGACTTTGTGAGACTATCATTGAAACACCTAAATATTACATCTTTACAGGTCCAACCCCTTTCTTTTTCTGGAACATCTCGATTTAGAAGCAACCCTTGCTTTGAATCGTTGTATCATGATTCACTCCTAGGGGAACGTTACATCTATACCGACCCCTTTCCTTATTCTTTTCTCACTGAGGAAGATCATTGCCTTGGTGAGATCGATGTGATTTCATTATCTTCGTCTAGATCTCATTCCAACCCTTTGTTTGATGAAGGTATCTAAGACTCAGTAAAGATGCCTCCCAAAAGACAAAATGGGAATGGGAAGGAGGAAGAATGAGAGGATCCATTACATGCAGTGTTGGCTAGGTTGTCTAAATCGAAGAAAAATCAAGCACTTATGAGAGCATAGCTTGACCAGCTACATCTAGGCATTGATAGACCTATGGATGCTACTTATAATCCTTGGTAGTTTCAAATGAGGAAGTGGTTGACCCCAGCTGAACCTGAAGTAGAATACGAGCTAAAGCCATAGTTCCTTTATTTGCTGCTACATTTTCATAGGAATGCTCACGAAGAACCTTACGCATTCCTTAGGGACTTTGAGGTGGTTTGTTCAAACCTTAGGCATCCTAGGGTTAACCAAGACTACATGAGACTCAAAGCCCTTCCGTTTTCCTTGAAAGATAAGGATGATTATTTGATGAAGAACTTGGAGGTAGATGTCACAACTTTTTCCCAGTTCAAGGACTTATTCCTGAATAAATTCTACTCTTTGAGTAGAATAAATTTGATGCCTTCACATATCATAAGTTTCTCCGAACTTCCTAATGAAGCTTTTTTTGACTCGTGGGTGGGATTCAAAGACATTTTACAGAAGTGTCCTTGTCAAGGCTTAGAGCCTACTATCCTGGTTCAGTTTGTTTATTACGATCTACATCCTGAGGTGCAGGGTCTAGATAGTGCTGCTTGTGGAGGTAGCTATGCTTCACAAGGAGCAGACACAGTCTGGAAGGTGTTCGAATGTATGACTGAAGAAAGTAGAGCACAAACCACTAGTAAAGATCATTTAGAGACCACTAATTAACTCTTATTCGGTGGAGGAATGAAGGCTACAATAGATCCTTTTGACATGGGTTTAATAGTAAATAAACTTACAGTGGTCGAAAGGATAGATAAGAGGATGAATGAGTTGGATAGTAATTTATCCAAATTACCTAAAAAGGTGGAGACCTTTTTGAGATGGTATCAAAGATGAAGGTGCCGACCGTGACTGCATCTTCTACTCCAGTATACCGTGTTCATCATATTCAGGAGCAACAGATGTTATAGCCAGGCCAACCAAGGATTGAGGACCAACCTTTAGGTCATCCTTGTCAGCATCAACCACTATCTACAAAGACTATTACTGAGGAGCCTTCCCAAGTATGAGAAGTAAATGGTGTGTGGTACAACAATGACCCTGCCAAGATAGGACGTTCTGGGGATCGATTCTCCTATCAACCCCTTGACATTCTACATCACATCTTTTTCTCCTACATCTCCTCTAGAACCAATGAGCTCTGGAACCATTCCTTATCAAGCATCAAGGAAGAAACAACAGTTTGAGCATTAGCAGACATATCAGGCGAGCTAACAGAGTCTGCATTTTCAGAATCATGCCCAGCAACAACAGTAGTATTCACATTCTTCATGTCCTTCTTCATCTTCCCAGTAGCAACATTCATCGTCAGGTTGAATGGACTTTCAACGACAGATTTTGGAGGATCTACGTTTATACAGAAATGAAGTACAATATTTGAGGGTTGATTTAAAACATCTTTCCTTTCTACATGATGAGCGCAGTATTCCCTATACATCCACTCCAACCTAGGTTTAGGCTATTCCCATATCCAGAACAAAACACATCAACATCCTTCTATGGATCAGGTTTATTATTCAGATTTTTACAAATCTGAACACGAGGTCTATCCATTTGACTATGTTAATCATATGTCTCTTAGGAGCGGATAGACCGTAGTCGTACTTCATCAGGCTAGAGATATGGATATGACCGATTCTGAAGCTCAACCTGAGGCGACTTCAGAGGACGATGGTACAAGACATCTTTCCCGAAAGACAAAAACTTCTAGAAGAAGATTATAGAGTAGTACAAGAGCATAGTAGCATACGTCAGATTTAGAGTCTATGAAGGACCTTGTGCTTTCGGACAAGGAGAATGCACATTCAGCAGACATTCCATGTCCTAAAGTAGACAATCCAATTGTTATTCCAATTGTAAAAGATTCATGTTTGAAAAACTCAGTTTCTAGTAATAATCAAGAGCATGTTTCTATTTATGAATCTGAGTCTTCACTTCATTCTTTGCCTATCCCTTCCCCTGTGCTCTTACAGCAAGAAAGCACATAAGATTCAGAAAGATGATCCAGATATGGCATGATTTTGTCGAGATAATATCATGTTAAAAGTTCCATTTGATGTGTATGTGGCTAGTCATCCTGCATTTCAGAAATATATGAAGTTGAATTGCACACCAAGCAGAGTTAGCAGGAAAAAATCAAACAACTACATCAAGACACATATCCTTTCGATTGTCACTACTTTTTGTATAAAAAGAATAAAAAATTACCACAAAAGAAGAGAGATTTAGGTGCACATTATGTGGTGAGTCATATCGATGACATAGTGTTTGCACGCACTCTCTTGTATAATGGCTCTTCGATTAATTTAGTACCATTAGCCTTATATGAGAAATTGAAGTTGCGTCCTTTACGTAAATCCAAAGCAGTACTTCAGTTTGTAGATAAATCAATGAAAAAGGCTAAGGGTGAAATCAAGAATGTCATTATCTCTATTGAGGGACAAAATTATAAGGTGGACTTCACGGTCCTTGAAATGGATATCCCTCATCATTGGAGAGATTCATAGATTATCCTTGGGTGATCGTTCCTTAGGACCACTGGAGCATCATTTGATTATCAGAGAGGGATGATGAAGTTCTGTTCTAGGCGGAGTAGTGAAACTATATATGAAGCAAACAAAATGGTAGAGAGTGATTCCGAGTCAAGAATATTTCTCTTCATTCTCCGAGGCAGACTGCAATGTAGTCAACATAGTTGGGATTTGGGCACAAAACCCAATAATACAGAATGAGGTACTATCATCTGGATAGGACAATGTTTACATAGCAGTTATTGGTTCATTACCATAGTTCTTGAAGTATGCATCTCCCTGTTCCCTTGATGACACAAAGTCTCTTTTGATTTGTAGGTTCTCATCTCTTCAAGATAATCACAGGAATTAGATGATTTGTCGGACATGTCTTTGGCCAAATTAACGTTTATTTTTGGCGATCTGACTCCTTATTCTTCAATACAATTGGTGGACAACACTACAATTGAGTCATCTCCACTATGCAACACAGATCTAGATTCAATGATGGTTCATCCTGATATATCTGATGATTCATCCTTACCACAACTGAAACCACTACCTTCAACACTCAAGTACACTTTCCTTACGGGACCAAAGAATAAGTTTCCTGTCATCATTAGTTCTAAGTTGACTGTAGAGAAGGAAGCTAAGTTGTTAGAAGTATTAGAGAAGACCCGTAAGGGATAGGTTGGACTGTGTCAGATCTCGTGGGTATAAACCCTGCACTCTGTTCACACCACATTTTTGTTGAGGAAAAGGCTAGCTCTTACCGTGAGTTTAAAAGGAGGCTTAATCCGAATCTAAGGGAAGTAGTTAAGAAAGAAATTGAGAAATGGTGTGGATCGGGATTTATTTAACCTATCTCTGACTCCAAATGGGTGGCACCTTTACATGTTTCTCCCAAAGAAGTCAAGAATTCAGATGGTGACTAATAAAGAAGGAGTTGAGATTACGACACGAGTATCCACCCTGTGGCATATTTGTGTCGATTACAGGCGCCTGAATGCTGCGACCAAGAAAGATCACTTTAATTTGCCTTTTATTGATCAAAATTTGGAGAGATTAGCCTGGAAAGAGTTCTTCTATTTTCTTGACGGGTACTCAGGCTACAATCAAGTGGCAATCACTCCTGAAGACTAGAAAAAGACCACCTTCACATGTCCTTTCGGCACGTATGCATTCAAGCACATGCCTTTTGAGTTATGTAATGCCCCGGGCACATTTCAGCGATGCATGATTGCGGTATTTGTCGAGATGGTTGGGGATTTTCTTGAGGTCTTCATGGATGATTTTTGGTCCATGATGATTCATTTGATTCTTGTTTAGCACACTTGGATAAGGTTTTAAAGAGATGTAGGGAGGTGAAAATGGTTCTCTATTGGGAAAAGAGTCATTTTATGGTCAAGGAGGGTATCATGTTGTGGCATGTTATCTCCAAAAAAAGGGATGGAGGTTTATCCTGACAAGATGGATGTGATTAAAATACTTGATCTACCAACCAATATTAAGTCAGTCAGGTCATTTCTGGGGCATGTCAGATTTTATAAAAGATTTATTTAAGATTTTTCTAAAATTACCCGACCACTGACTAAGCTCTTAGGGAAAGACACTGAGTTCTTTGTCGATCACAAGTGCCTTGAATCCTTTGAGCTTCTTAAAAAGAAGATCTATGACTCACCGATTCTAAAAGCTCTTGATTGGTCTCTTCCCTATGAGATCATGACTGATGCTTCAGATTTTTCTGTAGGAGCTATATTGGGGCGGCCACAAGATCAGATTCCATTTGTTATTCACAAAGCAAGCAAAGTTTTGGATCCAGCTCCGAGAAATTATACAATAATTGAAAAAGAAATGTTGCAGTAGTTTGGGCATTAGAACAGTTTATGTCTGTTATTTTAGGCTCAAAAGTGACAATTTATAGATCATTCAGCTATTAGGTATCTCATGGAAAAGAAGCATGTGAAGGTCTGTCTTCTTAGATGGGTATTATTACTATAGGAGTTTGATCTGGAAATTAAGGATAAACCTAGGGTCAAGAATGTAGTAGTTGATCACCTTTCAAGGATTGAACTTAAAGATTCTCCTAATTCTGAGCATATTCGAGAGACTTTTCCAAATGAGTCTATTTGTGTTATAGATTCACTTCCATCATACGCCAACATGGTGAACTTCCTTGTCACCAAGCAAGTTCCTCATGGTTGAACTAAGAGCAGTATAGACCGATTTAAGTCAGATTCGAGGAAATACCATTGGGAGGATCCGTTCCTTTTCTTTGAAGGACTGCATTGTGTCTAAAGAAAATGTATTCCTCAGGAGGAATGCCTGAGTGTTATCACATATTGTCACTCACTTGAAGCGGGAGGACACCACTCGGGAAAAGAACCGCTCACAAGATATTGCAATGTGGTTTCTATTGGCCGACCTTAGTTAGAGATGCATCTGATTTTGTACAGTTGTATCCTGTTTGTCAGAGAATGGGAGGGATTGTTGGTTCTAGAGATGAAATGCCCATGCAATGATAGTTTTTCGTCATGTTTTCAATTCTTGGGGCATTGATTTCATGGGTCATTTACCTAATAGCCAAGGTTTTGAATATATCTTGTTAGTTGTTGATTACTTGTTAAGATGGGTGGAGGCTATTCCAACTCAAGCTGCAGATGGAAAGACTATTTGCAAATTTATCAAAAATCATATTATTTCAAGGTTCAAGGTACCTAAAGTGTTGATTTCTGATGGGGGTAGTCATTTTGTGAATGTATTGATGAAATCCTTAGTCAAAGACTATAAATTTGAGCAAAGAATAACTAGTCCTTCCCACCCTCAATCGAATGGCATGGCAGAGGTTTCTAACAGAGAGGTAAAGAGCATTATCCAGAAGTTAGTCCCTCCAGATAGGAAGAACGTGTCTCAATTGTTGGACCAAGTTCTGTTGGCTTACAGAACGGCCTATAAAATACCTCTTGGCACTTCTACTTGTTGGATGATTTATGGTAAGCCATGTCATTTACCCGCTGAGTTCGTACACAAATCTGAATGGGTTATAAAGAAGATTAATTAGAGCTACCACTTAGGGAAACTATGTAGAGACCTTGACCTAAATGAACTAGTGAATATCCGCAACCGAGCATATGACAACAACATGATCTATAAGGACAAAGTTAATAAGTGGCATGACTCGCATATTAGATGCAAAATCTTTGTTCCTAGACAGAAGGTTTGGTTGTTTAATGCAAAGTTAAAATTTTTAACTAGAAACTTAAATAAAAGTGGACATTTCCTTCATGGTTAAGGAAGTGCATGAAAATGGTAGTATAGAAATCTCAAAGCTTTCAGAGCATGAACCATCTTTCTTGGTTAACGGGCAATTACTCAAGCATTTTATAGAATCGTCAGAAAGGTTAACTCGCATAGAAATGATAAACTTCATGCATATTGATGCATCTCCTGGTATATCAGAAAAGGCATAAGCATCAGGATAGATTCATATCATAAGATTCAACATCAGCAGATTCATATATCTTTTTTCTTGCCTATACTTAGGCTATGATCAGCCTAAGTATAGGGGGGATCTAATTTCTTTGTGATTGCTCCCCTCGGGTCTCCAAGTTTATTCATAAGCAATTCCTCAGCTTAAGTATAGGGGGACTCGAATCCATATTTTCATCTAACTGACTCTTTTACTCATGATGCATCGGTGATAATGGATTTAGTTCGCGCATCTTTCTTTTATACTTAGCATGGGTTATGGCTGCATTTCACTATTTACTATGAGGACATAATAAAAGCTAAGTATAATGGGGTCTACCTTATATATTGCATATATACTTTAGCCATAGCTAATATTTTTAAAATTTTTAGAAGTATTGGGGTTATGGGTATCATATTACACTTTTAAAACTGCTTTATTTAATGTTTTGAAAATAATTTTTGAAAATTAAATTGTTTGACATGGTTTTTAAAATTATTAACATGGTTTGTGAAAATACAGTTTGCATGTTTGGAAAATTTTTTGTAAAATATTTTGAAAATCTGTATATTTCCATGATAATGTTTGCAAAAAGTTTTCAAAACTACTTTTCAAAGCTAAGGATGTAAATGAGTCTAACTAATTAACCCTCTAACTTGAAAAACCCTCACTAACCTCTAATGTATCTCTTCCATTTCCTATAGTGTCTTAATTATGTCTCAAAGGTTGTGACGTTTCTCTCAAACATCTTGTCATTCTCATTTATAAGGTTGCCTTTCCTTAGAATATTACAAAGGTCTAACATGGAGAAAAATCTGGATATCGATTCTGTATTTGGGAAGATTAAGTTGATACGAAGTTCTCTGAAAGAGTAATGCCAATTAAGAGGATGATCTTTTGATAGAAGAATTAGATATGGAGGTTCCTTTACCTTTTCTCGAGGATGTTCACTTGATGAATACTCACCTTTCTTGTAAGTTGGGTCATTCCTCTTTGTCTAGTTTCTCTCTTTTAAGAAATTCTCAAAAATCTACCGTAGGATTTCAAGGATCTATTCATCTTCCCACAATCATATTGAATTTTGAGTCTTCCCATGTAGATATGAATATTACTTTTGAGGAAGAAGGCATTATTCTAGAAGGATAGAATTTTAAGTTGATGAAGATCTGTCTTACTCAGATTCAGAGGTATTCTCCATTAGGAAGAAACAATTGAAACATAAGGCAGTTTGTGATTTTAAACCTTGAAGATTCAATCTTGATTTCTAAGGAGTTGAAGTTCGTAATGTTGTGTTGGGTATCTTAGTATTTGTTCTTTGTGTTGCACCTTTGTGATGTTCTGGCAGAGTTACTCAGTCAGTTGTCTTTGTTTTAATAAATCTAATAATTCTTTAAATCTTTTGTGAAATTTTCTAATAACTTATTTATTGGTATCTTTCCCTGACATATTTTCACTATGCACTAAAGGCCTGAGATGATCTTCAACACTTGGTTTAAGGAATCCCTAGACTTAGACTTATCTTGTCTTAATCATTAAGGTCTTGGAATTAAAAATTCATACTCTCCTAGTTCAAAGATATGCATGCTATATATCGTGGTAAATCTTCCTTAAAAGAATTTGAATTTCACTCACATGCACGATTGCGTTCATGATTGAGATGAGTCAAGGTATCACTAAGGAAACTGGGATTGGAAGCTTAAGTTTGGACTTGATTTCTATGATGCTCGAGGATGGGATAAAATTAATGACGACTTTAAGAAACTTAAGTATCAGCATCTTAGCCAGTATGGGCCTTGTTCTCATGCAATCTCTTGACCAAACCTAAATTTCTAGGGTGTGATGACATTAATTAATAAATTGATTAGTGTGCGCCAATCTTTTGGTAAAAGTAGTGGAGCTAGCCAAAAACAAAGAAAAGATAGAAACAATGAAAGAAAAGCTCTCATCCTACAAAGTCAAAAATATTAAAGAGCTTCCACCAAAGGCAAGAGCTTCCAACTATTTCAAAGTGTCCATTTGGATCACTGCTACTAGGACCAGGAGTCGTGCTAGCACCGAAAAAGGGCTCTTCATCGTAAATTCTACAAGTGTAGATGTAGAAGGTATAATAGATACTCAAAAAATGCACACCTTGGTATATTCCCAGGAAAAAAAGTGTAGACAACTCCAACTTCTCTTGATGGACACACTGATTGGCTAAATCAAAATAAAAATGTGTTTTATTTTGGCACTTGAGAGAACCCTATTCTAATGAGAGGCAGAGAAAATAAGTACACAATCCTATATCTTCCATAATCTGGCCTTCCATCTATCCTTTTAAAGTCTGACAAATTAAAGAGATGGTGGATTGAAGCAAGACTAGATTTGTTCCCTAGAATTGAGGGTTGGATCCTTAGGAGAGCTTCCGAGATTGGATTTTTTGATGATTATTTGATTCTACTCTCATGATGCAGTCAACACTAAGTCATATTCCTTATATTTATGTATACATTGAGAGTGACAATTAGAGGAGTTAAATTCCTTTTGATTAACACTTGAATCAACATAGATTTTGATGATTACTAAGACCTAGTGTTTTACGTTAAATCAAGCCTTGTAATCTCACAAACACTGTCAGGGAACTGACTACTCAATCTAATAAACAAACTAATTCTTTATTTATTAGCTCGAGGATGAGCTTAGCTTAAGTATAGGTGCGTGATAAATCCCAGTTTTATCATCATTAAATTCCATTATTAACTTTATTGCTTAAGTTAATCACAAGATTCATTGCCTAAATAACATTAGTTAACAGATTGTGTGGTAATACTAATTATTATTATGTATTAATATGGTGTATTATTTTATGTATTTATTTGCCATAAAAAATCAATGAGAAATTATAATAAAATTATTCATAAATAAAACAATATAAACAAAACAAAAATCTAAAAAATAAGTAAAAGAAAAATAAATAAAATTATTTTTATAGTTTTTAATAGTATTTAATTTTTAAATATGTACAAATGACCTCTGATCTCTTTGACATCTACATGAAAGTTGTAGATCTCATAAAGATCTACAACTTACATGTTCATAACTTTTTCTAATTCGATTTAAACTAATTCTTTTCTAATTATTTCTAATTTTCTGAATTAACTTAATTCCTATTGGGCCACGTGGTGCATCCTCAGCCACCCATGTGGCCTGCTCTTGGCTAGCCACCCGCCTCCACCTCCACGTTCTGATCGCCTTCTGATCAGACACATCTTGATCGTTGTCATCCGCCCACCTGTGGGCCGTTCGATCTTATGATCCAACGGTTACTGTATCACCTTCAACCTTCAGCCCTCTACGCCCAAGCGACACAACTCTTCACATCATGTCAACTGCTCACCATTTTCTTGACAACTTCCATTAACTTCCCTCTCAACTAGCACAACCATTCGCTTCCCCTTCTTACTCTAATCCTCGCTAATACATTAGAACCTCCTAAATTCCTTTCTCTTCATCGGGGGAGGTGATTGAAACCACCACCTATCGTTACCAACCTTTAAACTTCCTCCCCCTTAAATCTTTGACCTCCACCTTTGGCAACCACGTCCGCTATTTTGAGATATGTACCCTATCTTATCTATCCTATAGTGACAGTGTGAGGACTTGGTTGAAAGCGAAGACGGTCATACAAGTATGGTGAAATCCTCGACCTCACTAGTCGTGATTCAGCCACTTCTCTGGCTGAGCAAGCTCGAATCTTGGCCCAGACCTTCGAGTGAAGACCTGAAGCATTGTCTCTCTACTCCTGGCCTACAACATCAGTTGGGAATCATCCCTGATTTATATCTTCATATTCAGGTCATTTGAGTCTTATTCATATTATTTGTTTCGATTTCGATCTATTTCCCACATCATATATTATTCATCATTCCTTGATCTGGATATCCAGTCACCTTCACAATCAATCCGTAATTCACATGCGATATCCCTCATCATGTATCCCTTCCTCCATCGATGTGTCCACTCCATGCAATTATTTTCTTTATACATGAAGAAGACAACCCACTCGGGCCTAATCTATCCCCCTTCACATGGCCCTTCATTTCGTTCACAACCATATTTAAAACGTTGACATGAGCTTGTTTTTCGTAGCTATTGCAAAACCTCAACGGACGTCAATGATCGGAATTTGACATGTATCTCCGATCTCCCATTTTTCATATGCTCAAGCTTCATTGATAGAGATTTCTAAGTAGCTTTGTGGCTTTTTTGAGCATTAACCATCATTCTCGAGCATCGACGAAGGTCTCAAGATCTTCAAGAAGCAAAGAGAAGTGAGGTAGAGGAAAGTCGCCTCAACTAGAGCTCCGTTCATGCACCACCAGTTGAGGAGGAAGTCAAGAACCCTCAGAAAGCAGTTACCGTTGGATCCACTTATTTGGGCGGAATCCAACGATCCCATATTAACCACGCCACCCTTCCAAAGCAACGATTCAAGCCTTAGGTTAGGTTGCAGAACCTAACTCCGAGGCACATGCGAAGCAGACACATGTCCCGAGCCTTCTTATATGAGCCTAGAATATCATGTGATCTGCACATGCTTGTGGAATAATTGTAGTGCTTGTCTTGAGGTTTTAATAATTATAGATAAGTCCTCCCACTTTGTTGTAATTTGCATATTAACCCTTGTAGGTTTTATTAATTGCATTTAAGTCCATGTATGTACTGATTTGCAAGAAAACTAGGAAGTTTTTATTACAATTATACCCTAGAGTTTTTGTTAAATTTCCTTCTTGAAATCCAAAAATGTGATTTTGGTCTTGTTTGAGAGATTGTTTAACAATTTATCTTGTAGCAAGTTGTGTGGTTGATTTTGAATTAACGCATTAATTATTAATATTTAAAGGCCTTGATTGATTGATGTATTTTATTTGAATTTAAATAATCTGCATGAACATTTAGACTCTTTAAGCATTCCAGTCTTAAAGTTGTACTATTTTTTATTGTGAATCATCATTGGGTCGTTAAAAGATGTACTTGCTGATTAAATCAGTAGAGTGGAGATGATATATTTTTTTGGGACTCTTGACTGAAGTGATTCCCTATGGAATTAATTCAGGACATTTTCATTATTCATCCAAGTTACTTGTTGAGAGTTTTTAAGTGGTGTTTCCCTATCTTTATTGTTTGTGCATATATGTTTGCATTTAAATAAGTGGCATAAAAAATATGTTTTAATTTTTTTGTTGATTATGTAGAGTGCATCATCTCAAAGTAACAAATCTCTAAATTACTGTCTAAATTAATTATTCACTAAATTTAATCATTAAAGTGCTCGCATCCTTGTGTTCGACCTTGGACTTCCGAAGTTATAAATTAAAGCTGAGAAACTCGTCATTGAGATTCATTTCAGTTCTGTATGGAAAGCTAAGTGTCCGTGCTACAACAGATCGATTTTAATACATACATTAAGCAGTTCATCAAAAATCTACAAAGATCTGTTAATCATCAAAGGAATAGATAGATGATCTATCTCTCAAGAATCCTTGCAACACTTAGCAATTTACATCATGCACACTGTCCTTTCAAAATGAGAGGGTCTTGCTCAATCTTGTCAGGATATGTTTGCATACCCCAAATGTGCTAGCCAATCTATAGTCTTCCTCTGTAGATGAAGAGAAATATGTACTTGATTCTGAGTCATATTGCTGACATTTTGTCTACTTCAGTTTAAGTCCCACTTCTCTGCCTGGAGAATGGAGCTTCATCATCCCTGTCTGATAGTTGAAGTAAGCTCCATCACGATGAATCATGAATGAGCAGATTAATAATCACTAGTTTTAGTATGACCGATTCACATTCATAAAGAACCGAGTCAAGTATCTCCATGAAGAGTACTAGGTGTTAATTTATATTATGGGCAAGTCCATGGTCAAACACAAGGATGCAAACAATTTATTTAATTATTCTTAAGTGCTAATTAAATATTGGTGATTTAAAGGTTCTTTAGTCAAGAACAATGAAAGTACACACAAAGACAAGTGCAATTTTTCAAATCATATTTTATGCATTTATTTTAGAATGGCAAACAAGTATGCAATGAATAAAAAGAGACAAATAACACGATAATATGCTCTTTATTAAGTAATCAAATAGTTGTGATTTTATTTAAATTTCTTAATGAGTGTCAAATATGTCTAATTCAATCGATGCATAACATATTTCAATTAAATTATAGTTAAAAGACCAAATTAATACTCCAAAATTCAATTCAAGATGTGTGCATACTGTAAAGATATTTAAAAGCATGAAATTAGATATGGTGAAGCAAGCTTTCTAATGATACCAAATTCATTAAAAACAGACTCATGATTCTTAATCTATTATCAACTCAAGGTAGGGGTATAACTGTAAGAAAAGCTACTTATTTTTATTATAAATTAGGCTAAAAAGTACTGAAAGTAATCACAAGAACACATCGAGGTTAATATGACATTTTACCGAAAAGGTAGGGACCTAACTATAGTTTCTAATAATTATCAAGGCTTCATTGTGATTAATCCTCAGGTGCGTGCGTTGCACATGATATGCTGGAGGCTCAGGAAATGGCTTGGACCATGTATTGTGGAGGGAAAGCCTTAGTGTTAGGCTTGATTTTATTGAGCCTGCCGGTCGAAAGATTTCTCTAGTGCTTCTATGTGGCACTCTAAAGACCATTGGATATAGCCCTAATTGGACTAATCTTATGATGCATGCTGCTCGAAGGTCTTCTCCTTCCTCCTCCGCGAGTGGTGGTGAATTTGGATCTCCAGTGATCGCCTCCTTCCTCCTCTTTACTCCTTAGCCCTCTCTAAATGTAGGGGAACCTTCATAAAGGTCTTGGGAAGAAGTTGATTCTCAAGAGAAGCTCAGGAGAGGTGTATATTATCAGTTCTATGAAGTGGTGTCTAAGGCTAAATTCTGAGATCGGATATGATCTCGAATGTCAGACCATTCAAATAACTCGAGTCTCCTACAAAGGTTATATCTTCCCTAAAACAACATGAAAAAATTGTTATGATGAAGAAGAGGGTGTGATAGGAGTTCATGAGGTGATGGAATCAAACCAAGAGTTAGTCTTCTTCCTTGTGTGAAGAAGAATGAACCAGAGTGGTCACAAAAATGGAGAAGTGTGGGGATTCACAGGAAGAGACGCATAAATGTGGGATTATTTACAAAGATCATGGTTTGCTCATATCATATCTTTAGTCACCAGAGGCCGATGAGTAAAATAAGAGAAAATAGATGATTGTCTCATTGGAGTTCTTCTTGAACAAAAGATGAATCAATAAAGGTGAAAACCATCCTGGGAAGAAACTCGTAGATCTTTGAATCATCGCTTGACCAACCTAGCGAAGGTTGGAAGCTCTAACAACACTTCAGATGTGGCTATGACAAGGTTGATGTGCCTGGATCTTTCCAGAACATAAACTCGGTCTTCGCTTGACCTTGATCACACTTGTTTCCACTCAAGAGAGAAGTGTGGCTCATAGAAGGTTCGTAAGTAGGCGAATGCTATTAGTAATGGATGAATAAGAGATTTTGGGAATGGAGGTGCACGTGTTTTAGGGAATTCAATGGTTTCAACCTACTGCAACTGACAATAGGAGTTAGAACAAGCGTTGTTAGGATACACGCGATGGAGAAGGAAGATAGGGGAAAATTATGTGGTGGTGGTTGACAGAGTGGTTAATGAATATGGATGTGAAAATAGGGAGAAGGAGTGCCAATGCGAAGCGATGCAACTCTTCGTAGAAGAAGCTGGAGGTTGACAAGATCTAGGAACCATTGGATCAAGAGCCAATAGTCAACACTTAGGCGCTTGTGAGAAGCTCAATTGGAGCTGATCAGATTTGATCAGAAGGCTTAGATGAAGTCATGGAGCGACTATCCGGTTTGAAAGAAGATCAATGATTCGATGGGTAAAAAAATTAGGAAGAAAGAAAAGAAGCACCAGCTACGTGGAGTGTTGAACTGGCACCACGTGGCCCAATAGATTAATTACAAAATAAGTAAATACTTTAGAAATAAACAATAATTAGTTGAAGGGAGAATCAGTTAAAGTGATGAACATGAAAGTTGAAGATCTCAATGCGATCTACACTTTTCTTGCAGAAATCAAAAAGAAAAGAAGTCACCTGTACATAGATGAAAATTACACAAGTAATTAAAATAATAAAAATAATTTCTTTTCTTTTATTTTCTTTTCTCATTTTTGGATTTTTAAATTATATTTTATCTTACATTAATTACGTACAATTTTATCTTAGTTTTTATTTGAATTTTAATTATGAAGAAACACATAAAATAATAATACTCTAATAGGTTATATACTATAGTATAATTAGGCATAATTATTTACAACACACAAAAGAATAATTACGGTTACTTGTTAATGAATCTTGTTGAATTACTTAAGCAAGAGAGAAAAATATGTATTATATGCATATAAATCCGTGATTTATAACCCCTATACTTAATCTAAGCTCGTCCTTGAGCTAATAAATAAAGAGTTAATTAGAAAAATAGATTAATTAGTGAATTCCCTTACATGTGCATGTGAGTATACAAGGCTTGATTGACATTGAACACTTAGTTTTAGAAATCCTAAGACTCTAAGTTGAACCAAGTCTTAATTAGAAGGAATTGAACTCCTCTAAAATATCAGACTCTCAATTTGTGTATGTATGTGTGTGTAAGAGATAAGAGTTAATGCATTTATTGCATTCACAAGAGTAGAGTCTAGATGTCACCCAAAGTTACAATGCATAAGATTCTCCTAAGGACTCAACCCTCAAAACTAGGGATTAAATATAATCTTGCTTTAATCCGTCATTCTTTACTTTATCAGACTTCAAAGTGTAGATGGCATGCCAGATAATTGAGGTATTAGGATTGTGTCATTTCTTTTGTCTTCCTCTCATTGGAACAAAGTTTCTCTCAAGTGCCAATACTCAACACATTTGTATATTTTTAATGTCAAACAATGTATATTTCCAAAGAGATTGAGTCGTATGTACTTATTCTCCTGGGTGTACACCGAGGTGCATCTTTTTAAAGTTTTTAATATACTTGCACTCAGACTTGTAGCGCTAACATGCAAAGCCCTTTTAAAGGTACTATACCGACTCATAAAAGCCTAATACTTGGTTCAAATGGACACTTAAAGGTTGGGAGCGCTCACCATATTTGGAATCTCATATGATGTAACTTTGTAAAGCTTTGAGCTTTTTTTTCATTAACAATTTTTTGGCTAGCTCCACTACTTTTACCAAGGATTAGCATACACTGATCAACAAATTAATTAGATGTCATCACACGCTAGCACTTAGATTTTGATCAAGAGAGTAATATGAGAACAAAGTCCATATAGGCCAAGATGCTGACACTCAAGTTTCATGAAGCCTTCCTTAATCTTATCCAATCCTTGAGCATCATAAAATCAGATCCAAACTTGAATCTCAAATCCCTATCTTTAAGTGAAACCTATACTCATCTCAATCATGAATGCAATCATGCAAATGAGTGCTAGTCATATTCTTTAAGGAAGAGATTAAGCATGCAATATAGCACACTAATCTTTCTACTAGGGAAGTTTCAATTATTAAGTCTAAAATCCTAATGATTAAGATAAGTTAACTTTAAGTATCTAGACCTCATAAACCAAGTGTTAAAGAACATTTGAAGCCTTGAGTGGAAAGTGTAAGTGTCGGGAAGAGCACTAACTAATAAATTAGCAAGTTAGTTAGTTAGCAGTAATTTGAAGATTTTTTGTTAATAAGAAAAAGTACCGTTAAGGCAAAACACAACAGACAGAAATAAGACTAACAACACATGGATACTCTAATAAAACACAAGACAACTTCATTTCCTAAAAAATATGACTTGAATCTTTAGGGTTTGAAATCACAAATTATATTGTGCTTCATTTGCTTTTTCCTCACAGAGTACACCTCAGAATCTGAATAAGAAAGATCTTCATTAACTTGGATCATGAATCACTTAAAACGATGCCATTCACCTCAGAATCTTGTTGAATTACTTAAGCAAGAGAGAAAAATATGTATTTTATGCATATAAATCCGTGATTTATAACCCCCTATACTTAATCTAAGCTCGTCCTTGAGCTAATAAATAAAGAGTTAATTAGAAAAATAGATTAATTAGTGAATTCCCTTACATGTGCATGTGAGTATACAAGGCTTGATTGACATTGAACACTTAGTTTTAGAAATCCTAAGACTCTAAGTTGAACCAAGTCTTAATTAGAAGGAATTGAACTCCTCTAAAATATCGGACTCTCAATTTGTGTATGTATGTGTGTGTAAGAGATAAGAGTTAATGCATTTATTGCATTCACAAGAGTAGAGTCTAGATGTCACCCAAAGTTACAATGCATAAGATTCTCCTAAGGACTCAACCCTCAAAACTAGGGATTAAATATAATCTTGCTTTAATCCGTCATTCTTTAGTTTATCAGACTTCAAAGTGTAGATGGCATGCCGGATAATTGAGGTATTAGGATTGTGTCATTTCTTTTGTCTTCCTCTCATTGGAACAAAGTTTCTCTCAAGTGCCAATACTCAACACATTTGTATATTTTTAATGTCAAACAATGTATATTTCCAAAGAGATTGAGTCGTATGTACTTATTCTCCTGGGTGTACACCGAGGTGCATCTTTTTAAAGTTTTTAATATACTTGCACTCAGACTTGTAGCGCTAACAGGCAAAGCCCTTTTAAAGGTACTATACCGACTCATAAAAGCCTAATACTTGGTTCAAATGGACACTTAAAGGTTGGGAGCGCTCACCATATTTGGAATCTCATATGATGTAACTTTGTAAAGCTTTGAGCTTTTTTTTCATTAACAATTTTTTGGCTATCTCCACTACTTTTACCAAGGATTAGCATACACTGATCAACAAATTAATTAGATGTCATCACACGCTAGCACTTAGATTTTGATCAAGAGAGTAATATGAGAACAAAGTCCATATAGGCCAAGATGCTGACACTCAAGTTTCATGAAGCCTTCCTTAATCTTATCCAATCCTTGAGCATCATAAAATCAGATCCAAACTTGAATCTCAAATCCCTATCTTTAAGTGAAACCTATACTCATCTCAATCATGAATGCAATCATGCAAATGAGTGCTAGTCATATTCTTTAAGGAAGAGATTAAGCATGCAATATAGCACACTAATCTTTCTACTAGGGAAGTTTCAATTATTAAGTCTAAAATCCTAATGATTAAGATAAGTTAACTTTAAGTATCTAGACCTCATAAACCAAGTGTTAAAGAACATTTGAAGCCTTGAGTGGAAAGTGTAAGTGTCGGGAAGAGCACTAACTAATAAATTAGCAAGTTAGTTAGTTAGCAGTAATTTGAAGATTTTTTGTTAATAAGAAAAAGTACCGTTAAGGCAAAACACAACAGACATAAATAAGACTAACAACACATGGATACTCTAATAAAACACAAGACAACTTCATTTCCTAAAAAATATGACTTGAATCTTTAGGGTTTGAAATCACAAATTATATTGTGCTTCATTTGCTTTTTCCTCACAGAGTACACCTCAGAATCTGAATAAGAAAGATCTTCATTAACTTGGATCATGAATCACTTAAAACGATGCCATTCACCTCAGAATCTTGTTGAATTACTTAAGCAAGAGAGAAAAATATGTATTATATGCATATAAATCCGTGATTTATAACCCCCTATACTTAATCTAAGCTCGTCCTTGAGCTAATAAATAAAGAGTTAATTAGAAAAATAGATTAATTAGTGAATTCCCTTACATGTGCATGTGAGTATACAAGGCTTGATTGACATTGAACACTTAGTTTTAGAAATCCTAAGACTCTAAGTTGAACCAAGTCTTAATTAGAAGGAATTGAACTCCTCTAAAATATCGGACTCTCAATTTGTGTATGTACGTGTGTGTAAGAGATAAGAGTTAATGCATTTATTGCATTCACAAGAGTAGAGTCTAGATGTCACCCAAAGTTACAATGCATAAGATTCTCCTAAGGACTCAACCCTCAAAACTAGGGATTAAATATAATCTTGCTTTAATCCGTCATTCTTTAGTTTATCAGACTTCAAAGTGTAGATGGCATGCCGGATAATTGAGGTATTAGGATTGTGTCATTTCTTTTGTCTTCCTCTCATTGGAACAAAGTTTCTCTCAAGTGCCAATACTCAACACATTTGTATATTTTTAATGTCAAATAATGTATATTTCCAAAGAGATTGAGTCGTATGTACTTATTCTCCTGGGTGTACACCGAGGTGCATCTTTTTAAAGTTTTTAATATACTTGCACCCAGACTTGTAGCGCTAACATGCAAAGCCCTTTTAAAGGTACTATACCGACTCATAAAAGCCTAATACTTGGTTCAAATGGACACTTAAAGGTTGGGAGCGCTCACCATATTTGGAATCTCATATGATGTAACTTTGTAAAGCTTTGAGTTTTTTTTTCATTAACAATTTTTTGGCTAGCTCCACTACTTTTACCAAGGATTAGCATACACTGATCAACAAATTAATTAGATGTCATCACACGCTAGCACTTAGATTTTGATCAAGAGAGTAATATGAGAACAAAGTCCATATAGGCCAAGATGCTGACACTCAAGTTTCATGAAGCCTTCCTTAATCTTATCCAATCCTTGAGCATCATAAAATCAGATCCAAACTTGAATCTCAAATCCCTATCTTTAAGTGAAACATATACTCATCTCAATCATGAATGCAATCATGCAAGTTAGTGCTAGTCATATTCTTTAAGGAAGAGATTAAGCATGCAATATAGCACACTAATCTTTCTACTAGGGAAGTTTCAATTATTAAGTCTAAAATCCTAATGATTAAGATAAGTTAACTTTAAGTATCTAGACCTCATAAACCAAGTGTTAAAGAACATTTGAAGCCTTGAGTGGAAAGTGTAAGTGTCGGGAAGAGCACTAACTAATAAATTAGCAAGTTAGTTAGTTAGCAGTAATTTGAAGATTTTTTGTTAATAAGAAAAAGTACCATTAAGGCAAAACACAACAGACAGAAATAAGACTAACAACACATGGATACTCTAACAAAACACAAGACAACTTCATTTCCTAAAAAATACGATTTGAATCTTTAGGGTTTGAAATCACAGATTATATTGTGCTTCATTTGCTTTTTCCTCACAGAGTACACCTCAGAATCTGAATAAGAAAGATCTTCATTAACTTGGATCATGAATCACTTAAAACGATACCATTCTTCCTCAAAGGTTATAGTCATATCAACATGGGAATATATAAATTTTCTCAAAATAGTGGGAAGACATATGCAACCCTTGTCTCCCGCAACAGACCTATAGGTTTTCCTTAAGAGAGAAAACTAGACACAAGAGGACGACCTAACTTACAAGTAAGACCATGATCAACTGACTGAATATCCTCAAGGAAAGGTGTAGGATCCTCCATATCTAACTCCTCTAGCAAAATGTTATCTTCCTCAAGAAACATTACTCTTATCAAAGAACTCTTTATCGACTTGATCTTCCAAAATATAGTGTTTAGATCCAGACTCTTTTCCATGCTCGGCTCTGCAAAAGATCTAAAACTAGATAACCTTATATAGACAAAAAACTTGACGATTTAGTGAACAACCACAGGCTCTCAGATACTCAAGACACAAGGTAGAAACTGAAGAGATACAATGGTTAATCTTCATTTACAAGTTAATTCGATTTACACTCATAAAATTTGAAACAATTTTAGATTTTTTTACAAACTATTTCACAAAAGTATAGTTTTTCAAATATTTTTCAAAGATTTTCAAATGGGCAAACCATATTTTCACAAATACTTGTAAAATACTTTGAAAACCATGTCCAATATGTATATAAAAAGTTTTCAAAGGATTTTCAAAACAATTCACACAAAACTCAATTAAAAAATAACACAATACCTTTAGCCCCAAATGTTTGAAAACAATGAAAGCATGAGGTATGGCTAAAGTATATATGAAATATATTTTGTACACCCCCTATACATAGCTTTTGTTATATCCTCATAATACAAAGTGATATGAAGCCATAGCTCACGCTTAATATAAAGAGATCTACCAAAACAGAATCAATAGGTACGATGCACGGAAAAGAGAAAGAATAAGTCAACAAAGAATAGAGTAAAATGTCCCCCTATACTTAGGCTAAAAATAGCCTAAATACAAAAAAGAAAGGGAAAATAAAACAGAGAGATCAACAGAAATGAACATGAAGAATATACAAGATAGAGATGGATTCCCCCGATACTTAGGTTGAAAATAGCCTAGTAAGAATCTATAGGTATGAGAAACTAAACCCTAAAAGAATAGATATAGAAAAGATGAATTTTTGTGATGTTGAATCTCGATGATGTGAATCTTCAAGCTACAACTTCATGATGTATCTGAAATATTTGTAAAAGGCACAACTGACATGAAGTTAATGACTCTAACAAGAATCTGTTGTCCTTTGAATACTACAAAGTGCTTCAACAACTGCCCATTGAACAAAAAGGTAGGTGTTGTCTTTGACCCCAATTCTGTGTAGTCGGATCCTTCCCATATCCGAATATGATTACTCAACAATAATTTATTCAACAATCATAACTAACTTTTAGAAACATACTGCAATTAAGATACTAATTAAAAAAGAAGTGTTAAATTCTTTTCCATTCACAAAATAAAGATTACATGATACATTGTCCCACTACAATCATTTACATGTACATCATATGGAAGGAAATACACAAAAAGATTACCAACTACCTTATAGGGTGAAGCAACTGTGGTTGGTTGGATGGCTATTATGTTAGTAGGCTGGATTACAAAAGTCCTTGCGATGGCTCACCGACACCTGCTGGATTTTCCATAAATAATAGGATAACAATTAACAAATGCTAAGTAATGAAGAAGAGAAAAGCAAATAAATAGTGTAATTTTGCAAAACTCATTATCATAAAATTTTTCAATCCTTCTCATTAGTTAAGTCATATTCATTCTATTCCACATCAGAGATTAGTCCAGGGGAATCTCACCATTCATGGACTATGATACTGTGGACACTTCAGGATTGGAGATTGCGTATATCAAATGAGCATATGCCGTTGCACGTGGCTTCAACCAATCCTCCAATACTACCCCTAAAATTTCCTTTTCTTTTATTATATAGGGTTTCAAACCCTCAGCCTGACATACAAAGGAGGACACCATCCTTGAGGACCCAATTGCTTAGAACCTCAATCTAACCTTTATTCGCATAACCTAGCAGCTTTAAATACATGTTATCGTAACTCAACCGTTATTGAACCACCCGCGCCACCAAATGCACAACCACATCTTCCGTCTTTCAACCCGAATATATTGGCACCCAGCAACACGCGTTGCAAATCATTCATTTAATGTGCACTTATCATAATAGGGCAACCGTGTACCCCCTAGGTAGGGCAAAACCAATACGGGTTCCTTCCGACAAACCTACAAGTTGCATGCCCGACTTGTAGTTCTACTCCAAGTCATTATGACGTAACACACGATCCTTTTTAGGATCCATTTCTATATACATCAATTTCCATTATGAAATTCCCCCGTTAAGCCTTAGATTTTCATAATCATCAATATTGTGTATAGACTCACATATATATTAATTCATATATTTATATACTCGTATTCATGCTCATTTTAACTTCAAAACCCTAACTTTCCAAGCCACTGCATCCATTCAATGCTTAGACCTTATTTAGTTGAAATCACAAAGTAACTTTTCATATTTTCTCAAAATCTCAACGATCTCATATGAAAATTCAACAACAAAAGGAAGGATTTCGTTACCTAACAAGATCTCTCTCGTGTATGCAGTGCTTTATCGTGATTTTTTTTTCAAAAAGGATGATTTATGGTTCCTGAAATAATCAAATTTCATTTTGTATCAATAACGCTAAGAACACAACAAGAACATGTAGAACACACCAAGAACACAAAGAACACGAAGAATATATTTTCTCTTGAAATTTCAGTAGAGTTTCCCCTTATATTGGGACATATTTCTAGAATATTTTGGTATAATTTCCTTGTATATCGGAATATATTTTAAAAAAAATGGAAAGATTTTCCTATATAAAATCACCGAGAGGAAAACAATAACGAAACTGAAAGAATATAATCAAACTACAAAAGATGGAGAATAGGTTGACACCACACGTCTTAGATGAGTAAAGTGTGACAAATCATAGGGTTCACTAACATGCACAGACGGCCTCACCTAAGTAGGGTATTACACATATTTTACTATCAAAACAATTATAAAAGCGGAATCAAACGAATAGAACCATAAGCGATGGAGAATCGGTAGACACCGCACGTCTTAGGTGAGTGAAAGTGTGACGAATCACAGGGTTTACTGACGTGCATAGCCTCCCGTACCATGTAGGTTGTTACACAAATTTCTCCTCGAACTAAATATAAAATGAATCGGAAAAGGAAGATGAATCGAAAACTAAGTTAGAAAAAGAAGATGAATGGGAAACCTAGCTCAAGTTAGAGTTTACTTACGAAGCCAAGTAGAAGAGGATCATACCTTCCTCCTCCTCATCCTTCCTCGCCTCCCTATACTCCTCCCAACCTCTCGAACCTAGCACTCGGGTTATTGGTGGTAGAGAAAATCATAGAGAATGAATGGGTAGGGGGTATTTATGGGCTCCAGAAAACCACTAACCATGGTTACTAAACCATGGTTTATACCTTAACCGCAATTAGCGACCCATGATTTTAGCCCATGATTTTGGCCGTCTTATCCAAAACTTAAGGCTTAAGTTAGAACTTTCCAGAAAACTCTAAATTCACTAATGACACTTAATTAATTCTAATCATGATTAGCTTTCATTGATCACTATTTAACTTTTACAGCTTACGCTAAACTTTTGCTAATCATTTATTAGAGTTCTCTAATGATCATTAGCAGTCCTCAATCTATCATTAGTTTCTTTAATCGTATTTAATTAGTCGTAATGATAGTTATTATGGGTTAATTACATCTTAAGCCTCCTTACTTCTATTTCTTCCAAAAATCATAATAATTTGAAACGAAGTCTGATTCATATGAAACAAATTCTGTTGGTTCCCTCTTGACGAGCCGCATTTTGTGATATAGACTCCAAGAGACGACCATGTTTAAGGCTTTACAATTATAAAAATATTAAAGGAAGTCTCATCCTCAAGACTTACAATGTATGCATAACAACCTTAAAGAGGATTGAATATATAACAATCTTAAATAGAATGAACATCATTTCATTTACAATGAAGGTGCGCACAATACATACTATTATCACTCAAACAAATAGGGGTGTTTTTCCCTCATATCTAGCTCATGTTCTTATGTGGATTCTTCAAACTCAAGGTTCTGCCACAATACTTCAACTATACTATTAATAATCAACGAAGCAAAACACCAATTAATTTATTAAGGCCTCATTATGCATGCAAATGATGTGATTTTTGGGCACAATATAGAACTACCAAGATTAGACCTATTGTGATTTTTTTGTGATTTTTAGAGCAACAATAAATTTAATAAGCAATTAAAGGCACACAATGAGCAAACTATGTAAATTTCCATAAAAAATATATTAAATGATTCGAATCTCACAAAAAATACAACAAGTAGTCACAATGATAAAGCCTGAGATGTACTACAACATGCAATTTTTTGGATTAATAAATGATACTACATGAGTGTTGAAATAAACGTGCAAACACAAGGTGCAAAATGCAATACAAAAAATAAATTGATTAAATAGAAACGTGCTTGCAGGAACTGAAATGCAATTACCTATAATGGTGAGGGTATGGGTGCAAATTCTCTATGGAACCACGTGCGCCTCACATGACTTTAACTGGTAGGGACTCGAGTACAATTCTGAGAAACTGACGGGGCCTCGGTGTAAAATACCCAGACCGCACGTGAAGAACACGTGAGGTCTAGGCTCGGCTAGTGGCTCGGGAATCGTTGGAGGCTCAGAGCTGCTTCGGGTCTTCTGCAGGCATGGATGTGCTTCGGTATAGCTTCGGGAGTAGCCTCAACTTTGGATGTGGATTGGATGCTCGATGTAGGTTTGGGTGCTCCGAGCCTAAAGGGGAAGAGAAGAGGCTCGGAGCGGCTACGTGGACTCTTGCGGTCCGTATCCAACGGCAGCTGTAACTTCTAGAAGAGGGCGACATGATGCGTTGTGGGTCATCCGATCAAGATGATCAGACGGTAACTGTACGTCAAATTATTCCTTGCCGCCGCCTCCTACGGCGGGCTTTCCTGGGCTTCGACGAAAGTCTCCTAGCTATGCTGCCTTCTATCTTGCTCAGCGAAGATGTCGAGCTTCTCCTGGATGGCTGGGCATCATCATGGGAGTGCAATGGAGCAACTGGAGTGCATGGGAGTGCGGATGGCTGCTTGGATGCCAGAGGAGGATAAGCTTGAAGATGCTCCGGAGAGGGGTCCGACCAATGTCAATTTTCTTATCTGCAATGTTAGAAACATAGCCGAGGCATGCGACGTGATCTGCGTGAAGTGGGGGGGTCGAGGCCTTGGGGGCGAAGTGATGAATCATCCGGTGTGCTCCTCTACCGTGAATGATGGAGCGGTGGTCGGGGATGCTCGACGGGTCATGGAAATGAGGAGAGATACACAGAGATGGTAGCTTCGATGCGAAGCTCGATCGATGGTCGGTTGAAGGCAGTATTGAGCGAGGAGGTCGGAGAAATTCAGAGAAAATCGACAGAGAAGAAGGGGAGGATCAAAAAAGAAGATGAAGGAGTCTACCTGGAATTGGGGCTCCGATTGGAGCCGCTGGTCATTGTTCTAGGGTTGGCAGGTGCTTGAGCTCGAGCAGCTTGAAGCTGAAGTTGCTGCACGACGAAGGTTCGCCGTGGATCTCGTCAAAGAAGATCCTCTGTCATTGCTTGTTTTCAGACCTAATCTCTGTCACAGATTGGAAGAGTAGAGCTTGAGGGACTCTCAAGCCCGGGCGGACAAGAGTCTCTAGATGCTTGATTATCTCATTCAACTTATCCAAGTTTTTTATCCTATGTTTGATTATTTGAAGTTTCTCAAGCTCCTTGGATCGTTTCCCTGATGTTCATTTTGGATAGGTGATTGCTAATGATGGTCAGATCAGAACTGTCCACCCATCCACATCATGTGATGTTGTCATGTTGACAGCTTTGTGGGGGTATGGAAGGAGAGGTAATGGGATGTTTCTGAAAATCACATGAAGAATAAAGAGATGTCGAGTTCTCCTCCATCTCCTCAAAAATATGATAAAGTATGTCCTCGTCCTTGTTGAAGTGACTTCCCCCACAAGAGGTATATACAATCTTTTGGTTCTTAATGCTCAAATCCCCAAAGAAGGTTTGCACAAGGCTCGTCTTTGGAATGTCGTTATGGGGGCACTTCTCCGTCAAGTCTTTGAATCTTGACCATGCCTCGGGAATAGGCTCATGCGACATCTAGGAGAAGTTGACAATCAACAGTCACATTTGGCTGAGACGTTCAAGTGAGTAATACTTGTTCAAGAAAGCAGACCTGAACTCTTCCCAAGTAGTCACAACCCTTCCTAAGTGGTTGATCCAGTATAGTGCCTTGTCCATAAGACTGAATGGGAAGGATGTCATCTTCACTACCTCTAATGGGACATTTGGGTAGTGTATAGTGCCACAAATGCGATCAAACTGTTGAAAGTGTACATATGGTTATTCATTTATGTGTCCGTGGAATATTGGGAGAAATGGAAAAATAGTGAGCTTAACTCAAAATACCCATGAATCACAGGGATTCTACTCTATGAGTTTGTCTATCCTGCTCTGGATTATAGGCATCCTTTAATGTTAGCTTAGACACTGTCTCCAGTAGTGGATCATCTCCTCCCTCATTCCCACCTCCTCCAGACCCTCCTCTCTTGTCTATCATGCCTCAGCTCAATGATCATATCTCTCAATCCGACTTGCATGTCAGCATGTTCATTCAATTGTGCCTAAATGGCCTGTATGGAGGCTAACATGGTGCTATTGATCTCACTCTGCTCAGCCATGGAACCTTTCCCTTAGGTGGCATCAAGTGCACTATCTCGGTTTTTACAAGTGTAAACTGCATTGGATTAGTCTTCAAGAATGGTGGAGTCTCACTTGATAATTCAAGACTAGAGTCAATATTGAATAACGGATTGATTGATGATGTGAAGGGTGAAGTGGAGAAAGAGGAATACTCGAGAAGTGAGTCTTCTTGAATAGAAGAAGACCAGTTTGGAGAGTAAAATGAGTTCGTGAAGTCCGAATGAGAAACGCTCCAATCCAACATCTTCGATTTAAAGAGTAAATATACGAGAACATGAAGGTCAACACAAGAAGAGAAAGTGAGGAAAAGGCATGAAGTACACATAATGATCTCTAACACTAGCAAACAAACACAATACAAACCCCTAATTCACCAACTGGACACAAGTGGCGATCGTAAAAATTCGATCTTTTATCTTATCAGTTTTAAGTTTAGTGAATTTACAAGAAGTTGCTTACTATTAAATATATAAGGTGACTCAATACTATCGCCCATCGTATGTCCTCAGACCTCCCCAAATAGTGATACCATCTTCCCATGATGTTGGGTTTAATATCAAGCCCAAAGGAAGATAAGAGGCTTAGCACACCAAAATGATTGATGATTTTCTATGGTCAGAGGCAAGTGCTTATAGTTGCAATCATACACCAATAGGTACTTAAGGCACAGGACAGGGATTTAGGATCTATCATTACGGTTGTATCTTAACCCACTTTATTTTGAGGTAAGTACCTTCAAACAATGAAGGGGTTACTCTCCCCAAAATAATGATTTTGTCCTTGCAGTTTTAGGGTCAAGTTTTCTTTAACAGTCCTGATTTTATACAATTGCCATTTTTTTGGATTTTTCAATACAACGAACAAACAAATTTTCCACTTTCCTTTTGATATTATGTGAGTGGAAATAGGAAAGGAAATCGGAAATGTCAATACATGACAAAATTCAATGATGCATGTAGGAGATAGAGGATGCGTACCTTATCACTAACACTTTACATGTTGGGTGGCCCACATATAAAATAAAAGATAGAAACTAAAATAACCTAAATGATGCACGAGAACCGTCATAGCATAACTTCTATTACGGACAAGAACAAGTTAATTTGACTAAGTCCAAGCTGCTCTCTATTTATATATTCTTGTTTAGGTCTTTGGAACTAATTAATTATCTGGCTTAAGAAAGATAATAAAATCTACTTCTAAGAGCTCAAGCACAAAAGATCGTGAGAAAACAAAGAAAATGAAGGCGATGAAAACAAAACTAACGAGGTCCCCCAAGTGCACCGGCACTTGGTGAACCAGACTTCGCAAATACAAGGTATTTAGTGGCCTTTTAGAAAACAGAAAAAAGAGGTAGGAACCAAATAATTAATTAAAAATTTTTACAAAATTAATGAATGAATAAAATACTAAAAGAAAACATGAAATTTTCTATGTAGAATGTTCCAAGTGATCGATCTCCTCCAAATCTCCTTCTCCTCCTCCTACGCTTTCCTGCAACTTGATGAATAAAAAAAGTCACCTATGCTTCACTCGAGTGCACCAGCTCTCCTAAGAAATCCACCCTTGCTCGTCGGGCCCTCGCAAGAAAGAGGAATTATAAGATAATGTAAGAGACATTATTATGAAAATATGAGCAAAAATAATGTGAAAATAAAGACTAGAGTATAGACAAGTAACAAAGAGGTGGATGTGAAGCAAAAAAAGAAGATTAAGTGAAAATGTATCTCAAATTAACTCCAAAGTCCAATCTTGGGGAGCTTTCGGTGTTCGACAAATCAGATCCCACAAGCGTGCAGTATTCAATTTGAGTGCTCACTCCTCAACAAGATGTAGATCCATAATATTAATAAAAAAAATATAGAAAAAATAAATGAAAGAAATAATTGACAAAAATGTAGATAAAGAATATGTGACAACAATTATAAATAATGAAATAAATGCCAGGAAATATAGATAAAAACAAGAGAAAGAAAAACAAGTATAAACAACCAAGAATAACATGTCAAGAGAGAAACCTAACTACCCTCGTCGTGTCTCCCCATGAACGGTGTCATTTTTTGAATAGGAAAATCTAGGGTTTCATTAATGAAATTAATCTCAGTGTCATTTCAACCCTAAAAATCCCTCAATAAAAAATTATCCGATTCTCAAGCCAAACTAAATGAAGAAAATATAGAAGAAAATTTTGCTATTTAATTTACTTATATAGCGTACATGGTCGAACTTGAGAATGCTACAAAAATCGCGAGGGTTATTAAATCAATGAAAGGAATCAAAAATAAAGAAGGATAATCTATGAACACTATGCTCGGTTTTGTATTTTGTAATTTTTTTATTTTATATAGTTTTAATTTTGTAATTTTTTATTTGGCTATCTGATTTTGTATTTTTTATGATTTTAAATTTTGCAAAAGTTTTTAATTAAATGAAACAAAATAAAAGAAAAATGAATAAAAGTATTCAATGAGAAAGAAAGAGAAGGACAATTTCTTGGATTTTTACAAAGTAGTAAAATAAATAGAACATTAAACAAAATTAATTTTTTTATACGGGCACTTTTTAAAAGTTTTTCTGATTTTTCCAGAATTTTCCATACTTTTTTAAGCTTTTAAATAAATCAAAAATAAAGAATGAAATAAATAGAAATTAATGCTTATATTTTTGGATTTTTAAAATAGCAAATAAAATAAAAACTGGATGAAAAATACACAGATTGATTTTTTTGTATTTTCCAGAAAGATATTTTATATGTTTTTTAGAATTTAATCTGAATTTCAATGAATGTTTGATGTTTTTAAGGGGTTTTTTATTTTTATGGGTTTTAAGAGGAATAAAAATGCCTAAATTATATAAAAATCATAATAAATCAAATAAAGTAAACATGAATTTTTTTAAAAAATTTTAGTGAAAGTTTTGTATTTTTTTATTGATTTTCAAATGTAAGAAAAGACTTTTTTATTCCGTTTTTGAATTTTTATAAATAATAAAAACAACAAAAATGAAAAATAAAAAATTATGGAAGAAAGATTTAAGTGATAGGAAGCTTAGATATTTTTATGCAATTTTAATGTTTTTTTTTCATAATTTTTACTTCATTTTTATTATGCAAATAAATGCAGATGCACATGGGTATGAATGCAAATAATTAATATTTTAAGACTAAATAACAACACGTGAAATCTATTGGGCTAAGAATGCAAAAAGTCTAAAAAGGAGCGTACGCAAGCACATAATGTACGCTGCATTGGGCCTATTTGCAAATGAATTAATTTCAAATTCCAAATATTGACATAAAAATCCATACTTATATTGCAAATAAGTCAAATAATCGCATGTTACGCACGTATGAATTTCAAATAGGACAAAGTGCAAATAAAATAAAAATTAGGGTAGAATTGTAAATGTTCAAATGATTACATGCATACACATGTCCTAAAAAGGACTTATTTGTAAATGAAATAAACACGAGAGTGGAGACACAAATATACCCTTAAAAGACGTGGCACTCTTAACGGTTGATCTTCATTGTTTTTCTAATCGGACAATTGATGTTGATCCGTGCTTGGATGGCTTAGATCCAATCTGGAAGTAAGATCAACCGGCATGGATTTCGGTGAAATTGAACGACTGAGATCTTATCTAGAGAAGCGTTCTTGTTATGAGGTTGCTGAGGCTTTCTAGAAGAACTAGGAAGAGGGTCTTCTCCGTCGAAGTTCGATCGGTTGCAGCTAGCTCGTTTTACACCAGATTTCTCTCCTAAATGGACGAGCACACTCCTGCTAGCTATCGATGTCGAATAATGGAGGAAGTATAGATAAAAGACGCCTACGTGAGGATATGGAGGTTAAAATATCAGAAGCTCCAAGTTAACCTCCTCTCCTCGAATAACAACTCCTTCTACGTTCCTTGACCATGAAATGAAATGCTCATGGCCGGAGATTCCTCTCTGGTCAAATGATTAGGTCATAAATCCAGATAATGGTGAAAGAATGGAGTCTCAGGCAGAGGTGGTCAGAGGTGGAGCCGATCCTTTAATCTAGATGGACCTGAGGGGGTGATCAGATATGATACGAGATGGAGAAGGTCGGGGCGAAGGTGTTGGTCAAATCATATTTAGTTTTAAGTGATCGGGAAATCTCTGATCTGGTGATCGGAGGTTAAGGATGATCATCGGATTTTTAACCTAAAACATGAATTAAAAATTGCAAAATTAAAGACTAACTTAAACTGCAAAATTAAAGACCTACTACTTATTATGAAGAATAGGGGTGAAATTGCCTCGATATGCGGTGGGTGAAGAGAGTTGGAACTACCATTGAGGGAGGCCGACGAGTGGGTGGAGTCTTCAACCCTCATCTCACACTCCTAATCGTGGAGAGCTCGATCTGCCACCTCAAAGCTCTTCTAGAAGTCGATCGCGGGGAGAAAAGGGGGTCAAAATCGATAAAACCACCATCGAGTTGAAGGGTGAATATTTATAGACCAGACTCTAGCGAAGATTTGAATTTGAAATGTGCGCAGATCAAGGCTTTATTGGTGGAATGAATGGGTTGGCAATGGAGTTAGTGAATAGGGTGAAAAATTCGGAGAAGGATTAGGAAGCTGTTAGCGATTAGAGGCACATGGAAAATTAGGGGAATAATGGGTTGGATGCGAGATGTGTGGGAGGTTGGTGTGGACTGTGCAGTTGACCTGGGTCAATAAAGTCGGGTCGACCAATCAGGGCTCGCACAGAATAGGACAAAATAGGGAGGAAGACAAAAATAAATAAATGGTTAAATAAATAAATCAAAAACCAAAAAAGAATTTAAATAATTAAATGATGAAAAAATGTTAAGTATAAAATAAAGTTAATTTAAGTTATTTTTAATTAATTAAATATGGTATATAAAAGGGTTGAAATAAATAAAAGGTATTATTTGTAGGTATGTATACCTATATGTGCAATGTTTTGATTTTTAATTAGTTAATTATACAAATATATACATAATTTATTATTTTATTTATTTATAATATTTTATAAGTACTTTAATGAATTTTTATTTGATTTTTAAGAATTAATTTATTAGTTCAAATAAATAGGTATATGTATAGTATATACATAGTGACACACATATATAATATATACATGATTTTATTTTTGTTGATTTTTGATTTTGTAATTTTATTGGTATTTTATACGAGTAAAATATAATATTCACATTTAATAAAAAATATTATATTCCCAAGTATATTTAAGAAAATAAATAATTAAATAATATACATAGTGTACATAGTTATATATATACACAATAGTACCCCAATTTATCACATTTCATATCTTAACTCTGATTTTTATGAAATTACCTCCATTTTAAAGATTTATTAATTTGGTATACAATGAAAGTGAGTTTAATGAATTTGAAATTTTGGTGGAGAAGATATTAATCTTGCAAGTTTGAACTTTGTATATTTTTGAGGGTGTTGTTATTTACACAATATATACAGATTTTTGTTGCAATCAATTTTATTGTTTATAAAATAATTTTATTCAAAATATTTAATAGTAAATATTTTTTATTTAAAAGGAATTTGGTGATGAATAAATTAAAGAAAAATATGTATTACAGACAATATTGTACAAAATGATGAATATATACAAGTGAAGAATGAATTTGGTATTTCTAGGCCTTATCTCCCCCTACTTTATTCCTTGTTAATCTGGTCAAAACTTGACCTTCTCTAGAGGATCATAGTTATAGAGTATCCATTGCATATATACAATCTTTATTTTCTTTATTTTTCTATCATTACTTTATTACTTTATTTTATATTAAAATAGTGATAAATATACAATATTTATACAAGAATCAAGGTTATAAATGAATGAATTTATTGATATTTTACAGGTGTTTTATAAGAGGAATTAAGCTAAACTAAATGAATAAAGATGATGAAATGAAAATTCATCAGTAGTCTATAGTTAAAGTCAAACCTCTTATATGTGTGTGTTTGTATACACAGAGAGTTTGAAAATTAGGGAAGTTGAGTTCCTTTTTACCAAGACTTGGTTCATGTTAAGAGTTACATTTAAAACTCATGTCATAAAATGTCAAGTCTTTATTTTTTACATGCACAATCAATAATTCAACTAATTATTCATTCTTTATTTGCTCGAGTACATGCAAAGTTTAAATATTTATTACCTCTCACCCTTAATTAATTCTAATTAATAATTAACTCCTTGTAAATAATTAGCATTAATTATTGTTTTTGTTGTATATATACACCTATATTGTTATATTATTTTGTATTTTCTAAACATCAAAATTATTATAAAAATTAACATTTAATTGTAATTATATGAATATCTTTTATCATTTTAAATATAAAAAATAAACAATGAATTAAAAAGAGTAATTTTATATCTATAAAATACTCACCAAAAAAAATTCTTTGTACATATAGTTAGTTTGACTTAGGTTCTTCATCAAAGTTGTAGAGATTAATCTACACAGTTTTAATGACGAACACTTTTCATTTTAAACTTCATTTAGGATTTATTTCTTATTTATAAGATATTTTTATTTTCTAATTGATTGCACCAATTTGCCCAATCATATTCTCAAACGTCACCCGACCCTTTTATATTAAGGTGCCTTTATTTTAGGCGTCTAATCATTTTGATCCGACGGTCAAAATCTTTTATATGCCTCCCTTTATCATGTTCATTTGATCATCAGGGCATCAAAGCTGCCCCCTTGCACCCAATCTAGTGTCATTGGATCTCAATCCAATGGGCCATGTATCATCTTCCACATCATGCCCTTTCAGCCACGCTCTCGCCAACTATACAACCACCCAATTTCTCCCATTTCCGTCGGCTAACTCATGTGTCCCCACTTCCTCCTTTTATCGCTAATCTCTTCCCTATTCATCCCTTTCCTTCACCCGACTCTCAATTTTCTCCCTCTCCCTCATGCGCTCCATTGGTGGATGGTTGAAACCTCCAACTAAAAACTGTCCAACCACTCCTTCCTGCATCAAAACCAAACTATCCTCCGTCAGCAACCTCCATCTGCCAGTTCATGCATGAATTCCTAGCCTCCTCCTTCTCTTCTGTGATAGAGAGTGAACGTGAAGACAAGTGATGACAAAGGTTGACGCTGACAAAATCCACGAGCTTCTTCCTCGTGGCACAACCTTAGCGGGGTGTTTCTCGAGCTTCCATTCTTCATCGAGTTGGTTGAGTGACAACTTGAAGCTTTAAAGATTTTCTCATTCCTGTTTCCACCCTTGTTCGTTCATCTCTAATTTAGGTAAATATTTGATCTTAATTTTCATTCGTTTCTCCTCATTTCCACATATATCTCACTCACTATCCTCATCTAAGTCACCTCCACCATCGCCATAGGTTATTGATCTTCGCACAACCCTACTCCATCCGATCCATCCACAATTAGTCACATCCACATCAATCTTTTTTGTCATTTGCAAAATGAAGAACCCATAAGAACCTTCGTTAAGTTTCCACCCTTAGGTTCTTCATTATAATCCAATTCGCCTATGGTCTCTAGAGATTCATATTGGTTTTCTCCCTTAGCATTTGCAGGTCTTTTAGCCTTTAATGGTCGGAGATAGCAACGAGGCTCCGTTCTTAACCTTCTTCTCTTGAGGTGCATCATCGACCGAGCTTTCTAAAGTCTGACTCCTTTTCTTCAATTTAGTGTCGATCTCGCCACACCATCATGAAGGATACATGGCCTTCAGCTATAGTAGAGGAGTACGATGGCGATAAAACTACCCCATCAGAGTACATCTCTTTCTCCACCGTACGCGGAGGAGCTCGATTGAAGGGGATACACAACAACCATAGGACTGCCTTAATTTTGACGTATTCCCACAACTCAGAGGAGGAAATGTCATAGCTTCTAAGGAAATAGTTAGTACCCTTAGGTGCGGAGCATCCAAGCCAGAGCTAACCCTCCAATGCACACCACTTCTCCCTAAGCGTCAAGCCTCTAGTCGAGCCTTGTACCGCACGTGCCTCGTGCATGCCTTACTAGGAATTTTACAGAAGACACCTATCAGTTATATTTATTACGAAGATAAGCCTCATGTATTTGGATTTTTTAATGTTTTAGCCCTAGTAGGTTTTATATTTTCATATGTACCCTTATGTGGACCTCTTTGTGATGATTTATGAAGTTTTTATTAAGTTTTATTCACAGAAAGACCTTTGTATTGATTGTGGAATAACTAGAAATCTAAATTTTCAAATTTAATGAAATTTGTGTCATTTTAAAGGTAATTCAATTCTATGTAATATGATACTATTAGTTTCCTGTTTTGAGATGATTTTTGAAGCTTGAAATTTGTATCATTCATTGAATTAGTTTTTATTCATTGTTCAAGTCATGAAAATCAATTAATCATGAGTCTAATTGAGTTTTTGTGCCTCATACTTTGTGTTGCATTATCGTTATTGCTCACTTAATTTATTTGCATAAAATATTGAAAAATGATGCATTGCATCTTTTTTGCACTTCGTTGACTTAGGTTCACTAAATAATCACTTAATTACGCATTTAATCCTTAGATTTATTTAACCAATTGCTCGTGTTCTTGTGTTTGACATGGACTTATCTAGGATAAAAATTAGTCGAGTCACTCTTCACAAAGATATTTCTGAATCTAATGATTGGTAGTTAAGTGGATGTATTACAACACACCATTATTAAAATACCCGTTTAGTGCTTAATCGGGAAGGTGAGGCGGTAATGATCCATGTATCTCCATTGCCGCTTCTTCGTCTCAAGACAACAGGACATCCAAAAGTAGGATGGTAGAGGAACCTACTGTGGAGGTACACCGCTATATGTTCACTTCTTTGTCCCCTCTATTAGATGATTCCTTCTAGAAGAAGATAACCCGTGAGAATTAAGGAACAATTTCATGCATAACCAGACGACGAAAATACCTTCATCTAGGAAGCACAGATGGTCGGATGTACTCCTCTAGTGATGAAATTTGTAAACATGAGCTCCCTCGTCAACTCCCCTACTGACCATACTTTTCTTGGTAGAGGAAGGGAAGTTGAAGAACTGCGAGACATGTTAATTGTTGATCATGGTGATGGCTACATGAATTGATCCCACTAGTCACCTTAGGCGTATTAATCTTTCTCAACTCCCTTAGCTTCTGTTCTTGAGTTGAAGCAAACGATGTCTGATCTTTGCTCTCTATTTTAGGGTAGCTACATCGCCCAAGCAAATCAAGGACCTGATGAAGGTGGATAGACTCACTAATGACCTGATGAAGGTGGAGACGGTGATGGCTGGAGGGCGTGGGATGACAGAGGAGGGGTCGGAGGGTGTGGGGCGATGGAGGAGAGACCAGAGAAAGATGGGTGGGATGCGTTTTTAGACAACTATGCCCCTCTTAACCTTACCATGGTTTGAAAAAATATGCATAATTTCAATTCATCAACAACTAAAATAAAAAAGGAACACAAGGAATAAAACAACGAGAAGTTGAAAGCACAACTATTCCAAAAAAAGAAAGAGCTATAACAACAGATATTGCATTATCTCGTAAGAACACAAGGGATAAAAACCATTTTTTAACTATAAAAATTAGGACAAAGTAGAGTGATCTCCCATCTTTTGCGCCATTATAAATCAATACCCCACGAGAATATTGAGCTCTCCTCTTCTCCCCCAAAGACACAACAGAGGACCACCATGTCCGACGACCTCGCGGACGACCTCAAGAGCCTACGTGTCGAGTCCACATCCAGCCGCTACGGCTCTTTCGCCTCCGACCTCACCGCTTCCACAGGCTCGTCAAGCTCCACCTCTACCGCCGCGTCCGCCATCATCCTTGCGCGCGGAGGCACGGCCGCCTTTAGCCTTAGCGATCTGCGCTTCCTGAGGCGTCTGGGGAGCGGGGACATCGGCAGTGTGTACCTGGCGGAGGTCCCAGAAGGAGAAGGGAGATGCGTTGTGGCGGCGAAGGTGATGGACAAGAAGGAAGTTGAGGGGAGGAGGAAGGAGGGGAGGGCGAAGGCCGAGGTTAGGATACTGGAGATGCTCGACCACCCCTTCCTCCCGAGGCTCTTCGGCTGCGCCGAGAACGAGAGGTGGTCGTGCCTCCTTACCGAGTACTGTCCCGGCGGCGACCTCCACGTCCTCCGCCAGCGCCAGCCCTCCAAGCGCTTCGACGAGGCCGCCGTCAGGTAATGGCCATTGGCATATTTACATTCCTTACCCGTTCCTTTTTTGCGGGATTAATAGCGCAAATCCAACCTCTGGTCATCCTCCTCTAGCTTTTCGATTGTCTCCGCGAGTTTCGGAATTTTGAAATTTTAACCTCAGCTTCTCATCGGAAAAACCTTATGCATTTTTTTTAATAGAATGAATGTCGTGGAATTAAGATCGTCTTACAGGAAGGTTAGGATTTTGAAACGAGTAAGAATAGTCATTTTGGGCTGGGAAGAATATTTGTATAGTTCTGGTCGCCATGGTGGAAGCGGCGTAAGGAGGAGGAAGATGCCTGCTTCTTTGATAACGTAATTAATTTATTCAAATAGTAAAGCCTCAAAGGTCACGTCAAATAATTGTGGAGAGCACGATGGTAATAAATTTTGAGGAAAGGATACATGTAAAATTTTCTTAGCCAATATTTAAATATAAGGTTTTTGAGATCCGAGGCGACGCGTCGTGGGTCTTCTTTTCAAGGGCTCTAATAAATTCCTCGTAAACCGGTTCTCCTGCTGCCTTAGTGGACACCCGCATTTCGGGAAAACGCAGCCAATTTCGACTGCCATTATCCTCGTATGCAAAAATAAAAAGTAATACAAAAAAATCTTTATAAAATTCGAGTGCCATTATCGTCGTTTGCGAACATCGCCCAAGTACTGTCTGTTCCGAAATTGAAACCTTTCCCTCAACAGAAGAAGAAGAAGACTGGCTAAATCCATGCAATAAATCAGAGAAAAAGACTGTGTGACCCACATGCGTCCTCGTTGAAACTTGATGCCACGCTGCCATTGCAATTTCTTGGAATTTCTCGGCCCCAGCTGTCTAATTAAGCCCTTAGGTGCCGTTTGGTGCACGGGTTACCCATGGGTTTGGGGAGTTTACTCTCCTAAACCTACATCCCCCTCTCTCCATGGGCCCCACTTTATTTCCTTTTTAAAAAATTAAATATATCAATTTTACATCATCAATCCTATCAAAAAATAATATATTATACCATCATATCATATAAAAATTATAAACTACTCCACTTCTACTCACTTTTCCAAACTTCAATACAATCACATCACAATAACTACTCACTTTTTCAAACTTCAATACAATCATATCACCTCAAACCCACTTCTAACCCACCTCCAGTTTAACCCTTTATCCAAACACCAAAATCCAAAAATGAGTTACCCTCTACCAGTTTAACCCGCCTTAACCCACCAACCAAACGCACCCTTAGGGATACTGTTGCCGACGTGTCATTTTACTCGATCGCTCTTGCAATGCCCTACTTGGCGACGACGATCAGAAGAAAATCGAATTGGGTCCCTTTCGTGCAAGATTCTAAAGAAGAGGTCTATTCGGATAAATAGAACCACATGGACCCATGGACGCGTCCCGTTCTCTATGGATTTAAATTCTCCCATGTGACCCTGAGGGCGACCGCTCAACACCTGATTACGCTTTCGTATCTGGTTCATGTTGGCGCTTGGAATGTTTTTAATATCATTTGGGCTCTTATGTGATTATTTGGCCATGGAATCTCAGATCATCTGACAAAGCCTCTAACTTTTCGTGAATGGCAGGTTCTACGCCTCGGAGGTGGTAGTGGCACTCGAGTACCTCCACATGCTTGGAGTCGTCTACCGTGATCTGAAGCCCGAGAACGTGCTCGTGAGATCCGACGGCCACATAATGCTGACAGACTTCGACCTGTCCCTCATCTGCACGGATTCTTCCAACCCCCCGACCGTCCTCACCTCGCCTCACCCTCCAACTCCTCACTGCTACTCGTCCTCCCGTCATCACCCTCCCTCATCTACCTCCTCATGCATCCTTCCAACCTGCATAGTCCCCGCCGTGTCCTGCTTCCAGCAAAAGCACCGCCGCCGCAAGATCCCAAAGAACACCACCACCCACGGAAGCAGCAAAAACAGGTGCATGGAGTTCGTGGCGGAGCCAGTGGACGCTCGGTCGATGTCATTCGTGGGTACGCACGAATACCTGGCGCCGGAGATCGTGTCCGGGGAGGGCCACGGCAGCGCGGTAGACTGGTGGACCCTCGGGGTGTTTGTGTTCGAGCTCCTCCACGGCTTCACGCCGTTCCGCGGGGTCGACAACGAGATGACTCTTGCCAACATTGTGGCGAGGGCTCTTGAGTTTCCCAGGGAGGTGCAGGTGGGGCAGCACGCCAGGGACCTCATCACCGGTCTTCTCGTCAAGGATTCCGCGAGGAGGTTGGGTGCAACGACGGGTGCGGCAGCCGTTAAGAAGCACCCGTTCTTCAGTGGTGTCAACTGGGCGCTGCTCAGGTGCGCAAAGCCTCCATATGTGCCGCCGCCAGGGGTGGCAGAGGACGACAGGGAGTTGTCGGAGAGGAGCACGCCGGTTTCTATCGACTACTACTGACCATGCACGCGCGTGCGTCGCCCTTGTTATTTCTGTCACGTGATGTGTGGGTTTAAATGATATGAAATTTATCCCACACTCTGCCTCCTCCTGAGGGGTTTTAAGCAGAGAAAAAATGGGGTGGGGGGAAGAAATGTCCTGTGCGCCGGTGAGGGCTATTGCTGCTGTTGTAGGAGTCTATTTTTCTTCCATTTTGGGTTTGTTTATGATTTTTTATGCCATTTAAGGAAACTGGGACTCGTGTATAGTCGATCAGGTTTTTAGGGGCAACTGGACCTTTGCCGATTGTGATCATCCTCGCTATCTTGAACAAAAAAAATGATCGATTTGAATATCCGATGTTCTGTCTTTGGATAAAGATATGTTTACATGTCATATACCCCCATGAAAAAGGGAGATAAAAATAGCCTTCTCTAAACGAGGGCCCTTGATTTCGTATAATATGACCTTAATCATGAGCGACGTGGATGAAGCTGGAAGAAGCACATCCAAGGTGTGCCAGCAACAGAGCTCGAATTTCCGAAAGAGAATCTGATATTCGATCCGGCCCGTGACTTGTAATTATGATTTTTAGAATACTCTAAGCCTCCATTCAAAGAAATTGTTGAGGGTCTCCTTTTTATTGATGTTAAACCTCTATTCAAAGAAATTGTTGAGTATCCTTTTTATTGATACTAAGCCTCCATTTAAAGAAATTGTTGAGGGTCTCCTTTTTATTGATGTTAAACCTCTATTCAAAGAAATTGTTGAGAGTATCCTTTTTATTGATACTAAGCCTCCATTCAAAGAAATTGTTGAGGGTCTCCTTTTTATTGATATTAAGCCTCCATTCAAAGAAATTGTTGAGGATCACATTTGGTTCTCTTTCTCGAACTACAGCTGCACAGTACTTTCTTTATGGGTTGCTTTGCTTTTTTATCTGCAGATTCCTTCTGCCTTTTCCTTAGGAAGTATCTAGGCATGTATTAAATCGATTGATGCTTGGTTATGATCCATCCCGTCAGCATTCATCTTCTCTCGTGAGTGCAGTTTGGTCTTGATTACTTGTTACCTGGCATATCTGCTATTTACATATTTGCACGTCATCTTCACCTAACATATCTACTATTTACATCGTTGCATGTCATCTTTATTAGGAGAAAAATGTTCTTCAACATCATTAATAATATGACGAAACTCTTGATATATGACTCAAACATTGACCTAGACGTGACGTTCAGCATCATTACTTCATCGAAAACTACAAAGGTTGGAGTTTTTTTTAAAGGTAAATAATTGTATTGCATATAAGAACAGAATTACAATAAGTGTGAAGTAAAAGTCCCACTCACAAAAATCAAAAGATGAGAGAGGGAGTTAAACAATGAGCATCTAGTAACTATGAACAGAAGTGGCTCCTCAGGAGCAAACCACCACCCCAAAGAAGCGGGAATACTTTAGCTCAGTAAAAAATGATCTTGAGATCACACAAAATGCGGTTCGCGGTCGTTTTAGCAATCGTGTCAGAGTTGCTTGTCCAGCGAAGGTTGCGCTCTCGTTGTATCCACCACACAGTTACCGCAAGTGTTGTCCTAATTCGAATGCCCAGTTTAGCATCCATCATTTGAATCAACTTAACCCAATCAAGGGCTTCCCCGATAGAGATGCCATGGCGGAAGGAAGGCAATCGTAGGGCAGTAGAGATACCTTCCCAAACTTCCCAAGAATAGGGGCATTCCCAAAACAGATGGTCTGTAGATTCTAGAGCACGATCACAGAACAGACAATTTGCTTCCACTGTTATGCCCAACTTATGGAGCCTTGCACGAGTGGGAGCTTATTTCTCATCACTCTAAACATACAACATTTGTGCTTGGGGGCCAGCTTAGAGCACCAAATTTCCTTCTAAAAACCAAAGATGAGACCTCTACTTTGAACAAGGTCAAAGCATGAGCGAAAGGAGAAACCAGTTGGAGAGTAGACCAGATGAAGGGGGCGTGCAGCTGCCCCAAGGTCGGCCTAATGACATCTCTATTCCTCAATAAGGTCTTCCAAAGAGCGGAAGCATTTGCCGAAATCACAAAGGTTGGAGTTGATAATGACATCTCTATTCCTCAATAATGACATCTCTATTCCTCAATAAGGTCTTACAACGGTTGGAGTTGATAATTTGTAGTATGTTCCCTGAAAATGGATGCATTCTTGACATCTTTTGAAGCGATATTTTGGGCCATAGAAGTGAAGGGATTCCGCATCTATACACTCCTACCCAATGGAGGTGGTAAGTCTTGTTGGCTTCGCATGATTACTGCTGCTTGTCCATTATCTTTCTCTACCGTTGTTGTCTTAGTCTCTCGATTTATCCATCATTCTCGTCGTGACATCTTGAGCTAATTACTAGCATTGAATATAAATGGAAATAAGAATTCTATATTGATTATGTATATTTATATGTATTTTTCTAACAATAAAATATAATAGTTTTTTTTTCAAATTTTATGGAGAAGGGGCTTTCATATTGAGATTTTGCACTCAGTTCATAAAACCTCAAATATATAGCCAAAATATTTAATTACATATTTTATCAATTGTACCCCTTTACGATATTGCAATATCAATTACACTCCTCCCTTTTTGGAATATCGATTGTGCCCCTTACTTCTTGATCTGTTATCACTTGTACCCTTTAGTTAGTTTGGCCATCAAGAATAGAACTAAACCATTGTGTGATTTAGAGGGGTGATATATTGATTTCCAATGTGTTAAAAAATTGCTTTTAGTGTGTCATCCAGAGACAAAAATCGAGATATTCAGATAAAAATTATTCAACTACAAGCCAAGAGACATCAAATAAAACATAAGACAATAGAGGATCGAACCATATGGACTCAGACATTTTACGTGATTTTATATTCTATTTATAAAGTATTTTTGACTTTCTTGACTCAACTCAACTAAAATCTTATTTTTATTTTTGGCATCTTAAAATGTGTTGAAACATATGCCACTAGATTCTAAACATCTTAAGGATTGCACATGAATTTAAGGGAATTTTTCAGATTTTTATGTTGTTCTTGGAAGTGTGAGGGTCAATTGTGTAATATTAGAAACATAAGGACTTGAATATAAAATTTAAACTAAGGGAATAATTACAATTATTGAAAGTTGTCCAGATAAAAAATGAAAATTAGCTAACTAAAAGCTTCATAATGGGTAATTGCATAGACAATTGGTAGCGTTTAGAGAATTACAGAAAAGTCCTTGAAAGAAAGACTGAAATGTAAATATGAAAAGATGAAATAAAAAGAATACAATGTTTGTAGTCAATAAAAGAAGAATTGGATAAATTACAAAAAAGTGGATTGGAGTTTTAACTAATTGCAACGAGGTCCAAAATAAGAAAAATAAAACCATAAAAAATTGAAATTGCAAAGGGGTCCCTGGACCCCTTTCTTCTTCCTGGACAACGATGACGCCGTGCTTGGAGGTCGGCGAGGAGAAGGTAACAAAGTGTCGACAGTGTTGTGGCAGCGCAGAGGAGTGGAGATGGTGGCTAACGGCAGTGGAGCTAGAAGCTCTAGTGATGGTGCACGGAGGAGGAGAGAGGGACAAAACCCCCAAGTTAGGTTCTTCTTCTCATTAGTCGTTGCCCTCCCCTATTTTTAGTCGTGGTCAAGGGGGGAGAGGGGTGGAAGTTGACGGAAGGGGTGAAGGTTATGGGAAGAACCTTAAGCGCATCACGGAAGCGTGAATATCACATCAAATGTTATCAGAAGCGATTAGTCATACTAGTCGCTCGGTGCAATGGAATTTAAAAAAACATAGTGATGAAAATTACATGATCCAAGAAGTCTTCTCAGATCGTTTCATCTATATCTTAAAAAAGATATGAGAAAACCTCTTGAAGCATGGTTACGATTGTTGTCTCTAAGAGAAGAGACCTCCTATCTCAAGTCCAACCCAATGGAGGAGACACTTGTGAGCATGTTGATAAGATGCAGGCTTCTCGCAATCCAAGATGAAGGTCCAAGTTTTGGAACTCCTTATTTCATAACATGAAATCTAACGTCTTCTTCACGAGAAAGAAGTACCACAGAGTATGGAGATCCGTAAGTAGTCAATTCAACAGCACGACGACGTCGCGATGACTACGATTCTCTGTAGCACAAGGGGTGGATGACCACACTTGATAGAAGAGAGAGGGAGCGTATGATGAGAATGAGAGAGAGAGACTTACATAAATTGTAAAAGAAGAGCCAGGGTTGTCTATTCTTTATAGTACTTTGGGAGTCCCTGAATCACAATCTTTGTGAAACACAAAATCAGTGGTTGAGATTGATTTGTGTTTCTATTCAATGGTTATGATTTTATTATACAGAAATACAATAATAATCATTTTAAATCATTTAATATATAGAGATATTATAAATATAATTTAACTTGACTAAATCAACATCCAACAAAGGATAAGGAAGGTGGCTAGCCACCTTCCATATATGGAGGGGACGACTAATGAATACTCATTCATCACTCTTTATTCTTTTATTTTAGCTACAAAACCCATGCAAAACACATGTATATTTCTGTAAATACCAATAATTATCAAAGAGCATGCATTGTGTAAAAATGAATAATTAGCATGTTTTTGTGCATAAATAAAAGAATAAAGAAATAAAAGAAAAAGAGAGAGATATTTAGAATAAATATTGAACGACCTAATTCCAAGGGAGGGCTTAGCATGGGCCTGACCGCATAAAAACCCATGTAGAGAGAGATAAGGAAGCTCATGTGTACATATACACCTGTATATAAATAAAAATATTTTCCTCTAAATAAAAATAAAAATGGGTGTGTATATATTTATATATATTGGTAAATACTAAATTAAAGTAAAATGAGAAAATTAAAAAGAAATTAAAAATCCCTTCATCCTTGTATATAGACCATGTGTATATAAACCACATATGTATTTATTTCACCTTGTAAATAAATCAATAAAACTCCACAAAAATTTGTACATAGTCCTTATTTCATAATGTATATAAATAAAATAAAAATCACAAAAATAAAATAAAAATAAAAAGGAATAAAAATAAAAATCAAAAGCCACATTATGTATATACCATATATGTATATAAATAAAATTATTTATTTAACCCTTGTAAATAATTAATAAAAATAAAATAAAATATCATATTATTCCAAATTTTATCCTATAAATAAATAAAATATAAAATTGGAATAAGTTATATAAAAATAATTAATTAAAAATCAAAAATAAAAAATACATATGTATATACATGTATATAATAATAATATTTTGTAAATACCTTAATTATATTTCAAAAAAATAAATAAAAATCACAAAATAAAAGAAACATTTTTCATGTTTTGGGTTTTGCAAAATTCGGCCATTTACTATTTATTATTCAATTTCCTATTATTTAATACGTGGCCGCACCCGATTGGTCCACGGGGGATGTTGACCCCCGGTCAACTCCCCCCCTTGGACCACCAGCCCGCGGATCTTGTCGCCCGACCCGATTTCTCCTATTTCTACCCACTTGATCCGCCCGCCATTTGCGCAAACCTCGGGTCCTATTTGTGCCTGATACTTCCCTGATCCATGCCCGGAGGATTGCATCGGGGTCCGAGCTCCGAATCTCTCGGCCGACCCTCACATTCTCGGACCCCTAGCACTATAAAGCTCCTGCTCCGCCGCGCATTTCACTCGATCTTTGGCTCTGCCTTTCCATCCCAGGACCTCCACTACCTTTGCCTGAGTGACAGCGAGCTGAGGGTGGTGTTGCAGTGAGGAGGGAGTGTCCAGCCACTGATCCGACAGCTCTTCGCCGCCGTGCGCCGCCCAGTAGTAGCGCTCGAGACTCGGGCATCGACGACCCTCGAGGCAAGGACCAGGAGCTTTAAAAGCTCTTCCACAATTGACCTCGATCATCCAGTAAGCCTAGTTCTTTCTATCTTTCTCGAATTTTCATTTACACCCAATTTCGTCTCTCGCCGTCGACCATTGATTCCGATCATCCCGTCCACCTATTTCACCGATCGACCCGACCATCACCTTCTCCCTTCTCCCCTGCACATTCTTCACCTACCCATTCAACCCAGTTTGCCCCGGAACTGGGAGTCGAACTCCTTCGCCATCGCATCACCGGAGTTCCTTCGCCCCGACGCGCCGACCACCCACCTTGCCTCTAACCGGGTCGAGGCACTTTGCCCTCAACTCAGGAGCTTGTTGTGCCACTTTTCAGGTCAGAAGGGCCTCATCTGGAGGTCTTCACGTTCAGCACAGGAGCTCCAGCTCCGCCTTCATCGTCGGAGCGTCTCCAACGTTCCCGGCCTCATCGGAGAGTAGCATCAGTTGCGGACCATCGAGGCGATTCTTCTCCACATATCAGTAGCCGCAGGAGAGGTCCACCGCGCGAGTATCGGGCCGGCGAAGTTCGCCGGCCACCTGTTCTTGGTGGACCCTCTAGAGTCGTCCATTCAGCCCTCCTACTCCAGATGCGATCTCAGCCATTGATTTGAGGAGCCACGCCACCGTCCGATCAATTGGAGGTGCGATCAGGACCACACGATCAGACAAAGAGACAACCTTGATTCCAGACCGTTCGATCTACACGTGTCATCTTCTCCGTCGTCAGATCCGAGCGAGGTTTACTCGAGGAGGCGCCTGCTACCCGCAGCCGTTAGATTCACATGTGGCGCCATCCCAGTCCTTGGATAAATAATAGGCGTAAACATCACTTAGGCCCCCTTCTGTTTTGTTTTAGCATTTGGTCCTGTAAATATTTTCCGTAGTTATTTTTATTTTGGACATTTTGCACTTAGGACCTCGTGCTTATTCTATTTGCATTTGTACCCCTGTCTACGTGGAACACGTGCATCGTCACATGCTTTTTGTGGTGTATTTGCAATATTTGGACTGATGTTTTAAGGTGTTATGGAATGAAATATAGTTTTCATTATTTGCATCCATACCCTGTGGCGTGGTTTTATTGAACATATGCTGAATTAATTGGAGAATTTGCAATATCTTCCTTGGACTTTTAGCACCTGTTGCTATTAAGTCCTGGGAAGTATTTTTTATGGCATATAGGTCCCTCTGTTCCCAGACCACGTGCCTTGCGCGTGCGATTTTGGACTTTTTGCACGAGGACCCCCTATCTTTTTGATTTTATTACTTTTGGCCCTTGGATTATACTTTCATTGCAACTAGGTCCCTGTGCACTGTTTGTGTGTTTTTAGTTTTATTAAAATAGCAAAACTTATCCAAATTACGTGAAAATTAGAAACTTGGCTCCTGCCATTGTGTAAAATTTTCACCAATTTTTGGGAATATTTTTTGACATTTTTATTATTTTTAAAAATTCAAAAACCCTTGTTTTTCTACCTGTTCAGATTGGAAATTCGTTAAAATAATATAAAAACCTCTTTAAAAATTACAAAAAAATTAGATTTTGTGTGTTTTAGTGTGTTTGATTTTCTGACCAATTTTGGTTATTTTTAGATTTACGAAAAGCTTAAAAATTGAAAAACCTTGAAAACCCCATAAAAATTCGAAAAATTCATAGAAAATTCAAAAATTAATAAACCTTTTTCCTGATTTTTCCTCTTTGCTTATATTTTCCAGGAAAAATACCTACAGCTTTAATAGGGCCATTTTATATTTTATTTTGGTCTTTGAAACCTGGCTGAATAGTGTTCATTGATTTCAGCCTTCTTTTATTTTTAGAAAATTCCCTAAAATCATAAAATTATCAAAAATTCACCAAAAATAGAAAATATATAAAACATAAAAATATTTTTGTTGGAATTTTTGGATTAGTTTTGGGTGTTTCAGGTCAATCCCATAGTTAGGACTGCTATTTGTTTTGCTTCGTGTTTCTATCTATATTTGGTGGTCCGATTTTTGTTTCTTATTGAGCTCTGAGTCCCGAGTGACTGAGGTCACAATGACCGTAGTGACACCTTTACCTTAGTCGTTCGGGCGGCTCATCAGAATGGCGCCGTTGCCGGGGAGCACGACTTAGTAGTCATATTTTTCTGCGGCTTTCTTTTTCGCGGTTTTCTGTATAGATTTTTGTATATATTTTTCTGACTTGTTTATACAAATAACCTGGTTTGATCACTTTGCCTGTTTGCTTGTGAGGGTCCGAGGATGAGGCGGCGACTTTCGAGGAGCCGACGCAACCACAGCAATCGGAGGCGGTTCCCTTCTGCACGGAGCCGCAGGAGAGCGCGAGGAAGACAGTAGAGTGCGGGAGCCGCGGAATAGCCGCGAAGTAGCGTAGAATAGCTTAGATTTTTTTCTGCATTATTTGAACTGTTATTGTAATAAAACAGGGACAGGACACTTAGTAGACTTTTTGAGACTCTCGGGGTCTGTTTCACCGAGCACCGGTGTGCTCGGGGGACCCCTCGGTTTTTCGCAGCTTTTTATCGCGGCTTTTACTGTTTATTACCTGCCTTTCTGATTATCGCGGTTTTCAACCCCTAGCCTTAGGATTTTTGCTTAATTGTGACGTAAATAAGTAGGTCCACACACCTTAATAATTTTTCCTGTACCTATAGATCGATTAATTGGACCAATAAAAATCTAATAAAATAGTTGATCCACGACCTTCGAGCCTACGCGCCGCGAGCCCACCCTGTCAAGCGCTTCTCCTGAACTCGATTTGCCGAGAAGAGGAGGGGTGGGTCTAGACTGGACTCTTGGATTGGAGGCTGGTGGTCGACTAGCCGTTCTTTCGAGTAGAACTGCTTGCTTAAGGCTCGGATTTCCGCCTGCATCATTTAGGTAGTTTTATTTCAGTCTTTAAATTCTGCACGGATCATTTTGCATGTAGACTGCTGGAGTCAGGTGCGCATTTCTTACTCTGCATGCATCATTGATTTTTCACGCATCGGCTTTTTCGTCTTCTCCAACTGTTTTGGATTAAAATAACCAGGAGAACCGAAAAATTCGTTAGATGATTTGTTTGATTATTGAAAAATACCTAAAAAATTGAATCATAAAATTTAGGACTGCTAACTCTATTTGACCCTAAAAGACATTCATCCTAAAGATCTGTCTTGGGGAGAGCAACCCCCTCCTTGTCTGGTTTGCTTGCGCGAGAGAGTGATCCGCACACTAGGATAGAGCCATATTCGAGCCCCGATCAGACTACCGACCTTTTATACGAGACAGTCTGGTTGGCAGATTGGATTCCTAACAGGTCACGTTAATCGCTCTGCTATCCTGACTTGATCACCTAATAAAATTGACAAGATAATTGACCGAACCTTTACGGTCTTCTGCTCGCGTTTGCGTAGGTGAATCAGGGGTTTGCTTGTGATCATTGTTGTTACCAGATCTCATCCGCCTGACTCGCCAGATCACGATGATGGGCAGGAGGTCTCTTAGGCAGCATCTGGTTCCACCGCTTTTCAGCACCTCCAGCCCACTCATCTAGGTCAGTTCGTGGGAGCTCAGACCCGCTCTCCGAACCCGAGTTCGACTCCGCCCCTGTTCCCCCTCGTCCATCCTTCTCCCAGTTCTGAGATACCATGCTAGATGAGAGACTACCATCAGATGATTTATCGGCACCTGAGTTTGGGTCTTTTGCCTTTGTAGAGACCATGACCGACAGCAGTGATAACCGCACCGGAGGTCCCCGAGGAGAGCAGACTTTTGTCCTGGACCAGTGTGCGATCAACTCCACCCTGATCGCCTCCCTAGACTCAGTTCAGCAGCAGTTGAGGGATAGGGGAGCATTCATGATTGAGATGAGGCGTGAGATGGAGCAGATGAGAGCTGACCGCGAGCAACGCGACCCTGGTGACGGACCGAGTATACCCGATGGTGCGGCAGCAGCCGCAACAGCCGCAGCCACAGCAGCAGCAAGACCTCCGAGAACGATGCGGGAGTTACACAACCTCGGATCGACTTTGACGCACCGTTGGGTGGTACTTCCAGCGATCGTGGGGACTTCAAGTTCCCCCCAAACACCTTGCAGCTTCTACCCCGGTTCCATGGGCTGGCTACTGAGGAGCCCCATCTCCACCTTCAAAAGTTTGAGATGATATGCAACACTGTCCACGACCGTCAGGTGGACCAGGATACCATCCAGATGATTGCCTTTCCCTTCTCCCTGGCAGACAGAGCAGCCAACTGGCTGAAGCACTTAGGGAGGTTTGTGTACACCTGGGAGCAGTTCCGCACCGAGTACTTGAACAAGTACTATCTACTCGGGCGGACGAACGCAGCGAGGGTCCTGATCAGCAACTTCTCCCTACTCCCCAACGAGCAGTTTCACGAGGCATGGGAGAGGTTCCGAGAGTTGACAGACAGATGCCCGCACCACGACATCTCGAAGCCAAACCTTGTTCAGAGCTTCTTTTGCGGGTTGACACCAGAGCTGCAGGGCCTGGTGAATGCTTCTTGTGGCAGGTCCTATTTCGCCAAGGATCACGATCAGGTATGGGCCATCTACGAGGAGATGGCAGAGAACTATATGATGATGTCCCAGACCCAACTCTACACACAGGGATGACCTCAGCCACAGACCGTGTCGTACCAGAGGATCGCACGGGTTGACGCCGGTCCATCCACTTCGTCAGCAGCAGTAGCACAGGCCGAGTCCACAACCGCTGACATGGGCATCATCAGCGAGAAGCTGGACCGGATGGAGATTATCGAGAAGAAGCAGTGCCAGGATATCACGCAGATGGAGCAGATGGCACAGACTCTGAGTAACCTGAAGACACAGCTCATGTATCTCCAGGAGGCACAGACGGCTTCCCAGCCCTGTCTTCAGGCACGAGGCGATCCGAGTAGCTTCGGCAGCTCATCCCAACGCTCCAGCCACCAGCAGCCTAGACAGGTTCACCTTGTACAGGCGGAGCTGTACCAGTAGACGTAGCCCTCTTACTAGTCACCACCATCTCCCGACACACAGATGGTGGTCTACCAGCCGGATCAGCCTCTAGCAGTACTCTCGCCCTTCTCTTACGAGCCTGAGCCGTTGATGGATGTCAACGGGATTTGGTACGACCGACCCCAGCCCGGTATCCGACGAGACCATCCCGGATTCCGTTGGTCGGCCGGAGGTTCCAGCTCCCAGCAGCAGCCGTCAGGACAGGGTGGCCAGTACAGCCATCAGAGAGATCACCAGCAGCAGCAGCCCCCAGTGTACCACCACCAGCAACAGTCACAGCAGTATGGTCCTCGCCCCCATCAGCAGGGACAGTCTTGGAGGCGAGAGCAGCCTCAGCAGCAGTATCATCCCCAGTCATACCCCTCTCACCAGCAGTACCACCAGCAGCAGCAGCAGCCTCATTACCAGAGAGGCTACCCGTCAGGTCTCATGGGCCATCCTATGAGAACCCCGCCTTAGACGACATAGCCCGCCTCCTTACTGACCAGCAGGCTATCTTCAGACGGGAGATGGATGAGTTCCGCCAGGAGGTGCGGGAGATAGTGAGAGGAAGGCCGTCATACCTGCCCAGATCGAGCCCAACCCGAACAACCTGAAGAGGAAATCTGAGCAGGTAGATTTTACAGAGTATGCCACTCCTAGTGATACATTTGGTGATTTGTCTACATATCTGTTTGATACTGATTTTGTCACACTTAAGAGCGGTAGGACGCCAGCAGGCGGCGCCTCGTCTGAACGACGTTCCCATGCCACTTCAGGAGCGCCAGGCGAGGAGGATCGTGGTATTGATGCCGCGAGAGATGATGACAGTGGTACTGACGCCACCATGGATGCTGATCCCACCGGCGGTACTGAGGCCGTCGTTTCACCAGATGGAGGAGGTGGTACTGAGGCCACCGATGTTGCCGAGCCAGAGCGTGGATGCCGCACGTCTACCAGCCGAGGGTAGTGCTGATGCCACCATTTTCACTTCTGAGAGTCCTGTAGTTTTTCCATCCGTATATGTATCTCAGGACATTTCTGGCAATAAAGGAAAGGGCTTATTTTATTCTGATCCACCTGTGGTGCATGATGATGTATGTGTGGATTCTGCCGTACTTGAGCAGCCGAGACCCTCTCCTAGTCCTTCATCTGAGAAGGACCCTTTGATCCCCTTTCCTAGAGCTCTTCACATGGGAAAGGGGAAGAAAATCGAAAATCCAAAAAGAGCAGCAGGAAGAGTTCAACCAGCAGATGATCGACCGCTTTCACATTCAGCTGACTCTTCAGGAGGCTTTGCAGCACATCCCTTTACTCCAGCGTTCACTTAGAGACAGGACTACAATTAGGAGGAAGAGGAGGAACCACTAGTCAGAGATCCATGTGCTGACCAGAGCCACGTGTTTCGTGATTCAGAACTGTCTGCCGGCCAAGAGGATAGATTCAGGAGCCCCATATATCAGATGCCATATCAGAGAGCAGAGGTTCGACTGCATTCTATTAGACAACGGTTCTTCGATCAACTTACTTCTGGCAGCCCTTCTCGACCGCTTCAATTTGGGCACTCTACGACAGAGCAGGACAGTCCTTCAGTTTGCTAATCGATCTGTCAAGAGGCCGAAGGGGTTGCTGAAGGACGTTGTCGTCACGATTCAGGGCCTGCAGTTCCCCGTGGACTTCATTGTGTTGGACAAGGAGATCACTGAGTCTGTGACTGATACCCCCATCATTCTAGGTCGCCCGTTCTTGGCCACAGCCAAGGCAGTGATCGACGATGATAGCGGGAAGGTATACTTTCCACGTCGAGGGCGAGAATGTACAAATAGAGACGGTCGAGGACATCAGAGTCAGAGATACAACATGCTCAGAGACTACTTCTGATACAGAGCAGATGACATATGCAGGGCCAGACATCCCACCAGGACTGTGACTTTGTGATTACAGATGATGAGGCAGTATGGGCAGATCCAGCAGCACAGGCCATCCTCTCACTTTCAGAGACCGCTGATGCAGAAACGCCAACAGAGGAGAGCTTGGAGAGCGCATTCCTGGTCCAGGATACTTTTTAGGCAGCAGAGCCGGTTCGAGACCGCGAGACAGATTTGTTTTGTAATGACGGTGGTACTGAGGCCACCATGGATGATACAGATCCCTAGGAGTCAGATTTTGATTGGGCAGAGTTTGAAGATTTCATACCAGATCTGACTTCCACTGAGCCTACAGTCAGGGAGGAGGTAGATGCCGAGCAGAGTAGAGACAGTCCAGCAGGGCAGCCTTCTCCAGATTCAGAGTGTGATCGAGAGTTTCAGTTCTCCATGCAGATTTGGCAGCGTTCACTTAGGGTTTTCAGAAGCCAAATTTGCCAGCACCAGTTTTTCCAGAGCTGAAGCCACTACCAGCGTCGTTGAAGTATAGGTTCCTTGCGGGTGAGCATGAGATGTACCCAGTAATTATCTCCACTGATTTGACTGGAGAGCAAGATCACGTCTGATGGGAGTTCTTGAAAAGACCTCAAGGCGATAGGATGGAGTGTAGCAGATCTCCAGGGGATTAGTCCGGCTCTGTGCTCTCACCACATCTATCTCAAGATGAGGCAAAGCCGTCACGTGAGTTCCAGCGGCAGCTGAACCCGAATCTTAGAGAGGTTGTCATGAAGGAGATCTCGAAGTGGTGGAGCGCCGATTTTATCTACCCCATCTCCGACTCCAAGTGGATTAGTCTGTTACATGTGGTGCCCAAGAAGACGGGCATCACTACAGTGGTTACGGAGTCCGGAGAGGAGATTGCTACCCGGGTACCCACTTCTTGGCGGGTTGCGTGGATTACAGACGACTCAACCAGGCCACCAAGAAGGATCATTCCCCCTGCCCTTTATAGATCAGATCATTGAGAGACTGGCAGGGAAGAGCCTCTACTGCTTTTTGGATGGGTACTCCGGCTACAATCATGTGGCCATTGCGCCAGAGGACCAAGACAAGACCACCTTCACCTGTCCCTTCGGCACATACGCCTTCAGACGCATGCCATTTGGGCTATGCAATGCCTCTGTGACTTTTCAGAGATTCATGTTGTCTATCTTTTCGGACATGGTGGGGGAGTGCTTGGAGGTCTTCATGGATGATTTCTCGGTCTATGGCGACGGATTCGACTCCTGTCTTGACTGCCTAGACCGAGTCCTTCAGCGATGCATTGAGGTTCGCCTGGTATTATCTTGGGAGAAGAGTCACTTCATGGTGACTCAAGGGACGGTGCTTGGCCACATCATCTCCAACAGGAGCATGGAGGTTGATCCGACCAAGGTGGATGTCATCAACAAACTCAATCCACCGTCCAACTTGCGACAATTATGGTCTTTTCTGGGGCACGTTGGTTTCTACCGGTGATTCATTCGTGATTTCAGTAGGGTTGCCCGACCGTTGACTGATCTGCTGACGAAAGACACTGAGTTCCTTGTCGATGACAAGTGTCTTTCGTCGTTTGAGACTCTCAAGAGAAGTGTGATAGAGGCTCCTGTCTTTCAGCCACCTGATTGGTCTCTCCCATTCGATATCATGATGGACGCCTTTGATTTTGCCGTGGGTGCTGTGCTAGGACAGAGGAGGGATGGAGTCTGATTTTCTATTCACTACGCTAGCCGTACATTGGATGCCGTGCAGCGGAACTACACAGTCAGTGAGAAGGAGATGCTAGACGTAGTCTTCGCCCTAGATAAGTTCAGACCGTACATTATCGGATCTAGAGTGACCATCTTTACTGATCATACCACCATCAGGTACCTCATGGCAAAGAAGGATGCCAAAGCTAGATTAAACCAGATGAATCCTTCTACTCCAGGAGTTTGACATAGAGATTAAGGATAAGCCTACCTGGAGTCAAGAATGTGGTGGCAGATCATCTCTCCCGATTGGAGTATCTTGAGGATTCTGAGCAGATTGACCCTATTTGTGAGACCTTCCCAGATGAGACGATCCTTGCTATCGCCTTGCTCCCATGGTATGCCGATATTGTGAACTATCTTGTCACCAAGAAAGTTCCACAAGATTAGCTTAGGCAGAAACTTGAGACCTTCCTCGCGAAGATCAAGTTTTACCATTGGGAGGATCCCATCCTTTACCATGAGGGAGGGGATAGTATCTGGCGTAGGTGCATTCCTCAGGAGGAGCACCACAGCGTCCTTACTTACTACCACAAGCTGGAGGCAGGAGGACATCACTCAAGGAGGAGAACGATACAGAAAGTGCTCCAATCCGGTCTATGGTGTCCTACTCTCTTCAAGGACTATGATGAGTTCGTGAAGAGATGTACTGACTGTCAGAGGATGGGCACTTGTGGACAACGTGATATGATGCCGATGCATCCCATACACTTCTGTGAGGTTTTTGACGCATGGGGCATCGATTTCATGGGTCCATTCCCTGAGAGTCAGGGATTTGAGTACATTCTGTTGGCCGTGGATTATGTGAGTCGTTGGGTTGAGGCCACCCCCGTCCGAACAGTAGATACTAGGACTGTTTGCAGATTTTTGAGGAGGAATATCATTTCACGGTTCGAGGTGCCTAGAGTGTTGATATCAGACGGGGGGTCTCATTTCGTCAACGACAAGGTAAAGGCCCTTGCTAGCGAGTTCAGCATAGACCATCGAGTTGCCACTCCTTACCACCCTCAGAAGAATGGTCTTGCTGAAGTGTCGAATAGGGAAATCAAGACTATATTGCAGAAAGTCGTCCGCCCAGACCGAAAGGATTGGTCACAGCTTCTGGACTCGGTCTTGTGGGCATATCGGACGTCTTTCAAGACTCCTTTGGGTACATCTCCCTTTCGCCTCGTTTATGGCAAGCTGTGCCATTTACCTGTTGAGCTGAGACATAGGTCACTTTGGGCAGTCACTGATATACTTTTGGATCCAGATAGTGTGGGAGACCCGAGGAGGGCAGAGTTAGCAGCCCTGGAGGAGCTTCGTGATACCGCCTTTTCAAACATCCTACATTATAAGGAGAGAGTGAAGGAGTGGCATGATTCTTATATCAGTCACAAGCAGTTTGAACCAGGATAGAGAGTATGGTTGTTTGATGCTAGGCTTAGATTATTCCCAGGGAAGCTACAGAGCAAATGGAAGGGACCATATTTGGTGAGAAAGGTACACGACAATGGGAGTATTGACATATCTGAGTTCTCTTCTGAGAGTACCTTTCGAGTGAACGGCCAGCGGCTCAAGCCATATCTAGATCATGAGCCGCGGGTCGTTGATGTTGCCCCTATTCACTTTGCGTGAGATGTGGTCTCTTGACTCACATCTATTGCATCTCACGCCTGATTATGACTGTTCTTCCGACATGTATAGATCCAGTTGTGCATATCACTCTATTCTTTAGTCCCACATCCCTTTTCTCATCTTATGATTATGTTATACTTGGGGTGTACTTTACCCTAAGTATAGGGGGGATGTTGGACTCTCGGGTATTCTTTTGATTCTTTCTACCCCTGTTTTGCTGCGTATACTTAGGGATATTTCACCCTAAGTATAGGGGGGTGGAACCTGTACATCCTTCACTCGGATTTCCCTTCATATACAACTTGCTATACTTAGGATTACTTGATCCTAAGTATAGGGGGAAAACACCGAGTTCTCCTCATTCTATTCTTTGATTCATCTTTGTATATAGCCATTCCTTTTCACTTCCCTATACTAAGCACGAGTTATGTCTTCTTCATCGCTCTTGATCACTCTGAGGACATCGTTCGAGCTAAGTATAGGGGGTGTGTATATATTTCATATATACTTTAGCCAGAACTTGTACTTTGTGTGAGTATGTTAGTAAATAAAAGTGGCTAAAAACCCAAAAACCAAAAATCCATAAAAATTTAAAAAATTTTCTTCCTTGTAAATAAACATTCTTTTATTGCATATACATAGCTATTGTACAAAATTATTTTTGTAAAAAGATTTGTAAAAGCTTTTTGTGTGAATAGATTGTAAATACGTGCACATAAAATTATGTATATAGTACAAAATTTTTCCAAAATGTTTTGAAAAAAAAAGTTTGCAAAAACCTTGTGTAAATTTGTGTACATATTTTGCAAAACTTGCATTCATGCATACATCCATGGTTTCAAAACATTTTTGAAAAAATTTGCACATGTGTAAATATCTGTAAATAACATCTTTGTAAATATTTGTATAGTTTTTCCTGGATTGTAGTTGACATTTAAACTAGCCTGGAATTAAATTGACAAATGGAGCTTGATTAAGATCTTAATCCACCTAAGAATAAGAGGAACCTTATAGGGCTTAGGGTTAAGGCTTTTCAGGTCCATGAGACTTAATTCTTTGAGTCCACTAGGCTATGAGCATATGTCATCTTGATGAGCCTAAGTAGAGCACTTAACAACACACACATGACTCTCAGAGACAATGGCTTTACTTGCACCAGCAGTTTACACTTAGCTCTCCACGGATGAGGTGGTGAGGAGGCAGTTTCCTTTGGCTTGGGGTAGCATATGAGGGTAGTACTTCTAGGCGGAACCTCTCTTCTTCTTTTAGTGAAGGAAGTGCACCTCAACTTGCTCTGGTGGTTATGAAGTCTAAAGACAGAAGCCATGGGTTCCAATAAAGCTTCAAAAGAGGGATAGTCTACTGGCTCAAGAGGAAAAACTCCTTGTATATATGCTGCACCATGTAGATATGTTGTACATATGCACATGAAAAAAATGTGTGCAAAAATAAAAGAACTCCAAAAAAGTGGTGGGTCGGATTGAAAATTTAATAACCCCACCGGAGTGTATATAGTGCAAATAAAGCAAAAGCTTATGGTATACATGTTCCATCTCATGAAGCTTGCAGCGGGAGACTCAGCTACACTGGTTAGAGCTCCTAAGGATACATGGCTACACTGGCCATGGTCCATTCTTCTTCTTCCCCCTCTTCTTGAGCCGGTTGCACTTGAACTTAGAAGGGAATACCCCGATTCTCGAGGAAAGAGTTGCTAGACCGAGGCATTAGAGTTACCAGGTTGGGGGAGGTTGTTTCTTTGTTACTTCTGAGGTGGGGAGCTACATATCACTTACACCGTACAAGGAAAGATTCATGGTCATTAGAGTTTGTGTATGTAGACTTGTTCTGATATGGTTTATTGAGGAGTCTTGTCCATAGATTGGTGGAATTTGGAGGCTGTTAGGTTTTAAGCTTAAGTTCAAATAAGGTTCCGGCACATTAATAATCCAAAGATCTGATCGAGCTCCATATTTCAATTTAATGAAGGCCGGTTTAATAATCAGCATTGATCCATGCATTTTTTTCCTCTTTTTCTTTTTCATTCTTCTTCTTTTTCAAATAAGTGTTTGCTAAGGGACTAGCAAAGTTAAGTATAAGGGGGTGATGAATACCCATTCATCACTCTTTATTCTTTTATTTTAGCTACAAAACCCATGCAAAACACATGTATATTTCTGTAAATACCAATAATTATCAAAGAGCATGCATTGTGTAAAAATGAATAATTAGCATGTTTTATGCATAAATAAAAGAATAAAGAATTAAAAGAAAAAGATGGATATATTTAGAATAAATATTGAGCGACCTAATTCCAAGGGAGGGCTCAGCATGGGCCTGACCGCATAAAAACCCATGTAGAGAGAGATAAGGAAGCTCATGTATACATATACACCTGTATATAAATAAAAATATTTTCCTCTAAATAAAAATAAAAATGGGTGTGTATATATTTATATATATTTGTAAATATTAAATTAAAATAAAATGAGAAAATTAAAAAGAAGTTAAAAATCCCTTCATCCTTGTACATAGACCATGTGTATATAAACCACATATGTATTTATTTCGCCTTGTAAATAAATCAATAAAACTCCACAAAAATTTGTACATAGTCCTTATTCCATAATGTATATAAATAAAATAAAAATCACAAAAATAAAATAAAAATAAAAAGAAATAAACATAAAATTCAAAAGCCACATTGTGTATATACCATATATGTATATAAATAAAATTATTTATTTAACCCTTGTAAATAATTAATAAAAATAAAATAAAAATACCATATTATTCCAAATTTTATCCTATAAATAAATAAAATATAAAATAGGAATAATTTATATAAAAATAAATAATTAAAAATAAAAATAAAAAATACATATGTATATAGATGTATATAATAATATTATTTTGTAAATACCTAAATTATATTTCAAAAAAATAAATAAAAATCACAAAAAAATAATTTAAAATAAAAGAAACATTTTTCATGTTTTGAGTTTTGCAAAATTCGGCCATTTACTACTTATTATTCAATTTCCAATTATTTAATACGTGGCCGCACCCGATTGGTCCACGGGGGATGTTGACCCCCGGTCAACTCCCCCCCTTGGACCACCAGCCCGCGGATCTTGTCGCCAGACCCGATTTCTCCTATTTCTACCCACTTGATCCGCCCGCCATTTGCGCAAACCCTGGGTCCTATTTGTGCCTGATACTTCCCTGATCCACGTCTGGAGGATTGCATCGGGGTCCGAGCTTCGAATCTCTCGCCCGACCATCCCCTTCTCGGACCCCTAGCACTATAAAGCTCCTGCTCCGTCGCGCATTTCACTCGATCTTTGGCTCCGCCTTTCCATCCCAGGACCTCCACTACCTTCGCCTGAGTGACAACGAGCTGAGGGTGGTGTTGCAGTGAGGAGGGAGTGTCCAGCCACTGATCCGGCAGCTCTTCGCCGCCGTGCGCCGCCCAGGAGTAGCGCTCGAGCCTCAGGCATCGACAGCCCTTGAGGCAAGGACCAGGAGCTTCAGAATCTCTTCCACAGTCGACCTCAATCATCCAGTAAGCCTAGTTCTTTCTATCTTTCTCGAATTTTCATTTACGCCCAATTTCGTCTCTCGCCGTCGACCATCGATTCCGATCATCCCGTCCACCTATTTCACCGATCGACCCGACCATCACCTTCGCCCTTCTCCCCTGCACGTTCTTCACCTACCCATTCAACCCAGTTCGCCCCGGAACTGGGAGTCGAACTCCTTCGCTGTCGCATCGCCGGAGTTCCTTCGCCTCAACGCGCCGACCACCCACCTCGCCTCTAATCGGGTCGAGGCACTTTTCCCTCGACCCAGGAGCTTGTTGTGCCACTTTTCAGGTCAGAAGGGCCTCATCTGGAGGTCTTCACATTCAGCACAGGAGCTCCAGCTCCGCCTTCGTCGCCGGGGCGTCTCCGACGTTCCCGGCCTCATCGGAGAGGATCATCAGCTACGGACCATCGAGGCGATTCTTCTCTACATATTAGCAGCCACAGGAGAGGTCCACCGCGCGAGTATTGGGCCGGTGAAGTTCGCCGACGTCCTGTTCTTGGTGGACCCTCTAGAGCCGTCCATTCAACCCTCCTGCTCTAGATGCGATCTCAGCCATTGATTTGAGGAGCCACGCCAACGTCCGATCCATTGGAGGTGCGATCAGGACCACACGATCAGACGAAGAGACACCCTTGATTCCAGACCGTTCGATCTACATGTAACACCCCGTAATTTTCGATTTTCCTGAAGTCTTAAAACCTAACTTAAAAGAAGCGTCTCGTCGCAAGCTTTTCAACGAGTCCAAAAATACGTAATTCCAAGTTCGGATGTGGGAGATATGCCTGGTTTAGTGAAGAGGGGTCATGGATGTTGATGGGAATTAAGGGTTACGGGATTGATTAAGTTAATGACGGGTTAGGGCTATTTTAGGGATCCTAAAACTAGGGTTTTAGTTCTAACCTATATTAAGACTCCAACCCTTCATCCCCCCTTATTCTCACTCCTTTCCAAACCCTAATCCATCATCTTTTCCCCTCTCCTTCTCTAAGGAACCAAAGGAAGAAAGCTGCAAGCTCCGTAGCATCACGACAAAAAGAAAAGGAGGAGCATCATCACAAGGGAGAGGCATCCCTCTCATCGGATTCTTGATTGAGCGATCAAGAACTCGGATTGGAGGCGTACGCTAACATAGGTAACGGATCTCGACTCTCCCATTTTTCCGCACATCTTGCGAGTTGGAGATTGTCCTTATTTGGGGATGAATATCCGATTTTGATCCTACCCCATGGATCACCTTCTTGCTATTGGTATTCTTCATCTTGCTTGTTAAATCATCACTTGAATAAAAAGAAAAACAGGCTCTATAATCACGTACAGAGATCTAACCCAATGAAGTATCACATCTCTGCATAATGTATACCATCAATTAGGTTTCATTTAGAACATACCCTCATCAAATTAATCTGTTGTAGGCACGCTATCTTTTAGCGTTAGTTTTTTTTATATACGAGCAGAACACGCTGATTAGTTTTGTTGGATCCGTGATTATCTTGATGGTGTTACTGTAAAGACCTTTCTAAAACCGTGAGTATTGCAACAAAAAAAGGGGACATCTTATCTTTGATCTGTCTGTGTTAGGATTTATATATATTATATATACGAATTAGTATGATATCATCCAACATACCTTAAGTCTTGAGATGTTCATGCACTTTAGGAGGTGGTACATTAAAATATTATGTGATTGTAGGCATTGGTGTTCCTGTTTATGGGGATGTTAGGTTGAGATATAATCTAAATATGTATTCATGTTTGATGAAATTAACTTCATTAGAATTGAGATGAGCATACGACTGAGATATTGGATATGTACATTAGGGGATGTTACTCCTAGCACAACAACGTATGATTATTATAAGTCCTCCCCTTAGTCAAGTAATGGTAGAAGTGCAAATGCGAATTCCAGGTTGTGGATCTATAAGGTTTGTGTTGCTTTAATCCATAGCAATTAATATGATATATTAGTATAGTCCTCTCCATCATGTTTCACTATTTCCATGTGCAATGATGTTTGGTTGCCTTTTTTTAAAAAAAACAATTGCATCCACGCCTGAACGGTAGAGTTCTTATATGTAATATATGTGTGTGTGCGTGCTCACAACATGTATACAGTGTACCATACTGCATAAAATTTGATAATAGTATACCTCATGATCATCGTTTTAGCATCATTTATTTGAGAATTGTATAATCTGACTATAACACAGTTGGTATCCCATGATGGGTAAATCAAGCCTTTCTCATAATTACTTTTAATATGATAATTAGATGGAGAGCATCATGATTATTGATTATAGAATTGTATGCTTGTGAGAGAATGATTATCATGGGAGAACCTGCTGTGTATTTTTCTTGTCTAGTAATCCAAATATGTGAAATGAAAAATGAGACTGATGAATGTGGTTGGAAGTAATGTTAATGGCATGGATGGTGACTTGGACCTTACAATTATTAATGGACCGGTTTTTAACTTGATGAAATACTACAAGGTGGGTGCACACCCTTGTAGTCCGGCTGAGCCGACAGTGAGTCATCCCCACTCAAGGGGCATCACAGAGTGGGGTGGTGGTAGGTACTCTGGTGGAATTGAGGTGAATGCACGCGTGCATCGCACCGTACGGATCCGTTTTGTGGTACTTGTTTTGGAGCGAGCGAGACTCCTCCGGCAGACTCGATTGACGGAGTTACGACTCTTCAGGCTATATGCCCCCTGTCACGGGTGCTAGAGTACTACCAACTAGACTAGCTGAAGGATCGCGTTTGCGCACAGGTTTTAGGTTGCACTATGAATGGAGTGCTGCAGACTTCATTCCTAGTGTAGGCTTTCTCCTTTGACGAACGAGTCCGGGATAAGCAGATAAAAATATGGATTAAGATGTATCAAAGAAATGGGTTTTGATTGTATATGTGTTAAAGGCCTAAACTATAAGTAATTGTATATTGTTATACGCTTTGAAAATGTTCTCTCCTAAACTTGTTCAATTACCGCAATTGCATTGCCTACCTATATTCTCTTAAGTTATAAATTATTTTATCCTTACTGAGTCAGTTGACTCACTGGTTACATTCTTTGGAAATCCAACAGGAAGTGTAGAACAGGAGACAGAGGCTCGCATTTTCGGTGGTGCATCTGCAGGTCCCTGTTGAGGTTGAGGCTTGGTTCTGTAGTTGTTTTATTTTCCTTTGTTTCATCTATTTATGATGTAATAAAGAGACTTTGAATTCTGTCTTTATTTTTTATGTGGACATTAGTGATCAATGAAAGCTTAGATTTTCTTTCTCGTGTCTTTATTTTTGTATAAATGGTATATCATGCAGGTTGTTTATGAGTGTTGTTGGGTAAATCTTGAGAATGGTGTTTAGATGCGCTCCCGTCGAGGCGGGGCGTTTCACTACATGTGTCATCTTCTCCGCCGTCAGATCCGAGCGAGGTTTACTCGAGGAGACGCCCGCTACCCGCAGCCGTTGGATTCACCACATGGCGCCATCCCAGTCCTCGGATAAATAATAGGGGTAAATATCACTTAGGCCCCCTTCTGTATTGTTTTAGCATTTGGTCCTGTAAATATTTTTTGTAGTTGTTTTTATTTTGGACATTTTGTACTTAGGACCACGTGCTTATTCTATTTGCATTTGTACCCCTGTCTACGTGGAACACGTGCATCGTCACGTGATTTTTGTGGTGTATTTGCAATATTTGGGCTGATGTTTTAAGGTGTTATGGAATGAAATATAGTTTTCATTATTTGCATCCATACCCCTGTGCGTGGTTTTATTGAACATATGCTGAATTAATTGGAGAATTTGCAATATCTTCCTTGGACTTTTAGCACATGTTGCTATTAAGTCCTGATAAGTATTTTTTATTGCATATAGGTCCCTCTGTGCCCAGACCATGTGCCTTGCGCATGCGATTTTGGACTTTTTGCACGAGGACCCCCTATCTTTCTGATTTTATTACTTTTTGGCCCCTGGATTATACTTTCAATGCAACTAGGTCCCTGTGCACTATTTGTGTGTTTTTAATTTTAATAAAATAGCAAAACTAATTCAAATTGCGTGAAAATTGGATACCGGCTCCTGCCATTGTGTAAAATTTTCACCAATTTTTGGGAACATTTTTTAGCATTTTTATTATTTTAAAAATTCAAAAACCCTTGTTTTTCTGTTTATTCATATTGGAAATTCATTAAAAAATATAAAAACCTCTTTAAAAATTACAAAAAATTTTAGATTTTGTGTGTTTTAGTGTGTTTGATTTTCTGACCAATTTTGGTTATTCTTAAATTTACAAAAAGCTTAAAAATTGAAAAACCTTGAAAACACCATAAAAATTCTAAAAATTCATAAAAAAATTCAAAAATTAATAAACCTTTTTCCTGATTTTCCTCTTTGCTTATAATTTCTAGGAAAAATACCTCCAGGCTTTGATAGGCCATTTTGTATTTTATTTTGGTTTTTGAAGCCTGGCTGGACAGTGTTCATTGATTTCAGCCTTCTTTTATTTTTAGAAAATTCCCTAAAAATCATTAAATTATCAAAAATTCACTAAAAATAGTAAAAAAATATATAAAACATAAAAATATTTTTATTGGAATTTTTGGATTAGTTTTGGGTGTTTAAATTATTGCTTGAAGTTGCTTGTTTATATTGTTTTCTTATTTTCTTTATCATTAAAAATTCCAAAAAAATCTTAAAATATTAAAAATCAACCAAAAATAACTTGTTTTTATATTTCTTTATTTTAGACTACTTCGTAGGCTGCAAGGCCATCTCGTGCTCCTCGAGTTCGACCCTGGGAGGTATACCAGGTCAATCCCATAGCTAGGACTGCTATTTGTTTTGCTTCGTGTTTCTATCTATATTTGGTGGTCCGATTTTTGTTTCTTGTTGAGCTCTGAGTCCGAGTGACTGAGATGACAATGACCGTAGTGACACCTTTACCTTAGTCGTTCGGACGGCTCATCAACGACCACCCTAAACAAGTCAAGGATGGTCGTCCACCCTCCATATTAGGAAGGTGGTTCCCTTTCCAATTATGTGAGATTATCATATCTCACAATCCATTATTTAATTGCAATAATATTTTATTGTAATTAATTCACAAAAATAATTCTAAATTAATTTTGTGAATATTTCAATCATGTCATTAAACAATTGTGAATCATATTCATAAATCTAAAATAAAATGTAAATTGTGTTTATAATTAATTTCTAATGTGAATCCAATTCACATCAATAATTAATTTGCAGATACTATTTCTAATAAGCTCTCTGTAATATATTGTAAATCACATTTATAATATATACAAATAATATAGATAGTGCTATCCACATAATTCAGATCCTTGGTAAATAAGTCATGCTTAATTATCTCATATATCATTCTCATGCATTTAAATAATATAAATCACATTCACATTATTCATGATAATTAAATCACATTCGTTTATCAATTTCTCAATGCTCAGATACACATTCATAAATGGAATTATTTCTGAACTCTTTCAAGAATAATATGATTTCTCCGTGGATACTTGGAGATAGGATAGAGTGATTGTACGTACGCATAATAACTTGGATATTGAGATCATATCTCAAATCCAGATCTTAAACACCTCCCTTAGATGTTTGATTAAATAAAAATAGTAAATCTAATATTTTCATTGCATAAGAATCACATTCAGATCAATGTCCAATATTTGGACTAATATTAGATATACTTCTCTACTGAGAGAAGTCACTAAAATCCAGACCTGTTTCATCACTCCCTCGGAATGGAAGCATCGTGGTCATACAACCATTTATTGATCACATCACCCTCAGATATTCGTAATATATGTACATCTTGCATACTGGAAGACGTAGAATAGACCTAAAGTTTTTGATCTCTTTTATAATGTCTCCTTTAGGGTTTTATCATTAAGTTTCTCATCCGGTCATTGGGAGTTGGTGTTAATCATATGCTTTCCAAAAGCATATATCATACCTATAAATTCTTGTCATGCTTCCAAAGCAATATGACCATGCATGTAATTTGATCGATTCCAGTACCTCATGAGTGAGATCATGTCTTCCAGTTCAGTAGTGATTCTGTATGATCCCTTTGAGAGATCATATTACTCATATGCTCTTGTATGCATACCAACTAGCCAGTTTATAGACCTTGATTATGCCATCAACCTGTCGCTTTGAGAAATATACACATTCAAACATATAGCAACACATGTCTTCAGTTAGAGGATGCATGCCTATATCATGATAGTATACGACATAGGTCTTGATTATATCGATCATGTTAAGTCAACTCTTTGACCAAACTTATCTAACACCTCCGACTCTCTATTCCTATGCAAAGGACATGCATTAAGATGTTAATATATATATATATATCAACCTTTAGAGAAAGGATAGTCATCTCCTTCTCAGGTTGGAGATCATCTCTTAAAAATCATTTAACGGTGATTGACGAGTCATCAATCTTACTCCTTAGATATTCATCCAAGCACCAGCCTCTATGATTCAATAATTGAATCAACAACTGTATTGGTTATTAAGATGGTCACGATACACAATCCTAATTGTAATAAGAGACCTATGACACAAATTAATTATTCTTCATTTCGGACCATGGAATGAATTGCAATAACATTTATTGCATAATTGCTCGTCGTGGGCTCGCATGTTCAACAATCTCTCACTAGCCCAAAGAGCCATTAATGGGATAATATTTAAAGCCACACTCATGTGCTAATCATAAGCTATTTAGAAGAATAGCTAGTTGACTAGTCACTCTGTTCTCGAGAGACTATGCAAAAGTCCTTTTATGGTACTTGCATATCCCCTAATAACATTGCTCACATCCAATATGAAGTTACATCTTATGCAACCAATACTCAATTTTGTTAAAGTGGTTACAATGTCCTTGACACTATAACTCAACTATTATAGCGAGTATGTAATTTCTATTATCCTCATCAGAATGACCTTATTCTTGGAGATCTCTATCTCTTAAGACTATGACCGATTCTTATGTCTTATAAGGCATATAAGACCTTTTAGATCACTATCTATAAAGTCTTAAGTTCTTGAAGATCAGACTTTAAGATCATTGTCTCAAAAGTCTTGTCCTCTTTGAAGGTGGTTGTATTACAACAATCAAGTGTTTTATCTCCATAGTAGGATTTGTAACGATTTACTACTCCCATTGTATGGTAGATATCTCAACTTTGTACGCATCTAACATACACCATCTTCTCAAAACAGATGCACAATGGCTAGCAATTTTATCATTTACTTCCTCAACTCTTTGAGGTGCTATCCTTTTAGATCGTCGGTAGCATATCTTAGGGGAATGAAGCCTTCCTTGGATTTTTCCCAAAAAATAGAACAAGTCCAAGGTGTACCACTAATGTGACAGTCCCAATACCCTCTTCTCTTTATTTCTGAATAACTTCAGAACCTAGATCTAAGAGGTATCCTTGAGATCATATCTCAAGATACGGAACAACCATATTATAAAATACTTATTCTCATTCTTATATCATTCCAAATGATTAGTATTTTATCTACATTTGGCACGATGAACACAATGGGAGTCCCACTGAGCTTCACATGGTTCATAAAGATTCTATCTGAAATTATAACGTTCATAATTTCATCAAATATGATGTTCGAACTACAAGAAACTTATTTGAGTCCATAGATGGAGTTCCTTAGCTTGTAAACTTTGTATTCCTCAACCATGAAGCCATGGAGCTATTTCATATGAATATCCTCGTTGATGTATTCATTGAGAAATGCAATCTTGACTTCCATCTTGTAGATTTCATAGTTAAGTAGTGTAGCTACAGTTAATAATTTTCTTTTGAGTTTAAGCATGGTCATTGAAGAGCAAGTCTCATTGCAAGTGATGTCTTATCTTCTGTGTGTAGTTCTTCGCTACGATCCATGCTTTGAAGGTCTCTACCTTTTCATAAGATTCCCTCTTTCTCTTGAAGATTTATTTACACCCAATGGGTTTGACCCCTATAGGTGGATCTTCAAGGGTCCATACACAACATCTGTGTATGGAGTCTTTAGACTTTATTTCTAACATCCATCTTTCTATTTCGTGATCTACAAAAGCTTCAACATATGAAGTTCGATCATTAACATATTTCTCTAACACATGGATTTCGTAGCCTTTAGGTAGTCTTACCATCCTCAAACTGATTTGAAGAGGCATGAGTATTTTATCTTTAATTATCCTTTTAGTTTCCGATTTGATGAGTTTACTTCATTTTCATCTTTATTCTTAAGAAAGTCCTCATTTAATAATCATATCCTTAGAGATGAAATCTTTTAAGAATCTCAAGGTCATAAAGTAGATATCTAATACCATCCTTTATTTTCCTAATAAAATAGCACTCTCTGGTGCTAGATTCCAGCATTCTTGCATCCATGATAAGGTTATGGACCAAGTAACCCTAAATCCTCAAGTATCCAACATTATGCTACGTTCCAAACCATAACTTATGAGGGATTTCGGATTTAGATATGCATGAAATATTGTTAAGGACATATATTGTAATGTCTACTACATATATACTCGGAAACTAAGAGATAATTATGCTAATATTAAACATTGATAAAATCATGTTACACATTATCCAATTGCATCTCCCTACAACTCTATTAAGTTGAGGTGTATTAATAGGAGTGAGATATGAATGACATTCGTTTCTCCATAAAGTATTCTTTGAAGTCATCTAATAAGTACTTGATACCTTGGTTAGATCAAATTCATTTCATCTTCCTTCAAACTTTGGTTCAAAAACCAAAATTGTGAAATCATTGAACATTTTAAAGGTTTCTAAGGTGAACGAAAGAAAATTTCATATCATAAATAATCATTAATAGATATCACATATCATTAATGTTTATTATGATATAGATGATTCACATACATCAATATGTATGAGACCTGGAATACCTTGGCATCTTACACTATTCCTAGAGAAGGGTGTATCGGATATTTTTTATTTTTGAATACAATATTCACAAGTATGTAAGATTTGAAATCTCATACAATCTAAAGTTTCATCTCTTACTAGTCTATTGATCTCATCAATAAACATATGTCCAAGACTTGATGTCAGATCATTGTCATATGATATTCATCCTCCTATTGATCTTTTAAAGTTTAAATTTTGAGTATTTAGAAATGTTAATGAACCATTCATTAATATTCAAATTTTGGATTCCTCTAGAGTTATATTACTTTCTGAAATACATCCATCATAACTCTTTATGATAGGTCTATTCCAGAATGCATGTTTATTCCCAACGTTTTGAAATAAACAATCTATGTATTCTAATATATAGATCTTAGAGATATTAAGGGTTCTCCCACTGAAAAATATGCAGTCTATCTATCCAATGGAGATTATTGCAACAATTGCATCAACATCCATGTGGAAGATTACTAAACCTTAAGATCAAATTTTTTAGTCTTCTAAAATATATGTAACCGATTGCTAGTGTTATTAGAAGAGTGAGATATAATTATTTTACTTTGATCTTATATAATAAGTAAGTCGATTTCAATGATGGTATATATATATATATAATAATCCGATGCACTATCCGATTCCTTCTTTAAGGAAGTTAGATAGCCTAGATAGTCATACTATATGTACATTGGCTTGTTGCAGTATTGGCTTTCATCCAACTTTTTGGATGTTATATGTGTGGAAATTACAGAAAACAATCAACTCTTTTGACTTTCCTTCTCACTTAGGTCAGACCCATGCTTCCACTACGCTCCCTTCATTTATAAACAACCATTGTTTAAGGCAAAGGATCTCTTATGTTGAACTCAAAAGATTTCAATATAAGAGTATTTTAACATTTGTACATGCTTCATTCAATTCACATAGTATGAATATTATGAAGCTTCATAAAAGATTAGAGAAAAGATAGTAGAATGATGACCCTCGTAATAGCTACATCCATTTTAACTCTTAAAGGATTTGGTTCAGACAGGTACTCAAAAATTTTGACTACAACATCTCTTATTGAGCCACCATCCTACATAATACAGTGAAACATGTCATTCATGATTAAATGTTGAGAGCACATATATTTGCCAAAACATGTTCTTAGATTTTATATGGATTTTTGATAATTTCAATCATCATCTGCATGATACTTCTAAAGAACATTCGATGAAAGATCAAGACTATAGAGACACACAAACCCAAGGTTGTTGTCCTATTGTCTTTTTAATTGTCATTATCATTATTATGAGGAAACTTGCATATTTCAACCACATACATTATGTATCCAACTGTAAATACAATATCTTGATCATGGATCCAATCCATGATATTTTACCGGTTATTATTGAGTATAGTTTTGAGTGGATTTAATGTAGCTTGTCTGAAGTAAGAAATATTTACACAAATACATATTTTGCTTTGATTAAGGATTTTTATATCAAAGTTGTCTTGCCTTGTCAACTCGGAAAGTTCATTCCCTTATTCACTTTCAAAGTAAGAGGCATACTTACCATTATATCTTAAGCAAGATCTGTGATCTCCTTTTCTATCTTTGTTACATCCCAATAATATGCAAAACTGTAACTCGGATAAAAAAGTGGGAACTCATTCTGCCTTGCAAGTCCAACCTATGTTTCCCAATTCTGTCTTTAACACTCAAACCCTCCACCCCTAAGGCGATGTTGACCCATCATTAATTGAACCAACCGTCAACATGATTAGAACTTGCTATGCATTGCCTCAGCAATGTGAGGAACCATTAGGGTTACTATGCATACGACCTTACTCTTTCGAGAAGCAAATATTCGGATCCATGCGTGCTTGTATGCAGGAATTGTCACTTCGGACAAACGTCTCCTACATACAATCCATGGTGAGAGAACCATTCACCTTAACAGGAGACCATGGATGTCACTTATGTGATCCTCCATATCATGTTTAAATTTTAATTAATCATTATGAATCATATTCACATAATTAATTCTTACAAGAGAAATATTACTGTATACATAATAGAGTATTTTAATTGGATATAATTTATTTAATCATATTAAATCAATTATCAGTCCAATTGAATCAGCCAACAAATAATCTTAATTGTTACTTGAAGGATTGTATAATCTCAAAATACACATTATTCAAATTTTAATAATTACAAAAATACATCATGATCATTTCAAGTATTATCCTTTCCTTACCCAATGTCATGGCCAGTACGCATAGGATGTGGGACCGCTCCGGAGTAACCTGCTACCCTAATGATCCCATACTAGACACCATATCCACCTCAGGTCAGGATAATGTGATTTGCTAATTTTGTATTTGAGATGATATTTGATCTTTCAACTGAAGTTATACCATATAATATTTATCAAAATTATTTTGATCAATATTATAAAGAGGTTTTCTAAACAAATCCCCAACACAATTCAAGTAATAATATTTTACATGTAGAGATTGTCCTACAAATATTGTAAGATAAATAAGGGTTTCATGAAACATATATTCAATGGCTTATGATGATTACTCAATTATTTTCATAATGATTAAAAATCACAATTAATCAAGGCAAATTCATAATTTGTATGATTTCTATTGAATTATAAATACATTAAGCGAAGAGGATTGATGATCTAATCATATGTCGACCCATCTCAGCTAAATATGGAATATCTAGGGCAAACATAGTCTAATTTGCGCGAAATAAATTCAAGCTGTTTGTTGGTTTGATTCTCTACTTAATCAAAGTATATATTTCTTATTTAATGATGGGAAAGTAGTAAGAAAAGTTAAATTTTTTACAGATCCGTGAATACATGCAAAACAACTTTCGTGGCAGGAACTCTTCGAATCATTTTCGTGCACTTTTGGTACCAATTATAGGTTACTATTTTTGAAACATATTTAGACATTCTAAATATATTTTATTAACCAAAAAATACATACAAATAGTGCACAACCAATAGGTTTTATTCTTTCAAAAAAGTCGATTCGAATCTTACATCCAATGCAAAAAACAATGATTCCTGTGCATCTGAAACATGAACCTTGATGTCCAAGGGTTTCAGATCATATCCACAACCTCAATCAAGGATCTAATACCACTTGAAGGTTATGGGAAGAACCTTAAGATCATCACATAAGCGTGAAGATTATATCATATGCGATCAAGAACGATTAGTCACACTAGTTGCTCGGTGAAGTGGAATTTAAAAAAATTAAGGTGATGAAACCACATGAACCAAGAACTCTTCTTAGATCATTTCATCTAGACAAAAAATAGATATGAGAATACATCTTGAAGCGTGACTACGATTGTTGTCTCTAGGCGAAGATACTTCTTATCTCAATTCCGACCTGATGGAGGAGATGCTTACGAGCGTGTTGATGAGATGCGGGCTTCTTGCAATCCAAGGTGAAGATCCAAGCTCCAAAACTCCTGATTTCATCACATCAAATCTAATATCTTTTTCACAAGAAAGAAGCACCAAAGAAGATGGAAATCCGTAAGTAATTAATCCAGTAGCACGATGGCATCATGATGACTACGATTATCTCTATCACAAGGGGTGGGAGACCGCATTTGACAGAAAGAGAGAGGGGGCGTGTGATGATAATGAGAGAGAGAGAGAGACTTGCAAAAATTGTAAAAGAAGAACTAGATTCATCTTTTTTTAGTACTTTGAGAATCCATGGATCACAATCCATGTGAAATACAAAATCAATTGTTCAGATTGATTTATGTTTCTATTCAATGGCCATGTTTTGTTGTATAAAAATACAACAATAATTAACTTAAATCAAACTAAATATATAGAGATATTATCAATATAATTTAATTTGACTAAATCAACATTCAATAAAGGATAAGGAAGGTGGCTAGCCACCTTCCATATGTGGAGGGGACATCCACCTTGAACAAGTCAAGGCTAACCGCCCACTCTCCATATTAGGAAGGTGGTTCCCTTTCCAATTATGTGAGATTATTATATCTCACAAAATCCTTTATTTAATTACAATAACTTTTTATTGTAAAGTAATTCACAAAAATAATTCAAAATTAATTTTATGAATATTTCAATCATGCCAATAAATAATTGTGAATCATATTCACACATCCAAAGTAAAATGTAAATTGCATTTCCACTTAATTTCTGATGTGATACAATTCACATCAACAATTAATTTATAGATACTATTTACAATAAGCTCTCTCTAATATATTATAAATCATATTTATAATATATACAAATAATATGGACAATGCTATCCACATTATATATATCCTTCATAATGAAATCTCATTTTAATTATCTTTGATCATCATTCTCATGCATATAAACAATATGAATCATATACACATTATTCATGATAATTAAATCATATTTAATTATCAGTTTCTCAATACTCAGAAACACAATTCGTCAATGGAATTATTCTTGAACTCTTTTAAGAATGATGCACCTTGTCCGCAGATACTTGAGATAAGGACATGATGATTGTACGTTCCACATATACTGACTTGGATATTGAGATCATATCTCAAATCTAGATCTCGGAGACCTACCTTAGATGTTTGATTAAATCAAAATCGTAAATCTAACTTCTCATTGAATATGAATCACATTCAGATCAATGTCTAACATTTAGACTAAGATTATACTACTTTTATACTGAGAGGAGTCACTAAAATCCAGAACTATTTCGTTACTCTCTTGGAATGGAAGCGTCGTGGTCATACAACCGTTTATTGATAACATCATCATCAGGTATTCCTAATACATGTACATCCTGCATACTAGAAGACCTGGAATAAACCCGAAGTTTTAGATCTCTTTTAGACTGTCTCCTTTAGAGTTTTATCATTAAGTTTCTCATTTAGTCATTGAGAGTTTGTATCGACCATATGCATATACCATACCTACAAATTCTTATCATGCTTCCAAATACCTCATGAGTGAGTCTTGTCTTCCGATTCAGTAGTGAACCAATATGATCCTTTTGAGAGATCGTATTACTCATATGCCCTTGTATGCACACCAACTCATCGGTGTATAGACCTTGATTATACCATCAACCTATTGGTTTTCCAAATGTACACACTCATACATATAACAACACATGTATCTCCATTCAGTGGATGTATGCTTATATCGTGACAACATACGACACAAATCTTGGTTATCATGATCTCGTTAAGTCAACTCTTTGAGCTAGCTTATCTGACACATCCGAATATCTATTCCTATGTAAAGGACCTGCATCAAGAGGTCGGTCAGATATCGACCTTTAGAGAAAGGATTTTCATCTCTTTCTCATGCTGGAGATAACAATCATTTAATGGTGCTTGATGAATCATTAATCTAATTCCTTAGATATTCATCCAAGCACCAACCTCTATGATTCAACAATTGAATCAACAACTCTATGATTATTAAGATGAACATTATACATAATCCTAATTGTACTAAGGACCTATTGTGTAAATTAATTATTCTTCATTTCAGATCATGGAATGAATTATAATAACATTTATTGTATAATGGCTCGCCATGGGCTCGCATGTTCAACAAGGGTAGGGGCGAGGGTGGTTGGTGGCGACGAAGATGGGTGTCGGTGGCCTTTGACACGCGAGGGAAGTGGAGGGGTATGGCATCAGGTTTTGATAGAGGAAGAAGGAGCCGATGTCATGCTGACATCAACATTGTACTTTATTTTTTCGATTGGATAAACCCTTCATTATGATCGCACCACGTCTACTTGGAAGATGATTACATGCCTTCCCTTGAGTTTCAACGTCAGTTAGACCCAAAACTCAAGGAGGTCATGATGAAAGAAATCATGAAATGGTGCAATACAAGATTTATATATCCCATCTCTGATTTTAAATGGGTGAGTCTGTTGCATATTGTTTCTAAGAAATCAGGGATCGCCATCGTAAAGAACGATAAAGGAGAGGATATTCTAATCAGAGTACCTACTTCTTGGCGCATTTGTGTGGATTACAGATGCTTGAACCTAGCAACCAAGAAAGATCGTTTACCATTGCCCTTCATTGATCTTATTGTTGAAAGACTAACATCAAAGGAATATTTCTATTTCTTGGATGGGTACTTTGGGTATGATTAAGTTACAATCATCTCCAGAAGTTCAATACAAGATCACCTTCACCTGTCCATTTAGGATGTACACATTTAGACGTATGCCGTTCGAATTGTGTGATGTCCCCGCTACATTTCAGAGGTGTGTGATGGCCATCTTTTATATGGTGGGCAGTTTCCTTGAGGTATTTAGGATGACTTCTCAGTCTATGGAGGTAATTTCGATCAATGCCTGTACTATTTGGACTGAATACTTCAATGATGCTTTGTAGTCAATCTGGTGTTCTCATGGGAGAAGAGTCAATTTATGATGACTGAGGGAATTGTGTTCGGTCTTGTCATCTCCAAAAGAGGCATGGATGTCGACTCGACCAAGGTGGAAGTTATCTCTAAACTTGAGCCACCTACCAATCTTAAACAAGTCTGGTCATTCTTGGGGCATGTCAATTTTTACCTATGGTTCATCAAAGATTTCAGTAAGATTGCATGACCATTGACATAACTTAGGGGCAAGGACACTGAATTTATCATAGACAACATAGTTCTCCAAGCCTTTCATCAGTTAAAGGAGATAATTAGCCATGCTCTTGTCCTACAACCACCAGACTTGTCTCTTCCATTTGAGATCATGACAGATGCTTCTGATTACGTCATTGGGACTATGTTCAGACAATGACATGATGGATGGAAATTTGTTATTCACTACGATAGCAGAACTTTGGATGAAGCCCAAAGGAATTAGAAAGTGATAGAAAAATAACTACTAGTCATAGTCTCTGCTTAGGAAATATTCAACTCGCATCTTCTCGATTCCAATTTAAGTATATACACTGATCATTCTGCCATCCGATATTTACTAAGCAAGAACGATGCAAAGTCACACCTACTTTGCTGGATCCTTCTACTACGTGAGTTTGACCTTGAGATTCGAGACAAAGTTGGAATAAAAAATGTGGTGGCAGACCACCTTTCTAGATTAACAGAAATTGAGCTCCTGAGCAGGACCTAATTCCAATAATAAAAACCTTCCGAAGGAAGTTCCTTGAAATTGTCAGTCACCCCGCTCCCCTGGTACACCAATATCATCAACTACCTTGTCTCCAAGGAAGTTCCTTGAGAATGACCAAGGATAAAAGTGGACAAATTCATGTTTGATATACATTTTTACCAGTGGGAGGTCCTATATCTATTTTGTGAAGGTGTAGATTACATATGATGAAGATGTAATCTTGAGAAGGAGCACATGAGTGTCCTAAACCACTACCACAAGTTGGAATTCGGTGAACACCATTTTAGAAAGAGAACAACAACTAAAGTTCTTCATAGTGGCCTCTAGTGGATGCCTCTTTCAAAGATGCTACTGAATTTGTGAAAGGATGTAATGATCGCTAGAAGATGGGAGGCACAATCAGTTCTCGAAACACCATGCCATTCAAATATATTCAGATTTCAGATGTCTTTGACGCACATGGAATCAACTTCATGGACCCATTTTCGAATAGTCAGGGATACGCGTACATCTTTTTCTTGTTGACTATGTTAGTAGATGGGTGGAATCTATCCCCACCCAACTCGCCGACAGTTGCAACATCTATCAATTCCTCAAGGAAAATACCATTGCATGATTCGAGGTTCCAAAAATATTGATATCAAATGGGGGAAGAGGTCAAGAAGTGGACCAAGGAGTATGACATCGCATACCGTGTCACATCTCCATACCACCCACAAATCAATGGCTTGGAAGAGTGTTCAAATAGGGAGATCAAAATAATCCTGCAGAAACTTGTACGTCCTGATCGCAAGAATTAGTTACAATTGCTCAACTCATTTCTTTGGGCTTACTGAACAGTGTACAGGTCTCCCGTTGACATGTCTCACTATTGCCTTGTCTACAGCAAGCCTTACCATCTGTCAGTGGAATTTATTCATAAATATGATAATCCGTGTATGGAATCTGGACAAAGAGAAGCCTGGACAGAATAGAAAGTTGGACCTGAATCATTTGTTGGAATTCTAAGAGTCTGCATATGATAACATCCTTATGTACAATGAAATGTCAAGCGTTGGCATGACAAACATATTGGATGAAAGACCATTGAACCGAATCAGAAGGTGTGGTTGTTTAATGCAAAGTTGAAACTATTTCCAGGAAAACTGAAAAACAAATGGTATGGACCCTTCATTGTTGAAAATGTACGTAACCATGGTAGCATTGTGATATCTGGATTGCCAGCTGATGCACAACCTTTTGTAGTCAACAAACAACTGCTTAAACCATACCTTGAGCATGACACTTTCCGGTCAGTTGTCAATTCAGTTCAAGTTATCTACCAAGAAGAGCCTCCAGATGCAGACATAATAGGCAATTGAAAAATATCAAAAACATTTGCCTTTTCTTCTTTTTGATTTCTTTTCCTTCATCCTTCCAATTATTCAGCCATCCATTTCATCACTGCTATACTTACGATATGCTTCATCCTAAGTATGTGGGGGATTACTGATTCATGTTATTATTCTTTGTTCCCTTGTCTATCTCCTAATTTATTTATATTCTATCTATATTAATGGAGATTTTACCCTAAGTATACAGGGAGACAAGATGAGCGGATGATTTCGTACATTCTAATCTTCGATCATCCGCACTTTGTATATAGTCTGCTATACTTAGGACTAATTGATCCTAAGTATAGGCAAGATGACCGACTTCCTATTCATTCATTGAGTATTAAACTTCTCCTATACCCAATTCGAGTGATGCCTTCCTTTCTCCTTGATCACTATGAGGACATAGCTCAAGCCAAGTATAGGGGGGTCGTGTATACACTGTATATACTTTAGCCATAACTCGTACTTTCATTTTTTAATATGGATATTACATTGGTAAAGGGTATATATAACAAATTAACTGTAATGAACATACTCACAAAACATGCGCTATCACACTAACCATGTATCGTTTTCTTTTCAAAAATTCTATAAAAATTTGCATAAAACCCCAAAATACCTAAAAATTTGAATATGTTTTAAAAAATCCCACAAAAATTGCAAAACTCTTTGAAAAATCACCTAAAAAGATCAAAAGTGAGAAAATTTTCCCACAAAAATATCTATTTACATTGCATTAGCATTTTTTAGAATGATTTTGACAATTGAACAAGTCTAAATAAAATTTGAAGATTAGAGCTTAGAGATTTATCTAGACCTTAATATACCTAATTTCAGAGGAACCTGCTAAGGACTAGAATTATGACTCTTCAGGTTATTATGACTTGATTCTTTCGATTCTATGAGACTGAGTTCATGGGTCAATTCAATGTTTTTAACGAGAACCCTTCATGTCATCCGTATGACTCTTGCAATAGTGGATTGACTAGAAACCTTTGACTCAACACTTATCTCAACTCATATGGACTTTTCAAAAATCTTGGAGTCTAAGTAGGGACGATAATAGGCTGCTTCATCAAGAGTGGCTTAGGAAACATTCTTGGGGATTGCTGAAACTGGTACTTCAACCTACTTCTTTTGATGGCAAGGGCATCTAACGACTAGAGTCTGGATTGAGACAGTGCCTCGGATGAGAATGGTCGGCTAGCACAACTTTTTCCAACACCCCAAAACAAGGGCTATCAAAAGACTCTGTATCTGCCGGGACACAAACAAGATTGTAGAGCAATGTAAAGTCAAAGAAAAATCCAAAAAAGAAGCATGCACCAAAAATTCCACAAAAATATGATCTTATAGAAAAAGACTGCTTCTTAGTGAAGACTCAGTTACCCTAGTCAAGCTTCACATGGCAATGAGACTACATTGATCTATTCCCACTTCTTTTCCTATTCTTCTAGCTTATTTCTTTCTCGGTTGTGAAACTAGCAGTAGACCTTAGAAGGGAATATATATCTCCACGAGGACGAGTTGCCAGAGTAGGAGACTCCTTAACAGTTTAGTGGTTTGTTTGGGAAGAGCTAACACAATTCACAACATGGTATCTGTCACCTGAAGGTTGTAAGAGTATATGTTTGAAAGTATGGTTCTGATCGGACTGTGAACTGAACTAGATGAAGGAGCGTATAACCTAGAGGTTGTTGATTCACAAGTCCTAACTATAACTGGGTTCCGAACACATCATTAATCCAAAGGTTTTAACGAAGCTCCAAACATTGAGTTTGTAAGGATAAGTTAAAATTTATAATCATTTTATCTTCTTTATTTTTTCTTTTCTTCATTTTCTTATTACATCACTTATTCTCCCAATAAGTGTTTTCTAGGGACTAGCAATACTAAGTATAGGGGGTGATGAATGCCCATTCATTTACCTTTATTCCGTTTATTATATCTTTAAAACCCTAGTTAAATGCACGTAAATATAGCTAACTTGTATAAATTAACACTCTAACCTTTACCTGAAAATAGTGCTTAAATACTTGTATTTAAATAAAAATAAAATGAATAAAGAAAAGAAAAGAAAAATAAAGGAAATGTTGAAAATAGTGACTGATATGAACCTCGAGACTAAGTCAATATTGACTACATCAACAAGGAATAAAGTAGGGGGGATGAGGACATATAAATACAAACAAAAGGACATTGTCACCTAGAAACCCTAGGTGTCCTATACACTGTAGATATCTAAAGTTTTTACTAATTTATACACACTCTTTACACTTCAAACAAAAATACTTTCAACATCTAACATGTACATAAAAACACATAGAAAAGGACAAAAATAATCACATAAAAACAGTTTACAAGATGACTGGGACACCCATATGAAAAAGCTGCAAACAGAACTTCATAGATCTATATCTTCTCCATATGAACTCAAAATAGACCAAACTTGCCTTTATTTCATTCTAAATTAAGTTATCTATCTAATGAAGGTGATTTTATTAAATTGGAGTTTAGATACAAAATATGGCTTTTTGGGGTCCAATTGTATACTTTACCTATATAGTTTTATACATTTAATCCATTCTTTTTATTTTTACTCTTTTTGTATTTTTCAATATTTGTAAATATATGTGAATCATATTAAAATAATAAACATAAAAATAAACTACTGAATTTCATTAAAATAAATAATACATTAAAACACATAGGTTAACCATGCCTATGTTATGCATACCAATATTTATTTAAGTAAACAAATAAAGTCAAAAAAATAAAAGAAAAATGTGTAAATACATAATTAAATATATTTTAAATATAACTTATATACATAACAAATAAAATATAAAATACAAAATAAAAATCGAATACGCTATATATGGGTAATTATACATATAATTACACTTGTAAAAATAACACCTAATAAATAGGTTGATAAAAATAAATAAAAATCTCCTAAAATAGTACATAAAATAAGAAACCGCTTTCATGTTTTGAGAAAAAAATTAATAAAATCATTTTCTATTTTATTTCTATTTACTTTCTATTTTCATTTCTGTTTTGTCCTATAATGCTTGACGTGGCTCAATCAGGTACGGGTCTTAGTTGACCTGTCAGTCAACAGTACCCACTCCTAAGCCTAGTCATGCTAGTGTGTTGGCCTCATCTCTTCTCCAATTTGTACTGCTCCATCCTTCAACTTTTTGGGGTTAATTCCTTTTGAGAATTTGTTCCTCGTTCACTATACTTTCACGTCAAAATGATTTCTCAAATGACGGGTCATCAGATACCCTCAAAACCTAATCGAAGTCGCCTCCCTATTTAGTTGCGCCTCCGAACTCCATTTGAAGTTGATCCATCTTGACCTTTTAAATACGTGTATTAATGTACTATTTATAAACAATAGCCAATGTTTTAATTTGTACATGTTAGAGGTATTTACATACATTTATTCAAGGATTTAAAGATAAAATAAAGGAATAAAGGTGAATGAATGGGTATCCATTACCCCCTATACTTACCTTGTATAGTCCCTAGCAAATACTTATTTAGAGAATAAGTTATTCAAAATATAAATAAAGAAAAGGAAAATAAAGAAGATAGAATGATAAGGACTTTTAAACTTGTCTTTACAAAATCAACTCAGTTTGGAACTTTGAATTATTAGAGGTATTTACATACATTTATTCAAGGATTCAAAGATAAAATAAAGGAATAAAGGTGAATAAATGGGTATTCATTACCCCCTATATTTACCTTTTCTAGTCCCTAACAAATACTTATTTAGAGAATAAGTGATTCAAAATATAAATAAAGAAAAGGAAAATGAAGAAGATGGAATTATAAGGACTTTTAAACTTGTCTTTACAAAATCAAAGTTTGGATCTCAGTTTGGAACTTTGGATTATTAATGTATTTAAAACCATTTCCAGGCTAGGACTTGTGACTCAACAACACTTAGGTTCTATGCTCCTCAATTCAATTAAACCCAATAGTCTAGGAAGAACTCTCCTTTCAGACATATACTCCTGTAACCTTAAAATGACAGGTACCATGCATGTGAATTGTGTTAGCTCTTCCCAGTTAAGATGTTGAGCTATCCAGTCGTCTCCTCCTCTGGTAGTTCGTCCTCTGGGAGATAAGTATTTCCTTCTGAGTTCAGGTACGTGCTAGTGCACAACGAATTAGGAAGAAGTTAGGTGAAAGGGAAAAGAAGTGGAAACTGAACAGTGTAGTCACATTTCCTTGTGAAGCTTTGCTAGTGTAAACAAGTCATCACCAAGAAGCATGCCTTTTCTATAAGCTCAATTTTTTTGGAGTTTTTATTAGAGGCTTTTTTTATTTCTTTATTTGGCATTGCTCTGCATTCTTGTTTTACCCTGACGAATATAGAATCTTTTGTTATATGCATGTTTTAAGGTCTTGAAAAAATCACATATATTTTTCTTAAGGTAATTATAATTATTTTCCTATATATAAAAATAAATTACATTTTCTCCTATTCAGCATTAAAAAATCCTTCGAAACTACAAAAGATTTTCAAATATTCCAAAAAATGTGTGTATATATTTATGCATATTTGATTTTGTGACTTAATAGTTTTTCAAAAATTTTATCAAAACCCCTAAAAATCAGAATACAAAAGAACTTATAAAAATTCTGAATATTCATAGAAAAAAATATTTTTTAAGTTTCTAATTTTTCTTTATATTATTTAGAAATTAGGAAAATTGAAATTGGACTCAATATGATTTGATAGATATCTAGTAACTCCATTTCATGTTCCTTGAATTACTATTTGAATTATTTTGTGTATTTCCTTAATTAAAAGTCCATAAAGTTTCTTAAAAAATACCTAATAATTACTAAAATAGAGAAAATTAAAAAACATAAAAATATTTTATTTTATAATTTTTATTATTTGTAGCTATATATTAATAAAACCTATATAGACTACATATACCTATAATACATATACATTTCATAATAATATTATTACTATTATAACTACTTATAAATATGTTTCAAACCTTTAGTAAAATAAAAAGGATTGTTCTTATTTGTAATTCTTGGATATATATTTTTTATCATATATATATATATTATTCAGTACTTATATTATATATATGCTTATTATACCTTTATATATTAAAAAGAAAACTAAAAATTAGAAAAATATAAAAAATAAAATAAAAATTTCAAAATTAAAACCATAAACAAAATTATAAAATTAAAAATCCCTAAAAATTAAATATATTTAAAAACCCATAAAAATTTGAAAGCCCCTATAAAACATACAAAAAACATTTATTAATTTTCTTTATAATTTGTCAATTTTTGTGGCTATCCCCATTGCTCCTTTGTGGTTCGACCCCTACACTTGCGTACTATATATACTTGTTGGGTATAATAAATTTCATCTCACTTAAATTAATTATTCATTTATTATGTGGGTTGATTGTTGATTGGCATGCTTTGATTTGGTGTTGAGAGCTGTGAGAGTGTTCAATATAGTGATTGTCGGATCCTACTTGTCAGACACCATAGGCCATCCAAGACCAGATGTTAGACACCTCTGATTTCAACGTTCATCACCTGGTCTAGCTACTCTTTCCTCAAGGCACGAGGTATTCCCTTCTAAGTTTAAGTGCAGCGGGCTCCGAGAAGAGGAAGTAGAGAAGACAATGGATTGTGACCAATGTAACCACATTGATGATGCGCTCAAGTGAGGTACCTAACGTCCGATCTTGGGGGGCCTGTGTTCAACAATCGATGTATTGGTGCCTCTCTTGGCTCTCAGTACTCAACAAGGGCATGTTAATCAACAATTAACACACAATAATGATAAAAAATATAATGAAGCGATCTAAAATTTATTATACCTTAAAAATCTGTATAGTTATAAGTAGCTGGGGTTGAAATACAAAGCACATGAGGTACATCAAGAAAATGAACATACAACTTAGGGATTTTTTGTATTTTTAATTTTTAAGCGCTTCTATGGGTTTTCAATTTATATTTTTTTATTTGTTTTGAATTTTCCAAATTTTTAATTTAATTTTAAAATAAAATATAGTATAATCTTTATATATACACTATATAAAGGAGGAATACAAAAAATGATTTTTCAGATTTTAAAATATAACATATAAACTCAAATTTTCAGAAATAAAATGTTTTTGGATTTTATAAAATTTTCTCTATTTTTGGTGATTTTTGTTTTTTCAATTTTTATGGATTTTTAAATAATAAAATACACGAAATAAAGGAAACGGAAAATATAGGAACTTGAATGGGATATCTATCGAATCAAATCGAACCTAATTTCAATTTCACTAGATATTATATAATACAAAGAAAATTAATAAAATAAAACATATTTTTATGGTTTTTCTGTGAATTCTTATATAATTATAAGTTTCTCTGTGTTTTGTAATTTTTAGGCATTTTAATTAATATTTTACAAAAATAGTTGGTCAAAAAATCAAATATAACTAAATAAACACGCAAGAGTTTTTATGGATTTTTTAAAATTAATTTGTAATTTTTTATGGATTTTTAAATTAGAGTAAAATGCAAAGTCTTTATTTCTTAAAAAATAGGAAAATTATTTTAATTACCTTTTCTAATATGTATATGATATAATATGGTTCTAGGCACTTAAGATAATTTTCCTATAATTTTAGATGCTAAATATTATTTTTAATAATGAAATTAAAAGTACAAAACTAAACTAGCAATGCAGTATCCTAGTTGTAATATTTAAGAAGTTTCAAAGCATTTAATAACACTTTATCAATGTCTAGGGGCATACATGCATTTTTTACACACTAAAAATCTTCCATGTTGGTAGGGGTGTAAATGCAAATAAAGAGAACAATAGGACTAAGAAAGAAAATTCTCCAAAATATTTTGTACTTAGATGCAAAGTTTCTACACCAAATAATAATACAATAATCAAAGGAGGTCCACACAGAATACCCACCCCTTCATTGGCACATGCAAGTGAGGTGACATAGATTTGGATTAAAGTGTAATGAATAAAAAGTCTGTGATCCTTAGATTAAATATTATAAAAATATTACAATGGTAGATGAAAGTTTATAGACTAAATAAAAAATACAAAAAATGGAGGGGAAAATATAGGCGAACTACGATTTGTAATTTTAAGAAAACATATACCAAATAAAAAGTGCAAACTTAAGTTACTGCTACTCCTAGGAATTGAAAAAAAACATAGAAATAAGAAGCTTAACTGCCTAGAGAGCCTAGTAATAGAATCACCATGAGTTGTCTTCGGCGATGGTTGAATCACCTCCTCCACCCTTCCTTCGTGCTGCAATTCGGGAGACTCCACTCACTGTCATTGAGGGCAAGATCCGAAGATGAATTTTAGGGAGAAAAGTTGGATTGAAAGGATTGGATTTAAAAAATGGAGGACGAGATATTTTATACATGGCTAACTAGAAAGCCATCTTCACCTAGGGTTTTTGATTGAATCGAGGGTTGACTAGCACCAATCCTTGATGCATGTGAGAGATCAGAGGTAGCTGAATAAATTACAAGAAGGAATTGAAGGTAGAAGAGATCTGCATCGAGCTAGGAAATTTGGCAAAGAAGAGGAAAAAATGTGGGATGGACCCATCCAAAGAGGGTTTGGGTCAATTAACCTAGGTCAACTGATGATGCCTCCTCGTTGGTCCACGTCATCTACAAAGAGAGAAAATAGAAATAAAAATAGAAACAAAAGGAAATAAAATAGCTAATTATGTTCTTTAAAAAACTTAAAATATGAAAGATGATTGTTATGTTATATACAATTTTAGGTGATTTTTATTTTAATTTTATCATCCTATTTATTATATGTCACTTTTTAGAAATGAAATTATATGTATGTATACCTATGTGATGTGTATTTGATTTTTATTCTTTATTTTCATTTTTCTATTATATTTACATAATTTATATATTTATAATACATCTAAAGACATATTTTCATATTTTGATTTTATTTTTCTGATTTTCTTTATATACTTAAATAAATGGATGCATATTTATCATATGCATAATATACCTATATATCTTATTCTATTGTTTAACTTAATGCATTTTAATGACTTTATTTATGCATGTATTTTTAATATATTTTATATAATATTTACAAGTATTAGAAATATAAACAAAATAAAAATATAAAGAATAACTAAAATAGGTAAAATGTATAAGTAATTAGTACAATGGGACCCAAAAAGCTAATTTTTATATCTTAACTCTATTTTCAATAAAACCACCTTCATTAAATAGATATTTTAATTTTAAGAACAATAAAGGTGAGTTTGGTAAAGTTCATTTCATATGGAGGATGTATTGATCAATGAAGTATTGTTTATGATATTTTCATCTGTGTATCCCAATAATCCTATTTATTATTTTTATATATAATTATTTTTGTATTTTTCTATGTTTTCTTATGTACATATTTTATGTTGAAAATATCTTTATTTGAAGTTTAAGAGTGTGTATAAATCAGTGTAAGTTTGGATGTATATGTAGTGTATTGGGCACCTACGATTTCTAGAAGTTTTTGTTATTTTGCTTGTATTTATTATCCCTTATCACCACCTACTTTATTTCTTGTCGACCAAGTCAATATTAACTTAGTCTCGGGGTTTAGGTTCAATCAATATTTACAATACTTCCTTTATTCTTCTTTTCTTTCCTTTATTCATTTATTTGTCTTTAAATACATGTATTTATGTACTATTTATAGAAATTACTCAATGTGTTAATTTGTACAAGTTAGAGGTATTTACATGTATTTATTAAGGGATTTAAAGATAAAATAAAGGAATAAAGGTGAATGAATGGTTATTCATCTCCCCCTATACTTACCTTTGCTAGTCCCTAACAAACACTTATTAGGACAATAAGTGATTAAAAAGAGGAAAATAAAGCAAAGGAAAATAAAGAAAGTAGAATGATTAGGACTTTTTAACTTGTCTTTAGAAAATCAAAGTTTTGAGTTCAGTTAAGACCTTTCGATTGTTTGTGTGTTCGGAACCATGTTTAGGTTAGGACTTGTGACTCAACAACCCTTAGTTTCTTTGCTCCTCCATTTAGTTAAACTCAATAGTCTATCTAGAACTGCCCTTTCAGACATATACTCATGTACCTTAAAATGACAGGTACCATGTGTGTCAATTGTGTTAGCTCTTCCCAATTAAATTGTTGAGCTATCCAGTTGCCTCCTCCTTTAGTAAATCATCATTGGGGAGATAAATATTTCCGTCCGAGTTCAGGTACATGCTCGTACACAACAATCTAGGGAGAAGTTAGAAGAAAGGGAAAAGAAGTGGAGACTAACAAGCGTAGTCACATTTCCTGAAGCTTTGCCAGTGTAGCCAAGTCTTCACCAAGAAACATGCCGTTTTTGGAAGCTCGAAATTTTTGAAGTTTTTGATATAGGCTTCTTTTTTTACAGATCTTCATTTCACATTACTTTGCATTCTTGTTTTGTCCCGATAGATATAGAATCTTTTGTTTCGCCCATGTTTTGGGGTCTTTGAAAAATCCATATAGAATCTTTGGTATAGGCATTGCTTAGTAGACCATTCCTCATCTGAAGCTTTATTTCAATCCATACTCGAATCGTTAGATGTACATTTTACCATAGAAACATAAGGTTGAAGTACTGATTTTGGCAATCCTCAAGAATGCTTCCTCAGCCACCCTTAACAAAGAGACCTAGTATCATCCTAACTTAGAGTCCAAGATATTTCAACAGTCCATCTTATTTGAGCTAAGTGTTAAGTACGAGGTCTCAAGTCAAGCCACTGTCTCAAGAGTTGTATGGATGACATGAAAAATTCTAGTTAGTCACATTTAATAAACTCATGAACATGGTGTCATAGAACCTAAAGAATTAAGTCTAGGCGACCTAAAGCATCTCCACTTCCAATCCTTAATAGGTTCCTCAAGCGGATTAAGGTCTATACCAAGATACAATCTTCAGATTTATTTGGACTTGTTCAATTGTCAAAACCATTCAGAAAAATACTTATGCCATGAAAGGTAGAAAACATTTTAGTGATGACATTTTTCTGATATTGAACTTTTTATGGGATTTTTCAAAAAGTTTGCACATTTTTATGAGATTTTTGAAAATATTTTGATTTTTTATAAGTTTTGAAAAGGTTTTGCTAATTTTTAGGTATTTTTTATTTTTTGCAAATTTTATGGAATCTTTGAAGAAGCAAAAAAAATAGTGTATTAGTGGTATGTGAAGATTTTATATGGGTGTATTCTTTACAGTTGATTTGTCATATACCCTTACCCAATTTATTAGCCATATTTATTGAAAATACAAAAGTATAATTTATGGCTAAATTATATATATCGTATATATGACCTTCTATACTTAGCATGGACTATTGACGATCCTGTATTTTACCCTCTTAATTATGTCGAATAAGAGACTTCGTTGTAGTCTAGTAAAGTCGTATTTCAATAAAAAAACCACTTAGAAAAATCATCAATTCATCAAAAGCGATCTATTTTTTACTTGGGCATGCCCAAGGTTAAACTCAGAGACACGAGCTTCTTAAGTATGAATCTGGACTCTTACTTCTTAGATTAATTGTTAAACTAAAAACATCATAGAGCAATGCACACGAAGACACAAACAAACCTTTTTTATTTGATTTTTATCATGCAATTGAGGACCAATGAGAGTGTACAATTATGCCCTAATTAGATAAAACAAATGAGTAAGAAATTTATGTCAACTTTAGAATCAAATGATGAAGCAAGTTCCATTGAAATATTAATTTAAGGCATAAAAATCATTACATAATGGACACTCCATTAATAAAATCAATCATCAAACTCTAGAGTGTCAAATCAGAAAACAATTTATTTCATTAAAAAGACAACAAATCAAGCTTCGCAATGAGACCAAAATCAACTCAAATGGAACTCGGATGCTCAAGATATTCACAAAAGAGCTCAGGGGAATAAACACAAGAAAACATGCAAATACATAAAGAAAGTACCATAAACAAGTCCTTGAAAGGACCTAAATGTAAATATAAAAAGTCACGAGGCCTTACCACATATTTTCCCATATGAGGGGGGGGTAAATTGCAATTATTAAAACCCATAGGGGTTCGGGTGCATTTTATCCCAGGCACGTGTGGTTTGCATGTGTCATTTGAACCTGATTGTAATTTGAAGAAATTGCAGGGCCTCCCTGTAAATTTCCTCGACCGCACAAGACAAGGCACGTGGGTCAAGGCTGGTGGTCGATGGAGGCTCGGACTTCGCTTAGAGGTGGCTCAGGAGCTGGCTCAGACCCGGGGCAAGGCTCGAATGAGGCTCGGGCACCCCAAGCCTAAAGGCACAGAGAGGAGGCTCGGGGAAATGACGTGGTTCCGCTTGGATCGTCCGATCATCGAGATCAGACGGTTGCTGCTCCTGCTCGGGGGTATAAACGTGGCCCAAAGTAAACCGTCTGATCTGGGCAATCGGACGATGCCTGTACGCTCCGGCGATTCCTCCTCCATCGTGATGGTAGCGGCGATCTCTGAGCTCCGACGTAACCTCCGTTGGTCGATGTGGTGGGAGGTTATGGAGGAACGAAGTAACGATGAAGATGATGGATGTGTGATGAAGCGGAGGCAATGACTGATGGAAGAGGATGATGCAAGGAGAGGTCTCATAAAATAGAAGAAATGCAAAGAAAAAGAACGGAAAGATCAAGATCTTACCTGGAGGAGTTGGGTGGTCGTCAGGCATGTGTGCGGGGTTCTAAGTGAATCACAGGTCGTCGTTGAACTCCACCGGCCTTGAGGAGCAACTCGCTGGTTAGCTAACTCTGGAGACCTGGCCTACCATGGCCAGAGGTCTCACCGGAGGCGTTGCCTTCATAGCTCCATCAATCCGACCTCCCCCTGTCACGGGGAGGCGGAGTGGTGCTGGACGGAGCCTCGCATACAAGTGGACATGTTGAAGTGGCTGGCGATGGGTTATTTGAAGAGGCGAGGAGGTGATGGACGACGTGGATAGTGGAGGTGTTATGGAGCGTGAGGGTGAGGGTTGAGTGGTGCTACGTGCCCCGCGGGGATGAGGGAAGAACGAACTACATCGGGGAGTGGTTAGGAGTGGAGAGAGTGGCTAAGAAGACGGGGGAAATGGAAGGGGACAAGTGCGCTAGGTTGGCGAATGTGGGAGAGACAGTGTCTAGATGTAGGAGACAGGTCTTTGGTCGTTGGATCTTACGATCCAACGGCTGAGAAGAGGGCGCTAAAGGACGGACCTGATCAGATCGATGGAGGGTGGATCGAAGGTTGTGGAGCGCACCACGTGTCGAAAAAAGGATTAGGAGGGAGCGGTCAGTCTGGATACTATCTAGGTCTTGATCAAATGGTGTAAAATCCTAAGGGGGCCAACGGCTGAGATGCAAGTTGAATGGAGAAGAACGAGCATTGATGAAGGTGACACGTGGCGAGAGGAGATGAAGACAAAGGTGGACAACGATGATGCAACCTGGAGAAGCATCGGAGGGTTGTGGTTGGGGTGCCTACGTGCGGTGGAGAATAGAGCACCATAAGATGATCAGATGGCGGTTGGTGCAGGCGCGTGGCAAAATGTTGTGGGCCATGTAGCTCAACTAGAATGAGCCACGTGGCCCAATCAGGTTATTCTTGTGGAAAAAAACTCGAAAAAAGTGGAGAAAATGGCCGAATTTGGAAAAAAACTCAATAATTGAAAGTTGTAGATCTTGATGAGATATACAAGGTTTCATGTTCACTAAAAACGGAAACGAGGTCAAATGAATGGATACATATTTTTGTGAGCGTTTTCAACGGTATAAAAATACTACGATTTTTTATTTTGTTATTTTTTTGTATTTTTAATTTATTCTACGACTTAGATATATACAAGGTTTTATCTGGTTTTTATTGACCTTAATTTAAGCAAGGGGTTTAATAATGGAAAATTAAGATGATGAAACCGGGTTTCATCAACTATTCCTCATAGTGTTCAAAGAGAAAAAGGAAGACATAACTCATGCTGAGTATAGAAAACCTATACTACAACGAATCAAAGAATGTGAAGTCAATCGTCATCCCTATACTTATTATTAACTAATCCTAAATACAACTGACTGTATACAAAGCGGGGATGATCATGGGTTAGAATGTGAAATCATTGACTCGACATGTCTTCCCCTATACTTACGGTAAAGATAACCCTAAATATAAAAAAGAATTATCAACAAGTTGCGAGACATGCGAGGGATCAAAGAATGAACCCCCGAGTCACTCATCCTCCCAATACTTAGGATGAAGCATATCCTAAGTATAGTAGTGATGAAAGGGATGAATGAGTAAATGTAAGAGAAAACAACAAAAAAAGAAATGAAAAGAAAAAAAAAAGAAAAGAAATGATATTTTTGTGTTTTTAGACGCTTGATCTATCATCACCAAGGAGATCTTCTTTGTACATCACATCAACTGAATCGAAAACATAAATGAAAGTGTCATGCTTAAGGTACGATTTCAATAGTTGTCTATTGACTACAAAAGGGTGTGCGTTAGATAGCAAACATGATATGATAATCTATCGTTGTCACACACATTTTTCATGATGAAAGGTCACCCTTTGTTTTTCATCTTTTCTGGAAAGAGTTTTAACTTTACGTCAAACAACACCACCTTCTGATTCATCTCACAGGTCTTTCTTCTGATATGTTTGTCATGCCACCGCTTGACCTTTTCACTATACATAAGGTTGTTGTCGCACACAATGTGGATGGATTTATTTCATTCATCTCAGTAATCTCATCAACAAGGACCTCATCCTCAAGGACTTGGGGAAATTCGACTTTCTTTCCAGGTACTCCTCCTTGGAGAGGATTTCCTGGATTTCATTATCATCCAAGACAATGCTGTGTCTCTGATTTCTAACAAGAAGTCACGGTCTTTAGTCTTGTTTTGAATATGCTCACTCTCATCAGATAGAGATTCTAGGAGCTTCAGTACTTGGATCATTTCAATCATGACCTTGTCACTTCTTGAGCAAAATGTGATCTTTCCAGTGCCATAGTCAACCACTGCTTCAGTTGTATGAAGGAATGGTCATCCCAATATGATAAAGATATAAAGCAAGGGTGATAAGGTGTCCATATCTATAACAATGAAGTCCACAGGGAACTTCACCCTCTGAATTGAGACGATGACATCCTCCAAAATTCCCCTTGGTCACTCCCTTGATGTGTCTGTGAATTATAGAATAATTCTTGTTGACTTCAGCGGTCCTAACCCAAATTCTTCGAGTAGTGATGTAGGTATCAGATTGATAGATGATCTACTGTCAAGAAGTGTTCTTTCAAACTCTTGGTTGGACATCTCACATCAGAAGAGAGGTGCTCCCGTGCCCATCTTTTTGCTCGGGAGGTTGCTGAGCAGACGCCATGGTCAGGATGTGCTTGACAGGTTTCTCGTAGCCTCTCCTACGACGCTTTGTTGAACGTGCCTCCTTTAATCCTTTATTCATCACAAGAAATTACTCCATGGCTCTGAGCAAGGATATTTTCAGCATTATATTTTGCAGTAATTCCACAATGCTGGGATCAGACAAGATTGCTTTCATTTTTTATTGTTTTTGACATTAATTCATCAAGAAATGGAATGCAAGTGTCATAAAAACATCATTTTCATTCAAAAAAGTGTTCTTTTGTACAAGTAAATGATTAAGCATGATACAATCATCCACAACAAAAGGGAAAACAAAAGTAGGAAATTCAGTTGTGTCGGATTGCACGGATCGACTGTTGGTGCTAGAGTCTCCTTGGCTTCATCGACTCAGCTTTGGCTATTATTGCTTGGTTCTTATTTATTTATTTATTAGGTTTTTTGTGTGGTGTTTGCTCCTCCTTACTCGTCGGATCCAGAACTCGGTACGACATCAACTAGTGATGATGAAGATTCTCCAATGGAAGATTCAATCTTCCACTTCTGTGTAGCAATTGGCTGTAGTGTACTATCACTGTTGAGATTAATATCATTAGCTAATATAAAGGAATTTATACCTGACTCAGGAGGTTGTGTGGCACTATATTCTACCTACTCCTTTCTTCAGAAGTTTTCGGGGTTCTCCTTAATCTGCACTATAATGATTGTCTTTGTTGCAATAAGGTCATCTAGGTCCTAGCTCATCTTGTTCATATTTTTGATCAAATGAGCCAAACAATCCAGAGCTGGATTCATATAAATGACCTCTAAAGGTTAAATAATCAGTAGGATCTGAGGCTGCTCGTACTACTGCTGCTAGTGGTAGGGCTGGAGGTGATGAGGATACTACTGGTATTATATCGAGGAGGAGGGAATTGATTCTAATATTGAGTAACCAGCAACTGCTGATGGTATACTTATCTGTATGTCAGCTGCTGGTGCTAATATTGCTATGTCAAACTGTGGCTTTGGTGTGAAGATTGTTGGGACTTATGTTGCTGGAGATTCCATCAACCCTGTTGTAGTTGAAATGGCCTGATGGTTGTATTCTAACCCTGAGATTGTCCTCATGGATGGGTAAATGATTGTTTATTTCCCCACACGATATTCACCTCTTGAATTTATGGAGATGTCAGATAGAAAGGCTGAAAATAAGCGTAATTATATGAATGGTACACAACCATCTGTTATTGTGGTGATGATTATGTAGTACGCGTGCTGAACTAACTGGAGTGACCCTTGATTCTTCTGATGAGGTTGTTCCTTCAGTTTTGTAGAATGTTCGGTTGTTCCTTCAGAGACTAGCAGGTGTTGATCGTGCTCACCAGAAACTCATGCTGCTTTGAAATTTGATTGAGCTTGTCCAATAACTCGGTTATCTATTCGATCACCTGTAATTTATCAATGTCTTGTGACTGCTTTTCAATGATATCAACTTTAGAGAGACGGTCCGCGATGATGTTGAGATTTGAACTCATGTTGCTCTCTTCTTCATGGTACAATGCTATATTGATAGGCTTGTATGGGATGGATCATGCTTTCTAAAACATACAGGACAAAGTTAAGGTCGTTGAGCCTTCAACCATCTCCTCTAAGATCTACCATATGTTGTCTCTGTACTTGTTAAAATGCGATCTTCCGCATGCGACATCCATGATCATAGGCTTTCTTAGTGAAATCCCTTAAAGAAATTCTGTACCAGGCTGGTTTTTGGTAGTTCATGATGGAGACTTCTTCATAAGAACTTTGAGTCTTTCCCATGCCTCATGAAATGATTCGTGAGACATTTGGGAGTTGGAGATCAACGCTCGCATCTGGTTCATATGACACAGGGGATAATATATGTGAAGGAAGGTTGTTTTGAGATCTTCCCATGTCATCACACCTTCTCCAAGTGATTGATCCAATACAATGTCTTATCTTGAAGGATGAATGGGAAGACAATCATCTAACTACCTCCAACGGGATGCTGGGGCAATGCATGGTACTTCAAATACTGTTGAATTATTGTAGGTGAATGTATGGCTCCTCATTGGTGTATCCGTCAAAGATTAGCAAGAGAGGAAATAATGATGTGTTCAACTCAAAGTGTCCATGGAACATGGGTATACTGGTCCATTCAGTAACATGGCATGTACCAGGGATGCATGTTTCTTTTAGAGTTGTTTTGGGATGCCATCCTCTCTCCTCTCCTCCTCCATGGTTTCCTACAAACTACTTGTAATAATTCCCACCATGGTTCTCTTAATCCCCTCAGTTTTCTCTGTCCCTCCTCAGCTCATTAAGCATTTCCCTGAATGCTACTTGGGCGATAACCTTATATATCAATTGTTGATGGATGGCATGAATTGATGCTAGCAACTGTGTGTTGACTTCATTCTGATCCATAGTGTCACCCGAACTTGTTCTTTTATAGCATCTCTGTGTAGCCATCTCAAGATCCAAGTGTAACTCGGGCTTCTGATCGGTGTAGAGTCTGCATTGGAAAATAGAACATGATCAGTCCTTAGAAAAGAAGGAGCGAATTCGAGGGAGTCTCAGTTTCAAACAAAAGATTTATTGGTGAAGGAAAAGTGGTGAAGCAGAAAAGATAAGGATAAGAGTCGTCTCATCCTTTGAATTGTGTGAAGACCGACGAGTCCAAGGCAAAGTCCACAAACTTCGAACTCAGTTATTGGAGATCACCACGTATTATTGAAGATGTCGACATCCATGAATCTATGTTGATGTTCACAAAATCCGAACAAAGCCATCCTAGATGCAACATCTTGGGAGATAAGAGAAATGGTGATAAAGGAGTAGATGAAGGGTATAAAAAATTCAATAGGGGTTGAGAAGAGAATGATCAAAATGAGCAAGGAAGAAATAACACTGAGAAAAGAGGTGTGAGATAGGAAGGAGCAAAGGCACGATATTTTAATCTTGAACTTCTTTAAACAAATCACCCAAACCTCAAAACAAGGGTAGATTCACCAACTCAACACAATGGGCCGTAAGAGTTCGACGATTATCTTGTTAATTTTATTTGTTGTATCGGGTAATATTATCAATGTTAGTCCTTAGCGACTAATCCTATAGGAGATTCAGTACTGACCCGACAATCATCATGTGCTTTGCACTTCCTTTGTAACCAGTAGCCTGTACTTTTTAAAGGTCCTTGTTATCAGATCTAGACTACTACTTAGAAAAAGAAGTAGAGGGGATGCTGATAGGCAAAACCAATACTGAGACAAAAATCCCCGTGAAGGGATGTCCTAAGCTCAATACTTCAAACTAGGTCTGCAAGCAAACAAAGCCCTACTATCCCACATAAGATAGAAGCACCAATAATACTTGAATCGATGTGATAGACAAGGCTTTACCCAGGATGGGATTTGAGCTCTATTCCTCAAGGATCATGCCTCGCTTTGTTGGGAAGGTTACCTTAATACAATGAAGCTGTTGTGAACCCAATACAATGAAATTTAATCAATTAGTTTTAATTTGGTCAAGGTTTTCATAGCAAACCTTTTTATTTTTTTTTTGGTTTTTATTTTTTGGGTATTTCTTGTGTAAAAGGCCTAATGGTTGTATCAATTCTTGTTTGATTTATGTGAGGAAAATCAAAGGGAGAAGACATAAAAGCAATGCATGTCGGAAAATGATGATGCGATGCTCAGTTAAAAGACTTACAATGCTTTCTAGCTCTCTCCATGTAGGATAAAAGACATAAATTTTAAATCTAATCTATATGCAATGTAATGAGGAAAACCCTAATACATGAGATTTTATTATACTGAAGAACTTGTTCAATTTGACTAGATCCAAGCGTGAAATTATAGGTACGTGAATTCTATTAGCGCTTTGGACTTGATTTGATCGAACATCCACTCCTAAGATCTAAGGGCTCATTCCAGAATATGTAAAATAAAAATAAGGTAGAAAACAGAGATCATAGAAAAATAAATAGAAAAATTGGGAGGAATAAAGTAAAAGACGATAAAAAATGCGGAAAATCCGATCAACTCCTCCAGGTGAACAGACACCTGATGAAATGGACTTGTGAGAGTCTAAGTGTTGAAGTTCAGTCTTTGTATTATTACATATTAATTGAATGAATTTCTCTCTCTCTCTCTCTCACAAAATTAAACTAAATTTATGCTAAGACAATTTTGAGAAGAGATGGTAGCCTTATGTTGTGCAACCTTCTACTCCCTAGTTTCCCCAGATATGAGATGATAGCCTTATGTTGTTATGATCACATTTTAATTTTGAGTGTAATTCTTCTTTTATGTCCAGTTGATTTGGTATCGTTTAGCGTAGATCTACAATTTGTAGTTCGTTAGAGCTCTAGGATCCGGCCACCATTCCATTGTGATTCTGCCCCCGTTCCGATCTCATATCACCTCCATTTGCTTAACTGTTCATTTCTCCATCTCGTCGACTACCCAGATACACTTGGTCTTGCAAAGTCCAGCGAATCGAAGCTCCTCCTCCACATATCACCTGAACTTCGCTGCCCACTTCATTCCCCTTGTTGCGAGTTTCAACATCGGATCGAGGGTTGTTCACCTCGAGCCCCTGGAACGTTTTGTGTAGGAAACAAGTGTCACCAAGCCACCTAGAGCTCGATTGATCTCAAGAACAGACCCCCATGTGGTTGGACGAAATTTAACCTATAGGACTCCACACAATGAGGACTGGAGATCTTGGAGCATCCCTGCAACTGCGGGAGGTCCCTAGGAAGGTGCTGAGATGATCAACATCGAAGAGGATCGTGGGAAATTAGAGCATTAGCCTATCTAAATCCAACAGGGAAGACCTTCTTCCCTATTCTTCGTAAGCCTCCATCCATCGTTCGATCAAGAACTCATTCTAGTTTAATTCCGGCCATTGATTCAATCCAAAGCATCCCCTCCTTTGGACCATCAGATTCAAAGTGGTGCCACATGGGCATGTCCGAACCATAAGATCATCCGCACACGCCCCGCACGAGCCGCCCTTGGGTATTGCACTTTCCTCTTGCACAATGTTTGCATTTCAATTAAGTCATGTAATTATTTAGTTTAGTGTAATATTTTATGTACATATTGCAATAGGACCCCTTAGTATATTTATATTTGTATTGTCCAATCCACATCACCTCAAGTAGTCCCTCACGTGAGGCACTTTTTGGAGAATTTATATTTTGTTACCGAAGAGCTCTAGTTGCATTATTAAAAACATTTAGAGTTTCTAAATATTACAAATAGGTCCATTCCAATCAACATTTTATTTTTATGAATAATTGTCTTTATACATATTTTTATTTCTTCCAAAATTATAGAAAAAATATTTAAGTGACTGATACAATGCTTAATGACATAATTTTTTGCATGGGATTTTAATTAATTTTCATATTTATTAAAATAAGAAAACATGCATGTTTGTTCTGTATAATTATTAAAACCCATAAAAAATATAAAATCACTTCTAAAAATTCTAAGAAATGATATATATATTATATCATCTAAACTATATCCAAAACTCAAAAAATTATAAAATAAAAAAACTAAAGATCACAAAAGCATAAAAATCTCTTAAAAATTTGTAAATATTGAAAGGAATACAAAAATATATTCTCCTATTTGTGAATTTTATAAATATTGTATTCTATACTGTAATAATAGTTTTAGGTTAATTGTATACATATTTATGTTTATTAAACCTAAAACTATCTCAAATATTTAAAGTATGCATTGTTTTGCTATATTTAATACTATTAAAATACATAAAAAAGTAATATACATATATTGCCAAAACAAATGAAAATGTAAAATTTGAAAAATATTTTTTCTATGTTTTTATTATATTTGTTTTTATTTAAAATATAAAACCCTATTTATATTATATATCTTATATATTACTTATATTATATATATTATCATTATTATTATATATAAATATATATATATATTATATTTAAAATTTAAAAAGAAACTAAAAACTAACATGATTAAAATAATTAAAATTAAAATTAAGTAATAGAAATGATATAGGATATATAAAAATTCATAAAAATTAAATAGAATTAAAAACCCATATAAAAATTTTGGCTAAAAATATAGAAAATAATTATTATTAATTACTTAAAAATGTTTATTAGTAATTAAGATATCCACTATTTCTCTGTGTGGTTCGACATTCTATTACTTGTCATTATATACGTTCTTGTAGAGTTAAATAAAATAAATTTTGACTCACATTTTACATTTACTGCTTATATATAGTGGGTTTATGACGATTCATTTAGGATGGGTGCTACACATTGTGAGAGCGACCGATATAGCAGTTGTTGGATCTGATCTCTTAGACACCACATACCCTCCAAGATCAGACCTTCGTATCTTAGTCTAAGCGAGTTATCAAATGGCATCGTTGTAAGGAAGCAAAGCGTATGATAGTTTGTATATAGTCCTATCTATTTATTTTTTCTATTTCTATATATATCAATAATTGTTTATATGTTCTCATACATATCTTATTTGACTTCTCTGTGAGGGTCCACCAACTAAGGAGGACCTCTTAGGTGGACCTGTGCAACTTCACGAAGCCGATATCAACTTTTATTAACAAGCTTATTAAAGCGAGGAGGAAGAAGACCGAGAAAAGGAGGAGAAGATTAGCATTAGTGTAGATTTTTATTCTTGTTTTTTAGTGAGAGTGTGACATTTTATTAGTTATAATAATGCAAGTTGAAGACTCTTGGGACACTTAGACATTTTACATGTCTATTTTACCAAGTGTCGGTTCACATAGGAGCTTGCACGATTTTCTCGTGTTTTATTCACATTCTACACTTTAGTTATTCTTATTTTACCTTTATTTTTATTTTTTTCTGGGATTTGTTCTTTCATTCTTTTTTCTTTTATGTCTTTTGTGAATGATCCCTTAGACATTAGAATTGCTTGTTCTATTAATATAGGTCTAAAGCCCTAATATCTGCAGGTTTCTATAGTTATTTCGCTTGAACTTAGTCAAATCAAATTGGTTCTTCATGATAATAGTGATTCATGTCTTAGGAGATTTCACCGTGCATACGTATAATGTAGATTTTCAATTCGTGTCTAGTATCTTGCATGTAGAGAGCTCGAAAGCAAGGTAAGCATTTCCAACTTAGCATACATCATCGTTTTTGCCTTGCATTACTTCCCACACATCTCCCTTTGATTTTAGCACCTAGGATACTCAATAAATTAGAAATATAGTTAGCTTATTATTATTGACAAATACTCAAAAAGAGAAAACCCAAAAATTTTAAACAAGGAGACTACTAAATAAACTTTGACCGAAGTTAAAACTTGTAATGGAATTCATTGTATTGGGTTCATAAAGCCCACATTATTTTCAAATACATTCCAAACAGAGTGAGACACGACCCTAGAAAATAGAGCCAAAATCCTAGCCTAGATGCTACCTTATTGGTTTATTTTATTCATGAAGTATGGTGCTTGTATCAATGTGCGGGATAGTAGGGCTGAGTTTGCTTGCCGGCTTGGTCTGAAGTACTAAGCACAGGGGAACTATGATGGTGGGTCCCTATCTCATCATACCATGATTGAGTACCTCATAAATGAGAAGTAGTGGTTTTTCCTATTGGCATCCTCCTCTATTCTTTAGCTGAGTAGTGGATCCAGAGCCAATCCCAAGAATTCTTAAAAAGTGCATGCTACAAGTTACAATGGAAGTGGGAAGTACACAACACTTGTCTGTTAGTACCCACTCTCCTATAAGGCTATCCTGGAAAAACAATCAATAAAAACTACAAAGATAATAGAGAACTCTGACAGCTTCACTTGTATTGTGTTGGTGAATCCATTTTATGTGGTGTTTGTTTCGATCTATATTAAGGTCAAAGATCACAGCCCCATGCACTTTCGACTTTTCACTTTACTTTTGGTGTCATTCCTTTTTACTTTGCTCATTTGAGCCTTTTATCATTTTGTCTCCATTCTATCACATTGTGAATCACCACACTCTTATGCTTCATCTCACTCCCTTTTGTCTTTCAAGATGTCACATCTAGGATGGATTAGTCCAGACTTCAAGGATGCTCACATCGATTCTTTGATGCCAACATCCCTAATAATTTGGGTGATTCTGGAGAGACCGGTTCGGACTTTGCGAGCCACTCTCAAGGATCTTGCTTCCTCTTTTCCTCTTTCTCAAATAAATCAGGATCACCTTGTCCTAAATTTTCTCCCTTCTGAATGGAGATTGAATTGTCTCCATACAATTGCCCCCATTCTCATGCCATCCAGAATTGATATTAATCTTGAACAATTCCATTTTATCCGGTGCTTATATTTAGTCTGATCGAGGTCTATTTTCTCTTGCAGTTTAAATACCCGATCTAGAAGTATTATCAGATTCAAACTGTGAAGAATCAACAAGAGTTCTACGAACGAAGGGAGTGTACAACTGGGGCGCTTGACCACTTTTTGGTTGGAGATACCAAATGGTCACGAAGTTCGAGACAAAGGAAGAATCAATTCTTTCTCTATGGCCTCTACGTTTTGAGACATTATGTTGGTAATTCAGGAATCCCTTGGGATCTGACACCATGATAAAATACTACCCTCATGATTAGACCATGTCCCTGAGATTTGATAAAAGAAAGGTGCCTCTACGGTGGAGACGTTGGGAGGGGATAAATTCTTCGGAATATGACGGAACAAAAGACCAAGTAAAGGAAGAAGAATGCACCCAAATGTGCTATCAGTTCTTTATGCAAGAATCGCGAAAAAAGAGTGAAGGGGGTCAAGAAAAGATGGGTCTTTTCCGCAATCTTGCAACTAACTTGGTAAGTGGAAAGAGAGATCATCTATCTAACTGACGAGATTAATCGGAACCTTAGTTGGTACGTCATGGTTCAACATACAAATGACAATGAAGTCACCAATCAACTACTTGCGTCCATCCAGGCTAGCCAACAATAGTTGACAGACCAGGCTCTCTTCCTGGTCTCTTTACATGACATGCTTAATGATTTGAGAAGGGATCGAGAAAATAGTGGAGGAGGAGAAGCACAACATGGAGGAGATGGATGCCATGCAGGTGGACACCATGAAGGGATGATGAGGAGAGAGAGCAACCCAAGTCAATTCTCAAGGAAGCATACAATCCTAGAGCTGGGCAAGTGACCGATCACTAATTGTTGAAACCTCAATTGCTCTCACCTCTTCACATTTTCATGGGAACACAATTGAAAAGTTGTACATTCATCTGCAATAGTTTAACCGCATCCGTAGAACTGTGCACTACCTCAACATCTCATTGGAGGTAGCAAATATGACATCCTTCCCCTTTAGCATGCAATATAAATCTCTCTACCGGATTAATCACTTGAGGTAGGCCATGACGACCTGAGATGCTTTGATGTCTGTATTTTTGCACAAATATTATCCCCTTGTTTGCATAAAGCAGATGCGAGCATTGATCTCAAACTTCTCGCAATTATCCCAAGTGTCTATCCATGAGGCAAGGGAAAGATTCAAAGATATCCAAGAGAAGTGCCCCCATCATGACATTCCGAAGACCAGTTTGGCCCTGAACATTTTTAGGGGATTTGACCAAGAAATCTAGAAGCTGGTAGATACAGCATGTGGGGGATCATACTTCAATAAGGATGAAGACATCATATGGCATATCTACGAGGAGATGGCTGAAGGCTCGGCTACCCTTTCTTCATTCCATGCCTTCTAGAAGAATCCATAGATCCCTCCAAAACCTTTTCATACGGAAACATAATATGGAGAATAGAGATACGATAGTTCCGACATCAACATCTTTGGGAACCATCTCTCAAAGGTTGATATCATTGAAACATGATCACATGACCTGGAAAAATTAAATATGATCGAACAAAGGACCAAACATTTGGACTAGCTCGATCAAATAAACAAGCAATTGGAGCTCTTGGTTAGCACTATCCACTCGTGTTAGTTTGCAAGTTCACCCCCCCAAGACATCTGCAAAGTCCATGGAAGTCCAGCCTCCGTAGAGTCCAGGGCAACTCCAATCGATACATGTGTACTACGTGCATGTACCTGACCATGAACCACTACAACATCAATAGATATAGATGTTAGTGTACCACCATGAGTTGTAGTCATTCGTTAAGCCATTCTTTCCTCCACTTCCACAAATCCAAGAGGTGAATGACGTTTGGATCAATGATCAACAATTGGCATGTCTTGGCCGACAACTACAGGATCAATCACTAGCTATACACATGTCTCACCAATAAAAAGGTAATAGACCATACTAGCACCGATACTCGCATCTCCAGTCTCTATAGAATACCAATAACTGGAGACCAAATTACCAACAGTCGGCCTATCGCCAACCTTCGTACCACCAGCATCAGTCGATTGCTCAGTACCAGAAGCAGTACCCTACTCCACCACACTATCAATAGTATCCTACTCATCAGTTTATGTATCAGGGTTACCATCATCCAACTCTGCAGTACCATCAGTCTCAATGATCATATCAGGATGAGTCATCTGAGGCAGCACCTGTAAATCCCGTGCTTGATTTCTTGGCACAACTAGAGCTGAGATGAGATGAAAGCTAGATGACTTGATCGTTACAAAGACTGTTATCCCAACACAGGTTGAAGCTAATTCAAATAATTTGCGTCGCAAGATGAGATCGAAAGTAGTGTCCCATCATATCCTGAGCAGTAGGATGCTGCAACCGTCTGCCACCGTATGTGGACAAAATAAAGCTTCGTAGGACGAGTCTTCATCAACAATATCTACATTAAGATCTAGGTGAGGAGAAGAAGGAAGGTCAACACCAGATGAAGAAACATACCAAAAAAAGAAGAAAAAGAAAATCAAATATCGGTAATAACAACCAAGGCTGAGCCATGCAGCCGAGTAGATTCCAGCACCAACAACGGATCTCGTACAAGTCGATGAAGCCAAAGTTCATGCTTTCAGTTTCTCTTCTATTTTGAATGATTGCATTACTTCTAGTCATTCAAATGTGTAAGTTGATTCAAATGTAAATAAGAACAATGCATTTGATTCTGTAAAATTCCATTCCTGATGCCATGAAAAATACAAAAAAATAGAAAATTGAAAACTTCTTTGTCTGATCCTAGCATTATGGAAATATTACCAATTATTATGCTTGAAATGACTTTGTTCGAAGCCATGGAGTACATGTCGAATGTGAAGAAATGATTAAAGGAGGCATGTACAATGAAGCATCAACCATGCAAAAGCCGATACATGAGAGCTGAGAAGCACACTCTCACCATGGCTATTGTGAACACCATCAGCAACCTCCTGAGCAAAAAGAAGGATATAGAAGAACCTCTCATTAGATGCAAGATTTTTAATGAATAATTTGAGTGCACCTACTCGATAGTGGATCACCTCTCACTTTGTTACCTTCATCTCTACTCAAAGAATTTGGGTTAGATTTGCTAAAGATGACAAGGATGATTGTATAGTTTGCAGATCAACCAGTAAAGCGACCAAGAGGTATGTTGGAGGATTTAATAGTTACAGTGGAGGGAAAGCAGTTCCATGTGGATTTCATTTTCTTAGACATGTACCCCTGTACTCCTATACTCCATACTCCGATTATATTTGGATGATCATTCCTTCAAACAACAAAAGAAGTAGTGGATTACAACACTAGATAGATTACCTTTCACTCCAACAAGGATAAGGTTCCGATTGAGACGATCCAAGTACCAAAGCTGGCAGAGTATGTATTAGATGAGAGAGGGCCTAAGCAGAATGAAACAAATGACTGTTAATTTTAAACAGAGATCAGAGACACTACATTATTTCAGGATGATATTGAGACCCTAGATTTCCTCTCCAAAGAGGAAGTCCAAGAAAGCACGGTCGAGTTTTCCGTAGTCCTTGAGGATGAGTTTTGTGTTGATGAGCTATCTGAGCCGTTTGAAATGCTTCCATCATATCCGAACAAGAATAACTCATTGCCAATCTTTATGATATTTTATATTTAGAGCCTAAAGTAACCATGGTGGACAACATACAATCAACATATCTAACATGGACCACAATTGCAAAGGGTACCACTGAATAGATTCAGACCTACCATAGCTGAAATAATTGCCATCCTCATTAAAGTATGCTTTCCTTGTGGGTGAGCCGAACATGTTTCTGATCATAATCAATTCGCAGCTGACCAAGGATGTGGAATCTCATCTACTCGAGGTTCTAGATAGAAATCGCAATACCATTAGCTCGAGAAAAATACTGATCTTCATGGGATAAATCCTTCCCTATGCTCGCATCACATCTATTAGAAGAAGACAACAAACCAAACCAAGAATTTCAGCTTAAACCAAACCCTAACTTTCGAGAGGTTGTGACGAAGGAAATAACAAAATGATGTGATGATGGATTCATTTATCTTATCTCCGATTCAAAATGGGTAAGTCCATTACATGTGGTCCCGAAGAAATATAAGATTACCATCGTAATGAACAACAAAGGAAACGAGATTCAGACCAGAGACTGACTTCTTGGCATGTCTGCATGGATTACAGATGCCTAAAATAAAAAAACTAAGATGGACCATTTTCTACTACCCTTCATTGACCAGATAGGGTTATTTAAATAAAAGACAAGCAATAAAATAAAAAGGATACTTTTCAATGCATAACTCTTGGTTTTTGGTAGGGTTTTGTCTTTTCAAATAATTTTTTATGAATTAATTTAATTTTTATAGTTTTAATATATTTTTATTTTTAATTTTTAACGATTTTTAGTTTTTACAGATATTTTTTATTTTTTAAAATAAAGGAATAAGAAATAAAGAAAATGAAGAAAGAAGTAAACACACTCATTTTGTATTTTAAAATGAAGTAAAAATTTCCAAAATAAATCAAATAAATTATTTTGGGGTTTTTGATATTTTTTAGAGTTTTTTTGAATATATGATAGATTTTTTAGGATTTTCAAAATAATTAAAAATTGGAAAGTAGGAAACAAGAAACATTGCATATGATTTTATTATTTTAGAAAAAGGAATAAAATCAAAATGGTGGAAATAAACAAGAACAAAAAGATTATTTTTCACATTTTCCAAAAAGGTATTTTATGATTTTTTTCGGGATTTTCGATGATTTTATATGAATTTTTAGTGTTTTTGGAGTTTTTCTATTTTTTTAATGTTTATAGGAAATTTAAAAACGAAATTTACATTGAAATTACAGAACGTAAAAACACAACAATAATTTTTTCAAAATTTTCAAAAAGTTTTTATTGTTTCTATTTATCTGATACAACAAACAGGAGAAAATTGAGGTGTTTTTGAATTTTTAAAATATTATAACAAATTAAAATGCTAAAAAAATTAAGATAAAAAGATCTAATTAGCAGGAAGATCAGGGGATTTTTAAGGATTTATTTAAGCGATAGGTATTTGTAACAAACTAAACAACATAGGTTCACATGGACTTACTTGCAAACACTTTTATTTAGAAGACTAGTCAAAGAACAACAAATAAAATGTAGGGTGCTCAGTGAAATTTTCATCAAAAAGAAAACATTTATAGATTTAATGAGTACTAAACTATAAATAAAGAAAACAAAAAAATAATGCAAATGACCAATTAAGAAGAGTCTTACATGCACCCTTTCAAGGATTTATTCACAAAACAACATGAAGGAAGGGGTAAAAATGCAAAATCTTAATCAATCCACAAGGCGGTGGGGACGGTTGAGATGCACCTTTGCTTTTGATCTGATGGTTGTGCGTGGACGTCTGGGGTACATATGTAAATCTTGATCCACGACTAAGATTTGGGAGTTAATCAAAAATAGATGAAATCTAGAGCCTTGTGTTCTTGATCTAATGACAGGAAGGACGTTTGGAAGAACACCGATGAAAGGGCTCGCCAATGAGTTTCGATCGACCGGATCGCGGTCTCAATCTCCATCCACTGCTCCTCGTGATGGTTTATATTCATCCCTTGAGCACTTCCGCATCGATTGTATATGAATTTGAAGTCCATTGACAATGGATCAACAAACTGTAAGTTCTAGGTGTTATAAAGGTGTAGCTCGATCTCCAGGTCCTCAATACTCGTCTAGATGCAGGCTTTGTCCTGTAGATGAATCTCCTACTCAGATATGAAACTACGTCTAGTTTATTAACAAAAAAATAAGTAGGAAATGGGGGTGAGCGGTTGAATTCGACGGAGGTGATCGGAAAGGGAGTCGCAAACCAGATCCGGTTGTGATTTGGGGGATCATAATGTGATGGAAGACAAAGAAGGTCAAGGCAGATAAGGAAGGGTCAGATAAGAGAATTGATGATAGCGGATATCTGATAAGGCAAATCAAAGCAAAGATGTATGATGAAGGGATTTAGCCCTAAAACTTGCATTAAAAATGAAATTGAAAACAAAAAGAAAGATAAAGTTAATCTAATAAAACAAACATATGATTGTGCAAAGGTCATTGCCTCGATTCGTGGTGAAAGACAAAGAGACTCAACATCTTCAGTGAAGGATCTCATGACGTATGGATCTCGATTTTAGGAAGAAATCACACACTCCCAGCTGCAGGAGCTTGGCTCTGTCAAACCCTACTCACCAAAATTAGCCTCAGGCAAAGAAACTCCATGAAAAATCAGATTAGACATAGCAAGGGAAGGTCTGGATATATAAATAAGCTCAAGCATCCGATGATTTTAATTTATAAAAATGCATAAACCGATGCATGAACGACAGAGTTAATGATATTGCGATAGAGATGATGGTTAGGTCTAACAAAATGGAAAAGGAATCGGTGGTATGTGGTGACTGTAATGGATAGGAAAAGTTTAAGAAGAATGGCCAGTAAGCATACTAAGCGAGGAAGGTTGGACATTGGTGAGGTGACCTGGGTCAATAGACTCGGGATCAACCAATCAAAGCGCAAGCTGGCTATAGGACAAAAACACTAAACGCTAAAATAAGAAACATGAAATAAATTGAAAATAAGGTAGAAAATGAATTCAAACGAAAAAATCTTTAAAATAAAAATATTAGTAATTATCTAAACCTATTTATGGTGATTTTTAATAATTTAATTAAATTTTATACAAAGATAAAAATAAATAAAACCTTTTATTCATAACTATATATACAACACCATGATTTTAATTATTTATTTTTTACAAACCCAAATAACATTAATAATTTACTATTTTAAAATATTTTCTAGGATTTTAAGAGTATTTCTGTTTGATTTTTATGAGATAATATTTTAGAATAATTAAAAGTGGTATTTTATAATATACATAGTGATACATATACAATATACACATGATTTTATTTTTATTTCTTTTTTATATAATTATTTTTTGCATTTTATATAAAAAAATATAGTATATAAAAATTTTAAAATACAATTTATAAAAAATACAAAGAAATTAAATAAATATAAATAATATACATAGGTATAATATACAATAGCACGATAAAAAGCCACATTTCACATTTTAACTCTGGCTTTTATGAACTGCTTCTGTTTTAAAGATTATTTAATTTGCAATACAATGAAAGTGAGTTTGGTTTATTCTGAATTTTTCTGGAGAAGATATTGATATGACAAATTGAATAAAGACAGGGCGATTGTATTGTTTCATGTATAGTGACTTGGATATTGAGATCATATATCAAATCCAGATCGCGGGCCTCCCATAGATGCTTGATTAAATCAAGACCGTAAATCTAATCTTCTCATTGTTGGAAATGCGAGCCCACGGTGAGCAATTATGCAATAAATGTTATTGCAAATATCATTCCCTGATCTGAAATGAAGTATGAATAATTTGCATAATAGTTCCCTTAGTACAATTAGGGTTATGTACCATGGCCATCTTAATAATCATACAGCTTTGATTCAACTATTGAATCATAGAGGCTGGTGCTTGGATGAATATCTAAAGGGTTAGATTGAGGACTCATCAAGCATCATCAAATGATTGTTAGGAGATGATCTCCAGTCTGAGTAGGAGATGGCAATCTTTATCTCTGAAGGCTGATATCTGACTGACCTCTTGATGCAGGTCCTCTGCATAGGAATAGAGATTCGGAGGTGTCAGATTAGTTAGGTCAAAGAGTTGATTTAACGAGATCGAGATAACCAAAGTCCTATATCGTATGTTGTCACGATACAGACACGCATCCTCTGACCGAAGACAGATGTGTTACTATATGTCTAAGTATGTACATTTGGCAGACCAATAGGTTGATGACCTAACCAAGGTCTATACACCGGCGCGCTGGTGTACATATAAGGGCATATGAGTAATACGATCTCTCAAAGGAATCATACAGGTTCAGTTACTGAACCGGAAGACATGAGCTCACTCATGAGATATTGGGAAGAATCAAATTCCATGCGCATGGTCGTCTCGCTTTAGAAGCTTGACTGAATTTGTAGGTTTGATATATACTTTTAGTATATGATCAAGACCTAGGTATGATATACGCTTTTGGAAAGTGTATGATTGATACCAACTCCCAATGATCGAATGAGAAACTTACCGATAAAACCATGAAGTAGACAGTATAAAGTTGATCAAATACTTCGGCTTTAGTCTGAGTCTTCCAGTATGCAGGATGTACAGGTATTAGGAATACTTGAGGGTGATGTGATCATAAACGATTGTATAACCATGACGCTTCCATTCCAAGGGAGTGATGAAATGGGTCTGGATTTTAGTGACTCCTCTCGGTAGAGAAGTGATCTGATCTTGGCCCAGGTGTTGGACATTGATCTGAATGTGATTCAGATACAATGGGAAGATTATATTTACGGTCTTGATTTACTCAAGCATCTATGGGAGGCCCGCGATCTGGATTTGAGATATGATCTCAATATCCATGTCACTATACGTGGAACAATACAATCGCCCTGTCCTTATCTCCAAGTATCTGAGGAAAGATCGCATTATTCTTGAAGGGTTCGAAAATAATTCCATAAGATCTAAGCAATGAAGAATTGATGATTAAATGCGATTTAATCATCTTTATGTGTGTGGAGATTATCCAATATAATTAAATATGATTTAATTATTATGGATAAGAATAATGTGGATAGAAATATCCAATTATTCATAATATATTATAAATGTAATATAGTAGAGAGAGCCAATTGTAATTTATATTAATTAATTAATTAATATGTGTATTGGATACACATTGTGTAATTAATTGACAATGTAAATTATATGTTGATTTGGATTGTGAATATGATTCACAAATTTTCAATGACAAGATTGCAATATTCTCAAATATAATTGTGAATTATTTTTGAAGAATAAAACCCAACAAAAGTTGTTGGAAATAAATAAAGAGAATTCCATGGAGATATGCAATCTCATGACATGTCATGAGATTGCTCTCCTCATGGAAAGCTTGGGCGGCACCCAATTCCAAATAGGAATGGGTGGCTGTCCATATGGAATGTACATGGAGATGTAATCTCCATGTATATTCTCTCCTTATTTATTTGGTGTATATTTGGATTAATTTGTATTTGATTTTGTCAAATATATTTTGATCTAATTTTTTGGCTTTACCAACCTTAGCTATTGGATTGACATAAATCAATCTCATCCATTGATTTTGTATGTCACATGGATTGAGATCCATGGATCCCAAAAATCTATAAATAGAGAGGCATACCATGCTCTCTAAAATATATAGAATATTGGAGGCTCTCTCTCTTCCCTTCTTCTCCATACACGCCAACTCTTTCTCCCTCTACTTGGTGGCCGTCCACCAAACCCTAGAGGAGAAAATCGCCGACGCCCTCGCCACCGCGCCACCGCTTCGACGTTCTTCGATTCTCTGTCTTCTTGGAGTGCTACACTCACGAAGGATACGTTCGATCTCTTGCGACGAGATCAGGAGCAATCACGCTTGGATCATCTTCTTGGATTGCGAGGACAACGTGGTTCATCCCCGTGCTCGCAAGCGGTCTCGTCGACGATTGGACTTGAGACAGGAGGTCTCTTTCTTTAGAGACTCGATCAACCACGCTTCAAGAGGTATTTATTATAATTATTGTGGTTATAGATGAAACGATTCAAGAAGTGTTCTTGGATCATGTGGTTTCATCGTATGGAAAATTTTAAATTCCGCTGCACCGAATAACTAGTACGACTAGTCGTTCCTCGTCGTATCCGATACGACGCTCACGCTTCCGTGATGTGCTTGAGGTCTAACCATATCCTTCAAGTGGTATCAGAGCCTTTGGTCGACGGTTTCGAATATGATTCGCAAATCGAGGACGACTTGGGTTCGTTAAGGTCGCGAAAGTTTTTGTCGCATTTGATTTCGCAGATCTGTTTAATAAATAATTTCGGCCATGTTTAAAATGTTTAAGCATGAATTATTTACATGGATTTTGTTCCCCATTAAATAAGAAACCATAGGATCTGAGTTTGCGTAAATCGGATTTCGTATGCTCGAGATATGGTTGTTTTAATAAACATGTATGCACTGTTGCGGGAACTGTAGATCTTAACATAATTAAAGAGTTAATTATTGTTTAGATCCTCTCAAAATGCATGAAACATCATTTGACTTCTATCCTAAATCAAGTTAGCAATCTTTGAAAATTGAGTTTAACTAATTTGGATTTAAATTTATTGATATATGTTAATTTTAGTGAGTAGGGGTCACTACTGAAATTACAGTCCTAATCTAGAACCAAGTGATTGTCAATTAGTGAAATTAATTGTTAATTTCGTGAAATAATCAGGAGAAATATTTGTGAAATATTGGAAGATGATTATTTACATAATTGACTTGGTCTCAACCAATTAATTGATTAGATTTGATCTAAATCTTAATTGGAAACACATTCATCAAACTTGATGCTTGTGTAGTGATTGTCATTTAATCATTTAGTGAAATTAAATTGTTTAATTTCCTTGAATAATTGTGCAAAAATATTTGTGAAATATTTGATGATAATTATTCCCTTAAATGACATTGCCTTAACCAATAATTGATTAGATGTGATCTAGATCACTAATTGGTTACATGATCTACATGATCAACATTCCAACAAACATGTTGCTTGAATAGGACCTGAGATTTGTTTAGCAAATCTCATTATAATGTTAATAAAAAATTGTTTCGATTATTATTATATGGTATAATTTCGATTGAAGAAACAATGATCATTTCAAATAAAAAGTGATTTATTTTGCATTATCCTTTCCCGAGGTGGATATGGTGTCTAGTCGGAGAGCATTGGGGTTGCGGGTTGCAACGTATGTGGTCCGTCCCACTCTCGTCGGTACTGGCCATGACAGCGGGTAGGGTTAGTATAATGCTTAAGAAATCATGATGTATTTCTAATTATTAAAATTCGAAATAATACGTATTTGAGATAATACCATAATTCAAGTAACAATAAAAATATTTGTTGGATATTAATTGGATCATTAATTTAATATGATTATATTGATTGGAATCCAATTAAAATTAAAACACTCTGTTATGAATAGAGATGTTATTTTCCTTGGAAGAATTAATCATAATGAATATGATTCATAGTGATTAATTAAAATTTGAATATGATATGGAGGATCACATAAGTGACATCCATGGTCTCCCGTCAAGGTGGAGGGTTCCGTCGCCAGGGATTGTATGTAGGAGACGCTTGTCCGAAGTGACAGCTCCTGTATGCAAGCGCATCTGGATCGGGCTCTTCACTTCTCGAAAGAGTAAGGACGTATGCATTGTGACCCCAATATCGAGTCCTCGTATTATTGGGGCGATATTGGATTGTGCATAGCGAGTTGTATTCCTGTTGACGGTTGGTTCAATTAATGACGGGTCAATATTGCCTTAGGGGTGGTGGGCCTGGGTGTTAAAGACCGAATTGGGAGATGCAAGTTGGACTTGCAAGGCGGAATGTGTTCTCGCTTCTTTTTATCCGAGTTGTAGGTTCTCATATTATTGGGATGCAACAAAGATAAGGAAGGAGATCCCAGATCCTGCTTGAGATATAATGGTAAGTATATCTCTTACATTGAAAGTGATTAAGGGAGTGAACTTTCAATGTTGACATGGCAAGACAACTTTGATATAAAAATTCCTAAATCAAAGTAGAATATGTATGTATATGAATATATACACTTATGCAAATTTCTTATTTCATATAATCCTTCATTAAAACCCACTCAATGATATATTTAATAATAACCAGTAGAATATCATGGATTGGACTCATGATCCAGATATTATACTTGCAGTTGGACATATAATGTATGTGGTTGCAATATGCAAGTTTTCTCATAATAATGAGGAATGACAATTAAATAGATAATAGGACTACAACCCTAAGGTTTGTATGTCTATGTAGTCTTGATCCCTCATCGGATGTACTTTGGAAGTGACATGTCAATGATGATCGCAATTGTCAAATAATCCTTATAAAATCAATGAAGATATTCTGGCATACATATGTGCTCTTGACATTTAATCATGAGTGACATGGTTCTCTGCATCATGCAGAATGGTAACTCTATAAGAGATGATGTATTCAAAATGTTTGGATACCTACCTAAACCAATGGTTTTAAGAGTATAAATAGATGTAGACATGATGAGTGTCATCATTCTACTGTCTATACTCTAGTCATTCATGAAGCTTCATAATAGTCATATTGTATGAATTTAATGAAGCATGTATAAATGTTGAAATGCTCTTACATTGAATTCTTTTGAATTTAACATAAGAGATCCTTAGTCTTAAGCAATGGTTGTTTATAGATAAAGGGAGCACAGTGGAAGCATGGGTTGGATCCAAGAAAGAAGGAAAGTCAAAGAGTTGACTGGACTTCTGTGACTTCCATATGACATCCAAAGAGTTGGATGAATGCCAAAACTGTAATAAATTGATGTGTTGATAGTACGACTATCAAGTATGTCTAGAATCCTTAGAGAAGGACTCGGATGGAGCATCAGAATAATCTACATAAATCATTGAAATTGACTCTCTTATTTGATAAGATAGAGTCTAATAATTGTATCTCAATCTTCTGACAACACTTGCAATGGGTTGCATATAAAAATTTTGATCTTAAGGTTTATAGTTATCCACATGGATATTGATGCAATTGTTGCAACAATCTCTGTTGGATTGATAGACTTGTTAATTTCAGTGGGAGAGCCCTTAATCTTAGAGAATGTCTCTATGACCTAGATATAAGAATACACTCATTGTTTATTTCTAAATGTTGGAAATAAACATGAATTCTGAGATAGAACTATCATAAAGATTATGAAGGAAATATTTCAGATAGTAATCTAAAATCTAGTGGACTCCACTAAATTAGAAAATTGATGAATGGTTCATTAACATTTCTAAATGTTGAAATTAAACCTTAAGATCAATATGAGGATGAAGATCATTTGACAATGATCTAGCATCAACCCTTGGACATTTGTTTATTGATTTGATCAATAGACTAGTAAGAGATGAAACTTTAGAATGTCTAAAATTTCAAAACTTACATACTTATGAATCTTGTATTCAAAGTAAAATGTCCAATACACCCTTCTTAGAGAAAGGTGTAAGATGCCAAGGTATTCAGGATCTCATACATATTGATGTATGTGGATCATCTATATCATAGTTATTGTGGATATGTGATATCTATTGGATTATGTATGATATGAGATTTCTTCTCTTCACCTAAGAAACCTTTGAAATGTTCAAAGATTTCATTGATTTTGGTTTAAAATCAAAGTTTGAAGGAAGACAAAATGAATTTGATCTAATCTAGGTAGCAAGTACCTGCTAGATAAATTCAAAGAAAACCTTATAGAGATATGAATATCATTTCTATCTCAATCCTCCTAACACACCTTAACTCAATAGAGTTATAGGTAGATACAATTGGATCATATGTGACATGATCTTATCAATGATGAATTTTAGCATAATTATCCCTTAGTTTCTAGATATATATGTGTAGTATAGACTACAATGTATATCCTTAATAAGGTTCCATGTATGTTGGAATCTAGCACTTGAGAGTGCTGCTTCATTAGGAAAATAAAAGGATGGTATTGGATACCTACTTTATGACCTTGAGATTCTTAAAGTATCTCATCTCTGAGAATGTGATTCTTAGAGGTTGAGACTCTTGAGAATCAAGATCAAAATGAAGTGTAGGAACTCATTTAATCTTGAGAAGATAATGAGACTCCTGAAATTGGAAACTAAAAGGACAATTAAGATGAAACACTAATACCTCTTCAAATGAGTTTGAGGATGGATTCCATGTGTTAGAGAAATCTGACAATGATCGAACTTCATGTGATGAAGCTTCTGAAGATCATAACATGGATAGATGGATAGCAATAAAAGTCTAATGTAGACTTCATATACAAGTGGTATATGAACCCTCGAGGATCCACCTATATGGTAATACTTGTAAAGATGTAAATGGATCTTCAAGAGAAAGGGAACCTGATGAGAAGGTAGGTACCTTCAAAGCATGGTTCGTAGCTATGAGCTACACACCGGAAGAGATGACATTGCTTGCAATGAGACTTGCTCTTCGGTGACCATGCTTAAAACCGTCAGAATATTGCTAACCTTAGCTACACAACTTGACTATTGCATCTTCAAGATGTAAGTCAATATTGCATTCCTCTACGAATACCTCTCTGAGGATATTCACATGAAGTAGCCCCAGGGCTTCATGGTTGAGGAAATCAAGGTGTGCAAGCTAAGGAATCCATCTATGGACTCAAATAAACTTCTTGAAGTTGGATCATAAGATATGATGAAATTATAAATGTTATGATTTCAAATAGAATCTGGATGAGCCATGTGAAGCTTAGTGGGAGTGCCTTTGTGTTCATTGTTCTAAATGTAGATAATATCCTAATCATTTAGAATGATATAAGGATGATGATAAGTGTTTTTATAGACTGGCTATTCCATATCTTGAAATATGATTTCAAAGATACCTCTTAGATCTTAGTTCTGAAGTTGTTCAGAAGCAAAGAGAAGAGGATAATGGGACTGTCACATTTGTAGTACACCTTGGACATATTCTATTCTTAGAAATTCCAAGAAAGGCTTCCATCCCTTAAGATATGGTACTAAGCTATCTAAAGGGATAGCACCTCAAAGAGTTGAGGAAGTGAATGCTAGAACTACTTGCCATTGGGCATCAGTTCTGAGAAGCCGGGTGTATGCTAGATATGTGCAAAAGCCAGATGGCTGCCATGTAGTGGGAGTAGTAAACTGTTACTAATCCTACTATGGAAATAAAACACTTGGTTGCAGTAAATGCAAAATCTTCATAGATGACAAGATTTTTGAGATAGTGATCTCAAAGTCTTATCTTCAAACACTTAAGACTTTATAGATAGAGATCTAAAAGGTCTTAATTGTGGATATCTTAAGAGATAGTGATATCCAAGAATAAGGGTATTCTGATAAGGATTATGGGAATATTGGCTAAGATAATTGTAGTGTCAAGGACACGGTAACTAACAAGATTGAGTATTGGTTGCATAACATGCAACATTCGCATTAAATACGAGTACTGTTACTGGGGATATGCAAGTACCGTAAAAGGACTTGGCGTAGTCTCGTAGGAACAGAGTGACTGATCAGCTTACCTAGCTATTTTCTAAATACCCTACAATTGTTACATGAGTGCGGGTTTAAATGATTAGCCCATAAATGGCTCTTTGGGCTAGTGGGAGAATGTTGGAAATGCGAGCCCACGGCGAGCCATTATGCAATAAATGTTATTGCAAATATTATTCCCTGATCGGAAATGAAGAATGAATAATTTGCATAATAGGTCCCTTAGTACAATTAGGGTTATGTACCATGGCCATCTTAATAATCATACAGCTTTGATTCAACTATTGAATCATAGAGGCTGGTGCTTGGATGAATATCTAAAGGGTTAGATTGAGGACTCATCAAGCACCGTCAAATGATTGTTAGGAGATGATCTCCAACCTGAGTAGGAGATGGCAATCCTTATCTCTGAATGCTGATATCTGACCGACCTCTTGATGCAGGTCCTCTGCATAGGAATAGAGATTCAGAGGTGTCAGATTAGTTAGGTCAAAGAGTTGATTTAACGAGATCGAGATAACCAAAGTCCTATATCGTATGATGTCACGGTATAGGCACGCATCCTCTGACCGAAGACAGATGTGTTACTATATGTCTAAGTATGTATATTTGGCAGACCAATAGGTTGATGACCTAACCAAGGTCTATACACCGGCGCGCTGGTGTACATATAAGGGCATATGAGTAATACGATCTCTCAAAGGGATCATACAGGTTCAGTTACTGAACCGAAAGACATGAGCTCACTCATGAGATATTGCGAAGAATCAAATTCCATGCGCATGATCGTCTCGCTTTGGAAGCTTGACTGAATTTATAGGTTTGATATATACTTTCAGTATATGATAAAGAGCTAGGTATGATATACGCTTTTGGAAAGTGTATGATTGATACCAACTCCCAATGATCGAATGAGAAACTTACTGATAAAACTATTAAGAAGACAGTATAAAGTTGATCAAATACTTCGGGTTTAGTCTGAGTCTTCTAGTATGCAGGATGTACAGGTATTAGGAATACCTGAGAGTGATGTGATCATAAACGATTGTATAACCATGACGCTTCCATTCCTAGGGAGTGATGAAACTCGTCTGGATTTTAGTTACTCCTCTCGATAGAGAAGTGATCTGATCTTGGTCCAGGTGTTGGACATTGATCTGAATGTGATTCAGATACAATGAGAAGATTAGATTTACGGTCTTGATTTAATCAAGCATCTATGGGAGGCCCGCGATCTGGATTTGAGATATGATCTCAATATCCATGTCACTATATGTAGAACAATACAATCGCCCTGTCCTTATCTCCAAGTATCTGAGGAAAGATCGCATTATTCTTGAAGGGTTCGAAAATAATTCCATAAGATCTAAGCAATGAAGAATTGATGATTAAATGTGATTTAATCATCTTGATGTGAGTGGAGATTATCCAATATAATTAAATATGATTTAATTATTATGGATAAGAATAATGTTGATAGAAATATCCAATTATTCATAATATATTATAAATGTAATATAGTAGAGAGAGCCAATTTTAATTTATATTAGTTAATTAATTATTATGTGTATTGGATACACATTGTGTAATTAATTGACAATGTAAATTATATGTTGTTTTGGGTTGTGAATATGATTCACAATTTTTCAATGGCAAGATTGCAATATTCTCAAATATAATTGTGAATTATTTTTGAAGAATAAAATCCAACAAAATTTGTTGGAAATAAATAAAGAGATTTCCATGGAGATATGCAATCTAATGACATGTCATGAGATTGCTCTCCTCATGGAAAGCTTGGGCGGCACCCAATTCCAAATAGGAATGGGTGGCCGTCCATATGGAATATACATGGAGATGTAATCTCCATGTATATTCTCTCCTTATTTATTTGGTGTATATTTGGATTAATTTGTATTTGATTTTGTCAAATATATTTTGATCTAAATTTGTTGGTTTTACCAACAACAATCTTAGCCATTGGATTGACATAAATCAATCTCATCCATTGATTTTGTATGTTACATGGATTGAGATCCATGGATCCCAAAACTCTATAAATAGAGAGGCATGCCATGCTCTCTAAAATATACAGAATATTGGAGGCTCTCTCTCTTCCCTTCTTCTCCATACACGCCAACTCTTTCTCCCTCTACTTGGTGGCCGTCCACCAAACCCTAGAGGAGAAAATCGTCGACGCCCTCGCCACCGCACCACCGCTTCGACGTTCTTCGGTTCTCCATCTTCTTGGAGTGCTACACTCACGAAGGAGACGTTCGATCTCGTGCAACGAGATCAGGAGCAACCACGCTTCGATCATCTTCTTCGATTGCGAGGACAACGTGGTTCATCCCTGCGCTCGCAAGCAGTCTCACCGACGATCGGACTTGAGACAGGTGGTCTCTTTCTTTAGAGACTCGATCAACCACGCTTCAAGAGGTATTTCTTATACTTATTGTGGTTATAGATGAAACGATTCAAGAAGTGTTCTTGGATCATGTGGTTTCATCGTATGAAAAATTTTAAATTCCGCTGCACCGAACAACTAGTACGACTAGTCGTTCCTCGTCGTATCTGATACGACGCTCACGCTTCCGTGATGCGCTTGAGGATCTAACCATATCCTTCACTCATTGTGTCGGAATCACATTCAGATCAACGTCCAACATTTGGACCAAGAGTAGATTACTTCTCTACTGAGAGGAGTCACTAAAATCCAGACCCGTTTCATCACTCCCTAGGAATGAAAGCATCATGGTTATACAATCGTTTATGATCACATGACCCTCGGGTATTCCCAATACATGTACATCCTGCATACTGAAAGACTGAGAATAAATCTGAAGTATTAGATCAACTTTATACTATCTTCTTCAGGGTTTTTATCAGTAAGTTTCTCATTCGATCACTGGGAGTTGGTATCGATCATGTACTTTCCAAAAGCATATATCACACCCTAGGTCTTGATCATATACTTTTCAAAAGTATATATCAAACCTACAAATTCAGTCAAGCTTCCAAAGCGAGACGACCATGCACGGAATTTGATTCTTCTCAATATCTCATGAGTGAGCTCATGTCTTCCGGTTCAGTAATGAACCCGTATGATCCCTTTGAGAGATCGTACTACTCATATGCCCTTGCATGCACACCAGCGCGCTGGTGTATAGACCTTGGTTAGGTCATCAACCTATTGGTATGCCAAATGTACATACTCAGACATATAGTAACACATATGTCTTCGCTCAGAGGATGTGTGCCTATATCGTGACAGTATACGACAAAGGACTTTGGTTATCTCAATCTCGTTAAGTCAACTCTTTGACCTAACTAATCTGATACCTCCGAATCTCTATTCCCATGCAGAGGACCTGCATCAAGAGGTCGATCAAATATCTGCCTAATTGAGAAAGGATTGCCATCTCCTACTCAGGCTGGAGATCATCTCTTAACAATCATTTGACGGTGCTTGATGAGTCCTCAATCTAACCCTTTAGATATTCATCCAAGCACCAGCCTCTATGATTCAATTATTGAATCAACAACCGTATGATTATTAAGATAACCATGATACATAACCCTAATTGTACTATGGGACCTATTATCGCAAATTATTTATTCTTCATTTCAAATCAGGGAATGATATGTGCAATAACAATTATTGCATAATGGCTCGTCGTCGGCTCACATGTGCAACAACATTTGCAGTCAACTTCATGCATTTTTAACTAATTCATGATAACTCCAATTGACCTCAAACCACTTCCACTGTGTACATATTACTAACAAGATTAAAGGAAAAATATAAAAAATACTAACTCAAAAAGCTGGCCCATAAGGCAAAACTCTAATTTCAAACCAGACAGACTAAAATGCCATATCTTCCTCATACAATGTCTGATTTAGGTCTACTCACTTTTAAAGTAATATATATTCAAAGACCTTCAAAACAAGATCAATTTCATAAAAATCGGAGCTCATATGTGAAAATTAGGTTTTGGATCTCTTTTGCGTGTTTTGTGTTTTACCCGTTTTGACATATTGTTTTATGTACATAATTAACCCTTTTTCTTTTATTTCTTTTTCATGGGTAACGCCCCGCTTCGACGGTAGCGCATCTCAATTCCCATTCTCAATATTACCCAACAACAATCATAGACAACATGCATGATATACCATTTATACAAGATAGTGAAAGAAAAATCTAAGTTTCTACCGATAACAAGGTCCACATACGGATAGCAATAAGTCTTTAAAGTCTCTTTATTACATCATAAATAAATAATCGGAAAGGAAGGATAACAAAACTATTAAGAACTGGTCCTCAACCTTAACAACGTCCTTCAGATGCACCACCAAAGATGTGAGCCTCTGTCTCCTGCTCTACACTTCCTGTTGGATTTCCAAAGAATGTAACTCATGAGTCAACTGACTTAGTAAGGATAAAATAAATTATAAATCAAGAGAGTATAGATAGGCAATGCAACTGCAGTAACTGAGCAAGTTTAGAAGAGAACAACTTAAAAACATCTAGTAATAAGCAATCAGTTATATTCTAGGCATTTAACAAGCAGGCAATCAAAACCAATTCTTTAACATATCTATATTCATATTCTCATTTACTTATCCCAGACTCGTTCGTCAAAGGAGAAAGCCTGCGCTAGGGATGAAGTCTGCAACACTCCATTCATAGTGCAATCTAAAACCTGTGCGCAAACGCGATCCTTCAGCTAGTCTAATTGGTAGTACTCTGACACTCGTGACAGGGGGCACCTAGCCCAAAGAGTCGTAACTTCGTCAATCGAGTCTGTCGGAGGAGTCTCGCTCGCTCCAAAATGCCACAAAAATGGATCCGTACAATACGACGCCCGCATGCATCCACCTCAATTCCACCAGAGTACCTACCACCACCCCACTCTGCGATGCCCCTCGAGTGGGGATGACTCACTGTCGGCTCAGCCGGACTACAAGGGTGTGCACCCACCTTGTAGTATATAGTGTTCTTCTACCAATGTGTACTATGAAGACTTCACTTAATAATATTTAAAAACCATAGTATTTTAAGATAAACTGTATCCCGTTGTTTCATCCAAATACTGAACCATTCAGTGAAAGGAAATCTTTCTGATAATATAGGTGGATACACATATGCACAGCAATTGGCCAGAAGGCCCAGAACTAAACAGTCATATGAGCGAGTGGAGGCTTAAAAAATTATCTGTTATTGGACAATATTGGCATTTGAATTTTGAAAATAAGCCACCGGACAACATTGAGAATTTTAGATACATTCGGGTCAACTAAGATATACCTCCAGTCCATGAGCCATCTAGGCAAAACAATAACTAAGTGTCTCTTTACGAGAAGGGCATTTCACCTTCTTACACCATCACTTTAAGGTCCTGTAGAACCCATAGATACATATGCGGACTTTATATATAGAATATATGAGAGGCAGTTTACCAAAGTGTATAGAAATACAGATTGGCCAGAGCAATTATACTCAAGATAATCCTTGGAATGCTCCTACGGCCGTGTTGGTTTACCAGCTTCCTTTCCTCACATTTTCATTGGTTTCCGATAGCATTCATTTCCTTGAATTTCCATTGGTTACCGATAGCAATACCCATTTTGATTCAGGATGCAGATGTAGGTATGCATTTCGATGTAAGCATGAAATTCGAATTTTAGGAAAATAGAACCAACTAGAACGCACAAAATAAAAATGAAAGAGCTAATAGGAGAAGCTGAGGGGCTGAGAACGCAACCCAAACAATTACCAATGCATTGTTATCCCATAATCTAAAACCTACATCTAACAAATTCAAAAAAACGAGCATACGTAACTTCTAAAAATGGAAAAAAAAGTTCACACATGGATTGCGTTCTATCATTAACCGTACCACCTAAAGTGATTAATATAATAAAAAATATATAAAACAACCAAACCTCGAAATCCATATACTTCCAGACTATAAGCCAAATCTAATTATCATAATGCAAGTAGGAAAGGTCATGTCATACGGTTTTCTAGAATCAAAAAAAAATAAAAAATCAATCAACAAAATGAAGGAGGTGATTCAATGAAATGATTCACGATGGACCAACAGCAAGAGGCGATCCCGGGGTTAGGATCGGAAACGAGCATTCGACCCCAAAAGACAATCTCCAAAATCGCAATATATGCGAAAGAATAAGGGAGGAGAGAGTCAAAGATCCGTTACATATACTCGTGCACGTATTTGATCCACGGCTCGATAGCCGATCACGGATCCAATGAGAGGGTTACTTTTCCCTTGTGATGGCCCTCCTCATCTTCTTCTTGTCGTGAGTCTACGAGACTTCGAGAGTTTTTGATAACGGTGGTGATACCGTTCTCTCCTTGATTTTCTGAAGAAGGAGATGGGAAAAGAGATAAGAGAATGACTTGGGGAGGAAGAAAGGATGGATTAGGGTTTGGAAAAGGAGTAGGAATGAGGGGAGATGAAGGGTGTGGGTCTTTATATAGTTGGGGATTAAAATCTTAGTTTTAGAAACCCCAAAATAGCCTTAATTCGTACTTAACTTATCTAATCCCGTAACCATTAATCCCCTCAAAAATCATGACCCCTCTTCACCAAAACAGGCATATCTCCCACATCCGGACTCAGAATTTTGCGTTTTTGGGCTTGTTGGAAAGCTTGCGACGAGACGCTTCTTTTGAGTATAATATTGAATAGGTTTTAAAATTTCAGAAAAATCCGAAAATTACGGGGTGTTACATCATAACAACCTTAAAAACAGTCTCGTCCCCGAGACTTAGTATGCAAAAGGTGTAAACATAACAACCTTAAAAGGTTGGATCCTATCGAGTAAAAGATAACAACCTTAAAAAGGATGAAAGTAGCTTATATATTACCTTCAAAAAGGTATGGGTAGTCCCGTCGCATATCCGCCTCAGGTTCCCAAGTGGCCTCCTCGGAGTTGTGTCGTTGCCAAAGGATCTTCACCAAGGGTATCTCCTTATGCCTTAACTTCTTCACTGAATGATCGATGATCCGAACTGGTTCCTCTGGATAACTCAGGTCAGTATCCACATGAAGGTCATCATGACTAATCACATGCGATGGATCATGCACATATTTTCTCAAGTTGGAGATATGAAAAACATCATGCGCACCGGCAAGGTGAGGAGGAAGAGCAATCCTGTACGCAACTTTACCAATCTTGTCAAGAATCTCGAACGGTCCGACAAACCGTGGTGCTAATTTTCCCTTCACTCCAAACCGCTGAATTCCCTTCATGGGAGAAACTCTCAAGAAGACAAAATCTCCAACCTCAAAACTAAGATCAGTGTGTCGTCTATCGCTATAGCTCTTTTGCCTACTCTGTGCAGTAAGCAATTTCTCCCGAGCTATCTTGATTGCCTTAGCCGTCTCCTCCAAGTACTCTATCTTATGTAAAAGGTTATGTCCCACCTCCTGCCAACTTAGAGGTGTAGAACACCGCCTTCCATACAATGCCTCAAAAGGAGCCATGCCTATGCTGGCATGGTAACTGTTATTATATGTAAACTCTGCTAACGGCAAATGGTCCTTCCACGTCCCTCTCCACTCTAGCACACATGCTCGAAGAAGATCCTCTAGTGTCTGAATCGTCCTCTCGGATTGTCCGTCGGTCTGTGGATGGTAAGCAGAATTGAGGCATAGTTGCACTTTTAAAGAAATCATGAATTCTCTCCAGTAGTGAGAGGTAAACCTTGGATCACGATCAGATACAATCTGCTTTGGCAACCCATGAAGTCTGACAATCTCCTTAATAAAGATCACTGCAAGCTGTGAGGGAGTGCATGCCATACTCACGGGTATGAAATGTGCTGACTTAGTAAGCATATCCACCACAACCCAGATGGCATCATGACTGCCAGTGGTCTTAGGAAGACCCGTCACAAAGTCCATAGATATACCCTCCCACTTCCACTCAGGAATAGGAAGGGATTGCAAAAGTCCAGGTGGCCTCTTATGCTCAGCCTTAATTTGCTGACACGTCAGGCATTTTGCCACAAACTTGGCCACATCCCTTCTCATTTGCTTCCACCAAAAATTCTTTTTCAAATCCTTGTACATCTTTGTGCCACCAGGATGTATCAACAAACGTGAACTATGTGCCTCACGCATGATCTCTTCCCTCAATTGTACATCTGTTGGAACACACAATCGATTCCCATTTCGTAGCACACCATCTTGATAAGAAAAGCCAACTAAGGTTCCTGCGATAGCCTTCTCCTTGAGTCTCTGCGTACTCAGGTCTTCATGTTGCCCTTGGATGATTCGCTCAACTAACTCTGGACGAGAAGGGGATGGAACTATGACAGTCTCTCGACTACTCTGAAATGGATGCCAATCACTAAAAGCTGCAAGAAGATCCCATGCTTTAAGCTGAGGACGAGATTCACTTGAATGAGGCCTACGACTAAGGGCATCAGCAACCACATTCGCCTTATCAGGATGGAAAGAGATTGTGCACTCGTAATCCTTTAAAAGCTCCAGCCATCTCCTTTGCCTCATATTGAGCTCCTTCTGATCAAAAAGATGCTTGAGACTCTTGTGATCTGTGAAGATTTCGAAAGCAACACCATAAAGATAATGTCTCCACATTTTAAGAGCAAAGATAATTGCTGCCAGTTCCATATCATGAGTTGGGTAATTTTTCTCATGTGGCTTCAACTGTCTAGATCCATATGCAACAACCTTACCATGTTGCATCAAAACCGCACCCAGACCCTCCTTTGATGCATCAGTGTAAACTGTGAATCCGTCTAGACCCGACGGAATTGTCAAGATGGGAGCTGTAGTGAGCCTTTCCTTCAGTTTCTGGAAGCTATTCTCACACTCTTCTGACCAAGCATATAGCATCTCCTTCTTGGTCAGTTGGGTGAGGGGAAAGGCGATCTGAGAAAATCCCTTCACAAACCTTCTGTAATAACCGGCTAAACCAAGAAAGCTTCGGATCTCAGACACGTTCTTCGGTCGTTCCCAGCTAAGGACTGCTTCGATTTTTGCAGGATCCACAGACACTCCTGTACCTGAGATAACATGGCCTAAGAATGATACTTCCTGAAGCCAAAACTCACACTTACTAAACTTTGCATATAGCTTATGCCTCCGCAAGGTCTCCAGCATTGTCTGTAAGTGAGTGCGATGTTCCTTTTCATCTCGAGAGTAGATAAGGACATCATCAATGAAAACCACAACAAAACTGTCGAGGAAAGGCAGAAAAACCCTATTCATCATGTCTGCTGGGGCATTTGTCAAGCCAAAGGGCATCACCAAGAACTCGTAGTGACCATATCTGGTTCTGAATGCAGACTTAGGTATATCCACATCCCGAATACGCAACTGGTGATAATCAGACCATAGATCAATCTTAGAGAAGATGGATGACCCTTGTAGCTGATCAAAGAGATCGTCAATGCGCGGCAAAGGGTAACGATTCTTGATTGTTACTTTATTCAACTGCCGATAATCTATACACATGCGCATAGATCCATCCTTCTTCTTAACAAAAAGGACAGGCGCTCCCCATGGAGATGTACTAGGGCGTATGAAACCCTTCTCCAGCAGTTCTTGTAACTGCACCTTGAGTTCCTTCAGCTCAGCCGGTGCCATCATGTATGGTGTCATGGATATTTGATGAGTTCCAGGAATGATAGAAATCTCAAACTCCACCTCACGAGGTGGGGGAAGCCCAGGCAAGTCTGTGGGAAATACATCCGGAAAGTTCTTTACTATTTCAATCGCCTCTATTCCTTCCATGGGAGTTTGATTCCCAATGACGTGAGCAATAAATCCTTCGCATCCTTGAGATAACAGACGATGAGCTTGCAATGCTGATATGCAGGTTACCCCTCTTGACGAGGTGCTTCCATCAAATACGAATTCTTGTAGCTCAGGAATCCTGAAAATAATCTGTTTTTGGAAACAGTCTAAACATGTGTGGTGATTCTCAAGCCAGTCTATGCCGAGAATAACATCAAAATCCTCCATCTGAATGAGCAGCAAGTACGCCTCCAGCATATAACCTCCAATATAAACTCGGCAATCGGGAAATACCCGATGGACAACAAACACCTGACCTCCAGGTCCCTTAATAAGATAAGGGTTTGAAACTATGGTAGGCTCTCGGCCTAAAGTATCCGCAAAACTCCATGATACGAAGGAATGAGATGCACCCGAGTCAAAAAGAGCATGAGCTGTAAAGTCGCCTACTGAAATCATACCTCGTACTACTGATCCCGAAGCATGTGCTTGCCCATCGGTGATGGCATTGAGTTGTCCTTCTCTTCGTGGCCCACTAGAACCTATCGTGCTTCGAGTCTGGTTGGGATGTCCCCTACCACCACGAGAGGTAGAACCACGTCCCTGGTGCTGCGGACGTCCCCCTCGTACAGTACCTCGCATCTGTGAAGCTCCCAATGGACAGTTGGACCTGATGTGCCCCTCTTGGTTGCATCGGTAGCAAACACGTGCATCGGTTATGCTGTTCACCATTGGATGTGTTGGTCGTGATGGCTCGGAAAGTGCTTGCCCCAAGGTAGGAGCTCCTCCATGTGCAGACCTGGTAGATGATGGAAATGCGAGCCCACGGCGAGCCATTATGCAATAAATGTTATTGCACATATCATTCCCAGATCTGAAATGAAGAATGAATAATTTGTATAATAGGTCCCTTAGTACAATTAGGGTTATGTACCATGGCTATCTTAATAATCATATAGCTGTTGATTCAACTATTGAATCATAGAGGCTGGTGCTTGGATGAATATCTAAAGAGTTAGATTGAGGACTCATCAAGCACCGTCAAATGATTGTTAAGAGATGATCTCCAGCCTGAGTAGGAGATGGCAATCCTTATCTCTAAAGGCTGATATCTGACCGACCTCTTGATGCAGGTCCTCTGCATAGGAATAGAGATTCGGAGGTGTCAGATTAGTTAGGTCAAAGAGTTGACTTAACGAGATCGAGATAACCAAAGTCCTATATCATATGCTGTCATGATATAGGCACGCATCCTCTGACCAGAGACAGATGTGTTGCTATATGTCCAAGTATGTACATTTGGCATACCAATAGGTTGATGACCTAATCAAGGTCTATACACCGGCGCGCTGGTGTGCATATAAGGGCATATGAGTAATACGATCTCTCAAAGGGATCATACAGGTTCAGTTACTGAACCGGAAGACATGAGCTCACTCATGAGATATTGGGAAGAATCAAAATCCATGCGCATGGTCGTCTCGCTTTGGAAGCTTGACTGAATTTGTAGGTTTGATATATACTTTTAGTATATGATCAAGACCTAGGTATGATATACACTTTTGGAAAGTGTATGATCGATACCAACTCCCAATGATCGAATGAGAAACTTACTGATAAAACCACGAAGTAGACAGTATAAAGTTGATCCGATACTTCGGGTTTAATCTGAGTCTTCCAGTATGCAGGATGTACAGGTATTGGGAATACCTGAGGGTGATTTGATCATAAACGGTTGTATAACCATGACGCTTCCATTCCTAGGGAGTGATGAAACTGGTCTGGATTTTAGTGACTCCTCTCAGTAGAGAAGTGATCTGATCTTGGTCCAAGTATTGGACATTGATCTGAATGTGATTCAGATACAATGAGAAGATTAGATTTACGGTCTTGATTTAATCAAGCATCTATGGGAGGCCCGCGATCTGGATTTGAGATATGATCTCAATATCCATGTCACTATACGTGGAACAATACAATCGCCCTGTCCTTATCTCCAAGTATCTGCGGAGAGATTGCATTATTCTTGAAGGGTTCAAGAATAATTCCATAAGATCTAAGCAATGAAGAAATAATGATTAAATGTGATTTAATCATCTTGATGTGTGAAGAAATTATCCAATTTAATTAAATGTGATTTAATTAATGTGGATAAGAATATTGTGGATAGAAATATCCAATTATTCATAATATATTATAAATGTGATTTATAATATATTAGAGAGAGGTAATTATAATTTATATGTGATGATTAATTATTATGTGTATTGGATACACATTGTGTAATTAATTAACAATATGAATTATATGTTGTTTTGGGTTGTGAATATGATTCACAATTTTTTCCATGGCAAGAATGCAATATTCTCAAATATAATTGTGAATTATTTTTGAAGAATAAAATCCAACAAATTTGTTGCAAATAAATAAGAGAGAAAAATCAAGAAGATATGCAATCTCATGGGAATCCATGAGATTGCCTCCTTGGACTCCCATAGTGGGCGGCACACCATTCCTATATGGAATGGGTGGCCGTCCAACATGGAAGGTGCATGGAGATGAAATCTCCATGCACATTCTCTCCTTATTTGTTGGGTTGATTTAGGACTAAATTATATTTGATTTTTTTCAAATATATTTTAACCTAAATTTGTTGCTTTTGACAACAACAATCTTGGCCATTGGATTGACACAAATCAATCTCATCCATTGATTTTATGTGTCCCATGGATTGAGATCCATGGATCCCAAAACCCTATAAATAGAGAGGCATTCTATGCTCTCTAAGGACTTGCAATATTGGAGCTCTCTCTCTCCCTCATTTCTTCATACACGCCAGCCCTCTCTCCCTCTCTTGTTGGTGGCCGTCCACCATACCCTAGAGGAGAGAACCGTCGTCGCCTTCGCCACCGCGCCGCCGCTTCGACGTTCTTCGGTTCTCCGTCTTCTTGGAGAGTTCCTCTCACGAAGGAGACGTTTGATCTCGTGCGACGAGATCAGGAGCAACCATGCTTGGATCATCTTCTTGGATTGCGAGGACAACGCGGTTCATCCCCGCGCTCGCAAGCAGTCTCGCCGACGATCGGACTTGAGACAGGAGGTCTCTTCCTTTAGAGACTTGATCAACCACGCTTCAAGAGGTATTGCATTATACTTGTTGTGGTTATAGATGAAACGATTTGAGAATGGTTCTCGGATCATGTGGTTTCATCGAATAAAAATTTTAAATTCCGCTGCACCGAACAACTAGTACGACTAGTCGTTCTTCGTCGTATCCGATACGACGATCACGCTTCCGTGATGCGCTTGAGGATAATTCCATATCCTTCAGTAGACATGTCATGCCGGTAGGGGTGGGTACGTTGTCCTCTTCGTGCTGTCGAACGATCATTACGAGCAGTCCTCCCATAATAGCTCGGTCCTCCTTGCCTGGTTTATACTGACCTGCCTTCACGCAAGTCCTCCTCCACTCGTGATGCAGCATCAACCACTTCCTTCATAGTAACCAATCTAAGGGGTACTAGTCTCTCGCGAATTTCCATACGAAGGCCTTGAAAGAACTTGAATGCCTTATCCGCCTTAGCCGGCACAGTGCTAGCAGCATACTTCAGCAGCTCCGTGAACCTGTTTAGATAAGCAGTCACAGTCTTGTTCCCTTGCTCGAGTAGTGTGAACTCCACGCGGCGCTGCTCTAGCCAGTATTCCGGATAGAAATGCTCCCGGAACGCCTTAGTAAATTTCTTCCAAGTAACTGGCGTTGTGATCTGCGGCTCCATAGAACTCCACCATTCCTCAGCATAGCCCGCTAAGGAGTAAGTGGCAAGGGTAACCTTCTCCTCATCTGGTACATGTATGGTGCGGAATAACTTTTCCACATGCTTCAGCCATCTCTCTGCCACATCTGGGCTTGTATTGCCCAGAAACTCTGGAACTTTCTCCTTGCGATATTTTGAAAATATGTCCTCTTGTCGCGGTGGTGGCGGCGACAGAGGAGGAGGAGGTGGCGGGAATGGTGGATCACCATCTCCCCCACCCATTCCAGACCCTCCCTCAGATGTAGATCTCGACAATCGCTCATCGAGCATGAGCTGCCTCTGCTGCACATCTTGCAGCATCTCCATCATCGCAGCCAACTGTTGTGCAATCTGATCCCTACGAGGCGACATGATCTGCAAGTATTGAAATAGAACGGGAATTGCAATTAGATCCCAGAGTAGAGATCATTAGTCAAACTTGATAAATATTTTTTTTGACAGTAGGCAGAAGACGACTTGTCTAATGTACGATGGTATTTCTCCTACCATACAGTTGCCTATGACTGGTGGGGTAATTGGGCTCTGATACCAAATGTAACGCCCCGCTTCGACGGTAGCGCATCTCAACTCCCATTCTCAATATTACCCAACAACAATCATAGACAACATGCATGATATACCATTTATACAAGATAGGGAAAGAAAAATCTAAGTTTCTACCGATAACAAGGTCCACATACGGATAGCAATAAGTCTTTAAAGTCTCTTTATTACATCATAAATAAATAATCGGAAAGGAAGGATAACAAAACTATTAAGAACTGGTCCTCAACCTTAACAACGTCCTTCAGATGCACCACCAAAGATGTGAGCCTCTGTCTCCTGCTCTACACTTCCTGTTGGATTTCCAAAGAATGTAACCCATGAGTCAACTGACTCAGTAAGGATAAAATAAATTATAAATCAAGAGAGTATAGATAGGTAATGCAACTGCAATAACTGAGCAAGTTTAGAAGAGAACAACTTAAAAACATCTAGTAATAAGCAATCAGTTATATTCTAGGCATTTAACAAGCACGCAATCAAAACCAATTCTTTGACATATCTATATTCATATTCTCATTTACTTATCCCAGACTCGCTCATCAAAGGAGAAAGCCTGCACTAGGAATGAAGTCTGCAACACTCCATTCATAGTGCAATCTAAAACCTGTGCGCAAACGCGATCCTTCAGCTAGTCTAGTTGGTAGTACTCTGACACTCGTGACAGGGGGCACCTAGCCCAAAGAGTCGTAACTTCGTCAATCGAGCTGCCGGAGGAGTCTCGCTCGCTCCAAAAATGCCACAAAAATGGATACGTACAATACGATGCCCGCATGCATCCACCTCAATTCCACCAGAGTACCTACCACCACCCCACTCTGTGATGCCCCTCGAGTGGGGATGACTCACTGTCGGCTCAGCCGGACTACAAGGGTATGCACCCACCTTGTAGTATATAGTGTTCTTCTACCAATGTGTACTATGAAGACTTCACTTAATAATATTTAAAACCATAGTATTTTAAGATAAACTGTATCCCGTTGTTTCATCCAAATACTGAACCATCCAGTGAAAGGAAATCTTTCTGATAATATAGGTGGATACACATATGCACAGCAATTGGCCAGAAGGCCCAGAACTAAACAGTCATATGAGCGAGTGGAGGCTTAAAAAATTATCTGTTATTGGACAATATTGGCATTTGAATTTTGAAAATAAGCCACCAGACAACATTGAGAATTTTAGATACAGGTCAACTAAGATATACCTCCAGTCCATGAGCCATCTAGGCAAAACAATAACTAAGTGTCTCTTTACGAGCAGGGCATTTCACCTTCTTACACCATCACTTTAAGGTCCTGTAGAACCCATAGATAGAGATGCGGACTTTATATATAGAATATATGAGAGGCAGTTTACCAAAGTGTATAGAAATACAGATTGGCCAGAGCAATTATACTCAAGATAATCCTTGGAATGCTCCTACGGCCGTGTTGGTTTACCAGCTTCCTTTCCTCACATTTTCATTGGTTTCCGATAGCATTCATTTCCTTGAATTTCCATTGGTTACCGATAGCAATACCCATTTTGATTCAGGATGCAGATGTAGGTATGCATTTCGACGCTAAGCATGAAATTCGAATTTTAGGAAAATAGAACCAACTAGAACGCACAAAATAAAAATGAAAGAGCTAATAGGAGAAGCTGAGGGGCTGAGAACGCAACCCAAACAATTACCAATGCATTGTTATCCCATAATCTAAAACCTACATCTAACAAATTCAAAAAACACGAGCATACGTAACTTCTAAAAACGGAAAAAAAAGTTCACGCATGGATTGCGTTCTATCATTAACCGTACCACCTAAAGTGATTAATATAATAAAAAATATATAAAACAACCAAACTCGAAATCCATATACTTCCCGACTATAAGCCAAATCTAATTATCATAATGCAAGTAGGAAAGGTCATGTCATACGGTTTTCTAGAATCAAAAAAAATAAAAAATCAATCAACAAAATGAAGGAGGTGATTCAATGAAATGATTCACGATGGACAAACAACAAGAGGCGATCCCGAGGTTAGGATCGGAAACGAGCATTCGACCCCAAAAGACAATCTCCAAAATCGCAATATATGCGAAAGAATAAGGGAGAAGAGAGTCGAAGATCCGTTACCTATACTCGTGCACGTATTTGATCCACGGCTCGATTGCCGATCACGGATCCGATGAGAGGGTTGCTTTTCCTTGTGATGGCCCTCCTCGTCTTCTTCTTGTCGCGAGTCTACGAGACTTCGAAAGTTTTTGATAACGGTGGTGACACCGTTCTCTCCTTGATTCTCTGAAGGAGATGGGAAAAGAGATAAGAGAATGACTTGGGGAGGAAGAAAGGATGGATTAGGGTTTGGAAAAGGAGTAGGAATGAGGGGAGATGAAGGGTGTGGGTCTTTATATAGTTGGGATTAAAATCTTAGTTTTAGAACCCCAAAATAGCCTTAATTCGTACTTAACATATCTAATCCCGTAACCATAATCCCCTCAAAAATCATGACCCATCTTCACCAAAACAGACATATCTCCCACATCCAGACTCAGAATTTCGCGTTTTTAGGCTTGTTGGAAAGCTTGCGACGAGACGCTTCTTTTGAGTATAATATTGAATAGGTTTTAACATTTCAGAAAATCCGAAAATTACAGGGTGTTACATCATGTGTATTCCTTTATGAAGATTTAATAAAATTCAAAGAAATCCAACTCAAATTAAGACTGAAATCAAATAATCTGACCGAGTCTGAGGGTCCTTCGTGAGTTTGTACAAATATTCTCTATTTTCTTCTTTATTTTATTCTTATATTTTCTTATCTATTAAAAATCCAAATAGATCAATGTGTAAATATTTATCTTTGATTTTATCATAATTTTTCTCGATTTTCTCTTGATTAAAATCACCAAAATACAAAATTCAAAAATCAAGCTAATCTATGTACATAGAGTACTCCAAAAAAATTTATTTTACAAAAATGACCTCTTTTCTTGGTCCCTTCATGAAACTTGTAGATCTCATCTAGACGAGCAATTTTCCGTTAGTGAACATTTTTCGAGCCGAGGTCGTTTTTATTTCTTCTAGAGTTTTCTTCAATTTTTGTATTCAGAATTTTTTGGAGCTGACACGTAGCAGCTCCTAGAGCTACCACGTGTCACTCGTTTTTAACCCCCTTTTATTTTGTTTTTTATATTAAAAAATTAAATCTCTCGCACGTGATATGCACATGCCCACCTGCGAACGTGCCCAGCCCGTACCATCTTCCTCCTCCCTTTTCTCAGTCAACACCTGCTCCTTATCCCGCGCGCCCACCTCGATCTCCGCCAACCTTCTCCTCCCGTAGGACCCGCGTCCACCTTATCTTGCCACCGGCCTAACGGCTACTCGCATAACCGCCTGCAGCCGTCGGAGCTTCAAACCTGTTATCCCCTCTTTCCCCTCTCTATATAAGATCCACCAACCCTCGACATGGAACCATCCCGCCATCTTTCAGGGAGGAGCGAGAGGAGAGCTCACCTCCACCCTCAGGTGACAGCAGCTGGCACACGGCTCGAGCAAGGATCTTCGCCTCCAGGTGAGATCCAACAAAGAACCTTTGTCGTTTTTGTTGATAATCTCGACAGCAGCTTGAGCTCCACCTCTCGCCGAGGTGTTGAGCAACGACCGGAGTAGCAAGCAATATCCTCCCCAGGCGACCATTCCCCAGGTAACGCCTTTCTTCTTTTTTTCTTCCACTTGCTATTCTTCTGCTTCTTCCCACATCAAGTCCATCTTCCCCTCGATCGATACCCATCTTCTCTCCTCTCTCGTTATCTCCGATCTTCCTCCTCTCCAGATTCCCTTATTTTATCCCAATTACCCTGTTTCCCAAACGCCATCCATCGCACCCTCCTTCGCGCTTCAGTCACGCAAGCCTTGACTACCAGCCATGAACAACAGCGCAGTAGGCCGCGCCTCCGGCTGCTCCACCAAATGCCATCGGCGGCCCAGTCCGAAAGCAGGTGCACCTCGACGCCTCCGTCGTGGCTTTCTGTGCTCTCGTGCAACCACCAGCAGCCACCTTCGACAAGCTCATACTGGTCATGTGTCGACTAGGCTCCATTCTCCGTCGACAATCATCGGCTGCCTTGTCTCCAGAATCACTTGCTCGGCTCCAGGCGTGTGTCACCGGAGTTGTCAACGACGCACTTCCAGGTGCTTCAATAGACCCTCTACCTCCGCTTCGTCGTCCCCGTCTCCCGTAAGTGCTAGCGCCACCACCACATTTAGGTTCAATGACAACACATCTCCGCATCTTCACCTTCGACGTTGGTGGCCATCTTCCGCTTGTCCACCACGGGCTTCGTCGATCATGCCAACGCATCCTTGCGGAAGACACCCTCCAGGAGCCCTCATACCTCCACGCACCACGACGCCACTCCGCCTTCGAAGGCCGACGCTCTATCAGTCTCAAGACCCGAGACCCTCCTGCGTGCTTAGCACGTGCGTGGAGGGAACATTGCTTCTAAGCCCTTGGAAAACCACCATATCTCGCATAAGTCCACCCGCCCAACGGGGTACGTGCTGGGCATTTGTTCCTCTTGGAATTTTGCAGAAACCACCTGAAGGGGTAGGTAATTACCAATAAGTACTTGTGCTACAAGTTTTATTTTATTTATTTATTGTAATTACACTTAATGGTCTAGTGGTAGTACAGTGTGTCTACCACACAAAGATGAGGGTTCAAATCCCCCTCTTGCAGGGGTTGCGTTAGGTAGTCGACGGGAAGCATAAAAAATAGTTGAATCTATCAACATGGATTTGAGCAAGAATCTGTATGGCCGACCCTACTTATAGTGGGGAGAAGGCTTAGTACCTTACTATTGTAATTACAATTAGAACCCTGACTTCTACCTATTGTTTAAGCAACATTTTGTCATCATTTTATTTATCAGAAATTTGCCTGATGTTCTTCAACTAATTCTCTACAATATGGCATGTGTGTGATCATTTTATTGTATGTGGTTAATTAATAATAATTGTTCTTGCCAAAATTGACATACTTTTACCCAATCTCTGCTTAAAAATTCATAGATAATTAACCACAGTTCCAAACATTGGCAAAATTTGTGGATCATAGAATTAGTTGGTATAACATTGTGCCCAAAAAGAATTGCATTTGCATGCATAGTTTTCTCTAGAAGAATCATTTTATGCATTTCATTAATTAATATTTAATAGGTATAAAATCCAATATTTTTAAGGTTTAGGATTTCTTCTGAGATAGATCACCTAGTCATAAATTTTAGAATAATTTTATTTCCTGAAAATAAGTAGATTTAGTATTTATTATAATTAATTATTGGAAGTCTAGTTGTCTGCATTATTTTATTCACAAAAAATTCATTTTACATCTAAAAATTCCAAAAAAAAATTGCAGTGCATAGTTTTCATTATATTTCACATTCTGGCCAAGTTTTATAATTTTTCGACTTGAATTGATCAAAATTTGTAATTTAACCCACGAACTTTGCCAAAATTGCATTTGCCTCATTTATTGTATTTAAAAATGCTAAAAAATCTCTTCGAAAATCTAGTTTGAGATCGACTTTAATTCAACTTAAGGAGGCAATTGCCTCCCTGAGTTTGACCTTGGAACTTACCAAGTAAAATAATTTGACCGCTCACTTTAATTTGACAATAGTTAAAATAGCCGTTTTTGATAACTCGTGAAATTGCCCGCCTACAATGAACATCTTTTAATCATAATTCCATCAAATTAAGAGGGTGATTTTCCGATTCTTCAAAAGATGTCGTTGCTGAGGAGGCACGGCATAAGTAGTTTTTAAAAAATAAAGTTTTTAGATTTTCCTCCCGTAAGTAGTCAAACCTCATGTTTTTCTTGTAATTATTTCTCCATTTCTTCTTTCATTATTTTTATTTTTTTATTTTTGTATATTAATCTGTGAAGATCTCTCTAATATTTGATCTCTAATTTTTCTTGTGAGGTACCTTGTGGCTCGGAGCGATCTTCTTGGATACTGACGCATCTCGGAGCGACCGGATACACGCCTCATTTTTTTGAAGAGAGAGTGTTTTTAATTAATTGCTCATTTCTAGCGATTCCCGATTGGAATCTCACGTGTGTAAAAAAGACTGAAAATTTTTCTGTGGTGTGTCGGCATGTTTCACTCTCCGGTGAGGGAAGGGACCGACTTGAGTGGCGAAATTAATATAAGCATACGGTAGTAAAAATTCAAATTTGTTTGTGTCTTTCGTAATTTAGGACCAAACTTTCACTATAATTATATGCACCTTATATCGTTTTCACTTAGTCAAATTCAATTCTTTTCTTCCCGCTAAGTAGAACTATCTTTTAGGTGTGGTTTCTTCTCTTGCATTTCATATAGTGTAAAAATTTTCAATTATGTATGGCATCCCGCATGAAGAGCGTGAGGATCACTGTGAGTCTTCTGAACTGAGCATGCATCATTGATTTCATCGTGCATTATCTTTTCTCGACTCTCCCTTGATTTTATCACTTAAGATTAAAGGGAATTGGGACTGTCTGTTAGGCGTGCTTTGTATGGTGGATTAAACTCGGTGAAAATTAGGCTTAAAATCGGGACTAGTAATGAAACTTGAACCAAAAAATGCATTAAAATTGAAATTGTTTTTCGGATAGTAACCTCGACCTTGATTTCAGGCTGAGTGAGAATACAGAGAGCGTGTGTGCATACTAAGAGCCTAAATCCCTACCTTTCGCAAATACCACAGGATGAAGTATTCGAAGTTCAACTGACCAGCACCAAGTAGCCACTGCTTGATCTGGCAAGTAGACAGGGGCGAACCAGCGGTGCGACATGACAAGTTTCTTAGTAACCCTCTGGGGCGAAGTGACAAGCCTTGTCAGCCTCCGCCTACTTCGGTAGGTAGATAGGTGCAGGTCCATGAACATTATCGGTATTAACCAGGTAAGCTGGTGATAGGAGTTAAGAGATGAAGGGCGTTGGTATCTGAGGTGAGAGGTCAAATAGGGGAGACGCGATAGGCATTGAGTTGATTCCCCTATAGGCCATCATGTAATGCTTACCAACTTTACTTGAAAATCGCACTTAAAATCAACCAGAATAATCGGACCCAACTTTGAGACCTTCACTGTGTTGAGTTGGTGAAATTGGAGTTTGCCTTGTGTTTGCATTCAAAGGTGTGAGTTTCCAGACTACGATCTTAGCACTCTTTTTATCACTCCACTGTTCACATCGTGCTCTTAACCTTTTGACATATAGAATGGCATATTGGAGTGATTCTTGCTCGGACTCCGCGAGCCTCTCGCCTACCTCTCCAAATCGATCATCCTCGCAAGTTTAGGGACATTCTTCCCCTTAATTCCCTTGGTTTGATAGACGTTCTTTCTATGAGACTAAAGTCAATCATTTATTTTTCCTTCTGAAGACTCATATGAACACTCTCTTCTCTCACCACATCAAGGAAGACTCTCACCTTGATGCTTCTAGATCACCTTCTTGCCTAATTATTAATTCAAACCCTCTTCATTCTAAAGGTGAAGAAGACCAAGATAGCAAGATGCCTCCTAAGAAGATCATGGACGATGAGGGCGATCATGACACACAAAGGGAGATCCTAGCTAGACTTGCACAAGCAGAGCATAGAAATTAATTACTCAGACTGGAGCTTGGACAACTAAGAAATGAGGGGGAGATCAATGAGAGATGCCTACAATCCCAGTGCAACACAGAACGAGAACTGGCTTAGGCTCGTAGTACCGCCAAATGCTGGAGAATTGAAGCCTCACTTCTTGACACTTTTACCAAAATTCTATGGCAATGCAATAGAGGAGCCATATATGTTCCTGCAAGAATTTGAAATGGTATGTGACAATCTAGGACGACCTGGTGTAGCACAGGATTATATACGTCTTAGAGCCTTCCCCTTTGTTGTAGCAGACAAGGCTGCCTATTGGCTAAAGAATTTGGGAAGGGTAGTCACTAGTTAGGCATCATTGAAAGACATGTTCCTCAAGAAGTTCTACCCGTTGAGTAGAACTAATCAGATGACATCCCAAATATCATGGTTCACGCAGACGTCACATTAGCCCTTCCACGATGCATGGGAGAGATCCAAGGATCTAATTCAAAAATGTCTGGGTCATGATATTGACCGACCAATCTAGGTCCAGAACCTGTACATTAGTCTGACTTCAGAGGTCCAAGGATTGTTGAATACCTCCTGTGGAGGCAGTTATCTGAACAAAGGAGCCGACACAGTTTGGATGGTTTTAGAGCAGAGGCAGAGACCAACCGCACTGGGTCTTCAAGTAGGGCTTATGACAAACCACCTCCATCTAGCGTATCTCAGGAGGTGGCGAGAACAACTGATATAGATTTGGAAAATGACTTACTCCCTAGCATGGGGACAATCAGTGATAAGTTAACTAAGATTGTCCAGATCAAGAAGAAGGTGAGCGAAATACACAAGCTCGCCGAATGGGAGAAACTTTCTAAGCTTCCAAAGCAGATGGTAGAATTGCTGATTGGGTGTCCAAGATCAAGATACCTACCCCATTTGCACCTCATGTTCACTGATAAATTGCACAAAATACATGTAAATATACCTATAAATACACCATTAAAATAAACTCATAATAAAATATATCAAAAAATAAATAAAAATCATAAATAAATACTACATTATTTAATAAACATTTTTTTATTTTATAAACAAAAAATAATATAATCATTGATTATGTTAAATAAATTATTTTCGAATAAATACCTCTATTTTGTCCTGTAGTGATCCTAGGTGGACCAATCAGGATGCGGCCCGAGTTGACCTCTGGTCAACTGTCCCATCTGGGACCTGGCGCGCCAGAACCATCTCTTCCTCGATATTCCATCATTTTTCGCGCATGAACTATCCATCATTCGTCCCTGACCCCATAATGAAAAACACTCTCTGATTTCCGAGATTCGCATCGAGATACTGGAACCCTTGTACATATCGTCGATTCGTTAATATCATTTCGTTTATAAGGGTGCATTTACATGTGTATAAATAAAAAGCCTCTGCCTCCTCTTCAAATTTGGTCAGTCTTTATCCAAATCCCTTCCTCGTATTCGGTCCTGGAGTTGTTCCTTGTGACAGGAGGAGGCCTCCCGTGCCTTGAATCGGTCGGAGGAGGAGGAGGTTGCACCCACGGCCACCGTCGCCGGCAGCCCTGCTCCTTGGCCAAACAGCCAGGTTTGAGCTGCGCATTTCACTCGTTTTAGTTAGCATTTTGTATTAGCATGTTATTTCTGTCGTTTAATTAGCTTTAGGCTATTATATTTAGCGTAAAAATCATCCTCGTAGTTCGCCGGAGCGGATTCATCATGTTACCGATGCTGTCCGACCACCACTACGCCACCATTTCGTTCCCTATCACCTTCTCTTCATTCCATGCACCTCCATCTCACTCAGATCCCCTTGGATCTGAGGATCAGGTCTCCAACTCTACCACCCTCGCCGGAGATCTACGCCGCGCTCATCTTCCACCCAATCCGCCCAACAAACGCCCCCAGCTCCTCGTTTTGCTTGTGCGTGCCATCTTGCAGGTGCTGGGAGCCCAAGGACCCGCGTAGGGTCGATTTTGATGAAGATGAAAGCACCTGGAGCTCGTCCATCTCCGCGACCTCACCTGAGCACCACCAAGCTCCAGGAGCTCGATTGAAGGTATCAGTGGACGTGGAAGCCTTCCAGGAACCTGAAGAGACATTCGGCGGCGACGGAGGAGGACGGAATCGGCCGGTATTCTCGGTCGAAGCTCGCCAGCGACGACATTCTTCCATGTTCTTCCATCTGCCTTCATCACTGTCTGATCAAGAGGGGGCTCCCAGTTTTGATCCGTGTCGTTGGATGCAGCCCTTCATCGACCGTCAGATCAGCTCGGCTGATCTAATCTGCACCATCCATCGGCAAAGCAGCATCGGGCGTGGAGGAGGCGACACGTGGCAAGTGACTCAGATCCAGCCGTCCGCCCACGCCCATTTAAGGGGTAATTTGCACTTCATCCCCTTGCACTTTTTGTATTTAATATTTAATTCTGTAAAATAATTATTACATTGTAAATAACAAGGATTTTTGCTATTAGGCCCCTGTCATTTTCTCTATTTACAAATTGGTCCTTCCCCGCCTCACGTGTAGTCCCACGTGAGGGTGGAAATTTTGTAAGCATGCCCTTGCGATTTTTGTGTGTTGTAAAAAAATTCTTAAATATTAAATAAATGTTTATTTCAATTGGCATATTTGCAACGTAGCCCCAGTCATTTATTTTTATTGCATTTATGCCCTTGCCAGGCTGTTTTGTTTTTATGTGTTTAATGCATTTATTAAAAATACCTAAGTTGCTCCTAAAATTCCACAAAAATTAGAATAGATGCCCCCAGCCATGTTGATTCACGCCACGTAATTATTTGGCATTTTTTAGCATTTAGTCCATTTATTAAAATTGAAATAGGAGCCATTTTTGCCCTGTTTAAAATATAAAATACCAAAAAAAATATAATGTTTTTTGAAAAATTCCAAAAATAATATATATTGTGTATATATATCTACATTGAGTCCAAAAAATGAAAAACCCTAAAAATAGAAAAAAAATATAAAAATTTCAAGAAGCTCCAAAATCCTAAAAAAATATAAAAACCCTTCAAAAATACCAAAAATATGTTTTCCTATTTTATAATTATTTATATATTATTATTTACGTATTAAAATTAATTTGGGTGATTTTGCAACTTATTTTATAATTTTAAAACCTAAATTATTTTCATCCTATATATTTAGTCCCCTATTAGGGACATTTTTTCTGAAATTAAAAACAACAAAAAATTTAGAAAAATCTAAAAAAGCCTAAAAATATTATATCTAATATATTTTGAGTACTTATATAGATACATCTCTCTCTCTTCTCTTATATATACATATATATCTTTTTATATATATGTATATTATATAATTAAAAATATAAAAAGAAATAAAATATAAAATATAAAAACAAATTAAAAATTATAAAATTAAAAATTATAAAATTAAAAATTAAAAACCCACAAAAACAATAAGAATTGGACATGAATTAAGAATTGAATGAATGTGCATTCATTTCCACCACACAACCATTCGCCTCCCAGTGTTCGACCTCTACACATGCTTACACCTATACACATTTGCATGTAGAGTTATAATAAATTTTAACTCCATATTTTTGAGATTTAATTGCTTTATTTATTTTGATTGTAGGTTAATTGCTGTTGGATTTGGATTTTGTCTGAGGTCACTTCAGCGACTGTCGATCCGTCGTGTGGGAAGACACGACCTCGGCCCGATCCCGTTCATCAGATGGCACCGTTGCCGGGGAGGCAACGGATTTTGTGTGGATATTCATTCATTTATTTAATTCTTTGTTCATGTCCAGTATTCATTTATTTATTTGATTATTATTGAGATTATTGAGACTATTCTGACCCATCTCCTCTATTTGTCTTTGATGCGAGGGACCGCCAAGCGACGGAGGACCTCCTCGGAGGACCAATGCACCCTAGCAAGGCGGAGCCCGCTTTTGGACCTAGCCGGTAAGAGAGAGCATTAAAAACAGAGGGAGAAGAAATTTTGAAGACAGACTATATTTTTTATGTATTTTATTATGTATATTTAAGTGAGAGAGCGACTTAGAAACTTGTAATAATTGGACTCTCACAGGTACACTCCGACTCCCGAGGTCCATTACCCGAGGGATTGTTCCCTTGGGTGACTCGATGGTTTTGACGCTTCTTGCTTTTATTTTATTTTTATTATTTTGTGTGAATGATCCCTAGCTTAGGATTGTTTGACGTAGACTAAGGCCCAAACCCTAATATATATGCATGTACCTATAGATACGATTTGGGACTTAGTCAATTTTGAAATAATGTTCTTCACGCTAATAGCTTCCTGTACCTAGGGCGATTTCCTCGGATTGCATTTGCATATAGCATAGGTTTTCAATTCTGTTATGCATCCTCCATGGAGAGAGCTGGGAAGCACTGTAAGTCTTCCTACTTGGCATGCATCATTGATTTTCGACTTGCATGGCTTTTCCAATCCTCTCCCTCTGATTTTGACCACTTAGGATGCTAAATGGAAATTGGAACCTCGATAGGCACGTGCATTGAAAATACCCAAAAAAAGTGATAAATAAAATTGGACTGCTAACTCTGTTGGACCTAAAATAAATGTAATGGACCCTTGTCTTGGGGAGAGCAACCCCCTCATTGTATGCGCTTTAATTACTCACGTACACACTAAGGAGTAGTGCCCAAATCCCATCAAGCCTCCTAAGTGTTTGTACAAATTTGTGTTTCTCACCTAACTCTAAAATCAAAAAGATAAATGACCGTCACCTGACGGTCTTCACTGTGTCGAGTAGGTGAATTGGAGGTTTGCCTTGTGTATTGATTGTGACTTGGAGTCCGTTGAGTTTTCATTCATTAGAGTAGTCAGTCCCATCGCGTGAGTCATCTTTTTCATCTTTGAGTCTCTCTACCTCTCTTATACATATACCTCCTCATTTGCATTAAGTCGTGATATTGGCACGTAAGCTCAATCAGCTTCTCCATTCCATGTTTCCCTTCTTGCCCACCCTCCTCGTATTCCCTGTATCATCTTTTCTATTACCTGGGATTGTTGTGCTTTTAGAGATAGCCCGCATGGAGGATTCTTTCTTTACATTGATAATTGAAGTAAATCGGGCATGACGTTGAGGACGCCGAGATTGATATTCCACTTTTGGTGGATCTGAGTTGAGACTTGTGTCCCAGAGCTTATTGAGGATTTCTTTTATGATGCACGAGGATTAGGTGTGATTCTTTATTGAGGATTTAGATCTTGCACACCGGATTGAGGATGTGATATAATGATTTGGTGATGATTTCATGAGTATTGATTGATCTATCCATCTTGAGGTTCCACCCATCTTGATTTTGAGGATTGACTGATTATTTTGATTTGGACTTCCCGATTAAGGTGTGCGGATCCTGCATGATCTCTCATCTTCCTGATTAAACCATCCTCGATCTCTTGATTTTATCATCTACCTTTGGCACCTAGATAATTTCTGACTACATGTTGTGTCGTCTGAGCTGATTAGAGTAACTTGAGGGACCGTATTGTGATTGACCTGATTACTTGCTCCCTCACATGATCTTATGCCCTCCGGATGATTGAATGATTGAATGCCCTTGAGGACCTGAGATTTTATGCCAGCATTCCCATGACCTACATTGATCTAGCTCGTATTCCTCCCCGAGGACTATCTGCAGGAGGATGCAACAATTTCTAGGACTTCGGTTTCATCCACTGTTTGGTCGCCATTTTGATGGGGCCCAGAACCGAGTCAGCTGTTGTGTTCGACTGGCCTCCTCCTCTGCTTGCGTACCTGACTTGTCGGTACACGAGGCCGCTAGTTTGAGTCCACTCTCCTTGCCGATCCTCGCAAGGACGAGCCTCGATATTTTGGTTATTCATTGCCCAATTCATAGCTCTCTGAGGGTTATCTGTGAGAGGCTATGACACATTATAGCTATGATGGTCTCTACTGCTGGTAGACGGTCTGCCGTCTACCAAGGCCACATTTTCTGTGGATCCGTCTCCTCCGAGCCCTTTCTCTCTCCTTGACGACCCTCGCAAGGACGAGATGCGCTCTGATTATTCACTGTATAGCTCATATTACTTCCCGAGGACTATCTGCGGAAGGATGTGACACTTTCTTTTCGATCGGCTTCACTCACTTCTGGTGCCTCCATCTGTTAGGGCACGAAGTCGATTCGTCTGATATGGGCAGTCGGTCTCCCTTTCTGATTGTGTGCCCAATCTATTGGGGCACGTGACTGACTTGGCCAGGATCCTTTGAGTCCGCTCTCCTTGATGGTCCTCGCAAGGATGAGCTCTTTTCTGATTATTCATTGACTAGGTCGTAGCTCCCCGAGGGTTATCTGCGGAAGACTACGACATATTTCCGATTTGATTGGTCTCCTCTGTTGGTAGACGATTTGTCGACTATTGAGATCACTATGTGGGTCCGTCTGATGGATCCGGCTCCTTCGAGCCCTTCTCTCTCCTTGAGGACCCTCGCAAGGTAGAGACACATTCTGACTATTCCTTGCCTAGATTGCATTACTCTCCGAGGACTATCTGCGGGAGCATGCAACACTCTTTGTACGCTCGGTTCTCCCTGCTGACTGTGTCTCCAATCTGTGGAGCACTGAATCGAGTCATCTGATATATTTGATTTTGTTCACATCCTGAGTTGCATATCCGATCTGTAGATCACAGGACCCATCTGATTAGACTCCTTTGAGTCTGCTCGCCTTGACGGTCCTCGCATGGTTGAGCTCCTGATATCTGTTATTCCCATGCCTAGCTGGCAGCACGTTCCACGAGGGTTGTCTGCGGGATGTTGCCACATTCTTTAGACTCTCCGGTCTCTTCTGCTGGTAGCTGTTATGTCACCTACCGAGACCGATACTGATGATCCATCTGATGGATCACTGACGCGTTTGCGTCCGCTCACCTTGACGACCCTTGCAAGGTTGAGTCTTTGTCTGATTATTTGACGATTAGCATGTACTACTCCCCGAGGGTTATCTGCGGGAGGGTACATCATTTTCTTGGTACTCGATTTCATTCATGGTGTCTCATGTCTGTTAGAGCACGAAGTCGAGTCTTCTGAGCTGTGTACTCGCTCTCCTTCTGATGGTGTCTCCATTCTATTGGAGCATGGAGCCGAATTTCATGTTGTGTGTACTTGGTTCCCTTTTTTGTTGTGCATCCGATCTGTGGATCACTGGACCAAGTCTTCTGATTATTATGTGATTCCCAGCTCCTTTGAGCCTGCTCACCTTGACGACCCTCGCAGGGTTGAGCCATGACTTGCGGTATTCACTGAGTCTCCTGCGATCTTCCGAACTCATGACCACCGAATGCCACGATGTCTCTTGTTCCTTACCTTTCCATATCTTATTGAGACTCTGATTGACCGGAGGGATCTGTACTGTTATTTCCCCCTCCCGGTCTTACAGTATCGGCTCAGTTCCCTCATGCTGACCCTATGAGCCGATTGACTGCTTCATGCTACCGGACCCCGTATCTATTTCATGATCTATTTTGCCTTGATATCTGACACCCACTTGATTGTCTATCCAGGTGTCTTACACTGTCTGAGTGCATCACTGTTCTCACAGGGAGACAATGGCGCAAGCACGGTATTCACTTGGCAGATACCGTCATGTACTTCATACTCTTGATCTGTTTATATATGTGTTGTGTATTCTGTTCATATGATATGTGTACCCTAGATCTATCGCCATATCTTTGTGTTTGCACTTAGGACGCACCTTGTCCTAAGTATAGGGGGCACACACCGCGTTGTTCTTTCCTCGTTCAGTTTCGTCACCCCTGTTGTTGTCTATACTTAGGGATATCTTGTCCTATGTATAGGGGGAGTGATGTGCACATTCTCCACGATCTTCCCATCTATCTGTATATATCTATCTTTTCTTCTTTTCTTCTTTTATTTTTCATATTTCTTTATCTAAATAAAAGGTGTCATCCCTTTGTGTCAGTTTTCTCTACTCAGGGCGTACTTTGTCCTAAGTATAGGGGGCCACACCTCTGATTCATTCATTGATCTGTTTATTCCCACCCTTGACCCTCCCTGCATTGTGTACAGTCTGCTATACTTAGGATTATTTGATCCTAATTGTAGGAGGACGGTCATTTTCTTATTCATTTATCTCGTTATTCTTTCATTTGTTATTCTTTTAGTCGTTGTATTATAGGCTTTTCTATACTCAGCAGGAGTTATGTCTTCTCTTTTTTCTCTTTGACCTATGAGGACATAGCCCATGCTAAGTATAGGGGGGTCGTATATACTTTGTATATACTTTAGCCATAACTCGTACTTTCATATAATTATTAATAAATATGGCTAAAAATAGAATATAATTCATTAGTAGTGCTTCTTATTCCTCAGATTCTTTTTGTATATACTGATTAATAAATCAGATTAAAAATATTTTCGTAAAATGATTTGAAAAAGGGTGTGAACCGTTTGGAAAATTTGTGAAATATTTTCAACCTTTGTAAAAAAATTTTGATTGCAAAAATTCTTATATTTGAGTTAAATAAAGGATTTGAAAACCTATTTGCAAATGATTTTGAAAACGTCTATAAAAATATTTTGAAAAATGTATATATATAGTGTTTGCAAAATCTTTGCAAAATGGCTTTCAAATGTTTGTAAATATTTGCAAAACCTATTTTGTACTATAGTTTTCAAAATGGTTTTCAAATAAATTTGAGGAATAAAAGCATCATAATAAATAAAATAAAATAAAATAAATGAAAAATAAAATACATAAAACTCTTTATCAATTGTATATACACTTAAATAAATCACTCTGTTAAAACCTGTAAATTCTTTAAGTCCTGTAAAATAAAGCAGCACGCCCCTGTAAATAGTTGTACATATTTTATACTTTGAGTGGCAAAATTATTTTATTTGCAAAAATTCTTTGTGTAAAAATTTTTCTCTTTGTTTTCAAAATTCTATGAAAAATTTTCATCATTCTTTGCATATTGGTATATAGCATTTGCATAGCATTCATATATTTTTTATTGAGCTTGATGATTGAACTAGTCCAATAAAGTCGAAGATTGGAGCTTGGTTGGACCTTACCGCACCTAACTACACTTGAACCTTACGGGAACTAGGTAAGGTACTTCAGGTCTATTCAGACTTAATTCTTTGAGAAATCAGGGATGGGTTCAAGTCACCTCAATAGACTAAATAGAACTTTTCGAGACACACGCATGACTCTTGCCGACCGTGACCTAACTTGGACACCTGCACATTTCACTTGGCTCAACTCAGTTTGAGTGGTGAGGGGGTTGGATTTGCCAGTCTAAGACGCACACGAGTGGAAACATTCGTCCTCGTCTAGAGAGGGAAGTGCACCCCAACCTGGTCCAATTTCAATGAACCCGAATGACTATAAGTATACCTAAATAGTATATTCATACTCACATAGTATATTTACCTATTTATTTAAATTTGCAAATAAACTCATAAAAATCAAATAAAAATATATTCACACTCACAAAAATAATTTATAAATATACAAAATAAGAAAATAAAATAATAAAATAAAATATACAAAATAAAAAATAAATTGTACAAAATACATGTAAATATACCTATAAATACACCATTAAAATAAACTCATAATAAAATACATCAAAAAATAAATAAAAATCATAAATAAATACTTCATTATTTAATAAACATTTTTTATTTTATAAACAAAAAATAATAAAATCATTGATTATGTTAAATAAATTATTTTCGAATAAATACCTCTGTTTTGTCCTGTAGTGATCCTAGGTGGACCAATCAGGATGCGGCCCGAGTTGACCTCCGGTCAACTGTCCCATCTGGGACTTGGCGTGCCAGAACCATCTCTTCCCCGATATTCCTCCATTTTTCGCGCATGAACTATCCATCATTCGTCCCTGACCCCTTAATGAAAAACACTCTCTGATCATCCGAGATTCGCGTCGAGATACTGGAACCCTTGTACATATCGTCGATTCGTTAATATCACTTGGTTAATAAGGGTGCATTTACGTGTGTATAAATAAAAAGCCTCTGCCTCCTCTTCAAATTTGGTCAGCCTTTATCCAAGTCCCTTCCTCGTATTCGGTCCTGGAGAGGTGTTCCTCGTGACAGGAGGAGGCCTCCGGCGCCTTGAATCGGTCGGAGGAGGAGGAGGTTGCGCCCACGGCCACCGTCGTCGGCGGCCCTGCTCCTTGGCCAAACAACCTGGTTTGAGTTGCGCATTTCACTCATTTTAGTTAGGATTTTGTATTAGCATGTTATTTCTGTCGTTTAATTAGCTTTAGGCTATTAGATTTAGCGTAAAAATCGCCATCATAGTTCGTCGGAGCTCCGCTCCGGCGAACTCATTCATCGTGTTACTGACGTTGTTCGACCAACACTACGCCACCATTTCGTTCCCTATCACCTTCTCTTCATCCCAGGCACCTCCATCTCACTCAGATCCCCTTGGATCTGAGGATCAGATCTCCAACTCTACGACCCTCGCCGGAGATCTACGTCGCGCTCATCTTCCACCCAATCCGCCCAATAAATGCCCCCAGCCCCTCGTTTTGCTTGTGTGTGCCAGCTTGCAGGTGCTAGGAGCCCAAGGACCCGCGTAGGGTCGATTTTGACGAAGAAGCAATCACCTTGAGCTCGTCCATCTCTGCGGCCTCGCCTAAGCATCACCAAGCTCCAGAAGCTCGATTGAAGGTATCAGTGGACGCGGAAACCTTTCAGGAACCTGAAGAGACATTCGGCGGCGACGGAGGAGGACAGAATCGGCCGGTATTCTCGGTCGTGCTCGCCAGCGACGACATTCTTCCCTGTTCTTCCATCTGCCTTCATCACCGTCCGATCAAGAGGGGGCTCCCAGTTTTGATCAGCACCGTTGGATGCATCCCTTCATCGACCGTCAGATCAGCTCGGTTGATCTAATCTGCACCATCCATCGGTGAAGCGGCATCGGGCGCGGAGGAGGCGACGCGTGGCAAGTGACTCAGATCCAAACGTCCGCCCGTGCCCACTTAAGGGGTAATTTGCACTTCAGCCCCTTGCACTTTTTGTATTTAATATTTAATTCTGTAAAATAATTATTACATTGTAAATAAAAGGGATTATTGCTATTAGGCCCCTGTCATTTTCTCTATTTACAAACAGGTCCTTCCTCGCCTCACGTGTAGTCCCACGTGAGGGTGGAAATTTTGTAAGCATGCCCTTGCGGTTTTGAGTGTTGTAAAAAAGTTATTAAATATTAAATAATTGTTTATTTCAATTGGCATATTTGCAACGTAGCCCTGGTAATTTATTTTAATTGCATTTATGCCCCTCCCAGCTATTTTGTTTTTATGTGTTTAATGCATTTCTTAAAAATACCTAAGTTGCCCCTAAAAATCCACAAAAATTAGGATAGATTCCCCCAGCCATGTTGATTCACGCCACGTAATTATTTGGCATTTTCGAGCATTTAATCCATTTAATAAAATTGAAATAGGATCCATTTTTGCCCTGTTTAAAATATAAAATACCAAAAAATATAAAATGTTTTGAAAAATTCCAAAAATATTATATATGGTGTATTTATATCTACATTGAGTCCAGAAAATGAAAAACCCTAAAAATAGAAAAAGAAAATATAAAAATTTCAAGAAGCTCCAAAATCCTAAAAAATATAAAAACCTTCAAAAATACCAAAAATATGTTTTCCTATTTTATAATTATTTATATATTATTATTTACGTACTAAAATTAATTTGGGTGATTTTGCGACTTATTTTATAATTTTAAAACCTGAAATATTTTCGGCCTATATATTTAGTCCCATATTAGGGACATTTTTCTGAAATTAAAAACAATAAAAAAATAGAAAAATCTAAAAAGCCTAAAAATATTATATCTAATATATTTTGAGTACTTACATAGATACATCTCTCTCTTCTCTTATATATACATATATGTCTCTTTTTATATATATATATATATATATATATTTAAAAATATAAAAAGAAAATAAAAAATATATAAAATATAAAAACAAAATAAAAATTATAAAAACAAAAATAAAATAAAATAAAATAAACAATTTAAAAACCCATAAAAACAATAAGAATTGGACATGAATTAAGAATTGAATGAATGTGCATTCATTTCCACAACACAACCATTCGCCTCCCAGTGTTCGACCTCTACACATGCTTACACCTATACACATTTGCATGTAGAGTTATAATAAATTTTAACTCCACATTTTTGAGATTTAATTGCTTTATTTATTCTAATTGTGGGTTAATTGCTGTTGAATTTGGATTTTGTCTGAGGTCACTTCAGCGACTGTCGATACGCCTTGTGGAAAGACACGACCTCGGCCCAATCCCATTCATCAGTTGCCCAGCGTGCCCGGTCGTTGCACGGAGCTCGGCGGTGGCAGATCCAGCTGCAGCATAGCCATGGCGGTCGTGGGTCAACACATGGGTAGGAGACCCGTTATCGCAAATCGAACACCTCCTCCGCTGTCACCGGAGGAGGGCTTTGCTAGGGGATACCCAATGATCGGTGGATAAGGGTGACAGAGGGCGGAGGATTGGTTTTATAGGAGGCATTCCGATCGTTACAAGTGGTGTTGATGGAGGTTTCGAATGGCTGGGGGCGTGATTGTGGAGTGACGACGGGGGTGGTGAAGGTGGCACGAGGAAGGCAGAGGATAGGGCTATGTGGAGGAGCGTTTCAATGCGGAGGGGTGGCTTGTGGTGCCTTCCAAAATTAGAAGGGGCGACGCATCGGAGAGCGTAACGGCTGGGCTCGGAGGTAAACGATGAGCTGCGGTCGTTGGATATAGCGATCCAATGGCTTGGATGAGGGCGCTAATGGAGGGTTGTGATTAGATCTTAGGATATGATCGAACAGCGGAGATCAAGGTGCTAATGGGTGGATAGGATGCAGTCTGGAGGAGATCCAATGGCATGGGGAGAATGGGTGACGTGGGACGAGGAAGAGCGTTGGATGGAATGATGATCGGGCGATTGAGGTTAAGGCGCTAGGGGACGGTTGAGATTTGATCAGAGGCTTGGATCAGACGGTGGGAGATGGAGCGGAGATGGACGGTTGATAGGGGAGCGGGGAAGAGCCAATCTGACGGACTAGGACATCGTCAGGTGGCGAAAGAAGAGGCGGGCCACGTGGTGGCTCTAGAGAGCGCCACGTGGCCCACCGAAAAATTCACAAATATAAAAACTAATAAAAATATAAAAGAAATAGTTAGAGGCAAAATTAGGAAAAATTCAAAACATGAAAGTTGCCTGTCTCGATGAGATCTACAAGTTTCATGTTGGACAAAAAAGTCAAAAGAGATCATGTGTATAAAAAGTATTTTTGGGGGTCTTTTTAAGGGGCTAAAAACATTGAATTTTATCTTTTGATTTGTTTTTGTATTTTTAGTCTTTTTAAGGGTTAGTGATGTTATGGACAATTGTTCAACTTGATTTTTGTGGGTTTTTGAAGATAAAATAATTACAAAGAAAATAATAATAATTAAATACAATTAGTTAAGGGTTAATTATACACAATATATTACAAGATAAAAATAAAGAATTAATGGTGATTTTTATTGGATTAGTTAAGCTAGAGGTTTAATGTGTGGATTTTAGCATGATGAATACGAGATTCATCACCAAGATGGTAGGAGATGGTGCAATCATATTCTTTCTGATCAAACAGATATTTCAATCTTTTATGATCAGTGAAGATTTCAAAAGTAATACCAGAGAGGTAGTGTCTCTATATACAGAGAATACTACGGCAGCTAATTCAAGGTCATGTGTTGGGTAGTTCCTCTCATGTGTCCTGAGTTGTCGTGATGCATAAGCAACTACATTACCAAGTTGCATAAGAACTACCCCTAGTCATTTTTTAGATGCATTAGCGTACACTATAAACCCTTCACTCCCATAGGGTAGAGTAAGGATAGGTGCAAATGTTAGGCATTCTTTCAGTATTTGAAAACTACCTACGCATGTGTTGGACCATATGAATGGGATTTCCTTCTGAGACAGTCTAGTCATTGGCAATGCTACTCGTGAAAAGTCACTCACAAATCTTCTATAATATTCAGCTAAACCTAGAAAAGATCGTAATTCTGCGACAATCTTTGGTCGTTCCCAACTCATCACCACACTAACCTTTGTAGGATCAACTAATATACCTTCCCCAGAAATAACATGGCCTAAGAATGATACTTCGAACAACCAAAAGTCACATTTGTTATATTTAGCATACAACTTGTTCTTCCTTGGTGTTTCAAGTGCCTATCGGAGATGGTTCTCATGTTCATACTTATCCTTCACTAATAAAGACTAATACAAAGTAATCTAGGAACTCCTTGAATGCTCTATTCATGAGATCCATAAAGGTTGTTGGGGCATTTGTCAATCCAAAAGGTATAACTAAGAATTTATAATGTCCACATCTAGTTCAAAAGGTTGTCTTGGAAATATCCGCATCTTTAATCTTCAACTGATGGTATCAACATCTAAGTCAATCTTGGAATACACAATTGAACCATGTAATTGATCAAAGAGATCATCTATTCTTGGCAGAGGATACTTGTTCTTTATTGTCTTCTTGTTTAGTTGTCTCTAGTCAATGCACAACTGCATTGAACCGTACTTCTTCCTCAAAATAAGACAGGTGCACCCCATGGCAGTACTATGACGAATAAATCCTTTATCTAACAGTTATTGTAATTGTACCTATAACTCTCGTAACTCAGCTGGTGACATCCTAAATGGAGGGATAGAGATAGGATGAATATAAGGTGTGATAGAGATTTCAAATTCAATCTCTCGCTTATGTTGTAATCCAGGTGGTTCACCTAGAAATACATCAAGAAACTTGCACACTATAGGTACATCTTCTATCATTCTGTATGACCCTGAAATAGCGAGTGCATAAGCTAAATAACCTTGGCACCCTTGCTCTAACTATTGTACCGTCAGAGTAGAGATGTATTTGACATCGTCACTAAACGTCATTCTAATAAACGAGAACTCTATCGAGTTAGGAATGTGAAAAGTTACCATCCTCTGAAAATAGTCAAGACATGCATGATGCGTTTCTAGCCAGTCCATCCCCACGATGTGATCAAAGTCATCCATTTCAATAAGTAGTAGGAAAACAGGTAGGTGATGTCCTTCTATCAGTACTACAATTATCTAGGATTTCTCGAATTATAAATACTTGTCCTCATGTTTCCTTGATCAGATAGGATTGTTGTACTTATACTTGTATCTTACCCAAATTAGGTACTAATCGTCGATCAATAAATGAATATGAAACATCAGAATCAAATAAGACATGTACTGAAAAATCATGACTAGTAACGGTATCTCATACGACTGTGCCTGAATTGTAGGTTTATTATTCAGTTATAGCATTGACCTGGCCAATAGGAATAGGCAAGCTAGAACCGCAATGCTTTGTGGTGTTTGCTTTGTAGGAGACGGTCCTTGTGAGCCCTGATCTTTATCTTATCTTCCTTTGTGTGTTGTTCCATTCCTCGGGATGGAAGTTACATTGTTAATTGGGATTGGTTTGAACCTTGAACCTCTCAACTTTGGACAATCTTTCTTGATGTGACCTTTCTAATGATAGTAATAACACACACGTGTTCATGTTTGAACTGAAGGACTAGCTACAAAGGTACTAGCTCAAGCTGCTGAGTCGCAAGGATATAGTGGAGATCTAGAGAAACCCCCTCTTCTGATAATTCCTGACCCAAAATCTGTAGCGAGCTTATACTAGACCCAACTAGATGATATCGGTTGTCTTTGTGGTTATAATTCGTCTTACGTTTGGATGGTCCACCAGTAAAGTGGAAGCTTCTTCTTTAGCGGTTTTCATCCCTTTTCATCTCAATACGAGAGGTGATATCCATGACTTCATCTATAGTGGTGGCTCTAAAACCCGCAAGTTTCTCTTTAAGATCTCCTTAAAGCCCGCTAACAACTTTGGTAAGGTACTCCTATGGTGAAGCTTCTAAGGCTGGAGAATAACGTAGAAACTCTGTAAAGTGAATATGCATTCTTAGAACCCTGGGTCAGAGAAGTCAGCTCCCTCCTCTTCAATTCTTCCCAATGGGAGGAGCAGAAGTGAGCTCGGAACCTCTCTTCAAAGAGATCCCATGAAACGGGATCTACTGATTTCTTGGAAGTGGCTCTCCACCATCGTATTGCATAGTCTATTATAGAGTAATCAACGAAATACAGCCAAGTATCAACTAGTGTATGTATTATCCTTGACATCATACTAACATCATCAAGACATAGTTCTGCCTCAGCAGGTGTCACTATGCCTTTGAATCGAGGAATATTTCTCTTTCGGTAAATTTTCAGTAGTTTTTGGTGTCCAAGAAGAGCTCTCTTCATTGCTCCTTCAGCTAGAGTAGGAGCAGACTCAGTTGAAGGATGGTAACTAGATTGTTCCTCAGAAAGGTGGATAGAACCTCGACTCTAGCATCCACGGGTTTGGATGCCTCGGGTCTCAGCTTATGCATTCAGCCTCCCTTCCAATGTTAGTTGTCTTTGTCTCATTTCTTAGAGCGTTGTCATCATAGCCCTAATTTCCTAGACACATCTTGGTCTGCCATGATCTTGGGATGAATCAAGGCCATGGGTTAGGTCCTATTCGTTTTAGCATAATGTACATAAAGGACAATGACTTGTGAATGGTACTGTAGTCACTTACTAAGATCAAAGGATCTTAAGACCACCTTAGTTTTTGAATACCGTTAATAGTTGTCAATTACTGAATAAATTACTGGAGCAATTGTGCTCTGATACCAAACTATCACGACCCCGATTGTGGACCGTTAGATCCTCCCATATCCGGATCTGGTTACTCAGCAATAATTTATTCAATAATCACAACTAACATTTAGAAACATACTACAATTAAAATACACATAAAGAAGTATTTAGTTATTTTCCATTCACAAAATAAAACTTAAATGATATATTGTCCCACTATAATCCTTTACATGTATATCAGGTGGAAGGAAATACACAAAAAAATTACAACTACCTTATAGAATAAAGCTATTGTGGTTGGCTAGATAGCTACTATGTTGGACAGCAAGACTACTAAAGTCTTTGCGATTGCTCACCGACACTTGTTGGATTTTTTATAAATCATATAATAACAATTAACGAATGCTAAGTAACGAAGAAGAGAAAAACAAATAAATAGTGTAATTTTTCAAAACTTGTTATCACAAAAAGTTCCATTCCTTCTCATTCGTTTAAGTCCTACTCCTATTCCACGTTGGGGATTAGCCTAGAGAATTATCTCACTACTGTATGAAATCCGAAATTGTGAACACTCCGGGATTGGAGATTATGTTGATCTGAAAGTTTATGTCACCAATCCTTCAACACTACCCTAACAATTTCATTTTCTTTTATTATTCAGGGTATTAAATCCTCAACCTAGCAAACAAAGGAGCACATCGTCCTCGAGTACTCGGTTGCTTAAAACCTCAGGCTAACCTTTAATCATGTATACTAGCAACTTTAAATACATGTTATCGTGACCCATGCGCTATTGAACCACCCGTGCCTTCACATGGCACGACCACATCTTCCGTCATTCAACTTGAATATATTGACACCTAGTACCATGCATTGCAAATCAATCATTTCGTGCGCACTTATCATAATAGAGCAACCGTGTACCACCTAGGTAGGGCAACGCCAATATAGGTTCCTTCTGACAAACCTACAGGTTGCATGTCCAACCTATAATTCTACTCCCAATCATTCTTAACGTAACACAAGATCCTTTTCAAAATCAAAATCAACACACATCAATTCATATGATGTAATTCTTCCATTAAGCCTTCAATTTACATATCCATCAATACTAAGTATAAACTTACACATATATTAATTCATATATTTATATACTCATATTTGTGCTCATTTTAACTTCCAAACCCTAACTTTCTAAGTCATTGCATCCATACGATGCTTAAACATTTTTTAGTGGTAATCACTAAGCAACTTTTCATATTTTCTTTAAAAAAATAAACAAATTATGGTTCTTCGTAGAAAGGAGCGTAAAATCAGAAATCTCAACGATCTCATATGAAAACTCAACATCAAAAGGAAGGATTTTGTTAGCTAATCGAGCTCTCTCGCGTGTATGCAGTGCTTTATCGTGATTCTTTTTTAGAAATGATGATTTATAGCTCCTGAAAAAAGATCGAATTTCATTTTCATATCAAAAACGCTAAGAGCATGCCAAAAACGTGAAGAATGAACGAAAAACACGAAGAAAGCGAAGAACATATTTTCTTTTGAAATTTCAGCAGAGCTTCCCCTTATATGGGGTGATATTTCTAAAACAATTCAATAAAGTTTCCCCTTATATTGGGGCATATTTTAAAAGAAAAATAGATTGAGTTTACTCTATAAAATCAACGATAGGAAAACAACAACAAAACAGAAAGAATATAATCAAACGGTAAGAGATGGAAAATCAATAGATACCGCGCGTCTTAGGTGAGTGAATGTGTGACGAATCACAGGGTTTACTGACATGCATAATCGCCAGCATCGAAGTATGGTGTTACACAGATTTCTCCTTGAACCACAACGGACAATGAATTGAAAAAGGAAGATGAATCGAAAATTATGCAATAAAAAGGAGATGAATCGAAACCGTAGTTCAAGTTGTAGCTTACTTACGAAGCAAAATAAGAGAGGATCGTACCTTCCTTCTCGTTCTCCCAGCAGTGCTTCGCTAGCGCTCTTTCCTCGCCTCCCTCTCCTCCTCCCGACCTCTCGACCCTAGCCCTTGGGGTAGTGGTGGTAGTGGAAATCGTAGAGAATGAATGGGTAGGGGTATTTATAGGCTCTAAAAAATCACTAACCATGATTAGTAAATCATGGTTTAGACCTTAACCATGGTTAGTGGTCCATGATTTTGGCCCATAGTTTTAACCGTCTTATCCAAAACTTAGAGTGTAAGTTAGAACTTTCCAAAGGATTATGAATTCATTAATGACACTTAATTAACGCTAATCGTGATTTATCTTTCGTAACTCATGCTTAGCCTTTTCTAACACTGATTACTATTAGCTAATAGTCATTAATGATTCTCAATACATCATTAGTTTCTTTAATCGTATTTATTTAGTCTTAATGACGGTCATTACTGGTTAATGACATCTTAAGCATCCTTACTTCTCTTTCTTCTGAAAATCATAACAATTCGAAAAGAATCTGATTCATACGAAACAAATTCTGTTGGTTTCCTTTTAAAAAGATGGATCTTATGATTTAGAATCCAATAAATTCCCAGATCAAGGCTTTACAACTCCTTCCTAATGAGGAGTGGACTGTCACACTTGAATTAGGACTCAAGGGTGATCATCCACCCTCCTCGTAAGGAAGGTGCCTTCCTCTTCCAATTATGTGAGATTTGGTATCTCACATAATCCTTCAATATTTACAAAAATTTTTGTTGCAAATTATTTTACAAAAATATTCAAATTAATTTTTGAAATATCAATCATGCCATTGCAAATTTGTGAATCATATTCACATCCCAAAATAAAATGTAAATCATATTTTTCAATTAATTGTCTAATGTGAATCTAATTTACATCAACATTTAAATTGTAAATACTACTTACAAATATCTTTCTCTTATATATTATAAATCACATTTATAATATATATAATATGGATAGTGCTATCCACGTTATTTATATTCATAATAATTAAATCGCATTTAATTATATTGGATCATCATTCTCATGCATCTAGATAAAATGAATCACATTCACATTATTTATGATAATTAAATCACATTTAATTATCCATTTCTCAATGCTTGGATACACATTCATCAATGAAATTATTCCTGAATATTTCAAGAATAATACACTTTATCCACGAATACTTGGAGATAAGGACAGGGCAATTTTACGTTCTACGTATAATGACTTGGATATTGAGATCACATCTCAAATTCAGATCTTGAGGACCTCTCATAAATGCTTGATTAAATCAAGATCATAGGTCTAATCTTTTCATTGCATCTGAATTGCATTCAGATTAGTATTCAACATTTGGATTAAGATCATATCACTTTCCTAATAATTGGAGTCATTAAAATCCAGACATGTTTCATCATTCCCTCGGAATGGAAGCATCGATACAATCGTTTATGATCATATCACCCTCAGGTATTCCTAATAGATGTGCATCCCGCATACTGGAAGAACTAGAATACACCCAAAGATAAACGTCAATTTTACATTGTCATCTTCAAGGTTTTATCACTAAGTGTCACATTAGATCATTGGGAGTTGGTATCGATCATATGGTTTCCAAAAGCATACATACCTATAAATTCTTGTCATGCTTCTAAAGCAAGATAACTTTGCATGGAATTTAATCGGGCGCACCACCTCATGAGCTAGATCATGTCTTCCTATTCAAAAGTGAACATGTACGATCCCTTTGAGAGGTTGCATTACCCATATGCCCTTGTATGCACACTAGCTCACCGGTGTATAGACCTTGAATAGGCCACCAATCTGTAGTTATGTAAAATGTACATACTTAGACATATAACAATACATATGTCTTCGGTCAGAGGATGCATGCCTATATCGTGACAATATACAACATAGGACTTGGTTATCTCGATCTCGTTAAGCCAATGCTTTAACTTAGTTAATTTGACACCGTCGAATCTTTATTCCTATACAGAGGACATGCATCAAGAGGTCGGTCAAATATCAGCCAATAGAAAAATGATTGCCATCTCCTTCTCAGGTTGGAGATCGTCTCTTAATAACCATTTGACGATGCTTGCTGAGTTATTAATCTAACTCTTTATATATTCATCCAAGTACTACCCTCTATGATTCAATAATTGGATCAACAGTTATATGATCATTAAGATGGTCATGGTACATAACCCTAACTATACTAAAGGACCATATAGTGCATTCATTCATTTAATCTCAGACAGGGAGTGAAATAAATCAATAACTTTTATTGACATATCAAACATTAAAATAACATTTATTTTCGGAATGGTTCGCCTCAGGATCACATGGCTAACAAGGAAGAAGTGATCTCAACTTCTTGAGTTTGTTCTATGGGCTCATCGCACGGCCTATAAGACTCCACTAGAGATGTCTCCTTATCGGCTTGTATATAAGAAGCCATGCCACATGTGTGTTGAACTCGTTCGTAAATCTTGATGAGTAGTGAATATATGCAACTTAGACTCACAGAAAAGTGGTCAGAACCGCAAGGTAGATCTGAACAAACTCTTGAAATTTCGAGAGGATACCTATGACAATAGCCTAATGTACAAGGAGAAAGACAAACATTGGCATGACAAACACATCCTAAGAAAGACTTTCGAGCCAGGTTAGAAGGTTTGGTTACTCGGTGCAAAATTACGAATATTCTTGGGAAAATTAAAAAGCAAATGGAAAGGATCGTATATTGTGAAAATAGTGCTTGACAATGGAAGCATTTTTTATATCAGAATTGTCATATGACGCACATCCATTGTTCTCAACGGGCAGTGCTAAAGCCATACATAGATAATGATGCACTCATGTCCATTGTGGTATTTACATACGATCTCCCAACAGAATTAGACTCAATTGAACAAAAATACTTTCCTTGGTTAATTCTTTTTCCTTTTTTTTTCGTTCTTTCATTCTTACATTTATCCACTCATCCCTTTTCATGAGTGTTATACTTAGGATATGCTTCATCATACGTATAGGGATGAGTGATTCGAGTTATTCTTTTTCGTCCCATCATTTATCTCTCAATTTGTTGATATTATGTATGTACTTAGAAATATTTTATCCGCGGTATAGGGGAGACAAGATGAGTCATTGATTTCGCAAATTCTTACCCTTGATCATCCCTGCTTTGTGTAAAGTCTTCTATGCTTAAGATTAGTTGATCCTAAGTAAAGGGGTGATCGACTTCTTACTCTTTGAGTCATTGAAGTATAGATTCTTCTATACTTAGTACGAGTTATGTATTCCTTTGTTGTTCATTGATCACTATGAGTACATAGTTCGATCTAAGTATAGGGGGACGTATATATAGTATATATACATTAGTCATAGCTCCTATTGTCTTGTATTTTCACTAATATGGTTATAATATATTAGGTAAGGATAATAAATAAAAAGATTGAAAATATTTTGTAATGTCCGAAATTTTTGAAAAATATTTGAAAATTGGTTTAAAAATTGTTGCAAATGATTTTGAAAATGGTTGTGAAATATTTGAAAACTCTTTCGAAAACCTTTGAAAAATCTTGTGAAATGTTTTTCAAAGTTTTGAAAAATATGCTTGTGTAAATGTTTGTAAATATTTTGTAATTTACTAACCCTTTTCAAAAAATACTAAAATTTTGAAGAAAAAATCAAAACTTTATAAAAATTTGCAAAACTTTTGAAAAACCTTTAAAAAAATTCAAAATCAACTTCATAAAAATATCTTTACATTGTATAAGTATTTTTAAGAATGATTTTGACAATTAGACTAGTCTGAAATAAAATCTGAAGATTGGAGCTTGATTTAGACCTTAATCTGCTTAATTTCACAGGAACCTTGTAGGAATTGGAATTAAGACATTTCATGTCAATGAGACATAATTCTTTATGTCCACACGACTATGTTCACATGTCATCTTGATTAGCATAAGTAGAGTATTTCAAAATGCAAGCATGACTCTTGAGGATAATGACCTAACTTGGACAAGCACTCTGCACTTAGCTCAACTCAGATGAGGTGGTGGAGAGCAGAATTCTTTAGCTTGAAAAGTGCATGTTTGGAAACATAAGTAACCCGATCGGAGGCCAGTGCACCCAAACAGATCTAGCGTTATGGACGTCTAAAGACAGTACGTTGTGGGTTGCAATAAAGCTTCAAAAGAGGGATAGTCTACTAGCTCAAGAAGAAAAATTCCTTATGTGAATGATGTTGTATATAGTATAGAGAAAGGTATAAAAGCAAAAACCCTAAGAGAAATAGACGAGCAAAAAGTCAATGAAAAACATTTCTGTCAGTTCTATGTATTAATAAGCAAGGATTATGCTTCAAAGTCAAAGTTACAATATTTCTGCAGCTGGAGACTTGGCTACATTGGTCAAGCTCCAAAGGATATACGACTACACTAGTCACAATTCATTCTTCTTTCTCTACCCCCTCTTCTTGAGCAGGTTACGCTTGAACATCGAAGGGAATACCCCACTCCTCAAAGAAAGAGTAGCAAGATTGGGGAATTAAGGTTACCTTGCTGTGGGAGATTGCTTCTTTGACACTTCAGACATGTTCTGACCTTACTATTGAGGTGAACTGAACAGATAATTGTGGAACTTGAAAGCTGTTAAGTTTTAAATCATATTCTCAATATGTTTTTGACAAACTAATAATCCAAAGGTATGAATAAACTGTAAACTTTGATTTTATGAAGATAAGTTTAAAAATCGTAATCATTCTAAGTTCTTTATTTTTCTTTTTTCTTTCGACACTCATAAGTGTTTTCTAGTAGCAAAGGTAAGTATAAGGGTGATGAATAGCCACTCACTCACCTTTATTCTTCTATTTTGGCTTTAAATCCCTAGTAAATATATGTAAATATCGCTAAATTTCATTAATTAACATATTAACATTACTGTGTAAATATTGTAAAAATAAATGTAGTTACATCCAAAATAAAAGAATAAAGAACATAAAAGAAAAATAAAGGAGATATCAAATATACTGACCAATCCTAAACCCCGAGACCAAGTCAAACATTGACTAGGTTCACAAAAAATAATGTAAGGGGGAGGAGATAAGGACAAAATAATGTAGACAATTATACATAGAGCCCAAGAAACCCAAGGTGTTCAATACAATGTATATAGCTCATATTTACATTATTTTATACACAATTATGCACATTTCAAATAAATATATTTTCAACACCAAACATGTACATAATAATATAAAGAGAATAACAAAAATAATGGTACAAATAAATTATACACAAGTCATTATGTGTACTCAGTTAAAAAAGCCATAAACAAAACTTCATTGATCAATATCTTCTCCATACGAACTCAAAATTCATCAAACTTACCTCCAATACATTTCAAATTAAATTATCTATCAAATGAAGTGATTCATTTAATTTGGAGCCAAGATACAAAAGCCAATTAGTTGGGGTAATATGGTGCTTGTACATCTGTATTTTAAACCAATATATTTTACTTTTTACATTTTTAACCTTTTTGTTTTTTCATTAATTGTACATATATTATTTAAAACCTATATAAAATATAAATAAAATTAAAAGCATTCGAAAATATCAAAAATATTAATAAACACTAAATACATAGGTATGCGTTACCTATAGTGTAATTATACGTATTTATTTATATATATGTATACCAATCAATAAAAATCCTTAAAATTTTGTAAATATAAATTAATGTATATTATAAGTAAACAAATTATGTAAATATCATATTATGTATAAAAATAATAAAATACCAAATACCAAATACATAGATATAAATGCATATACATAGAGTATGTAAATATTATATACTGATAATAAGTCTATAAAAATAAATAAAAATCATCTAAAATCATTTTCCTTTTTGAGTATGTAAAATATTATATACTGATAATCAAGAAACAACTTTCATATTTTGAGTTTTTATTAATAAAATCATTTTCCTTTTAAATTTCAAAAATTCCTCTTCAAGTGGTATGTTGTCCTCTTGCACATAACGTGGACCAATGAGGAGCCAGGAAGGGTTGACCCGAGGTCAACCCCTCCTTGTTCGCGCAAAGACCCTTACCGAACCAGCCTATAGCCGGTTTCACCATATTTTCGTTGTTGACTCCTTCCTCATTTGACCATGCATCCTTCATGAAAATTGTGCGCCGATCAGCTCTAGCCCACGCTTGAGCAACCAATGGAGTTCATTTCCCTCGACCTGTGCACAAACCCTAGTTAAATGAAGCCCCTCTAGTCGCATGTATAAAACTTCTTCTCAAGCTCCAGTGTAACCCTTATCACATTCCGAGCATCGTAACCCCTAGGACTGAACTTGGAGTGTGAACCCTTGTGACACGAGTGGTTCCCTCATCGATCTGAAATGTAGAGGAGATATTTGGATTTGATTCAACCTTTGCAGAGCTCCTCCATTTGGTCTTTGCTCCCATGCCCTAAAGGTTAGACGAGATGCATATCTTTAACTCTTTTGATTCGTAGTGAAATCAGGAGCTTAGTTTATGTTTTTATACATTTAATTTCATCTAAGTTATCTAAAAATTCCAAGAAAATTCTTTGCCGGATCTCTAAGCTTTGACCACCTTTCTGCCTATGTGATCCCTCGTTTTGACTCGTCGTTCATTCCACCACCTTCCCCTTCACGTTCTATGCATCCTCGACCCAACCAACCCCCCTGATCTTGTAAAGATCATGAGATCAAATCTCCATCCTCCATCTTCCGCAGGAGATCATTGCCCCATTCCATCTCCCGTCTTTTGTGTCACTCAATGATCGAGGACCTTCGTCTTAGAGGCCATAATTGTTGGTGTAGGACATGATAGAGCCCAGGAGCACCCCTTCTAACGCGATTCAAGTCAGAATTTTGAGCTCCAGGTCAAATCGAAATTCTTCGTGCTCCAGGTCTATTCCCAACTAGAGTTGAATATTCCTATCAGCTTCAATACATGTGGAAGCCCCCCAAGAGGCTTCTGAGCCCTCCAACTACTCGAATCACAGTCGAACGAAGGAGAAATGCCCGATTGAAGAAACCTTGGGCAGCAGTTCTTCATGGTCTCCTCTCCACCATCGAATCTAGAGCGGGCTCCAGTTTTGATCGCAGTAACCCGATCGTGGAGTGCAGCGACTGTTGATCATATCTTGGATCAAATCTCAGACATTCATCACAGTGAAGGGGTATCGACGCATCTGGAGCGTCCACTTGGATAAGGGGCGCACATTCAACCATTCGTTGGTGCGCGTCTTTGGGTATATTTCACATTTTACCATGTGGTATTTTGTATTTATTTTTATTACTTACACTTTTATCTGTATTAAACTAAATTTAGGATAAATTGTAACTTAGACCTTATGTTTTCATGTATTTGCATTTCGATCCAGTGCCAATCACTTCACATCGCTCTCCTCATAAGGCACTTAGATATTTTATAAGGGATCCCCTCTAACTTTGTTTATTTCATTTTAGTACCATATTTTGTAAAATAATGCGCAATATTTTAGGTTACATTACACATTTGGACTTGTAGCTTATTATATTTGTATTTATACCCCTACCTAGCATAAATATGTTGTATCTTTAATTGCAAGCATTGCATGTATTTCCCTGGATTTGTTCTACGAATTATTAAATGCATAAAAACTTTATTATAATTGTAATCATGTCACTGCCAACTGTATAATTTTTATTTCTTGTATTTTACATGTATTAAATATTCCTTTGAGCTAAAATTTATAGGAAAATTAGATTAAGTGCCTGAATCCAGGATTGACCACATATATTTTTCATAAGGAGTTCAAAATTATTTTCCTATTTATTAAAAATCAAAAAGCATGTTATCTTCTTACGTTTAGCTATGAAAAATCATTAAAAATAACAAAACATTTTCAAAATTTCCAAAAAAAACTAATTAAGTCTATTTTGTTATATTTTATCATCTAAACAAACATCTTTAAAAATTTAAAACTAAAATCTTAAAATAATAAGATAGAAAAACTTATAAAAAATTGCAAAAATTCCAAAAAAAATAAAAAATTATGTGTTTGTCTCTATTTTAAAACTCTAAACAAGCTTCTGTATTTAAAATATTCATTGTTTTATGTTTTAAACTTTAAAAATCCATAAAATTAGAAAAAAAATCCACAAAAATTATAAAAAAATAGAGAAAAATATAAAAAACACAAAAACATTGTATTTCATGTATTCTGACTTTATTTTGACACATTTAAGAATCTTATAAAACTATTATCTATATATTCCATATCGTGTGTATATATATTATATCAATAATTCTATAGTATATTATCCATATTACTGTTATTATTCATTTTATTTTCGAAATTAAAAATAAAACTTTGTAAAATTAAAACATAAAAAATAAAACATTAAAAATCATAAAAATTTGAGTATCACTAAAAACCCACAAAAATCTAAAAAAACAAAAAACATATAAAAACAAAAATCCAAAATATTATTAGTTAGAAATAATTAATATTATTTTTTATCTATCCACATTTGGCTTCCCTATGTTCAACATTCTACCATACTTATATCTATACACCTATTATAGAGTTATAATAAATTTTGGCTCATACACACTTGATTGATTTGTTCGAATAGTGGGTTGATTATTGATTGATTGAGGGTTTGGTAAACACAATGATTGGTGTTTTAACGTTGTTAAGAACATCAGACCAAAGCTTTGTCATCAGTGGCTGGCGTAGGCAAATTGTGACCATGCCCCCCCACCTTTCTCCATCTGCAGAAAGGGACCCTCCCCCGGTATTTTACAAAGAAACCTTCTCTAACTTTCTATTATTACATATAAGCCCATTGAGCTTTGTTTTAATTCACTTTTAATTGTTTTTATTACAATTTTATTACATTAATGCCATTGGATTCATTTGATCATATCTTGAGCTACATAACTCCATTTTTATGAAATTAGTCTTGTTTGAAAGGTCTTTTAATGCTCTTGCAAATTATTTACTCAATGATTAATGTGATTTACAAATAATCATTTATTGATCAAAGAAATCCATTAATTATGTGAGCTAGTTTTATTTGTTATAAATTGCACATGTACCCATTTTATGCAAATAAATAGCCCACTTAAATCTTGACTTACATAAGTATTTTTTTATTATTAATCTTTTGAGTTGAGGACTTTGAGCACCTAATTTAATTGCCTACGTTTATTAAGTAATCTGAGGACTTGGAAACTTATGTACATTGATCTTTAAGTTGAAATTGGAGAATAAATTGGTATTTAACTTAAGATAAATTCCTATAATTTGTGAGCTTAAGATTAAATATTAATTCGAGGGGTATTTTGTGATTGTTTGTGCATTCCATATCCTTCTCATATCATATATTATGTAGGATCTAACTTGCATTAAACAAATAGCCAAAAAAATCATGCACATCACCAAGTCAGTTAGTTGAATTTGTATTCGATCTAATCAACTTTTAGCACATAGAAACACTAAGAAGACATGTTACCTTGAGTGGACCCTGGGACTTGCCCAGGTTAAAGAAACATAGAACCACATATTCACTCTCACTTGATTAATTCAGTCATGTGGTTTCATTTTGATTATCCTTAATTACCCGAATACAACCGACTTTCTTCATATACTAAGGGCAAAAGGTGAATTAGCAACTATTCACTTTTGTAACTCGATGTCAAGAACGGTTTCTTATATGGACACCTGCAAGAGGAAGTCTATATGCAAAAGCCACCAAGCTGACAAAGATGCCAAAATTGTATTAAATTTAGGTACAGTTTGATTGCTTGTAGGTTTTTAAGGAAAAGTTTTTGGTATGACCTTAATAAACTCTCAATTTAAATTTAATTATTTATTTTTCAACTCAATATATGGTTATATTTTAAACTTAACATTACCGATCCCAAACCTATGTAAAGGAGGATGGTTGCATTAGGTAGCCGATAACCAGCATAAAGTAGTTGAATCTTTTAGCATAGATTTAATCAATCATTTCAATTTCGTTCAAGCATACCCTGTTAAAAACACATTGCATCGCTAGAAAGCAATGAGAAGTTAGCAAGGGGTGTTATAACGTTGCGTCAGATGTAGTTCAAGCTTTGCTAGGATTATCGCATGAGGAACATGAGTAAATAAGCTACTAATTCGGTTGCATCACCGTCTGGATGCATTCCAAAAACTTGCAAGAGTTCTCGTATTATGAATGCATGCAAGTAAAGAAGTTAGTCAAAAAGAGGTCACAAAAGAAGTTGTGAAGTAGAACTGACACTTTTATTATGTTAAATCTCTCTAAATTCATAGAGATGTCATTGTGCTAAGATTTTTTTGTATGTTGTGCACGGATTGATTTAAAATGTTTTGCACCGAGTTTATTGAAAATATTGAAAAATGAGCCTAAAATGAATTAATTTGCATATTCATTGTTTGATTTTTATTGAATCCATATGCAATAATTCTGAAAAGGAAAAAATCATCTGATTTCTCTTAGATTGCTCTAGATTCTACTTTTTTTGCATAATTTTGGGAGATAGGTTAGTATGTTTAAAATTTTGAAAAGCTCCATTTTTTCTTACTATCGGTTTTTTATTCTAATTTATTCGATATATTCCCAAAAATTATAAAAAAAATAGGGCAACTTCCCTGTGTATAAACATGCTTCCAATACTTTTGATTCCATTGCACTTATACCCTAAAATCACACAAACAATTCAAAATTCACAAAAATAACTAAAATCACATAACCTCAAAATGCAAAAAATAATGTTTCAAATACCTCATATTAGTAGCATAAGATAAAAATATAATTAATATTTTAGGGTCTTTTTGGAAGAGAAAATAATTTTTGAAAACCCATATCTTTGGCCTTATTTTAAATTTCAAAACTATATTTTGTTTTCTTTTACTTTGATATAATCCCTATTTTCAAAACTCACTAAAAATTAAAATATAAAAAATAAAAACAGTGTATTTATATTTTTATTATAATTTTAGTATAATTTTGTTACTTATTATAAATTCTTATTACCCTTATTTTACCCTTCTTTATACACAAATCTTTTCTTTTATTTAATATTAGTATCAAAAATTAGATAAATTTTGCAAAATTAAAAAGAGAAAATAAATACAAATATAACACATAGACACAATACAATTTCTCATTTTCTTTGACCTTTGCATTCAGTTCTTTTTGGTTTAATATGGTATCCACCGCTATAGCGGTTTTTCCTGTTTGCCTGTCTCCAATTATCAATTCTCATTGACCACGACCTATAGGAACCAGGCTATCCACCGCTTTTAAGCCAGTTTGCATGGGTTCGTGCATAGATCGACGCTCAATAATACCAGGGGCTTTCACTTCTACACGTCTTCGTTCGTGATCGCCTAAAGAACCTCTGCCATCAATGGGTACTCCCAAAGCATCGACCACACGGCCTAACAAGGATTTTCCTGCGGGAACATCCACAATAGACCCAGTGCGCTTAACAAGATCTCCTTCTTTAATAGCAGTATCACTACCAAAGATGACAAGACCTACATTCTCATTCTCAAGATTCAAAGCGATTCCTTTGACACCACTGGCAAATTCTACCATTTCCCCGGCTTGAATCTCCTTCAATCCATAAACACGTGCAATCCCGTCTCCAACTGAAATCACGCGGACCGATCTCAGCAAGGGAAAAGAATAAGACGACATTCTTTCACACTGAAATCCTACATCAGTCCTAATTCCAATAAAGAGTTCCAAAGCTTTTTGCGTAAATACTCAATGTCCTAAATAGGAGGAGGAAAGAGAGCCCTGATCTCTCTTCTTATTATCTACGAGACTACAGAGTACAAAAAGAGGGCTGAGAAGCCTGCCTCCAGCAACTAGAGCAACACCCCACAAAAGTGAGGGAGGCATGCGCCCAGGTTTTGTGTCCCACTCGGCTCCGAGCGCCATCTTTCCAAAAAGAAAGAATGAGATCACCGCCTAAGAGCACCCCACCTCCGACATCCCTTGCCACACAGGACGTCACGACCTACTGCGGCATCGCAATTACAGCCCCTAATTTCGAGTTTGCTGGTTCGACTCTTGACAAAGATGATCAGAACATCATTGTGGTTAAGCCAAAGGCCTTTGCCCCCAAAACATAATCCAGCAAAGCCCTACCGCAACACAACCCAGCACTGCTCTACTAGTTAATAATTCACTAGTCCAGCTCCAATTTAGAGAGCATGTGACTTTGTCTGCAGATAAGAGTTCTCAGATACCATCCCCCCTCGCCTTCTCGCTCTCGAAGAGATAGGGCAGACACAACTAGAGGGTGGGTCGACGTGCTCTAGGTCTGATAGTGAGCAGGTCATCATTGCATAGAAAGCAAGCAAGGTTGGCAGGTTAGGCGGAGGAAGGCTATATATCAAGTAATCATCAGAACTAGGTAAGAGGATTTGATAACCGACTCCACTTTCCTTCCATACCTCTTCGCTTACCCACCTCACCAGAACTCAGGATTCTTGACAGACCAGGTGATCTTCTGATAAGACAGGACGGATAGCTTTTCCTCACACTCGCTATCCTTCGGTACCTCACTCGGGGACACCTTGGGACTGTCAGGAACTTAGTGTGTGCGTCAAGCCGTTAATCTCTCTTTGAACTCTAGCCAGAAAGAGAACAAACAAGCTTAGTAGTTAGGCAGACCCCACGCGTTATTTAAATCCTTTGTAATTATTAATTAAATATTTTTTATTTCTTTTTTCCTATTCTATTATAAAAAAATTTAATATATGTAATATAATTAAAAACTAAAAAAAGTATCAACACAAGTGGGGCACACTTACACAACACATTGACTTTGTACACCTCACTTAGATACATTTAGATTCTCACACTCAAGTGTTGTGTTGACCGACGACTTCCACATGGTTAATAATAATAAGAGCACATTGATATTTTTTTTATTGACTTTGATCGGCACTACAACCGACCACTTTTCTTGGACATGATCAAAGTTTTATTTATCGACATACCGGTATAATTCATTTATTGGATAAGTTGCAACTTACCAACACCTAAAAAAACCGCGATGGTCAAAATAATATGATATCCAAATAATAGATGAAAAATGATTCCCATACTAACAAGCAATCACAATTAAGAAATGCTCAAAGTATGGTTTGTTATAGGAGTTACTGAAAAAATCGAGATGAACATTAATATTGGTTCGGTTATTAGAAATACATATAAGGTTAATAGCATCCAAGATGCATAAGACATTTTTTTGTTGTACATACAAAATTTGGACCCTCTTATGTACTTTAATGCATTCGTTTGATAAAGTCTCGGAGATATTTTAAATTATTTAATTATAAAATATTTGGTTGTTGTAGTTCTTTATATTTCCATGTCATTTTACTAAAAATAGAACAGATTTATCTTGAATTTTTAAAAATGATAAATTACAAATACATTCGAAAGTGTGAACTGTTTTTCCATCAACATGTTTTAAATTATTTTCATATGCTGTAGGTCAATATACAAGCATGTCATTTTTATTGAAAATAGAAAGGTATATATTGAAATTTGGAAATGTAAATTAGATTCTAAAGTATAACCATTCTTTCATCGTGATATCAAATTCATGCAGATTTTTTAACTCAAAATATTTACAAAAATTGTTAAATAAAATCTGTGTTAAATATATGCAACCTAATGTGGGTTTCCTTCCTAATTACAGTGACAATGAAATGTGGTTTACCCTTGGGAGGATCATAGATTGTCGGTGATTTTCTACACTGTTTGCATAGATTGGATCAGGCAGAATCGGGTCAAGATAATATAAAGTGGGACTCAAGTGCTAGTGTCATCCCGCCTAAGCGCAAGTACAGAAATGTTATAGGTTAGAAAAGCCAGCCTTAGTCTGAATTCAAGAGAAACTCTAGAGACCTCCTTTTCTTTAAAAATTCAGGGAAAGAGAAGATTGGGTCGAATAAAGAAAATATGTTTGCACTTTTAGCAACAACGGTATTGTGTATGTAAAATATTTGTGAAGTTCAATAATTATCTCAATTGTTCGCAGCAACTTCCCACCAGCTATTTCTGCTAGATGAGATATGAACCCCCCCCCCCCCTTCAATTTCCATTAGCCGTTAATTTCTTCATCTGAAAAATCATCCTTTTCTTTTTTATTCTATTCTTTTTGTTGTGGGGAATAAACAAGATGATTTCCATTAACCCAGAGCTCTCTTATATAGGAGAAAAGCTCTATGGGTAATTTACATAAAGAGGACAAAACAAATACTAAATGATAAAAATACTCTAACATGATAAAATTACTCTAGTTAGAGTAATTTTATCATTTAGTATTTGTTTTGTCCTCTTTATGTAAATTACCCATAGAGCTTTTCTCCTATATAAGAGAGCTCTAGGGTTAATGGAAATCATCTTGTTTATTCCCCACAACATGGTATCAGAGCGACGGTCCTAGACCGGAGTTCTTGAACTCTAACACTTTTAATATAAAAGCCATCAAAAAGCAATGAAAGCGTTCTTAGTTCAGTTCGGTAGAACGCGGGTCTCCAAAACCAGATGTCGTAGCCCCTCCCTCCCAACCCCCATCTCCCCTCCACCCCCACCCCCCCAACCTCCCTACCCCCATCCCTCCCTCTTTTCAACTATTGAAAAGAGATTTTAAAAAAGAGGGGAATTCTTTTACATGCATTAATTGTATTGCAATGGCTTCCCCCACTTCAGCACCTAAATGAACAAGGAACCAATCAAGTTGTTGCAAAAACGCTTTGAAAACAATCACGTGATTTCAATCACGTGATTTAGTGTGCCTACTCCACCCAAATGTATATCCAACAACCCACGGGAGAGAGCATACTGTATAGCATCTATGCTGCTTGCGAAGGTCACCAGATTGGCCTGTGGGAGCTTATTTATATGTTCCCAGAAAGAATAGCGTCGAGTAGCGAATCGCATGCATCTTCAAGCAAGTCCAATACCTGCAAATGTACACATGATTAAAATGCATACCACGCATATATGATATATTACAACCTTGGAGCCAAAATCAGTTTGCACTTCACTCCCAACACACAAGCAGTGCACTAACAATAAGAAAAGTTCCAAGCAAAACTTTAACAGGCTAGTAAAAAGTTGTGACTAATGTATAACGAATTTCCGGTTTGGGAAATCACAGCTTGGATGTAGCTAAATTTCAATTTCCAATGAAGGATTAGTAGTTGACTGAGATCAGATTCCTCCAGGTAATTAGGAGATATGCTACCCTCCCAGAACAGCCTCATGAGTTGGATGCAAAGAGCAGCATAGGAATGTGACGGGAGAACTTTTCAGACCTACGGCTACATAGAATTGCATCCATGTATCTATATTTATATTTCACTTTCAACATTCACGTATCAAAAGAACATGAGTCCAAACTAGCATCCTACACAGACCTGTTTATGCACTTCCCATCAGTCTTCCTACTGTATTATTGATAGATCATATACATATGCACATTTACCTAGGAAGCACCATGTCAAGAGAAAAGATTAATATCCATATTTTAACAAATCGATTTACAGATCCATGCATGAGATTTTCACTGCCTGCACCATTCATTGAGATGAAGTAGCGCATGCCGTAGGTAGGCCAACATCTCTCAAATGTCAGTCACTCCACATCGGAAAGTCTAAGACAGTTGGAAAATCAAGCCATCAGGCAGCAGATACCTCAGAGCTAGGGGCCAAGGACATCCATTTAGGTCTGAGTATGTAGGAGAAGATGGACAAAGAAGTATAGTATGGTAGAAAGCAGCAATGGTTGTGATGAGCTGAAAGGAGGCAGAAGTGTTGGGAAAAGAGACTTCGTTGTTTATTCAGAAAACCCTAGGCTCTCTTATATAGGGAGAGACCTTAAGGGTAAATTACAGAGAGGTCTATAGAAAAGAAAGAAATAACAACAAACTCCATAAAGAGATAATAACACTACTAACTATTTCTACACTCCCCCTCAAGGTGGAGCATAGATATCTATCATGCTCAGCTTGGACGAACATCTCTGAAATGGTCCTCTGAGCAGTGGCTTGGTAAATACATCTGCAGTCTGATCTCCTGAGCTCACATGTGCAGTAGATATCAATCCTCTCTGGATCAAGTCCCTAGTATAATGGCAGTCAACTTCAATATGCTTGGTCCTTTCATGAAAAGCTGGATTGTTGGCAATGAACAATGCTGCCTGATTGTCACACTGAAGCTTCATAGGTAGAGGTACCGCTACATGTAGATCTTCTAGTACTGAGCGAACCCACATCATTTCAGTACTGGCTTGAGCCATGGCCCTATACTCGGATTCGGCACTGGACCTTGCCACAACAGTTTGTTTCTTGCTTTTCCAAGAAACCAGAGAGCCTCCAACAAACACTGCAAACCCTGAGGTTGATTTTCGGTCCTTAGGACATCCTGCATAATCTGCATCTGCACATGCTGAGACAGATAAGTCTGTGCCCTTTCTAAATAGCAGCCCTGAACCTGGAGAAGACTTTAGATACCTCAGTATCATGTGTATAACATCCATGTGAACCTGTCTTGGCTGCTCCATAAATTGACTCACCCTGCTAACTGCAAATTGAATGTCTGGGCGAGTTATGGTGATGTAGAGGAGTTTGCCCACCATCTCTCTATATCTCCTCTTATCTACTTCATCAGTATCACCATCATACAGTCTCACGCTGGGATCCATAGGAATACTTGATGGTTTGCAACCATCTATGCCAGTCTCAGTCAGGAAGTCTGTAATATACTTCCGTTGGGTCATTACCAAACCCTGTGCATTCCTTGCAAATTCTAACCCCAGAAAGTATCTCAGGGTCCCAAGATCTTTTGTAACAAACTGACGGCCAAGGAATGCCTTCGCCTTTTCTATGCCCTGTGCATCATCTCCTGTAACAAGAATATCATCCACATAGACCATAATAACAACCGTACCTGCCGATGACTTCTAGACAAACAATGAGTGATCGGCATTTGACCTCTTGAATCCTTGTTGCTCAATCAGGTTGGACAACTTCTGGAACCATGCTCTGGGGCTCTGTTTGAGGCCATATATCGCTTTGTGAAGTCTACAGACCATATGCTTCTCCCCCTCAGCAGTAAACCCAGGTGGCTGCTGCATGTAGACTTCCTCCTGCAAGTCTCCGTACAGAAATGCATTCTTGACATCTAGTTGAGATATACTCCAATCACAGACCACAGCAACAGATAAGAGAATACGAAGGGTAGAATGTCTCGCCACTGGAGAGAATGTATCCATGTAATCCACCCCGTAGGTTTGCGTAAACCCACGAGCGACCAAGCGTGCTTTGTACCTATCCAAGGTTCCATCTGCATGATATTTGACTGTAAAGACCCATTTGCAGCTCACAACGGATGCATCAGAAGGTGCAGGGACCAAAGACCATGTGCCACGAGACTGCAGGGCCCTCATTTCTTCTTCCATTGCTAATCGCCAGCATTCATTCTGCAAAGCTTCCTGGTATGTCCGTGGTATATCCACGGAAGACAAAGCTGTGGCAAATCTCTGAAAATCACCTGTGAGACGGTGAAAAGAAACCTGTGAAGCAAACGGATAAGCGGCGCATTGCCGCTTCTGTTTCCGAATAGCAATCGGAACATCAAGATCATCATTTGTTGTACGAGATGGGCTAGTGTCTGCCTGTACTGAAGGATCCTGCACATGTACCAAACCTGACCCGTCAGTAGTAATGCCATCTGAACATACCTGAGGCGGGATGATCGGCTGCTGTGTGGTCTGAGCAGGACCTGACCGGCGCGTATAGAATTTCGGTAACGGTGATATGATAGGCTGTGGATTGGGTGGAGGTGGAGGAGGTGGTGGGGGTGGTGGAGGTGGTGCTGGCGTGGAGACAGACACAGGGGAAGACTCAGGTGTACTCAATGTAGGTGGTGGAGGAACATAGATATCATCAGTGGTAGTGGATGGTACCATTCTGTCACCTGCAGGAGAGAAATACATGACAGACTCAAAGAAAGTGACATCGGCACTCACAAAGTATCTCTTAGTTGTGGGATCATAACACCGGTAGCCCTTCTGAGTTCTGGAATAACCAACAAAGACGCACTTGACTGCTCTAGGGGAGAGTTTGTCAAGTCCGGGAGATAGACGATGCACAAAAGCAACAGTACCAAAGACACGTGGAGTTAGTGAGAATAACTCCTTATCTGGAAAAATAATGGACATAGGTATCTTTTCACCAAGGACTAAGGATGGCATTCGGTTAACCAGATAACAAGCAGTAAGAACAGCATCGCCCCAGAAAGAAATAGGGACACAACTCTGAATCAACAATGTACGAGTAATATCTAAGAGATGGCGATGCTTCCTTTCCGCGACACCATTTTGTTGTGAGGTATATGCACAAGTGGTTTGGTGAATAATGCCCTTTGATGACAGGAATTGTGAAAGTAAGAGTGTACAAAATTCAAGGGCATTATCGGTCCGAACATATTTGACATTTGCAGAAAAGACATTGAACACTTCATTAATCAAGTTTTTGATCACATTTCCTGCTTCAGATTTATTTTTCAAAAGAAAGACCCATGACACACGAGAGAAATCATCCACTACCACAAGATAAAACCTGTGTCCCTGATGATCGGGAACACGACTTGGACCCCATATATCTATATGTAACAACTCAAAAGGGGAGCTACTGCTCCGACTCAGACGACGTGGGAAGCTCGACCTGTGATGCTTTCCCAACTGACACGCTTCACATTGAAACAAAGAACTAGAAGAGATCTGAGGCAGAAGATGGCGCATTTTCTGAAGTGGAAGGTGACCAAATCGGAGGTGCCAAATGTACGGAGAGACTGGTCCAGCAGAATGAGAGGAGACACCAGCATATGAATCCCGGACCAGCCGATATAAACCATTTTGCTCAGAGCCACAGTCAATCACCTTGCCCGTGAGTATGTCCTGAAAAATGAGAGAAGACGGATCAAATATGGCACGACAATTCAAATCCTTCGTAATCTGACTAATAGATAGCAAATTCATTGAGAACTCAGGAGCATGCAGAACATTCTGTAATTGCAAAGTGGAGGACAGGAAAATCTCCCCCTGTCCAATAAGGGGCGAATGGGTACCATCTACTATCTGCACTGAACGTTCGAGAGGAATGTCCCTGTAGGCATGTAATCTACCTCTATCTCGGCAGAGATGATGTGTGGCTCCAGAATCAATAATCCAGTCAGATATATCATGAGATGTAGTAGATCTACCTGAGGAGCTTGCGGCTGCGGAAGAACTGGTAGAGGCAGTGGCAGCAATATCTGAGGGACCACCAGACGAATCTCCAGAAGCATGTGGCATAATCTCTCGGAGACGGGCCACAAGTTCGTCAAATCGACTATCTGCAGTAGAAGTCAGTGGAGACTGAGAGTGCTCTGCAATACGTGTTGATGCTGGAAATCCATTCTTCGAATAGCATGTCTCCTCCGAATGTCCTGTGCGATGACAATAGGAGCATGTCTGACTAAAGAGACCACCCCTCCCTTGGGGTCCACGGCCACGTCCACGACCACGGCCAGATGGTGGTCCACCTCTCCCACGCGAGACTGCCATCGCTGAAGGAGGTGGAGTAGAAGAGCTGGAGGAGACTGGAATGCGGCTAAGCCGTCTGTAAACATCCTCGACTGGAGGAATAACTGCATCAGCGAGAATCTGAGATCGAGCTGCATCGTACTCTGGGTCAAGGGTCGTAAGTAGAACACCAACCATGGTGGCGTTTCGAAACGCCTTCTGCTGCTCAGGAGTTGCAGTCAGAGGGATGATACTGTATAACTTCTCGAACATCCCTCTTAAGGATGTATAAAGAGAATGGAGAGGTCTGCCGCTCTGCTTCATTGTGAATATGTCGTGCTGAAGCTGCAACATCTTCGTCTCATTTCGCACTTGTGAATATGTGGCGGCAAGAATTTCCCACATTGCCTTAGCAGTGGGCTGATGGAGGACGTCGTTGGCAATCTCCGTCGTTAAGGTGCCGGACAACCAGACCTTTGCATAGGAATCATCAGCCTCCCAAGAGGCATAGATCCCAGTCTTCTCTGTGGGCTCATCCTTGGTAAGAATATGTTTCTTACCATTCGACTTCATAAGGCTCATGAACTGCATAGCTCAGAGCTCATAGTTAGACCCGTCCATCTTGACTATTGGCGCAGGACCTTTGAATGCGCCGGTGGAGGGCATATCAATTTTTGATTCTGACATACTGCCGCTTGGAGAAGAACTAGGATATGTAGACGTGATGCTGGATGTCTACAAAAACTGCATCGGATTTGAGTGCGTATGTAGACGTTACGCACTCAAATCCATAGAATGGATGTGGAAGAAACTAGGGCACGCCTAACAAGAGGCTGACAGCCCTTTCAGCGGCTAGTAGCCGTTAGACGACCTTGTGCGTGTTGCTGTTCACGCACCCGGAGGCCGTGCGCGGGCAGCAGATGGAGATGCCGCCTATTGGCGGAGGCCGCTGGGGGCTGGGATCCCCTTCGGCGGCTGGCAGGGGCTATTGGCGGAGGCCGCTAGAGGCTGGGATCCAACCAGATGGATGGTTGGATCCAACCGCAGCGAGAGAGAAAAGGAGAAGGCGGCGGCGATTGAGGGCTGCCGCTGGAGATGGAGAAGGAGAAGGCGGCGGCGATTGAGGGATGCCGCTGGAGAGAGAGAAGCGGCGGGAGGGCGGCGGTTCCGAGAAGAGGGAGGCGGGTGGGGAAGGGGCGGCGGGAGGTAGGAGAGCCCTAGGGTGGCTCTGATACCATGTTGGGAAAAGAGACTTCGTTGTTTATTCAGAAAACCCTAGGCTCTCTTATATAGGGAGAGACCTTAAGGGTAAATTACAGAGAGGTCTATAGAAAAGAAAGAAATAACAACAAACTCCATAAAGAGATAATAACACTACTAACTATTTCTACAAGAAGAATTGGGAGATCTTTCTAACCTGGACTCGAAGTAAAAAAAGCCTGGCTACAAAAAGAGAAAGCGAGACCCTCATATGTACCAGCAAGCAAGCATAAGTGAGATCAGCAAACAGATACAGTGAGAACTCACAAAGTCACTAAACAAGGTCTTGGCGAGCAGTAGGCTAGGATGAAGGAATGAACTTGTAATATACGTTTTGTACACTATGCCTTTGAATGTTATCAAGTGTTATTTCAAGGAAATATTGGATTGATAGTGTTCACACCTTTACAGATACCATAGTCAATAGATTCGCCTTAATGTAATGATTTCATTGAAACTTGTTGTGTTTATATCAGAGACCATCTTGTATAAAAATAGACTTCAAAAGACTTTCTGAATTGTGTAGCACCTCATAATATAGTACCACATCTAGTAATCTAGAATTTTGGTAGTACCTTATAAGTAGTAGAAGCCACTACTTGCATAGTACCTATAATGTTATAGATTTATACTCATTAGACATAATCACATCATTAAGATTAATTAAGCATGATTAGTGCTAATTACCCGTCGTTAGTGATAATTAAGCATCATTAGCAAAAGTGGACACATGGAGAGGAAATCAGGGGACACGTGTCGTTATATAGTCAGGACAAGTGTCAAAACCTCATTAGTGCCATGTGTCATCATCCTAAGACTAACACATGTCATGGTGTAGTCTCTTGCTTGGGCAACAAGTCATCTCGTGTAGAAGCCAAACCACTTGCTTGGGCAACAAGTTATCTCATGGATAAACCAACCTTGCTTGGGCAACAAGTTATCTCATATTACTTAGGCAACAAGGCTTCTCATGAATAAGACATGTGGCATGCCATGTGTCGTCATACATGGAAGAGAGGCAACATGTGGCTTAGAGGCTCCATTACATGTTGACACATGTCACACATGTAAAGGGGGAGGGGGCCTATAAATACCCATGACCCCCCATACTTCTCCTCACTTCATCCCACGCCCATCTCTCCACCTTAGAGCCGCAAGGCCGCCGAGGTTGCGGGAGGAGCACGAGAGGAACCGCGGCGAAGCCCTGTCAGTGAGCGAGAGCGTTTTTGAAGCCGTAACGAAGTTCTGTCTGCACCAAGCCGTAGTATTCAATCTAAGACGGCTATAGAGGAGGTTTTCACTAAAGAAACGTTTTCGACCCAAGTTAGACAACAATCAGGTGAGGGATTCTCAAGCGCTATTTTAAGCACTAGTCTTTAGCTTTTATGCATGATTTTGAATAGCAAGTATGAAATCGTGGTTTCTAAAGCTTTTATGCATGAATTACAAGTACCATACGGTTGAGATGAAATCTGGGCTTCATATTGTATTTCAGACGTCGTTTCACGAGTTTTATCTTGATAACACGTTTTTAAGCATTTGGTTCTTGATGGAATACGAGACATAAGTTTCACTGCTTAGGTATGAGTTTTATATGAAGAATTATGTTTTGCACGGTTACTATGCATGATGGATCGATTTTCGAGTTCTTAAATAAGTTCTACTTGTCAGAATATGTATGTTATGTCAAAAGTGTTTTATGTTCATGAATTAGCTGTTATGAACTTGAAATAGCAAGTTTACGGTTTATTAGTGACAAGAAAAGGATCAGAATCAGAAGATAAGCACCACAGTAGCTCTTTTATACAAATCATGAACTAGCCATTAGATATGGTGATGTCATTAGATATGACCCTGAAACCGCCATTAGATATGCAAACCATTAGATATGGTATCAAGAGGACTTTGGGTCCGCATTCTGTATACATATAGGCTTTGGGCCGTATGCAGGGTGTTTTTGGTCTTTGGGACCGTCTGCGCGTATGACTTAGCTTTGTTTCAGCGTTCATGATCCGATAACTTAGCCACAGTGGCGATTAGTACAAACAGCTTAATAGTGATAATTATGTTTCAGTTTATCTGCTTTTGAAGTGATTTCAGTGTTCAGTTGCAAATCTAGCATGTTGTTATATGTTTACTGTCATAAAGTCTGTTTTTCAAGCTATTTCAAAATTATCAGCATTAATTTGGCATACTGCTCATATTTCAACTTTTAGTTATATGTAAAAAGCTTGGGATCCTTTCACTGGATCTAAGCTCATAAATGGGTTTAGACTCATCCCGTTATATTATATTATATACAGATCAGCAGAATCACAAATAGCAGAGGAAAGGACCACGAATACACTTGGAGGAGGTGTCTTTTGCTTTTCGTTATTTTTGTACCGTCGGTGTTATTTTGTAAGAAGTTGTAATAGATAGAACTTGTGTAATACAATTCTTGGTGTTGGGAACTTGAAATACAAAGATTTTATGTTTTATGAGATTGCCACATGTTTAGTTGAGGAAAAAGAAGCAGAAAGATCTCTGTCGCGGCACGTTCCGGTTAGCGGGACGGGTCGTGACAGAACTGGTCTCTAACTATAAGGGGTGACTAGTCAGGCCTCATCAGCTCCCACTTTTCTGTGATTTTTATCGTGTTCCATTACCCATAATAGCTTCACGTCATTGCAAATCATTACAGGAAACCAGAAGTAGGTGACCTGGCATATCATCGGTGGTTGTCATCCTGACTGACCTATAAGTGCATATGCAGAAAATTGATCCACGTCCATATGGTCAGATAGGAAGATAGGCAACTATATTTGACACAAACTTTGAAGGAAAAGATATTACATCACCCACGAATGTGAGAGTGTGACATTGAAATGGGTTTGCCCTTCACTACTACTATTTTGAACCAAGGGTGCCAGTAGTCTGTTTAGCCTTTTGATAAAGGATTTCCTCTCCTCCCTAGAGATCTCGCACCAAAAAATAAAGTGCGGTCAATAGTACAAAAAGAGTAGGTTTTGTTCTTGGCCATTCCAAAAGGAGAAAAGATCTTCCTGAAAAGGAAGAAATATCCCAATTGGGGACCTCCTTTGGACATAGAAATGAGAATAATCAGGGCTTACCACAGGTTATTTTCCCTTGAAGTAGGGGCAAGACATCTATGAATCAATCCTCTGGCTTTCCCTCATACAACGGAAAATATTGCCCCTCTTAGTCACATTGGAACAACACAAAGCAGAACATATGTGAATGAATCCCTTGACTTTTCCTCTTGCAACAGAAGGTACTGTTTTATGACTCGCGAGGAATGACACATGGAGGTTTTTGTGACATCTTTTGTTTTTCCTATCATGTCATAAATCGGGAACAAACTCAATTTATGAACCTACTGGCCATAAAGAGTTATGGAATAGTGAATGTATTCATGTTTTAACCTCTCCTTGATCAAAGTTTCACTGTGCTACTTCGATTTTCTCGTCACCTTCTGAATCATTCTGAATTGGCATGCATCTGATATCTAATCAATGGAAGATGCCGAGGCTGGAAAGAAATAAACGGAACCAGGGAATGAAAACTGAAATATCCTGTCTAGCTATGAATACATCGTTCCAGAGCTACAGTCAGCTTTCTCCAAAAGGTTGACCACATGGGATGTCATAGAATATGAGATAATTATACTCTTCCCACAGAATTTTTAACAGATTAGGCTTCTTTCATTTAAGATTAAGCACATTCCTATGGATTTTTCCACTAGCAAAAAGGGGCATGCCACAAAACTTTGAGTCAAGACATAAGTAGAAGGGGCCTGACTAGTTGCACTTCAATCCCTGATGAAGTGGGAGCCTTGCCACAATGAACAGTATAGTTGCTTTGTGAAGTTAAGGTCAAAGTAGTGTGAGAAGTACAGCTGCTTTGCCTTTGTGATGTTAAGGTCAAGAAGACAAAGCAGAGGCAAATAAGATTATGCAGTCGAGGTCAAAAATCATAGCTATAAGAGAAAGTGAGTCCCGTTCGATCCTTCCTCGCAGCCATGTTTCTTTCACTGACAAAAAGACTCTTCCTCAGGGATTGGTTTATGCTCCTTCCCTTTTCAAAAGGCAGATCCACCAACTAGATCAGCCAGACTTGTGCAATAGAGGCAAGGTTAAAAATGCACGACGATAACCAGAGGTCACTTATCTGTCCCGGATCATCGCTCTGCCGCATTTGGCCTATTTTCTAGGCACTTTTGAAATGGGGATCAGACAACCTACATACTTTCTGATCCTTCTCAACACTTGCAGGGTTTGGTTGCCCGAAATTGATTTGCAACAAATCAAATAAGAAATTGCCAAGCTCGTACTACTCTTAAGACCAATGGTCTGATGGTAGTACAGTGTGTCTACCACCCAAAAAATCAGGATTCAAATTTCCCCTTGTGTGGGTTGCATTAGGTAGCCGGCAGCCAGCATAAAAAATAGTCGGATCTTTCAACATGGATTTGAGCAAGAATCCATGTAGCCGACCCTACTTAAAGTGGGAGAAGGCTTCGCTATTTAGTACCACTCTTAAGATACCATGAACTTTAGAACAAAGAAGATCACAATAGTGTAGATTATGTCATGTTGGCTTTAAAGCATTTTACTGAAAAAGGTTTATGTTACTCCCTAAACCTAGAGGCCAAGGACAGGGCATATGCTTCTAATGTTCCCTGAGTTCTAGGCTTCTAGCCAAAGTGCAATTCCTTTCTTGTTTTTAATATATTCTTTACTTTGTGTTGCTTTTTCTCATATCTAGTCATGACATTTTTTTCCCTCTTATTCATATTTATCAGAACAACCTCCTTTTATTTCTTCAACCTTTGTCCTACTCCCTCTTCTCTCCACATTGCGCTCCAAGCAAAACAATCCAACACCAGTTTCTAAATTTTCACATTAGTTTCCACCTTTAGCCTATCTCCTAGCATCTAGAAAAGCATGATTTTTTTCATGTCATTTATTAATATCACGAGTTCGATGTATGAGATGTCCCTTCAAAGCAAAAAGAAAAATATGAGATCCTTCAGGAAATATCTACAACAAAGTATAATTCTTTAAAAGGCATCAAGTACTACAATGGGAAGAACTTAAGAAACTCCAAGGAAATAAAACTTATGTTGTTTAATGACAAGGAACATACCTTCTCAAAACCTTGCGGGCCACCATAATATGGATCCGGAACTTGAGTCTCACTATTTTTCTTACAGAAGGAACACATCAATTTAACCTACAAGACAAAATTACATGAGTAACGAGAGGGAACATGCTGATTTAATTTTTAAGGAAAAAAATAAATATCTTAAAATAACAATGCTTAAATAAATGCACTTGCCATGATTTTGCTCAAAAGCACAAGATAGGGTTTTCCTAAGGGGAACAGAGATATGGTTTATCAATATTTGTCTGATAACAGTAGATAAAAATGAGTGAATCATTTCCAACAATCGAAGTTGAATGTATGATACCAATAACACTCAAACTCCTATTTTTTCCATTTCACAAAACCCCCTACAAAACATCTATATTTACGTGTAAATGAGTCGTTAAACTGTTAGGGATAACAGATAAAGAACTAAAATGCAAAAAATGATTACAAAAATGATAAGAACGAGTTATATTTAGCACACCGATACATTTTTTTAATAATATCAATATGCATTATATCGCACATATCACTAATGTCAATGTTGATTGTTGACCGTTAACTACTGACTGCTAAGAGATATTAGAAAGAAAATGATGAAATTCAAACATTAACAACTCAATGACATCAAGGAGGTGCATTTAACACATTAACTTTACATCGCATCACGTACTATAGCAAGCTCTATCGGATATCATACCAACAAGTTAATGAGTATAAGAACATATAAGTATGCAAGCATTCCTTGATCAAATCTACCGTTGTTTCGTCACCATAGCCAAAAAGGGGGTGATGCTCTTGTTTAAAATGGGGGTCCGAAAAAATATATAAATCATAATGTGTTTCTAATACCAGGAGTATATACAAAAGCAAAATCACAAATAGACCAAAAATTTAAAAACGAGTAATATTGAACAAATATCACCTGCATATCAATGATGTCGGTCGATATCAACTGATATATGTGAAATTTGGTATTGAAATCTCCAATTTTTGACCGATATAGGACGAATGACAGATCTCACTGATATCTCGCCAGATATCGAGTGATATCCTGAAATTTGGTATACGCCCGAATATCGAAACATCTCCTCTAGTGATACCATGATATTTTGAACCATGTCGCACAGCTGCGAAGGAAGTTGTGGCCCTCCTCGTCGTCAAATCCTCCTTTGAGAACCACGTAGCACTTCCATCTTGGATTTGCTTCATCTCCTGCGACTCACTGAAGTTGTGTGAAGGTGTGGTGTGCTTCAATGGATGCTTACATCTATGAGCCTATCGGGGAACATCGATGTCGATAACCTGTCGAAACTACAAGGCCTATGCTTCGTGAGCCTCAACAACAACTCCTTCTCTGGAGGGATCCCAGAGACTTCACTAAGATTCAGGCAGTCAAGTCCTATTAGGTCTCCAACAACCTCTTATTAGGTCTAATATCAGATGGCTTCTTCGCGAAGATGGTCCACATGAAGAAGTTGTGAATCTTTAGCAATTCCTTCGAGGGATTGATACCATCTTCGTTGTCAAAGCTTACGTTGCTGATGGAGCTCCATTTCGAGGATAATCAATTCTCCAGTGCGATCCCCAACATCAATTTACCGTCTTTGAAGACGTTCAATGTGTTGAATAACAAGTTGGAATGCATATAGAGGGATCGGTGCATGGGAGAAAGGGGGAATGGGGGCGTAAGGGGTCAGTGGGGGAGCTGGTAATTGTGAACGATGAGAAGAGATTGGTTTCGGATCATCTTACGATAAACATAATATCTTCATATATGATTTACTTATCCCAGCAATTAGTATGGACGTCAACCCAGTGTTGCATTGATGACCAAACACGAAAGAGGTGACGATGGGGGCATTAGAGGAGGGGAGGGGAGGGGAGGATAGGAAAGAGAATGATATTGTTTGTCAATTTAATAAAAAATAAGGGTATATCTGATATATTTTTAACAGAATCCGTTGATTTAAACTGCCAAATGGATGTGTGTTAACCACATTTGTTGCAGTGCTGGAGTTATTAAGATTGTAGGGGTTGTGTGATAATTAGGAATTATATAGTGGCGAACAGGTAATTGACAAAGTTTATACGAGTCGTGGTATAAAAATCCTAAAGGGAAATGAAGAATATCTTTTTGGAGACATCACTAAATTAGATGGAGACAACTATGCACTTTGATCTCAATCACTAACAATGTAATCGAAGGTCATGACAAGGAGCACATCTTTACCGATGATGAACTAAACGAGAAAACATGCAAGCTGGGTTGTGGTATAAAAATCCTAAAGGGAAATGAAGAATATCTTTTTGGAGACATCACTAAATTAGATGGAGACAACTATACACTTTGATCTCAATCGCTAACAATGTAATCGAAGGTCATGACAAGGAGCACATCTTTACCGATGATGAACTAAACGAGAAAACATGCAAGCTGGCATTATGTGTGACGGATAATTGCTGAAAGAAACGAATGAGTTGTTTACTCAGAGGCCATAGGGCTCCTTTATAATATTTATATAGACGAACCCTACAGGAAAAAAACAACAGAAGGAAAAATACATAAAGAAAAAAAACATAAAAAGAAAGAACAAAAATACTGTTTCCTATAACACTCCCCCTCAAGATAGAATGTAGATGTCTATCATGCTCAGCTTGGAAGAACACTTTTGAAATGTCCCTCTAGCTAGAGCTTTAGTAAATATATATGTAGTATGTTCTGCTAAGCTGACATTGGATGTGGAGATGAAGCCCTTTTGTATCATGTCTCTAGTGCATAGTCTTGTCCCTCTCAACTATGATAGCTTTCGAGAAGCATATACAAGGAAAGAATAAGCCCATGACTTTGTCCTAAGTCTTTGTTGAGCACGTTTTTCTCGAGGATCGGATAAATTAATGAAAAATGTAGTCGTTGTTGTTATCCCCAAAAATCCCGTGACAAACAAAAACGTTGTTTATTATTATTATTTTTTATACTTATTAACCTGTATAGCAGACAGGATTGAACTCAGGGAGGCTACAAATCCCGAGGGTTATTCAATTAATCAAAAATCAATTAAGAGAAAACAGGAATCTCAAAGGATAACTATCCTTGGTTTTTGTGATTTTTTTATCTTCAGATTTTAGTGATTTTGATTTTGCAATTTTTTTAATTTTCAAAAATAACATGAAGCAATATTCACAAAATCGAAAATACGCACACCAACTCTTTTTTAAATTTTTCAATTTGTCAGAAATGCTCAGAAAAATCTAGAGAAATTTTTTTTGGGTTTTAAAAGTTTTGTAATATTTTTGAGAATTTTTTTAGAATTTTCAGATGTTTTTGAATTTTTCTAAAAATCAAGCAGTGAGAAAATGCGAAAATGTGCACAGCCTGGAGTAATTTGCAACTTAAAATTATTTTAAGTACCCAAAACTCTTGACATTATTTTTATGACAAACTACAGGCAAATATCTACAATCAGAAACTGAAATCATAATTTTTTGATTTTTGTAGAATTTTTTATGATTTTTATAAGATTTTTGATATTTTTCAATTTTTTGAATTTTATAAAGAGTTAGTGCACGAAATTTACACAGAAATTAAAGGACAATAAAATAAAACTACCCTAATTTTTTTGGAATTTTCAGAATTATTTCGAATTTTTATAAATTTTTGAATTTCAAAAAGGGAAAAATGACATGTTTTTTATTTTTTAATATTAATAAATGAAAACAAAATGCAATAAAAAATTTTATGCTAGATGGATATGCACATCGGGAGCATAGCATAATTTTTAAAAAAAAATTGGACTAATGAAAACTTTTATTTCAATTATAGAATAATCATGCCAAATTAGGAGTCTGAATAACATGGACTAAAACGCAATATTCAATGTTTTTGTATTAAATAAGTAAATAAAATAAAGAGCAAAGAGGAAAACACAATTTACCCATGAAATGTGTGCAAAGCACGTGACTTGAGGAAGAGGGGGTGTGTTTGTAATGTTGAAAATCTTCAAGAGGCTTCAATGTAATCTTCCCAATAAGGTGGAGCTGGCAGGGACGTTTTTACAATTCGAGGAAGTTATGGGGGCTTTATTGCAATTTTTCCCCTTTATTTTATTAAATCAAAACCCTAGCAAGGGTTCCTTCTCTTCGTTTCTTCAATCACCAGGAAAGGGGGAAACACGGCTGCCGCCCCTTCTGCAGATGGCGATGGCGGCGGCGGCGCACGGTGCAACGGGAGGTCGACGGTCAGAGGGTGCCGCCGCTCAAGGGATGGCGGAGAAAGCGCGGGGCGACGCTAGCTAGAGGCGTTCAGGCGAGAGGAGGGGAAGCAGGACTGGCGGTCTTCGTTCACGCCAAGGGAGAGGGGCGCACGCGCCGCCGCCTCTGATCGGCGGGAAGATGGATGCGCGGGTGGCGCGCGGGCGACTGGATAGCGGAAGGCTCCGCCTCTGCTGTGGGCTGGAAGGGGTCGTTGTCGCGCGCTCGTAGGAGAGGCGGTGCTCCAACCTCGAGGTTGGTGGCTGAGGAGGCAGGTAGGCTGAAGGTCGCCGCTGAGGAGACAACGGGAGGCTGGGCAGAGAGATGGCGGCGGTGCGGCTTCACTACCGCAGGGTTGTCGGGGGACACTCGTGCGGCGGCTGTGGAGAGCGATGGATATCAGATGGAGGGTGAGGGTTAGAGGGAAAAAAGTAATTATTTTATTTTTTAATTTTTTTAATTTTGTAAGACAGAATGTAAACAGTAATAAAAAAAACTTTTTTTGTAACATCGAAATAGATAAAAAAACTGGATTTTTTTTATTTTTAATTTATTTTTTTTTGTTTTTTTAAATGATCCTGCAAAACAAACGTTAGAGAAAAAGAAACAAATATTTTTTTGTTTTTTTGTATTTTTTTATTTATTTACAAATCGGAAAATGAACGGGGATCCGACCAAAATGAAAGGATCGAATTCGATTCTCCGACGACCGTGCGTGGTCGGAGTTGATAGATCGTGGAAGATAGAATAGAACGCGTGCAGATCGAGAAAGTGAGATGAAAATTCGGAATCGGAGACGGATCAAATCGAGATGGATTTTTTTAAAAGATCTAATAAAATAAAATAACGATGGAAATAAAAATACGAAAAAATAAACTACGATTAAACTAAGATAAAAAAATGTGGATCTCACCTTAGGAGCGGAAAAGGACCGTGGTCGCCTCGACAAGGCCGACTCGCTGTCATCGGACAGCTTGGAGACTAGGCAACTTTCTCGACGAAATTTTCTCTCGGAGATCGGGCTCCTCTCTAAAGATTGATCAAGTTGGAATGAGGGAGAAGGAGCCATATAAATAGAAAAGATAGAATGAAATTTGAATTTTTAAATTTTTTTGATAAAGAGATAAGAGAGATGAAAATTGAAATGAATTTTTGATTTTTTTTTTGTGGAAGAGATAAGAGAGATGAAATGAGATAAAGTAAAAGAGATAAAACTATTTAAAAAATCATCTATTTTTTTATTTTCGTCACTTTATTTATTTGAATTAAAAAATGTTATTTTTTATTTTTTTTATGGTGGTTAATTAAAAATAGAAACTAAATACATATACTATATACATATATGACATTATATACAAAAGTAAATAAGGAAATTAGCTTTTTTATTTTTTTTTTATTTTTATTTTAAATAATTAGTAAGAATAATTTAGAAATATATACAAATACAATATTTACAAAATACATGGGAAAATTGCACGAACCACCCTGGAAAACCAACTTTTTACTCGTAACTCCAAAAATTATGAAATCACAGGCATTTTAAAGAAATTTAATTTAGAATCCAATGGAAGTGAGATTGGTTCAAGTTGAGTTCAGATGGAGCCGATTGATCTTTCAATTAGTGCTTAGTGGCTTTTCCAAGTGTGGCTACTTTTATTCTGTACATGATTTAATTGTGCATTTATTTTTATTAATTAGGACACATTTTTATTTACAACTTTGGTTTTGAAAGTTATTTGATTTGAGGTCAATTAAAGCACAAATAAATTATTGTTAGTTTTATACAGATATACACAAAATAAGTGAGAAGCATTTACAACAACACACACAAATTTTTTTCTGCTTAAGGACCCTTATCTCCCCCTACTTTATTTCTGGTCGATCAGGTCAAGTCTTGACCTTCTCTCGGGGTTCGGGTCAGCATGTATACAGTCTTCTTCTTTTTTTTCTTTTCTTTATTTTCCTTTCTTTCTTTATTTATTTATTTTAGGTTAAAATTAATAAGAAGTGTACAATATTTACAGAGATGCAAGTTAGTAAGAATATAGAGTTACTGTTATATGCAGGTGTTTTATAAGGAATTTTAAGCTAAAATAAATGAATAAAGATGACGAAGGGGGAACTCCAAGGTCTATGCGTTCCGAATCTTCCTCCTTTAAGAGGAATTCCTGGGTTTCATTATCATCCAACATATAACAAGAATCTCTGATATTATCATCTAGGTCAAATTCCTTGGGGTTGGCTAACACGGACGGGCTCTCATGAGATATATGTCTCTGGTCAGTAGTGGGTGTAGTGATCAATACATTGTTCCCTACATCAGAACAGAAGCGAATCTCTCCTGATCCATAATCAATAACGGCTCCCGCAGAGGCGAGGAAAGGCCGCTCCAGGATGATTGGAGGGTGCTCCACAGGGGTGGGGGTCTCCTGGGCATTACAACAAAATCAGAAGTGAAGTTCATGCCATGAATGAGAACGACAGCATTTTCTAGAATACCCTTCTGCCTCTTAACAGATCCATCAGCAAATAGAACTATCATCCTGGTTTTCTTGAGAGGCCCAAGATGAAGAGACTGTACCATAGAGAAGGGTATTATATTGATTGACGAACCGTCGTCAAGGAGAGTGTTATCACAAGAATAGTCAAATATGGAGCAACTCACAAGAGGTGTGGTCGTGTTCCCTTTCTTAAAATACGGACGGTGAGAGATGGCGTAGGCAGTGGCCATGGTCAAGATGTGACGCTCAGATCTTCTCCTTCGCTTTCTTTTCTTGTGTTGAGGAGTAGATAAATCTATCATGGCCTATTGAAGTGGGGCTTTAATGATCTCATGAAGGGTGGCCACCACTTCGGATTTAGTCAACATTTTTTTGAATTTTTGAACCTCATCCATACAAGGAAGGAGGTCGGAATCAGCATATACACGAGGATTGCCAAGAGCAGTCTGTACAGTGACATCCTCGGGTTCAAGGTTGGGACATGGCTGTGGGGGTAAATGATCGGGCATTTGGGTCCTCTCCTCACAAACTGAATCAACAACGTGTCTCACGAATTCTTTTTGGATTTTTGAAATTTTTTCATTTTTTCTGTATTTTAGGTGATTTCAAGCTCGCATGATTGTCCTCGAGTGAATCAATATCCTCAAATAGTAGAGCAGCGTTCTGGCTCTCATTTATATTAAATAGATTAGAAATCCTCGAATTCATATGCTCCATTATCTGGTTCAATTTCTCAAGTGTGGAAACCATGAAAGGTGACTCCAAAATCCCAGGATCGGGTGAGTGGGGTGGGGGTGGGTGAGAATCAAGGTCCTCCGACTCCTGAAATAATGGGTTAGGCGGATATGCAGAGAAATCAGGAGGAAGAACCTCCTGGAAAAGGGAAGGTGGATCAAGTGGAGGGTACGAGGTATCCACGAAGATCGGATTAAAATAACTCCAGTTGGCCATCTTCGAAACAAAAGATGAGATTGGGAGAGCACGAGGGTCAAGTTAAAAGTTATGGAGAAAAAGGCGCAAATGCACAGAAGGATCTAGTATGCACACAAGCAATCAAACACAATACAAACCCCGGTTCACCAACTCAACGCAATGTGTAGACCGTGAAGGTTCGGTCTCTTAATCTTGTCTGTTTTAGAGTTAGGTGATAATCACAAAGTTGTACAAATACTTAGGTTGAATTATGAGATTTGGGCACTAACCTTAGTGTGTACACGAGCAAGTTAAAACGAATACAATGAGGGGGTTACTCTCCCCAAAACAATGATTTTTCCATGTGTTTTTTTAGGGTCGAGTTTTTTTAGCAGCCTCGGTTTTAGCAATTCTCGCTTGGTTAAAATATTTTCAAAGAATCGCCTACCGAGTGTCCAATTTTCTTTTAACTTATGTGAGTGAAAACAAGAAAGGAGATCGGAAATGCCAATACGCGATTAAAAACGATGATGCATGAAGGGGTTAGAGTAGCGTACCTTGTCGCCAACACTCTACATGCAAGTAATCCGCGCAAAATTTAAATAAAGAAAAATAAACTAGCCTATATGATGCAAGTGAACCGTCCTACATGATAGCTTCTATTAACGGGCAAGAACAAGTTAATTTGACTAAGTCCAAATTACGCTCTACTCTATAGGCACAGAAATTCTTGTTTAATGTGTTTAAGCCTAATTAATTGCGTGGCTCAAGCAAATTAATTAAAGCGATCAATAGGTGGCTCACGAAATCCGCGGAAAACAAAGAAAAATAAGGCGATAAAAACAAAACCGGTGAGGTCCCCCAAGTGCACCGGCACTTGGCGAAATAGACCCCGCAATCAATGAATGTCTGTTAACAGAGTTCAAATGCTAGAAAAGAAAAGCACTCTCTCTTTCGTCTTCTTCACTTCTTATTCTCCTCTTCTCACGATACCCTGCGGTTTGGTAAAGAATCAAGCCACCTCCACGTCGCTTGGGTGCTTCGGCTCTCCTAGGATCGCCTCCTTCGCTCCGCGGACCCTCGCAAGAAAAAGAATAAAAAATGTGTAAGAAAAACAATTATCAAATATGAGAAAAAATGAAATGAATGCAGTGGATATAAATAATGAAGTGAATGGAAAATGTGTAAACAGATATTTACAACCAAGAATAGCAGGTCAAAAGAGAAACCTAATTACCCTCGTCGTGCCTCCCCGGCAACGGCGTCATTTTGTTGAGTACGTTTTTCTTGAGGATAGGATAAATTAATGAAAAAAGTAGTCGTTGTTGCTATCCCTAAAAATCCCGTGACAAACAAAAAAATTTATTATTATTTTTGCTACTTATTAACCTGTATAGCGGACAAGGTCGAACTTAGGGAGGCTACAAATCCCGAGGTTTTTCAACTAATTAAAAATCAATTAAGAGAAAACAGGAATCTCAAAGGATAACTATCATTGGTTTTTGTGATTTTTTTATCCTCATATTTTTAGTGATTTTGATTTTACAATTTTTTTAAATTTTTGAAAATAACACGAAGCAATATTCACAAGATCAAAAATACGCACACCAACTCTTTTTTTATTTTTCAATTTGTCAGAAATGCTCAGAAAAATCCACAGAAAATATTTTTGGATTTTAAAAGTTTTGAAATATTTTTTAGAATTTTTATGGAATTTTCAGATGTTTTTGTATTTTTTTTAAAATAAAGCAGTGAGAAAATACGAAAATGTGCATAATCTGGATTAATTTGCAACTTAAAAATATTTTAATGCCCAAAACTCCAGACAATTATTTTTATGACAAACTACAGGCAAATATCTACAATCAGGAACTGAAATCACAATTTTTAGATTTTTGTAGAATTTTTTATGATTTTTAAAATATTTTTAATATTTTTCATTTTTTTGGATTTTATAAAGAGTTAATGCACGAAATTTGCACAGAAATTAAAGGACAATAAAATAAAACTACCCTAATTTTTTTGAAATTTTCATAATTATTTTCGAATTTTTATAATTTTTTGAATTTCAAACAGGGAAAAATGACATGTTTTTTATTTTTTAATAATAATAAATGAAAACAAAATGCAATAAAAAAAATTATGCTAGATGAATATGCACATCGGGAGCATAGCATAATTTTTCAAAAAAATTTAGACTAATAAAAACTTTTATTTCAATAGAATAATCATGCAAAATTAGGAGTCTGAATAACGCAATATTCAATGTTTTTGTATTAAATAAGTAAATAAAATAAAGTGCGAAGAGGAAAACAAAATTTACCCACGAAATGTGTGCAAAGCACGTGACTTGAGGAAGAGGGGGTGTGTTTGTAATGTTGAAAATCTTCAAGAAGCTTCAATGTAATCTTCCCAATAAGGTGGAGCTGGCAGGGACGTTTTTACAATTCGAGGAAGTTATGGGGGCTTAATTGCAATTTTCTCCCTTTATTTTATTAAATCAAAACCCTAGCAAGGGTTCCTTCTCTTCGTTTCTTCAATCACCAGGAAAGGGGAAACACGGCCGCCGCCCCTTCTTCATATGGTAATGGCGGCGGCAGCGCACGGCGCGAAGGGAGGTCGACGGTCGGAGGGTGTCGTCGCTAAAGGGATGGCGGAGAAGGTGCGGGGCGACGCTAGTTGGAGGTGTTAGGCGAGAGGAGGGGAAGCAGGTTTGGCGGTCTTCGTTCACGCCAAGGGAGAGGGGCGCACGCGCCGCCGCCTCTGATCGGGGGGAAGATGGAGGTGCGGGTGGCGTGGGCGGGCGACTGGATAGTAGAGGGCTCTGCCTCTGCTGCGGGCTGGAAGGGGTCGCCGCCACGCGCTCGCGGGAGAGGCGATGCTCTAACCTGGAGGTTGGCGGCTGAGGAGGCGGGTGGGCTGAAGGTCGCCGCTGAGGAGACAACGGAGGCTGGGCGGAGAGGTGGCGGCGACGCAGCTTCACTACCGCAGGGCTGTCGAGGGCCACGCTTGCGGCGGCCGTGGAGAGCGGTGGAGATCAGATGGAGGGAGGCGGACGGCACTGCCGCCTGCTGCTTTTTTTTTGGAACCGCAGGAAAGGGTTAGAGGAAAAAAATGTATTTATTTTATTTTATTTTAATTTTTTTAATTTTGTAAGACAAAATGTAAACAGTAATAAAAAACAATTTTGTAACTTCGAAATAGATAAAAAAACTGAATTTTTTTATTTTTTAATTTAATTATTTTTATTGTTTTAAATGATCCTGCAAAACAAACGTTAGAGGAAAAGAAACAAATAATTTTTTTATTTTTTTTATATTTTTTATTTATTTACAAATCGGAAAATGAACGGGGATTCAGCGAAAATGAAAGGATCGAATCCGATTCTCTAACCATCGTGCGTGGTCGGAGTTGATAGATCGTGGAAGATAGAATAGAACGTGTGAAGATCGAGAAAGTGAGATGAAAATTCGGAATCGGAGACGGATCAAATCGAGATGGACTTTTTTTTAAGATCTAGAAAAATAAAATTACGATGGAAATAAAAATGCGACGAAATAAACTTCGATTAAACTAAGATAAAAAAATATGGATCTCACCTTAGGAGCGGAAATGGATTGTGATCACCTCGATAAGGCAGACTCGCTGTCACTGGACGGCTTGGAGACTAGGCAACTTTCTCGACGAAATTTTCTTTCGGAGATCGGGCTCCTCTCTCTAAAGATTGATCAAGTTGGAATGAGGGAGAAGGAGCCATATAAATAGAAAAGATAGAATGAAATTTGAATTTTCAAATTTTTTATGGATAAAGGGATAAGAGAGCTGAAAATTGAAATGGATTTTTGATTTTTTTGTGGAAGAGATAAGAGAGATGAAATGAGATAAAGTAAAAGAGATAAAACTATTTACAAAATTATCTAATTTTTTTGAATTTTCGTCACTTTATTTATTTGAATTAAAAAGTGTTATTTTTTTATTTTTTACGGTGGTTAATTAAAAATAGCAAATATATACATATATATACATATATGACATTATATACAAGGGTAAATGCGGAAATTAGCTTTTTTATTTTTATTTTTATTTTAAATAATTAGTAAGAATAATTTACAAATATATAAAAATACAATATTTACAAAATACATGGGAAAATTGCACAAACCACCCTGGAAAACCAACTTTTTACTCGTAACTCCAAAAATTATGAAATCACGGGTATTTTAAAGATAATTTAATTTATAATCCAATGGAAGTAAGATTGGTTTAATTTGAGTAAGATTGGTTTAATTTGAGTTCAGATGGAGCCGGAATTGATCTTTCAATTAGTGTTTAGTGACTTTTCCAAGTGTGGCTACTTTTATTCTGTACATGATTTAATTGTGCAATTTTTTTATTAATTAGGACACATTTTTATTTACAACTTTGGTTTTGAAAGTTATTTGATTTGAGGTCAATTAAGGCACAAATAAATTAGTATTAGTTTTATACAGATATACACAAAATAAGTGAGAAGTATTTACAACAACACACACAATTTTTTTTTATTTTCTGCTTAAGACCCTTATCTCCCCCTACTTTATTCCTGGTCGATCAGGTCAAGTCTTAACCTTCTCTCGAGGTTTGGGTCAGCCTGTATACAGTCTTCTTCTTTTTATTTTCTTTTCATTATTTTCCTTTCTTTCTTTCTTTATTTATTTTAGGTTAGAATTAGTAAGAAGTGTATAATATTTACATTAATGCAAGTTAGTAAGAATATGGAGTTAGTGTTATATACAGGTGTTTTATAAGGGATTTTAAGCTAAAATAAATGAATAAAGATGATGAATCGCGGATTCATCAGTCCTATGGATTCACTTTCTACGTATGCATCTGCTTTGACCCAACCCTCCACAACATAGCCAAGTCAGCATCATTATAGGGCCTAGATGGACGTGCTTAGCCTGGAACTCCAAGCGATCCTAGATTCGGGGGTTTCGGCTATAACCGAACATGTGGGAAAGGTCATTTATATTGATACGCACAAGAAGATTCTATCAAATAATGGGAACAAGCATTCCATTAATTATGTATCAGCATTCCAAAAAAAAATACTTTATGCATCAAAAACCTCGAGTTCCATGGGGTATATACAGGGAAAGGCGAAAAAACCCCATCGAGGAGTGAAATAGAATGTGAAATCGTAGGCTCCCAAGTAGTGGGAGGAGAATGTGATCTCTGACCACATGCTTGTTGAAGAATGAGCCAGCGACTCATAGACAGTGACTTCGTTAAGTGAACCCACCGGAGCGGTAGTGAAAGCGAGTCTCGGGATTTGTATGCAACTAAGAGGAACCGGACTACGCAGGTTCTCTTTAGGACAGACATTCCACTACTAGTTGTGCTTTGTTTCAGTGGAAATCTTGTCGCTTGGCTTTAATAAGAAGCATGCAGTTTTTTTCTAGATTTAGTGAAGAAGCACAACAACAAAATCTTTTCCCACATTAAGTAGGGTCCGCTACATGGAATCTTTGCATCCATTCAGATCTATATTAGGTCAATCTCAGTGTTTTGGTCGAGATACCGAAATGGTGACCGAAATCGACATTTAGGGCCTTGACTGGTGCATCAGCTAACCTCCTTTGCAAATGGTTGAACCACTTTGTGCAGTTTTATCGCATCTTATCCTCGATCGAAACTACACCAACTTTCTTTCTAATTGCATCATTTCGAATCCGATCTTTATGTGTGTGTCCACACATCTATCTTAACATTTTCATTTCTGCTGCTATCATTCTCTGCACATGTCTATGATTTACAGGCCAAAGTTCAGATCCATAGGGCATGTTTTGTTGCTAGGGTACACTGGGGTACCCTGGCATACTATTAGCTCCAACCCTGCATTCCTGGATTGGGATTGCTTGTATTGACCCTACAATTTCTTTGGTATAATATTTTTTAATCATGTTCAAATAAACTTATTACCATAAAAACACATTATAATCATTAAAAAATTAATATAACACATAATCAATGTCACATTGCATCGCAATTATCATCCCAACCCTCCAAACAGCTACTATTTACAGGAGGATACCCCAACCCAACCCAGTAATCAAACAGGCCCATATGGTATGTTTGGGAACTAGGTTGGGTTGGGTTGGGTTGGAGTAACCTGCTGTGAATAGTAGCTATTTGAATGGTTATGGGGGTGGAAAGGGTTGGAATGAGGAATGTGATGTCGCGTTGGTTTGTGATGGAATTACAACCCATGAATGCAGGGGATAAGCTAGGATACCCTGAGGTAACATGGTAACCAAACGAGGCCATAGAGCATAGCAGGTCTCACAGCAAAAATCGGCTGACTTACACGATTACTTGGTATGATTAGTCTACTCAGCCAGGCAGCTGAGACGACTAGGTCAAATTGGGCCTTAATCAATTGGAACCCGATTAATCAATGGACTTACCCGATTAGCTAGTATGATTAGTCGACTCGGCCAGGTAGTCGAGTCGGGTTAGTTGGCCGACTACTTGGTTGATTTCTTCTTAAGAACTTTGGTCAGTTTTGCTGGAGCATGGAGTATTCGACCCGGTTGACCTAAATGCTTGATAGGGGTCTTGGGGCTTACTGTTCGAAAGTAAGCCCAACCCAAACTCCTTTGCTTCCCGACACTCCATGGACTCCTCTGCCTCCGCCTCTGCATTTCAGTGCTCGTCTCTTTCGCCTATGGTCATCAGAGCGCATCACCGACACAAGGGAGGTCCTAGCTCCCTTTGGCGCACTCCTTCAAGTCTCTTCAGCCACCAACTTTACCACCCTAGGTTAGGGTCTTTTATATGGCATTTTTGCTTTTTTTAACTTTCATTTGTTGCAAAGAATGCATTTATCTTTCTACCTTGTTTGCTTTTCATTTTTTCAATATGTTGCAATGCTCTACCTTGCTTACATGTATCTTTCATGTGTATTATCTTGCTTGTAGTTGTTTTATTCATGTTGTAGTTGCTCTACCCTGCTTTCATGTGTTTGAAACCTAAGTTTGAACATATTAATTTCATAGAATGACTGTTCATTTGATGATTAGTAGCTTCGTGTTTAATGTGATAAATGTGGTACATCAAAATCATGTTAATAAAATCTAAATTTAGCTGATTATCACATATTTTATTTATCTTTGAGTTTATAAAATTCAGGGTTTATGTATTAGTAACTTGTGAGTTTGTGACAATGTAGAAGGCTACATCTCCGACGAACGTTCCTTCCAGTAGCGACTCATTTTTATGTGCTGTCAAGACTAAGTGATCCCACATGGAAATATGGTTACCTTTCGAAACATGCAGATTCGAATACAGTTACTTGCAGAATGTGCAAGAAGGTTGTCAAGGGAGGTGTATACATATTCAAGCAACATCTAACACATCGAAGAGGTAACGTGGTCGTGTGTCCCAATGTAGACGAGAAGATGAAGAAGAAGATGATCGCATATCTTGATGATGTTGCCTAGAAGAAGAGCCAGAAAGACACTGATGTTCAGGAGATGAGAGAGGAGGTTGATATAAGTGGAGATGCTGCTACGACGAAGAGATCACAAGTATCCGACTCCTTGCAGCAGAATGTCATAGTGGAAGGGTCATCACGTCAGATGATCATAAAGGGTTGCCTCATATATATGCAATCGGGCATATACATCGACCATTCCTCTCGGACGATGCCCTTCATGCAGATGGTGCAGGAAATTGGGAAGTACGACTATGGACTAAAGACTCTCATGAGGTAAGAGTTCACCGGTCTATTTCTGAAGAAGACGGTGAAGAAAATGCATGATGACCTTCAATGTCAGAGAGATATGTGGAAGTTGATGGGATGCTCTTAGATGATTGATGCATGGACAAACATGTGAGGAAGGAACACCATGAAATTCGTTGCCAATTGCAGCTTGGGTACTTCATTTTTGAAGTCCATATATGCCTCAGATGAGGCTAGGGTGGAGCATGGGTCCGAGCTGGCCCGACCCAGCCCGTTGCCCGGTCCGCTCAAGCCCGAGCCCACTATCTAAATGGGTGGGCTTGGGCTGCCATTTTAGCCCATTTATCAAATCGGGTCGGGCTCGGGCTTGAGCGTTCCTGAACCCAAAGCCCACAGGCCGGCCCGATTTAGTGCCCGAACCCAATGCCCCCTCCAACCCCCGCACCATTGTACCTCTCCTTCCTCTCGCTCAACGCCTCCGTCCTCCCTCCCTCCCATCACCACCTCGTCCTCCCTCTCCCTCCCTCCCTCTCTCACCATCCAGGGGACGGCGCCACTGTGCCACCTCCTTCGCTCCTCGTGCTCATGGAAGGCCATATCGGCGATATATCAGCGATATATCGCCGATATATCGGTATCGAGAGGTTGGGGATATCGAAATTGAAGTGTATATCTTTCTACAGGGATATCGGCGATATATCGCCGATATATCGACGATATATATCGGCCCATATCGGTCAAAAATGAATGAATTCAGTACAAAAAATGCATGATATCAACCGATATCGCCGATATTTCATCGATATCCCTATATATGAATGTTATTATTCATGCAAGCTTGATTCCACTACATATCTAACTACATCTAGTATTAAAATAATCTGTGATTTATCTAGCGAGACCCCGGTACCGGTAGGGTATGGTGCGACAGGAGGGTGCATACAATGGTTCTTCAACTTGGTGTATATTTACAAGTTATTGCATGTTGTAAAACTTGAATGAAATCCATTTCCAATATCTATAAGTCAATTCTTCAAAAAAATCTATAAGTCACGAATCAACATTAATATCGATATGTTCGAAATGATCGATATATGCAATATAAGCTTTATAGATGATCGATATGTGTGATCTAAGAGTATATTTGTAAGTTATTTAGTGATCTAAGAACTTGGATAAACACCATTTTCAATATATATATATAGGTCAACAACTAACAGTACAACAGTATCGATATATGCGATATAAGGTTCATAGATGATCGATATGTGTTATCTAAGAGAGTAAGAGTACATTTGTAAATTATTTAGTGATCAAAGTACTTGGATGAACTCCATTTTCAATATATATAGTATGTCAACGACTAACAATATCAGCGATATGTTCAATATGACCGATATGTGCACTATAAGGATCATAGTCCTCATAAATGATCTATATGTATTTTCTAGGTGTTTATTTGTAGTATTTCATGTTATAAGAACTTGAATGAAATCCATTTCCAATATTTATAAGTCAAGAATCAGTATTAATATCGATATGACCGATATGTGCGATACCGATATGTGCGATATGTGGTCTATAAATGGACCGATATATGTGATATAAGTATGTATTTGTACGTTATTTGTTGTTTTAATATCTTGGATGACCTTAATTTCTGAAAAAAAATGCCAAAAAATTGGCTTTTTTGCGCCATTTTTGGCATTTCCACCTATATCGTCGATATATCGTCGATATATCCCAATATATCCATTTCCGGGCGGACCGAAACGATATCGATATCGATACGGCCTTCCATGCTCGTGCTCCCTCACCATCCAGGATTCGCGGGCTAGCCCGACCCATCATGAATCGGGCTGGGCTCGGGCTTGGGCCCAGTTGTTGGAAAATGAGTGGGCCTGGGCCCGACCTGTAGGCTCGATTTCCTAAATGGGCCTGGGCTGAGCTAGGCTGGGCCCGGCCCGAGCCCAGCCCATGCTCCACCCTAAATGAGGCTCACACTGCAGAATACATCTTCAAGCTGGTGGAGTGTCTGAATGAAGAGGGAGCGGAAAATGTGATTCAGATTGTGGCGGATAATGCATCTGTCAATGTAGCAACGAGAAGATTAATGCTCACAAAATATCTATAGATTTGGTGGACCATGTGTGTTGCGTATTCCACTGATCTTGCTTTGGAGGAGATAAGCAAAGAGACGAAGGTGAGGAGTGCAATCACAAAGGCGAAGAGACAGTGTTCACTTACTCTCACACCAAAACTCCTGGTTTGATGCGTAAATTCATCCATGGCCTCAAATTTCAGCGAAATTCAGTCGAATTTATATCGAATATCAATATCCAGTCGAAATCGAAATTTGACCGACATGACCGAAATATGGGGGTCCGGGTACAAAAAATGACAAGAATTTTGGTCGAAATTCCATCGAAGTTCTGTTTTGGTCGATACCGAAATGGTGACCAAAACCGACATTTAGGGCCTTGAATTCATCAACAAGAGTTACATTGCAAGGCCAAGGCAGCCACCAAAGAAGATTGAGAATCAAGAGTCATCGAATCGACAGCACCACGGTGAAGCGACTACAAATTCTTCTTCTGTCTAGGGTTAGGTGGACAACCACCAATGAAGAGAGAGGAAGAGAGGGCGTGTGAATGAAGAGATAGAGCTTGTTGTGAAGATGTTAAACTCTTGGAAGGGCAAGGGGTGCCTCTCCTTATATAGGGTTTTAGGAGTCCATGGATCACAATCCATCGACTACACAAATTCAATGGATGAGATTGATTTGTGTTTCTTTCAATGACCAAGATGTTGTTGGTACTATGGAGTTTCGTGATGATCCAGATATTGTATGAGGAGAGGTTTTAAGAACTACAAAGAAAGATTTTATCCAGATTTGGATATACAAGAAGCCATCACCATGGACGAGCTTCCAGTTTACACATTTGGTCGCGGAGATTTTAACAAGCCATTAGCCATGAGACAAAGGATGACAAATGATGGCAATTACGATCTAGGTATATCGATCATTTATTTTCAAATCATGTCATTTGAATCATCTTTTACTTAATTAACTTAACCAAATCTCTATTTTAGTAGCTAATTGGTGGCATAATCAAGAAGATGACATGCATCATTTGAAAGTCATGACCGTCAAGATCTTGAAGTTGATGTTTTCATCCTCTAAATGTGAGTGTAACTAAAGTACATGTGATTCGGTAATGACTCTGCAGACCCGCCCAATTAGATTACTAATAATAAAAATTAAAACAATAATTGATATAAATTTACAATGTATTTTGTCCTTCAGATCTATACCAAGGAGAGAAATAAATTAAAGACGAAGAGGTTGAACGATGTTGTGTATGTGTGTTTCAATTCCAACCTGCAGGAACATTGAGTTGAGAAAGAAAGATATTCTCTTTCATCTCATGATCGTGCACACTTAGGTGAATGGACTGGAGATGTCAATGCTTATGATGAGATAGTTTTTCCAGGTGTCGGATTGAAGGATATTAGAAGATCCTTAAGCACATCACGGAAGCGTGAAGATCGCATCATAATATGTTCGAAAACGACTAGTCACACTAATCGCTCGGTGCATCAGAATTTAAAAATTTTAAATGATGAAACCACATGATCCGAGAACACTTCTCGGATTATTTCATCTAAATCGCAAATGATATGTGGGAATACTGCTTGAAGTGTAGTTGTGATCGTGTCTCTAAAGCAAGAGACATCTTGTCTCAAGCCCGATCCGACGGAAGAGACGCTTGTGAACGTATTGATGAAATGTGTGTTCCTCGCAATCTAAGTTGATGATCCAAGCGGTGAGTCTCCTGATCTCGTCACACAAGATCCGACGTCTTCTTCACGAGCAAGGCGCACCGAAGGAGATGGAGATCCATAAGCAGTCGAAGCGGCAACACAAAGGCGTGGCAATGACATCGATTCTCTTTAGGGCACAAAGTAGATGGCCACTTAGAGAGAGAGATGGGGCATGTAGTATGAGGAGAGAGAAGCTATTCAATATTATGTGATGTAAAATGAAGAGCAAGGGTTGCCTCTTCTTTTATGATATTTTGGGAGTTCATGGATCTCAATCCATGGACAACAAAATCCAATGGTGGAGATTGATTTGTGTTTCTTTTAATGACCGTGATTTTATTTTCAAAACACAAAGATAATCAATTTAAATAAATCAAATATATGTTGAATAATCAACAATATAATTTAATCATTTAAATCAATTACCATAAGAGAATTAGGAAGGAGGCACACCATCCTTCCAATTGGGGGGTGCACATCTTGAACTTGGATTCAAGGTGGACATCCACCCTCCCCAAAAGGAAGGTAGTGTCCTTTTCCTAATACAAGAGATCTCATATCTCATGAGATTCTCTATTATTTACAATATTTGTTATAAATTATTTCACAAAATAATCCTAAATTAATTTGTGAAATGTCAACCATGCCATTAGAAATTTTATGTATCTCATTCACAACCCAAAGTAAAATGTAAATTGCATTTTCAATTAAATGCCCAATGTAAATCCAATTCACATCAACATTTAAATTGTAAATGTTATTTACAAATAGTTCTCTCTAATATATTATAAATTACATTTATAATATATGATTAATATGGATAGTGTTATCTACATTATTCATATCCATGATATATAAATCATATTTAATTTTATTGGATCAGTGTTCTCATGCATCTAAACAATATAAATCAAATTCACATTATTCATGATAATTACATCACATTTAATTATCTATATCTCGATGCTTGGATACACATTTATCGATGGAATTATTCTTAAACTCTTTCAAGAATAACGTCCATTCTCCGTTGATAATTGGAGATAAGGACAGGATGGTTGTACGTTCCACGTATAGTGACTTGGATACTGAGATCACATCTCATATCCAGATCTCGAGGACCTCTCATAGATGCTTGATTAAATCAGGGCAGTAAATATAATATTCTCATTGTATCTGAATCACAATCATATTAATGTCCAAAATTTGGACCAAATTAGATTACTTCTCTACCGAGATGAGTTACTAAAATCCAGACATGGTTCATCACTCCCTCGAAATGGAAGCGTCATGGTTATACAATCGTTTATGATCACATCACCCTCAGTTATTCCTAATACATGCACATCATGCATACTTGAAGATCTAGAATAAACCCGAAGATATATATCAATTTACACTGTCATCTTTATGGTTTTATCATTAAGTTTCTCATTCGGTCATTGGGAGCTAGTATCGACCATAAGCTTTCCAAAAGCGCATATCATACCTATAAAGTCTTATCATGCTTTCAAAGCAAGATAATCATGTATGGAATTTGGTCGATCCCAATAACTCATGAGTGAGCTCATGTCTTCCGATTCACAATTGATTTTGTATGAACCCTTTGAGAGATCGTATTACTCATATAGTCATATGCCCTTGTATGCACACCAGATCGTCGGTGTATAGACCTTGATTAAGACATCAACCTATCGATCTATCAAATGTACATATTTAGACATATAGAAATACATCTGTCTCCGGTCAGAAGATGCATGCCTCAAGACCGTATACAACATAGGACTCGATTATCTTGATCTCGTTAAGTCAACTCTTTGACATAACTAATCAAACACCTTCAAATCTCTATTCCAATGTCGAGGATCTGTATCAAGAGATCGGTCAGATATCAGTCAAAAGAGAAAGGATTGTCATCTCCTACTCAGGATGGATATCATCTCTTAATAATCATTTGATGATGCTCAATGAGTCCTCAATCTAACTCTTTAGATATTCATCCAAGCACCAACCTTTATGATTCAACAATTGAATCAACATCAATATGATCATTAAGAAGGCCATGATACATAACCCTAAATGTACTAAGGAACCTTATAATGCATTCATTCATTTAATTTCAGACTATTGGAGCATTTGTTATATGTGTCATATGTAAGAGAGATGGGTAAATGGATGTCTCTATGATCCATTTACCATCCAGAGTTTAGTCCCACATCTACCAGATGTGGAGACTCAGTGAGGGCTATATATAGAACCCCACACCCCATGTAATCAGATGAGAAAATTGAATGCAGCATATGGCCCTTTGAGGCCTTCTCTTGTGGTTTCATCTCGCTCCTTAGGGAGTAGGGTTTCACGTAAAAATCTTTGTTCTCCATGTTTATATTTCTGTTCTTATGTTCTAATCATTTCACTTCTGTATTCTATTTTCTAACATGGTATCAGAGCGGGTTCGATTCTCGAGAGTTTTATTGTTTATTTCGAGATTCGATTATCATTTGATTATATTCCAAGATCTGTTCATATATTTGAAGTTCAAGAAAAGTGTAGGGTTTCTTATGAAACCCTAATTTCTGCACATCTTGGAGTTGTAGATCCTTTGCATATTGCGTCATTCAAATCTATCTCCAGGAAACTTCTCTTCGAAGGACATGTTCCAGTGCATCCTTTCAAGGTCTTCGTCCTACATTGAGACAGCCCTACCTCCAAAAGACAGCCCTAGCCACCTCCCCCATTCCATACACGCAGGCAATGCGTACATCCTACATCGAAAGCCCGATGCCCGCACATCTTTCCTTGGCGACTCCACCAAAATCATTTGAAGGCGGAAGCATGCGACGAATCCCCAGGCCTCTTCGTCTTCCTCGTCCAGTCGAAGTCAACAAGCAACCCTTCCGATCATGCTACTGACGGTAGAGCCCCACAGATGACGTCTTCCCCTTTGTCTAGGAGTGCTCCGATGTCAATCTCAAGAATGCCTACAGGAAGCTGGAGGCGATCCCACGTGATTCTCCAGTTGCAAACTTAAGCAGAGCTCCAGGCGGAACTCGACATCCTCAAGTGGCACAGGTCCTACGCAACTCCTGCACACGAGCCCCTCTGATCCCACTTCTACGCGTGAAGCCCTGCGAAGCCCCCGCTCCAGCCTCCAGGCATCCAGAGGCGGCGATTCCTCCAGCCGCCACCTCCTCTGGCGGTGCATCAGTTGTTGTGCACTCGCAATCTGCCCCTTCGAGCGACGCAGGCACCCTCTTCATGTGCGGTGTAGGCCCATGCGGTGTAAAAGCCCCCAACAGCGGCTTCGGGTGAAGAGTTCCCAAGGTGGAAAACTAAATAGGGTTTTGGCCTTTTTTTAGGCGAATGATAAGTTAAAAAAAATAAAAATTATTTGAGAGAAAGTGAGGAAAGGGCAAAGAGAGTTCAGCTCAAATGGGCTATTGTATTTCGGTCCAATTGGACCATAAGTTCTTTGTTCAAAAAAAGCAAAAAAAAAAGAGGCGCATACAAAAGAAAAGTTGTACCCAATTCAAAAAATCGATTAAAAAAAGAAGGGGAAAGCCATAAAAATGAATGGCTTATTGCAAAAAAGGGGAAAAGAAAAAAAAAAAGAAAAAATTGAGAAGAAAAGTCGGGAAAAAATATTATCAGCTAATTGATGTTTTGTTTATCCCCATTTTTTATTGTCTTCTCCCTACATTGTCGATGTCATTGTTTTCCGACAAGTACGGGAGAAAGGGGGAGTATTGTGTAGAGTCATAGGTCGGTTCCAAATCCAGATTCTCCAGACCAGCCATTTTCTAGATTCTACAGTGCAGATCTAGTTTCAGACTCGACAATTGTCTTCCGACTCCTCAGTTTCAGACACGCACATGTATGTGGTCTTCTTTCAGATGAGTACATGCATGCATCTTTTGTCGCGGTCCCCATCATTCTTGTTGTTTCGGACAGAGTTTTCATGTGAGCCATATGGACTCCAGAGTAGACGACCATTCCCTATGTCATGTTGGCTAGGGTTTTCATGTGGTATCAAAGGTACTCCAAAGTAGAGTATCATTCTCTATGCTAGATTGGAGATACCTAGTTCTCCGATGAGGAGACTATTTCAGACTTCATTCTCCAGCAACCGTGAACTCCGATGAGGATTGCACTCCACGACCTTTCAGATCGTCCCTTTTCAGAGATGGATCAGTTGTCCACAATCCGCATGTTGTAGCAGGTCAGCATACTCCGACGAGGAGACTCATTTCAGTTGCAGTGACTCTGACAGACGCAGTACAGAGCACATGCTCTCCGACGAGGAGATACAGTTGACTCACACTCCATCTCGTCCGTCCTCTTCACCTACACGACATGAGAAGCAACGTCCTCGACAGCAACCGACAATTGTGCACGTTGAGTTGATATTGTCTGTAGCGTCATGTAGCATGAGTTGCGTTTCTTTCTGTTTGTCCAAGCTAAGCATTGCATGCTCCAACTTGAGGGGGTGTTGGAGTATTTCTTATATGTGTCATATGTATGGGAGAAGGGCAAATGGATCTCTCCAGGATCCATTTACCTCATCCAGAGTTTGGTCCCATATCTACCATTTTGGAGATGTGGAGACTCAGTGGGGGCTATATATAGACTCACATACCCATTGTATCAAGATGAGAAAGTTGAATGCAACATGACCCTTTGAGGCTTTCTCACGTGATTTCATCCCGCTCCTTAGGGAGTAGGATTATACGTAAAAAATATTTTTGTTCTTTCAAGTTTATCTTTCTTTGTTCTTCTTATGCTCTGTTTATCAATTCCGCTTCTGCATTTTCTATTTTCTAACACAGATGGGGAGTGAAATAAACCAATAAGTTTTATTGATATATCAAACATTACAATAATAATTATTGTAGGAATGGTTCGCCTTGGGCCCGCATGGATAACACGGATTGACTAGGGATATTGTAGCACATACTAGTGGTGTCGAAGAGATTGTGAAACCGAGAAGGAGTCAGCGAGGTGAACATGGCAGTGGAGCTTCATCTTCGAACTCAAATGCAGTGCCGATGAATGAGGAGATACATCTTAAAGACAGAAAAAGATGATGATGATGATGATGATGAAGAAGAAGAAGAAGAAAAGGTAGTGGAGCAAGTACAAACGATCACCACATTCATTTACAACCATTCCGAAGTATTGGCTTTGATGAAACATATATGCAATGATGAGCTGGTGAGGCCTAGCATCACACATATTGCAACCAATTTTATAGCGTCGCAAAACCTCAAACAACACAAGACAGGGTTGAAGATCGTGTGTTGCCAAGGTGAATGGTTCAAGATATTTGAAGCTTGGGGTGAAGGAGGACAGAAAGTGGAGATATTGATCAATGATCTGGGATGACGTGAGTCGAGTCACGAAGATAATGGATTCAGTTGTTTTTGCATTACGGATCGTATGAGGCAATGCGGTGTATGAGAGAGAATGTCAAAGAAGCAATTGAGAAAGGTTTCAAAGCATGGTTGGACATCATAAACAAATGTTGGTCCAAGATGCTCTTACATCCTCTTCACAAGGCTGGTGTGTATTATGTAATAAATTTGTTTTTTCCATTTTTGATAGCACTTTCGATGGATTAAAATCTGAGAATTGTCTATGTTTGTGTCCAGCTTATTACTTCAATTCCAAGTACCAGCACAAGAACAATCTTGGCACAAATACTGATCTTCCAGCACCTATACAAATTGTGGTGGAGAAGCTCGTCAAGGACGAGAAGACACAGACCTCATGCATGAATGAAGTAATTTTGATTCTGCAATCTAAAGTGAGAGTAGCAAAGTATTCATTGGGAGTATTATGTGACAATTTATGATTTCAAACAATATGCAGGTCAAGTACTTCAGGGATGTCTTGGATTCCTTCAGTAGAATTATCGTGGTTAATGGATGGGTAGTACTCTTCCTGGTAAGGACAAAGACGAATAAGTCCATTGTTTATGTTGTGATGCATGATTTATTTCCTTTTGGAGTTTCCACAGCCGAATAGTGGTTACTATACGAGATGAAAGCTACCAACCTACGAAAAGTGACAGTGAAAGTATTGTCTCAAACTGCATCTGTTGGTGGTTGTGAGAGAATTGGAGCATATTCAACTTGATCCATTCAAAGAAACAGGACAAGTTGGGAGAATAGAGGCCCCCACGATCTTGTCTTCGTGCAATACAACTCGAGGCTAAAGATGAAACATGCAAGGGAGGGGTAGGACAAAGACGATTTCACAGAACACATCGATCTAGAATGCATTTTCAACGCATGATGACGATGTTGAAAAAGATGTTCTGCAGAGGCGGATGGATTCTAACGGTGCTCCAGTGCTTGATCAACCGAGAGGCAGGCTGAATCAGAATATAAGCCAGCAAATGGGAGCAGATGTTGGTAACTACATGGCCAGATCCAAGCGAATCACAGACCCTCTTGGAGGGTTGGACCGTTGGAGCTTGATGCAATTGTTGGCGACATTCTCTCCACTGGTTTGAAATCCAAATCTAAATCAAAGGATAACAATGGAAGTAACGATAATGATGATGTTGTTGGTGATCATGTTGGATCTAACGGTGGGAAGTCATATTCAGGGGGGCTAGGGAGAACAGGGGGTGATCGTGGACCATATGATACAAGATACGAGGAAGGGGTCTACGTAGGGCGAGAATACATGTAGTAGTATGGAAACGAACATGGACAGTTTGTCCCAAGTTCAAGTTCAGGACCTATGGATTACGATGCATATGGACATGGTCATCATCCTACAGACAACTACATGGATGATTTGATATCATTTGTAGGTTCGTTGAACTGCATGGATATTGACAGCTCATGTCGTGGAGGGAACACCAAGTCCCATAGGCGAATATGGATCGTCGCACGATGAGAGATCATTTGGCGTCTTCCCGAAATTCATTCAGTTCCTCCTCCCGGACCTCCTCCTCCTCAGGCATATACACCTCCATCGTATGGGTACAATGGGTATGGAGGATATAACAGCTACAACGATGAGGACTACCAAAGTAGGCACCAGAGTAGAACCAGGGCAGCTTCTTTGGTGGTGACAGTTTTGGTTTCTTCCCCGGGTACACGTCCGTGCCTCTTCATCCTCCTCCACAGATACCTTCTCCTATTCCGTCGTCGTCATCCCGAGGATCTCAAGCTAGTACTTCACAGCCTCGCTGAGCTCCCCGTGATATCGGATCTAGTGTTACTTATCCTCGTCTTGGAATACTCATGGGAATCGATGACCATCAATACATGCAGTATGACATGGATTACAAGGTCATATACTTGTATATGATATGGGAAAAGTACTCATAATTCATTAAGTTTGCGATCCTCTATGAGAGATAATAGGGTAGGGGGTCGATTTAGATCCTCCACGAAACTCTTGGTTTTAGCTAATCTCTTTTACAACATTGTTTTAATTTACATTTTTTCTTTTATGTTTGTGAATAGATAAATCTTTATACCAATGAAACATTGTCTCATTAATCATTATGTACATTTTTTGAATCAAATTACTCATCTCAATGTCATTCACTGTCATCCATGAATAAAACGGGTGTTCTAACCGTGCTTAACTTAGCTATTTTGATTCCAATTCTAATGTTTATTAATCACCAATCAATATTAACAGTGATATGTTGTGTGATATAAGGATCATAAATGACCTATATGTGTCATCTAAGTGTATATTTTAAGTTACTTAATATAATAAGAACCGGAATGAAACTCATTTCCAATATCTATAAGTCGGGAATAAACATTAGGAATGATATATTCGATATGACCTATATGTGCAATATATGGGGTATAAATGATCGGTATGTGTGATATAAGTCTGTATTTGTAGGTTATTTATTGTTTTTATATCTTGGATGATCTTAATTTCCGAAAAATGGTAAAAATTAACTTTTTTGAGCAATTTCTGGCATTTCTGCTGATATCGTCGATATATCCCAATATATCCTTTTCCGGGCAGACCGATACGACATCAATATTGATATTTCCTACTTAGGAAAAGAAGAACTTGAGTTGAATGATGGCATTGATGAGGATGAATACTTGTGTCATTTGCTCCTTGAATTATTTTTGTTTTAACATGTATTTGTTTTTGAACATTAGCTCGTGCTACTGTTATGTAGCAAAAATTTTGTTCTTAACTTGCTCCATTTTCTTCTTTTGATATAATTGCTTCTTTTTTCAAGCTCTTATAAATATGAAAATTATCAAATATATGCATTTATAGGAGAGTGTATGTATTAAAATTTTATTTATATATTTAAATAATTAAATAATTCAAAACCAACTAATGTCTGATTAAATCCGATTACTCTTTCGACGGACGATTAATCCTTATTCAGTGACCTTGCCGCCCGAGTACTGACTACCGAGTACCGACTTCTGCAACCTTGAAGTCATACACCAATATTGCTACTAATCATATCTTTCATAAGTGTATCACGTACATTGAAGTAGATTTTCACTTTACCAAAGATGCAATGCATGAAGGGAGAACTAACACTCTTTATAGGCTTATAGTTCCACAAAGACACAGCTTGCAAATATTTTAACCAATGTTCTTCGTAAGATATGCATTTTACTATTGACCTCCATGTTGGTCATGATTGATAGATATGCTCGAACTTGAAGTGGATTCCTGATATCTTATTTATTTAGTTTTTTTATATTTACTATTTCCTATGAAGACACCATTGTACTTTTCCCTTTCTTGGTGTCTAGGGTTTCATCTCTACATAAGAACCCATATACCCTCAATATGATTATTTTGTTTCATCCTAATTTTTCACAAACCTAATATCACTTTTGTTGGGCATGCATGTAAATGGAAAAATGACTTTATTCATTGGCAAGGAATTATCTTTATCCTGAAGAGGATGGATGTAAAGTAACTCTTGATATTTGTTCATATTGCAATAATCTTATGTATGTTCTATTCCCACCTTTTTAAAGTGGTAATCTAGTTATGTTGGCATATCTGGAAACATACCATTGTCGTTCATGCCAATATGGTTTCCTCTTCAACGGTTATGAGACAACTACTTTGTCGGTTGTGTTGCCTCTGATCACATGTTTCCAAGAGTGTATGAAACATGTTGAGGTTGATTGGTAGAAATATTATGGATATCTTAACCAAAGCATTAAAAAACAAGTGACGTTTTTCCCTAGGTGGCAAGCTAAACATGGTCGAGATCTATACCATAGCATGAGGGAAGCACTAGTAAAAAAAATTATTCACCCTCAATCTAAAACATTCACTAAGTCCCATCACATACTATGTTGGGAAAAATAAAGATGTTGATTCCATAGAACCCTAAGCTCTCTTATATAGGGAAGAGGCCTATGGGTAAATTACATAAGATAGACATTAAGAAATAAACAATAAAAAACTATATTCAGAGTAAACAGAATTATCTCTACACTTCCCCTCAAGATAGAGCATAGATGTCAATCATGCTCAGCTTGAAAGAGCACTTCTGAAATGATACTCTGAGTAGTGCCTTAGTGAATATATCTATCGTTTGCTCTCCTGTGCTGACATGGGAGGTGGAAATTAAGCCTTTCTGAATCATGTCTCTAGTATAATGGCAATCTACTTCAACATACTTCGTTCTTTAATGAAATGCAGGATAGTTTGCAATGAACAGGGCAGCATGATTATCACATTGTAACTGCATGGGTAGAGGAGGTATATTCATATATAAGTCTGTTAGTACTGCTCGAACCCACATCATTTATGTATTAGCGTGTGCCATAGCTCTATATTCAGACTCTGCATTCGATATAGCCATCACCGTGTGTTTCTTACTATTTCCATAAATAAGAGAACTGCCAACTAATATTGCATAGCCAGATGTAGACTTCATGTCCTTAGGACACCCTGCATAGTCAGCATCAGCACATGCAAAAATAGAAAGAGTTGCTCCTTTCCTGAATAATAAACTTGCACCTGGAGAACAAGGCCCTAAATGTCGGTTTCGGTCACCATTTCGGTGACTGATCGAAATAGAATTTCGATGGAATTTCGGTAGAAATTCGATCGAAATTCGGTCATTTCGGTCATTTTTTGTACTATGGCCCTCACATTTCGGTCATTTCGGCCATTTCGGTCGAATTTTCGATTTCGAGAGGATACCAATGTTCGACGGAAATTAGACCGAATTTCGCTGAAATTTGAGGCCATGTTGGAGAAGACTTGCTGCTCCATGAATAGGCTCACCTGACTCACTGCAAATGAGATATCAGGTCTAGTAATAGTAACATATAGGAGCTTCCCCGCCATCTCTCTGTATCTTCTCTTGTCAACCTCTTATGTATCATCATCATATAGTTTCATGCTAGGATCCATAGGAGTAGTGGATAATCGACAACCAATCATACATGTCTCAGCAAGCATGTCTGTAACATACTTCCTTTGGGTCATCACAAAACCCTGCGAATTCCTAGCAAATTCTAACCCTAGGAAATACATTAGGGTTCACAAATCCTTCATAACAAATTGATGGCCCAGAGATTCTTTTGTCATTTTTATCCCCTGCGCATCATCTCCCGTAACAAGAATATTATCCATATAAACCATGATAACAAATGTATCTCTAAGTGTCTTCTGCACAAACAGTGAATGGTATGCATTTGATCTCGTGAACCCCTACTTTTCCACCAACTCCGAGAGCTTTTCAAACCAATCCCTTGGACTTTGCTTAAGGTCATATATTGCCTTATGGAGTCTACAAACATGTTGGCACTCCCCTTCGGCAGCAAACCCCGGAGGCTGCTGCATGTAGACTTCCTCCTGCATATCTCCATACAAGAATGCATTTTTAACATCTAACTAAAACAAGGGCCAATCTCATACCACAGCAATTGAAAAAAGGATCCGTAAAGTGGAGCAGTGTGCAACGAGAGAGAATGTGTCCATATAATCCATACTGTAAGTCCGAGTAAATCCACGAGCTACTAATCTTGCCTTGTAGCGATCAATGCTCCCATATGCATGGTGTTTAACAGTAAACACCCACTTGCAACTGACAACATATGCTCCAGGAGGAGCAGACACCAAACTCCAAGTACCACGTGATTGCAGGGCAGCCATCTCTTCCTCCATAGCTAGACGCCAGTGACTATCCTTTAGATTCTCCTGGTAATTCTGTGAAATAGCAACAGCAGATAGAGCAACTGCAAATCTCTTAAAGTCCCATGTCAGACAATGAAAGGACACCTAGGACGCAAGGGGATAAGATGCACAAGTACGCTTTTTCTTCCGTAAAGCGATGAGTACATCCAGGACATCGGTAGCAACAGCCGTATGTGGACTCGTCTCCTGCAAGGACTCCTGCACAGATATATCTCCAAACCCATCATTAGAAATCATGTTATCAGAACAAACCTGAGGCGTGTTGGATGACGAGCGATTACCATGAGCAGAGCCAGGTCGACGGGAATAGAATTTTGGTAATGGTGGAACAATGTGGGAGTGGGTAGAAGGTGGTGGTAGTGGCAGCGGTAGTGGTGGTGGCATTTTTATAGCAAGCACAGGTTGAGGAGAAGGCAAGGACGTAAGAGGAGGTGGCATGTACACCTCATCGTCAGAATATGATGCCGTCAACCTGTCTCCTATAGGAGAGAAAAACATCACAAACTCAAAAAAAATTACATCCGCACTGATGTAATATTTCATGCGCAAAGGATCATAACACCGATATCCCTTCTGGGTCCTGGTGTACCCAACAAATACACATTTGACAGCCCTAGGAGAGAGCTTGTCAAGACCCGAAGTTAATTGGTGTACGAATGCAACAGAACCAAAGACACGAGGAGTGAGTGAGAATAATTCCTTATCGGAAAAAACAATGGAGAAAGGAGTTTTCTCACACAGAACAGACAAATGCATGCGATTCACCAGGTAACATGCCGTAAGGACAACATCACCCCAAAACGAATATGGGGCCCGACTCTGAACAAGAAGTGTTCGAGTGATAGCAAGTAAATTGCGATGCTTTCGCTCTATAACACCATTTTGATGAGAAGTGTAAGGACATGTGGATTGATAAATAATGCCACGGGAGGAAAAGAAATGAGATAGAGTACATGTACAGAATTCCAACGCATTATTTGTTCTCGCATATTTCACAGAAGAAGAGTAAACATTTTGCACTTCATTGATAAAGATTTTGATCATATCCTTTGCTTCAGATTTATTTTTCAACAAGAAAACCATGACAAATGAGAATAGTCATCAACTGCAACAAGATAAAACATGTGTCCCTGATAACTTGAATTTTACGAGGGTCTAAATATGTCTCACACAAGGCAGAGACAAAGTCGTTGTGGCGACCGCTCACGAAACACGGGTTAGTCAACAATTAACCCACAACAATCAAATCAAGCAATGAAAGTAAATATGGAGTTAAAATTTATTATAACTCTACAAAATGTGTGTATAGTACAAGTAGTGTAGAGTGTCGAACTCAAGGAGCAAACAAGATAGATAAAGGAAATAATGCACAAATATGAATGTGATCAAGTGCCCACAAGTATGCTAAATTTTTTGTGGGTTTTAAATTTTATATTTTTTTTATTTTTAATTCTGATTTTATATTTTTATATTTTGATTTTTAAATTTACTGATTTTGTATTTCCTTTTTATATTTTGTATTTTTTGTCTTTTCTTTTTCATTTAATAAAGAAATAATATCTATATGGAATATATATAGACACAAGAGATGAGAGAGAGGTAAAAATAGGGAAGGTAGTCAAAATACAGGAAACAAAATGTTTTTATGATTTTTATATTTTTCTAGTGTTTTTGTGATTTTTCTATATTTTTCCTAATTTGTTTGGTATTTTTAAAGGTAAAAATACTGAAAACAGTGAATGAAATTGATGGCCGAAATCAAAAAGAGGAAGAAAAATATCAAACAGTGTCCAAAATTCCTCAAATTAATTTTAACATAAAGATAATAAAATAAGGGAAATTCAGAGGCAGAAAACACAATTTTTGGAGTTTTTATGAATTTTTTAGATTTTTTATGAAGATTTTGAGAATTTTGCTATTTTTAGGAGTATTCATTTGTAATTTTTAGGGATTTTTGGTCAGAAAATAAAATAAGCTAAAATACACGAAATATAATTTTTTTGGAATTTTTCAAAAAATTTTTATAATTTTTATGAATTTTTAATGCAAACATGGATGAAAATGCTTGTTTTGATTTTTAATAAATATGCAAATGCAATAAAAATGCAAACTAAAAATATGGCATTAAACTGCAATGCAACAAGAGCTTAAGATATTTTTTTGATAATTTTTCGAGTCAAAATGATGCATGAAATAAATGCAAGCATCCACGCAAAAATACAATACTGGCAAGGGCATAAATGTAAATACACAAAAGTCCAAGGGCCTACTTGCAAATTTTCCAAAAATATATAACGTTGAACACAACAATTCTCTGGACTAAATATAAATACTCAAACCCGGAGGGGGGTCCCTGCAAAATTGCCAGACTCATGCGTACTGGGCACGTGACCTGGCAGGGGTCTTTTGCAATCTTACAAAATTCTAGGGGCTAACATGCAATTTCACCAAAATATTACAACTTAAATGAAAAGTTTCTGGACTGAACTGAAATAAACAAACCCCAGAGGTCCTTGCAAAATGCCCACTACCCCACTGAATAAACAAACCCCATTAGGGATGCAAATATATTTTTATTTTATTTTTTTGATGTGTTTTGTACACTTAATAAATTAAGGGTATGTTTATTATAGGTGTAAGTATAGGTATTTTACCTAGGTGTGAAATATAAGTAATTTATTTTAATGTTTTCTTGAGTATTTTATTTTTGTTTTAATATACACACGTACTATAAATAATATATACAAATTTACAAAAATATAAAATTATGGAAATAATGAATAATAAATATAATAAATATTTTAATCAGTATAGGTATACTATAGGGGTCCAAAACTCAACTTTCAAATCGTAGCTCCGCAAAATATGAAACCACCTCCATTAAATAACTTATTTAAAATTATATACAATTAAAGGTAAGTTTGATACTTTTTGAGCTTTTATTTGGGAGATAAAGGTTTGGGAAGTTGGAATTTTGGCAATTTATTCAGACCATAACTTGGTATCTGTACATTATTTTTGAGTAAAGTAAATTTTGTATATTTCTTTATTTAATTATCTACAACTTTCATGTACAAAGTTTATTGATTTGGAGTATAAAAAGTGGAACTACAAATAGGTCCCAAAATGAATAAAGAATGACTTAAATAAAAGGAATTTTTATTGTATTTTGGCCCTTATCTCCCCCTACTTTATTCCTTGTCGACCTAGACATCGAGATGCCCAGGTCTCGGGTTTCGGGTCATAAAATATTTACATTATTTTTTCTTTTTTCTTTTCTTTTCTTTATTCTATAATGTTGGCTTTAAAAATTGTATTTTATACACTATTTACACACACATGCATGGATGCTAAAATGTATGAATTAAGGGTATTTACATGCATTTGTCAGGGTTTTTAAGGCCAAAATGATAAAATAAAGATGATAAAATGTGGATTCATCAATCACTGATGATCAAGACTCGGACCCCAAATGTCAACATGAAATAATTAAAAGGGGAGCTACTGCTCTGATTCTGACGACTCAAGAAAGTCGACCGATGATGCTTCCCCAACTGACATGCTTCACACTGAAAGGAAGACCCTAGTGAGATCTACAGCAATATATGACACATCTTCTGGAGAGGGAGATGACCAAAACGAAGATGCCAAGTGAAGGGAGAGACTGGTCCAGTTGAGATAGAGGGCGCGCCTGCATAAGGAGCCAAACCAGTCGACAAAGACCACCCTGCTCACGGCCATAGCCAATCACCTTACTCGTAAGAATGTCCTGAAAAATAAGAGACGACGGGTCGAAGATAGCTCGACAATGCAAATCCTTTGTAATCTAACTGATAAATAACAAATTCATAGAAAAATCAGGGGCATGTAAGACGTTTTGCAGAATCTGAAGTAGACGCAGCAAGAGGCTCAGCCTGCTCTGCTACGCGAGTTGATGTTTGGAAACCATGCATAGAGTAGCATGTCTCGTCGGTATGACCTAGGCGAGGACAAAACGTGCAGGGTTGACGAATGCAACCTCTACCACGAGATCCTCGGCCACGAAAAGAAGAAGAGCCTCCTCTACCTCTGAGGCGGCCATCGTCGAAAAGGTCTGACTAATGGCAATAGATGGAACAGTGATCCTGTTGAGCCGGCAGAAAGCTTCTTCCATAGGGAGAATCGTAGCGTCCGCAAGAATCTGAGAGCAAGCAGCATCATATTCAGGATCCAAGGCTGCTAGAAATACACCAACCACCGTAGCATTCCTATATATCTTCCGTTGCTCGGGATAGCCGTGAGTGACATTGATGCAGCGTGGACCCAACAGATAGGGCCCAATATTTATCTAACTTTATTGGTCAATTTTATTTACGTTTATTTAAGTTGTCGTGCCTTTAATTAAATAAACGAGATCGCATGTGATCTCCCATAATTAGTTATAGATTTGATTTTCAAATTTAGTCGGTTAATTAGTTAGAGTCCATTTAGGATAATTAGTTGTCAATTTAAATTAATTTGCTATTTTTGTAATCTCATCCCTCCTATATAAAGGGATGAGGGGTCCATTGTTTTAGTCAATTCAGATTTATGAAAAGTTGAGAATTATTCTCTATCCCTCTCTCTCTCCTCTCTTCCCCTCGCGGTCTTCGCGCTTTTTCTCCTTCAACCCCTCGTTCCCGACGAGTTTCTTCTTCTCAACCCCTCTCTTTCTCCACCAAATTTCCACCGTTCAAATATTTCAAATTTTATCGCCGACGCCGAATCATGTTTGCATCATTTAGTATTAGAGCATGGCTTACAGATCGTCCTCACGATCTAACGATCCGTCCAAGCGTTCACGCCGACATGCGACGAAAGAGTATCAGGCGTTGGAGTGGAAACGACAAGCCGAAGAATTTTACAAACAGGGCATGGACGCACGACGTAAGTTCCAGATTGCCCAGTCCAAATGTCAAGAGGTAATGGCTAATCTCAAGGCTATGTGCGCCCTATCGAAACCTCCAAACACCGAACCCGAAGTTGAAGACGAAGATCTAGACGTCAACGACGAACACCTCGTTGTCCACAAAGAAGCGGCCGCTGTCCAAGCCATTTCGGAAGAAGAAAAGGCCGATACGCTCGCTGTCCACGTAATCTCAGACCTGCAAACTCTCCCGAAATCGACAAACGCCTCATCGGCAACCCCATCGCCAACCCCCGCTGCAGCCCCTGCCCCCCCAGCGGCACCCTAGGCTGTCCAGATCCTCGCCGCACTGCCGGCGGCCCCTTCCTCGACCCCCAACCCACCCTGCGACACCGCCCCGACCACAGCTACCCCCCCCCCCCCCCTGCGCGCGTTCTTCCCCTCGCCGATCCCACCACCTCCGCCAACCACCCCCTCGCCCATGCCCCCTCGCAGCACCTCCTTGCCGCCATCAGCCCCTCGACCACCCTGGCCCTTGCCCCTTCCCCACGCCGCCTCCTCCCCATCCTTGCGCTTCCCCTCCCCGCCGCCCCACCCTCCCTTCACCCCCTTTCCATCCGCTTCCCCTCCCAGCCACCCACCTCCCACCACCGCGCATCTGCTACTCCCCACCATCCCTTGCCTCACGCCTACCCCAGCGATCCTCCCGACGTCCTGCGACCCCCCCTCGGCAACCCCGCCTCCACGCGAGATCTCGTCCGCCCCGCGCCGCCGAATCCCGGTCGCCGCCCATGGCCCTCCATCACCACCATGCGCCACCGTCTCTTATCATGGGCACACAAAACCCTAGCAAGGGTTTTCACGGCAAGTGAATCCCTACAATTAAGGGATGAGAGGTTAAATGGGAAAAATTGCGGGAAAAGCCCCCCTTGCAAAAGTTCTTATCAAAATGGGCAATTGAAGGATGAGTTATGCTATGAAACCCTTTCAAATGAAGGGGTAGAAAATTTACAGCCGTACCCCTCACATCAGAAAAATTATAAACGTAACATGGAAAAGGAGCGAAATTGGGAGATTCGACCGACAAGCCATCAACAGCCCGAAGATCAAGCAATTCGTCGGGAGACGAATTTTTAAAAGCAGAGGAGAGTTGATGCAGTGTGGACCCAACTGATAGGGTCCAATATTTATCTAATTTTATTGGTCAATTTTATTTACGTTTATTTAAGTTGTCGTGCCTTTAATTAAATAAACGAGATCGCCTGTGATCTCCCATAATTATTATAGATTTGATTTTCAAATTTAGTCGGTTAATTAGTTAGAATTTATTTAGGATAATTAGTTGTCAATTTAAATTAATTTGCTATTTTTGTAATCTCATCCCTCCTATATAAAGGGATGAGGGGTCCATTGTTTTAGTCAGTTCAGATTTATGAAAAGTTGAGAATTATTCTCTATCCCTCTCTCTCTCCTCTCTTCCCCTCGCGGTCTTCGCGTTTCTTCTCCTTCAACCCCTCGTTCCCGACGAGTTTCTTCTTCTCAACCCCTCTCTTTCTCCACCAAATTTCCACCGTTCAAATATTTCAAATTTTATCGCCGACGCCGAATAGTGTTTGCATCAGGCATGAAGCTGTGGAGCTTCTCAAACATCCCACGCAGAGACGTATATAGTGAATGGAGAGGCCGACCGTTCTGCTTGATAGTGAATATGTCGCGCTGAAGTTGAAGGATTTTGGTTTCATTCCTCGCCTGAGAGTAAGTGGCTACGAGGATGTCCCACATAGCCTTAGTCGTGTGCTGATGTAACATATCACTGGTGATCTCTATCGTCAATGTCCCTGAAAGACAGACTTTGTTAGATGCATCATCCGCCTCCCATGAGGCGTTAACCCCAATCTTCTCTACTGGCTCTTTCTCGGTAAGAATGTGTTTCTTACCATTTGACTTTATAAAGCTCATGAACTGCATAGCTCAGAGCTCATAGTTCATCCCATCCATTTTGACAATAGGCGTTGTACCTCTGAAAGCGCATGTAACGGGTACATTGACTTTGTTCTCAGACATATTATCAGATGTGGAAGACTAGAGTTTTGTAGACCAAAAATGATTGTCTACATAAACATATGTGGATTTGAAAGCATATGTAGACTTATGCACCCAAATCCATCAAGTAGATGGAGAAACCGACGCCGACGATGGAGCGCCTGGAAAGTGAGTCACGCACGGACACGTCGCATGTGCAAGGGTAGCACGTTAGGCGGCGAACGACGACGCGCGAGATAGCATGCGGGGGTGTGGGGGCACGTAGTGGCGCACAATGCAAGAGCGCGCAAGGGCGCACGCGGTGGCATGAGGCGGCGCGCGAGGGCGCGTGATGCAGCGCAGTTGCGCGCGAGGCGGTGAGCGGGGCAACGCGAGGGCACGCTGGGCGGCGTGCGTGGGGCGCGGGGTGACGCATGAGCGGTGGCACGCGGTGATGCGCGCATGCGAAGGAGGGAGGGCCGGCGGAGGGTGAGGTTAGGGTTAGGGTTTTGGTGCGAGAGCTCCGACCTAGGATCGTCGTTCTGATACCATGTTGGGAAAATAAAGAAGATGTTTATTCTATAGAACCCTAGGTTCTCTTATATAGGGCAGAGGCCTATGGGTAAATTACATAAGATAGACATTAAGAAATAAACAATAAGAAACTAATACTCATAGTACACAGAATTATCTCTACATACTAATTATTAACCTAGATAGAGATAACATATTTTGAGGCATTTGCCTCCTTGTGTCACTTAGCTGAAGTGTTTAAAAACTATCTATGAGATTGAACTTTCTAATCTGTTGCGCAATTATAAGGAAAAAAATGCAACTTGGATATCAACATAGATCACTTCCATCCTGCCTCGGATTTCCAGCTAAATCATAAATCACAATATGATGGGAAGCTACAAACTAGTCTTACAGGCATTCGGTCATAACTCATATTTGTAGTGGCTCAAGTAACAAAACTAACCTTTTTGTGAGCATCGTTTGGCAGCGACTCTTTCACACTCCATCTTTCGTACGCGTCCATAATGTCATCTAACCAGATTTGCAAACAAAGAGAGCAAAAGTTACAAACAAGAATCCACCAAATGCATGACTATCAAGCAACTGGCTCAATCTTTTCATACAGCTAACTCTGGCATCAATTTCAATCCAATCAACTTGCTATGTGTTCAGAAATAATACACAACAAGTAAGTTTGGACCACAAAGAAAAAAGAGACCATTCACGTGCAAATGCACGCTAATCCTGCGGTCAGACTGACGGATACAAATTCAGGATCGATTGATTACCTACTAATTTAATCAAACAAGAAAAAAGAGAAAAGGAAACGATGTTATCTCGAAACTACCTCTATTTTGCAGGTCCATCGCGAGTATCAAATCGAAATCCCTGAAATCCGAGGGCCTAATCTTCCTCGAAATAGATGTGATCTGGATTCCCCTCCTGTTCGACGCCTCCCTCATTCTCAGGTCCGCCGGATCCCCCTATCACACCAATACCATTTCCCCATACAGTTCCAAACCAAAACGCGAAACCCCACACGCCATTAAAACAACACGGCTTTACCGCATGATATCCGATGGTCCCGGCAGAATCGATGACGAAGCTCGAGTCCAGACCCTTCTTTCTCACCAGCGACCGGAACACGCCCTCCGCAGCGGGACTCCGGCATATGTTACCGAGGCAGACGAAGAGGACGGAGAAGCGCGGTGGCCCCGACGTGTTGGAAGGGGAAGTACTAGGGTTTTGGACAGAAGCGAGGAGAGGCGGCGGGGAGTGGGGGAGGTAAAGACGAGCTGCGGATGGAATTTTATAGGAGAGGCTATGGAGAAGGGGAGTGGTGTGAAGAGGCAGTGAAGGAGGGCAGATGGGTAATCTCGGGGAAGTCGAGGACAAGAAGAGGGAGTGGCTTCTCATGGCAGAGCAGTAGAACGCTATTTCCCCTTCTCTCTTTCCTGATCTCTTTTCTCGGTTCAGCCTTGCCGGGAAGGTTTTGAGCGGGAGAACAGGGCAACCCAATCAACAAACACGTGGACCATTCTTAGTGGAAAAATGAATGAAAGGATTTATCGTAGATTTTCTTTCTTTGATATTTTTATCACAAGAACCGTATAAAGTTTGTAAATTCTCTTCTCAACTTTTAAAAAATTGATATTCCTTCCTCGAATTCGTAATCTTGTTAATCCTTATTTCAAAGATCTTGTGGTTAACTCTTATCTATTTTTCCGTTAAATTTAACCGGATCCCGTTAAAAAGATGTGCATATTACCCTCTTTGTCTAGTATATTTACAGAAAATGCCATTCATCTTCTTCCCTAACCACCCTCCTTACATTCTCTTCCCAACCACCTCCCCTACACCATCCTCGACCTCCCATGCACCGCCCTCAACATCGCAGCCCTCCACTGCACTGTCGTTGACCTCCCTCATGCAACCTTCGTTGGCGCAACCCTCCCATGTGTCACTGCCGACCTCCCCCATGCCGCTCTCAACCTCCCAGTCCTCCCTTGCGCTGCCTCCTTATCCTCCTCTTTCCTCCGCCTCCGCCCCTTCCACCACCTCCTCCCCTCCCCTTACTCCGCCCCAGCCACATCCTCCCCTTTTTCTGCACCCAATGGCCTCCTCTTCCTCCCCTTTCCTCCGCCTTTGCCCCTCCACCACCTCCTCCCCTCCCCTTACTTCGTCCCAACCACCTCCGCCCCTTGTTCCACCCCCCGCTGGCCTCCTCCTCATCCCCTTTCTTCCTTCTCTGCCCCCTCCACCAGCTCCTCCCCCCCCATTGCTTCGCCCCACTCGACTCCTCCCCTTGCTATGCCCCCAGCGGCCTCCTGAAGGATACGGAGAAAATCCTCAAGCGCATCACGGAAGCGTGGTGATTGCATCGAATGCAATCGGGAGCGACTAATCGCACTAGTTGCTCGATGCAGCAGAATTTAAAAATTTATTTGATGAAACCACATGATCCAAGAACACTTCTCGGATCGTTTCATCTAAACCACAAACAAGTAATAGGATTACCTCTTGAAGCGTGGCTGCGATCGAGTCTCTAAACGAAGAGACCTCCTGTCTCAAGTCCAATCCGTCGGAGGAGACGCTTGCGAGCGCGGGATGAATCGCGTGCTCCTCGCAATTCATGTTGATGATCCAAGCAGCGGATTTCCTGATCTCGTCACACGAGATCCAACATCTTCTTCACGAGCGAGACGTACCAAAGGAGATGGAGATCCACGAGTAGATGATCCGGCAGCATAACGATGATGTTGCGTCGATGACGACTCTCACAATGGCTCCATGGTGGGCGGCCATAAGAGAGATATGGAGAGAGGACGTGTATAGAGAATAAGAGAGAGAGAGAGAGAGACTCGTCGAGTCGGTGCAAGTCGAAGAGCAAGGCATGCCTCTTCTTATATAGGGTTTTGGGAGTCCATGGATCTTAATCCATGGACAACACACAATCAATGGTTGAGATTGATTTGTGTTTCTTTCAATGGCCAAGATGTTGTTGTAAAAATACAACAACTAATGATTTATTTTAAATTAATTTCCATTGATAAATCAACAAAATTAATTCGAAATTAAATCATCTTTGATAAGAGAAAAATAATGAAGAGGACAAACCAATCTCCCCATAAGAGGGAACGGCTACTTTTCTCCTCATGGAGAGTTGTAGCCGTCCACTCCTCTTTGGTGGACTTGGTCTATCTCTTCAAATTATCATGAGATCTCATTATCTCATGATATATATTATCATCTCTTGTTGACAATATTTTCACAAAAAATAATTCCAAATTCTCTTATGGAAAATATCAATCATGCCATTGAAATTATGTGAATCTTATTCACAACCCAAATTTAAATGTAATTATATTTTCAATTAATCATTCAATGTGAATCACATTCACATTAACAATTAATCAACAAATATAAAACACAATATGCTCTCTCTAATATATTATAAATCACATTTATAATATATTCGATTAATATGGATAGTGCTATCCACATTATTCATATCCATGATAATTAAATCACATTTAATCATCTTGGATCTCTTTTCTCATGTGCCCAAATAACATGAATCACATTTACATTATTCATATCGTTGACAATTAAATTACATTTAATTATCTTAGATATCTCTCCTTATAACATGAATCAAATTCATATTATACATGATAATTAAATCACATTTAATTATCAGTTTTCTCGATGCTTGGATACTTATATCAACAATGAAATTATCCATGAACTCTTTCAAGGATAATGCACTTTCTCCGCGGATACTTGAAGATAAGGACAAGGCGATTGTATTGTTCCACGTGTAGTGACTTGGATATTGAGATCACATATCAAATCCAGATCTCGGGCCTCCCATAGATGGTTGATTAAATCAAGATCGTAAATCTAATCTTCTCATTGCATCTGAATCACATTCATATCAATGTCCAACATTTGGACCAAGATCATATTACTTCTCTACTGAGAGGAGTCACTAAAATCCAGACCCGTTTCATCACGCCCTAGGAATGGAAGCGTCATGGTTATACAATCGTTTATGATCACATCACCCTCAGGTATTCCCAACACATGTACATCCTGCATATTGGAAGACCCAGAATAAACCCGAAGTATTAGATCAACTTTATACTATCTACTTCAGGGTTTTATCAATAAGTTTCTCATTTGATCATTGGGATTCGGTATCGATCATATACTTTCCGAAAGCATATATCATACCCAGGTCTTGATCATATACTTTCCAAAAGTACATATCGAACCTACAAATTCAGTTAAGCTTCCAAAGCGAGACGACCCTGCACGGAATTTGATTCTTCCCAATATCTCATGAGTGAGCTCATGTCTTCCGGTTCAGTAGTGAACCTGTATGATCCCTTTGAGGGATCGTATTACTCATATGTCCTTATATGCACACCAGCGCGCCGGTGTATAGACCTTGGTTAGGTCATCAACCTATTGGTCTGCCAAATGTACATACTCAGACATATAGTAACACATTTGTCTCCGGTCAGAGGATGTGTGCCTATATCGTGACAGCATACGATATAGTTCTTTGGTTATCTCGATCTCGTTAAGTCAACTCTTTGACCTAACTAATCTGACACCTCCGAATCTCTATTCCTATGCAGAGGACCTGCATCAAGAGGTCAGTCAGATATCAGCCTATGTGAGAAAAGGATTGCCATCTCCTACTCAGGCTGGATATCATCTCTTAACAATCATTTGACGGTGCTTGACGAGTCCTCAATCTAACTCTTTAGATATTCATCCAAGCACCAGCCTCTATGATTCAATAGTTGAACCAACAATTGTATGATTATTAAGATGGCCATGGTACATAACCCTAATTGTACTAAGGGACCTATTACGCAAATTAGTTGTTCTTTATTTCAGATCAGGGAATGATTTTCGCAATAACATTTATTGCATAATGGCTCGTTGTGGGCTTGCATGTCCAACACCTCCTCCTCCTCCACTTTCATCTGCCTCTGCTCCCTCCACTTCCTCCTCCCTGGAGCTGCCACGCAGCCTGCCCCTTCATGTGTCACCCACCTTCCCCTCAGCCATCTGATCCCTCTACCCAAGCCTCATCCTAGATACTAATTACCCACGATGCCTCAGCCCTCTGATCTTATTGATCAGAGCCATCCTGCCGCTCCATCTCCACTCTCATCAAGACCGTTGGATCATGAGATCCAATGATCATCGATTCATCTTCCTCCTCAAGCATGTCTCTCTCTCCTACGATTCCAGCGCCAACCGCTCACCCCCATTCCCATCTTCCCCACACCTCTGACGACTCTCTCGCCCTCCTGACCTCGCTGATTCCAAGCCCTAACCTCCATCTTTATTACATGAAACATACCCCCTTCTCTCCCCTCTTCCTTGGTCATCCTTCGCTCCTCGAAACCACGTTAACCACTGCTTGTGCCCCGTCTCCTCTGCCTTCAAATACTCCTCCACTGCCTTCTATCACACGTATTTTCCTTTACACGCATGAACTCCGAGCATCCCATCCACATATATGACATGGGAGATAGAGAGAGATCGCGAAGAAGAAGTATTTCACGCCGGCGAGATCCTCGCCTTCTCAGGTGAGTCACAGCTCCTCCAACTGATTGAGCTTCACTCCTCTGTCCCCAAGCGTGTTAAGTGAAGACCGGAGCTTTGAGCTCCAATCTCAGGTTCGTCCAATGCCATTCCAGTTCATCTCCATTCGTCGTCTTCTACCTCAGGTAAGAATCTTTTTCCCCTATGTTTCTGCCTTGTTTCATAGATTTATCTTCGCATACATAGTGATCTTCGCTCCCTTTCGACCATTGCACCGACTCCTCCATCATTCCGAAATCCTCATGCATACATCTTCTCCTTATCTCCGCTTCTCCGTCGTCAAGTCTGCCTCTCTCCACCTCCAGCTTCGCAAAGGCTAGAGCTTGCTCCATGATCAACCCCTCCACCATCGTCGAGACCTCGAAACACCCTCATAAACCTCTAAACGGATCCCAGTTGCTTCAGCTATGCACTAATGTTGAACTGGATTTTTCACGGGTCTAAAGTACGTCTCACACAAGGCGGAGACGCAGTCGCTATGGCGATCCACAAGAAATTCAAATTCAAAGAACAATTAACCCACAACAAAGATCAAACAATAAAAAGCGATGCGAAGTTAAAATTTATTATAACTGTCAAAAGATGTGTATAGTGAAAGTAGTGTAGAGTGTCGAACATAGGAAGGAAGCAGGTAGATTGGGGCAACCAAGCTCAAAAAAATGAATGTGATCAAATGTCTATATGAGTGCTATTTTTTATTGGTTTTTATATTTATATTTTTTATTTATTTTTTAATTTTATATTTCATATTTTTATTTTAATTTTCGGATTTTATATTTTCTTTTTATATTTTTTATTTTCTTTTCTTTTAATAAGGATATGAGACTATATATGATATATATATATATACAAGAGAGGTGAGAGAGAGACAAAATATGTAAAAATACTCAAAATACAGAAAATAAACCTTTTTTATGCTTTTTATATTTTTCTAATGTTTTATGATTTTTTTTATATATTTTTTCTAATTTTTTTGGTATTTTTAAAGTCAAAAATACTGAAAATAGTGAATAAAATTAATGGTCGAAATTAAAATGGAGATGAAAAATATCGAATAGTGTTAAAAATTCTCTAAATTAATTTAAAACTAAAGACAATACAATAAATAAAATTCGGGAATAGAAAATACAATTTTATATTTTTTTATGGATTTTATAAATTTTTATGAAGGTTTTTAGAGTTTTTTTATTTTTATGAATTTTCTTTTATAATTTTTTAGTGATTTTTGGTCTGAAGATAAAGATGCAAAAACACACAAAATAAGATTTTTTTTTGGATTTTTTTTTCAAAAATGTTTTGTAATATTTATGTATTTTCTAATGCAAACAGTGAAGACAATGCATTTTTTTGAATTTTTATAAATAATAAACGCAACAAAAATGCAAAATAAAAATATGGTTGATAGAGAAATGCAACAAGAAGCTATGGTAATTTTTTGGTAATTTTTCAAATTCTATAGATGCATGAAATAAATGCAAAGAACAAAGAGAAACTACACTACTAGCAAGGGCTGTTTTGTAATTATCCAAAAATCTGAGGGCCAAAGTGTAAATTTCCCACAAAATATTCAACGCAATAAAAACTTTGGATACTAAATAGTAAATCCAATAACCACAGGGCTAAGGATGCAAAATTTCCAAGGTCACGTGCACGAGGCACGCGACAAGTAGGAACTAAATGACAATTATAAAAAAGCCAAGGGTCTGAATTGCAAAATCACTACAAAAATTACAATATTATAAAATAGTTCCTAGACTTAATGGAAATAATAGAAGTGACGAGGGCCCCCACGCAAAATACCCTTCCCCCACGTATGCGAGTCACTTGAGGTGAGGTGGACGGGGACCGAAGTGCAAATATGAGAACTCCAAGAGTGTTTTTTGCGAAAATTACAGAATAATTAAACTACATATGAAAGTTTATGTGCTGCTTAATAAATACAAAAATGCTTAGAGTGAAAAGCGCAAAATACCCAATCGAGGCGATCAAACGGTTGATGTCCTTTCCTTATGCCACGTGTTTTTATCGTGACGGTCGATAACAGTTCACGATCAACGGCCGCGATTAGAATGTAGACGGAGATCTAACGGCACTGGCTCACGACATCCGATGGCTATTGTGGACCTGGGCGGCAGGGATTGATATGACGGCGGAGACAATATCGGGAAGAACATGGAAGAACCACCGACGAGGCGATCTTCCCTGCCTCTGATCTCCCTCCTCCGACGCACTAGGGAGCTCCAAAATCGTCGCCAAAGTTCCTGCGGTGGTCTTCTAGGTGCTGGTACCCTCAAAAGCGTCCGGAGATGCTGTGTAGCACGACCACGAAGGTGGCAGAGCTTGGGACCTCCAGGTACCTCCAGCGGAGTGCAAAATGGTACCAGCTATGCATCTGAATGCATTGACCTACAAAAGAGGGAGAAGGGGTCGAGGGCAAGTTGCCTCGACCCCGCAGTTGCGTAGTGGAAGCGTGGGGCGGCGAAATGGCGAATGGTCGGAGCTTTGTTCCGGCGAGGGGTCGACTAGGCAATCGAGCCGATGAAACACGAAAGGGAGATGGGGAGTTTGATCCTACGACTACCACGAGTACAAAAATGCAAAATAAATAAATGAAAAGGGGACCTCGAAGGTGGGAATCACCTGAGAAAAGACCGTGACGGTGAAGCTTCGTCAGAGGTGGTGGAACCGCTTCGTCGCCTCTCGATCCACCTAACGGCCTCCTGGAGGAGCTGCCACCTCTCCTAGCGATAGAGCACAAAAAGGGTGGAGATAAACGGGTCAAAGGGGTTCAAATTTTCAAATGGAGGAGGAGGATGTATATGAATGGGTTGACGAGTGGTTGGGAAGAACGAGGCATAGCTGGTGCGGCAGTGATCCAAAGATCGAGGTTTCACCTAGGCGTGTATGCCCAATCTCCCAGGAATAAAAGTCATGAAGACTTTGTCATGAAATTATGCAAGGAACGTCCTCAAAAAATCCACGAAATGGGACAAGAACGAGGGTCTGACAGGTTCCAGACCTCGGTCAGAGAGTTCACAACCAGAAAATTCCTTGGCAAACAGATTTTTTAATTCTACTAAAAATAATAAATGATTTTATTAATTTTAGATTATAAAATGAAAAATGTTTATTATTTTTTGAAGTATTTTATTATGATTTTTATTTATTTTTCGAGATTAAAAATTACAAGTTACATTTTATAAGCCATATACAGGTATATTCAACTATATATTTTAATATTTTATTTTTATTTTGTATGTTTAATTTTATTATTTTTGTTTATCATTTTATAAATTTATAACTTAATTTTATGGACTTATATATATTTTTATTTATTTTTTGATGTATTATGTACATTTAAATAAATAGAAGTATTATCTACATAGGTATAGTTATAGGTAATTCATTTATGTATTACATACAAGTATTTTATTTTTGTGTTTTCTTTGTATTTTTATTCCAGTTTTAATACACACATATATTATAAATAATATTTACAAAATTATAAAAATATAAAATTATAAAAATAATGAGTAATAAATAAAATGAATATTTTAATCGGTACAAGTATACAATAGGGGTCCAAAACTCAACTTTCAAACCGTAACTCCGAAAAATATGAAACAAACTTAATTAAATAGCTTATTGAAAATTATATACAATTAAAGATGATTTTGATACATTTCGAGTTTTTATTTGAGAGATACATGGCTGGGAAGTTGGGATTTTGGAAACTTATTCAGATCATAACTTTTTATCTGTACATTATTTTTGTATGAAATTAATTTTATATTTTTTATATTTAATTATATACAACTTTCATGTACAAAGTTTCTTTATTTGAAGTATAAAAAGTGGAACCAAAAATAGGTCCCAAAATGAATAAAGAATGAATTGAATAAAAGGAATTTTTATTAGATTCTGGCCCTTATCTCCCCCTACTTTATTCCTTGTCGACCTATTCATCTAGATGCCTAGGTCTCAGGATTTAGGGTCAGAAAATATTTACAATATTTTATTACTTTTTTATTTTCTTTATTCTAGAATTTTGGCTTTAAAAACTGTGTTTTATACAATATTTACATATACATGCATGAATGCTAGAATTCATGAATTAAGAGTATTTACATGAATTTACTAGGGTTTTTGAGGCAAAAATGATAGAATAAAGATGATGAAATGGAGGTTCATCATCCCCCTATACTTGCCTTGCTATCCCCTAGCAAACACTTACGCAATAAGTGCAGAAAAGAAAAAGAAAGAAAAGAAAAAGAAGAAAGATGGATTAAATTTAATTATCAATCTTGTTTTCACAAAATCAAAGTTTGGAGCTTAAGTCGGACCTTTGGAATTTTAGTGTGGTCGGAACCTTAATGAGAACTGGATTTGAAATCCAACAGCCTTCGAGAATCCCAAAACTATGTTCAAATCTCCTCAATAGCCAGGTCAGAATACTTCAACTCATACGCAAACCCTTACGACTATGAATCTGACTCGTACAATGTAAGTGATGGTGGCTCTCCCCAACTGAAATGACAAAGAGACTAACTTCTCCAGTATGACAACCCAATGATTCCCCATCCAACAACTCATTTCTCGAGGAGCGGGGTATTCCTTCTAAGTTCAAGTGGCAACCAGCTCAAGAGAAGGGGGTGAAGAGAAGAATGGACGGTAGCCAGTGTAGCTACCTATCCTAGGATGCAAGACCAATGTAGTCAAGTCATCCAGCTGCATGCTCACACGATTTGACTTTGAAGCTCAAGCTTGCTTATTGACTATACACATATGCACACTCCGACAAGCATTTTTATTTTTGTACAGGACTGTCCACTTTTTTGGAATTTTTGTTTTTTATCCTTTTTTTGAAATACTATATACAACATCATTTACATAGGGAATTTTTCCTCTTGAGCCAGTAGACTATCCCTCTTTTGAAGCTTTATTGCAACCCACACTCTCCTGTCCTCAAAACTCATCATCACCGGACGGGTTGGGATGCACTTCCCTCCCTAGAGGAGGACAAATGTTTCCACTTGTGTGTATCTCATACCGGCAAATCCAACCTCCTCACCACTCCAACTGAGTTGAGCCAAGTGAAAGGTGCAGGTGTCCAAGTTAAGTCATTATCAACAAGAGTCGTACGTGTGCTTCGAAATACTCTACTTAGGCAGTCAATAATCCATTGAACCGAGTCTCGTGATCCTTAAAGAATTAAGTCAACTAGACCTGAAGTACCTCAATTCCAGCTCATATAAGGTTCTTGTTAATTAGGTATATTTTAAGGTCCAACCAAGCTCCAATCTTCGGATTTTACTTAGACTTGTTCAACCATCAAACTCAATCCGAAAAATGCAAATGCCATGCGAATGCTATGCAAAATGCAGAAATTTTTTTTGTGATGCATTTTTCAAGATTTTGAACTTTTTATGGATTTTTGAAAAGATGACGCATATGCATTTTTTAGATTTTTCAAAAAGATTTTTCAAATGTTTTTGGATTTTAGTTTTGCAAATGTTTTTGGGATTTTTAAAAACAAAATATTTTGGCTAAAAACCAGGTACAAATATTTACATGGAGATGTATCTTATATTTACAAGGATTAAGTTTTTAAGAATTTACAAGGGGTACGCGGTCAATTTTATAGGTATATATGTATAAAGAATTTTTGAAAGATGTATATATTCCTCAAACTTATTTGACAAAGGTTTTTCAAACAATTTCAAAAACTATAGTCCAAAATAATTTTTATAAACAATTTTTACAAACAAGTACAAACATTTGAAAATCATTTCGCAAAGGTTTTCCAAACAGTATATATAGATTTTTCAAATGTTTTTGCAATCATTTTTCAAACCATTTACTAATAGTTTTTAAACATTTTATTTCACACAAAGAAAAGAACTTTTACAAACAAAACATTTTACAAAGGTTGAAAACATGTAATAAAATATTTTCCAAATAGTTTTCAAAAGATTTTCAAAAGGATTTTCAAACTATTTTTCAAACATTTTGCAAAAAATATTTTCACTTTATCAATCAGTAAGTACAAAAAGAACTTGAGGAATAATCACATCTTTTTATTAAGGTTTTTTAATGAATTTATGTAAGTATAATTAGCCATAGTTATTAACAGAAATACGAAAGTACAGAGTTATGGCTAAAGTATATACAAAGTATATACGACCCCTCTATACTTATCTTGAGCTATGTCCTCATAGATCATAGAGAAAAGAGAAGATATAACTCATACTGAGTATAGAAAAGTCTAAAGAATAAATGAATAAGAGATGAATGAATAAACAAATGAGAAGTCGACCATCCCCCTATAAATAATCCTAAGTATAGAAGATTGTACACAAGCCAGGGAGGATTAAGGGTGGGAATGAACAGATTGTACTTAGACTGTCTCCCCCTATACTTAGGTAAGATATCCCTAAGTATAGATAAGAAGAGGAGACAATGGAGAGGATAAAAGAATAGAAGAACTCAGGTTGCACACCCCCCTATACTTAGGACAAAGTGCGTCCTAAGTATAGAAGACTGACAAAAAGGGGCGATGCCTTTCTGATAGAAAAAGAAGATAGAAAAGGAAAAGAAGAAAATAAGAAAAGAGAATAAACAGATCACAGCTCAGTCCGTCTCCTCCTATACTTAGGGTAAAATACCCTGAGTGTAGACAAGAAGAAGAGACAGAAGAGGGGATCATAGAATAGTACAACTCAGTGTGTGCACCCCCCCTATACTTAGGACGAGGTGTATCCTAAGTATATCAAAATCAGAAGATGACAACGGGGTGGCAGACATAAAGAACAAAGGAATGAATGATATGGACATATGGATCTATACAGTGGAAATATGGAAGTGATAACCATGTATGAGATGCAGGTGATGTGAGTCAAAGGGCACATCTCATACCAGATGAATAGGGGCAACGTCAATGGCCGGAGGATCATGATCTAGATATAGTTTCAGGCATTGACCGTTAACGCATAAGGTAGAGGAAGATGACAACTCGGATATATCAACACTGCCATTGTCATGTACCTTTCTGACCACATATGGACATTTCCATTTACTCTGTAATTTCTCTGGAAATAATTTCATCCTAGAATCAAACAACCATACACGTTGACTTGGCTCAAACTGTTTATGGTTGATATGAGAATCATGCCATATCTTTACTTTTTGCTTGTACTGTAGGCTACTCTAAAAGGTTGTATCTCTCAGTTCCTACAGGGTTGCCAACTCTGCTTTCCTCCCCTATACTCTCCGGATCCAATAATAACTCAGTAACTGCCCATAGTGAGTTGTGCTTGATTTCCACTAGCAAATGGCACGACTTGCCATAAACGAGACAAAAGGGAGATGTCCCTAATGGTGTCTTGAAGGAAGTCCGATAGGCCCACAAGACCGAGTCCAAAAGATGTGACCAATCCTTTTGGTCTGGGCGGACTACCTTTTGTAAAATAATCTTGATCTCCCTGTTCGATACTTCAGTAAGACCATTAGTCTGAGGGTGATATGGAGTGGTAACATGACGGTCAATGCTGAACTCATCCGCAAGGGGCCTTACATTGTTGTTGATAAAGTGAATCCCCCCATCTTAAATCAGAACTCTAGGTATCCCGAACCGTAAAATGATATTTTTCCTCAAAAATCGATACACAATCTTAGCGTCTGCAGCTCGGGCGGGGATGAACTCAACACAACAACTCATATAATCTACATCAAGCAAAATGTACTCAAATCCCTGACTCTTAAGAAATGGGCCCATGAAATCAATCCCCCATGCGTTAAAAACCTCACAAAAGCGAATGGGTTGCATGGGCATCATAACTCTCTCCGCAAGTACCCATCTTCTGACAGTCGGTACACCTCTTCACGAATTCGTCGGAATCCTGGAAGAGAGTAGGCCACCAGAGGCTGGATTGGAGAACCTTATGCGCTGTCCGTTTCCCAAAATGATGTCCTCATGCCTCAAGCTTGTGGCAGTAGGTGAGGATGCTATGCTGCTCTTCTTGAGAAATACACCTCCTTCAGATACTATCCCCTCCTTCATGATAAAGGATGGGATCCTCCCAATGGTATGACTTGGCCTTCACAAGGAAGGTCTCAAGTCGCTGCCTGGGCCAACCTTGTGGAACTGTCTTGGCGACAAGATAGTTCACAACGTCAGCGTACCATGGAAGCGAGGCAATGGCAAGGATCGCCTCATCTGGAAATGTCTCAGTAATCGGGAGAAGTGATCCGCCACCACATTCTTAACTCCAGGTTTATCCTTAATCTCAATATCAAACTCATGGAGCAGACGGATCCATCTGGTAATCGAGCTTTGGCATCCTTCTTTGCCATGAGGTATCGGACAATGGTGTGGTTTGTAAAGATAGTCACTTTTGATCCCAAAATATATGATATGTATTTATCCAAAGTAAAGACTACGGCTAGCATCTCCTTCTCAATCACAGTGTAATTCCGTTGAGCGGCATCCAAAGTCCGACTAGCGTAGAGAATGGCATGCGACAATCCATCCCTCCTCTATCCAAGCACAACCCCCACGACAAAATCAGAAGCATCTGTCACGATCTCGAATGGAAGAGACCAATCGAGTGGCTGAAGGACAGGAGCCTTAAGTAAAGGATGTGGTAAGATCCTTAAGCGCATCACGGAAGTGTGAGGATCGCATCCTATGCGATTGGGAGCGACTAGTCGCACTCGTTGCTCAATGCAGTGGAAATTAAAATTTTCATGTGACGAAACCACATGATCCAAGAACACTTCTCGGATCGTTTCATCTAAACCATAAGCAAGTAATAGGATTACCTCTTAAAGCGTGGTTGCGATTGAGTCTCTAAATGAAGAGACCTCCTGTCTCAAGTCCGATCCGACGGAGGAGACGCTTGTGAGCATGTTGATGAAACATGTACTCCTCGTAATCCATGTTTATGATCCAAGCGGTGAATCTCCTGATCTCGTCCCACGAGATACGATGTCTTCTTCACGAGCAAGTCACGCCGAAGTAGACGGAGATCTACGAGCAAATAATCTGGCAGCATGACGACGACGATGGAGACTCTCTCTAGGGCATCCATGGTGGACGACCATATGAAAGAGAGAGGGCATGTAGAGAATGAGAGAGAGAGAGAGCCTTATGTTCTCATTGTGTTGTTGTAACCAAGAAGAGCAAGGAGTTCCTCTCCTTTTATAATATTTTGGGATCCATGGATAACACAAATCCAATGGCTCACATTGATTTGTGTTTCTTTTAATGGCCAAGATTTTTGTTGGTAAAAAACAACAATTAATATAATTTATATTAAATATATATTGATAACTCAATATGATTTAATCCCAAATTAAATCAATCAAGCATGGAGATTATGGAATGAATATTGCCTCATTTCATAATATGGGATTTGGTGGCAATCTCATGATATCTCATGAGATTACATCATTCCATGGAAATATCCAAGATTTAGAACAACACTTGTTGTAAATTATTCTACAAAAATAAATCATAATTATTTTGTGAATATTGTAATCTTACCATTGGAAATCTGTGAATCACATTCACAACCCAAAATAAAATGTGAACTACATTTTCAATCATTTATCCAATGTGAATCCAATTCACATCAACATTTAATTAACAAATACAAATTACAAATAGCTCTCTCTTATATATTATAAATCACATTTATAATATATATATATGACTAATATGGATTTTGCTATCCACATTATTCATATCCATGATAATTAAATCATATTTAATCATCTTGTATCTCTATTCTCATGTGCCCAAATAATATAAATCGCATTCACATTATTCACATCTTTGATAATTAAATAACATTTAATTATCCAGGGCAACTCTCTTTATAATATGAATCGAATTCATATCATTTATGATAATTTAATCACATTTATTTATCGATTTTCTCAATGCTTGGATATACTTATATCAACAATGAAATTATCCTGAACTCATTCAAGGATAATGAGCTTTTTCCACGGATACTTGGAGATAAGGATAGAGCAATTGTATTGTTCCACGTATAGTGACTTGGATATTGAGATCATATCTCAAATCCAGATCTCGGTCCTCCCATAGATGCTTGATTAAATCAAGTCCGCAAATCTAATATTCTCATTGCATCTGAATCACATTCAGATCAACGTCCAACATTTGGACCAAGATCATATTACTTCTCCACTGAGAGGAGTCACTAAAATCCAGACCCGTTTCATCACTCCCTAGGAATGGAAGCGTCATGGTTATACAATTATGATCACATCACCCTCAGGAATTCCCAACACCTGTACATCCTGCATACTGGAAGACTCATAATAAACCCGAAGTATTAGATCGACTTTACATTGTCTATTCATGGTTTTATCAGTAAGTTTCTCATTCGATCATTAGAAGTCGGTATCGATCATATACTTTTCAAAAGCATATATCATACCTAGGTCTTGATCATATACTTTCCATAAATATATATATCAATCCTATAAATTCAGTCAAGCTTCCAAAGCGAGATGACCGTTTACGGAATTTGATTCTTCCCAATATTTCATGAGTGAGCTCGTGTCTTCTGGTTCAGTAATTGATCCTGTATGATCCCTTTGAGAGATCGTATTACTCATATGCCATTACATGCACACGAACGCGTCGGTGTATAGAACTTGATTAGGTCATCAACCTATTGTTCTGCCAAATGTACATACTCAAACATATAGTAACACATCTATCTCCTGTCAGAGGACATGTGGCTATATCATGACAGCATATGATATAGGACCTTGGTTATATCGATCTCGTTAAGTCAACTCCTTGACCTAACAAATCTAACACCTCCGAATCTCTATTCCTATGCAGAGGACCTGCATTAAGAGGTCGGTCAGATATCAGCCTAACTGAGAAAGGATTGCCATCTCCTACTCAAGATGGAGATCATCTCTTAACAATCATTTGACGGTGCTTGATGAGTCCTCAATCTAACCCTTTAGACATTCATCCAAGCACCAACCTCTATGATTCAATAGTTGAATCAACAGCTGTATGATTATTAAGATGGCCATGGTACATAACCCTAATTGTACTATGGGACCTACTATGCAAAATAGATATTCTTCATTTCAGATCAGGGAATGATATTTGCAATAACATTTATTGCATAATGGCTCATCGTGGGCTCGCATGTCCAACAATTTCCCACTAGCCCAAAGAGCCATTAATGGGCTAATCATTTAAACCCACACTCATGTGACAATCATAGGCTATTTAGAAAATAGATAGGTAAGCTGATCAGTCACTCTATTCCCGCGAGACTACGCCAAGTCCTTTTTATGACAATTGCATATCCCCAGCAACAGTTCTCGCATCTAATGCGAATGTGGCATCTTATGCAACCAATACTCAATCTTGTTAGTTATAGTATCCTTGACACCACAACTTAATAATTATCATAACTAGTATTTCCATAATCCTTATCAGAACACCCTTATTCCTGGAGATCTCTATCTCAAAAGGTATCCAAAGTTAAGACCTTTTCGATCACTATCTATATAGTATTAATTTCTTGAAGATAAGACTTAGAGATCACTATCTCGAAAGTCTTGTCATATTTGAAGATTTTGTTATTACTGCAATCAAGTGTTTTATCTCCATAGTAGGATTAGTAACAGTTTACTACTCCCACTACATGGCAGATATCTGACTTTTGTACACATCTAGCATACACTCGGCTTCTCGTAACTAATGCATGAGGGCAACCAGTTTTAGCATTCACTTCCTCAACTCTTTGAGATGCTATACCTTTGATAGGTCAGTACCATATCTTAAGGGAAGGAAGCCTTTCTTGGAATTTTCTACAAGATGGAATATGTCCAAGTTGTACTACAAATGTGACGGTCCCAATACCCTCTTCTCTTTGCTTCTGAACGTCTTTAGAACTAAGATCTAAGATGTATCCTTGAGATCATATCTCAAGTTATGGAATGTCCCGTTTATAAAACACTTATTATTATCCTTATATCATTCCAAATGATTAGGATATTATCTATATTTAGCACGATGAGCACAAAGTCACTCCCACTAAGCTTCATATGTTCATCAAGATTCTATCTGAAATCATAACATTTATGATTTCATCAAATCTTATGTTCCAATAACAAGAAGCTTATTTGAGACTATAGATGGATTCTTTAGCTTGCACACCTTGCTTTCCTCAACCATGAAGCCCTGAGGCTACTTCATGTGAATATCCTTAGGGAGGTATTCATAGAGGAATGCAATATTGACTTTCATCTTGAAGATGTCAAAGTCAAGTTGTGTAGCTACAATTAGCAATAATCTGATGGGTTTAAGCATGGTCACTGAAGAGCAAGTCCCACCACAAGCGTTGTCTTTTCTTTGGTGTGTATCTTGTGGATACGAACCGTGCTTTGAAGGTCTCCACCTTCTCATCATGTTCCCTCTTTCTCTTGAAGATCCATTTACACCTTTCTGGGTCTCACCCATATATGTGGATCCTCGAGGGTCCATATATAACACTTTATGAAGTCTACTTTTAGACTTTATTGCTAAAATCCATCTTTCCATGTCATGATCCTCAGGAGATTCATCACATGAAGTTCGATCATTGTCAGACTTAATTGACACATGGAATACATCCTCAAAATTATTTGAAGAGGTATTAATGTTTCATATTTAATTATTCTTTTAGTTTCCGATTTCAGGAACCTCATTATCATCTCAAGATTTAAATGAGTTCCTTTACTTTATTTTCATCTTTATTCTCAAGAGTCTCAACCTCTCAGAATCACATTCTCAGAGATGAGATATTTTAAGAATCTCAAGGTCATAAAGTAGGTATCCATTTCCATCCTTTATTTTCCTAATGAAGTAGCACTCTTTAGTGCTCGATTCCAGCTTACTTGCATGGTGCTCGATTCCAGCTTACTTGCATGGAATCTTATTAAGGATATATAATGTAGTCTCTACTACATATATACCTAGAAACTAATAGGTAATTATGTTAAAAAATTATCATTAATCAAATCATGTCACACATGATCCAATTGTATCTCCCTACAACTCTATTGAGTTTAGGTTTATCAGGAGGAGTGATATAATACATATCTCTATAAGGTATTCCATGAATTCATCTGATAAGTACATGCTACCTAGGTTAGATCAAATTCATTTTATCTTCCTTCAAACTTTGATTCTAAACCATAATTCTGAAATCTTTAAACATTTCAAAGGTTTCTTAGATGAAGATAAGAAATCTCATATCATACATAATCATCAATAGATATCACATATTCATAATGTTCACTATGATATAGATGACTCACATACATCAATATGTATGAGATCCTGAATACCTTGACATCTTACACCTTTCCCAAGAGAAGGGTGTATTGGACATTCTTCTAATACAATATTCACAAGTATGTAAGATTTGAAATTTTAGACATTCTAAAGTTTCATATCTTACTAGTCCATTGATCTCAACAATAGACATATGTCCAAAACTTGATGCCAGATCATTGTCAAATGATTTTCATCCTCCTATTGATATTTTAAAGGTTTAATTTGCAGTTTTAGAAATCTTAATGGACCGTTCATTAATTTTCTAAATTTGTGGAGTCCACTAGATGTTAGATTACTATCTAAAATATATCCATCATAATTCTTTATGATAATTCTATCTCAGAATTCATGTTTATTTCCAACATTTAGAAACAAACAATGAGTGTATTCTAATATCTAGGTCATAGAGACATTCTCTAAGACTAGGGCTCCCATTGAAATTGAGAAGTTTGTCAATCCAACATATATTGTTGCTTCAATTGCATAAATATCCATGTGGATGACTATAAACCTTAAGATCAAATTTTCCAGTCTTCTAAAACATATGCAACCAATTGCAAGTGTTATTATAAGATTGAGATACAATTATTAGACTTTAATCTTATCTTAAAAGCAAGTCATCTTCAATGATTAAATGTAGATTATAAATTATTTTGATGCACTATCTGAGTCCTTTCTCTAAGGATTCTAGATAGACTAGATAATCATACTATCAACACATCAACTTATTGTAGTATTGGCATTCATCCAACTCTTAGGATGTCATATGGAAGTCGTAGAAGTACGGTCTACTCTTTGACTATCCTTCTCATCTTGGGTCTGACCCATGCTTCCACTGCACTCCCTTTATCTATAAACAACCGCTGTTTAAGACTAAGGATCTCTTATGTTATATTCAAAAGAATTCAATGTAAGAGCATTTCAACATTTATACATGCTTCATTAAATTTATACAATATGAATATTATGAAGCTTCATGAATGACTAGGGCATAAACAGTAGAATGATGACACTCATCATGTCAATATTCATCTAGACTCTTAAAACATTGGTTCAGATAGGTATTCAAACATTTTGAATACATCATCTCTTATGGAGCCACCATTCTGTATAATGCAGTGAACCATGTCATTCATGATAAATGTCAAGAGCACATATGTATGCCAGAATATCTTCTTAGATTTTATAAGGATTATTTGACAATTATGATCATCATCGACATGCCACTTCCAAAGTACATCTGATGAGAGATCAAGACTATAGAGACACGCAAACCCTAGGGTTGTAGATCTATTGTCTAATTAATTGTCATTCCTCATTATTATGAGGAAACTTGCACATTGCAACCACATACAATATGTGTCCAATTGCAAGTACAATATATGGATCATGGGTCCAATCCATAATATTTTACTAGTTATTATTGAGTATAGCTTTGAGTGGGTTTAATGAAGGATTATCTGAAATAAGAAATTTTCAGAAATGTATATACACACATATTTTACTTTGATTTAGGAGTTTTTATATCAAAGTTGTCTTGCCTTGTCAACACTGAAAGTTCTTTCCCTTAATCACTTTCAATGTAAGAGATATACTTACCATTATATCTCAACAAGATTTGGAATCTCCTTCCTTATCTTTATCACATCCCAATAATATGAGAACCTGTAACTCGGATAAAAAGAAGCGGGAACACATTCCGCCTTACAAGTCCAACTTGCATCTCCCAATTTGGTCTTTAACACCCGGACCCACCACCCCTAAGATGATGTTGACCCGTCATTAATTGAACCAATCGTCAACATGAATACAACTCGCTATGTGCAATCCAATATCGCCCCAATAATATGAGGACATGATATTGGGGTCACTACGCATACGTCCTTACTCTTTCGAGAAGAGAAGAGCTCGATCCAATTGGATTGTATGCAGGAGCTGTCACTTCGGATAGGCGTCTCCTACGTACAATATCTAGTGACAGAACCCTTCACCTTGACGAGAGACCATGGATGTCACTTATGTGATCATCCATATGATATTCAAATTCTAATTAATTATTACGAATCATATTCACATAATTCATTCTCCCAAGGGAAATAACATCACAATTAAAAATAGAGTGTTTAATTTTTATTGGATTCCAATTAATCTAATCATATTAAATCAATGATCCAATTACTATCCAACAAGCATTCTTACTTGTTACTTGAATCATGGTATTATCTCAAATACGTATTATTCGAATTTTAGTAATTAGAAATACATCATGATTTCTTAAGCATTATACCAACCCTACCCGCTGTCATGGCCAGTACCGATGGGAGTGAGACAGACCGCATACGGTGCAACCTGCTACCCCAACGCTCCCCGACTAGACACTATATCCACCTCGGGAAAGGATAATGCAAAATAGATCACTTTGTAGTTGAGATGATCATCAATTTTCACAAAATTATACCATATAATAATAATCAAAATAATTTTGATTAACATTATAATGATATTTGTTAAACAAATCCCAAATCCTATTCAAGTAACATGTTTGTTGGAATGTAGATCATGTAACTAATTTGTGATCTATATCACATCTAATCAATTATTGGTTAGGGCAATGCCATTTAAGGAAGTAACTATTTTAAAATATTTCACAAATATTTATCTATAATTATTCCAGAAAATTAAACCATTTATTTCACTAATTTCTTAAATGACAATCACTAGGTTCTTGATTAGGAAAGTAATTTCGGCAGTGACCCTCACGTACTAAAAATACCATATCTCAATCAATTTAAATCCAAATTAAGCAAAATAAGTTTCTAATGTTTGATAATTTGATTTACAACAGAACCAAAGTGATTTACACTCTTTTCAAGGTATTTAAAAATCGCAATTAACTCTTTAATTACGTTGAGATTCGCAGTCCCCGAAACTCTGGATACATGTTCACTAAAATGATCATATCTCGAGCATACAGAATCCAAATTATGTAAACTCAGATACCATGGTTTCCTAATTTAATGGGGAACAAAATAAAATTATTATTTTCGTGTTTAAAAAATTTAAACAGGTCCTAAAATAATCTCAAAACAGAGATGCGAAAAAGAAATGCGAGAAAACCTTCGCAAACCCTAACGAACCCAAGTCATCCTAGGTTTATGGATCGCATCCAAAACCACCGACCTAAGGCTCTGATACCACTTGAAGGATATGGTAAGATCCTTAAGCGCATCACGGAAGCATGAGGATCACATCATATGCGATCGGGAGCGACTAGTCGCACTAGTGGCTCGATGCAACAGAAATTAAAATTTTCATGTGAAGAAACCTCATGATAAAAGAAGACTTCTCGAATCATTTTGTCTAAACCACAAACAAGTAATACGATTACCTCTTGAAGCGTGGTTGCGATCGAGTCTCTAAACGAAGAGACCTCCTATCTCAAGTCCGATCCGACGGAGGAGATGCTTGCGAGCGTGTTGATGAAACATGTGCTCCTCGCAATCCATGTTGATGATCCAAGCCGAAGTAGACAGAGATCCATGAGCAAATAATCTGGCAGCATGACGAAGACGCTGCGGCGATAGAGACTCTCTCTAGGGCATCCATGGTGGACGACCATATGAGAGAGAGAGGGCATGTAGAGAATAAGAGAGAGAGAGCCTTATATTCTCATTGTGTTGTTGTAACCAAGAAGAGCAAGGAGTGCCTCTCCTTTTAAAATATTTAGGGATTCATGGATAACACAAATCCAATGGCTCACATGATTTGTGTTTCTTTTAATGGCCAAGATTTTTGTTGGAAAAAATGACGTTATAAAATAGTTCCTGGACTTAATGAAAATAACAGAAGTAACGAGGCCCCCCCGTGTAAAATACCCCGCCCCCACGTGCGCGCGTCACGTGAGGTGACATGGCAGGGACCGAAGTGCAAATAGTAGAACCCCAAGGGTTTTTTTGCAAAATTACAAACTAATTAAACTACAGATGAAAGTTTATGTGCTTCTTAATATATACAAAAATGCTTAGGGTGAAAAGTAAAAAATATCCAGTTGAGGCGATCGAATGACTGATGTCCTTTACTTATGCCACGTGTCTCGATAGTGACATCCGATAACGGTTCACGATCAACAACCACGATTAGAACATCGTTGGAGATCTGACGGCACTGGCTCACGAGATCCGATGGCTGCTGCGGTCCTGGGCAGCGGGGATTAATCTGACGGCGGAGATGATTTCGGGAAGAACCTTGAAGAATCACCGGCGAGGCGATCTTCCCTGCCTCTGATCTCCCTCCAACGCATTGGGGAGCTCCAAAATCGTCACCGAAGTTCCTGCAGTGGTCTTCTAGGTGCTGGTACCCTCAAAAGCACTGGAGATGCTGTGTGTCACAACCACGAAGGTGGCGGAGCTCGGGACCTCCACGTACCTCCGACGAAGCACAAATTGGTACCAGCTATGCGTCTGGATGCGTTGACCTACAAAAGAGGGTGAAGGGGTCGAGGGAAAGTTGCCTCAATCCTGTAGTGCTGAAGTGGAAGCGTGGGGCGACGAAATGGCGAACAGCCAGAGCTTGCTCTGGCGAGGGGTCGACTATCGAGCAGATGAAACACGAAAGGGAGATGAGGAGTTTGATCCTACGACTACCACGAGTATAAAAATGAAAAAAAGGAAAAGGGGACATCGAAGGTGGGAATCACCTGAGAAAAGACCTCAACGACGATGCTTCGTCGGAGGTGGTGGAGCCGCCTCGTTACCTCCTCGATCCACCTAACGGCCTCCTAGAGGAGCTGTCACCTCCTTCTAGCGATAAAGCACGAAAAGGGTGGAGAGAAACGGGTCAAAGGGGTTCAAATTTTCAAATAGAGGAGGAGGGTGTATATGAATGGGTTGATGAGCGGCTGGTAAGAACGAGGCGTAGCGGGTGCGGCATTGATCCAAAGATCGAGGTTTCATCTGGGCATGTATGCCCAATCTCCCAGAACAAAAGTCACGAAGACTTCATCACGAAATTATGCAAGGAACGTCCTCGAAAAATCCACGAAATGGGACAAAAATGAGGGTCTAACAGGTGCCAGACCTCGGTCAGAGAGTTGACCGAGGTCAACTAACGGAAGCTTCTGGTTGGTCCACGTGGACAAACCAGAAAATTCCTTGGCAAACAGACTTGTTAATTCGATTAAAAATAATAAATGATTTTATTAATTTTGTAATATAAATTGATTTTTTTATTATTTTCTGAAGTATTTTATTATCATTTTTATTTATTTTTTGAGATTAAAAATTACAAGTTACCTTTTATAAGCCATATACAGGTATATTCATCTATATATTTTAATATTTTGTTTTTATTTTGTATGTTTAGTTTTATTATTTTTGTTTATCATTTTATAAATTTATAAATTATTTTTATGGACTTATATATATTTTTATTTTATTTTTCCGATGTATTATGTACATTTAAATAAATAGAAGTATTATCTACATAGGTATGGTTATGGGTAATTCATATATGTATTACATACAAGTATTTTATTTTTGTGTTTTCTTTGTGTTTTTGTTCCAGTTTTAATACACACATATCTTATAAATAATATTTACAAAATTATAAAAATATAAAATTATAAAAATAACGAATAATAAATAAAATGAATATTTTAATCAATACAAGTATAAAATAGGGGTCCAAAACTCAACTTTCAAATAGTAACACCGATAAATACGAAACCACCTTTATTAAATAGCTTATTAAAAATTATATATAATTAAAGATGATTTTGATACATTTTGAGTTTTTATTTGAGAGATACAGGTCTGGGAAGTTGGGATTTTGGAAACTTATTCAGATCATAACTTTTTATCGGTACGTTATTTTTGTATGAAATTAATTTTCTATTTTTTTATATTTAATTATTTACAACTTTTATGTATAAAATTTATTTATTTTAAGTATAAAAAGTGGAACCAAAAATAGGTCCCAAAATGAATAAAGAATGAATTTAATAAAAGGAGTTTTTATTAGATTCTGGCCCTTATCTCCCCCTACTTTATTCCTTGTCGACCTATTCATCTAGATCCCTAGGTCTCGAGGTTTCGGATTATAAAATATTTACAATATTTTATTCTTTTTCTTTTATTTTCTTTATTATATAATTTTAGCTTTTAAAAACCGTGTTTTAGACAATATTTACATATACGTGCATGAATGCTAAAATACATGAATTAAGAGTATTTATATCCATTTACTAGAGTTTTGAGGCCAAAATGATAGAATATAGATGATGAAATGGAGGTTCATCAACTAACAACTGCAGTTACTCGGATCCTTGTTGATTGGTCGGAATTCAGAGACCCCCTCCGACCTCGAGCTTCACGGCGATAATCTTCCATCGACAACCCGATTCAGACCACTTCCAAGAATCTACGTCATCTCATCCTCTTCGCGAAGGCATCATCGACCTTCTCCAAACTTCACTACTTCTAAAGACATCGAGAGGAACTAAAGCTCCTTCACTGGAGGTCAACCTGAACAGTCACCCCTCGTGGAGGAGGGGGAAGAACACGATGTACAAACACCATTAGACCGGATCATCCCAATCAGATCTGACGGCCTGAATTTCTTCCGAGCCTCCTGCCCGAAGCAATGCTTCACCCCCATCTTCGAGCACCAAGCTTGATTCGAGCTATACCCATATGCCATGTCGAGATCAGTACTCCAACCGAAGTTGCGATGCCTCACGTGTTTTGAGCACCTAACCTATGAATTTTGCACTCGAAACCCTATAAGTTGCATATATCACAATTGGGTCCCTATCGCACGTGTGCACAGCACGTGCTGTTGGAGAAATTGCAAGATAACCTTTGAGCCTTCAATTTATGGCACTTGAGTTTTTCTGTGTTGTGAAGAATTTAATGTAGCCTATGCAGCTTTTGTTTATTGCATTTTAGCCCCTGTTTGGACCTTTATGAATGAAAAAGTACATGTTTGTTGCAATAAGCCCCTGGATTGAATTTTGCATAACTTGAGCACTCGATACCCTAATTGCATGAAATCGGTCTTGTTTAGGTGCTTGTTTGATGCTCTTTAATATGGGATAATTAGATTCTGTTTGCAACCTATTATGTATGATTGAAAATCTAGAGAACTTAGGTTATTAGTTGTGCTCAATTGATCTTCTTAATTAGCTTGTTAAATGTAATAAATGAACCACTTTGCTCCTTAATTTGATTGATCATTAATTAAGTATCCAGGAATTGAAGTTTAAATTTATTTGACATTTCTTTCCTGATTTATGCCTCATGGAGCTAAATTGATCACTAATTTAATACACTGGGAATTATGATGCATCATTGATCTTGGTGAAGGATATAATATTATCCTCAAGCGCATCACGGAAGCGTGATCATCATATCGAATACGACGTTAAACGACTAGTCGTACTAGTTGTTCTGTGCAACGGAATTTAAAAAAATTTCATGCAATGAAACCGCATGATCCAAGAACGATTCTCGGATCGTTTCATCAATAACCACAACAAGTATAAAAAGAATACCTCTTGAAGCGTGGTTGATCGAGTCTCTAAAAAAAGAGACCTCCTGTCTCAAGTCCGATCGTTGGAGAGGTCGCTTGCGAGCGCGGGGATGAACCGCATGATCCTCGCAATCCAACAAGTTGATCCAAGCACGGTTAGCTCCTGATCTCATCGTACGAGATCGAACGTCTTCTTCATGAGTGTAGCACTCTAAGAAGATGGAGAACCAAAGAACGTCGAAGAGGCAGCGCGGAGGCGATGGCGTCGACGAGACTCTCCTCTAGGGTTTGGTGGATGGCCATCAAGAAGAGGCAGAGAGAGTTGGCGTGTGAGATGAAAGAGAGAGAGAGAGAGAGAGTTTGCTCCAACATTACATAGCCTTTGAGAGCATAGTATGCCTCTCTATTTATAGGGCTTTGGGATCCATGAATCTCAATCCATGGGACATATAAAATCAATGGATGAGATTGATTTATGTCCAATCCAATGGTCAAGATTGTTGTTGGTAAAAGCCAACAAATTATGATTTAATTTAGATCAAATATATTTGACAAAATCAAATATAAATCAATCCTAAATTATATCATCCAAATAAGGAGAGAATATACATGGAGATTACATCTCCCATGTATATTCAAGGTGGACGGCCACCCATTCCAAGTAGGACTTGGGTGCCGTCCACTTCATTCCATATATGGAGGCAATCTCATGAGATTTCATGAGATTGCATATCTCCATGGAAATCTCCATTATTATTTCCAACAACTTTTGTTGTGATTTATTCTTCAAAAATAATTCATAATTAATTTTGAGAATATTGCAATCTTGCCATTGAAAAATTGTGAATCACATTCACAACCCAAAACAACATATAATTTACATTTTCAATTGATTACACAATGTGTATCCAATACACATAATAATTAATCAACAAATATAAATTATAATTAACTCTCTCTAATACATTATAAATCACATTTATAATATATTATGAATAATTGGATATTTCTATCCACATTATTCTTATCCACAATAACTAAATCACATTTAATTATATTGGATAGATTCTACCCACATCAAGATGATTAAATCACATTTAATCATTATTTCTTCAATGCTTAGATCTTATGGAATTATTCCTGAACCCTTTCAAGAATAGTGCGATTTCTCCGCAGATACTTGGAGATAAGGATAGGGCCATAGTATTGTTCCACGTATAATGACTTGGATGTTGAGATCATATCTCAAATCCAGATCCCATGGACCTCCCACAAATGCTTGATCAAATCAAGACCGTAGACCTAATCTTCTCATTGCATCTGAATCTTATTCAGATCAATGTCCAGTACATGGACTAAGATTAGGTTACTTCTCTGATGAGAGGAGTCACTAAAATTCAAACCTGTTTCATCACTCCCTCGGAATGGAAGCATCATGGTTATACAATCGTTTATGATCACATCACCCTCAGGTATTCCCAATACCTGTACATCCTACATACTGTAAGACCTATGATCATTCTGAAGATAAAGATCATTTTTATACTGTCATCTTCAGTGTTTGATCATTAAGTTTCTCAATCTTGGTCACTGGGGATTGGTATAGATCATATGCTTTCCCAAAGCATATATCTTACCTTCAAATTTATGTCATGCTTCCAAGGCATGACGGCCATGCATGGAATTTGATCAGTCCCAATACCTCATGAGTGAGCTCATGTCTCCTGGTTCATAAGTGAACCTGTGTGATCCCTTTGAGAGATTGTATTAGTCATATGTCCTTACATGCACACCAGCTCGCCGGTGTATAGACCTTGGTTAGGTCATCAACCTATTGATCTGCCAAATGTACATACTCAGACATATAGCAATACATCTGTCTCTGGTCAGAGGATGCATGCCTATGCTGTGACAACATTCAACATAGGTCTTTGGTTATCTCGATCTTGTTAAGTCAACCCATTGACTCAACTAATCTGACACCTCCGAATCACTATTCTCATGCAGAGGACCTGCATCAAGAGGTCAGTCAGATATCAACCATTTGAGAAAGGATTGCCATCTTCTACTCAGGATGGAGATCATCACTTAACAATCATTTGATGATGCTTTATGAGTCCTCTATCTAACTCCTTATATATTCATCCAAGCATCAACATCTATGATTCATTCAATGAATCAACAAATGTATGATCATCAAGTTGGCCATGGTACATAAACCTTATTGTACAGAGGGACCTTATAGTTCATTCATTCATTCAATCTCAGAAAGGGAGTGAAAATAATCAATAACTTTTATTGATAAATCATTTATTACAATAATATTTATTGTAGGAATGGTTCGCCCGGGGCTCACATTGCTAACAATCTCCCACTAGCCCTCAGAACCATTCAGGTACAATCCTTAAACCCATACTCATTACATGCTGGTCAAAAACCTTATGTGTCAGAGGTTTGGTAAGAGTATCAGCAACGTTGTCGGCAGAGGCTTCCTTGGTGATGATGATGCCACCACGCTTTTGTAATTCTCGAATGATGTGGTATTTCCTTTCCCTGTGCTTACTCTTCTGATGCCATCTGGGTTCCTTTTCCTGAGAAATGGCTCCTATGTTATCGCAGAGTAACGTGATGGGAGTATCAGAGGAAACTACGTCAAGCTCCAGGACGAACTTGCGCAACCACACCGCCTCCTTTGCAGCATCTGATGCGGCAATGTACTCAGCTTCTATTGTTGAATATGCAGTAGTGTCCTGCTTCTTGCTTCTCCAGCTCACAACATCACCATTCAACAAGAATACAAACCATGATGTCGACTTTCGATCATCTACATCCGATTGGAAGTCAGAATATGTGTATCCCAAGACTTGGAGATCACCATCTCCATAGACCAATATGTAATCTTGCGTCCGTCTTAGATATTTGAATATGTTCTTTACTGCATTCCAATGTTGTTCTCCATAGAAGGATTGATAATGACTTACCACTCCCACTACATGGCAGATATCTGGCCTAGTACACATCATGGCATACATTAAGCTTCCTACAGCTGATGCATATGGACATCCAGCCATGGCTTTCTTTTCCTCAATAGTTTGAGGAGTCATTCCTTTAGACAGGTGGATACCATGTCTTAAGGGTAGCAATCCTTTCTTGGAACTATCCATACGGAATCGTTCAAGACTCTTCTTAATCTATCCATGTTGTGACAATCCCAAAATCCTCTTTTCTTGGTTTATGAACAACTTCACGCCAAAGATGAAAGAGGCTTCTCCAAGATCTTTCATCTCAAAGGTATGGGATAGCCAAATCTTCACACTGGTCATCATCCCTGAATCATTCCCAATGATAAGGATGCCATCTACGTAAAGCACGATGAACACAATGGCGCTCCCACCAGTCTTCTTGTATACACAAGGTTCATCAGGATTCTGCACAAAATCATAATTCTTTATGGTTTCGTCAAATCTGATGTTCCAGCTACGAGAAGCTTGTTTGAGCTGATAGATGGATTTCTTCAGCTTGCATACATTACCATCCTCAGTTACGAAGCCCTGGGGCTGCTCCATTGATGAGCCAAAAATCGATCAATCCGGATCAGATAAAAATAATCACTCTCGGGTCTTGCGACCCGGATAGATAAAGATCTCAGCTCAACAAGAAAAATGAGGAATAGACCACCAAACAGAGTAAATAAAACACGAAAAATCAAATAGTGGCCCTGGCTATGAGATTAGCCTGGTATAGCACCCATGGTCGGACTCAGGGAGCACGAGTTGGCCTTGCGGCCTACGAAGTAGTCAACAAATGAATAAATTATAAACAAATATTTTTTGGTGGTTTTTAATATTTTTAATTTTTTTGGATTTTTAAATATGAAGGAAAACAATATAAATAAAACAAGAAACTTCAAGTAGTTATTTAATGACTCAAAAATACTCCAAAAATTCTAACAAAAATATTTTTAGGTTTTAGGGATTTTTTACTGTGTTTGGTGAATTTTTGAGAATTTTATGTTTTTTATGGAATTTTCAAAAAATTAAATAAGACAGAAACAAAGGAACACTGTCCAGCCAGGCTTCAAAGACCACTTAAAAATATCAAATGGTTTTTCATGGCTTAGAGGTATTTTTTATAAGAAATAGAAATAATAAGGAAAATTCAAAAAAAGAGTTTATTGTTTTTGGATTTTTCTACTATTTTTTAGAATTTTTATGAGTTTGAAGGGGTTTTTCAATTTTTAGGGTTTTTTTATATCTAAAATCACTAAAATTGGTAACAAAATCAGACATACTAAAACACATAGAATCTGATTTTTTTTGTAATTTTTAAAGAGGTTTTTATATTTTTTATGAATTTTAAATCTGAACAGGCAGAAAAATGGACGTTTTTGAATTTTTAAAAATAATAAAAGGGCTAAAAAATTTCCCCAAAAATTGGTGAAAATTCTACATAGTGGTAGGAGCCACGTTCCAATTTTCACTCAATTTGGATGAAATTTGATATTTTATTTAAAAGAAACAAGAGCCCATAGTGCACAAGGACCTGTCCGTAATAAAAATATCTTATGGGGGCCTAAAAGCAGCAAAAACAGAAACTCAGGTGGTCCTCGTGCAAAAACACCAGATTCCCACGCGCACAGCATGTGTCCTGGGCACTGAGGGACCCAAATGAAAGAAAACTTAAGTCCCCGGACTTATTAGCAACATGTACTAAAAGTCCAGGGGCTAAGTTGTAAAAAGCCCAACGATATTCAACACATGTTCAATAAAAACACTCACAGGGGCATAAGTGCAAATATCTAAAAATATATTTCATTCCATAACATGTAAAAACTACAGGCTCATATCATGCAATTTCACCAAAAATTCACGTGACAAAGCACGTGTCCACCATATACAGGGGTAGAAATGCAATTAAAATAAGCAACAGGGTCCTACGTGCACATGTTCCAAAATAAAATGAACTACAGAAAATATTTACAGGACTAAATGCTAAAATAAAACAGAAGGGGGCCTAAGTGATATTTACCCCTATTATTTATCTGAGGACTGGGAAGGCGCCATGTGGCTGATCTGACGGCTGCGGGTAGTGGGCGCCTCCTTGAGTAAACCTCGCTCAGATCTGACGGTTGAGGGCTCGCCACATGGAGGATCAAACGTATACTGAAGGGGCTCGCCTCTCCTCTGCGACAGACGGTGAAGATAGCGCCACGTGTAGATTGGACGGTGCTGGTAGCGGGGCGCCTCTTCGTATAAATGAATTGCCCAAATCAAATCTGGGCCTCCAGGGTCGAACGAACTGCGGAGGAGGATCCTGGAAGAACTCCTCGTCGGCGAGCTTCGCCGAAGGAATGGTGGTGCACTGGACCTCCTCGGGGGCTGTTGATGGGTGGAAAAGGTTCGCCAAAGCTTCCCGCGGATGAAGAACCCCTCCGATTGCGCCAAGGAGCTCCAAGGAGCCCGGGCAACGACGGCGGAGATGGGATCCTGTGTCTGGAAGTTGAGGTCCTCAGATGGACCTCCTCGGACCTGAAAAGCTGCACATAAAGACTACTGGGTCGAGGGCAAAGTGCCTCGACCTGGTTAGAGGCGAAGTGGGCGGCTGATGCGTCGGGGATGAGGACCTCCGGCGATGCGACGGCAAAGGAGATCGACTCCCAGTTCTGGGGCGAACTGGGTTGAATGGGTAGGTGAAGAACGTGCAGGGGAGAAGAGCGGAGGTGATGATCGGGTCGATCGATGAAATGGGTGAACGATATGGTCAGAATAGATGGTCGACGACGAGAGAGGAATTTGGGCGTAACTGGAAATTAGCGAAAGATAGAAAGAATCAAGTTTACTGGATGGCCGAGGTCGACTGTAGAAGAGCTCCTGAAGCTCTTGGTCTTTGCCTGGAGGGCCGTCGATACCCGAGGCTCGAGCGCTGCTCCTGGGCGACGTACGACGGCGATGAGCGGCCAGATCAGTGGCTGGGACACCTCCTCCTCACTGTGACACAACCCGCGGCTAGCTGTCACTCTAGGGAAGGCAGTGGAGATCCTAGGATGGGAAGGCGGAGCCAAAGATGGCGTGAATCGTGCGGTGGAGCTGGAGATTTATAGTGCTAGGGATCCGAGAAGATGGAGGTCGGGCTAGCAAATCAGAGCGCAGATCCCCAAGCAATCCCCCGGGCGAGGGTTAGGGATGACCCAAGTGTAATCGGGGCCCGGGGTTTACGGATAAAGTGTTCGGATCATTGTGGAAAAATTCGGAGAAGTTGGGTCGTCCAACAGATCCGGGAAGAATGGGTCCGCGGGGGAGACTTGACCGGGGTCAACAATCCCCCGTGGATCAATCAGATTATTCCGTTTGTCAATTATTTAAAAATTTATTTAAAAATTGTAAATGACTTATTTTCGAAAAACTCAAAACATGAAAAATGTTTCTTTATTTTTAAATTATTTTTTGTGATATTTATTTATTTTTTTGAAATATAATTTAGGTATTTACAAAATATTATTATTATATACATATATATTTTTTATTTTTGATTTTTAATTATTTCTTTTTACGCAAATTATTCCAATTTTATATTTTATTTATTTATAGGATAAAATTTGGAATAATATGGTATTTTTATTTTATTTTTATTAATTATGTACATGGGTGAAATAAATAGTTTTATTTATATACATATGTGGTATATATACAAGGTGGCTCTTGGTTTTTATTTTATTTTCTTTTTATTTTATTTTTATTTGTGGGATTTTTATTTTATTTATTTATACTATGGAAGAGGGAATATATACATATTTTTATGGAATTTTATTGAGTCATTTACAAGGTGAAATAAATACATAAGTGATTCTATGTACATGGCTTATGTACAATGGTGAAGGGTATTTTTATTTATTTTTAATTTTGTTTTGTTTTTATCATTTTTATTTTAATTTAATATTTACAAATATTTAAAATAAATACACCCATTTTTATTTTTGTTTATAGGAAAATATTTTTATTTATTTATAGTTATATATACACATATATGAGCTTCCCTATCTCTCTCTACTTGGATTTTTATGCAGTCAGGCCCATGCTGAGCCCACCCTTGGGATTAAGTTGATCAATATTTATTCTAAATATCTCCCTCTTTATCTTTTATTTCTTTATTCTTTTATTTATGCACAAAAACATGCTAAAAGTACATATTTACACAATGCATACTATTTGACAATTATTGTTATTTACAGGAATATACATGTGTTTTGCAAGGGTTTTGTAGCTAAAATAAAGAATAAAGAGTGATGAATGGGTATTCATCATACATGTAGATATCCTCCTCGAGGTATCCATTGAGGAAAGCCGTCTTGACGTCCATTTGCCATATGTCGTAGTCAAGATATGCAACTATAGCCAGCAGTGTCATGATGGATTTAAGCATAGCCATAGGAGAGAATGTATCATCGTAATCGATGCCTTCTCTCCGTGTGTAGCCCTTGGCTACGAGACGTGCCATGAAAGTCTCTACTTTCCCATCAGGTCCCCTCTTTCTCTTAAAGATCCATTTACACCCAATGGGTTTTACCCCTTTAGGTGGATCCTCTAGGGTACATATACCATTCTTATGCATGGAGTCAATTTTTGACTTCATTGCTAGCATCCATCTATCCATGTCTTGATCCGCGAGTGCTTCATCAAATGAAGTAGGATCAATGTCAGTCTCACTTGACACATGGAATCCATACCTTTCAGGTGGTGCAACCACCCTCGAACTCCTTCGAAGAGGTATAGGTATTTCATCTTTATTTATCTCTTCAGTTTCTGGTCTAGGAAGCTCAGAATCCTCAGGGGATTCAACGAGTTCCTCTACTTCATTTTGTCTTGACCTTTAAGGAAATCATCCTCCAGAAATTTCACATCTCTAGAGACAAAAACCTTTTGGGTCTCAAGGTCATAGAGTTGGTATCCAATACCATCTTTAACATACCCAATGAAGTAACACTCACGAGTGCGAGATTCTAGCTTACCTGCGTCCACGTTCTTAGCATGAACCAAGCAACCCCAAACCCTCAAGTGATTAACACTAGGTTTGGTTTTATACCAAAGCTCATGAGGAGTCTTAGGTACAGATTTGCTAAGAATCTTATTCTGTATATAAATTGCCGTCTCTACTGCATATCCCCAGAAACTAAGAGGTAAATGTGCTTTGTTCATCATTGAACGGACCATGTCCATGATGGTCCTGTTGCGTCTTTCAGCAACACCACTAAGTTGGGGAGTTCCAGGATGAGCGAGATTGGAAACAATTCCATTCTCCTTAAGGTATTCCTTGAATTCATCTGAGAGGTACTCGCCGCCTCGATCAGATCGAATCCGCTTAATCTTCCTATCGGTTTGGTTCTCAACCAAAGCCTTGAACTCTTTGAACTTTTCAAATGTTTCAGATTTATGATGTAATAGGAAGACAAACCCATATCGCGAATGGTCATCAATAAACTTCAAATAATATCGATATCCAATTCGAGTCGCGGTACTGAAGGGACCATATACATCGGTATGTATTAGGTCAATAATATCTCTGCATCTTGCAACCTTGTTACGAAAAGGCATCCTAGTCATTTTGCCTCGAATACAATGTTCACATGTAGGCAAAGATTGAACCGACAAAAAATCTAAAGGTACATCCTTTATCAATATGTTGATCCTATCAACAGACAAATGACCAAGCCTTTGATGCCAAATCATATTCGAATGATTTTTATTCTCCCTGGATCTCTTGGGGTTTTTATTAGTGGTTGTAACATTCATGACATGCTCATTAATGCTCATATACAAACTCTAATGACCATGAATCGTTCCTTGTACGGTGTAAGTGATATGTTGCTCCCCACCTCAGAAGTAACAAAGAAACAACCTCCCCCAACCTGGTAACTCTAATGCCTCGGTCTAGCAACTCTTTCCTCGAGAAGCGGGGATTCCCTTCTAAGTTCAAGTGCAATCGGCTCAAGAAGAGGGGGAAGAAGAGTCTGGACCATGACCAGTGTAGCCATGTATCCTTGGGAGCTCTAACCAGTGTAGCTGAGTCTCCCATTGCAAGCTTCATGAGATGGAACATGTATACCATAAGCTTTTGCTTTATTTGACTCTATACACTCCGGTGGGATTATTAAATTTTCAATCTGACCCACCACTTTTTTTGGAGTTCTTTTCTTTTTGCATTTTTTTTCATGTGCATCTGTACAACATATCTACATGGTGCAGCATATATACAAGGAGTTTTTCATCTTGAGCCAATAGTTGATAAACTCCCCCGCACCCTTGTTAATTCGGTCAGATTAATGTCCAAATTAATTAGATGTCGTTCGTTGCAGTCGGATACGAGAGGGCTAATCAAAAACCACTTTAATTAGATTCGGGTTAATTTCAAGCGGCAGAGATTTTTTTACTTGGTGAAGTCCAAGGTCGAACTCAGGGAGTCATCTGTCTCCTTAGGTCAAATTTTAGCAAAATCCAAGTGTGAGATTTTCGGAGAATATATTTTTGGTCTTTTTCGATTTTTTATGCAATACACATGCAAAATCAGGCCAACTTAAATGTTAATTTGGAAAGATGGTCAAATTAATTCCAAAAATTACCAAACTTGGCCAGATGATGAAATGGGATGAAATTAAGCTACCCTAATTTTTTTAGAATTTTCTGGTACACGGATAATAAAATATGCATACTTTAGTGAAAATGACTAAACCAATATTAATAATTACCAAACGATGATATTTATGAGAAACAAAATTAATCCAAATAGATCTAATTAAGAGCTATCCAAATAAACTTGAATTTCCTTAAAACATTTCACGGTTGATTAATTAAAAATCAATTAAGGTTTTCACTAAATGACTTTTCTAAGACAAATTATACGTGCAAATGATTTGATTTTTGGATATGTTGTAGCATAAACTTAGATATACTAATGACGATTTTTCAGAGATTTTTCGATAAGCAGACAATGAGCAATAAATTAATCAATCAAAATGGGAAAAATGTTGCAATTTTCACCAAGTTAATTTCCATAAATATTCTGCAAATCAGAAAAATACAAATAAATGCTAAAATGATAGAACAAGAGTTATGCTACACAATGCAACTTTTGGAATTAAAAATAGACAACAGAATGATGACAAAATAAATGGGCAAATGCAAGGGTGTGAATGCAAATACAGAATAAGAAATATGAACTCAAATGGAGAATAGGGACTTACATGCAATTATCGGAACTTGAATTTTTTTTGAAAACTTGCAAAGAGGTGCAAGTGTCCCCTTTGCAAATACCCTTTGTCCTTATTATTATGCGATAGCTCCTACTCTGTTTTGGAGATGAAACATGGGATGGAGATGGGAGCTTCACACGTGTGGGGGAGTGCTGGTCGGTGTTGGAGGAGCGCGGCCTTGGCGTGGTGGCGGAGGGCGGCGGTGCTTGGAGGAGGAGGTGGCCGCTGGTGGCTGTGCGCCGCGAGGTGGAGGTCCACGCCTGGGTGCTAGTGGTCGCGGCTTGGAGGTGCTCGTGAGGTTGGGGTAGCGATGGGATGGAGGTGGAGCGCGACCGGCGAGGGTGCAGCCACGCGCGCGGGCCGCCGCCGCAGGTGGGCGGTGCTTGACGGGGAACGACCGGCGGGGGAGGACGGTTGGGGTGGCGATGAGGCTGGAGTGCGGCCCTGTAGCGTGGTCAGCGGGCAGTCAAGATGGAGGGCGTGCTTGGCGTGCACGGCTGGCGTGGGGAGCCTTGTCGTTGATGGAGCGTGGTGTGGAGTCTGGTAACTTGGAGGTGCGCGTGGTGGAGATGGCCGCCGACCGTTGGCGTGTAGCTCCAACCGCAGGTGGCTGCGGTCGATGAAGGTTGGCGGTGCGGCAGCTGCGGGAGTCCTTGACGGCGAGGGAGGAGGGTCGACACACGGCCAAGGGTCGTCGGGGCAGAGGTGGGTGCGGTGGCGCAAGTGGGCTGATGGGGTGTGTGCGTGGTGGGGGAGGAAGAAGAAGTAGGGGGGATTTCACCACCTCCCCTGTTCTTCATGCATATGGTTAGCTGGGCGCAAATAACCGACGAATCGATTGATGGAATTTCTTCGGAAAAATAAATAAAAATCACCGTTGCGTTCGCAACATGTGATTTATCCGTTGATGTGTGATCGGTTTTGCGATTCAATGGGAGGAAGGTGATGAATCAGGGAGAGAAAGGTATGAGGAAGAAGAAGAGAGGAAGAAAATGATATCTGTACGTGGAGGATGATGCCTGGGAAGGAAGAAGATGAGGCTTCTCCTGTCGTCGCTCAAGAGTCGGCAAGGCTCGAGCTCGGGCAACTCGAGAAGGAGCTGCGGCAAGGGAAGATCCCTTGGATCTCGCCTAAAGGGCAAAGGTCGTCCTCGACTCAAGCTCCACACCCGGAGTTGTCACCAAGGGGGAGGAGCGAGCTGGGCCTATACTTCTCTAAAATGGCGGATGATTGAAAATGGAGGATGAGGGGTGAATATAAAGAGGAGGAGGAGGAAGTTAGAAAATATGTGGAGAAAGTGGAGAAGATGGGGAGTTATTGGCTTGGAGTGGGGAGTAAGAAAAGGGAGAAGAGGTAAAAAAGGGGATATAATAATAGAATAATAATATAAAATAAGTAGGCTACTAAAAATAACAATAATTAAAATAATAATAATAAAATAATAAAATCCGAAAAAAATAAATCCGAAAATCAAAAATTGGGGTGACATGTGGCGGCTTCAGGAGCTGCCACATGTCGCTCCCAGAAAATTCAAAGATTAAATGTAAAAAAAATCAAAAAGAAATAACAAAAGGGATTAAATCAAAAAGTGGTCAACACGAAAGTTGCTCGTCTCAACGAGATCTATAACTTTCGTGAAGGGTCGAAAATCAAATGAAATAATCTGTACAAAAATGTATTTTTGGGTGGTACCTTATAGATATAAAATACTGCATTTTATTTTTTGTTATTTTTTTATCATTTTTCAATAAGAGAAAAATCAAAATAAAAATAGAGAAAATATGAGGATAATATTTACAATTTAATCTATTTTTTGGATTTTTAATAATGAAGAAAATAAAATGAGAAAATACAGGGGTAAAACGGTCATTATGTACAATGTATAAAAGGGGCCCAAAACCCAAGTTTTGCATACGAGCTCCGATTTTAGTGAAATTGGTCTTGTTTCGAAGGTCTCTGAATGTATATTACTTTAAAAGTGAGTAGACCTCAATCGTACACTGTATGAGAGAGATATGTGTATTTTAAGGTTCATGGTTTTAAACTTGGATTGGGGTTTTATTGGTCGATTTTACAAGTTAATATTTTTTTGATATTTTTCTTTAATTAGTGTTAGTAACATATACAATATGGAGTTGGTTTTATTAGATTTGGAGTTAGTATAAAATATATACAAATAGGGTATTTTAGCTAATATACAGGTGAATATTTACAAGTGAAATTGGCTTCTTATTTTATGCAAATATGAATGCTAAAATGCAAATGTTATCAATGCATGCATGAATGCTAATTATGCAATATAAGTAGAAATATGCCTCTAATTACTCGGGAACAAAGCTCTATTTTCAACTTTTAGAGTGATGAATCACAGATTCATCAACCCCCTATACTTAAACCTTGCTCGTCCCCGAGCAACTAAAATGAAATGCAAGAGTGAAATGAGATTGGGTTCCATACCAAGATCATGAACAAAAGTTGAAAATGGAGCTTGACTCGACCTTTGGATTAATTGTGTGGCAGAACCTTATTGGGATCTGAACTTAAGACCTAACAGACTTCAAGTTCCACAAGTCTTCTATTCAAGACGCCTCAACAGTCAGGTCAGAACAAATCCTCAAACGCAAATTTCTGATGACTATGATTCTTACTTGTACTGTGTAAGTGAAATGTAACTCTCCACATCAGAAATGGCTCAGAACCAGCCTCCTCTAACAAGGTAACTCAATAACCCGATCCAGTAACTCTTTCCATGAGGAGCGGGGTATTCCCTTCTAAGTTCAAGTGCGACCAACTCAAGAGGAGGGGGTAGAGAAAAGAATGGACAGTAGCCAGTGTAGCTAACCTATCCCGGGATGCCTGACCAGTGTAGCCAAGTCATCCAGCTGCAGACTTCTTGCTATTATACATACTCCAACAAGCAATTTTTTTGTGGCCTGTCTATTTTTTTTGGAGTTCTTGCATTTTTCTCTCTTTTTTTCCTTTTTTTGGGAACTATATACAAGGTGCAGCATGTACATCAGGAGTTTTTCCTCTTGAGCCAGTAGACTATCCCTCTTTTGAAGCATTATTGCAACCCACAACGTCCCGTCCTTAGACTTCAACACCACCAGACTAGGTTGAGATGCACTACCCTCCCTAGAGGAGGACGGATGTTTCCACCCGTGTGCTACTCCAAGCTAAAGGATTCTACCTCCTTATCACCTCATCAATGAAGAGCTACGTGCATTGTGCTTGTCCAAGTTAGGTTACTGTCTAAAAGAATCATGCGTGTGCACGAGATATTCTACTTAGACTAATCCAGATGACATGTGAACATAGACTTGCGGACTCAAAGAATTAAGTCACTTGACCTGAGAAATCTTAACTCCAGTTCCTATAAGGTTCCTCTGAAATTAGGTGGATTAAGGTCAAATCAAGTCCATCCTCAATATCTACGCATAACTCTGTTCAGAACCCACTAGCTTTTCACTTTGCATATGCATGATATGCAGATGAGGTGTAGATGACATGCTATGAATGAAATGCAAGACTCTTTTTTTTGAAATGCAAGGATGATATGCAAGAGTAAATAAGAAGCCTTATTTTCAATAAAAATTTTTTTGGTATAAGTATACAACAATTTGTATTATTTACAGCAAGTTTTTAGTTTATACATAATATACATAGTATACAAGTTTTGTTTTTTTCCGGTATACATCCTATTTTACAACAAATTTTACAAAAGTATGTCTTAGAATTTTTTTTTCAATTTTTACCCACCCCATAATTATTGCATAATATATACAAAAATACACGAAAGTACGAGCTATGGGTAAAGTATATATGTAATATATACATGCCCCCTATACTCAGCGTGTGCTATGTCCTCAGAGCACGAAAATCGACTAAAAAGACATAGCTCGAGCTAAGCGTAGGAGAGCTAAAATTACAAAAATCGTATAGAAGTCGCACCGCCCCCTATACTTAGGCTCTTGACAGCCTAAGTGTAGAAGAAGATCAAAAAATGGGGCGGATGAGGGCAAGAGGAAAACATGGTTGAGTATATACAAGGCAGGCATCGGTCCCCCCTATACTTAGGCTCTGGTCAGCCTAAGTGTAGAAGAGGAGTGAGTATGAGGACCGATGTGATCTGGAGGATGTACAATGAATGGATGCGGGTCACTCTCCCCCCTATACTTAGGATCTGATTATCTTAACTATAGTCTTAAAATGAAATGAAATGAGCCGGGGCGAGTGATTCGAATCACCGAGGAGGGAGGGAGAAAAAGTATATACAAGAAAAAGTGAGAATATACAAGGATTAAGAAGGTTTGTAACAAACCTTCTTGCGGACGCGAGGAGGTGGATAATATACATATGTATCGCTGTCGGAATCGTCCTCAGATGAATAATAGTGAGGTGTAGGGATCGTCCAACGAGGGTCGACACACGGCTGCTTGCTTAGATAAGGCTTGAGAACAACCGAACTGAGCTCACTCATATAAATTACCTTGTCCGGACCAGATGAGGACTCTTCAGAAAATTCCTTCTCCGGTGTGTTGAAGGAAACTTTCTTAGTCAATTTTCTAGAACCTGAATCATTGAGAGGGAGATGATAGAGATGCGCCTTGAGAGGTTCGGTGGAACTCCTCGAGGAATCACTTCTCGACTTCCTCTCACTAAATAGCCGACTAGAAGAGGGAGCAACCGTATTTGTATGAGGAGTCAATTTAGTCTTGGTTGTCTCATTTGAAGGTCTGAGACATGGTGTGGTGCTGACCATGGGTTCCTCATCAGACGAGTCACCATATAGATTGTAATATTCCTGAAGGGTCAGCACACGGCTCGGGAAGGTGCTAGTGATCTCAGTCAGCTTGGCATTATTGGGCTCTTGTGCCGGATCATCAAAATGGTCAAGGCAATAAACAAAGGTCATATCCGACTTAATGATAGCTTCTGATCGTGAGTCCTCCTTAGAAGCTTTCCTGGTGGCGGTGCAAGCAGTTGATGAAGTGGAGGTATGGGGAGTCTCAGAACCAACGGTCGTCCGGATAGTCGGTTTCTCAGGTGTAGGAGAGAGGTGGGACTCCTCTACCTCTCGATGGTCACGACTGTCAACGGATGTGCGATTTACCTTAGTGTAAAGTGTATCAAAGAATGGACGAGGTCGGAGTGCTCCCAATGCTGAAAAATCGATCTCCCGAGTCTCGGAATCTATAGACGCTTTAGCTGAGGCTAAGAACAGCTTCCCGAGAATAATCGGAGACTGGGTAAACTCTCCTCGGTGCTCGATGTCAATGATCGTAAAGTCCACCTGGAGTAGAGCACCTTGGAAAGTAACGATGTCTGAAATATTTCCTCTAGACTGTTTGATGGATCGATCAGCCAGCTGAACAATCTCTCTCGACTTTCTGATTGGCCTGAGTTTGAGCTTGTCAAACGCAGAGGTCGGGAGGATATTTATTGGAGAGTCATCATCGATTCTTGCATGGGTAAAGATAGTGTCTTTGATTTCACATTCAACCCTAGGCAACCGCTTCACTCTGCGGATCTTGGTCTTTCGTCCCATCACCAAGGAAGTGGCCATAGACACTATGTGTCTCTCAATCCTTGTTCTCTTCTTACCCGATCTCTTGGGCATCAATTTACTCTTTACAAATCTCTTGAGGTCGGGGAAGTGATCTATGGCCTTTATTAAGGGAAGTTTAAAGATCAATTCCTCATCAAGTGCTTCCCTTAGGGTGGAATCCAATTTTTTTAAATCATTTTCATTTTCAACTTTTATGTGAATTTTTGGTTTTTCAATTTTTTTGGTGTTTTTGATGGATGAATGATCAGACTCTAGATTGGAGGGCAAGTGGTTAGTAGAAGAGGGAGATAGAATGGACTCCAGCTGTACAGACGGTGTGGGTTCCCTGATGTTTGCTTTGTTTTCAACTTCAAAAATACTCATGTCTTTTCTCACTTTTATACCCAGGTTGGCAGAAATTGAGTGTAACATTCCCATGACATCTCTCAACTCGTTACCAAATGATTCATTTTTCTTAATAAGTCTAGAGATGTCATCCTCCACAAAATTCTCATGACAAATCATGGGAGAGTTCTGCTCAAGTGGAGGGTACTGCTGAGACTTTGGGTGCTCATACTCAACATACCTAGAATCTGGCATGTAATGCTGGGCCAAGTATGGACCATCTGGATGGCAAATATTGGTCGGAGCCTCATATGATGAAACGGGGACCGATAAGTCTAGCTCATGAGTCCAATCTTGTGAATGTATAGGCTCTTCGAATGACGGCTGGTTAATGGAAGCTTGATCACTGAAGTCAATCAAGTCTGGGAAATCATTATATTCAGGCCTCTCCATTCGGTTTGTTCGATCGACCAAGTTATGCCCTAAGGTCAAGTTGGGATGTATATATGCTGATTGTTGTATGGTCCCTACTTGAGGTGAGAATGAAGTATGCGGGGGCATATAATTTTGCCAATCATCTATCTCAGCAGTGGCTTGCTCTTCATTCGATTCTTTGATTCCTGCAAGCTCTCGAGAGTAAGGACAATCAACCCAAGATGGAAGTGGATCCGGAGTGTTAGAATATGGAGTAGGTGAGAAATGCGAAGAAGTGGAGAAGTCAGTCGAAGTTCTGACTTCATATTCGGGTTGAGGTGGAACCGACTACGGGTACGGGTCTCCCGTGGATGGCAGAGGATACATGGAAGAAGGAGAAGGTGAAGATGAACGGTATATGGTCGAGGAGGAAAGACCAGAGGTGTATGGGGACCAATATCCCGACATCTTGAGGAGGAGATGATGTAAGCAGAATGAGGTAGAAAATATGCAATTACACAGGATAACACACACGGACAGACACAAAGACAAACGCAAGAGCAAACCCTGAATTCACACTCAACACGGTGAAGGACCCGAAACCGAGTCCAATTAATCTTGTCAATTTTAAGTGTGATTTTTCAAGCAAGATAGCAAGGAGTTACGCGGCCTATAGGGAAGTCGGCTCAGAGCCGGATGCGTCTTCCCTGTTTAACCTGTCGCCTAAGATACCGCCGGTCCTTTCTTTCTTCACTCCTATCCGGAGTTGGAGACTCAAAGACCGTGCCCCTATCTACCTGAAAGCAGGCAGAGGCTGACAAAGCTAGGCCTTGTCGCGAAGTACCGCTGGTTCGCCCCTATCTACCCGCGAACAGGCGGAGGCTACTTGGTACTGGTCAATGAGCTAAAAGTATCCAACTCGTGATATTTGCTAGGATCAGTTGGCTCGTGATATGGAAGGCGGGGATTTGGGCTCTGCCTTAAGGTGTTCACACACGCTCAAGTACCCTCACTCAGCCTGAAACCAAGGTCGGGGTTACTCTCCCGCAAATAAGGGTCAATTTTAGTTAAATTTTTTTTGTCCAATTCAATTAGCCGTCCCGATTTTAAAGATTAGTTGTCACTGATATTAATCCATACAAGCAATCACGTCTACCGTCCAGTCCCAATTCCTATATCCCAGGTTAGAAAACTGAGAGAGAATCAGAAAAAGCCGATACAATCGAGAGAACGATGATAAATGCTTGAGTAAGAAGACTTACAGTGCCTCCAGCTCTCTACAATGCAGGATGCAGTACTGAATTGAAATTTTTACACTAAATGAATGCAATCGATGAAAAGCCGCTCCTAGACAAGCAGTTCTATTAGCGAGTGAAGAACAAGTTCAATTTGACTAGATCTGCGGTCTAAGTGCGTCTTTTAAGTGATGTGTGGTCTTAGAAGATTACGAGCACAATCAAATCCTAGAGTGGCTCGAGGAGCCGCTAGTGCAAGCCTAGTCTAAAATTCAAACCACACAGCAGACGGGGACACAGTTTCACTATGTTTACACACGCGAGAACCCAAACGGGAACCGCTGTAAATGATGCAGACACTCTTTTTTTTAATTACAAAAATCTTTTTGACGTCCAACAGCCGACTTGATCCACGAATCGTCGGCCTCCGATGCACTTCGAGATGCGTCGACTTCAAGAAAGTCCCTCCAAGTCCACCGGGCCCTCACACAAAAAGATAAAAATTATGTCAGAAAGAGATATATACAGAAAGGGTCAGAAAAATAATTAAAGAAGAAATGGATAATTACAATGCGGCTCAGGGGTCAGACTACCCGAGTGGTTGGAAAACGTAAACCTAACTTTCTAAAGTGATCCTAAGCCGTTCGCCTCCCCGGCAACGACGCCATTTGACGAGCCGCGTAATGACCTACCCTTTTAGCGTTGTCTAATAGATGAGTGCATTGCAGTCGGATAGATCCGCATCGATCAAAAATAACCCCACAGATCGATTAAATCGTCGAATGAAATTAATGCGATTTTATGTTTATTTAGCCTGGGCAAGCCCCAGGGTCGACTTAAGGAGGCAAAGGAACAACTCGGGATCAAGTTAGAGTGATTAGATTATGGTTTTCCAAGTGGGATTTTTTGGTATTCTTTTATGCAATAAAAATGCAAGAATGCAACAATACGTATGAACTAGGTTATTAAGAAAACGATCACTTAGCCAAATTAATCTTTAATGTCAAATTAACTCGAATCGACCAAGTTATATTTTTCCTATGAACCTAATCCAATGATGAATGCAAAATATATTTTTTTGGAATTTTTGGATTTAAAATGCACAAATGAAAAATGCAAACCTTTTTGGAGTTTTTATGTAATTTTTCATGCAAATGATATGCGAAAATTATGAAAAATTTACTGAAAGTTAAACATGATGAAATTAAGCTAAGCTATTTTTTTTTGGAATTTTCTGATACTTTTTGATTTTTTTATGAATTTTTTACTGAAAACATAATGATTGCGGGTATTTAATTCCTAATTAATCCACGAAGTTAAATTATCCAGAGATTGATTTATTTCAAATAGATATTTCAATATGGAACCTAAGAGAGTTGAAATTTCTCAAAAATATGATTCGTGGAATTAATTAAAAATCAATTACAGAAATCACTCAACAATTTATTTTATGCACAAGACAACTCCTAATTGGACAAAATTTGGATAGTAATTAAAGCACATTAAAATACATCATTCACAATTTTTTCACAATTTTTGGAACATTAAATAGGCCTGTGCGAATTTCAGAGCGTAAATGGGCAAACTATCACTGATTTTCAATCTCTGATTTTTAATAAATAAATCGTTGCTCATAAAAATGTAAATAAATAGTCTAGAGATAAAGAATGAGTTTCTCTAGATCTTTCTATTTTTCACTAAAATAAATGATGCAAAATGACTGCCCAAATTAATAATCAAAGCTAGGGGTATCTTTGCAATACCAAAATGAAAGAAACTAATTGAAATGTGCCTAAGGGCACTTTTGGAAATACAGAAACTTGCAAGGAAATATTTGTAATTTTCACAGTATAATACAAAATGAATTTGGACCTTTAGGTTTGCTTCCTTCCCACGCAGGGGCGGCTAGGGCAAGAGGAGTTGGCGGCAGTGGTCACGCACGAGGCGCGCGGGCGGCGACGTGGACGGCAGGGAAGGAGGTGTGGCTGGAGGGGTGGCCACGCGCACGACAGGAGGGTGCGGGTGGCCGTGCGCTGCCGCGGAGGGGCTCTCGTGGAGGCGCGCCGCTCGTTGGGATGAGGGGGCGGAGGTGCGGCACGCGCGATCCGGCGGAGGCGCGGATGTCCGCGCGGAGCTGGGCGGAGTCGGCGGGGAAGGAGGCGCGGAGCCGGCGAGGGCGACCGCCGCGGGCTGGGCTGGGCGCGGTGGTCGAAGTCGGAGGGGCGGCGCACCTGTGTTGATAGCGTAGGGGGGCCGCACACGACCGTGAAGGAGAAGGGGGCTGGTGGCCTGGAGGTGCGGCGGAGGCGCGGCCTGAAGGGCCGCACGGGCGTCGACAGTCAAAGGGGGGACGCGGCGGCCTAGAAGCGGAGGGCTGAGCGGCTCGTGGGGCCGCTTGCTGGACTGGAGGGCGATGGGGCGGCGGCGCCGCAGTTGGCGGTTGGTGGCTCGGCCGAAGGCACGACCGGAGAGGAGTCCACGGCGACGTGGGAGGTGACGCGTGGCGGGGCGTGGTTGAGGGAGGACGACGGTTGGTGCTGCACGCGTGCTGGATGGCCGCACGACGTCTGCGGTGGTGCTGCGCGGCCTGGGGTGGCGGCGAGGTGGGAGCAGCGGCGGCGGCCGATGAACTGGACGGCCAAAGGGGGAGGCGGCGGCGGGTGCTGTTGCTGCTTCCTCCTGTTTCTTTTTTTTGTTTCTTTTTGTTTTTGCAAATTTTTTTGATTGTAATTTATGTAAACAGCAAATAAAGATTGAGATGAATGGAAATTAAGTGGTGGTGTGTGTGATGTTGATGGAATAATGAAGTGGTTATCTTGGAGAAAATGATGGTGGTGAATGAAATGGTGTGGGTTTTGTATGGTGGTTTGATGGTGACAATGTGGATGAAACAACAAGGTAAAATTGTTAGATAAAATAAATTAAGTAGATGAGGATAGAAAATTTATCTGTGGTCGCCGAAGGTGGAGCCGCGTCGTGCGGCTTCCGTCGTGGCCTCGAGAAGGAGGGCGGAGTCCTTCGAAGCTGAGCAAGTCCAATTGGATCTTGCGACGCGGCAATGGTGAAGCCGCGGATCTCGCCTTGAGGTTGTCGTCGCTCGACTCGTCTCCTGCAGCTGTCACCTGAAGGTTAAAGGGGCTCGACCTCACTTTTCCCCGGCAACGGCGCCATTTTGATAAACTCCCCCGCACCCTTGTTAATTTGGTCAGATTAATGTCCAAATTAAGTAGATGTCGTTCGTTGCAGTCGGATACGAGAGGGCTAATCAAAAACCACTTTAATTAGATTTGAGTTAATTTCAAGCGGCAGAGATTTTTTTACTTGGTGAAGTCCAAGGTCGAACTCAGGGAGGCAGCTGTCTCCTTAGGTCAAATTTTAGCAAAATCCAAGTGTGAGATTTTCGGAGAATATATTTTTGGTCTTTTTCGATTTTTATGCAATACACATGCAAAATCAGGCCAACTTAAATGTTAATTCAGAAAGATGGTCAAATTAATTCCAAAAATTATCAAACTTGGCCAGATGATGAAATGAGATGAAATAAGCTACCCTAATTTTTTTAGAATTTTCTGATGCACGGATAATAAAATATGCAGACTTTAGTGAAAATGACTAAACCAATATTAATAATTACCAAACGATGATATTTCTGAGAAACAAAATTAATCCAAATAGATCTAATTAAGAGCTATCCAAATCAACTTGAATTTCCTTAAAACATTTCACGGTTGATTAATTAAAAATCAATTAAGGTTTTCACTAAATGATTTTTCTAAGACAAACTATACGTGCAAATGATTTGATTTTTGGATATGTTGTAGCATAAACTTAGATATACTAATGACGATTTTTCAGAGATTTTTCGATAAGCAGACAATGAGCAATAAATTAATCAATCAAAATGGGAAAAATGTTGCAATTTTCACCAAGTTAATTTCCATAAATATTCTGCAAATCAGAAAAGTACAAATAAATGCTAAAATGATAGAACAAGAGTTATGCTACACAATGCAATTTTTGGAATTAAAAATAGACAACAGAATGATGACAAAATAAATAGGCAAATGCAAGGGTGTGAATGCAAATACAGAATAAGAAATATGAACTCAAATGGAGAACAAGGACTTACATGCAATTATCAGAACTTGAAATTTTTTTGAAAACTTGCAAAGAGGTGCAAGTGTCCCCTTTGCAAATACCCTTTGTCCTTATTATGTGATAGCTCCTACTCTGTTTTGGAGATGAAACATGGGATGGAGATGGGAGCTTCACACGCGCGGGGGAGTGCTGGTCGGCGTTGGAGGAGCGCGGCCTTGGCGTGGTGGCGGAGGGCGGCGGTGCTTGGAGGAGGAGGTGGCCGCTGGTGGCTGTGCGCCGCGAGGTGGAGGTCCACGCCTGGGTGCTAGTGGTCGTGGCTTGGAGGCGCTCGTGAGGTTGGGGTGGCGATGGGATGGAGGTGGAGCGCGGCCGGCGAGGGTGCAGCCACGCGCGCGGGCCGCCGCCACAGGTGGGCGGTGCTTGACGGGGAACGACCGGCGGGGGAGGACGGTTGGGGTGGCGATGAGGCTGGAGTGCGACCCTGTAGCGTGGTCGGCGGGCAGTCGAGATGGAGGGCGTGCTTGGCGCGCACGGCTGGCGTGGGGTGCCTCGTCGTTGATGGAGCGTGGTGTGGGGTCTGGTAACTTGGAGGTGCGCGTGGTGGAGATGGCCGCCGACCGTTGGCGTGTAGCTCCAGCCGCAGGTGGCTGCGGTTGATGAAGGTTGACGGTGCGGCAGCTGCGGGAGTCCTTGACGGCGAGGGAGGAGGGCCGACACACGGCCAAGGGTCGTCGGGGCAGAGGTGGGCGCGGTGGCGCAAGTGAGCTGATGGGGTGTGTGCGTGGTGGGGGAGGAAGAAGAAGTAGGGGGGACTTCACCACCTCCCATGTTCTTCATGCATTTGTAGTTGGGCGCAAATAACCGACGAAACGATTGATGGAATTTCTTCGGAAAAATAAATAAAAATCACCGTTGCGTTTACAACGTGTGATTTATCCGTTGATGTGTGATCGGTTTAGCGATTCAATGGGAGGAAGGTGATGAATCAGAGAGAGAAAGGTATGAGGAAGAAGAAGAGAGGAAGAAAATGATACCACTACGTGGAGGATGATGCCTGGGAAGGGAGAAGATGAGGCTTCTCCTGTCGTCGCTCAAGAGTCGGCAAGGCTCGAGCTCGGGAAACTCGAGAAGGTGCTGCGGCAAGGGAAGATCCCTTGGATCTCGCCTAAAAGGCAAAGGTCGTCCTCAACTCAAGCTCCACACCCGGAGCTGTCACCAAGGGGGAGGAGCGAGCTGGGCCTATACTTCTCTAAAATGGCGGATGATTGAAAATGGAGGATGAGGGGTGAATATAAAGAGGAGGAGGAGGAAGTTAGAAAATAGGTGGAGAAAGTGGAGAAGATGGGGAGTTATTGGCTTGGAGTGGGGAGTAAGAAAAGGGAGAAGAGGTAAAAAGGGGATATAATAATAATAGAATAATAATATAAAATAAGTAGGCTACTAAAAATAACAATAATTAAAATAATAAAAAATAATAATAAAATCCGAAAAAAATAAATCCGAAAATCAAAAATTGGGGTGACATGTGGCGGCTTCAGGAGCTGCCACATGTCGCTCCCAGAAAATTCAAAGATTAAATGTAACAAAATCAAAAAGAAATAATAAAAGGGATTAAATCAAAAAGTGGTCAACACAAAAGTTGCTCGTCTCAATGAGATCTACAACTTTTGTGAAGGGACGAAAATCAGATGAAATCATCTGTACAAAAATGCATTTTTGGGTGGTACCTTATAGATATAAAATACTGCATTTTATCTTTTGTTATTTTTTTATCATTTTTCAATAAGAGAAAAATCAAAATAAAAATAGAGAAAATATGAGGAAATATTTACAATTTAATCTAATTTTTAGATTTTTAATAATGAAGAAATAAAATGAGAAAATACAGGGGTAAAACGGTCATTATGTACAATGTATAAAAGGGGTCCAAAACCCAAGTTTTGCATACGAGCTCCGATTTTAGTGAAATTGGTCTTGTTTCGAAGGTCTCTGAATGTATATTACTTTCAAAGTGAGTAGACCTCAATCGTACACTGTATGAGAGAGACATGTGCATTTTAAGGTTCGTGGTTTCAAACTTGGATTGGGGTTTTATTGGTCGATTTTACAAGTTAATCTTTTTTTTTTGATATTTTTCTTTAATTAGTGTTAGTAACATATACATTATGGAGTTGGTTTTATTAGATTTGGAGTTAGTACAAAATATATACAAATAGGGTATTTTAGCTAATATACAGGTGAATATTTACAAGTGAAATTGGCTTCTTATTTTATGCAAATATGAATGCTAAAATGCAAATGTTATCAATGCATGCATGAATGCTAATTATGCAATATAAGTAGAAATATGCCTCTAATTACTCGGGAACAAAGCTCTATTTTCAACTTTTAGAGCGATGAATCACAGATTCATCAGTAGTCTATCCCTCTTTTGAAGCTTTATTGCAACCCATGGCTTCTGTCTTTAGACTTCATAACCACTAGACCAAGTTGAGGTGCACTTCCTTCACTAGAAGAAGAAGAGAGGTTCCGCCTAGAAGTACTACCCTCATATGCTACCCCAAGCCAAAGGAAACTGCCTCCTCACCACCTCATCCATGGAGAGCTATGTGTAAAGTGCTGGTGCAAGTAAAGCCATTATCTCTGAGAGTCATGCGTGTGTTGTTAAGTACTCTACTTAGGCTCATCAAGATGACATATGCTCATAGCCTAGTGGACTCAAAGAATTAAGTCTCAATGGACCTGAAAAGCCTTAACCCTAAGCCCTATAAGGTTCCTCTTAGAATTAGGTGGATTAAGATCTTAATCAAGCTCCATTTTTCAATTTAATTCCAGGCTAGTTTAAATGTCAACTATAATCCAGGAAAAACTATACAAATATTTACAAGGATGCTATTTACAAATGTGCAATTTACAAATTTTTACAATCGTGCAAAATTTTTGAAAAATGTTTGAAAACATGGATGTATGCATGAATGCGAAGTTTTGCAAAATATTTACAAACATTTGCACAAGGTTTTTGCAAACTTTTTGTTTTCAAAACATTTTACAAAAATTTTGTACTATATACATAGATTTTGTTATGAAAAAAATTTACAAATCCTGTACACAAATCATTTTACAATCATTTGTACAAAAATGATTTGTATAATTAAATAGATATGTGCAAAATGAATTTTATATACTAGGGAAATTTTTTGAATTTTATGGATTTTTAGCCATTTTTATTTATTTACACACTCACACAAAGTACGAGTTATGGCTAAAGTATATATGAAATATATACACCCCCCATACTTAGCTCGAACGATGTCCTCAGAGTGATCAAGAGCGATGAAGAAGACATAACTCGTGCTTAATATAGGGAAATGAAAAGTAATGGCTATATACAGAGATGAATCAAAGAATAGAATGAGGAGAACTTGGTGTTTTCCCCCTATACTTAGGATCAAGTAATCCTAAGTATAGCAAGCTGTACATGAAGGGAAATCCGAGTGAAGGATGTACGGGGTCTACCCCCCCTATACTTAGGGTGAAATATCCTTAAGTATAGGCAACAAAACAGGGTAGATCGAATCAAAAGAATACTCGAGAGTCCTACATACCCCCTATACTTAGGGTAAAGTACACCCTAAGTATAGCATAATCATAAGATGAGAAAAGGGATGTGGGACTAAAGAATAGTGTGATATGGAAAACTGGATCTATACAGGTCGGAAGAACAGTGATAATCAGGCGTGAGATGCAATAGATGTGAGTCAAGAGACCACATCTCACGCAAAGTGAATAGGGGAAACATCAACGACCCGCGACTCATGATCAAGATATGGCTTGAGCCGCTGGCCGTTCACTCGAAAGGTACTCTCAGAAGACAACTCAGATATGTCAATACTCCCATTGTCGTGTACCTTTCTCACTAAATACGATCCCTTCCATTTGCTCTATAGCTTCCTTGGGAATAATCTAAGCCTAGCATCAAACAACCATACTCTCTATCCTGGCTCAAACTGCTTGTGGCTGATATGAGAATCATGCCACTCCTTCACTCTCTCCTTATAATGTAGGCTGTTTGAAAAGGCGGTATCACGAAGCTCCTCTAGGGTTGCTAACTCTGCCCTCCTCTAGTCTCCTACACTCTCTGGATCCAAAAGTATATCAATGACTGCCCAAAGTGACCTATGTCTCGGCTCAACAGGTAAATGGCATGGCTTGCCATAAACGAGGCGAAAGGGAGATGTACCCAAAGGAGTCTTGAAAGACGTCCGATATGCCCACAAGACCGAGTCCAAAAGCTGTGACCAATCCTTTCGGTCAGGGCGGACGACTTTCTGCAATATATTCTTGATCTCCCTATTCAACACTTCTGCAAGACCATTCGTCTGAGGGTGGTATGGAGTGGCAACTCGATGGTCTATGCTGAACTCGCTAGCAAGGGCCTTTACCTTGTCGTTGACGAAATGAGACCCCCCGTCAGATATCAACACTCTAGGTACCCCGAATCGTGAAATGATATTCTTCCTCAAAAATCAGCAAACGGTCCTAGCATCTGCGGTTCGGGCGGGGATGGCCTCAACCCAACGACTCACATAATCCACGGCCAACAGAATGTACTCGAATCCCTGACTCTTAGGGAATGGACCCATGAAATCGATGCCCCATGCGTCAAAAACCTCACAGAAGTGAATGGGCTGCATCGACATCATATCACGCTGTCCACAAGTGCCCATCCTCTGACAGTCAGTACACTTCTTCACGAACTCATCAGAGTCCTTGAAGAGAGTAGGCCACCATAGGCCGGATTGGAGCACTTTCTATGCCGTTCTCCTCCCTGAGTGATGTCCTCCTGCCTCTAGCTTGTGGCAGTAAGTAAGGATGCTGTTGTGCTCCTCCTGAGGAATGCACCTACGCCAGATACTATCCCCTCCGTCAAGGTAAAGGATGGGATCCTCCCAATGGTAAAACTTGGCCTTAGCGAGGAAGGTCTCAAGTTTCTGCCTGGGCCAATCTTGTGGAACTTTCTTGGTGACAAGATAGTTCACAATATCGGTATACCATGGGAGCGAGGCGATAGCAAGGATCGCCTCATCTGGGAAGGTCTCACAAATAGGGTCAATCTTCTCAGAATCCTCAACATACTCCAATCGGGAGAGATGATCCGCCACCACATTCTTGACTCCAGGCTTATCCTTAATCTCTATATCAAACTCCTGGAGTAGAAGGATCCCTCTGGTAAATCTAGCTTTGGCATCCTTCTTTGCCATGAGGTACCTGATGGTGGTATGATCAGTAAAGATGGTCACTCTAGATCCGATAATGTACGATCTGAACTTATCAAGGGCAAAAACTACGGCTAGCATCTCCTTCTCAATGACTGTGTAGTTCCGCTGCGCGGCATCCAATGTACGACTAGCGTAGTGAATAGCAAATGGGACTCCATTCCTCCTCTGTCCTAGCACAGCCCCCACGGCAAAATCGGAGGTGTCCGTCATGATCTCGAATGGGAGAGACCAATCAGTTGGCTGAAGGACAGGAGCCTCTACCACACATCTCTTGAGAGTCTCGAATGACAAAAGGCACTTGTCATCGACAAATAACTCGGTGTCTTTCGTCAGCAGATCAGTCAACGGTCGGGCAACCCTACTGAAATCACGAATGAATCGTCGGTAGAAACCAACGTGCCCCAGAAAAGACCGTAACTGCCGTAAGTAGGATGGTGGATTGAGTTTGCTAATGACATCCACCTTGGCCGGATCAACCTCCATGCCCCTGTTGGAGATGATGTGGTCAAGCACCGTCCCTTGAGTCACCATGAAGTGACTCTTCTCCCAAGATAATACCAGGCGAACCTCAATGCATCGCTGAAGGACTCGGTCTAGGCAGTCAAGACAAGAATCGAATCCGTCGCCGTAGACCGAGAAATCATCCATGAAGACCTCCAAGCACTCCCCCACCATGTCCAGAAAGATAGACAACATGCATCTCTGAAACGTCGCAGGGGCATTGCATAGCCCAAATGGCATGCGTCTGAAGGCGTATGTGCCGAAGGGACATGTGAAGGTGGTCTTGTCTTGGTCCTCTGGCGCAATGGCCACCTGATTGTAGCCGGAGTACCTATGCAAGAAACAATAATGGCTCTTCCCTGCCAGTCTCTCAATGATCCGATCTATAAAGGGCAGGGGAAAATGATCCTTCTTGGTGGACTGGTTGAGTTGTCTGTAATCCACGCAGACCCGCCAAGAAGTGGGTACCCGGGTAGCAATCTCCTCTCCGGACTCCGTAACTAATGTAGTGATGCCTGTCTTCTTGGGCACCACATGTAACGGATTGACCCACTTGGAGTCGGAGATGGGGTAGATAAAATCGGCGCTCCACCACTTCGAGATCTCCTTCATGACAACCTCTCTCATATTCGGGTTCAGCCGCCCCTGGAACTCACGCGACAACTTTGCCTCATCCTCGAGATAGATGTGGTGAGAGCACAGAGCCGGACAGATCCCCTGGAGATCTGCTACACTCCATCCTATCACCTTGCGGTTCTTTTCAAGAACCCCCATCAGACGGGATTCTTGCTCTCCAGTCAAATCAGTGGAGATAATGACTGGGTACATCTCATGCTCACCCGCAAGGAACCTATACTTCAACGACGCAGGTAGTGGCTTCAGCTCTAGACAAACTGGTGCTGACAAATCTGGCTTCTGAAGAATCCGAGTGTATGCTGCCAAATCTGCTCGGGAAAATGAGAACTCTCTCTCGCAAACTGGATCTGGAGAAGGCGGCTTAGCTGGACTGTCTCTGCTTTGCATGGCATCAACCTCCTCGCTAGCTATAGGCTCAGAAGAAGTCAGACACGAAATAAGATCATCAAACTCTGCCCAATCAACATCTGACTCCGAGGGATCTGTATCATCATCACAAAAATCAGACTCGCGGTCAAGAACTGGATTTGCCGACTGAAAAGTATCCTGGACCAGGAATGTGCTCTCCAAGCTATCCTCTGTTGGCGTATCTGCATCAACGGTCTCTGAGGGTGAGAGGATAGCCTGTGCGTCTGGATCTGCCCATACTGCCTCGTCATCTGTGATCGCAGTCCTGGTGGATGTCTGGCCCTGCATCTGTCATCTGCTCTGAATCTGTGCTCGGCTCTGAGCATGCTGAGTCTCTGACTCTGATGTGCTCGACCATCTCTATTTGTACACTCTCACCCTCGACTCGAAAGTATACCTTCCCGCTATCATGGTCGGTCACTGCCTTGGCTGTAGCCAAGAACGGGCGACCTAGAATGATGGGGGTATCGGTCATAGACTCAGGGATCTCCATGTCCAACACAACGAAGTCCACGGGGAATTGCAGGCCCTGAATCGTGACGACAACGTCCTTCAGCAACCCCTTCGGCCTCTTGACAGATCGATCAACAAACTGAAGGACTGTCCTGCTCTGTCGTAGAGTGCCCAACTCGAAGCGGTCGAGAAGGGCTGCCGAAAGTAGGTTGATCGAAGAACCGCTGTCTAATAGAGTGCGGTCGAACCTCTGCTCTCTGATATGGCATCTGACATATGGGGTTCCTGAATCTGGCCTCTTGGCCGGCAGATGGTTCTGAATCGCGAAACACGTGGCTCTGGTCAGCACATGGATCTCTGACTGGTGGTTCCTCCTCTTCCTCCTAACTGTGGTCCTGTCTCTGAGCGATCTCTGGAGTAGAGGGATGTGCTGCAAGGCCTCCTGAAGAGTCAGCTGAATGTGAAAGCGGTCGATCATCTGCTGGCTGAACTCTTCCTGCTGTCTCTTTTTTGGATTTTCTATTTTCTTCCCCTTTCCCATGTGGAGTGCTCTAGGGAAGGAGATCACAGGATCCTTCTCAAATGAAGGACTAGGAGAGGGTCTGGGATGCTCAAGCACGGCAGAATCCACACATACATCATCATGCACCACTGGTGGATCAGAATAAAATAAACCCTTTCCTTTATTGCCAGATAAGTCCTGAGATACCAGAATAGAAGGAAAGACTACGAGACTCTCAGAAGTAAAAACGGTGGCATCAGCACCACCCTCAGCATGTCTTGCGGCATCAGTACCGTGCTCTGGCTCGGCAACACTAGTGGCCTCAATACAACCTCCTCTGGCTGGTGAAGTGACGGCCTTAGTACCGTCTGTGGGATCAGCATCCATGGTGGCATCAGTACCACCGTCATCATCTCTCGCGGCATCAGTATCGCGATCCTCCCCGCCTGGCGCTCCTGAAGTAGCATGGGAACGTCGCTAAGACGAGGTGGCGCCTGCTGGCGTCCTACCGCTCCTAAGTGTGACAAAATCAGTATCAAACAGATATGTAGACAAATCACCAAATGTATCACTAGGAGTGGCATACTCTATAAAATCTACCTGCTCAGATTTCCTCTTCAGGTTGTTCGGGTTGGGCTCGATCTGGGCAGGTATGGCGGCCTTCCCCCTCACTATCTCCCGCACCTCCTGGCGGAACTCATCCATCTCCCGTCTGAAGATAGCCTGCTGGTCAGTAAGGAGGAAGGCTATGTCGTCTAAGGCAGGGTTCTCATAGGATGGCCCATGAGAACCTGACGGGTAGCCTCTCTGGTAGTGAGGCTGCTGCTGCTGCGGGTACTGCTGGTGAGAGGGGTACGACTGGGGATGATACTGTTGCTGCTGAGGCTGCTCTCGCCTCCAAGACTGTCCCTGCTGATGGGGACGAGGACCATACTGCTATGACTGCTGCTGCTGGTGGTACACTGGGGGCTGCTGCTGGTGTTCTCTCTGATGGCCGTACTGGCCACCCTGTCCTGACGGCTGCTGCTGAGAGATGGAACCTCCGGCCGACCAACGGAATCGGGGATGGTCTCGTCGGATACCGAGCTGGGGTCGGTCGTACCAAATCATGTTGGCATCTATCAACGACTCTGACTCGTAAGGGGCTGGCGTGAGTACTGCCAGAGGCTGATCCGGCTAGTATACCACCATCTACATGTCTGGAGATGGCGGCGGTTGGTAAGTGGGATGCGACTGCTGGTACGGCTCCGCCTGTACAAGATGGACCTGTCTAGGCTGCTGGTGGCTAGAGCGCTGGGACGAGCTGTCGGAGCTACTCGGATCGCCTTGTGCCTGAAGACGGAGCTGGGAAGCCGTTTGTGCCTCCTGGAGACACATGAGTTGTGTCTTTAGGTCACTCAGAGTCTGTGCCATCTGCTCCATCTGCGTGATGCCCTGGCACTGCTTCTTCTCGATAATTTCCATCTGGTCCAGCTTCTCACTGACGATGCCCATGTCAGCGGCTGTGGACTCGGCCTGTGCTGCTGCCGCTGACGAAGTGGATGGACCGGCGTCAACCCGTGCGATCCTCTGGTACTGCACGGTCTGTGGCTGGGGTCATCCCTGTGTGTAGAGTCAGGTCTGGGACATCACCATATAATTCTCTACCATCTCCTCGTAGATGGCCCAGACCTGATCATGATCCTTGGCGAAATAGGACCCGCCACAAGAAGCATTCACCAGGCCCTGTAGCTCTGGTGTCAGCCCGATGAAGAAGCTCTGAATTAGGTTCGGCTTCGAGATGTCATGGTGCGGGCATCTATCTGTCAACTCTCTAAACCTCTCCCATGCCTCGTGGAATTGCTCATTGGAGAGCATGGAGAAGTTACTGATCAGGGCCCTCGCGGCATTCGTCCGCCCGAGTGGGTAGTACTTGTTCAAGTACTCGGTGCGAAGATGCTCCCAAGTGTAGACAAACTTCCCCAGATGTTTCAGCCAGGTGGCTGCTCTGTCTGCTAGTGAGAAGGGGAAGGCAATCATGCGTATGGTATCCTGGTCCACCTGTTGGTCGTGGACAGTGCTGCAGATCATCTCAAACTCCTGAAGGTGGAGATGGGGCTCCTCAGTAGCCAGCCCATGGAACCGGGGGAGAAGCTGTAAGGTGTTCGGGGGGAACTTGAAGTCCCCCACGATAGCTGGAAGTACCACCCAACGGTGCGTCAAAGTCGATCCGGGGTTGTGCAACTCCTTCATCGGTCTTGGAGGTCCTGCTGCTACTGTTGCGGCTGCTGCGGCAGCTGCCGCACCATCGGGTATCCTCGGTCCGTCATCAGGACCGCGCTGCTCGCGGTCGGCTCTCATCTGCTCCATCTCTCTCCGCATCTCGATCATGAATGCTCCCTGATCCCTCAACTGCTGCTGAACTGAGTCAAGGGAGGCGATCAGGTTGGAGTTGATCGTACCCTGGTCCAGGACAAAAGTCTGCTCTCCTCGGGGACCTCTGGTGCGATCCTCGCTGCTGCCGACCATGGTCTCTGCAAAGGCAAAAGACCCAAACTCAGGTGCCGATAAATCATCTGACTGTAGTCTCTCATCTGGCACTGGCATCTCAGGAATGGTAGAAGGGTGGTCGAGGGGGAACAAGGCAGAGTCGAACTCGAGTTCGGAGAGCAGGTCTGAGCTCTCACGAACCGACCTAGATGAGTGGGCCGGAGTGCTGAAAAGCAGTGCAGCCAGAGGCTGTCTAAGAGACCTCCTGCCCATCATCGTGATCTGGCGAGTCGGGCAGATGAGATCTGGTAACAACAATGATCACAAGCAAACCCCTGATTCACCTACGCAACGCGAGCTGAAGACCGTAAAGGTTCGGTCAATTATCTTGTCAATTTTATTAGGTGATCAAGTCAGGATAGCAGAGCGATTAACGTGACTGATAGTCACACTTTATCGAGGGTCTAAATACGTCACTGTGGCGACCCACAATAAAATGTAATTAATCAACAATGAACCCACAATCTAGTATCAAACAATGAAAAACAAGTGTGGAGTCAAATTTATTTTTAACTCTGCACAAATGGTGTATAGTGACAAGTATGCAGAGAGTTCGAACACAGGGAGCAAGCAGGGTAATTCAAACAAGTGTGCTCAAGTGTGTGTGTTGTCTGATGTGTCTACACTAAGCAAGCAATCAAAGGAAATTTTTTTTGTGGGTTTTTAATTTTTAATTAATTTTTTAATTTAATTTTTAATTTTGTATTTTGATTTTTAATTTCTGATTTTTATAATTTATATTTTATATTTTTTTTTAATTTTCAATATTGGAAAATGAAGACAATGTAATGAAAGGCAAGAGGAAATATTTATAAAAATGTGCAAAAATATCCAAAAATTCAGAAATAAATTGTTTTTGATGTTTTTATAATTTTTTACTGTTTTTGTGATTTTTGGAGATTTTTCAAGGTGTTTTTGGTATTTTTTAAATACTGAAATAAAGCAAAACAGTGGAAAGAGTGCTGGCTGTGAGAAAAGTGGGAATTAAAAATAGCAACCAGTAACTAAAATTTTTCACACTATTTTTCAAACAAAGAAAGTAAAATGAGGAACAAACAGACCTGAGTTTGGAATTTTTAGAGTTTTCTTTGATTTTATATATTTTTTTGAAGTTTTTGTAGTGTTTCTAAATTTTTAGTGTTTTTCTTTTGAGATTTTTAGTGATTTTTGGACTGACACTAAAATAGGGTGTAATAGACACTAGGTAATTTTTTTGGAATTTTTAAAGGGGTTTTAATATTTTTTGGCATTTTCTAAGCTAAACAGTACACAAAAAGGCTGTTTTTTATTTTTAATAAATATAAAAATGGAATAAAATCAAAAACTAAGATGATAACGTGAAATCACAAGTATCCAGGAGCTTAACCCTATTTTTGTGAAATTTTTGGATCTAAAATGATAGGTTAAATATTTAGAACAAGCATCCAATCATTAACTGGCCTGGCAGGGGTATGTATGTAATTTCTCAAACATCCAGGGGCTCACATGCAAAATTTCCACAAAAATATAAACTAAATATTCAATTTTAAGGGCCAATCAACAATTACAAAACCCGCTGGGGTATCGGCGCAATTTACCCACCAGGGCGCGTGACTGGCACGCGCCTGGCGAGGACTAAATTGTAGTTTCTTACAAAGCTGGGGCTTCAAATGCAAAATAGCCAAAAGTTTTACACCGTTATACAATATATTTGGACTAAAATGAAATACCCAAACCTCAAGGGGTATCCTTACAAAATGCCCACCCCCTCACGTGCACAGGCACGTGAGGTGACGTGGCGAAGGATTTAAGTGCGAATAAAACGAAGGCAAGGGTTCACATGCAAATATTACAAAATGTTAACAGTACAGACAAAAGTTTAAATATTGAAGCTTAAATACAAAAAGTCACGAGGGGTGAGTTGCAAAATACCCTCGCTGGGACGATCTGCAGGTGACGCGTGGCGCGAATCCAACAGCTGGCAGCTGAGCGCGATCCAGCGGCAGGGAACGTGCCACTTATCCACGTGGCAGCACGGGGACGACCGATGACGGTTCGCTTCGACGTCTGAGATTAGATCTCAGAATGAGATCCAACGGTGGCTAGGCTCGGAAGATCTGACGGTCGACAAGCGATCTGGAACTCCACCCTTGATTGGACGGTGGCGAAGGCGGTTGGAAGAACACGGCGGAGCTCCGACTGGGCGAGGTTCCTCGAGCTCCTCCGGCCGACTCCAGTGGCTTCTGGGCTTCAAAATCGGGCTGGAGCTTCCTATGGTCTTCCTCTATCTCCTGTGGGCGTCAAAAAGCCACGGCGGTGGCCGTGGTGCTCGCTGGTGGCTGGCGGAGCTGGAGGGCTTCGTTAGCTCCGGCAAGCTTCAAAACTCGCCTCCAGGCGTCTTCACTTGGGCTTTGACCTGCAAAAATGGTCAAAGGGTCCAGGGCAAACTGCCTGGACCCTTGGATGGTCGGGGAGAGGTGCGAATCGAACTAGGGGTGCACGGCCGGAGGTGCGTGATGAACGAGAGATTTATCAAGGGTCGTGTTAATCCACAAGGCGGAATAACAGTCGATGCGATGACCGCTCAATAATCCTCAAATCAATCAACAATTAACCCACAAAGCAAGAATGTATCAATTAAGTCCAAAAATAAATGTGAATTAATTTTTATTACTCTACCATAAAATGTATAGGGAACAAGCATGTAGAGGTCGAACCACAGAGAGCAATACAAAAATGCATGAGCCTATATGTTTATACCAGTCATTCTTGAGTGAAGTGGGTCTTTTTTTGTTATTTTATTATTTTTTTTATATTACTTTTTTTTGTTTTTATAATTTTTATTTTGATTTTATATTTTATACTTTTTTTTATATTATTAATTATACAAATCTATATACTATATATATGTATATATATAAAGAGATATATATATATAAGAAGGGAGAGAGAGAAGTAATATAGAATATATATATATATTTATAAGCATAAAGACTTAGTATATAGACTTATATTTTTAATCCCTTTTTTTTATATTTTTTTTATATTTCTACTTTTGATGTATTTTTTCAATTCAAGAATGTCCATAATATAGGACTAAATAAATAGCCGTATATGATTTGGGTTTTAAAAATATCAAATAATACCCAAAATTGCCCAAATTAATTTTTACATATGAATAATAATATATAGATAATTATAAAAGAGAAAAATGTATTTTTTTGGGTTTTTAAAGAGTTTTTCTAATTTTTATGTTGCTTTTGGGGTTTTATGATTTTTATCTTTTTCTTTTTCATATTTTTAGGGTTTTTCATTTTCTGGACTCAATATATTTATAAATATATCATATATAATTTTTTTGGGATTTTTCAAAAAAACATTTTCTAATTTTTTTTATTTTCTAATTTGAACAGTACAAAAATGGCTTCTTTTTCATTTTTAATAATTAGGAAAAATGCAAAAATTGCGAAATAAAATATGTGCGTGATCAAGCATGACATGGAGCATCTACCCTAATTTTTGTGAATTTTTAGAAGCCTTCTAAGTATTTTTAACAAATAGCTAAAGACACAAAGAGTAATTAAGCCTGGCAGGGGCATTTTTGCAAATAAAATATATAACAGGGGCTCAGGTGCAAAAATACCTACTGGAATAAACTTTTATTTTAATTATTAGCACTAATTTACAATTACAAAAACCCGCCAGGGGTTGCATGCAAAATACCCGCGCCTCACGTGGGACTACACGTGAGGTGCGGAAGGACCTAAACGTAAATAAGCGAAAGTTCAAGGGTCCTTCAGCAATTTAAACATTTATTTTACAACGGACAAGTTTATTTACAACACTAAATATTAAATACAAAAATGCGGGGGACAGGATATGCAATTTACCCCCTAAAGGCGCGCGATCCAACGGCTTCCAGTGCGCCACTTATCCACGTGTCGAGCCCTCGACGCTCGATACCCCTTCGGCGATCCGTGGCTGTGATTGCATCTGAGATCTGATCGCACGGCCACGGCTGGTGCTAGATGGACGGCCCCGATTAGAACTGGGGCTGTCTCTTCGATCCAACGGCTGCTGCTGCTCACGAAGAACAGGGAAGAACAGCTGACTTCCCTGACTTCGATTGGTGATTCCTCCGCCTCCAGGCGCTCGATGATGCTGCTTGTGGCCTCCAGGCGTCCGGCGAAGCGGTGCGCTCCGTTCGGGATACTCCAGAAGGTCCAGGACCTCCTAGATCGGCTGAACGAGCTCGGGGAAGACAAGGGGGTCCTGGAACCTCGAATGGACTTGAGTAGAGCCCCAAAGGGCTCCTTTCAGCTTGGGTCCTGCACCAAATGAAAGAGGGGCTCGAGGGGGTCTTCCTCGACCCGAGGTTTAGGGTAGAAGAACGGGGAAAGGTGGAGGGCGGCGAGGTCCGGCGAAGCGGAGGAGGGAGGACCTCGATTCGCAGAGCTGTGCAAGCTCTGGTTGATCTGGAGCGTGGGTGCGTGGAGAATACGTAGGGGAAGGCGATGAGGTGGAACGAAGGGTCGGATAGAGTGTCAATCAGAGTAGCGAGGTTCGCCGGAGCTAAACTCCGGCGAACTTCGATCTTGGTCTAATCGAGCACCTAAGGCTCTACTGATTACTCTAAAAGCTACACTACAAAATAACGATTAAAACTAAGCTAAAAAGCGGAAATAAAGCAGCTCTTATACCTGGTGTGCGACCAGGGAGCAGGACCTCCGGCGACGCGGCGGCCGTGGGCGCTCCTTCGACTCCTCCAACTGCCTGAAGCTTCCAGGAGGACCCTCCTGTCACAAGGAACCTCAGAGGACTGGAATAGACGGTGGAAAACGACGGAAAGGGAGGCCAAAATGGATGAGGAGGTCGGAGGGTTTATTTATAAGCAAAGTTCGCGCCCTTATTGGCCGGCAGATCTTGGTGAATCTAGATGCTGTACAAGGAATCATGGGATGCGGCGTGATTCGTGGATGTTCGAGGAACAAATCTTATGAAGGGTCTTATCACCCTCGAGCAACACAATCGGCGTGAAAAATCGGGGAAGAGGGACCTCTCGTGACTTGTCAGAGGGGCCATCCTTGAGTCAGAAGAGTTGACCCGAGGTCAACTTTTGGCGGCACGCGATTGGTCCACGGAGGCCGCTAGAAGACAAAATAGGCTGGAGGAATAAAGAATGAATTATTTAAGGTAATAAATGATTTTATTATTTTTCGAGTATAAAATAAAAAATCTTTATTATTGTATGTAGTATTTTAATATGATTTTTATTTATTTTTATGAATTATTTTATTACGGTTTTATTACAATAATGTGTATATGTATGTATTTTATATGTCTTTTGGTATATTTTATTTTTAGTTTATTTATTTTATTTTATTATTTTAGTTTCTTATTTTATAATTTTATAACTTATTTTTGTGAGTATAAGTATATTTTTATTTTATTTTTATGAGTTTATTTATACTTTTAAATAAATAAATGTATGTGTATGTATGTATACTTATAGGTACTTTACCTATATATTATATGCATTTTATTTATTTAATGAATTTTATTTGTTTTATTTTGGATTTGTATTTTTAATAAGTCATGTGTAATATATATATTTTTAGAAAAATATAGACGAATAAAATAATTAAAGAATGTTTTTCCTTTTATTTATATACACATGGGGAACATAGGTATTTTGCCTAGGTATCAGTTAGGCTTATTTTATTTTTGAAATTTCTTTTTTTGTTTTTCTTTTAATTTCAATATGTACATGGATTGTATACATTATTTACAAAATTCTAAAAATATGAATTTATAAAAGTAATGGATTTTGAATAGAATGAATATTTTAATCAGGTATTATGTACAAGAAGGGCCAAAAACCTAACTTTCACAGATGGACTCCAACAATTATGGAACTAATTTTATAAAATAGTTTATGAAATGCTATATACAATTAAAGGTGAGTTTGGGTGATTTGGAGTTTTTATTTGCAAGATATGGGCCTGTGAAGTTGAGATTTTTGGTTTTTCTTTTGTGTATAAAATGTACACTGAGTGTTATTTTTACACAAACTCAATTTTGTATTTTTATTTATATTGTTATCTACAACTTTTATGTACAAAGTTTCTTCATTTGATGAATAAATAATTATGTACAAGATAGGTGTCAAAGATGCATAAATAAACGAATAAATAAATGAGGTATTTATTGTATAATTGGCCCTTATCTCCCCCTACTTTATTCCTTGTCGACCAAGTCCATGCTGGCCTTGGTCTCGGGGTTAGGGTCATAAAATATTTGCAATATTTTATTCCTTTTTCTTTTCTTCTCTTTATTCTATAATTTTGGCATTAAAAACCTTATTTTATGTATAATTAATACAATAAATAATAGATGCTAAGATGTATAAATTAATGCTATTTACATGCAATTGCTGGGGTTTTTAAGGCCAAAATGATAGAATAAAGGTGATGAAATGGAGATTCATCACCCCCCTATACTTGCCTTTGCTGGTCCCTAGCAAATACTTATGCAATAAGTATCAGAAGAATAAAGGAAAGAAAAAGGAGTAATGAAAGGAAGATAGAGTGAATAGGGGTGCTTTCAGAGCAATGCATGTCTCTACAAAATCTGAGATTGGAGCTCCTGTCAGTCCTTAGGTGTGGATGTGTGTGGAACCTAGTCGGGAACCAAATTTAAAGCACAACAGCCTTCGATAGTCGCAGAATTCGGTTCAAAGCACCTTAATAGCCTGGTCAGAACTAGCCTACACCATACACAAACCCTTATGACTATGAAGCTGACTTGTACAGTGTAAGTGATAGTGGCTCCCCACCTCAGAAGTGACAAAGAAACAACCTCCCCCAGCCTGGTAACTCTAATGCCTCGGTCTAGCAACTCTTTCCTCGAGAAGCGGGGTATTCCCTTCTAAGTTCAAGTGCAACCGGCTCAAGAAGAGGGGGAAGAAGTATAGACTTGTGGAAGCTCAGCCAGTGTAGCTGAGTCTCCCGCTGCTAGCTTCATGAGATGTAACATGGATACCATAAGCTTTTGCTTTATTGAACTATATACATACTCCGGTGGGATTATTAAATTTTCAGTCCGACCCACCACTTTTTTTGGAGTTCTTTTTGCATTTTTTTTTTCAATTGCATCTGTACCACATATCTACATGAGCAGCATATATACAAGAAATTTTCCTCTTGAGCCAGTAGACTATCCCTCTTTTGAAGCTTTATTGCAACCCACGGCTTCTGTCTTTAGACTTCATCACCACTAGACCAAGTTGAGGTGCACTTCCTTCGCTATAAGAAGAAGAGAGGTTCCGCCTAGAAGTACTACCCTCATATGCTACCCCAAGCTAAAGGAAGCTGCCTCCTCACCACCTCATCCATGGAGAGCTATGTGAAAGGTGCAGGTGTACAAGTTAGGTCACGGCCGACAAGAGTCATGCGTGTGTTTCAAAGAGTTCTAGTTAGTCCACTAAGGTGACTTGAACCCAGCCCTGGTTTCTCAAAGAATTAAGTCTGAATAGACCTGAAGTACCTTAAACCTAGTTCCCATAAGGTTCCAGTGCAGTTAAGTGCAGTAAGGTCCAACCGAGCTCCACTCTGAGACTTTATTAGACTGATTCAATCATCAAGCTCACTCAAAAAGAGTATGCATGGTATGCTTATGCTATGCACAATGAATGATGCAATTTTTCACGAAGAAGCAAAGAATGTTTTTACACAAAGAAATTTTTGCAAACAAAATAAGAGCTTGACACATACAAAGAGTATCTACCATTATTTACACGGGCGTACTGCTTTATTTACAAAATGTATGAATTTATACAGATTGTACATGTGTTACTGGAATGGTTTTATTGGGTTGTTGAGAAGGAATTTTTATGTACTTTATTTCTTATTTACAGGTATTTGTAATAGTGATCTTATCCTTCAGTTCTATTTTTGAACATAGTTTTGCAAACTATAGTACACGATAATTTTTGCAATCATTTACACGCATTTGAAAACTATTTTTGCAAAGAATTTTCACACTATATGTACATTTTTCACAATAATTTTAACAAACCTTTTTTTCAAAACATTTGCAAATAGGTTTTTGAAATCCTTTCTTTCACACAAAGAAAAAATTTTGCAATCAACACAGTTTCACGCATTTGAAATCATTTTACCTCAAATCTTTCAAAACTGGTCACACTATTTTTCAAATCATACTATATAGGTATCTGATTTATCAATCAGCATATACAAAAGAAGGAAAACTGTATTTGCTGTACACTAAGGTTTTGGGTTTTATAGGCTTTATTTGAACTTATTCCTTATTTACAAATGAGAGATTTTTGTGCAGACTCCTCAGACTCATTCCAGAATCAGTTTCACAAGCATTTTGGAAACTATAGTCCAAAATAATTTTGCAATATTTACACGCATTTGAAAATCCTTTTTCCAAAGATTTTACACAACATAGATAGATTTTTCAAAACAATTTGACAATCAATTTTCACAATCATTTGCACACTAATTTTCACAAAGTTTTTGCTTTTACTCAAAGAAAATAGGTTTTACACACAAACTAATTTTTCAATCGTTGAATACTTTTTCACGCTATTTTCAAACAATTTTCACAAGATTTTTCAAAGGAAAACGTTTCACACAAAACCCTTTTCTGACTTACTAGTCAGTATAATTACAACTAGTCTGAGGAACTCACAATCATCTTTTATTATTATAGAGCTACTTTTTATATCCTATTTTATCGAGGTGATATTTTATTTTTCAGTATGAGTTATGGCTTATAGTATATACATGGTATATACGACCCCCCTATACTTAGCTTGAGCTATGTCCTCATAGATCGAAAGGAAAAGCAAAGACATAACTCGTACTGAGTATAGACAGATCTGGGATGAATGAATGAATGAGAAGTTGACCGTCCCCCCTATACTTAGGATCAACTAATCCTGAGTATAGCAGACTGTACACAACACAGGGAGGGTCAAGGGTAAGAATAAACAGATCGTTCTCCGGTTGCCTCCCCCTATACTTAGGGTAAGATATCCCTGAGTATAGACGAGGAGAGGAGACAATGGAGAGGATCAAGGAATTGACCTACTCGGGGATCAAGTACAGAAAACTGTCCACAAGGTCGGCACCTCTTAGATACAAAGGATAGGCTAGAAGAAGAAAAGAAGAAAAGAAGAAAATCAGAGAAGAATTTGTTGGATTGCATAGTCTGAATCTTTCGATGCCGCAGGTGCTGTCGAGATATCATCATGTTGCATGAGCTGGACGGAATCAACAACGGCCAAAAATGTATCTGGTTCGAGGTAAGGCTTCAGTAGTTGGCCGTTGATGACAAATGGCTGTGCGTTAGAGGACAATTCGGATATGGCGATGCTTCCATTGTCACGCACTTCGCAAACTCGGAATGGCCCTGTCCACTTACTCTTTAATTTGCCTGGAAATATTCGCAACTTTGCATCAAATAACCACACTTTCTGCCCAACTTCGAAGGTCTTTCGTCTGATGTGCTTGTCGTGCCAGCGTTTCACCTTCTCCTTGTACATCAAGGTGTTATCGTATGCATAGTCTCGAAATTCCAAGAGTCTGTTCAGATCATCTTTCCTCTTCTGACCACTTTTGTGTGAGTCCAAATTGCAGCTGTTGATTGCCCATAAAGACTTGTGAATTAACTCCACGGGCAGATGGCACGGCTTTCCATATACAAGACGATAGGGCGACATGCCCAAGGGAGACTTGTAGGCGGTTCGATATGCCCATAGAACCGAGTCCAAGAGTTGAGACCAGTCCTTTCTGTTTGGCCTAACAAGTTTCTGCAGGATAGTCTTGATTTCTCTGTTCGATAATTCTGCCATGCCATTCGTCTGAGGATGGTAAGGAGTGGCAACCCGGTGGTCAATGCCGTACTCCTTCGTCAACTTCTTGACCTCTTTATTGATGAAGTGACTACCCCCGTCTGAGATAAGGATTTTCGGTATCCCGAACCGCGAAATGATGTTCTTTTTGAGAAACTGGCAAACTGTTTTGCTATCGGCGGCTCGAGCAGGGATAGCTTCAACCCAACGACTCACGTAATCGACGGCGAGAAGGATGTGCTGAAATCCTTGACTGTTAGGGAAAGGTCCCATGAAGTCAATGCCCCATGCATCGAAGACATCTGCTATCTGAATGATTTTCAGGGGCATTGAATCTTTGGCAGTGAGTGTACCTTTCATTCGCTGACAGTCAGTGCATTGTTTAACAAATTCAGTTGCATCCTTGAATAAAGTAGGCCACCAGAGGCCACACTGAAGTACTTTGGCTGCCGTCCGATCTCCAGAGTGGTGTCCGCCAGATTCGAGCGAGTGACAATGCTCGAGGACACTTGATTGTTCCGTCTGAGGGATGCACCTGCGCCAAATACAATCTGCCCCTTCTCTGAATAAAAGAGGCTCTTCCCAATGGTAGAAACGGATGGTCGACATAAATTTGTTCTTTTGGTTCTTCGTCCAATCCGACGGTATTACCCCAGAGACGAGGTAATTGACAATCTCAGCATACCAAGGAAGAGAATCCACAGCTAAAATGGCTTCGTCAGGGAAGGTTTCTGTGATAGGTGCATTGCTCAGGGGAGGTTCATGCTGCTCTATTCTGGAGAGATGATCTGCTACCACGTTCTGGGTTCCAGGCTTGTCCTTGATTTCCAAATCGAATTCCTGGAGTAGTAGGATCCAACGAATCAGCCTTGGTTTGGCATCCTTCTTTTGGTGTAAGTAGCGGATAGCAGAGTGGTCTGTAAAGATGGTGACTTTGGATCCCAACAAATAGGATCTGAATTTCTCTAAGGCGAAAACCACAGCCAGCAGTTCTTTCTCTGTTACAGTGTAATTTCTTTGAGCTTCGTCTAACGTTCTGCTGGCATAGTGAATGGCGTAGGGCGCTTTATCTTTTCTTTGCCCAAGAACAGCTCCAACTGCAAAATCGGACGCATCGGTCATTATTTCGAAGGGAAGAGTCCAGTCGGGCGGCTGTAAGATCGGAGCCTGAGTGATAAGCTCCTTCAAGTGATTGAAAGCAAGGAGAACTGGCTGATCAACAATGAAATCCGTCTCCTTGCACAAGAGTTCTGTCAGAGGTCGGGCAATGCGGCTGAAATCCTTGATGAATCGCCTGTAGAATCCCACATGCCCCAGAAATGACCTCACATTCTTGACTGACTGAGGTGGCTGAAGATTTGAAATGACGTCCACCTTCGCCGGGTCGACTTCCATGCCACGTTTGGAAACGACGTGGCCCAGCACAATACCTTCGGTGACCATAAAGTGGCTCTTTTCCCATGAGAGCACTAAATTGACTTCCCGGCACTTTTGAAGTACTCTGTCTAGATGCTCAAGACAAGAATCGAAGCTATCACCATAGACAGAGAAATCGTCCATGAATACCTCGAGGAAACTGCCTACCATCTCGGCGAAGACTGCTAACATGCATCTTTGGAAGGTTGCAGGTGCATTGCACAGTCCAAAGGGCATTCTCTTGAAGGCGTAGGTGCCGAACGGGCAAGTGAAGGTGGTCTTCTCTTGGTCTTCAGGGGGCGATCGCCACTTGGTTGTACCCAGAGTACCCATCCAGAAAGCAGAAGAACTCCTTGCCTGCTAATCTTTCCAGAACTTGATCAATGAATGGCAAGGGAAAGTGATCCTTCTTAGTTGCTGCATTGAGACGGCGGTAGTCAACACAAACCCGCCAGGATGTTGGTACCCGAGTAGAAATTTCCTCCCCTTTGTCATTTGTAACCACAGTAAGCCCTGATTTCTTGGGAACTATATGCAATGGGCTTATCCATTTTGAATCGGAGATGGGATAAATGAAGCCTGCCTCACACCACTTCGTGATTTCTTTCATGACGACGTCCCGAAGGTTAGGGTTCAGCCTTCTCTGAAATTCGCGGGACGGCTTGGCGTCTTCTTCTAAATAGATGTGGTGTGAACACAAGGCTGGATTTATCCCGCGGAGATCTGATACGTTCCATCCAAGTGCCTTGCGGTTCTTCTCTAGAACCTCGAGAAGTCGAGATTCCTGATCTGGCCTCAGCCTGCTGCTGATGATGACCGGATACATTTGTTCTTCGCCCGTAAGGAAAGCATACTTCAGGTCCGCCGGAAGTGGCTTGAGTTCTGGTTTCGATCTGTCCACATTATCTGTCACCTCTGACACCATGCTGATGGTGGGCAGTACTTCGGTGAAGATGCAGTCATCCTCAATATTCTGTTGAGATCCTGGTGATGCACCGAACGGTTCTGCGCTAAGCTGATCATGTTCGGTTCGGAGTGATTGCTCAAGGAAGATGCGCCTGCATCTGCAAATCTGTCTCCCAAGAATCATCGGAGCATATGCTGACTGTGCTTTCCAAGTCTTCCTCGAGAGTGAGGATTTCTCGGGTCCATGAATCATCTAATGATAACACTGAGTCTCTGATCTCTGCAATAAATTCACAGTCCGCATCTGACGCTGCCTGGCTCTCATCTGTTGTGGCATTCTGCTCTTTGTTCATGTTTATCGTGATTTGCTGGGAATTCGAGCTGAAAGTGATTTTCCCAGACCCGTAATCAACCACGGCGCCTGAAGTACGAAGGAATGGTCTGCCTAGGATGATAGGGGTCTGGAGTAAAGGTGCAGGTGAGTCCATATCAAGGACTACAAAGTCAGCTGGAAATTTCATTTCCTGCACTTTAACTATCACGTCTTCCAAGAGACCTTGGGGCCGCTTGACGGATCGGTCAGCGAACTGAAGGATCATGCGTGTCTGCTTGAGCGGTCCCAGCCCCAAATTCCTGCATTATGGTCGAGGGCAGAAGGTTGATGGAAGAACCACTATCCAAGGAGAGTGCGCTCGAAGACTTGGTCAAAAATCACACAACTGATCAGAGGTGCTCCGGTGTCTTGTTTCTTCTGGGGGAGATTGCTGATAGCTGCGACCGTGGCTAATGAGAGGACATGTTTCTCTACTTGCTGGCGTCTGTTCTTTCTTGATGGGCGACGCTTAGTAGTACATACTTCCTTCAGTCCTTTCTTCACGGCTGGCATGTATTCTACGGCCTTTAGTAAGGGAATCTCAACAGTCAATTTGTCCAAGATGTCCACAACACCTGGGTCAGACAATGCATTTTTTTGTTTTGCAATTTTTTTGGATTTTTGTATTGCATGAGGAAAAGGAATATGTACACTACTGGCAGGAAAATCAGAGTTCTTATTTACATCAAAATTATCGCCCACAGAATGTCGTACATCCGGACTACAGAAAGGTGTACAAGCTGGATCTAACTCTGTTGGTGCTGCGGGGCGATCAGAACGGGTAGCATTGGCTCCATCGGCTGGCACAGGATCGGCTGCTGCTGGCGGCTCCTCCAAGGCTGGCGCGGCTTCACTTCTGCTACAGGCTTCTTTTTGGTGTTTTTGTTTTTGCGGATTTTTTTGTATTTTCGGCTGAGGTTGTTGCTGGCATGGCGCGACGGCTGGACTGGCTTCTCCTTCTTCTTCCTCCTCACCCGCCCCTGGAGCTGGCACGGCTGATGCGGAAGATGACGATCCACCTGTTTCTTTATTCACCCCATATCTGGTAGCAGGCGGAGGCAAGGCCCTACCGCTCCTGAGAGTAACAGCATTAGAAAAAGCAATAATATCATTATCACACGCGGACTGGACATCACATTCTACCTGCTCCTTTTTCCTGAAATTGTTGGGGTTGGCTTCGACCTGCGCCGGAATGGTAGTGCGAGTGGCGGTCAGGTCATCAAGCCGCTTGGTCATCTCTGCTAGCCCTTTGACAAGTTGGGCTAGACAGTCCATGGAGGGGTTCACTGGAGGTGCCTCGGTGGTGTCAGCGTGCAGACCACGCTGCTGTTGCATCTGCTGGTGCTGAGACTGTTGCTGGTGATGCTGAGGCGGGGCAGGAAGTTGAAGTTGCTGATAAGATGGAGGTGGATACTGCTGGTATTGCTGAGGCGGAGCAGCCGCGTACTGGTGATACGGCTGTGGGTGCCGGTATTGCGGCTGCTGCTGGTATGGATGGTTCTGCCTCCACTGATGCCCAAACTGGGAAGGCTGCTGGTATTGATGGTGCTGCTGGGAGGATTGCCCAAAGCGACCACCCTGAGGTTGGTGGTATTGCCGGTTGGCAAATGGCTGACCCTGAGGTTGTCCCATGGGACGGGTCGGCTGTGTGTCATGAGTCCAAACCCCATTAACTTCCTGGACCAGGGGTGGTGGTGGGAACACTGAATCGGATTCTGAAATGAACTCTGGTTGATACACAACCATCTGCTGTTGCGGCTGGCTCTGATCAGGTGCCTGCACGTAGTACACGTGCTGCACTGCCGGTGGTTGCTGGCTCGGCTGAGGCTGGTGTAGCGGTGGTTGCTCGTCTTTTCTCTCAGCTGGAGCTTCGAGCGGTGCTGCCGACTGAACAGAATTGATGGTACCTATCAGCAGTTCTAGTTGCTTGGTGATGTGATCCAGCTTGTCCAAACTCTGGGTCCTCTTCTCGATCACGGCGAGTTTTTCGAGATCCTGTGATCGTTTCTCGATGATGTCGACTTTAGAGAGATGGCCCCCGATGATGCTGAGGTTGGAGCTCTCATCTCTCTCTGATTCCTTAGACGCTGCCATGTGCACTTGTTTTTGAAGGATCTGGGGTTGCTTCTGATAAGCCTTGGATGAAGAGAGGGCGGCCTCTCCTTCGGCCATTTCTTCAAAGATCTGCCAGACGACATCTTCATCCTTATTGAAGTGTGAGCCCCCACATGCTGCGTCTACGAGCCTTTGACTTTCGATGTTCAGTCCCCCGAAGAAATGCTGAACCAAGCTGGTCTTCGGAATATCATGATGGGGACATTTCTCCTGCAGGTCAGTGAATCTCTCCCATGCTTCATGTATCGACTCATGGGGTCCTTGGGAGAAATTACTGATACGGGCTCGCATCTGGTTGAGCCGACCTAGAGGGTAGTACTTGTGCAAGAAGGCGGACTTCAGCTCCTCCCAGGTCGTCACAACTTTTCCCATATGATTGACCCAATAAAGGGCCTTATTCCTGTAGGCTGAAGGGAAAGCCGTCATCTTGACAATGCCCAGAGGGACATTGGGATAGTGAGTCGTACGGCAAATGCGGGAGAATTGCTGCAGGTGGATGTACGGCTCCTCGCTGGTGTTTCCATGGAATGCAGGAAGAAGAGCAATGAATTGGGGCTTCAGCTCAAAGTGAGCATGTACCGGTGGAATGCGGATCCATTCGGTCATCTGGCTGTCTCCCGGGTTGTATGTTTCTTTAAGGGTAGGTTTCTGTGGTGGTAATTCAAGATCATCATCGTGGTCATCACCACCTCCTCCACCTTCACCTTCTCCTCTCCTGCCTCCTCTGCCTCTGCCTCCTCCTCCATCTTCTCGGTTAATCACATCATTCAACATGTCCCTGGAAAGCTGTCTGAGTGAGGGCCTGTTCGGTCAGCTGCTGCTGGATGGCCTGGATAGATGCCAGTAATTGTGCATTGACTTGATTCTGATCTGGCGCCTGCCCCTCTGGTGTGGGTGGCTGCTGACCCTTGCCCTTTCCTCCGGGAGCCATGTCAGGGTCTGAGTCGGAAGAGATGAACTCCGGAGTGGTCTCCAGGGCTCGCACTGTCTTCTATCTGCATAATGAGACGGTCCGAATCAGATCACTTGCCATAAATACTCAGCTGTCGTGATGAGGCTAGAGTTCAAGTCAACCCCAGCTTGTTGTGAATGGAAAAATGATGTAGACTGTAATCGACTCCCATTCACAACGGTGATAATGGGACAAAAGTGATCCCAGTTTATTTGGTGGCCAAGAGAAAGGTAGAAGACGAGGAGTCTGGAGTTCGATCCGCAAGGTCTGGATCGGTTCTCGGGAATCGCCTCGAAGTTATTGGCGGAGTTGAGTCCATGGAATCGATGTGGGTGTCGGCATGGTCCCGACGGAAACCATCCATGGATCAACTTCGCGAAGTACAAGAGAAGGTAGGATGTTGGATGAAAGATACGATGGTCAACGAGGATTTCAAAGGAGTGCAAAACAGTAGAAAAGGCTCAAAACTGAGCGGGGGTCAAAGAGGAGTGACACAACAAAATTTTGCGCAAAGGCGCGGGACTTGGATCTTTGAACCTTAATCTAGTTCCATACAAACACAAGACAAAATCGGGTTCACCAACTCACGCTATGTGAAGCCGTGAAAGTTCGGCTATTTATTATCTTTTCATTTTTAGAGTTGTGATTTTTCAGGCATTTCTTATAACAAGTCCTTAGTACGCTACCCTATAGGAGAGAGAGTACTGCCGGAAGGGTATCCCGTACTTGTCCTCCTCCTGTGTAACCTGTAGTCTGTACTTTTTGGAGTCCTCGTAACCCTTCCTGGATCCCTACTCAGCCAAAGAAAAGAGAGAGGAAGCCGATAGGCGAAACCAATACTTCGGTTCTCGCTCGCAACGGAATCACCCGTGAGCGTGCAAGAACCTACTCGGACGCAGGACGATGAGACAGACACCCCCGTGAAGGCGTGGCCTATGCTCAATACTTCGGACAGGGTCGATGCTCTCACAACAGAGAGTCACCACTGGTGACCAAGTCCTACTCGCCTACGTACGATAGAAGCGCCATTACTTCGGAAATCCAGGCGATACACAAGGCAGTTGCAGACTGGGCTTTTGGCTCTAATCCTTAGGGGGTCGCACTCGCTCAAGGGAGTAGGGTTTTGGTCCCCCTCCAAGGTACCTGAAAACAATGAGGGCTTTATGAACCCGGTACAATGATAGTCCATTACGGATTTTAATTAAGGTCAAAGTTTATTTAGCAGTCCCCTAGTTTTAATTTTTGGGTTTTCACTTTTTTGGATCTGTTTCATACCAGCGCCTATCGTTTTGGTAGATTTTCGTTTAAGTCCTAGGTGCTCAAAATCAGAGGGAGATAGCGGAAAAGCCGTGCAAGTGGTTCTATGATGGAAATCTCATCATTGAACCGAATGATGCATGCTGAGTTAGAAGACTTACAGTGCATCCCAGCTCTCTCCATGTGGTATGCAAAACAGAATTTTTAAACCTATCTACATGGCGGTGTGCATTCGTCAAAATCGCCCTAAACATTAGCTGCTATTAACGTGAAGAACCACAAGCTTAGTCATTCATCTTTAACCTAAGGGTCCGGTCTTGGCTCACCCCTCCTCTTCTCGACACACTCGAGTTTAGGAGTAGCGCTTGACGGGGCTCGCTCACGGCACGTGGGTTAAGAGATAAATGACTTAGCTGTTTAAGTTTGACTAGATCCATACGAAGTAGACTATAGGAACATGCATTCTTATTAATGTTTGGACCTAGCTACCGAGTCAAGCAACCTATATCTAGGGGCTCCAAGCACACAAAACAAAGTAAAATAAAGGCGAAAAGCACAAAACCGCGGAAAACAAAGGAAAGAAAGCGGTAGAAATCGCGGAAAACAGCGATGAGGCCCCCAGGTGAACAGACACCCGGGCACTGGACCTCATTGTGAAGAGTAGAGTCCGGTTAATTATTACATGCCAAAGTTGTCTCTCTCTCACCAAAAATTACAGAGATAATCCTAAGTGTTCTAAGCCTATCTAATTCACATCTCCTTGCTTCCTTGATACTCTCTCCTGATGGTCATGAAGGAGAAGACCATCCTCCTCCAAGCTTGGCTGCCTTGGCCTCCTAAGAAGCCATCCTTGCGTGGCGGACCCTCGCATCAAAGTCACAAAAAGAGTGTATTAGAATAGTTCACTTAATCAATCATAGAGCACATAAAGATAATCACAAGAATTGAATCAATTAAGCATAGTGATTAATGTCAATAAAATGGCTGCTCACAGAATATAATCAATCATGAATCAAAAATGAATATCACCAAAAATGTACACAAGAATGACAAAGAAGAAAGTAGGCTATGCTCATTGCTCCCCGGCAACGGCGCCATTTGATGAACGAGAGATTTATCAAGGGTCGTGTTAATCCACAAGGCGGAATAACAGTCGATGCGATGACCGCTCAATAATCCTCAAATCAATCAACAATTAACCCACAAAGCAAGAATGTATCAATTAAGTCCAAAAATAAATGTGAATTAATTTTTATTACTCTACCATAAAATGTATAGGGAACAAGCATGTAGAGGTCGAACCACAGAGAGCAATACAAAAATGCATGAGCCTATATGTTTATACCAGTCATTCTTGAGTGAAGTGGGTCTTTTTTTGTTATTTTATTATTTTTTTTTATATTACTTTTTTTTGTTTTTTATAATTTTTATTTTGATTTTATATTTTATACTTTTTTTTATATTATTAATTATACAAATCTATATACTATATATATGTATATATATAAAGAGATATATATATATATAAGAAGGGAGAGGAGAGAAGTAATATAGAATATATATATATATATATTTATAAGCATAAAGACTTAGTATATAGACTTATATTTTTAATCCCTTTTTTTTTATATTTTTTTTTATATTTCTACTTTTGATGTATTTTTTCAATTCAAGAATGTCCATAATATAGGACTAAATAAATAGCCGTATATGATTTGGGTTTTAAAAATATCAAATAATACCCAAAATTGCCCAAATTAATTTTTACATATGAATAATAATATATAGATAATTATAAAAGAGAAAAATGTATTTTTTTGGGTTTTTTAAAGAGTTTTTCTAATTTTTATGTTGCTTTTGGGGTTTTATGATTTTTATCTTTTTCTTTTTCATATTTTTAGGGTTTTTCATTTTCTGGACTCAATATATTTATAAATATATCATATATAATTTTTTTGGGATTTTTCAAAAAAACATTTTCTAATTTTTTTTTATTTTCTAATTTGAACAGTACAAAAATGGCTTCTTTTTCATTTTTAATAATTAGGAAAAATGCAAAAATTGCGAAATAAAAATATGTGCGTGATCAAGCATGACATGGAGCATCTACCCTAATTTTTGTGAATTTTTAGAAGCCTTCTAAGTATTTTTAACAAATAGCTAAAGACACAAAGAGTAATTAAGCCTGGCAGGGGCATTTTTGCAAATAAAATATATAACAGGGGCTCAGGTGCAAAAATACCTACTGGAATAAACTTTTATTTTAATTATTAGCACTAATTTACAATTACAAAAACCCGCCAGGGGTTGCATGCAAAATACCCGCGCCTCACGTGGGACTACACGTGAGGTGCGGAAGGACCTAAACGTAAATAAGCGAAAGTTCAAGGGTCCTTCAGCAATTTAAACATTTATTTTACAACGGACAAGTTTATTTACAACACTAAATATTAAATACAAAAATGCGGGGGACAGGATATGCAATTTACCCCCTAAAGGCGCGCGATCCAACGGCTTCCAGTGCGCCACTTATCCACGTGTCGAGCCCTCGACGCTCGATACCCCTTCGGCGATCCGTGGCTGTGATTGCATCTGAGATCTGATCGCACGGCCACGGCTGGTGCTAGATGGACGGCCCCGATTAGAACTGGGGCTGTCTCTTCGATCCAACGGCTGCTGCTGCTCACGAAGAACAGGGAAGAACAGCTGACTTCCCTGACTTCGATTGGTGATTCCTCCACCTCCAGGCGCTCGATGATGCTGCTTGTGGCCTCCAGGCGTCCGGCGAAGCGGTGCGCTCCGTTCGGGATACTCCAGAAGGTCCAGGACCTCCCTAGATCGGCTGAACGAGCTCGGGGAAGACAAGGGGGTCCTGGAACCTCGAATGGACTTGAGTAGAGCCCCAAAGGGCTCCTTTCAGCTTGGGTCCTGCACCAAATGAAAGAGGGGCTCGAGGGGGTCTTCCTCGACCCGAGGTTTAGGGTAGAAGAACGGGGAAAGGTGGAGGGCGGCGAGGTCCGGCGAAGCGGAGGAGGGAGGACCTCGATTCGCAGAGCTGTGCAAGCTCTGGTTGATCTGGAGCGTGGGTGCGTGGAGAATACGTAGGGGAAGGCGATGAGGTGGAACGAAGGGTCGGATAGAGTGTCAATCAGAGTAGCGAGGTTCGCCGGAGCTAAACTCCGGCGAACTTCGATCTTGGTCTAATCGAGCACCTAAGGCTCTACTGATTACTCTAAAAGCTACACTACGAAATAACGATTAAAACTAAGCTAAAAAGCGGAAATAAAGCAGCTCTTATACCTGGTGTGCGACCAGGGAGCAGGACCTCCGGCGACGCGGCGGCCGTGGGCGCTCCTTCGACTCCTCCAACTGCCTGAAGCTTCCAGGAGGACCCTCCTGTCACAAGGAACCTCAGAGGACTGGAATAGACGGTGGAAAACGACGGAAAGGGAGGCCAAAATGGATGAGGAGGTCGGAGGGTTTATTTATAAGCAAAGTTCGCGCCCTTATTGGCCGGCAGATCTTGGTGAATCTAGATGCTGTACAAGGAATCATGGGATGCGGCGTGATTCGTGGATGTTCGAGGAACAAATCTTATGAAGGGTCTTATCACCCTCGAGCAACACAATCGGCGTGAAAAATCGGGGAAGAGGGACCTCTCGTGACTTGTCAGAGGGCCATCCTTGAGTCAGAAGAGTTGACCCGAGGTCAACTTTTGGCGGCACGCGATTGGTCCACGGAGGCCGCTAGAAGACAAAATAGGCTGGAGGAATAAAGAATGAATTATTTAAGGTAATAAATGATTTTATTATTTTTCGAGTATAAAATAAAAAATCTTTATTATTGTATGTAGTATTTTAATATGATTTTTATTTATTTTTATGAATTATTTTATTACGGTTTTATTACAATAATGTGTATATGTATGTATTTTATATGTCTTTTGGTATATTTTATTTTTAGTTTATTTATTTTATTTTATTATTTTAGTTTCTTATTTTATAATTTTATAACTTATTTTTGTGAGTATAAGTATATTTTTATTTTATTTTTATGAGTTTATTTATACTTTTAAATAAATAAATGTATGTGTATGTATGTATACTTATAGGTACTTTACCTATATATTATATGCATTTTATTTATTTAATGAATTTTATTTGTTTTATTTTGGATTTGTATTTTTAATAAGTCATGTGTAATATATATATTTTTAGAAAAATATAGACGAATAAAATAATTAAAGAATGTTTTTCCTTTTATTTATATACACATGGGGAACATAGGTATTTTGCCTAGGTATCAGTTAGGCTTATTTTATTTTTGAAATTTCTTTTTTTGTTTTCTTTTAATTTCAATATGTACATGGATTGTATACATTATTTACAAAATTCTAAAAATATGAATTTATAAAAGTAATGGATTTTGAATAGAATGAATATTTTAATCAGGTATTATGTACAAGAAGGGCCAAAAACCTAACTTTCACAGATGGACTCCAACAATTATGGAACTAATTTTATAAAATAGTTTATGAAATGCCTATATACAATTAAAGGTGAGTTTGGGTGATTTGGAGTTTTTATTTGCAAGATATGGGCCTGTGAAGTTGAGATTTTTGGTTTTTCTTTTGTGTATAAAATGTACACTGAGTGTTATTTTTACACAAACTCAATTTTGTATTTTTATTTATATTGTTATCTACAACTTTTATGTACAAAGTTTCTTCATTTGATGAATAAATAATTATGTACAAAATAGGTGTCAAAGATGCATAAATAAACGAATAAATAAATGAGGTATTTATTGTATAATTGGCCCTTATCTCCCCCTACTTTATTCCTTGTCGACCAAGTCCATGCTGGCCTTGGTCTCGGGGTTAGGGTCATAAAATATTTGCAATATTTTATTCCTTTTTCTTTTCTTCTCTTTATTCTATAATTTTGGCATTAAAACCTTATTTTATGTATAATTAATACAATAAATAATAGATGCTAAGATGTATAAATTAATGCTATTTACATGCAATTGCTGGGGTTTTTAAGGCCAAAATGATAGAATAAAGGTGATGAAATGGAGATTCATCAGTGCGCTCCGGCCAAGGTGCTTGATTTGGTGATTTAGTCGATTGAACTTCAAATCTTTTTGGGGTTTTCGAAGCTAAGGTCAACAGAAAGCTAATGGACTGAATAAAAAGCGGGGGGAAGCCCTCGATGGTCGGAGCCAGAGGGAGGAGCAAACCTCGACCGACGACTTCGCGGGAGGTAGGGGAAGCACCTCCGACCTCGGAAGCCTTGGCTGAAGAGCCCACGACGGAGCTGTCACCTCCAGGTAGCTCTGGAGCACGAAAGAGGCGCGAGGGGTGGACCGAAGGGTGTTGGAGATGGCGAAAAATCGAGCCGGCGAGGTGGTAGCGTGGTGATCGGGTGGTTGCGAAGCAAAACAAACCTGTGGAAGGTGATTCTATGGTTGCCAGTAATTAAAATATGTAAAGAAAAGTAAAAAAAGGACCTCAAGGGCTGAGTAGCCCAAGATTTGGACCTCACAGCCGCAAGGCCGGAGATGGGGTTGGAACGCGCCGCCGAGCTAGGTAGGTCACCTCGACAAGGTAGAGGGTCCTCCCTCTGTCACAGGGGACCCGTCGTAAGCCCTCGGAGGGAGAAGCTCAAGCAAAAAGCGGTTCAAAGTGAAAAGGAAGCTTGGGGGTCGGTTTTGAAACATGGCTCTGGCGCAAGGTTCAAGGAGCGATATCGGGTGAATCTTTGATCGAATCGCCAAGCCAATGCCTGGGCGTGTAGGCTCACTAGTAGGGCTATATTTCTCGTGAAGAGACCGACCTCAAACGGTGAAAGAATCGGCCCCCAAAAATCCGCGAAATCCAAGAAAAATCATGTTCTGACATAGCCCAGGTGTTGGGCAGAGAGTTGACCGAGGTCAACTCTCCTAGCCCCCTGGTTGGTCCACGTGGACCAACCAGGAAAAACCTGGAGAAAAAGATTTCTAAAATCATTTTAAAATAGATAACGATTTTATTGGTTTTAAATTATAACATGAAAAATGTTTAATTTTTTATAAATTATTTTATTATGATTTTTATTTATTTTTATGAGAGGTATTTTTACAAGTTTGCATTTATACCCCTATAGGTATCTATATCTATATATTGTATTCTTTTATTTTTAATTTGTGTATTTAATTTTTATTATTTTTATTTAGTATTTTCTAAAATTATAAAATACTTTTATATACACATATATATTTTTATTTTATTTTTCTGATATATTTTGTATAATTAATAAATTATAAACAGGTATGTATAGGTATGTACATAGGTATTGTATCTATGTCTTGTGTGTATAAGTATTTTTATTTTGAATTTTATTTACATTTTTATTCTGATTTTAATATTCACAATTATTATAAGTAATATTTACAAAATTATAGAAATATAAAAATGAATAAATAATGAATAAAGAATAAATTGACTATTTTATTCAGTACAGGTATACAATAGGGGTCCAAAACTCAACTTTCAAACCGTAGCTCTGCCAAATGCGAAACCATCGCCATTAAATAAATTATTTTATTCTATATACAATTAAAGGTGAGTATGCTGCATTTGGAGTTGTCAGTTGTGAGATACGGGTCTGGGAAGTTAGAATTCTGGATTTTTATTCAGACCATAACGTTTTATCTATACATTATTTTTCTGTGAAATCAATTTTGTATTTTTCTTTATAAAATTATCCTCAATTTTCATGTACGAAGTTTCTTTATTTGATGTATAAAAAGTGGAACCAAAAATAGGTCCCAAAATGAATAAAGAATGAATAGAATGCATAGGTATTTTATCTGTATTTCTGACCTTATCTCCCCCTACTTTATTCCTTGTCGACCTATTCATCAAGATGCCTAGGTCTCGGGGGTTTTGGGTCATAAAATATTTACAATATTTTATTCTTTTTCTTTTCTTTATTTATTCTATAATTTTGGCTTTAATTACAGTATTTTATACACTAAATAGATGCACATGCATGAATGCTAAGATGATGGAATTAATGATATTTACAGGCATTTGCTAGGGTTTTTGGTGCCAAAATGATAGAATAAAGATGATGAAATGTGGATTCATCATCCCCCTATACTTTACCTTTGCTAGTCCCTAGCAAACACTTATGCAATAAGTGCAAAAAAGAAAAGAAAGAAAAGAAAAAAAAAGAAAAATTAGATTAAATTTAATTATCGAACTCGTCTTCGCAAAATCAAAGTTTGGAGCTTAAGTCGGACCTTGGGAATTTTAGTGCGGTCGGAACCTTAATGAGAACCAAATTTGAAATCCAACAGTCCTTGAGAATCCCAAAACTCTGTCCAAGTCTCCTCAATAGCCAGGTCAGAAATACTTCAACTCATACGCAAACTCTTATGACTATGAATTTGACTCGTATAGTGTAAGTGATATGTAGCTCCCCACCTCAGAAGTAACAAAGAAACAACCTCCCTCACCCTGGTAACTCTAATGCCTCGGTCTAGCAACTCTTTCCTCGAGAAGCGGGGTATTCCCTTCTAAGTTCAAGTGCAACCGGCTCAAGAAGAGGGGGAATAAGAGGTATAGACTTTTGGAAGCTCAGCCAGTGTAGCCAAGTCTCCCGCTGCAAGCTTCATGAGATGTAACATGGATACCATAAGCTTTTGCTTTATTGGACCATATACACTCCGGTGGGGTTATTAAATTTTCAATCCGACCCACCACTTTTTTGGAGTTCTTTTTTTTCTTTCTTCCCTTTTTTTTAATTGCATCTGTACAACATATCTACATGGTGCATCATATATACAAGAAATTTTCGTCTTGAGCCAGTAGACTATCCCTCTTTTGAAGCTTTATTGCAACCCACGGCTTCTGTCTTTAGCCTTCATCACCACTAGACCAAGTTGAGGTGCACTTCCTTCACTATAAGAAGAAGAGAGGTTCCACCTAGAAGTACTACCCTCATATGCTACCCCAAGCCAAAGGAAACTGCCTCCTCACCACCTCATCCGTGGAGAGCTCTGTGAAAGGTGCAGGTGTCCAAGTTAGGTCATTATCAACAAGAGTCGTGCGTGTGCTCCAAAATACTCTACTTAGGCAGTCAAGAATCCATTGAACCAAGTCCCGTGATCCTCAAAGAATTAAGTCAACCAGACCTGAAGTACCTCAAACCCAGTTCCTATAAGGTTCCTGTTATTAGGTATATTTTAAGGTCCAATCAAGCTCCAATCTCCGGATTTTACTTAGACTTGTTCAACTATCAAACTCAATCCGAAAAAATGCTCATGCTATGCTATGCAAGAAATATTTTTGTGATGCAATTTTCAAAGATTTTGAACTTTTTAGGGATTTTTGAAAAGATGATGCATGCCTATGCATATGCATTTTTTTTGTATTTTTCAAAAAAGATTTTTCAGATGTTTTTGGATTGTAGTTTTGCAAATGTTTTTTTTGGGATTTTTTTGAAAACAAAAAGGTTTTGGCTGAAAACTAGGTTTAAAATATGTACACGGGAGTGCTTCTTATATATACAAGAAGTGGATTTTAAGGGTTCACAAGGGTAAGTGATCAATTTTATATATATAGTGGATTTTGGTGAAATGTATGTATTCCTCAAACTTATTTGACACAAGCTTTTTTTCACACAATTTTTGAAAACTATAGTCCAAAATAGTTTTTACAAACATTTTACAAACATGTACACACATTTGAAAATCATTTTGCAAAGGTTTTCAAAACAGTATAGATAGATTTTTCAACATATTTTTGCAACCACTTTTCAAACCATTTGCAAATCATTTTTCAAACATTTTATTTCACACAAAGAAAATAAATTTTACAAACCACACTTTTTACATAGGTTGAAAACATGTAACAAAATATTTTCAAAATAGTTTTCAATAGATGTTCACAAAGATTTTCAAACTATTTTTCAAACATTTTGCAAAAAACATTTTCATCTGATTTATTAATCAGTATATACAAAAAGAATTTGAGGAATGATACACCTTTTTATTAAGGGTTTTTTAATGAATTTTAAAGAATTATTAGCCATATTTATTAGGAAAATACGAAAGTACGAGTTATGGCTAAAGTATATACGTAGTATATACGACCCCCCTATACTTAGCTTGAGCTATGTCCTCATAGATCAGAGAGAAAAGAGAAGACATAACTCGTACTAAGTATAGGCAAGTCTAAAGAATAAAGGAATAATGAATGAATCAACGAATGAGAAGTTGACCGTCCCCCCTATACTTAGGATCAGATAATCCTAAGTATAGCAGACTGTACACAAAGCAGGGAGGGTCAAGGGTGGGAATGAACAGATCGTACTCAGATTATCTCCCCCTATACTTAGGGTAAAATATCCCTAAGTATAGACAAGAAGAGGAGACAATGGAGAGGATCGAAAAATAGAGAAACTCGGGGTGCATGCCCCCCTATACTTAGGACAAAGTACGTCCTAAGTATGTAAAACTGTCTACAAGGGCGGCACCTTTTTGATAGATGAAGAAGATAGAATAGGAAAAGAAGAAAAGAAGAAAAGAAAAAGAGATGAGATCATGAGAATGTACACATCGCTCCTCCTATACTTAGGGTAAAAGAAGCCCTAAGTATAGACAACAACAGGAGCGATGACACAGAACGAAGAATGAACACTCGGCTCGTCCACCCCCTATACTTAGGACAAAGTACGTCCTAAGCAAGGCAAACACGAGAATGGGTGGTCGAGCAATACGGAAGAAAGATCCAAGGTACACAAGGGAATATATAACAAAGATGGATATACACATGATCAAGAAGGTGGAAAGCTGACCTTCTTGCGAGACCGCTGAGGGATAGATCTGATATGGTGTATGTCGACATCGGGGTCCCCAGTGGACGGAAGCCGATCAGGGTTGACATGGTGAAGGCCCTCAGTGGAGTCAAATCGTAAAGGGACGAACTGATCGATGGAAACAGTATGGCTAAGTTCTCCCTTGGTGGTCCTATGATGTGAAGATACAGACGGGTGAGTGGAAGAAGTATGACTAGGTCCGGCCTTGGAAGTCTCGCCGATATCAAAGTGAAATGGGACAAACTCATCATCCTCGGAAGAAGTGTACTCGGAGTCGTCCTGCGAGTCCTCGTCCAGGTCAAAATCAAAAGGAACGAAATCATCTGTGGAAGTATACGAACTCTGTTCGTCCTCTATAATCTCAACCGGATCATCTTTCTCATCAAAAGGCCCAAATTTCTGAAGAAAAGCGATCAAATCAACTTCGGCCTCTGGCCCATCAGAATCAACATGGACAGGAGTGGACTCATCAGTGGAAGTAGTCAAAACAGGTCTGTCCTGTCTAGTCTTACATGGGTCATTTGTTACCTTATGAGGTCTCTCAAAATAATGGGCAACATCATAAACATCCTCAATTATTTTGGTATCTGCCCCCTGCTCAAATGGTTCAATCACATAAATACTCTGGATCTGATCAACACATCGCCACACACCAGGAGGAGGGTTAGTGAGGTCCATGCTTTCCGACTTCCTCCCCTTTCGGGGGATCCGTCGGGTCTCATCAGGGATCGCTAAGGAAGCATCTCTAGTAGCATCAAGTAGGTCACAGGCCTCAGAGTCAGCTATAATTGGTGAAGGTGAATCAGGTGCAGGTCTCTGGTCAACTGTGGGTGTGGTGATCAACACTTCGCTCTCGTCAATAGGACGGAAGCGAATCTCTCCTGATCCATAGTCAATAACGACCCTCGCAGAGGCGAGGAATGGTCTTCCCAGGATGATTGGAGATGGCTCCCCTATGGAGTTCTCCATGGGCAACACGACAAAATCAATATTGTGGCTCGTGTCCTGAATAGAAATGACGGCGTTTTCAAGGATACCCTTCAGCCTCTTGATGGATCCATCAGCAAACTGAACGATCATCCTGGTTTTCTTGAGAGGCCCTAAGTGAAGAGACTGTACCAGCGAGAAGGGTAATATGATAATAGATGCACCGCCGTCTAGGAGAGTGCGATCACATGTATAGTCAGAGATGGTGCAAGTGATGAAAGGTGTAGCTGTGTTCTTCTTCTTGGGAATGGGACGGTGTGTGATGGCGAGGGCAGTGGCCATGGTCAGAATGTGACGCTCAGATCTGCTCCTCCGCTTTCTCTTCTTGGGAAGAGGAGCAGATAATTGGGTCATGGCTTGCTGAAGTGGGGCACGGATAATCTCATGAATAGTAGCCACCACTTCGGGTTCAGTCAACATTTTTTGAATTTTTGGACTTCCTCCATACAAGGGAGGAAGTCGGAATCAGCATATACATGAGGCATGCCAAGAGCAGTCTGTACAGCGGCATCCTCGGGGTCAAAGGTAGGACTGGGTGTGAATGGGTGTGTGGTCAAGGGTTCTGGCAAGTGAACTCTCTCCTCAAAATCTTGATCAACCAAGTGTCTACCGTAATCTTTTTGGATTTTTAAAATTTTCTCATTTTTTTGTATTTTTGGTGATTGCAAGCTCCCATGATTCTTCACAAGCAAAGCTGTATCCTCGATGAAAAGAGCACTAGTCCGATATTCTCTCAAAGTGTCAAGATTTTCCTTCATCAAATTGATGTGCTCTAGCATTAGGTTCATGACAACACTCATGGAGGTCGTGGGAGGTGACTCCAACAGGTCAGACTCGGGTGGATGTGGACGTGGAGGCGGATAATATACATGTGGGGATGGAGGTGGATAGAACTCCGAGTCGTGATACTGTGGCTGAGGCGGGTATGTACAAAAATCAGAAAAAATAGGAGGCAGGTCCTCCTGATAAAAGGGAGGTGGACCGGCTGGAGCGAGTGAGGGGTCCGCAAAGTCCGGATAAAATGCACTCCAGGGATCCATCTCGAAAACAAAAGGAAGTGATTCGGGGGAGCACGAAGGTCAAGTCAAGAGAGTGAAGAAAAAGGCGCAAATGCGCAGAGGATGATCTAGAATGCACACAAAACAATCACAAGCAAAAATGAAACAACCAAACCCTCAATTCACCTACTCAACTCGGTGAAGACCACAAATGCGGTCTTTTTATCTTGTCTGTTTTAGAGTTTAGGTGAAAAAGTCAAGAAGTCGCACAAACACTTAGGGGGCTTGAAAATAGGATTTTGGGCTCTATCCTTAGTGTATGCGCGAGTAATGTAAAACGAAGACAATGAGGGGATTACTCGCCCCAATACAAGATTTTTTATTTTGGTCTTTTTTAGGATCAAGTAATATTAGCAGTCCCAATTTTATTGGTTATCACTTTTTTTTGGATTTTTAATGAAATGCACGATCCTATCGGGGAGTCAATTCCTTTGAGCACCTAGGTTGGCAAAATCAGAGGGAGAGTCGGAAAAGCAATGCAAGCGGCAAATAATGATGGATGCTAAAGCGTAAATGCTCACCTTGCCTCCAGCACTCTACATGCAAAGATGCTCAGCAGAATTGAAACCTATCTATATGCAAATGCAAGCCGATGAAATCGCCCTAAGTTTCAGAAATTGCTATTATCGTGAAGAACCACAAGTCGGCCACTTATCTTTAACCTAAGAGTCCGGTCTTGGCTTACCCCTCCTCTTCTCGACACACTCGAGTTCAGGAGTAGCGCTTGATGGGGCTCGCTCACGGTACACGGGTTAAGAGATAAATGAACAGACTGTTTTAAAAATTTGACTAAGTCCAAACGCGGCTATAGGTACATGTAAGATATATTAGGTGTTTGGCCTTAATCTATCGCAAGCAATCCTAAATCTAAGGGCTCAATCACACAAAGTGAAGAAAACAAAACCGGAAAACAAAGTAAAAAAAATGCGATGAAAAGCCGACAAAACTGCGGTGAGCCCCCAAGTGAACAAACACTTGGAAATTGGGCCCGAATGTCCAAGAGTCCAAGTGTACCTGTATTATTACACAATAGAGTCTCTCTCTCACAATAAATTACACAAGATAAGGTCAATGGAATAAGTGGCTCGGGAATTGTCTTCAAAAATCCTCTAAGTCCGCCTTGGTGCGAAGCGTCAGCCGCCTCACGTGGGTGCACGAGCGCTCCTATAAAAGAGAGCCTCCCTCGATCCGCGTACCTCGTACAAAGTCAAACAAGAAGGTGGTTAGACAATTCAAACAATAAATATAAAAAATGAGCCAAAATACAATAAGCAGAAATAAAAGCTGCAAAGGTAGACAAATAGTCACAACACAAAGCAAAAACGAGAACTACGCGCTGTTGCTCCCCGGCAACGGCGCCATTTGATAGTCACACTTTATCGAGGGTCTAAATACGTCGCTGTGGCGACCCACAATAAAATGTAATTAATCAACAATGAACCCACAATCAAGTATCAAACAATGAAAAACAAGTGTGGAGTCAAATTTATTTTTAACTCTGCATAAATGGTGTATAGTGACAAGTATGCAGAGAGTTCGAACACAGGGAGCAAGCAGGGTAATTCAAACAAGTGTGCTGAAGTCTGTGTGTTGTCTGATGTGTCTACACTAAGCAAGCAATCAAAGGAAATTTTTTTGTGGGTTTTTAATTTTTAATTAATTTTTTAATATAATTTTTAATTTTGTATTTTGATTTTTAATTTCTGATTTTTATAATTTATATTTTATATATATTTTTTAATTTTCAATATTGGAAAATGAAGACAATGTAATGAAAGGCAAGAGGAAATATTTATAAAAATGTGCAAAAATATCCAAAAATTCAGAAATAAATTGTTTTTGATGTTTTTATAATTTTTTACTGTTTTTGTGATTTTTGGAGATTTTTCAAGGTGTTTTTGGTATTTTTTAAATACTGAAATAAAACAAAACAGTGGAAAGAGTGCTGGCTGTGAGAAAAGTGGGAATTAAAAATAGCAACCAGTAACTAAAATTTTTCACACTATTTTTCAAACAAAGAAAGTAAAATGAGGAACAAATAGAACCTGAGTTTGTAATTTTTAGAGTTTTCTTTGATTTTATATTTTTTTTGAAGTTTTTGGAGTGTTTCTAAATTTTTAGTGTTTTTCTTTTGAGTTTTTTAGTGATTTTTGGACTGACACTAAAATAGGGTGTAATAGACACTAGGTAATTTTTTTGGAATTTTTGGAGGGGTTTTAATATTTTTTGGCATTTTCTAAGCTAAACAGTACACAAAAAGGCTATTTTTGATTTTTAATAAATATAAAAATGGAATAAAATCAAAAAATAAAATGATAACGTGAAAGCACAAGTATCCAGGAGCTTAACCCTATTTTTGTGGAATTTTTGGATCTAAAATGATAGGTTAAATATTTAGAACAAGCATCCAATCATTAACAGGCCTGGCAGGGGTATGTATGTAATTTCTCAAACATCCAGGGGCTCACATGCAAAATTTCCACAAAAATATAAACTAAATATTCAATTTTAAGGGCCAATCGGCAATTACAAAACCCGCTGGGGTATCGGCGCAATTTACCCACCAGGGCGCGTGACTGGCACGCGCCTGGCGAGGACTAAATTGTAGTTTTTCACAAAGCTGGGGCTTCAAATGCAAAATAGCCAAAAGTTTTACACCGTGATACAATATATTTGGACTGAAATGAAATACCCAAACCTCAAGGGGTATCCTTACAAAATGCCCACCCCCTCACGTGCACAGGGACGTGAGGTGACGTGGCGAAGGATTTAAGTGCGAATAAAACGAAGGCAAGGGTTCACATGCAAATATTACAAAATGTTAACACTACCGACAAAAGTTTAAATATTGAAGCTTAAATACAAAAAGTCACGAGGGGTGAGTTGCAAAATACCCTCGCTGGGACGATCCGCAGGTGACGCGTGGCGCGAATCCAACGGCTGGCAGCTGAGCGCGATCCAGCGGCAGGGAACGTGCCACTTATCCACATGGCAGCACGGGGACGGCCGATGACGGTTCGCTTCGACGTCTGAGATCCAACGGTGGCTGGGCTCGGAAGATCTGACGGTCGACAAGCGATCTGGAACTCCACCCTTGATCGGACGGTGGCGAAGGCGGTTGGAAGAACACGGCGGAGCTCCGACTGGGCGAGGTTCCTCGAGCTCCTCCGGCCGACTCCGGTGGCTTCTGGGCTTCAAAATCAGGCTGGAGCTTCCTATGGTCTTCCTCTATCTCCTGGGGGCGTCAAAAAGCCACGGCGGTGGCCGTGGTGCTCGCTGGTGGCTGGCGGAGCTGGAGGGCTTCGTTAGCTCCGGCGAGCTTCAAAACTCGCCTCCAGGCGTCTTCACTTGGGCTTTGACCTGCAAAAATGGTCAAAGGGTCCAGGGCAAACTGCCTGGACCCTTGGATGGTCGGGGAGAGGTGCGAATCGAACTAGGGGTGCACGGCCGGAGGTGCGCTGCGGCCAAGGTGCTTGATTTGGCGATTTAGTTGATTGAACTTCAAATCTTTTTGGGGTTTTCAAAGCTAAGGTCAACAGAAAGTTAATGGACTGAATAAAAAGGCGGGGGGAAGCCCTCGATGGCCGAAGCCAGAGGGAGGAGCAAACCTCGACCGGCAACTTCGCGGGAGGTAGGGGAAGCACCTCCGACCTCGGAAGCCTTGGCTGAAGAGCCCACGCCGGAGCTGTCACCTCGAGGTAGCTCTGGAGCACGAAAGAGGCGCGAGGGGTGGACCGAAGGGTGTTGGAGAAGGCGAAAAATTGAGCTCGCTGGAGCTTGCTCCGGCGAGGTGGTAGCGTGGTGATCGGGTGGTTGCGAAGCAAAACAAACCTGTGGAAGGTGATTCTATGGCTGCCAGTAATTAAAATACGTAAAGAAAAGTAAAAAAAGGACCTCAAGGGCTGAGTAGCCCAAGATTTGGACCTCACAGCCGCAAGGCCGAAGATGGGGTTGGAACGCGCCGCCGAGTTAGGTAGGTCACCTCGACAAGGTAGAGGGTCCTCCCTCTGTCACAGGGGACCCGTCGTAAGCCCTCGGAGGGAGAAGCTCAAGCAAAAAGCGGTTCAAAGTGAAAAGGAAGCTTGGGGGTCGGTTTTGAAACATGGCTCTGGCGCAAGGTTCAAGGAGCGATATCGGGCGAATCTTTGATCGAATCGCCAAGCCAATGCCTGGGCGTGTAGGCTCACTAGTAGGGCTATATTTCTCGTGAAGAGACCGACCTCAAACGGTGAAATAATCGGCCCCCAAAAATCCGCGAAATCCAAGAAAAATCATGTTCTGACACAGCCCAGGTGTTGGGCAGAGAGTTGACCGAGGTCAACTCTCCTAGCCCCCTGGTTGGTCCACGTGGACCAACCAGGAAAAACCTGGAGAAAAAGATTTCTAAAATCATTTTAAAATAGATAACTATTTTATTGGTTTTCAATTATAATATGAAAAATGTTTAATTTTTTATAAATTATTTTATTATGATTTTTATTTATTTTTATGAGAGGTATTTTTACAAGTTTGCATTTATACCCCTATAGGTATCTATATCTGTATGTTGTATTCTTTTATTTTTAATTTGTGTATTTAATTTTTATTATTTTTATTTAGTATTTTCTAAAATTATAAAATACTTTTATATACACATATATATTTTTATTTTATTTTTCTGATATATTTTGTATAATTAATAAATTATAAACAGGTATGTATAGGTATGTACATAGGTATTGTATCTATGTCTTGTGTGTATAAGTATTTTTATTTTGAATTTTATTTACATTTTTATTCTGATTTTAATATTCACAATTATTATAAGTAATATTTACAAAATTATAGAAATATAAAAATGAATAAATAATGAATAAAGAATAAATTGACTATTTTATTCAGTACAGGTATACAATAGGGGTCCAAAACTCAACTTTCAAACCGTAGCTCTGCCAAATGCGAAACCACCGCCATTAAATAAATTATTTTATTCTATATACAATTAAAGGTGAGTATGCTGCATTTGGAGTTGTCAGTTGTGAGATACGGGTCTGGGAAGTTAGGATTCTGGATTTTTATTCAGACCATAACTTTTTATCTGTACATTATTTTTCTGTGAAATCAATTTTGTATTTTTCTTTATAAAATTATCTACAATTTTCATGTACGAAGTTTCTTTATTTGATGTATAAAATGTGGAACCAAAAATAGGTCCCAAAATGAATAAAGAATGAATAGAATGCATAGGTATTTTATCTGTATTTCTGACCTTATCCCCCCCTACTTTATTCCTTGTCGACCTATTCATCAAGATACCTAGGTCTCGGGGGTTTTGGGTCATAAAATATTTACAATATTTTATTCTTTTCTTTTCTTTATTTATTCTATAATTTTGGCTTTAATTACAATATTTTATACACTAAATAGATGCACATGCATGAAAGCTAAGATGATGGAATTAATGATATTTACAGGCATTTGCTAGGGTTTTTGGTGCCAAAATGATAGAATAAAGATGATGAAATGTGGATTCATCAGTGACCTGTTAGGAATTCAATCCGCCAACCAGACTATCCCGTATAAAAGGCCGGTAGTATGATCAGGGCTCAGATATGGCTCTAGCCTAGTGTGCGGGTCACTCTCTCGCGCAAGCAAACCAGACAAGGAGGGGGTTGCTCTCCTCAAGACAGATTTTTAGGGTGAATGTCTTTTAGGGTCAAGTAGAATTAACCAATCCCAATTTTATGGTTCAAAATTTTTGGTAATTTTTAAATAATCAAACAAATCGCCTAACGAATTTTTCGGTTCTCCTGGTTATTAAGTCCAAAAACGGGGGGAGAAGTCGAAAAAGCCGATGCGCGAGAAAATCAATGATGCATGCAGAGTAAGAGATGCGTACTTGACTCCAGCAATCTACATGCAAAATGATCCGCGCAGAATTTAAAGACTGAAATAAAACTACCTAAATGATGCAGGCGGAAATCCGAGCCCTAAGCAAGCAGTTCTACTCGACAGAACGACTAGTCGACCACCAGCCTCCAATCCAAGAGTCCGGTCTAGGCTCACCCCTCCTCTTCTCGACAAATCAAGTTCAGGAGTAGCACTTGACAGGGTGGGCTCGCGACACATAGGCTCGAAGGTAGTGGATCGACTATTTTATTAGATTTTTATTATTGGTCCAATTAATCGATCTATAGGTACATGCAAAATTATTAAGGTGTGTGGACCTACTTATTTACGTCACAGTCAAGCAAAAATCCTAAGGCTAGGGGCTGAAAATTTGTGAGAATCAGAAAGGCAGGAAATAAACGGTAGAAAGTCGCGATAAAAGCTGCGAAAAAGCCGAGGGGTCCCCTAAGCACACCGGTGCTCGGCGAAACAAACCCCGAGAGTCTAAGTCCAAGATGAGTGTCCTGTCCCTGTATTATTACAACAATTTAAATAATCTGTCTGGAAATAAAACCTAATCTAATCTACGGGTAATCTAATCCGCAACTATTCCGCAGCTCCCGCACTCCTGCTCGCTCCTCGCGTCCTCCTGCGGCTCTGTAGAGAAGAGAGCCGCCTCTGACTCCCGCGGTTGCTCGGCTTCCGAAGAAAGCTGCCTCGGTCCTCGGGCCCTCGCAAGAAAACAAACAGAGAGTGTGATCAGACCAGATTATTATATAAACAAGTCAGAAAAATATATGCAGAAATCTATACAGAAAACCACGAAAAAGAAAACTGCGAAAAAATGTGACTACTAAGCCGTGCTCCCCAGCAACGACACCATTCTGATGAGCCAAAAATCGATCAATCCGGGTCAGATAAAAATAATCACTCTCGGGTCGTTGCGACCCGGATCGATAAAGATCTCAGCTCAACAAGAAAAATGAGGAATAGACCACCAAACAGAGAAAATAAAACACGAAAAATCAAATAGTGGCCCTGGCTATGAGATTAGCCTGGTATAGCACCTAGGGTCGGACTCAGGGAGCACGTGTTGGCCTTGCAGCCTACGAAGTAGTCAACCAATGAATAAAATAGAAAAAAATATTTTTTGGTGGTTTTTAATATTTTTATTTTTTTGGATTTTTAAATATGAAGGAAAACAATATAAAGGGTAAAAACAAGCAACTTCAAGTAGTTATTTAATGACTCAAAAATAGTCCAAAAATTCTAACAAAAATATTTTTAGGTTTTAGGGATTTTTACTACTTTTGGTGAATTTTTGAGAATTTTATGCTTTTTATGGAAGTTTCTAAAAATCAAATAAGGCAGAAACAAAGGAGCACTGTCCAGCCAGGCTTTAAAGACCACTTAAAAATATCAAATGGTGTTTTCGAGCCTGGAGGTATTTTTATGAGAAATAGAAATAATAAGGAAAATTCAGAAAAAAAGTTTATTGTTTTTAGATTTTTCTACTATTTTTTAGAATTTTTATGACTTTTAAGAGGTTTATCAATTTTTAGGGATTTAATATATCTAAAAATCACTAAAATTGGTCAGAAAATCAGACACACTAAAACACACAAAATCTGATTTTTTTTTGTAATTTTTAAAGAGGTTTTTATATTTTTTTATGAAGTTTAAATCTGAACAAGCAGAAAATGGATGTTTTTGAATTTTTAAAAATTATAAAAGGGCTAAAAAATTTTCCCAAAAATTGGTGAAAATTCTACACAGTGGCAGGAGCCATGTATCCAATTCTCACTCAATTTGGATGAAATTTGATATTTTATTTAAAACAAAAAGAGCCCACAGTGCACAAGGACCTGTCCGTAATAAAAATATCTTCTGGGGGCCTAAAAGCAACAAAAACAGAAACTCAGGGGGTCCTCGTGCAAAAACACCATATTCCCATGCACGCAGCACGTGTCCTGGGCACTGAGGGACCCAAATGAAAGAAAACTTAAGTCCCCAGACTTATTAGCAATAGGTGCTAAAAGTCCAAGGGCTAAGTTGTAAAAAGCCCAATGATATTCTGTACATGTTCAATAAAAACACTCACAGGGACATAAGTGCAAATATCCAAAAATATATTTCATTCCATAACATGTAAAAACTACAGGCCCATATCATGCAATTTCACCAAAAATTCACGTGACGAAGCACGTGTCCGCCATATACAGGGGTAGAAATGTAATTAAAATAAGCAACAGGGTCCTACGTGCACATGTTCCAAAATAAAATGAACTACGGAAAATATTTACAGGACTAAATGCTAAAATAAAACGGAAGGGGGCCTAAGAGATATTTACCCCTATTATTTATCCGAGGGTTGGGATGGCGCTACATGGCTGATCTGACGGCTGCGGGTAGCGGGCGCCTCCTCGAGTAAACCTCGCTCGGATCTGACGGTGGAGGGCTCGCCACGTGGAGGATAAAATGGATACTGAAGGGGTTCGCCTCTCCTCTGCGACAGACGGTGAAGATAGCACCACGTGTAGATCGGACGGTGCTGGTAGCGGGGCGCCTCTTCATATAAATGAACGGTCCAAATCAAATCTGGGCCTCCGGGGTCGAACGAACGGTGGAGGAGGATCTTGGAAGAACTCCTCGCCGGCGAGCTTCACTGGAGGAATGCTGGTGCACTAGACCTCCTCGGGGGCTGCTGATGGGTGGAAAAGGTTCGCCAAAGCCTCCCGCGGATGAAGAACCCCTCCGATGGCGCCAAGGAGCTCCAAGGAGCCCGGGCAACGACGGCGGAGCTAGGCTCCTGTGCCTGGAAGTTGAGGTCCTCAGATGGACCTCCTCGGACCTGAAAAGCTGCACAGAAAGACTCTTGGGTCGAGGGCAAAGTGCCTCGACCTGGTTAGAGGCGAAGTGGGCGGCTGATGCGTCGGGGCGGAGGACCTCCGGCGATGCGACGATGAAGGAGATCGACTCCCAGTTCCGGGGCGAACTGGGTTGAATGGGTAGGTGAAGAACATGCAGGGGAGAAGAGCGGAGGTGATGATCGAGTCGATCGATGAAATGGGTGAACGATATAGCTGGAATCGATGGTCGACGACGAGAGAGGAATTTGGGCGTAACTGGAAATTAGCGAAAGATAGAAAGAATCAAGCTTACTGGATGGCTGAGGTCGACTGTGGAAGAGCTCCTGAAGCTCCTGGTCTTTACCTCGAGGGCCGTCGATGCCCGAGGCTCGAGCGCTTGTCCTGGGCGGCGCACGGCGGCGATGAGCGGCCGGATCAGTGGCTGGGACACCTCCTCCTCACTGCGACACAACCCGTGGCTAGCTGTCACTCTAGGGAAGTTAGTGGAGATCCTAGGATGGGAAGACGAAGCCAAAGATGGCGTTAATCGTGCGGCGGAGATGGAGATTTATAGTGCTAGGGGTCCGAGAAGATGGAGGTCGGGCTAGCAAATCGGAGCGCGGATCCCCATGCATTCCCCCGGGCGAGGATTAGGGATGACCCAAGTGTAATCGGGGCCCGGGGTTTATGGATGAAGGGCTCGGATCACTGTGGAAAAATTCGGAGAAGTTGGGTCGTCCAACAGATCCGGGAAGAATGGGTCCACGGGGGAGAGTTGACTGGGGTCAACAATCCCCCGTGGACCAATCAGATTATTCCGTTTGTCAATTATTTAAAAATTTATTTAAAAATAGTAAATGACTTATTTTCGAAAAACTCAAAACATGAAAAAAGTTTTTTATTTTTAAATTATTTTTTTGTGATATTTATTTATTTTTTTGAAATATAATTTAGGTATTTACAAAATATTATTATTATATACATATATATTTTTTGATTTTTAATTATTCATTTTTATGCAAATTATTCCAATTTTATATTTTATTTATTTATAGGATAAAATTTGGAATAATATGGTATTTTTATTTTATTTTTATTAATTATGTACATGGGTGAAATAAATAGTTTTATTTATATACATATGTGGTATATATACAAGGTGGCTCTTGGTTTTTATTTTATTTTATTTTTATTTTATTTTTATTTGTGGGATTTTTATTTTATTTATTTACATTATGGAAGAACGAATATATACATATTTTTATGGAATTTTATTGAGTCATTTACAAGGTGAAATAAATACATAAGTGATTCTACGTACATGGCTTATGTACAATGGTGAAGGGTATTTTTATTTATTTTTAATTTTGTTTTGTTTTTCTCATTTTTATTTTAATTTAATATTTATAAATATTTACAAATAAATACAACCATTTTTATTTTTGTTTAGAGGAAAATATTTTTATTTATTTATAGGTATATATACACATATATGAGCTTCCCTATCTCTCTCTACTTGGATTTTTATGCGGCCAGGCCCATGCTGAGCCCTCCCTTGGGATTAGGTTGCTCAATATTTATTCTAAATATCTCCCTCTTTTTCTTTTATTTCTTTATTCTTTTATTTATGCACAAAAACATGCTAAAAGTGCATATTTACACAATGCATGCTATTTGACAATTATTGTTATTTACAAGAATATACATGTGTTTTGCATGGGTTTTGTAGCTAAAATAAAAGAATAAAGAGTGATGAATGGGTATTCATTATCCATGTAGATATCCTCCTCGAGGTATCCATTGAGGAAAGCCGTCTTGACGTCCATCTGCCAGATGTCGTAGTCAAGATATGCAGCTATAGCCAGCAGTGTCCTGATGGATTTAAGCATAGCCATAGGAGAGAATGTCTCATCGTAATCGATGCCTTCTCTCCGTGTGTAGCCCTTGGCTACGAGACGTGCCTTGAAAGTCTCTACTTTCCCATCAGGTCCCCTCTTTCTCTTAAAGATTCATTTACACCCAATGGGTTTTACCCCTTTAGGTGGATCCTCTAGGGTACATATACCATTCTTATGCATGGAGTCAATTTCTGACTTCATTGCTAGCATCCATCTATCCATGTCTTGATCAGCGAGTGCTTCATCAAATGAAGTAGGATCAATGTCAGTCTCACTTGACACATGGAATCCATACCTTTCAGGTGGTGCAACCACCCTCGAACTCCTTCGAAGAGGTATGGGTATTTCATCTTTATTTATCTCTTCAGTTTCTGGTCTAGGAAGCTCAGAATCCTCAGGGGATTCAATGAGTTCCTCTACTTCATTTTTGTCTTGACCTTTAAGGAAATCATCCTCCATAAATTTCACATCTCTAGAGACAAAAACATTTTGGGTCTCATGGTCATAGAGTTGGTATCCAATACCATCTTTAACATACCCAATGAAGTAACACTCACGAGTGCGAGAATCTAGCTTACTTGCGTCCACGTTCTTAGCATGAACCAAGCAACCCCAAACCATCAAGTGATTAACAGTAGGTTTGGTTCTATACCAGAGCTCATGAGGAGTCTTAAGTACAGATTTGCTAGGAATCTTATTCTGTATATAAATTGTAGTCTCTACTGCATATCCCCAGAAACTAAGAGGTAAATGTGCTTTGTTCATCATTGAACGGACCATGTCTATGATGGTCCTGTTGCGTCTTTCAGCAACACCACTAAGTTGGGGAGTTCCAGGAGGAGCGAGATTGGAAACAATTCCATTCTCCTTAAGGTATTCCTTGAATTCATCTGAGAGGTACTCGCCGCCTCGATCAGATCGAATCCGCTTAATCTTCCTACGGTTTGGTTCTCAACCAAAGCCTTGAACTCTTTGAAGTTTTTAAAGGTTTCAGATTTATGACGTAATAGGAAGACAAACCCGTATCGCGAATGGTCATCAATAAACGTCAAATAATATCGATATCCAATTCGAGTTGCGGTACTGAAGGAACCACATACATCGGTATGTATTAGGTCAATAATATCTACGCATCTTGTAACCTTGTTACGAAAAGGCATCCTAGTCATTTTGCCTCAAATACAATGTTCACATGTAGGCAAAGATTGAACCGACAGAAAATCTAAAGGTACATCCTTTATCAATATGTTGATCCTATCAACAGACAAATGACCAAGCCTTTGATGCCAAATCATATTCGAATGATTTTTATTCTCCCTGGATCTCTTGGGGTTTTTATTAGTGGTTGAAACATTCATGACATGCTCATTAATGCTCATACACAAACTCTAATGACCATGAATCTTTCCTTGTACGGTGTAAGTGATATGTTTCTCCCCACCTCAGAAGTAACAAAGAAACAACCTATCCCAACCTGGTAACTCTAATGCCTCGGTCTAGCAACTCTTTCCTCGAGAAGCGGGGTATTCCCTTCTAAGTTCAAGTGCAACCGGCTCAAGAAGAGGGGGAAGAAGAGAATGGACCATGGCCAGTGTAGCCATGTATCCTTGGGAGCTCTAACCAGTGTAGCTGAGTCTCCCGCTGCAAGCTTCATGAGATGGAACATGTATACCATAAGCTTTTACTTTATTTGACTCTATACACTCCGGTGGGATTATTAAATTTTCAATTCGACCCACCACTTTTTTTGGAGTTCTTTTCTTTTTGCACTTTTTTTCATGTGCATCTGTACAACATATCTACATGGTGCAGCATATATACAAGGAGTTTTTCCTCTTGAGCCAGTAGACTATCACTCTTTTGAAGCTTTATTGTAACCCACGGCTTCTGTCTTTAGACTTCATAACCACCAGACCAAGTTGAGGTGCACTTCCTTCACTAGAATAAGAAGAGAGGTTCCGCCTAGAAGTACTACCCTCATATGCTACCCCAAGCCAAAGGAAACTGCCTCCTCACCACCTCATCCGTGGAGAGCTATGTGTAAAGTGCTGGTACAAGTAAAGCCATTGTCTCTGAGAGTCATGCGTGTGTTGTTAAGTGCTCTACTTAGGCTCATCAAGATGACATATGCTCATAGCCTAGTGGACTCAAAGAATTAAGTCCCAATGGACCCGAAAAACCTTAACCCTAAGCCCTATAAGGTTCCTCTTAGAATTAGGTGGATTAAGATCTTAATCAAGCTCCATTTTTCAATTTAATTCCAGGCTAGTTTAAATGTCAACTATAATCCAGGAAAAACTTTACAAATATTTACAAGGATGCTATTTACAAATATGCAATTTACAAATTTTTACAATCGTGCACAATTTTTGAAAAATGTTTGAAAACATGGATGTATGCATGAATACGAAGTTTTGCAAAATATTTACAAACATTTGCACAAGGTTTTTGCAAACTTTTTGTTTTCAAAACATTTTACAAAAATTTTGTACTATATACATAGATTTTGTTATGAAAATATTTACAAATCCTTTACACAAATCATTTTACAATCATTTGTACAAAAATGATTTGTATAAGTAAATAGATATGTGCAAAATGAATTTTATATACTAGGGAAAATTTTTGAATTTTATGTATTTTTAGCCATTTTTATTTATTTACACACTCACACAAAGTACGAGTTATGGCTGAAGTATATATGAAATATATACACCCCCTATACTTAGCTCGAACGATGTCCTCAGATTGATCAAGAGCGATGAAGAAGACATAACTCGTGCTTAATATAGGGAAATGAAAAGGAATGGCTATATACAGAGATGAATCAAAGAATAGAATGAGGAGAACTCGGTGTTTTCCCCCTATACTTAGGATCAAGTAATCCTAAGTATAGCAAGCTGTACATGAAGGGAAATCCGAGTGAAGGATGTACGGGGTCTACCCCCCTATACTTAGAGTGAAATATCCCTAAGTATAGGCAACAAAACAGGGGTAGATCGAATCAAAAGAATACCCGAGAGTCCTACATCCCCCCTATACTTAGGGTAAAGTATACCCTAAGTATAGCATAATCATAAGATGAGAAAAGGGATGTGGGACTAAAGAATAGTGTGATATGGACAACTGGATCTATACAGGTCGGAAGAATAGTGATAATCAGGCGTGAGATGCAATAGATGTGAGTCAAGAGACCACATCTCACGCAAAATGAATAGGGGCAACATCAACGACTCGCGGCTCATGATCTAGATATGGCTTCACCCGCTGACCGTTCACTCGAAAGGTACTCTCAGAAGACAACTCAGACATGTCAATACTCCCATTGTCGTGTACCTTTCTCACTAAATACGGTCCCTTCCATTTGCTCTGTAGCTTCCCTGGGAATAATCTAAGCCTAGCATCAAACAACCATACTCTCTGTCTTGGCTCAAACTGCTTGTGGCTGATATGAGAATCATGCCACTCCACTCTCTCCTTATAATGTAGGATGTTTGAAAAGGCGGTATCATGAAGCTCCTCCAGGGCTGCTAACTCTTCCCTCCTCTGGTCTCCTACACTCTCTGGATCCAAAAGTATATCAATGACTGCCCAAAGTGACCTATGTCTCAGCTCAACAGGTAAATGGCATGGCTTGCCATAAACGAGGCGAAAGGGAGATGTACCCAAAGGAGTCTTGAAAGACGTCCGATATGCCCACAAGACCGAGTCCAAAAGCTATGACCAATCCTTTCGGTTAGGGTGGACGACTTTCTGCAATATAGTCTTGATCTCCCTATTAGACACTTCAGCAAGACCATTCGTCTGGGGGTGGTATGGAGTGGCAACTCGATGGTCTATGCTGAACTCGCTAGCAAGGGCCTTTACCTTGTCGTTGACGAAATGAGACCCCCCGTCAGATATCAACACTCTAGGTACCCCGAACCGTGAAATGATATTCTTCCTTAAAAATCTGCAAACGATCCTAGCATCTGCGGTCGGGTGGGGATGGCCTCAACCCAACGACTCACATAATCCACGGCCAACAGAATGTACTCGAATCCCTGACTCTTAGGGAATGGACCCATGAAATCGATGCCCCATGAACAGAAGCACCAGAATCTACAACCCAACTTCCTCCTTGTCCAACGAGAAAGCTAGTTTCAATAATGAAAGTAGATTTCATACCTGTTCGGGCTTTACCTTTGTCTGACGACTTCAGGTATTCCGGGCAATTAAGCCTCCAGTGCCCCGGCTTTTTGTAGTGATGACAAACGTCGGTTTTCTTCGACGCAATCAGTGTGGATGCATTAGAAGATGAACCAATGCGTTGGCTCTTCTTCTTTATCTTCTGGGCCAGGCCCTTCCGAGAACCTTGCTTCCGACCGCACTTCCCTCTGACCTGTGCAACCATTGCACTGCCTGCGGGATCATCTTTCTTCATTACGTCTTCTGCAGACTTTAATGCTGCAAGAAGACCGTCGTTCGACAAGTTCAACTTGTTCATTGGAATGAAACCACAAAATTATTGAAAGACTTGGGCAAGGATAACAGAATGAAATCAACTTGCATGTCTGCATCCATGTTGGCCCCAAGAGTCTCCAGTTCAGACAAGTACCCACACATTTTGAGTACGTGCTCTCGAACCGAAGTTCCTTCCTGCATCTTGCATCGAACTAGTTCTTTCATAATATTGTAACGCTAGGTGCGGTTAATGTCACCAAACGTATCTTTTAGATTCTGCATTATCTCCTGGCATGTGCTCATCTCCGCATGTTGCTTCTGAAGAATATTGGAGAGAGAACGCATGATATAGCATCTAGCCAAGACATGATCTTCATCATACTTGTCATTGCATGCTTTTTCTTCCTTGGATTCCTCGGAGAGAACATAACTTATGCACTCAGCAGAGAGAACAAGCTCCAAATTGCGGATCCAATCCGAGTAATTTGGACCGGTCAATTGGTTGACCTCAAGAAGCCTGCTTAGTAGGTTCAAGGTCTTCATTTTCTGAAATTAAGAATGCACTATATTAAAACATATAATCATATATTCATATTTATGATATTTGATTAAGGTATTTTAAATCAAATTGTTCTTGCTCTGTCAACCTTGAAAGTTTATTCCCTTAATCACTTTCAAAGTAAGAGATATACTTACCGTTATATCTCAAGCAAGAACTGGGATCTCCTCCTTATCTTTATCATATCCCAATAATATGAGAACCTATGACTCCAATAAAGAGAAGAGGGAACACATTCCGCCTTGCAAGTCCAACTTGCATTTCTCAATTCAGTCTTTAATACCCAGACCCACCATCCCTAAGGTGATGTTGACCCGTCATTAATTGAACCAACCGTCAACAGGAATACAAGTCGCTATGCGTCCAATATCACCCCAATAATATGAGGACCCGATATTGGGGTCACTATGCATACGTCCTTACTCTTTCGAGAAGCGACGAGCCCGATCCAAATGGATCGTATGCAAGAGCTGTCACTTCGGACATGCGTCTCCTACATACAATATCTGGCGACGGAACTCTTCGCCTTGACGGGAGACCATGGATGTCACTTATGTGATCCTCCACTTCATATCCAATATTTAATCAATTATCATGAATCATATTCATATAATTAATTCTTCCAAGGTAAATAATAACTCTATTCATAATAGAGTGTCTTAATTGGACGTAATCAACTTAATCATATTAAATTAATTATCAATCCACTTCAATTAACAAACTTGATTATTTTACTTAAATATATATGGTAATATCTTAAAGTACATATTAATTCGAATTTTAATAATTAGAAAATATACCTTGATTTTCTCTGGCATTATTGAGTCCCTACCTGCTGTCATGGTCAGTACCGACGAGAGTAGGACGAACCACATACGTTGCAACCCGCAACCCCAATGCTCTCCGACTAGACACCATATCCGCCTTAGGAAAGGATAATGCCAAATAGATCAATTTGTACTTGAGATGATCATCGGTTCTTCAACCGAAATTATACCATATAGTAATAATCAAAACATTTTTGATTATAAGGAAATTTGCTACACAAATTCCCAATCCTATTCAAGCATCAAGTTTGATGATTGTATTTCCAATTATGATTTAGATCAAATCTAATCAATTAATTGGTTGAGGCCAAGTCAATTAAGGAAATAATCATCTTACAATATTTCACAAATATTTTCCATAATTATTTCATGAAATTAACAATTAATTTCACTAATTAACAATTACGTGGTTCTTGATTAGGACTGCAATTCCAGTAGTGACCCCTACTCACTAAAATTAACATATCTCAATCAATTTAAATCAAAATTAGACAAACTAAATTTTCAAATATTGCTAACTTGATTTAGGAAAGAACTCAAGTGATATTTCACGCATTTCGAGGCGGATCAAAACAGTAATTAACACATTAATCATGTTAAGATTCGCAGTTCCCGCAACAGTGCATACATGTTCATTAAAACAACCATATCTTGAGCAAACGAAATCCAAATTACACAAACTCAGATCCTATGATTTCCTTATTTAATGGAAACAAAATACATGTGATTAATTTGTGTTTAAATATTTTAAACATGACCGAATTTATTCACTAAACAGATCTGCAAAAAACAAATGCGACAAAAAATTTCGCGACCTTAACGAACACAAGTCGTCCAAGGTTTGCGAATCATATTTGAAACCCTCGACCTAAGGCTCTGATACCACTTGAAGGATATGGTGTTATCCTCAAGTGCATCATGGAAGCGTGATCGTCGTATCGAATACGAATAGTCATACTAGTTGTTCTGTGCAACGAAATTTAAAAAAAATTTCATGCGTTGAAACCCCATGATCCAAGAACGATTTTCAAATTGTTTCATCTATAACCACAACAAGTATAAAGGAATACCTCTTGAAGCGTGGTTGATCGAGTCTCTAAGAAAAGAGACCTCCTGTCTCAAGTTCGATCGTTGGAGAGGTCGCTTGGGAGCGCGGGGATGAACCGCGTGATCCTCGCAATCCAACAAGTTGATCCAAGCATGGTTAGCTCCTGATCTCGTCGTACGAGATCGAACGTCTTCTTCTGAGCTTAGCACTCTAAGAATACGGATAATCGAAGAACGTCGAAGCGGCAGCGCGGAGGCGATGGCATCGACGAGACTCTCCTCTAGGGTTGGTGGACGACCACCAAGAAGAGGGAGAGAGAGTTGGTGTGTGAGATGAAAGAGAGAGAGAGAGTTTGCTCCAATATTGCATTGCCTTTGAGAGCATAGTATGCCTCTATATTTATAGGATTTTGGGATCCATGGATCTCAATCCATGGGACATATAAAGTCAATGGATGAGATTGATTTATGTCCAATCCAATGGTCAAGATTGTTGTTGGTAAAAGCCAACAAATTATGATTTAATTTAGATCAAATATATTTGAAAAAATCAAATATAAATCAAACCTAAATTACATCATCCAAATAAGGAGAGAATATATACATGGAGATTACATCTCCCACGTATATTCAAGGTGGACGTCCACCCATTCCAAGTAGGACTTGGGTGCCGTCCACTTCATTCCATATGGAGGCAATCTCATGAGATTTCATGGGATTGCATATCTCCATGGAAATCTCCATTATTATTTCCAACAACCTTTGTTGTGATTTATTCTTCAAAAATAATTCGTAATTAATTTTAAGAATATTGCAATCTTGCCATTGAAAAATTGTGAATCACATTCACAACCCAAAACAACATATAATTTACATTTTCAATTAATTACACAATGTGTATCCAATACACATAATAATTAATCAACAAATATAAATTATAATTAACTCTCTCTAATACATTATAAATCACATTTATAATATATTATGAATAATTGGACATTTCTATCCACATTATTCTTATCCACAATAATTAAATCACATTTAATTATATTGGATAATTTCTACACACATCAAGATGATTAAATCACATTTAATCATTATTTCTTCAATGCTTAGATTTTATGGAATTATTCTTGAACCCTTTCAAGAATAATGTGATTTCTCCGTAGATACTTAGAGATAAGGACATGGCGATAGTATTGTTCCACGTATAGTGACTTGGATGTTGAGATCATATCTCAAATCCAGATCCCATGGACCTCCCACAGATGCTTGATCAAATCAAGACCGTAGACCTAATCTTCTCATTGCATCTGAATCTTATTCAGATCAATGTCCAGTACATGGACTAAGATTAGGTTACTTCTCTGATGAGAGGAGTCACTAAAATCCAAACCTGTTTCATCACTCCCTCGGAATGGAAGCGTCATGGTTATACAATCGTTTATGATCACATCACCCTCAGGTATTCCCAATACCTGTACAACCTGCATACTGGAAGACCTATGATCATTCTGAAGATAAAGATCACTTTTATACTATCATCTTCAGGGTTTGATCATTAAGTTTCTCAATCTTGGTCACTGGAGATTGGTATAGATCATATGCTTTCACAAAGCATATATCTTACCTTCAAATTCATGTCATGCTTCTAAGGCATGACGACCATGCATGGAATTTGATCAGTCCCAATACCTCATGAGTGAGCTCATGTCTCCCGGTTCATAAGTGAACCTGTATGATCTCTTTGAGAGATCGTATTACTCATATTTCCTTACATGCACACCAGCTCACCGGTGTATAGACCTTGGTTAGGTCATCAACCTAATGGTCTGCCAAATGTACATACTCAGACATATAACAATACATCTGTCTCCGGTCAGAGGATGCATGCCTATGCTGTGACAGCATTCAACATTGGTCTTTGGTTATCTCGATCTTGTTAAGTCAACCCATTGACTCAACTAATCTGACACCTCCAAATCATTATTCCCATGCAGAGGACCTGCATCAAGAGGTCAGTTAGATATCAGCCATTTGAGAAAGGTTTTCCATCTCCTACTCAGGATGGAGATCATCACTTAACAATTATTTGACGATGCTTGATGAGTCCTCTATCTAACTCCTTAGATATCCATCTAAGCATCAGCCTCTATGATTCATTCAATGAATCAACAGCTGTATGATCATTAAGTTGGCCATGGTACATAACCCTTATTGTATAGAGGGACCTTATAGTGCATTCATTCATTCAATCTCAGAAAGGGAATGAAAATAATCAATAACTTTTATTGATAAATCATTTATTACAATAATATTTATTGTAGGAATGGTTCGCCCGGGGCTCACATTGCTAACACTTGGTTAATCTTAGATTTTGACTTGCTATTAAACTTGGATGAAGGTATGTAGAGAATTGGTTGATCGAGGATTTCATGAGCTTAATTGATTTAAAAACTCTTGTCACAGAGATCCATTTGGAGTGCTTGTTTTCATTTGCATTTTGTAGCATATTTTAAATTGCATAAAAATCACCAAAAATATCATTCATACATTTTGTTGTGTATTGTGACCTAGCTTAGCCTAGATAGCCCCCTTAGTAGATTGATCACCAATATTGAGCCTTAATAAAAACACCTAATCCATCATGTCCCTGTGTTTGACCCCTAACTTGCTTGGGATATATTGAAGCCGAGACACTCCTCGTGAAGATCATTCTCTCAGTTCTACATGATTTGGTGAGTGTCATGCTACAATGAGTATGAATTAACATACGCGTTCAACATTTCATCAAATGACGTTGCTGCCGTGGACACAACTTGATTAGTATTTTTTATTAGGTCTGATTTAGTGATTTAGTGAATTTTGAGCTATTATAGTTTAGCCTTGTTTGTTTGAGTGTTTTTGTTATTTTTATCATAATTACTTTTTTATCTTTTTGGGTTTATATCTCTTGAACTATCTAACCATATTTTAACGATTTGACCAAGACCCGTGGAGCAACTCACGAGGAGCTACGTAGAGGTTCGAGCTTGGATCCTGAGCTAAAGATGGTCGAGTCGACCATTTGGAGAGAAGACTTGGCCAATTTAATAATTAGTTAGTTAATTGCTTTATTGACAACATTTTTTTAATTATTTGTAATAATTTAGGTAATTGCTTATTTCCAGCAGCTCTCGTTTGAGAGCTCGTATTTGTAAAAAGAGACTGAATGTTATTTTTCTTCGTGGCGTGGTTGTGTCGAGAGTGGTTCTTGACATGGGTGGTGAAATCAAGATTGGCACATGGTAATATAAATTCATATTTGTATGTGCCCTTCGTAATTTAGGCCACACATCTTAGAAGATTCACTATCTAATAAGATTCATAATGAGACATACATAATCACGCACTACTTAACCAAATTTAACTCAATTCTTCTTTGCTAATAGTATCCTATTTAGGTGTGATTATTTTCGATCTGCATGTATTTAGTGTAATTTTAAAAGTCAGTTATGCATAACACATAAAGAGTGTTGGGTGTCATTGTAAGTATACCTTCGTCTGAGCATGCATCATAGTTTCTCGTTTGCATTCTGATTTCCTCCTTTGTTTTACAACTTAGGATTACAAAGGAAATTGGGACTGAACGGTAGACGAGCATTGTGGTGCTCACATTTAATTTTCAAGTGACAATCAAACTCTAAAACTGGGACTGAATTGAGAAGATCGATTATACAAAAAATAGAATAAAAGAACCTTGTTTTATGGGCGCATAAAGACTTCATCTGGATCGTAGGTACTTACCTCCAGACAATAGTGGGTGAGGACGTATCCTACAAGGATTAGAGCCAAAAATCCATGGACTTGTGCCCTAAGCACTTGGACTCACTCTTAGGGTCTTGTTATTGCTACAAGCACTTGCCTCCGACCATTAAAAGAAGTAGTCAGGAGTTAAAGTGGCGAGGTTTGCCACTTGGACACAACTATCTTAGGGAGACTGCACTTGTGAGTAATGTATTAAAAGATTGCTTACCACAAACTAAAACTGACAATATAATTCGACTGAACCTTTATGGCCCTCACGTGTGAAGTTGGTGAACTTTTCAAAGGGGTTTATATTATGTTTTCATGCCCGAGTTTTCTCTGCACAATTACGTGCACCGTAGAACTAGTGTCTCATTGAATTTCATGCTCGAAATAGTTTCTTTAGACATCGAAGATGACTAATTGGGGGATATTTATACGAACTTTATGAATCTCTTGTTGAACACTCCAAAGATTATGTCTTCAAAGATCCACTCACGAACTGGACCGACTTGGGCTCATTACCCTCTTGAGTTCAGGATCACTCACTCTAGAGATGGTCACTCACCAACCATTCCCTTCTCTCCTCTCAGCTCACCGAGGAAGGCCTTCACCTTGGTGAGACAACCTTGATTTCAGATTCCTCTTCTAATTAAGACCACGTTGTTGATAAATGGCCCAAAGAAGATTCAAGCAAGATGCCTTTGAAAAATAAAGATGAAGAGAAAGAATGCCCCGAGGACCCCATGGGGATGATACTCGCTAGAGTTGCTGCATCTAAGCAGCAACACACATTACTCCGAGCTTAGTTTGGACAACTCAATGTTGGGGTCAAACCACCAATGGATACAAAATACAACACCGAACGATATAAAATTCAGAATTATTTAAGTCTAATAAAACCCGAAGTAATTTTTGAGTTGAATCCGCAATTCCTGAACTTGTTGTTGCACTTTAATGGGACTACTTTTGAGGAGCCATACACATTCCTAAGGGACTTCGAGCTCGTATGCGTTAATCTTAGACATTCTAGGGTTAGCCAAGATTATATCAGGCTCACATGCCTTCCATATGCCTTGGGTGGCAAAGCCGACTACTGGTAAAGAATCATGGAGTTACAGTCATTACATATTCCCAGTTAAAGGACCATTTTCTGAAGAAGTTCTACCGCTTGAGTAGGACTAACACGATGAGGACGCGTATCACCAGTTTTTCCTAGCTACCCCATGAAGCCTTCTGTAATGCCTGAGAAAGGTACAAGGTGAATATCCATTTCATCACATTTATTATATCATTTTGGCCTTAAAAACCCTATCTAAATGCATGTAAATAACATTATTTTGTAGAAATTAACATTCATAATTTATTCTATTTATTGTATATAAAATATTATTTTTAATACCAAAATTATAAAATAAAGAAAAGAAAAGAAAAAGAATAAAATTTCAAAGGTATTTTACAATCCTAAACCCCGAGACTAAGTCGAGAATTGATTTGGTCGACAAGGAATAAAGTAGGGGGAGATGAGGGCCAATAAAAATCCCATTCTTTTATTCATCAATAACTCATTTTTAAGATTCATTTTATTCTTTATTATTTATTCATCAAATAAAGAAACTCTATACATGAAATTTGTAGATAAAAATATATAGAAAAATACAAATTTAGTTTACAAAAAATACTACACACTGTACTTTTTATACTCAGAATAAAAAGCCAATACCCAAACTTGCCAAACCCATATATTCTCAATAAAAATTCAAAATGCATCAAAATCACCTTTAACTGAGTATATCTTTTAATGATATATTTAACGAAGGCAGTTTCACTTAATTTGGAATTAAGATGCAAAAGTTAGATTTTGGACCCCTATTGTACAACATACTTTTTATTTATTCTTTATAAACTTTATAGTTTTATATTTTTATAATTTTGTAAACATTATTTATAATATATGTACATATATAGAATAGAATAAAATCATAGAGAAAACACAAAAACAAAATAGCTTATATAATTACATCGATGAATATACAATACTTATACCTATATAATTAATACCCTTATTTATTTAAGTATGGAAATTATATAATAAAAAAATATTTGTGTATATAAAAATAAGTTATAAAATATGCAAAATATGAAAAAATAAAATAAAAAATAAAATAGAATATACATAACATAGGTCAATATACCTATAAATACACTTGTAAAAAGTAACTTGTAATAAATTAACTCATAAAAATAAATAAAAATCATATTAAAAACTACATAATATAATAAAATATTTTTATTTTATAACGAAAATTTAATAAAATCATTTACTATTTTTATTTCATTTATTTTTGAATAAAGATTCCTATTTACCGTGACTAGGTCCTACGTGGACCAATCACGTTGCAAGGATTGTTCACCCAAGTCAACCGTCCTTCCCTACCTCTGACTGTGTCAGATGTATCAAGCGCCCTATCTTCTCTACCACCTACAAGTCGCCCTGTGCCTCCATTGGCCTTAAATCCTTCATTGATTTTATCCACATCAGGATCGACATCCTAGCCTATTTGTTAGATTTACTTGATTTGCATTGAGCCGCGAATAAACCTCGATCAAAGATCGACCGAACTTCTATATATAAATAAAAATCCCATCCATGCTTTCATTTTTTCATTTTCCAAGTCCAAAAGACCACTGCCCTTGGCCAAGTGCGCATCCCGATTATAAAGGGAGGTCCCCTGAGGTGTTAGCGTGACGGAAGGAGGAGGGAGGTGCACTCACGACGGAGCTCCAACTCGTCCTACTCCTTGGCTTACCGGCCAGGTTCAAGCTGCGCATTTACTTTTTTTCTATGTATACCTAGATTATAAGTTTCGTTTTGAGCTTTAATTTTATGTTTTCGTCCGTCGTTTTAACGTAAGTTTTAGATCTTAGGTTCGCCGGAACTCTACAGCTCCGACCGATGTGATTCGCCATTCTTCCCTCTTTCCGACCACCACTACCACCTCATTACTTCCCCTGTCCATTTCTCCACATCCTCCACTTGACAGCTACCTAGATCACCCCTCGATCTGGAGATCGAGGTCCTACCTCAATCGCTTGCTGGACCTCTCCACCCGTCCTCCATTTTGCCTCGAATCCATCCAAATAAAAATTGAGTACCTCTGTTTTTGTTGTGCTGTTTTTGTGCATGCTTTTGCAGGATTCACAGATCCCATGAAGCTACTCCAAGAAGACCTCCGGGTGACCGCGCATGCTAGAGCTCATCCGCTGAGCTCTGGACTTTTTTGAGAACTCTTCGGGATGCAGATAATCCCCAGCAAGCTTTTCCCCATCGTAGAGACAAAGGAGGAGATTGATGGTGAGAGGTATGGGTAATTGGAGTGGCTCATAGCCCTGTTCTCCATGTGTTCTTCCAAACACCCTTTCAGCCATCCGATGAAGTTACCCTACCAGATTGCACATGACACGTCCGATCTTCAAAGCCCTAGTTATAGGACCATTGCACATGATCTAATATTGGATGTCGAATTCGAAGGGGTATCGGTCGTTCAAATGATGATACATGTTTAAGTGAGATGATTACAACTGTTCACCTGCATGCAATTAGGCATAAATTACACATCCTCCCCCACTTTTTTTATTTATTTTGTTTTAGTTTTGTAAATAAACTTTGCAGTGTAAATTTGTAAATATTGCATGGAGGCCCTTGATGTTTATTGATATTACATATGGGTCCAATCTAGCTCAGCTCAGGTGTTATCCAACGTGAGCTGGGATTTTACACAATTATCTTAACAGTTTTGTAGATTGTAAATTAGTCCATAACGTTTAAATATTAGCTATATATTTTTGGGAAATTTATATATTTTCCCTTGCCTTAAATTTTAATTGCAAATATGCCCTTGTTAGTATATGTACTTTTATGCTTGTATTTCATCTGTTAAAAATATCATATTTGTTCCAAAAATTATGCAAAAATAGGGGTAGATGCCTAGTAGCATGAACTTTAATGCTACATTTTTATTTTGTGTTTTAGACATAAAATCTATTTATTAAAATTAAAAAAGCATCATTTTGTCTTTGTTTGACTTAAAAATTTCAAAAAAATATAAAACAAATTTAAATAATTCTTAAAAAATATATTATCTGTTTTTTTAATATTTTATCCCTCCTGACCAAAAAGCCTTAAAATTGAAAAGGAGAAGGATAAAAATTTAAAAAAACTCCGAAATCCAATAAAAATAAGAAAAATAGTTTAACATCCCAAAAATATTTATTTTTATCTTTAAATTTTCTTTATATTATTATTTATCTATAAATATTGATTTGGAGAATTTTGGACTTTATTCTCTATTTTTAATCTTCAAATCAATTGAGCCTATTTATCTATTCCATGGTTTAGGATTTTTTACTTTAAAAATTCCTAGAAATTTGAAAAAATATTATAAAATATATATAAAACCTAAAAACATTTTATCTCATGTATTTTGATTATTTTCAATAGTAATTATAATTATATTATTTTGTATTATATATATAGTTCTATATAAGCCTATAGTATCTATTAAAAGAAAGAAATAAAAGAATTAAAATTAGAAATACAAAAAAATTAAAAAAATTAAAAATTAAAAACACAAAAAATAAATTAATTAAAATGCAAAATATATTTCAATTAAAACCCACACAAAAAGAGAATAAAACCTGAGAAAAGGTCAAAATTGTGTGAATTATTGCTTAATCTATCGTTTGCTCCCTATGTTCGACCTCTACACATGCCTACACACTAAACACTTGTTGTAGAGTTATAATAAATTTTAACTCTATATTTTTGCTTTACATTTCTATATTCATATGTGGGTTAATTGTTGTTTGATTTACTTTTCGTAAGTGCTCACCTCAACGACATTTTTGTCTTCACTATTCTTCTAGTGAGGATATTTTTAAAACCTCACCGAAACCGTCTCAACAAATATCACCGTTGTGGGAAAGCAATACCACATAGATTGTATTCATTTGTTTATTTCTTTACTCTTGTCTATTTGCCTCTTTATTTCAGTTTCTATTTTCTTTGACTCTCCCGGACACTGCTACTTCACGAGGACCATTGTCCGAGTGATTGTTCACATGGGGGGCTCATCGGTTTTTTTAGTGTTTTTACCGCTTTCTTTTCTTTGTTTTTTGATTTATTTTTGTTTATTTTGTGTAATTGAGCACTGGCTTAGGATTTGCTTGACGATAGATTAAGGTCCAAAACCCTAATTATATTTTCAAGTACCTAATTCTTGGACTTTGTCAAATCTAATTGTTGACTATTTAAACAAGAAACTCCGAGTCGTGAGAGGCTCCATGATGAATCTATGATTCGTCACTCTAAAAGCAGAAAATAGAGCTTTGTTCTCGAGTAATTAGTTGCATTTCTCCATTCATATTACATTATTAGCATTCATGCATGTTTAAACAAAATATGCATTTTAGCATATTCATATTTACATAAATAAAAAGCCTGAAATTCCTTGTATATATTCACTTGTATAATAGCTAACTTCACCCTATTTATATCTATTTTATACTAACATCAAATCCAATAATTTCAACTCTATAGTGTATATATTACTAACACTAATAAAGGAAAAATACCAAACAAATTTAACTTGTAAAATTGTCTAATAAAACCTGAGCCCTAATTTGAGATTAAGAACCTTAAAATATGCATATCTCTCTCACCCTATTTAGGTCTACTCAATTTTAAATTAATATAAATTCAAAAATCTTCAAAATAAGACCAATTTCATTAAAATCAGAATTCGTTTGTGAAACTTAGGTTTTAGGTCCCTATTGTATATTATACATATTACCCAGAATACCCTTTATTTTTATCTTTTTATTTTCTTAATTAGTTAAAATCCAAAAAATATATTAAGTTGTAAATATTATTTTCATATTTTTATATTTTTATTTGGATTTTTATCTTTTAAAAATGATAAAAAAACTGCAAAAGTTAAAAATAGGGTATTTTATACCTATAAGATACCATCCAAAAATACGCTTTGTACATATGACTTCTTTTGATTTTCATTCCTTCACGAAAGTTGTAGATCTCATCAAGAAAAGCAACTTTCATGTTGTCCATTTTTTATTTGACTTATTTTGTTATTTATTTTTTATTTTCTTTATATTTGTTTTTTGATTTTTCTAGGAGCGACACATGACAGCTCGTAGAGCTGCCATGTGTAACCCCATTTTATTTATTATTTTTCAATTTTTCTAGGGCATAATGCAGTCGATTGAACGAATGAAGAGGCTTGCACCATATGATCGTCCTGACTTGATTGAACCTAGTAATCAAGCCCACATTGACCATGATTCATATCACACATTCGGAGAGCCTACACATGCACGGACTCGAACTCATGAGCTAGACATACCGACCCCTCATTCATTGACTCCATTATTCTAAGCTCCGACTAATATTTGCCATTCAAATGGTCCATACTCGACCAATATTACATGCCAAAGTCTAGGCATGTTGATATGAGACTTCAATATCTCAGCAGTATCCTCCAATTAAGCGGAACTCTCCCATGATTCATCATGAGATTTTTTTGGAGGATGACATTTATAGACTTATCCGAAAAATAAATCATTTGGTGCCAAGTTGAGAGATGTCACTGACATATTGCACTCAATTTCTTCCATCTTGGGTATTAAAGTGGAAAATTAAGTAAGTGGATTTGATGTTGAAAATAGATCGGACAATAGGGAACCCACACACTCTGTACAGTTGGAGTCTATTCTACCTTCCTCTTCTACTAACCACTTTCCCTCCAATCCATAATCTGACCATTCACCCATCAAAACACCAAAAATTGAAAATCTCAAAAAGACCAACAAATGAAAAACCAGAAAGTCACACAAAATTTGAAAATGAAATTGATCTAAAAAAATTGGATCTTTCTCTGAGGGAAGCCCTTGCTAAGGAATTGATTCTTAAGCTTCCCTTAATAAAGGCCATAGATCACTTCCCCGACCTCAAGAGATTTGTAAGGAGTAAATTAATGCCCAAAAGATCGGGTAATAAGAGAAGAAGGATAGAAAAACACCTAGTGTCTATGGCCACCTCCTTGGTGACGGGGAGAAAGACCAAGAGCCACGGAGTGAAGCAGTTTCCCTGAGTAGAGTGTGAAATCAAATACACCATTTTTACCCATGCGAGAATCGATGATGACTCATAGATAAATATCCTACCAGCCTCCGTGTTTGACAAAATCAAACTCGGACCACTTAGGAAATCGAGAGAGACCGTACATCTGGCTGACCGATCCATAAAATGATCGAGAGGAACCATTTTAGTCATCATTACTTTCCAGGGAGCTCTACTCCAAGTAGACTTCACGATCATTAACATTGAGGACTGAGGAGAGTTTACCCAGTCTGTGATTATTTTTTGGGAAGCTGTTCTTAGACTTAGATAAGGCGACTATAAATTACGAGACTTAGGAGATCGATTTTACAGCATTGGGAGCACTTCGACTTCACCCATTCTTTGACACATTATACTCTAAGGTAACATGCATAACTGCAGACAGTCACTACCACTGAGAGATAGTTGAGTCCCGTCCCTCGACTGCACCTGAGATATCGATTATCCAACTACCATTGGTTTAAAGGTTCCCCACACCTCCACTTTACCAACTGCTTGTACCACCATCATGACACGTTCTAAAGAGGACTCACAACCCGAAGTTGTCATTGAGTCGGACATGACTTTTGCTGATTGCCTTGACCATTTCTATGATCCGACACCTGTGACTAATAATGCCAGGCCAACTAGAACCACTAGCACCTTCCCGGGATGCGCATTGACCCTTCAGGAATATTATAATCTATATGGAAACTCATCTAATGAGGAACCCATGGTCAGCACCACACCACGTCCCAGACTTGTAACCAAGGAGACAACCAAGACCAAATTGACCCCACCCGAAAACATAGTTGCTCCATCCTCAAGTTGGTTATATAGTGAGAGGAAGTTGAGAATTTTTTTGAGGCATTCCCCTGAGCCACTAAAGGCATGTCATCCTCTTCTCCCTCTCAATGCTCCATGTTCGAGAAAACCGACTACGAAAGTTTCCTTCAACATGCCTAAGAAGGAACTTTCTAAGGTTTCCTCATCAGTTCCAGATGAGGTGATTTATATGAGTGAGCTCAGTTTAGTTGTTCTCAAGCCTTATCTGAGCAAGCAATCGTGTGTTAACCCGCATTGGACGATCCCTTCACCTCACTATTATTCATTTGAGGACGATTTCGACAATGGCACACATGTATAGTCTCCACCTCCCCGTTCACACAAGAAGATTTGTTACAAAACTTCTTGACCTATGTATATTCTCCAGATCCCATAGGTTCTCATACCCATTCATGTACTATACTTAGGCTGACCAGAGCCTAAGTCTGGGGTGATCGATGTCTGTCCGGTGTATATATTCATCCATTTTTTTATATGCTTTTATACTTAGGCTAAGCAAAACCTAAGTATCAGGGGGGGGGGGGGCTGGTCGACTTCTATACATCCATTCTTTTTACTCTCCTACGATTAGCACGAGCTATGTCTTTTTCTCGCTTTTCATGCTCTGAGGACGCGCTAAGTATGTGGGGGGGTGGTGTATATATTATATATAATTTACCCATAGCTCGTACTTTCTCATATTTTCGTGTATTTTTGTATATATATTATGCAATAATTATGGTATGGGTAAAAATTGGTAAAAAATATATAAAAATACATGTAAAATATGTATATTGTATATAAGTTGTAAGATGTGTATAATATGTTGTATAATTTGTATAATATTCGTAAAATTCTTGAAAATAATACTTTTTTAAAATTTGTTGTAAAACATGAGGTATACCATATTTTTGAAAAAAACTTTTGTGATCTAAAAGAAAAAAGGCCTCTTATTTTCTCTACATATCATCCTCGCATTCATATAAAATTTTTTTGCACTTCATTCATTAACATTGCATGCCATCTGCATTTAATTTGCATATCTAGCATATGCAAAGTGAAAAGTTAGTGGGTTCTAAACCAAGTTGTGAATAGAAGTAGAGGATGGATTTGATTTGACCTTAATCTACCTACTTTCAGAGGAACCTTATAGTAATCGGAGTTGAGATTTTTTAGGTTGAGTGACTAATTCTTTGAGTCCGCGTGTCTATGTTCACATGCCATCTTGATTGGTCTAAGTAGAATAATTCATACACACACACACGATTCTCTTAGATAGTTACCTAACTAGGACAAACACCATGCACGCGGCTCTTCATTGATGAGGTGGTGAGGAGATAGAATCCTTTGGCTTGGAGTAGCACACGGGTGGAAACATCCGTCCTCCTCTAGGGAGGGCAGTGCATCTCAACCTAGTCTAGTGGAGTTGACGTATAAGGACGGGATGTTGTGGGTTGCTGTAAGGCTACAAAAGAGGGATAGTCTACTAGCTCAAGAAGAAAAACTCCTTATGTACATACCGCACCTTGTATATATGTTGAAAAAAAGAAAAATGCAGAATCTCCAAAAGTGGACATGCCTGATTGAAAAGTAAAATGTCCGCCAGAGTGTAAATACAAGTATAGAAAAAATAAGAAGAACTTCAACGTTTTTGTAAGCTTGCAGCTAGATAACTTGACTACACTGGTCAAGTATCCTAGAATAGGTAGCTGCACTAGCTACCACCCATTCTTCTCTCCACCCCCTCTTCTTGAGCTGGTTGCACTTGAACTTAGAAGGGATACCCTGCTCCTCGAAGAAAGAGTTGCTAGATCGGAGAATTAGAGTTACCTTGTTAGAGGACATTGTTTATTTGTCATTCTGATGCGAAGAGTTATATTTCACTAACACAATACAAGTAAGATTCACAGTCATCAGATTTTGTGTGAGGATCTATTCTGACCTAATTATTGAGGTGACTTGAATAGACGACTTGTGGAACTTAAAGGCTGTTAGGTCTTAAATTCAAAAAGGTTCCGCCAAACTAATAATCCAAAGGTTGAGTCAAGCTCTATTTTCACCTTTTGTTCACGACCTTGGTATGGAACCTGATCTCATTTCACTTTTGCATTTCATTTTAGTTGTTCGGGGACGGGTAAGGTTTAAGCATAGGGGGTTGATGAATATGTGACTAACCACTCTGAAAGTTGAAAATAGAACTTTGTTCCTGAGTAATTAGCCATATTTCTCCATACAATATTAGCATTCATGCATGTGTAAATAATATATGCACTTTAGCATTCTTATTTGCATAAATAAGAAGCATGAATTTCCTTCTATGTATTCACCTGTATAATAGTTAACTTCACCCTATTTGTATCTATTTTATACTAACCCCAAATCCAATAAAGTCAACTCTATAGTGTATATATTACTAACACTAATAAAGGAAAAATACCAAAAAATACCAACTTGTAAAATTGTACAATAAAACTCAAGCCTTAGTTTGAGATTAAGAACCTTAAAATGGGCATATCTCTCTCATACAATGTCCGATTTAGGTCTACTCACTTCTAAAGTAATATACATTCAAAGACCTTCAAAACAAGATCAACTTCATAAAAACGGAGTTCGTTTGCGAAACTTGGGTTTCAGGCCCCTATTGTATATTGTACATATTGACCAGAATACCCTTTATTTTTATATTTTTATTTTTCTTAATTAATTAAAATCCAAAAAATTAGATTAAGTTGTAAATATTACTTCCATATTTTTTATATTTTCATTTGAATTTTTATCTATCTTAAAAATGACAAAAAACTAAAAAAAGATAAAAATACGGTATTTTATACCTATAAGATGCCACCCAAAAACATTTTTTGTACATATGACTTCTTTTGATTTTTGCTCATTTATGAAAATTGTAGATCTCGTCGAGACGATCAACTTTCATGTTGACCTTTTTTTATTTGACCTCTTTTGTTATTTATTTTTGATTTTTCTTTACATATATTTTTTGATTTTTAGAGAAGCGACACGTGGCAGCTCTGGGAGTTGCCATGGATCACCCCCCTTTTATTTATTATTTTATTTTATTTACTATTTTATTATTATTATTTTTTTGAATTATATCATTATTTATTTTATTACTTTAATTATATATTATATATTTATTACTTTAGTTATTTATTATAATTATTATTAGCTTTTAATTATTTATTTTAATTACCTTTATTTTATTTATTTTTATTACTAGAATTATTATTTACTAATTATTATTATATTATATTTTATTTAGTTATCTATATTATGTATTTAAAAAATTGTTTTTTAACTCGCCACGTGGCCGCCCTCACGTGCACCACGTGGTCTGCTTCCCCCCTTCTCCCCCCGGTCACATGCGACCGTTTCCCCCGCTCGTTCCTCACGCATCTCCTTCCTCACACGTAACCATCACGTCTCACCCTCCTTGATTGCAACCAACAGTCTGCCTCCTGTGGCACGTGCTAATTGCACCTCATGCTCATCCCGTCGGACCCACAACTCCTACTCCTTATACTCACGGTAGTGGCCCTCACGCACAACCACCTCATTCCCGACAGCTCGCCCTCCATCTCCTCACGTCGTCGCAAATATAACTCCTTACAATCCATTCCCATGACCCGGTCCGCTCCTCCAACCGCCATTAAAAAGGACTGCACTGTCGGTGTTCACCATCATCCGCCAAAGAACGAGAGGCTGGTTTAGCTTCATCCTCCTCAAGGTGATAGATCGAGGTGTGGATCGATGGCAACGACTACCGAGCCATCCTTACGGTGAGATCCGATAGAGAAATGTCTGTTGTAGTAAGCTTGGCCCAAATCTTGTCGAGCTTCGAGGTGCCCAGTCCACCACACCTGTAGAAGCTACGATCAAAGGTGCTCTTCCGAGCAACCTCCTTCTTCCCAGGCGAACAAACCCCCTCCAGGTAAAGCTTCTTCTTCTCCTTCTTTATTCCCTCTTTTTTCTCCTCCTCTGTTCTTCTTTCTTCTTCTTTCATGTCATCCATCTCCTAATCGTACCATCATCCATCATCATCCGTCTCATCGTTGATGACTCGCCACCTTCACCTTCCACTTTCACCATCTCCTTCACACTCCCTCGACCTCCACCTACCCCACTATGTATCTCCATCTCGCCACGAGCTTCACCCACTCAATATCTGCACCAGGTCGATCATTTGTTCACCCCCATCAACCACGCCAACACCTAGCCATCTCCACAGTCGATGAGCAGCTACAACCTTGACCATGGTCCTCCTCTGAGCGCTACTATCGACTCGGTCGTGTGCCTTCACACCCCCACCTTGCCTAGCTGTCGAGCCCTTCGTCTTGACCACTCAATAATAGGTTGAGTCAAGAGCATCAGACCCGCTGCCATCTTCATCAAGCTCCACTCCATCGAGCCACACCTCCATAGAGGGGAACTCCTCCATTATTCCACGCCTATGCGATCGCATATACAACGTGCCCACCACCCGTCATGCACTCCAGAAGCAGGTCGACCATCGTCTAGGACACACGCAACCACAGAATACCTCTGCCTTTGGTGCTCATGCTCCACCTCTATCCCTTCCACATGCACGCTGCATGTGCGGGTGGGGAATATTTACAGGACCGCCCCAACCTTTTGGACAAATGACAAGCACACCCCCTTCAAGCAGGCCACGTGCCCTGGTAGAGATATTTCACCCAACCACCTGGAGTTCCCATAAATTACACGCACATCCCCACCAACCAGGACACGCATGGCGCACGTGCTGCGTGGAAAATTACGAAATTACCCCTAGAGGTTCTGGTAATTAAAGAAGCACCCATGTGTGCTATTTTTATTTTTATTTTACTTTTAATTTTCCATTTACATATATAACCCTACGTTTGGACAATAATTTGAACATCCATTTAGCATCATTTCATTATTCTAAAAATTGCATATTGTAGAACAACTCTTGCTCTATCATTGTGTATACTGAATATATTTTTACAAGTTGTGTTTTATTCAATATCATTATTGTTGTGGAAAATAACATATTTTATCCACTGCATGATATTTAATTGGTATTAAATTAATTATTGCTCTAAAACTTCTCACAAAATCACATTAGTTAGAGTTTAAGTTGTCTTATAGTATGTGCAAAATTAATCACTTTTGGATGCATATTGTTGTCCAAAATAAATGGAATTATGATTTTAATAATTGATTTTTAATCAATTCCTCACAAAGTATTTTTAGGAATTGAAAATTGTTCTTGATACCTCTCACATATCCTATCTATGATAATTTAATTTTTGAGAAATATTAACATTTGGTATTTCTTAAAATTAATTAACTCAAAATCACCTAGCTGTATATTTAATTCATGATTAATTTATTTTGCATTTAAAAATTCCAAAAAATTATAGTAGTCTAGTTTCATCTTATTTCACATTCAGGCCAAGTTTGAGGATTTTTAGAATTAATTTGATTGTAATTTACATTGTAACCCCCGAACTTAGTCTTAATTGCATTTTGCTCATTTATAGCATATGAAAATACCAAAAAATGCCTCTTTGAAAACCTTATTTCTAGATCGACTAAAAACTAACTTAAGGAGACAGTGGCCTCCCTGAGTTCAACCTTGGGCTTTCCTAAGTAAAAAAATTTTGACCACTTGCTTTTAATTGAAAAATAATAAATTTACGATTTTTGATTAATCCAGGATTATCCGTCTACAATGAACATCTTGTAATCATTAATTTAATTAAATTAAAAGGGTAATTCTTGAGTTTATCACTCCATAATACGTGCAGGACCAATTGTAGCGGGCACTGAGGAATCTCCAAGATCGGTCCTTAGGTTTCATATCTAGATAATTAGCCTCTAGTGCTTCGCATTAATAGCAATTACTATTTTAGGATGATTTCATCAACTTGCATCTCATATAGGATAGCTTTCAATTATATTATGCATCCTGTACTGAGAGAGTTGGAAAGCATTGTAAGTCTTCTAACTTTGCATGCATCATCGATTCCCGACTTGCATTGCTTTTTTGACCTTCTCATCTGATTTTGATCACTTAGGATGTCAATGGAATTGAAAACTCGTTAGGCGATTGCATTAAAAAATACAAAAAAGTGATAACCAAAAATAAAATCGGGACTGCTAACTCTACTTGATTTTACAAATAAACATAATGGATTCATTGTCTTGGGGAGAGCAACCCCCCACCCCTTATATTCTGCACTTTATATGTGACACATACACACTAAGGATTTGTTCCCCAATCCTAGGCCTACCTACATGCTTATACAACTATTTTGAAACTCACCTAACTCTAAAATGAAAATGATAAATGACCACCATCTTTGATCTTCACTGTGTTGAGTGGGTAAACATGGAGATTGCTTTGTACATTGATTATGATTTTGGATCCATTCTTGTTCATCATTCTTTGAGTTGGTAGACCCATGAGTTTTTCAGTTCTTATTTTTTATTGAGTCCATCTCTCTTTCTTTGTCCATATTACTGTCTTCTTTATCGAGTCACGATATCGGGTTTTGATGTTCACTTTAGTAACCAAATTTTGTGGCTGTCTCCTTGCCCATATCACCCTATCTCTAGTCTAGTTTAAGAAGACTCTCTTATTGGACCATAATTTTGTCTTTGTTTTACCATTCTCGCCTACCCTTCATCCCTTCTTCTACTTGAGAATGATATGCTATTATATGAAGCCCACATTGAGGTTTGTAGAAGTTATTTGAGTAAGCTGGGAAAATTTTAAGATGCTGAGATTGATATGCCATCTTTAGAGTTCGATATGTGCATAGATATTATTGAGGATTCCGACTTTGGCATGATTACATGTGCGATTCTTTATTGAGGATTTTTGATTTCACACATCAGATTGGGGATGTGATCCATTTCTGATATTTGATGATGCATCTTCTAGTCAATTCTGCTCGTCTTGATTCATACATTCAATGTACTATCTCTGTATGTGCTTAAAAGTGATGGTACTTTGAAACCACATGAGTTCACTCATCTTCTTGACTGATCCATCCTCCATCTCTTGACTCTCCTATCCTCATTTAGCATTGATCCATCTTAGCCGATTTGATTGATTTGAGGGACTGCATTGTGATTGCCCTGATGATCTCTTATCCCTCCCATAGCCTTATGTCCTCCTATTGGTGATTGATTGATTATTTTTGAGGACTTGAGACTTGATGCCATCATTTCCCTGATTTCATTGAGTTAGTTTGCATTACTGACTATCTGCGGGAGAATACAACATTTTCTTTACGATCGGTTTCACTCACTCCTTGTGTGTCCATCTTGATGGAACCCGGAACCGAGTTGTCTAATATGGGTTGTCGCTCTCACTGTCTAAGTGTGTGTTCGACCTGTCAAAGCATGAGACTACTTATCGTAGTTGTCTGGACTCTTTTAAGTCTTCTCTCCATGATGTTCCTTGCAAGAATGAGTCACATTCTTTTGATTATTCCCCTCCTATTTTACAGTTCTCTTCGAGGTTATCTATGGAAGATCGTGACATATTTGAGGTCTTTCGTTCTCTTCTACTGCTAGTCGATTTGTCGCCTACTGAGATCGCTTCTATTGATTTGTCTGATGGATCTGACTCCTTTGAGTCTGCTAACCTTGATGACCCTCACAAGGATGAGTTCATTCTGATTATTCATTGCTTACTATGTATCTCTCCCTGAGGGTTATATGCTAGAGGATACATCATTTTGTGGGTACTCGACTTCACTTTTGGTGTCTCCAATCTGGTGGAGCACAAAGCCGAGTCTTCTAATTTTTATACTCGATCTCATCTATGGTTATGTATCCTATTTGGTGGATCACAAGATCGAGTCTTCTGATTTTTCTAAGATCTTTGACCCATCTGAATCTACTCACTTAGATGACCCTCGTAAGGTTGAGCCATGTCTTGTGATATTCTGTGTGTTCTTGATCATTCAACCTTATGTTGATTGGATATCGAGTTTCACAGTCTCATGTTCTTTACTTTTCGTATATTCTTGAGACCATGAGTAACATAGAGGAATCTTTAATGATCCTTCCGCCTCCATGTCTTATGATATCGACTTTGATCTCTCACTCTTTTCTTATGAGCCGATGTTTTGCTTCTCGCTACCAGATCCTGCCTTAGTTTTCGATCTATTTTTCCTAGTAGCTGACACCCACTTGATTGCATATTAGGGGGTCTTCTCATTCTTACTACCTCAATGTTCTCACAGGAGACGATGATGAAGGTACTATATTCGACTAACAGATACCATCCTGCACTTCACCATTCTTTACTGCTTGTATGTGTGTATATATATATATATATAGTCTTTCCATTTCTTCTTTCTCCCACATGTCGTGTGTACCCTAGATCATTCGCCATATCTATGTGTCTATACTTAGGATGTGCTTCCTAAGTACAGGGGGTGAACCTATTATATGATTCTTTCTTTATTCTGCTTCATCACTCTTATTGTTGCCTATACTTAGGTCTCTTTTACCCTAAGTATAGGGAGTGATGCATATATTCACCCAACACATTTTTTCTTTTTATTGGGTTCTTTTTATTGACCCCTTGCTTGTCTCCTCTCATATTGATTTTCTCTGCTATACTTATGGATATCTTATCCTATGTATAGGGGGAGACAAACTGAGTCATGATCTATTCATTCCCACCCTCAACCCTCCCTACATGTAGATACAGTCTGCTATACTTATGATTATTTGATCCTAAGTATAAGGGGGATGGTCGACTTCGTATTCATTCATTTATCCATTCATTATTATTTGGACACTGTAGTATATACTCTTTTATACTTGGTATGAGTTATGTCTTCTCTTTTTCTTTTCGATCTATGTGGACATAGCTCAAGCTAAGTATGGGGGGGGGGTCTTATATACTATGTATATACTTTAGCCATAACTCATACTTTCTTATTTTTAAAAATAAATATGGCTAAGCTACTATATATATACATATACAATTCATTAAATCAATTAATAAAAAGATGTATATTAATCTTCAAACACTTTTTGTATATATTGTTTAATAAAGCAGGTAAAAATGTTTTGCAAAATATTTGAAAAATAGTTTGGAAATCTATTTGAAAAATCTTTTGAAAACTATTTGAAAAATATTATTTAAATATCTTCAACCTTTGTAAAATTGTTTTGTTTGTAAAACTTCTTTTCTTTGTGTAACAAAAATATTTTGGAAAATATATTTGCAAATGGTTTTGAAATTGGTTGCAAAAATATTTTAAAAACCTCTATGTATTGTTTGAAAAATCTTTGCAAAATGGTTTTCAAATATTTAGAAATATTTGTAAAAATTATTTACAAAAATTACTTAAATTTTAGTTTTGAAAAATTATTTGGAAAATTATTTTAAATAATTAAGGAATATATACATCATTAAAACAAATAAACAATTCTTTACAAAATTGTATATACATACCTATAAAATGTTATTATTCAATCAGTAATCCTCCACCCTATTGATGCACTCCTGTATAAATATCTGTACCTAATTCTTTTACAAAATATTTTTTTTTGATAAAAACTAAAAATTTGCAAAAGTAAAATCCTAAAAACATTTGAAAAACCCTTTTCAAAAACCTATAAAAGATCAAAATCAGGAAATTGCATCAAAAAACATTTTCTGCATTGTACGCAGCATTTGCATTTTTTGGATTGAAATTGATAATTTAACAAGTTTAAGTAAAATTCAAAGATTGGAGCTTGGTTGGACCTTAAATATACTTAATCATAAAAAACTTATAGGAATTGGAATTAAGATGCTTCAGGTCTACTAGATTTAGTTCTTTGAGAATAAAGAGAATTGGTTCAGTTCATCTTGTCTGCCTATGTAGAATATTTCAGAGTACATGCATGACTCTTGTTGATAATGACATAGCTTTTATGCCTGCTCCTTACACTTTGCTCACCTCAGTTGAAATGATAGTGGACTGGATTTTCTATCATGAGACATAAGCCAATGGAAACATCGGAAGTCACACATTTGTGGCCATTGTACCTCAACCCAATTCAGTAGCCATGAGGTATACAGACAGAAGTTGTGGATTGTAATGAAGCTACAATAGAGGGATAGTCTACTGGCTCAAGCAGAAAAATCCATATGTAAATGCTGTTGTATATAATACTAAAAAAGTCGAAAACTCCAAAAAAGTGGACAGGCCTGATTGAAAATAAAATGCTTGCCAGAGTGTATATATTTGTATAGTTCAATAAGAAAGCTTGAGATTCAAAGTCGCAACCCGATGACTTGGCTACATCGTTCAAGTATCCTAGGATAGGTAGTTACACTGACTACCATCCATTCTTCTCTCCACCTCCTCTTCTTGAGCTGGTTGTACTTGAACTTAGAAGGGAATGCCCCGCTTCTCAAGGAAAGAGTTATTGTATTGGGGAAATAGGGTCACCATGTTGGAGAAGACTGACTTTTACCACTTCAACCGAGGAGATCTACATATCACACATACTGTCCGAGATAGATTCATAGTCATAAGGGTTTGCGTATGAGTTGATTTGTTCTGACCTGGATATTGAGGAGACTTGAGCATGGTTTTGTGATTCTCGGAGGCTTTTGTGCTTCAAATTCGTGTCCCAATAAGGTTCCGTCTGCTCTTAAAATACAAAGGTCTGACTTAAGTACCAAACTTTGATTTTATGAAGACAAGTTTGAGAAAAATCAATCCAATGTCTCTCTTTTTCTTTTCTTTTCTTTTTTATTTTCTACACTAATTTCACAAGTGTTTGCTAGGGACTAGCAAAGGCAAGTATAGGGGTGATGAATCTCCATTCATCATAATTATTGTATCATTTTGGCATTAAAAACCCTATCTAAATGCATGCAAATATCATTATATTGTATAAATTAACATATTCTATTTAGTGCATATAAAATATTGTTTTTAATGTCAAAATTATAGAATAAAGAAAAGAAAAAAAATAAAATGCCAAAGGTATTTTATGACCCTAAACCCCTGAGACCAAGTCAAGAATTTATTTGGTTGACATGAATAAAGTAGGGGGAATAAGGCCCTATAATCCAACAAAAATCCCATTCTTTTATTCATAAATAAATTATTTTTGGGACCCATTTAATTTTATTATTATTTATTCATCAAATCAAACAACTTTATACATAAAAGTTATAGATGACATGTATAGAAAAATAGAAATTTAAGTTTACACAAAAATACTGCACAATGTGCTTTTTATACTCAGAATAAAAAGCCAAAACCCAAACTTCCTAGACCCATATCTTCTCAATAAAAATTCAAAATGTATAAAAGTCAATTTATTGTATATAACTTTTAATAAGATATTTAATGAATGTGGTTTCATTTAATTTGAAGTTAAGATGTAAAAGTTAGGTTTTGGACCCCTATTGTACAATATACCTGAATAAAATATTCATTTTATTTATTCTTTATAGATTTTATAATTTTATAATTTTGTAAAACTTATTTATAATATATGCACACATTTATAACAGAATGAAACCATGAAAAAACACAAAAATAAAATAGCTTATATAACTACATAGATGAATATATAATACTTATACCTATATAATTTACCCTTATTTATTTAAGTGTATAATTATATAATAAAAATAAAATATATTTATGTATATAAAATAATTTATAAATATAAATAATAAAAAAATAAAATAAAAAATGAAAATAAAATAAAATATACAAAATATAAGTCAATATACCTATAAATACACTTCTAAAAAGTACCTTAATAAATTAACTCATAAAAATAAATAAAAATCATATTAAAATAACATATAAAATAATAAAAAATTTAATAAAATCATTTACTATTTTTAATCCATTTTTTTTTAACAAATGTTCCTATTTTGTCGTGACTTGGTCTTGCGTGGACCAATCACGTTGCAAGGATTGTTGACCCAAGTCAACTATCCTTCCCCATCTCTAGCAGTGTTGGAAGTGTCGAGCACCTCATCTTCTCCACCTTCTGCAAGCCGCCCTATGCCTCCATCTGCCTTGAGTCCTTCATAGATTTTGTTCACATCACGGTAAACATCATCGCCTATTCGTTAGATTCGCCTGAGCTGCATTGAGCCATGAATAAACCTCGATTAAAGGTCGATCAAATCTCTGTCTATAAATAAAAATCCCATTTATTCTTTCATTCTTTGGTCATTTTCCAATTCCTAATCTCAGCCAAGTGCGCATCCCAGTGACATGGGGAGGTCCTCTGAGGTGCTGGCGCAGTGGAAGGAGGAGGGAGGTGCACCCATGATGGAGCTCTGGTCCATCCTGCTTCTTGGCTTCCCGACCAAGTTCGAGCTGCACATTTACCTTTTTATAGGTAGATTTCGATTTTAGGTTTCATTTTGAGCTTTAATTTTATGTTTTCACATGTCACTTTAGTGTACTTTTTAGATCTTATGTTCGCCGGAGCTCTAGAGCTTCGGCCATTGTGACTCACCGTTCTTCCCTGTTTGTGAGTACCACTACCACCTCATTACTTCTCCTATTCATTTCTCCAGATCCTCCACTCGTCAGCTACCTAGATCACCCCTCGATTTAGAGATCAAGGTCCTACCTCCACCACTCAACGGGCCTCTCCACCCATCCTCCATTTCACCTCAAATCCATCCAAATAAAAGATGAGGACGCCCATTTTTGTTGTGTTGTATTTGTGCATGATTTTGCAGCACTCGCATAGCCCATCTGAGGGCTGAAGATACTCCAAGAAGACCTCCAGGTGCCCACACATGCCATAGCTCCTCCGTAGAGCCCTGGACCTTTTTTGAGGACTCCCTGAGGTGCGGATCGTCCCCAACAAGTTTTCCCCATCGCACCAGCAAAGGAGGATATTGGTAGTGCAAGGTATGTGTGATTGAAGCGACCCAGAGTCCTGTTTTGTGCATTCTTCCAAACACCCTTTTAACCATCCAATCAAGGTACCCTACCATATTGCATAGGACATGTCTGATCTTCAGAGCCCCAACCATAGAATCCATGCACATGATCTGATCTTGGATGTCAAATTCAAAGAGGTATCGGCCGTTCAAATGATGGCACACATTTAAGTCAGATGATTACAACCGTTCACCGACACGTTATTAGGGGTAAATTACATATCCTCCACATATTTTTTATTTATTTTGTTTTAGTTCTATAAATAAATTTTGTAGATCAAATAAAATTGTAAATATTACATAGAGGCCCCTGATTTTTATTGATATTACACATGGGTCCAGTCTAACTCATATTTTGTGTCGTTCCATGTGAGCTGGGCATTTTGCATAATTATCCTAGCAGTTTGTAAACTGTAAACTAGTCCATAAAGTTTAAATATTAGCTGTATATTTTTGGGAAATTTACACATTTGTCCTTGCCTTTTATTTTAATTGCAAATAAACCCTTGCTAGTACATGTATTTCTGTGCTTGTATTTCATATGTTAAAAATAACATCTGTGCTCCAAAAATTATGCAAAAATAGGGGGTAGATGCTTGCTAACATGAACTTTAACGCTAGTTTTTATTTTAGCATTCTACACATAAATCTTTTTATTAAAAATTAAAAGAGCATGTTTCTATTTTTGTTTGACTTTAAGTTTTAAAAAATTATAAAACTAGTTTGAAAATTCTCAAAAAATAATATTTTATGTATTTAATATTTTCCCTCTAGACAAAACCCTAAAAATAGAAAAAAATATAAAAAACTAAAAGCTCTAAAATTTGTAAAAAACAGGAAAAAAACACACAAAATCCCAAAATATTTATTTCCATTTCTGAAATTTAATTCTATTATGATATGTTTATTAAATTAATTAGGAGAATTTTGTACTTTATTTTTATGTTTTATCTTCAAATCAATTCAACTTATTTATTTTTCCGTGATTTGGGATATTTTTGACTTTAAAAGTACATAAAAATTAGTAAAATTATTAGGAAAATCACAAAAATAATAGAATTTATATAAAACACCAAACCATTTTATCTCCTATAATTTTATTATTTTTAACAATATTTTAATTATATTACATTGTATTATATATATAGCTCTTTATAAGCCTATAGTATATCTACTAAAAAAATAAGAGAATTAAAAATTAGAAAACATATAAAGAAAAAAAATTCTAAATTATAATAAAAAAATAAATTAGTTAAAATCCTCTCACACACACATATTTATATATATATCTTAATTAAAACTCACACAAAAAGAGAAAAGGACAAAATTATGTGCATTATTTCCAAATCTACCGTTTGCTCCCTGTGTTCAACCTCTACACATGCTTACACACTATACACACTTGTTGTAGAGTAATAATAAATTTTAACTCCACATTTTTTCTTTACATCGCTATATTCATCTGTGGGTTAATTGTTGTTTGATTCTCTTTTTGTAAGTAGTCACCTCAGCGACACTTTTGTCTTCGTTATTCTTCTAGTGAAGATATTTTTGGAACCTCGAGAAAATCGTCTTAACACCTGCAGAAATGTCTTTATCATGGTCTTGATGACATCGTCTTGGACTAGTCGTTCTTCACCATTCTCAATCCTGAGATGCAGGGTTTAGTGAGCAATGCATGTAGAGGTAGCTATACAATACGTGGAGCAAATACAGTCAGGAAGGTATTCGAGCAAATGGCTGAGACTAGCCCCTCACAGACTGCCAGTAGGGCATACACAGAGTCCCCTAGTTCACTCTTATCTGGAGGAGGAAAGTCAGCTATAGTCGATCTCTTTCAAGATGTGATCCCCAGAATGGGGCTTCTTAATGACAAGCTTACATTAGGTGAGAGGATTGACTGAAGGATTGATGAGTTGGACAGAAGCAACTCCAATATACCAAGGTAGATGGAGAAGTTGTTTGAGAAGTATCTAAGATAAAGATACTTGCCATGACTGCACTAGTTGCCCCCTTATACAGACTTCACCATGTTCAGGAGCAGTTGGTGTTAGGGCAACCCCAATTGTGGGAGCAGGACTAGTCCTACGCCCATTCTTTTCTAGCAGCCACCTTCATCTACAGAGACAGTTCAAGAGGAGCCTCCTCCAGTTTGTGTGGTGAATGGAGCATGGTATACTCAAGACCCTACCAGGAAGGGAAGTATGACGGACCGACAAGCTTACCTGCGTCCCCTGACCTTTCATAACACCACATTCACCTTCACACTACTTCCTTCTCATCGGTGCCTTGGATTCTAGCCACTACAGCAACATCGACAACAATACCAGCAGTATGGCCCACCGGGCCATTACCATGCGGGCCAACATGGCATGTAGTTTCAGCATATACCCCAGCACCACTAGCAGTAGAGGCAGTATCCTGACATGCAGAGATAATGAAACCCGTGAATGCCCTAGTTAATAGTGTCTAATTGTTGTAGTCGGGAAATTAACAATGCAATCAAAAAACACGGATTAATTAAATTTATCGATTAATGCAAGCATCCAATTTGTATTTTTACGTGGGCACTATCTCAATAGGTTAATTATTAGGCGATCTAGAATCTAGGTTCTCAAGGAAGCATTTTTGGTATTTTTTATGCAATTAATAAATGCAATGTAATTTTGGCAAAGTTTAGGAGCTAAACTGCAAATTTCGATCAGATGAATCCAAACCCAATAAAACTTGAACAGAATATGTATGAATGAAAAATTAAGCTGCTGTAATTTTTTTTGAATTTTCAAATGCAATATGAATTAATTAATTACAAATTAAACGTGAATGCGGGTTGATTTTGAGCAAAATAATTTTAATAAATATCATACGCCAATATTTTCTAGAGATTGAATTATCCTAGATATGTCTTCGTGAGAGGTATCTAGATCAACTTTTAATTCCTTAAAATACTAAGAGTATAATTAATTAAAAATAAAATACTCAAATCACTATTTAATTTATTGTGACATCGATATGCGTGCAAATGTGATGATTTTGAGGCATAATGTATAACACAATTCAATGTACTATGACTTTCAAGAATGTTTGGAGCAACGATTAATTTAATATTAATTTCAGAACACATAATGAAGAAAATGTGAAATTTTCACCAAAATAATTATATTAAATCAACCATAGCTCACGAAAATCTAATGATCATTTGTAATAATAAAGAATTAGTAGTTCTACCAGGTGTAGTTCTTAGAATGAAAATAAGATGTGAAAATGATGTTCAACTTACAACTCAAATGCAAAGGTTACATGCAATATAGAATCAAAAAAAAATGAAATTTACATATGTAATTATCGATGATCAAGGGGTATTTATGCAAAATTTCCTGGAGCTCATGTGGCCTCATGTGACTTGTAGAAGGTTAGACTGGCTGGTGAATGCAGAGAAGGAGGGGGGTGTCCCTGCAATATTTCCCTTATGGTCACGTGCTCTGCACGTGCTTGGCTAGGGAGGGGTGTGTTGTATTTTATCCTAGAAGCTAGGGGTCTTGTGTAATTTGTGGTTCTTCGGAGGGCTTGATTGCAATTACCCTTTACCCATGTGATTCGTACGTGAGGGGGGTTGGAGGTCTGGCACTTGATTCGAGGAGAGAACGTTGAGGGTGGTTGTTCTTTGGCTGAGCACCAAGGCTGAGCTGTGATTATCATCTGAAAGGCGGTCGCCGATGCGGGTACGTAACGGGCTCGGCTGAGGCGACCTCGATGGTTGAGGAGTGAGGCACAGAGGTGGTTGAGGGTGTGCGACCAGAGAAGTAGACGAGAGCTTCAATGTGGAGCCGCTATTCGAGGCATCGGTGGAGTCAATAGTGATGGCGGATGTGTGGAGCTCAGCCTCTTGCTGTAGTATGCGGATGGAAATTACAGGGATGCAGGGAGTGAAGGTGCTCCTGTACATGTGGTTGAAGGTGGGTCGGAGTGGTCGCGTAGCGAATTCGATCGAGACACAAGGACTGATAATGGAAGTAAAGGTGGTTTTGATGACACGAAGGTGTGAGGCGGACCTGGAGATGGTTCAATGACCATGGCACGGGGATGGTCTAAGATAAGAGTAGAGATCGGAAGGCAGAGGGGTTAATTGGTAGACGAGGATCATGGATGAAGGGAGATCAAGGTCGAATTGATTGGAATGTGGGTGTTTTAATTGAATGAAAAAGAATAAGAAAACCGAGGAGAAAGTAGAGATGGTAGAAAAGGGGAACATAGCAAATGGAGAAGAAGAAATCGAAGATAAAGGGAGTGAGATTACCTACGATTAGTTCACTTGGAGGTGGGGTTTCGCCAAAGAAGTGAGAGCTCACAGATGGATCCCACATTGTCTCCTCGAACGACGTCCGGTAGTGCGTCACAAAGCTCGAGTAGCTCTGAGAAGCAGAGATACAACACATAGGTTTCTCTGTGGATCACGCTAGCAGTATAGCCATTGTCGCTCGAAGAACAGGTTTCAGCTGTCACCTGAGGAATGCTCGGAGCTGGGCCATCTTGCTCACTAATGGTGGATAAAAGGATCATGAGGTGAAGCCGAGCTTATATTGATGGTTTCTATATGTGAGAGCTACAGAGGTCGCAGTTGTGCGGAGAGAGGGAGGCATGCACAGGTGCAAATGTTGTTGCAGGTGCTTAAGGGTCGGGTCTTGCAGAGTAGGTTGCGAGGAGAGAAGAGGAAGAGTGGTGCAGTTACGTGGGATGCACGCTCTCGTCGTGCGATGCGGGTAGGCGGTGGTGTAGGGAAGGTGCATAGGGAAGGCACGTGCAGGGTAGGGGGGCTGTTCCAACCGCTACACACAAGGGGTGGGTTGGAGCACAAGGGGAAAGGAAGAGAGAAGGGGAAAGGCACCATGTGGTGCATGCAGGGACGACTATGTAGCAATGAGTAAAATAAATAATAAAAAATTTTAAAATTGAAAGGGAATTTAATAAAAAATAATTATTTATAAATAATTAATTATAACTATAATTAAAATAAAAATATTAATAAAATAGAATAAAATAAAAATAATTAATAAATAAATATAAATAAGTAAATAGATAAATAATAATTAAAATATTAATTAGTAAAACAAAGATAATATACTAAAAAAATAAAATAAATAAAATCACAAAACTAATATAAAATAGTTGACACGTGACGGCTCTAGGAAAATCAAAACTAAATGTAAAGAAAAAAAAAATAAAAAGGAGTCAAATTAAAAAATGGTCAACATAAATGATTCTCCTCTTGACGAGATCTATAACTTTCGTGAAGGATTCAAAACCAAAATAAATCAACTGTATAAAAAATATTTTTGGTGGTATCTTATAGGTATAAAATACCACATTTTTATGTTTTGAAAGTTTTGTCATTTTTTATATAAGATAAAAATCAACATAAATTCAAATAATATAAAACAAATATTTACAACTTAATATATTTTTTGGATTTTTTAATAATTAAGGAAAAGAAATAAATGAAATACCATGACATGTGTACTATATACAATGGGGGCCCAAACCCAATTTTCACATACGGACTTTGATTCTTTTGAAGTTGATCTTGTTTTGAAGGTAATCTAATGTATACTAATTCAAAAGTGAGTAGGGTCCACATGAGACTATATGAGAGATATTCACATTTTAAGGCTCTTAGTCTCAAACCAGGGTTAGAATTTTATTGGTCAATTTTACAAGTTATTTTTTTGATATTTTTATTTATTAGTGTTAGTAATATGTACACTATAGAGTTGATTTTATTTAATAGAGATTTAGTGAAAAAATAAATAAAAATTGTGAAAATATGGTGAATATACATGTGATATTTGCAAAGTAATTCAGCTTCTTATTTAATGCAAATATGCATGCTAAAATGCAGATATTAATTCTAAATGCATGAATGAGAATAATGCAAAATAAACGGAGAAATGCAGCTAATTGCTCAGGATCGAAGCTCTATTTTCAACTTTTAGGTGTTGAATCACAGATTCATTACCCCCATACTTAAACCTTGATCGTCTCCGAACAACTAAATTGAAATGAAAAAGTGAAATGATTTTGGTTTCCATACCAAGGTCATGATAAAAGGTGAAAATGGAGCTCGACTCGACCTTTGGATTATAATGTGGCGGAACCTTATTGGGAAGAGGCCTTAAGACCTAAAGAACTTTAAGTTCAACAAGTCTCTATTCATGTTGCCTCCATAGTCAGGCCATAACAAATCCTCATATGCAAATTCTAATGACTATGAATCTTACTTGTACTGTGTAAGTAAAATATAACTCTCCACATCAAAAATAGTAAAGAAACAACCTCCTCTAACAAGGTAACCCTAATTCCTCGATCTAGCAACTCTTTCCTCGAGGAGCAGTGCATTCCCTTCTAAGTTCAAGTACAACCAACTCAAGAAGAGGGGTTAGAGAAAAGAATGGACTGTGACCGGTGTAGTCACATATTCGTAGAGCTTGGCCAGTGTAGCCAAGTCTCCAACAGCATGCTTCCTTGGTATGAGACTTTGAAGCATATGCCTTGCTTATTTATGTTTTTCTCCAACATGAATTTTTTTATTTAATTTTTGCCCATCTCACATTTTTGGAGATTTTCTCTCTTTTCTCTCTCCTTTTTTTGATATATACAAAAGTGCTGCATGTACATAAGGAGTTTTTCTTCTTGAGCCAGTAGACTATCCCTCTTTTGATGCTTTATTGCAACCCACAACATCTCGTCATTAGACGTCGATGCCACTAGACTAGGTTGAGATGCACTAACCTCCCTAGAGGAGGACATATATTTCCACTCGTATGCTACTCCAAGCCAAAAGATTCTACCTCCATACCACCTCAACAATAAAGAGCTACTTGCATGATGCTTGTTCAAGTTAGGTCACTGTCTAAAAGAATCATGCTTTCATATGAAATATTGTACTTATACCAATCAAGATGATATGTGAACGCAATCTTGTGGACTCAAAGAATAATGTCACTCGACCTGAAAAATCTTAATTCTAGTTCCTATAAGGTTCCTCTAAAATTAAGTAGATTAAGGTCAAATCAAATCCATCTTCGACTTCTATTCATAACTTAATTCAGAACATACTAGCTTTCCACTTTGCATATGCTATATATGCAAATGAAATGCCGATGAAATGCAATGTATATGAATGAAGTGCAAGATGATTGATGATGACGATGATTTTTTATTTTTTTTTGAATGAATGCAAGGATGATATGCAATAGTAAATAAGAAACCTTTTCATTTTTTTTTCAAAAGTTTTTTTGGTATACCTCCTATTTTACAACAAATTTTAACAAGTATTATTTACAAGAATTTTACAAGATCATACAATTTTTATAGGGTTTTACAACTTATATACAATATACCTAAGATGCAGGTATATATGTATTGTACAAAGAATTTTCTAACCAAATTCACCCATCCCATAATTATTACATAATATATACAAAAATATACGAAAGTATGAGCTATGGGTAAAATATATATGTAATATATACACACCCCTATATACTTAGCATGTGCTATGTCCTTAGAGCACAAGAAGCAAGGAAAGGACATAGCTCGTGCTAAGCGTAGGAGAGTTAAAATAATAAAAAGTATAGAAGTCGACCTGCCCCTTGTACTTAGGCGTTGGTCAGGCTAAGTGTAGAAGAAGAACAAAAATGGGGTGGTCGAGGTCAAGAGGATAAATGGGTGAATATATACACATGGAGGGCATCGGTCCCCCCTACATTTAGGCTCTGGTCAGCCTAAGTCTAGGATAGGAGTAAGTGTGAGAATCGATGAGATCTATAGATTATACAAAGAGATAAAATGAATATACAAGCAAAGACAGGGGTTCCCACTATACTTAGGCTTTGAATAGCCTAATTATGGAGTTATTATCTACAAAAGAATGAACATAAGCTCTAAAATAATGAATAAATCAGATGTACAAAAGTGAGTGAATCTACTGAGTTGCTGAGTCTAGATGCTACATCTTCATGAAGAGTAATATGATGTATCTGCTCCGTGCTCACTCTGCATGGAGTTGATTATCTCAACTTGTACTAACTTCTCTTTAGAATCTACATAGTGCTTCAACATTTATCCATTCACCACATGGGATTTTGCACCATATGTGAGACCAACTATCTCTACACTTCCATTCGTGTGCACTTTCTTAACAACAAAGGGACCTGTCCACTTAGATTTGAACTTACCGTGGAACAACTCCAACTTGTATAAATAAACATACCTTTTTCCTAGGGACAAAATCTTTGCACCTAATGTGATGATCATGCAATATCTTCACATTGTCCTTATAAATCAAACTATTATCGTATACCCTATTTTAGATATCCATGAGCTTGTTTGAGTTCAAGTCACGACAAAGCTTCCCTAGGTGACAACTCCAATTAATATGTTTAATTGCCCATTCAGATTTGTGAATCAGCTCATCGGGCAAATGACATGGCATGACATAGGTCATTCTAAATGGTGAAGTGCCCAAAGGTGTCTTGTAGGCTATTCTATAGGCCCACAGAACTTGGTCCAAAAGTCGGGAGCAATAATTCCTATCAAGACGAACTAACTTCTGCAAAATACTTTTCACCTCTCTGTTCGAATCCTCTGCCTTGCCATTGAATGTGGGTGGTAAGGACTAGTAAATCTGTGTTCAAATTCATAGTCCTTAGCTAAAGATATCACATCTCGGTTCAAAGTGGATACCACCATCAGAAATTAAAACTATGGGTACCCCTAACCTGGTAATAAAGTGGTATCTCACAAACTTACAGATAGTCTTGCTGTCTATGGTTTGGGTTGGTATAACCTACACCCACCTAGATAAATAATCAACCGCCAACAAGATGTACTCATGTCCTTAGCTGTGAAGGATACGGTGAGATCCTTAAGCGCATCACAAAAGCGTGAGGATCGCATCGTATGCGATCGGGAGAGACTAGTCGCACTAGTTGCTCGATGCAGCGGAAATTAAAATTTTCATGTGACGAAACCACATGATCCAAGAACACTTCTTGGATCATTTCATCTAAACCACCAACTATTAATAGGATTACCTCTTGAAACTTAGTTGTGATAGAGTATCTAAACGAAGAGACCTTCTGTCTCAAGTCCGATCCGACGAAGGAGACGCTTGCGAGCATGTTGATGAAACACGTGCTTCTCGCAATCCATGTTGAAGATCCAAGCCACGGATCTCCTGATCTCGACAAATGAGATATGACATCTTCTTCACGAGCAAGGCACACCGAAGTAGATGGAGATCCACGAGCAAACCATCGCGCAACATAACGACAATGTTGCGGTGATGGAGAGTCTCTCTAGGGCATCCATGGTGAACGAACATATGAGAGAGAGAGTGGGCGTATAGAGAGAATGAGAGAAAGAGAGAGTCTTGTTGTAGTTGTAACCAAGAAGAGCAAGGGGTGCCCTTCTATTTATAATATTTTGGGATCCATGGATCTCAATCCATGGGTAACATAAATCTAATGGCTCTCATTGATTTGTGTTTCTTTTAATAGTTAAGATTTTGTTGGTAGAAAACAACAACAATTAATTTAATTTAGATTAAATTTATTGATAAATCAATATGATTTAATCCCAAATTAAATCAATCAAGCATACATGGAAATATTTGGATGAAGATTTCATGCAATCTTGGAAATCTCTTGCAATCTTGTGAGATTGCATTATTCCTTGGAAATCTCCATGATTTTACAACAACATTTGTTGTAAATAATTCAACAATAATAATTCATAATTATTTTGTGAATATTGCAATCTTGCCATTGGAAAATTGTGAATCACATTCACAACCCAAAATAAAATGTAAATTACATTTTCAATTCAATGTCCAATGTGAATCCAATTCACATTAACATTTAATTAACAAATGTAAATTACAAATTGGTCGCTCTTACATATTATAAATCACATTTATAATATATATTAATAACATGGATATTGCTATCCACATTATTCATATCCATGATAATTAAATCACATTTAAACATCTTGGATCTCTATTCTCTTGTTCTCAAATAATATGAATCACATTCACAATATTCATGTCTTTGATAATTAAATCACATTTAATTATCTTAGATAACTCTTGTTATAATATGAATAATATTTGTATTACTCATGATAATTAAATCACATATAATTATCCATTTTCTCAATGCTTGGATACATAATATCAACAATGAAATTATCCTGAACCCTTTCAAGGATAATACGCTTTCTCCGTGGATACTTGGAGATAAGGACAAGGCGATTGTATTGTTCCACATATAGTGACTTGGATATTGAGATCATATCTCAAATCCGGATCGCAGGCCTCCCATAGATGCTTGATTAAATCGAGACCAAAAATCTAATCTTTTTATTGCATCTGAATCACATTCAGATCAATGCCCAACATTTGGACCAAGATTAGATTACTTCTCTACTGAGAGGAGTCACTAAATTCCAGACCCATTTCATCACTCCCTAGGAATGGAAGCGTCATGGTTATACAATCATTTATGATCACATCACTCTCAGGTATTCCCAATACATGTACATCGTGCATACTGTAAGACTCAGAATAAACCCGAAGTATTAGATCAACTTTATATTGTCTACTTCAAGGATTTATCGGTAAGTTTCTCATTTGATCATTGGGAGTCGGTATCGATCATATACTTTCCAAAGCATATATCATATCTAGGTCTTGATTATATACTTTCCAAAAGTATATATCAAACCTTCAAATTCAGTCAAGCTTCCAAAGCGAGATGACCGTGCACGGAATTTGATTCTTCCCAATATCTCATAAGTGAGCTCATGTCTTCCGGTTCAGTAACTGAACCTGTATGATCCCTTTGAGAGATCGTATTACTCATATGCCCTCACATGCACACCAGTATGCCGGTGTATAGACCTTGATTAGGTCATCAACCTATTGGTCTGCCAAATGTACATACTCAGACATATGGTAACACATCTGTCTCCAATCAGAGGATACATGCCTATATCGTGACAACATATGATATAGGACTTTGGTTATCTCGATCTCGTTGAGTCAACTCTTTGACCTAACTAATCTGACACCTCCGAATCTCTATTCCTATGCAGAGGACCTGCATCAAGAGGTCGGTCTGATATCAACCTAATTGAGAAAGGATTACCATATCCTACTCAAGCTGGAGATCATCTCTTAACAATCATTTGACAGTGCTTGATGAGTCCTCAATCTAACTCTTTAGATATTCATCCAAGCACCAGCCTCTGTGATTCAATTATTGAATCAACAACTGTATGATTATTAAGATGGCCATGGTACATAACCCTAATTGTACTAAGGACCTATTATGCAAATTATTTATTCTTCATTTAAGATCATGGAATGATATTCGCAATAACATTTATTGCATAATAGCTCGTCGTGGGCTCGCATGTCCAACAATCTCCCACTAGCCCAAAGAGCCATTAATGGGCTAATCATTTAAACCCGCACTCATGTAACAATCATAGGCTATTTAGTAAAATAGCTAGGTAAGCTGATCAATCACTCTATTCCCAAGAGACTACGCCAAGTCCTTTTACGACACTTACATATCTCCTAGTAACAGTGCTCGCATCTAATGCGAATGTTGCATCTTATGCAACCGATACTCAATCTTGTTAGTTACAATGTCCTTGACACTACAACTTAATAATTATCATAACCAGTATTTCCATAATCCTTATCAGAATACCCTTATTCCTGGAGATCACTATATCTTAAGGTATTCACAGTTAAGACCTTTTAGATCTCTATCTATAAAGTCTTAAGTTTTTTAAGGTAAAACTTTGAGATCATTATCTCAAAAAATCTTGTCATCTATGAAGATTTTGTTATTACTGCAATCAAGTGTTTTCTCTCCATAGTAGGATTAGCAACTCTTTACTACTCCCACTGCATGGCAGATATCTGGCTTTTGTACACATCTAGCATACACTCAGCTTCTCGTAACTGATTCACAAGTGCAAGCAGTTCTAGCATTCACTTCCTCAACTCTTTGAGGTGGTATCCCTTTAGATAGGTCAGTACCATATCTTAAGGGATGGAAACCTTTCTTGAAATTTTCCAGAAGATGGAATATGTTCAAGGTGTACTACTATTGTGACAGTCCCAATACCCTCTTCTCTTTGCTTCTGAACACCTTCAGAACTAAGATCCAAGAGGATACATATCTCAAGTTATGGACCAAACAGAATATAAAACACTTATTATTATCCTTATACCATTTTAAATGATTAGGATATCATCTACATTTAGCACGATGAACACAAAGGCACTCCCACTATGCTTCACATGGCTCATCAAGATTCTATCTGAAATCATAACATTTATCCATCAAATCTTATGGTCCAACTTCAAGAAGCTTATTTGAGTCCATAGATGGATTCCTTAGCTTGCACACCTTGATTTCCTCAACCATGAAGCCCTGGGGCTACTACATGTGAATATCCTCAGAGAGGTATTCATAGAGGAATGCAATCTTGACTTATATCTTGAAGATGCAATAGTCAAGTTGTGTAGCTAAGGTTAGCAATATTCTGATGATTTTAAGCATGGTTACTGGAAAGCAAGTCGCATCGCAAGCGATGTCTTCTTTCTTCATGTGTAGCTCATGGCTACGAACCGTGATTTTAAGGTCTCTACCTTATCATTAGGTTCCCTTTCTCTTGAAGATCCATTTACACCTTTACAGGTCTTACCCATATAGGTGGATCCTTGAGGGTCCATATACAACAATTGTATATGAAGTCTACTTTAGACCTTTATTGTGAAAATACATCTTTTCATGTTATGATCCTCAGGAGTTTCATCACATGAAATCCGATCATTGTCAGACTTAACTGACACATGGAATACATCCTTAAACTCATTTGAAGAGGTATTAATGTTTCATCTTTAATTGTCCTTTTAGTTTTCGATTTCAGGAGCCTCATTATCATCTCAAGATTAAATGTGTTCCTTTACTTAATTTTCATCTTGATTCTCAAGAGTGTCATCCTTTAAGAATCATATTCTTAGAGATGAGATTTTTTAAGAATATCAAGGTCATAAAGTAGGTATCCAATACCGTCCTTTATTTTCCTAATGAAGTAGCACTCTCTAGTGCTAGATCCCAGCTTGCATGCATGGAACCATATTAAGGATATATATTGTAGTCTCTACTACATATATACCTGGAGATTAAGATGTAATTATGCTAAAATTCATCATTGATAAGAACATGTCACACATGATCCAATTGTATCTCCCTATAACTCTATTGAGTTAAGGTGTATTAGGAGGATTATGATAGAAATAATATTCATATCTCCATAAGGTATTCTTTGAATTTATCTAACATGCACTTGCTACCTAGATTAGATCACACTCATTTTATCTTCCTTCAGACTTTGGTTCTAAACCAAAATAATGAAATCTTTGAACTTTTCAAAGGTTTCTTAGGTGAAGAGAAGAAATCTCATATCATACATAATCATCAAAAGATATCACATATCCATAATGTTTACTATGATATAGATTATCCGAATACATCAATATGTATAAGATCCTGAATACCTTGACATCTTACACCTTTCCCAAGGAAGGGTGCATTGGACATATTTTACTTTTGAGTACAATATTCATAAGTATGTAAGTTTTAAAATTTTAGACATTCTAAAGTTTCATTCTTACTTGTCTAGTGATCAAATCAACAGGCAAACGTCGAAATCTTGATACCAGATCATTGTCAAATGATATTTATCCTCTTATTGATCTTTAAAGGTTTAATTTCATTATTAGAAATGTTAATAAACCATTCATTAATTTTCTAATTCAGTAGAGTCCTCTGGATGTTAGATTACTTTCTGAAATATATCCATCATAACTCTATATGATAGGTCCATTCTAGAATTCATGTTTATTTCCAACATTTAGAAACAAACAATGAGTGTATTCTAAGTTCTAGGTCATAGAGACATTCTCTAAGACCAAGGGTTCTCCCACTGAAATTATGAAGTCTATTGATCCAATGGAAATTGTTGCAACAGTTACATAAATTCCAACATGGATGACCATTAAACCTTAAGATTAAATTTCTAATCTTCCAATATATATGCAACCAATTGCAAGTATCATTAGAAGATTGAGATACAATTATTAGACTTTATCTTATCAAATAAGAAAGTCAATTTCAATGATTTATGTAGATTATTTTGATGTTCTATCCGAGTCCTTCTCTAAGGATTCTAGATAGACTTGATAGTCATACTATCAACACATCAACTTATTACAGTATTGGCATTTATCCAACTATTTGGATGTCATATGAAATCCATAGAAGTATGGTCAACTCTTTGACTATACTTCTTATCTTGGGTTTGACCTATGCTTCCACTGCGCTCCCTATATCTATAAACAACCATTGCTTAAGACTAAGGATCTCTTATGTTAAATTCAAAAGAATTCAATGTAAGAGTATTTCAACATTTATACATGCTTCATGAAATTCATACAATATGAATATTAGGAAGCTTCATGAATGACTAGAGTATAGACAGTAGAATGATGACACTCATCATGTCTACATCCAGCTAGACTCTTAAAACATTGGTTCAGGTAGGTATTCAAACATTTTGAATACATCATCTCTTATGGAGCCACTATTCTGCATGATGCAGAGAACCATGTCATTCATGATTAAATATCGAGAGCACATATGTATGCCAGAACACCTTCTTAAGTCTTTATAAGGATTATTTGACAATTGCGATCATCATCGACACGTCACTTCCAAAGTACATTCGATGAGAGATCAAGACTATAGAGACATACAAACCCTAGGGTTGTAGTCCTATTATCTATTTAATTGTCATTTCTCAGTATTGTGAGGAGACTTGCACATTGCAACCACATACATTATGTGTCCAACTGCAAGTACAATATCTGAGTCATGGGTCCAATCCATGATATCATGCTGGTTATTATTGAGTATAGTATTGAGTGGGTTTAATGAAGGATTATCTGAAATAAGAAATTTGCATGTGTATATATATACACACATTTTACTTTGATTTAGGAATTTTTATATCAAAGTTGTTGATGAAGCCACATTTCGTCATCTTTATTCTATCATTTTGGCATTAAAAATCCTAGCAAATGCATGTAAATACCCTTAATTTCCGCATCTTAGCATTTATGCATGTGCATGTAAATAGTGTATAAAAACTGTATTTAAAGCCAAAAGTATAGAATAAATAAAAGAAAAGAAAAAGAATAAAATATTGTAAATATTTAATGACCCGAAACCCTGAGACCTAGGCATCTCGATGACTAGATCGACAAGGATTAAAGTAGGGGGAGATAAGGGCCAAAATACAGCAAAAATACCTTTTATTTAATTCATTCCTTATTCATTTTTGGGACCTATTTTGGCTCCACTTTTTATACTCCAAATAAAGAAACTTTGTACATGAAAGTTATAAATAATTACATATAGAAAAATACAAAATTGATTTCATACAAAAATAATGTATAGATAAAAAGTTTTGATCTGAATAAAAATCCAGAATCCCAACTTCCCAGACCTGTATCTTCCAAATAAAAACCCAAATGTATCAAACTCACCTTTAATTGTATATAGTTTTAAATAAGCTATTTAATGGTGGTGGTTTCGCATTTGGCAGAGCTACGGTTTGAAAGTTGAGTTTTGGACCCTTATTGTATAATTGTACAGACTAAAATATTCATTTTATTATTTATTCATTATTTTTATATTATTTTTATATTTTTATAATTTTTTAAATATTATCTATAATATCTGTGTGCATTAAAATCAGAATAAAAACTCAAAGAAAATACAAAAATAAAAAATATATATAATACATAGGTATAATACCTACACTTATACTTGTATAATACATATTTATATTTTATTAAGTGTACAAAACATATCAGAAAAATAAAATAAAAATATATTTAAGTGTATAGAAATACTTTATAAATATATAATAAAAAATAATAAACTAAAAACACAAAATAAACATAAATAAAATATATAGATACATGTACCTATATAGGTCTAAAAAGACAACTTGTAAAATTATACCTCATAAAAATAATTAAAAATCATAATATAATAATTCATACAATTATAAACATTTTTTATTTTATAACCTAAAAATAATAAAATCATTAACTATTTTAAATTTATTTTACAAGGCATTTTCAAGGGATTTTTCCTAGTTGGTCCACGTGGACCAACCATGTGCCAGCCCCAGTTGACCTAGGTCAACTGGTCGTCCTCCCCCATGTGTCTCTGTCAGACCTTGGTTTTCGGCCATGTTTGACGATTTTTCAAGGCCACTTCTTGCATCATTCTAGGTCGCACTCTTCACAACTTTTTCTCCTCGATCATCAGGCCTACTCGCCCAACGTTTACCTCGAGGATTGAATCATTGCGTCGCCCGATATACCTCGATCTTTGGTGCACCAGAACCTCATGGTCAAACCCTTTATAGTGCACCCCCGACTTCCATTTGAATTTCGAGTCACTTTGGTCCACCTCTCTTCGTCCCTTTCGAGCTCCACCGGATCCTGGAGGTGACAGCTCCACCTTGGTGTTGTCAGCCAAGGCGAAGGAGGTCCGAGGCATCTCCAATCACCTCCGCTATTCTCGCCGGCGTTGAGGTATTACCCTCTGGCTCAGGTTATCGAGGCAGTTCTTTTTCCCTTTATTTCTTTTGCTTTTTCTTCCCCGTAGTCTTAGGATCAAACACCCCCACGAATCGTCCATTTTCATCCGTCGAATCACGCTCCACGCATACCTCACCGGAGTGCACCTCCGGCCGATCACCTTCGCACCACCTTTCACCGCCATTTAGCCTCCGCAGAGTCCAGGCATTTTGCCCTGGACTCTTTCACTTTTTCTTGTAGGTACTTGGACCTTAACGAACACCTGGGGGCCATTTTGGTCTTCGTCGGAGATGCTCGAAGCCCCTCCAGCTCCGCCGTCATCTCCAGCGAACCTCGATCATTGCCGAGGCTTTTTGGGCTCGCCAGCATCTAGAGGAAGCTCCCAGGAGCTTGCATCCCCATTTTGAGCACTCCAGATCACCGGAGCACGGAGGTCAGGCTCAGGGAAGTTCGCCTCGCCGACGTTCTTCCCCGTTCTTCCTCAGCGCCTCTCCACCGTTGGATCGGGCGGCAACTCCAGGCGCACATCGACCGTCCGATCATCAGCGCCTCTCCACCATTGGATCTTGATCTGAGATCTAATCTCAGGCGTCGGCTACGAAGCGTTATCCACCGTCCATCGTCCGCTACGTGTCAAGTAAATCATCCCCGGCCATTGGATCGCGCGCATAAGGGGTATTTTGCATCTGACCCCCACGCCATTTTGTATTTTGATTTAGTCCTTAAAATTTTATCCACGGTTTAAATATTTTTGTAATATTTGCATTTAGGACCCTGAACTTTTGTTAATTACATTTAGGTCCAGTCTACGTCACCTCACGTGATCTGTGCACCTGGGGTGGTGGTGATTTTGCACTGGACCCCTCGCGAGTTTAGTTATTTCACTTTAGTACAAGAACTTTCATATCACGTGTATTATTTTTGGATGATTTGCATGTAAGCCCCTGGGGTTTTTGGATATTGCAGTTGGGTCCTTCCCAGGCGCACACCAGTCACACGCTCTGGTGGGTATTTTGCAGTTGAGCCCTTGCGGCTTTGGGTATTTGTAATCAATCTAGGAACTTTATTTACTAGTTATATATTTTGTGTAACAATTGCACTTTGGCCCCTGGATGTTTGCTTATTTGCACTTATGCCCTTGCCAGTAATGTAGTTTCTTGATGTTGTCTCTATTTATTTCATGCATCGATAAAACCCTAAAAAAATCCACAAAAATTAGTTTAAGCTCCTGTTACATTGCTCATTCACGCCATATTTTTGTATTGCATTTTTATTGCATTTTCATATTTATTAAAAATAAAAAACATGCACTTTCAACACTGTTTGCGTTAGAAAATCCATAAAAAATAGTAAAAGTTTTTGAAAAATTCCAAAAAAATATTTTGCTTATCTTATCATATTTTAGTATCAGTCCAAAAATCATTAAAAATTTCAAAACAAAAACCTTAAAAATTAGAAAACTTCTAAAAACTTCAAAAAATCAAAAACAATTCTAAAAAAATCCTGAAAATATAAACTCAGTTTCTGTAGTTTCCTTATTGTATTGCCTTTATTTTAAAATTAATTTGAGGAATGTTGGATACTGTTTGCTATTTTTATCCCTCATTTTAATTTCGGGCAGTAGTATAGTTCACTGTTTTCTTGTATTTTGACTTTTAAAAATACCAAAAACATTCAGAAAAATCTCTAAAAATCATAAAAACATCATAAACTTATAAAAAGACCAAAAACATTTATTTTCCTGATTTTTGACTATTTTTACCTAATTTTATAAATACCTTATCCCCTCTTCTCTTATATTGTATATATATTCTATTATTGAAAAAGAAAATATAAAAACATAAAATATAAAAAGATAAAGATAAAATCAGAAAATTAAAAACCAAAATATAAAATTAAAAATTAAATAAAAAAATATAAAATTAAGAACCCACAAAAATTTGCATCTTTGTAGACACTTAATCGCATCACACTCTTGCACTTGCTTGATCTATCCTGCCTTGCTCCCTGAGTTCGACCTCTACATACTTACACCTATACATCTTTCATGTAGAGTTATAATAAATTTTAACTCCACATCTATTTTCATTGCTTGAATTATTTGATTGTGGGATTAACTGTTGACTAATATAGGATTTTTGAATGGTCAACACACCGACTGCAGTTTTGCCTTGTGAAACCGTACGGCCCTCGGATATCCTGTGTTATCAAATGGCACCGTTGCCGGGAAGCAATAGCGTATAGGTCATATTTTTGTCTGATTGTGATTGTCTACATCATTGCTTGTTTGATCTCTCTACTTTTGATATATCTTATTGAGCTATCTGACCATTCTTCTTTCTTGTCTTCTTGCGAGGGACCGTGGATCAAGGAGGATCGCCTAGGGGATCCGGTGCATCCTTGGGAGGCGGAGTCAGCTATTCTAGCCTAGCCAGCAGGAGAGAGCAGGAGGATTTGAGAGAGAGAGGATAGTTAGTTAGTTTCTTATTTTAGTGAGAGAGAGACATTCATTATTAATTTGTAATAATACAAGTACTTGGACACTTCGGACACTTGGGCCTAATTTCCAAGTGATCGTTCACTTGAGGGCTCACAACAATTTTCATCGCATTTTCTCGCTGTCATTTTCCGGTTTTGCTTTATTTTTCCTTTCTTTTGTGGAATGAGCCCTTAGCTCTTAGGCTTGTTTGATCGAGTAAATTAGGTCCAAACACCCTAATAACCATTGCATGTACCTATAGTGCATTTTGGACTTAGTTTAAATTAAACAGTCGCCTCATCATCTTCAAGCCTATGTGCCACGAGCCCACCCTGTTAAGCGCTGCTCCTGAACTCGATGTGTCGAAAAGAGGAGGGGTAAGCCTAGACCGGACTCCTAGATTGAAGATCGGTAACCGACTTGTGGTGCTTCATGCTAGCAATTGCCTTCTTAGGACGATTTCCGTGTGCATATCGACATGTAGTATAGGTTTAAAAATTCCTGTTTTGCATCTCGCATGGAGAGAGATGGGAGTCACTGTAGGTCTTCTATCTTAGCATCCATCATTTAGGCACTAAGGTGAGATTTCCATCTTAGTGTCACTTGCATTGGCTTTTCCGACTCTTCTCCCTCTATTTTTGGAACAAATAGGAATCAAGAAAAAATATAAAAATGTTCGACGCTTATATTGAATCTACTCAAAACAAGTGATAACACCAAAAAAAAATTAAAAAAGGGACTGCTAAAGAAAACTTGACCTAAATAAAATTGGTTAATTGGATTCATTGCTTGGGGTGAGTAATACCCTCACTTGTATTCAGGTTGCATGGGAAGGTCTCCTTCCAAGTAAGAGAGCGGCTTCGTAAGGATTAGAGACCAAAACTCAGTCTGTGGCTGCCTTGTGTATCACCTGGATTACCGAAGTATTGGCGCTTCTATCGTACGTGGACGAGTAGGGCTTGGTCACCATTGATGACTCTCTATTGTGTAGAGCATCGACCTTGTCCGAAGTATCGAGCCTAGGCCACGCATTCACGGGGGTGTCTGTTTCATCATCTTGCGTCCGAGTAGGTTCTTGCACGCTCGCGGGTGATTCCGTTGCGAGCGAGTTCTGAAGTACTGGTTTCGCCTATTGGCTTCCTTTCTCTACTTCTTTGGCTGAGTAGGGATCCAGGAAGGGTTACAAGGACTTCAAAAAGTGCAGACTATAGGTTACATAGGAGGAGGACAAGTACGGGATACTCTTCGGCAGTACTCTCTCTCCTATAGGCATAGCGCTCTAAGGACTCGTTCAAAGAAAAATGCCTGAATTCATCTAAAAACTACAAAGATAATAGCCGAACCCTTACGACTTCACGTATTGAGTTGGTGAACCCCTTGCATTGTGTTTGATTGATTAGTTGGATCTAGGTCAAGATCAAAAATACTGCACAATTGTGCACAATTTTGCCCCCCCTTCTTCTTCATTTCTCAACTTTACTCTTCTCAATAATCACGATGATGGGAAGGAGGTCTCTTAGGCCGTCTCTGTCGGCACCGCTATCCAACACTCCTCCCTATTCATCTAGGATGGTTTCGGGGAGTCAAGACCCACTCTCCGAACCTGAGTTCACTTCCACCCTGTTCCCCCTCGACCATCCTTCTTCCTCCATCAATCCAGCAGTTTCAGAATTTAGTGCAACACGGAGCTCAGATCATTTGATGGCAGCTGAGATGGGTTCTTTTGCCTTTTCAGAGAACCCAGCCATGGCAGACAGAGGAGAACACCCAGATGAGCAGGAGCACCCTCCTTTCCTATATGACCAAGATGCCATCAACAATTCACTTCTAGCCTCCCTGAAGACAATGCAGAGACAGATCAGAGACCAGGGAGCCTTCATGGGTGACGTCATGCGAGAGCTGACGCAGATGCAAGCTGATGGAGAAAACAGAGCTATAGGTGGTGGAGGAGACATACCAGATGCAGTAGGAGGAGATCCTAACGCTGAGAGACCACCACAGACAATCATGAGGGAATTGCACAATCCTGCCGCATCCCTCACTCATCAATGGATCCGACTTCCTCCCGTTCATGGAGATTTCGAGCTTTGGCCCCACACTATCCAGCTACTGCCTAAATTCCATGGGCTGGTGACCGAAGAGCCACACCTCCATCTGCAGGAATTTGAGATGATCTGCTGCACAATCCATGACAGGCTGGTGACTGAGGACGCCATCAAGATGATAGCCTTCCCATTCTCTTTGGTTGATAGAGCCGCTTACTGGTTGAAACATTTGGGAAAGTTTGTCAACACTTGGGAACAACTCCGTACCGCATACCTCAACAAGTATTATCCTCTCGGTCGGACCAACGCAGCACGAGCTATGATCAATAATTTCACAATGATCCCTAATGAACAATTCCATGAAGCATGGGATCGATTCAGAGAGCTCATTGACCAGTGTCCATACCATGATATATCCAAGCCCAATCTGGTTCAAAGTTTCTTCCGTGGGCTGACACCGGAGCTGCAGGGGCTTGTAAATGCCTCTTGTGGTAGGTTATATTTTTCTAAGGGTGAAGATGACGTCTGGGCCATTTATGAAGGAATGGCAGAGAACTCAACAGTTATGGCCCAAGCCAGAGTCTACACGCAGCAGAAGCCCCCCTAAGGAGCAGGAACATTTCAGAGGATCGCCCGCATCGATGCTGGTCCCCACACTCCGTCGGCAGCCGCAACCCAAGCCGAATCCGCAGCAGCCGACATGGGCATTATTAGTAAAATGTTGGACCGCCTCGAGATCCTCGAGAAAAAGCAGAGTCAGAGTCTTGCACAGATGGAACTGATTACAAAGAACATGAGTGACCTGAAGACTCAAATTCTCTGCATTCAGGAGGCACAAACATACACTCAGCAGCCTCCCAGGTCACGGGCTGATCCTAATAGTAGCAGCTCAACCCAGCCTTCTGCCCCCTACCGCCAGATCAACCACATCCAGGCAGAGCTGGTGCCGCAACTAGAGTATCACCCATCGCAGCCACCATCTCAGGACACTCAGATGGTGGTCTATCAGCCTGATCAGCCATTGGCAGTTCTGCCTCCACCACCCTTCGAGCAGGAACCATCAATGGAAGTCAATCATGGAAATCTCATGCAATCTTGTGAGATTGCATTATTCCTTGGAAATCTCCATGACTTTATAACAACACTTGTTGTAAATAATTCAACAACAATAATTCATAATTATTTTGTGAATATTCCAATCTTTCCAATGGAAAATTGTGAATCACATTCACAACCCAAAATAAAATGTAAACTACATTTTCAATTCAATGCCCAAAGTGAATTCAATTCGCATTAACATTTAATTAACAAATGTAAATTACAAATATGTCTCTCTTACATATTATAAATCACATTTATAATATATATGAATAACATGGATATTGCTATCCACATTATTCATATCCATGATAATTAAATCACATTTAAACATCTTGGATCTCTATTCTCTTGTTCTCAAATAATATGAATCACATTCACATTATTCATGTCTTTAATAATTAAATCACATTTAATCATCTTAGATAACTCTCCTTATAATATGAATCCATATTACTCATGATAATTAAATCACATTTAATTATCCATTTTATCAATGCTTGGATACAAAATATCAACAATGAAATTATCCTGAACCCTTTCAAGGATAACGCGCTTTCTCCGCAGATACATGGAGATAAGGACAGGGCGATTGTATTGTTCCACGTATAGTGACTTGGATATTGAGATCATATCTCAAATCCAGAGTGCGGGCCTCCCATAGATGCTTGATTAAATCAAGATCGCAAATCTAATCTTCTCATTGCATCTGAATCACATTCAGATCAATGTCCAACATTTGGACCAAGATTAGATTACTTCTCTATTGAGAGGAATCACTAAAATCCAGACCTGTTTCATCACTCCCTAGGAATGGAAGCGTCATGGTTATACAATCGTTTATGATCATATCACCCTCACGTATTCCCAATACATGTACATCCTGCATACTGGAAGACTCAAAAGAAACCCGAAGTATTAGATCAACTTTATACTGTCTACTTTAGGGTTTTATCAGTAAGTTTCTCATAAGATCATTGGGAGTCGGTATCGATCATATACTTTCCAAAAGCATATATCATACCTAGGTCTTCATTATATACTTTCCAAAAGTACATATCAAACCTACAAATTTAGTCAAGCTTCCAAAGCGAGACGATTGTGCACGAAATTTGATTCTTCCCAATATTCTTCCGGTTCAGTAACTGAACCTGTAGGATCCCTTTGAGAGATTGTATTACTCATATGCCCTTACATGCACACCAACACATTGGTGTATAGAGCTTGATTAGGTCATCAACCTATTGGTCTACCAAATGTACGTACTCATACATATAGTAACACATCTGTCTCCATTCAGAGGATGCGTGCCTATATCGTGACAGCATACGATATAGGACTTTGGTTATCTCGATATGGTTGAGTCAACTCTTTGACCTAACTAATCTGACACCTCCGAATCTCTATTCCTATGCAGAGGACCTGCATGAAGAGGTCAGTCAGATATCAACCTAATTGAGAAATGATTGCCATCTCCTACTCAGGCTGGAGATCATCTCTTAACAATCATTTTACAGTGCTTGATGAGTCCTCAATCTAACTCTTTAGATATTCATCTAAGCACCAACCTCTGTGATTCAATTATTGAATCAACAACTGTATGATTATTAAGATGGCCATGGTACATAACCCTAATTGTACTAAGGGACCTATTATGCAAATTATTTATTCTTCATTTCAGATCAAGGAATGATATTCGCAATAACATTTATTGCATAATGGCTCGTCGTGGGCTCGCATGTCCAACCGACTGTTGGGAAAGGGACCCATGAAATCTATGCCCCATGTATTAAAAACATCACAAATGATCACATGCTGCATGAGGATCTCATCTGGGAATGTCTCTCTAACATGCTCAAAATTAAGAGAACCTTAAGCTCAATTCGGGGGAGGTGATCAACCACAACATTCTTCACTCCAGGTTTATCTTTTATCTCTAAATCAAACTCTTGGAGGAGCAAAATCCGCCTAAGAATGCACGCCATCACATCCTTCTTTTCCATTAGGTACCGAATAGTGATCAATGTAGATTGTAACCTTAGAGTCCAAAATATACAACATGAACTTCTCAAGGGACCATACTACAATGAGCATTTCCTTTTCATTCATGTTGTAATTCTTCTGTGTAGGGTCTAATACTTTGCTCACTGATAGGTCACAGATTGTACCCTTTTAATATTGTTGAATTAACGATTTCGTTGTAGTCGGACAAATCCGGATCGATAAAAAATAACCGCGTAAATCTATTAATCATCTAATGAAATTAAGCACGGTTTTATGTTTGTTTAGTATGGACAAGCCTCAGGGTCGACTCAAGGAGGCAAAGGAACAACTCAGGATCAAGTTAGAGGGATTAGATGGCGGTTTTCCAAGTGGGATTTTTTTTGTATTTTTTAATGCAATAAAAATGCAGATGCACTGATGCGAATGAACTAGGTTATTAAGAAAATCAACAACTTAGCCAAATTTAATTTTAATCTAAAAACATTCCAAATTGACTAAATTGTATTTTTCATGTAAACCTAATTCAATGATTAATGCAAAATGGATTTTTTTGTAATTTTGGGTTTAAAATACCAAATGAAAAATAAAAACTTTTCTGGGGGTTTTATGTAATTTTTCTTGCAAATTATGTGCAAACATTATGAAAAATTTGCTGGAAGATAAATATGATGTAACGAAGCTACTAATATTTTTGTAATTTTCTGACTCTTTGTGATTTTTTTACGAATTTTTTTACTGAAAACAGAGTGATTGTGCGTATCTAATTCCTAATTAATCCATGCAAATAAATTATCCAGAGAGCTATTTATCTCAAATAGATATTTTAATAAGGAATCCAGGAGATTTGAAATTTCTAAAAAATCTTATTCGTGGAATTAATTAAAAATCAATTACAAAAATCACTCTAAAATTTATTTTATGCACAAGACAACCCCTAATTGGACGAAATTTGGACTGTAATTGAAGCACACTTAGAGGCATCATTCACACTTAGAGGCGCCACCGCTGGAAGGTGGCCGTGGTCTGGCGGTCGGCCGCGGTGAACGACGATAGTTGGGATGGTCGTTGAAGGCTGCTCCTGCCTTTTTTTTATTATTTTGTTGTTTTTTTTGCAATTTTTTGTAATTTTTAATATAAATAAAAGTGAAATGAATGGAAATGAAGTGGTGTGTGATGGTGATTGTGATTGTAGTGATGTTTGTGAAATGTTTGATTGTGATAGAAAAAATAAGGAAGAAAATTGTTAGATAAAAAATAAAATGACAAGGGAAAGTAGAGAGATTTACCTGTGATGGGTGGATGTTGATGCCTGTGGGGGAGGAGATAAACTTCGACTCTGATGATCGTCGCTTCAAGGAGATGGCGGCCTCCGAAGCTTGAGCAGCTTCCTACGAAGGATGGCTGCGACGAAGTGGTTAATACCACCTCGGATCTCGCCTTGGAGAGGTCTTGCACGAGGAAGATGTTAGGTCGCTGTCACCGACGGAAACACTCCAAGCTCGCTCTCTTTTCGTTGGAATATGGAATGGCGGATGATGAATAATGGAGGAGGAGATGAGAATATAAAGAGGAGGGGAGGGGAAGTTGGAAAAGAGGTGGAGAAGATGGAGTAGTGGGGAGTTGATGGCTTGGAGTGGAAGACAAGTAAGGGGAGAAGAAGTAAAAGGGGAATAAAAATAAATATTAAATATAGTAGGCTACTAAAAATAATTAAAATAATAAAATAATAATAATAATAATAATAATAAATATGAAAATAATAAAATAAATCCGAAAATAATAAAAAAATGGGGTGACATGTGGCGGCTCCAGGAGCGGCCACATGTCGCTCCTAGAAAATTCAAAAATTAAATGTAAAGAATAATAAAAAAGGATTAAATCAAAAAGTGGTCAACTCAAAAGTTACCCATCTCGACGAGATCTACAACTTTCGTGAAAAGCCGAAAATCAAATGAAATCATCTGTACAAAATGTATTTTTGGGTGGTACCTTATATGTATAAAATACCAAATTTTATCTTTTACAAATTTTTTTTGTTATTTTTCAATAAGAGAAAAATCAAAATAAGAACAAAAAAATGAGAAGAATATTTACAATTTAATCTATTTTTGGATTTTTAGTAATTAAGAAAATGCAAGGGCATTTTGGTCAATATGTACAATATACAAAAGGGGCCCAAAACCCAAGTTTTGCATACGAGCTCTGATTTTAATGAAATTAGTCTTGTTTTGAAGGTCTCTGAATGTATAGTACTTAAAAAGTGAGTATACCTAATTCGGAGGATGTATGAGAGAGATGTGCATTCTAAGGTCTAAGGTCTCCAACTGGGTTTGGGGTTTTATTGGTCAATTTTACAAGTTAGTATTTTTTTTGATATTTTTCTTTAATTAGTGTTAGTAATATATACAATATAGAGTTGATTTTATTGGAATTGGAGTTAGTATAAAATATGTACAAATAGGTGAAATATGGTGAATATACATGTGAATATTTATAAGTGAAATGAGCTTCTTATTTAATGCAATACTAATGCTAAAATGCAGATGTTATCAATGCATGCATGAATGCTAATTATACAATATAACTGAAAATATGCAGCTAATTACTCGGGAACAAAGATCTATTTTCAACTTTTAGAGTGATGAATCACAGATTCATCAACCCCCTATACTTATACCTTGCTCGTCCTCGAGCAACTAAAATGAAATGCAAGAGTGAAATGAGATTGAGTTCCATACCAAAGTCTTGAACAAAAGTTGAAAATGGAGCTTCTCTGACCTTTGGATTAATTGTTTGGCGGAACCTTATTGGGATATGAACATAAGACCTAACAGACTTCAAGTTCCACAAGTCTTCTATTCAAGACGCCTCAACAGTCAGGTCAGAACAAATCCTCATATACAAATTTCCGATGACTATGATTCTTACTTGTACTGTATAAGTGTAAAATAGCTCTCCACATAAGAAATGGTTAAGAAGCAGCCTCCTCTAACAAGGTAACTCTAATTACCCGATCCAATAACTCTTTCCTCGAGGAGCAGGGTATTCCCTTCTAAGTTCAAGTTCGACCAGCTCAAGAGGAGGGGTGGAGAAAAGAATGGATGGTGTCCAGTGTAGCTACCTATCCTGAGATGCTTAACCAGTGTAGCCAAGTCATCCAGGTGCAGACTTCTTGCTAATATACTTACTCCGACATGTATTTTACTTTCTATCTGGCATGCCTACTTTTTTTGAAGTTCTTGCATTTTTTCTTTTTCTTTTTTTTCTCTCTTTTTTTGAACTATATACAAGGTGCAACATGTACATCAGGAGTTTTTCCTCTTGAGCCAGTAGACTATCCCTCTTTTGAAGCATCATTGCAACCCACAGCGTCCCATCCTCAGACGTCAACACCACCAGACTAGGTTGAGATGCACTACCCTCCCTAGAGGAGGACGGATGTTTCCACCTGTGTGCTACTCCAAGCTAAAGGATTCTACCTCCTCACCACCTCATCAATGAAGAGCTACATGCATGGTGCTTGTCCAAGTTAGGTCACTGCCTAAATGAATCATGCGTGTGCACGAGATATTCTACTTAGACTAATCAAGATGACATGTGAACATAAACTTGCGGACTCAAAGAATTAAGTCACTTGACCTGAGAAATCTTGACTCCAGTTCCCATACAGTTCCTTTGAAATTAGGTGGATTAAGGTCAAATCAAGTCCCTCCTCAACATCTATTCATAACTTGGTTCAGAACCCACTAGCTTTTCACCTTGCATATGCAAGATATACAGATGAGATGCAGATGACATGTTATGTAGATGAATGAAATGCAAGACACTTTTTCTTTCTTTCTTTTCGGATGCAGAGATGATGTGCAAGAGTAAATAAGAAGCCTTTATTTTCAACATTTTTGTTTTATTTTCTGGTATACAATAATTTTTACAAGAATATTCTTTACAACAATTTTTAGTTTATACATCTTGTAATAATATACATAGTATACAAGTTTTTTTTGGTATACATCCTATTTTAGGATAAAATTTTCAAAAGTATGTTTTTTACAAAAAATCTCAGATTTTTTTTTTCAATTTTTACCCATCCCGTAATTATGACATAATATATACAAAAATATACGAAAATACGTGAAAGTACGATCTATGGGTAAAGTATATATGTAATATATACACCCCCTATACATAGCATGTGCTATGTCCTCAGAGCACGAAAAGCGATGAAAAAGACATAGCTCATGCTAAGCGTAGGAGAGCTAAAATTACAAAAAGTATAGAAGTCGCTCTGCCCCCCTATACTTAGGCTATGGCAGCCTAAGTGTAGAAGAAGATAAAAAATGGGGCGGATGAGGACAAGGGGGGAAATGGATAAGTATATACATGGCGGGCATCAGTCCCCCTATACATAGGCTCTGGTCATCCTAAGTATAGGACAGGGGTGAGTATGAGGACCGATGTGATCTGGAGGATGTACAATGAATAGTGAATAGACTCGGGTCACTCTCCCCCCTATGCTTAGGATCTGGTTATCCTAAGTATAGTCATGAAATGATATGGAACCGGGGCGAGTGATTCGAATCACTGGGAAGGGAGGGAGAGAAAGTATGTACAAGAAAGAATGAGAATATACAAGGATTAAGAAGGTTTCTGACGAACCTTCTTGCAGATGCAAGGAAGTGGATAATATACATATGTGTCACTGTCAGAATCGTCCTCAGATGAATAATAGTGAGGTGTAGGATCATCCAACGAGGGTTGACACACGGCTTCTTGCTTAGATAAGGCTTGAGAACATCTGAACTGAGCTCACTCATATAAATCACCTTATCCAGACCAGATGAGGACTCATCAGAAAATTTCTTCTCTGGTGTGTTGAAGGAAACTTTCTTAGTCGGTTTTCTAGAACCTTAATCTTTGAGAGGGAGATGAGAGCGGTGCGCCTTGAGAGGTTCGGGGGAACTTCTCGAGGAATCAATTCTCGACTTCCTCTCACTAGATAACTGACTAGAAGAGGGAGCAACCATGTTTTTATGTGGAGTCAATTTAGTCTTGGTTGTTTCCTTTGAAGGTCCGGGACATGGTGTGATACTGACCATGGGTTCCTCAGATCATCAAAATGAACAAGTCAATCAACAAAGATCATGTCCGACTTAATGATAGCTTCTGATCGTGAGTTCTCCTTAGAAGCTGTCACGGTGGTGGTGAAAGCAGTTGATGAAGTGGAGGTGTGGGGAGTCTCGAAACCAATGGTCGTCCTGATAGTCGGTCTCTCAGGTGTAGCAGAGAGGTGGGACTCATTTACCTCTCGATGGTCACGATTGTCAACGGATGTACGTGTCACCTTAGAGTAAAGTGTATCAAAGAATGGGTGAGGTCGGAGAGCTCCCAAGGCTGAAAAATCGATCTCCCGAGTCTCGTAATCTTTAGTCGCCTTAGCTGATGCTAGGAATGGCTTCTCGATAATAATCGAAGACTGGGTGAACTCTCCTCGGTGCTCAATTTCAATGACTGTGAAGTCTACCTGGAGTAGAGCACCTTGGAAAGTAACGATGACTGAAATATTTCCTCTAAACCGTTTGATGGATCGATCAACCAGCTGAACGACCTCTCTCAACTTTCTGATTAGCCTGAGTTTGAGCTTGTCAAACACAGAGGTCGGGAGGATATTTATCGGAGATTCATCATCGATTCTTGCATGGGTAAAGATAGTGTCTTGATTTCACATTCAACTCGGGGCAATCGCTTTATTCTGCGGCTCTTGGTCTTTCTCCCCATCACCAAGGAGGTGGCCATAGACACTATGTGTCTTTCAGTCCTTGTCCTCTTATTTCCCGACCTCTTGAGCATCGTTTTACTCTTTACAAATATCTTGAGGTCGGGGAAGTGATCTATGGCTTTTATTTAGGAAAGTTTGAAAATCAATTCTTCATCGAGTGCTTCCCTTAGGGTAGGATCCAATTTTTCTAAGTATTTCTCATTTTTAATTTTTATGGATTTTTCTGATTTTTCAATTTTTTGGTGTTTTTGAAGGATGAATGATCAGACTCTAGATTGGAGGGTAAGTGGTTAGTAGAAGAGGGAGGTAGAATGTACTCCAGCTGTACAAAATATGTGGGTTCCCTGATGCTCGCTTGGTTTTCAACATCAAATCTACTTACTTACTTCTCCACTTTCATACCCAAGCTGGCAGAAGTTGAGTGCAATATTCCATGACATCTCTCAACTCGTTACCAAATGATTCATTTTTCTTAATAAGTCTAGAGATGTCATCCTCCACAAAATTCCCATGACAAATCATGGGAGAGTCTTGCTCAATTAGAGGATACTGCTGAGATATTGGGGTCTCATACCGTTGGAAATGCGAGCCCACGACGAGCCTTTATGCAATAAATGTTATTGCAATTCACTCCTTAATCTGAAATGAAGAATGAATAATTTGCATAATAGGTCCCTTAGTACAATTAGGGTTATGTACCATGGCCATCTTGATGATCATACAGCTGTTGATTCAACTACTAAATCATAGAGGTTGGTGCTTGGATGAATATCTAAAGAGTTAGATTGAGGACTCATCAAGCACCGTCAAATGATTGTTAAGAAATGATCTCCAGCCTGAGTAGGAGATGGCAATCCTTATCTCTAAAGGCTGATGTCTGACCGACCTCTTGATGCAGGTCCTCTGCATAGGAATAGAGATTCAGAGGTGTCAGATTAGTTAGGTCAAAGAGTTGACTTAACGAGATCGAGATAACCAAAGTCCTATATCATATGCTGTCATGATATAGGCACACATCCTCTGACCGGAGACAGATGTGTTGCTATATGTCTAAGTATGTACATTTGGCAGACCAATAGGTTGATGACCTAACCAAGGTCTATACACCGGCGCGCTGGTGTGCATGTAAGGGCATATGAGTAATACGATCTCTCAAAGGGATCATACAGGTTCATTTACTGAATCGGAAGACATGAGCTCACTCATGAGATATTGGGTAGAATCAAATTCCGTACGCACGGTCGTCTCGCTTTGGAAGCTTGACTGAATTTGTAGGTTTGATATACACTTTTGGAAAGTATATGATCAAGACCTAGGTATGATATACGCTTTTTGGAAAGTGTATGATTGATACCATCTCCCAATGATCGAATGAGAAACTTACTGATAAAACCATGAAGTAGACAGTATAAAGTTGATCCAATACTTCGGGTTTAATCTGAGTCTTCCAGTATGCAGGATGTACGGGTATTGGGAATACCTGAGGGTGATGTGATCATAAACGATTGTATAACCATGACACTTCCATTCCTAGGGAGTGATGAAACGGGTCTGGATTTTAGTGACTCCTCTCAGTAGAGAAGTAATCTGATCTTGGTCCAAGTGTTGGACATTGATCTGAATGTGATTCAGATGCAATAAGAAGATTAGATTTACGGTCTTGATTTAATCAAGCATCTATGGGAGGCCCGCGATCTGGATTTGAGATATGATCTCAATATCCATGTCACTATACGTGGAACAATACAATCGCCCTGTCCTTATCTCCAAGTATCTGCGGAGAAAGCGCATTATCCTTGAAGGAGTTCATGGATAATTCTAATGTTGATTTATGTATCCGAGCATTGAGAAAATGGATAATTAAATGTGATTTAATTATCATGAGTAATATGAATTTGATTCATATTATAAAGAGAGTTATCTGAGATAATTAAATGTGATTTGATTATCAAAGATGTGAATAATGTGAATGTGATTCGTATTATTTGAGAATAAGAGAATAAAGATCCAAGATGATTAAATGTGATTTAATTATCATGGATATGAATAATGTGGATAACAATATCCATATTAGTCATATATATTATAAATGTGATTTATAATATATAAGAGAGAGCTATTTGTGATTTACAATTGTTAATTAAATGTTAATGTGAATTGGATTCACATTGGACATTGAATTGAAAATGTAATTTACATTTTGTTTTGGGTTGTGAATATGATTCACAAATTTCCAATGGCATGATTGCAATGTTCACAAAATAAATTGGATTTATTTTATGAAATAATTTGTAACAAATGTTGTTGCAAATATTGGAGAGAATTATGAGATAATGTAATCTCATGTAATAGGAAAAAGGAAGCTCCCTTCCTAATGAGGAGAGGGGACAGCCACAATTCCATAAGGAATGTGGTGGCCGTCCACCCTCCTTATGGAAGGAGGCTTGCCTCCTTTCCTATCTCTCCAATGGAGATTGATTTGATATAAATCAAATTATATTTAATATATATTTGATTTTTATTAAATTAATTGTTGTTGTGTTTTTAGCAACAAATCATAACCATTGAAAGAAACACAAATTAATGTGGACCATTGGATTTGTGTTGACACATGGATTGAGATCCATGGATCCCAAAACCCTATAAAAGGAGAGGCACCCCATTGCTCTTCTTGGCACATAAGTGAGACAACAAGTCTCTCTCTCTCTCTCTCTCTCTCTCTCTTTCTTTCTCTTTCTCTCCCTCTCATGGTCGTCCACCATGGAGACCTAGAGAGGCTCTCCATCGCCGCAGCACCGTCGTTATGCTGCCCGATGTTTTGCTCGTGGAACTCCGTCTACTTCGGCATGCCTTGCTCGTGAAGAAGACGCCGGATCTCGTGTGTCGAGATCAGGAGATCCACCACTTGGATCATCAACTTGGATTGCGAGAAGCACGCGATTCATCCCCGCGCTCGCAAGCGTCTCCTTCGACGGATCGGACTTGAGACAGGAGGTCTCTTCATTTAGAGACTTGATCGCAACCACGCTTCAAGAGGTAAACCTAATACTTGGTTGTGGTTTAGACGAAACGATCTGAGAAGTGTTCTTGGATCATGTGGTTTCGTCACATGAAAATTTTTTAATTTCCGCTGCATAGAACAACTAGTGCGACTAGTCGTTCTTCATCGTATTCGATACGACGATCACGCTTCCGTGATGCGCTTGAGGATCTAACCATATCCTTCAAGTGGTATCAGAGCCAGGTTGGTGGTTTTGGATACGATCCATAAACCGAGGACGACTTGGGTTCATTAGGGTTTGCGAAAGTTTTCTTGCATTTCATTTTCGCATCTATGTTTTGATATTATTTTCGGCACTGTTTAAATTGTTTAAACACGAAAATAATATTTGGATTTTATTCCCCATTAAATAAGGAAATCGTAGGATCTGAGTTTGCGTGATTTCGATTCCGTTTTCTCTAGATATGCTCATTTTAGTGAACATGTATCCACTGTTTCGGGGACTGCGGATCATGACGTAATTAAGATGTTAATTGCGGATTTGAAACGCCTTGAAATGCGTGCAAATCACTTGGGTTCTGTTGTAAATCAAGTTAGCAAACTTTAGAAATTTACTTTGCTTAATTTGGATTTAAATTGATTGAGATACGGTATTTTTAGTAAGTGAGGGTCACTGCTGAAAATACTTTCCTAATCAAGAACCTAGTGATTGTCATTTAATTAATTAGTAAAATTAATTTGTTTAATTTACTGGAATAATTATGCATAAATATTTGTGAAATATTTAATGATAATTATGTCCTTAAATGACTTTGCCCTAACCAACAAATGATTAGATGTGATCTAGATCAAGATTGGTTACATGATCTACATGATCAACATTCCAACAAACATGTTGCTTGAATAGGACTTGGGATTTGTTTAGCAAATCTCATTATAATGTTAATCAAAATTGTTTTGATTATTACTATATGGTATAATTTCTGTTGAAGAACCGATGATCATCTCAAGTACAAAATGATCTATTTTGCATTATCCTTTCCCGAGGTGGATATGGTGTCTAGTCGGAGAGCATTGGGGTTGCGGGTTGCAACGTATGTGGTCCGTCCCACTCTCGTCGGTACTGGCCATGACAGCGGGTAGGGTTAGTATAATACTTAAGAAATCATGATGTATTTCTAATTATTAAAATTCGAAATAATACGTATTTGCGATAATACCATAATTCAAGTAACAATTAAAATTGTTTGTTGGATATTAATTGGATCATTAATTTAATATGATTAGATTATATGGAATCCAATTAAAATTAAAACACTCTATGAATAGAGATGTTATTTCCCTTGGAAGAATTAATCATAATGAATATGATTCATAATGATTAATTAGAATTTGAATATGATATGGAGGATCACATAAGTGACATCCATGGTCTCACGTCAAGGCGAAGGGTTCCGTCGCCAGGGATTGTATGTAGGAGACGCCTGTCCGAAGTGACAGCTCCTGTATGCAAGCGCATCTGGATCGGGCTCTTTGCTTCTCGAAAGAGTAAGGCCGTATACGTAGTGACCCCAATATCGGATCCTCATATTATTGGGGCGATATTGGATTGCGTATAGCGAGTACTATTCCTGTTGACGGTTGGTTCAATTAACGACGGGTCAACATCGCCTTAGGGGTGGTGGGCCCGGGTGTTAAAGACCGAATTGGGAATGCACGTTGGACTTGCAAGGCGGAATGTGTTCCTGCTTCTTTTTATCCGAGTTGCAGATTCTCATATTATTGGGATGTAACAAAGATAAGGAAGGAGATCCCAGATCTTGTTGAGATATAATGGTAAGTATATCTCTTACATTGAAAGTGACTAAGGGAATGAACTTTCAGTGTTAACAAGACAAGACAACTTTGATATAAAAATCCTAAATCAAAGTAAAATATATATATATATTTATATATTTATGCAAATTTCTTATTTCAGATAATCCTTCATTAAAACCCACTCAATGATATACTCAATAATAACCAGTAAAATATCATGGATTGGACTCATGATCCAGATATTGTACTTGCAATTGGACACATAATGTATGTGGTTGCAATATGCAAGTTTCCTCATAATATTGAGGAATGACAATTAAATAGATAATAGGACTACAACCCTAGGGTTTGTATGTCTCTATAGTCTTGATCTCTCATCGGATGTACTTTGGAAGTGACATGTCGATGATGATCGCAATTGTCAAATAATCCTTATAAAATTAATGAAGATATTCTGGCATACATATGTGCTCTTGACATTTAACATGAATAAGATGGTTCACTGCATCATGCAGAATGGTGGCTCTATAAGAGATGATGTATTCAAATTGTTTGAGTACCTACCTGAACCTATGTTTTAAGAGTTTAGATGGATGTAGATGATGAGTGTCATCATTCTACTATCTATACTCTGGTCATTCATGAAGCTTCATAATATTCATATTGTATGAATTTAATGAAGCATGTATAAATGTTGAAATGCTCTTACATAAGAGATCTTTAGTCTTAAGCAATGGTTGCTTATAGATAAAGGGAGCGCAGTGGAAGCTTGGGTTGGACCCGAGTAAGAAGTATGGTCAAAGAGTTGACTATACATCTATGACTTCCATATGTCATCCGAAGAGTTGGATGAATGCCAATACTGCAATAAGTTAATGTGTTGATAGTATGACTATCAAGTCTATCTAGAATCCTTAGAGAAGGACTCGGATGGAGCATCGGATTAATCTACATAAATCATTGATAAGATAAAGTCAAATAATTGTATCTCAATCTTTTGATGACATTTGCAATAGGTTGCATATGTTTTAGAAGACTGGAAAATTTGATCTTAAAGGTTTATAGTTATCCACATGGATATTGATGCAATTGTTGCAACAATCTCTGTTGGATTGATAGACTTGTTAATTTCAGTGGGAGAGTCCTTAGTCTTAGAGAATGTCTCTATGACCTAGATATAAGAATACACTCATTGTTTGTTTCTAAATGTTGGAAATAAACATGAATTCTGAGGTAGAACTATCATAAATAGTTATGATGGAGATATTTCAGATAGTAATCTAAAATCTAGTGGACTCCACTAAATTAGAAAATTGATGAATGGCTCATTAACTTTTCTAAATGCTGAAATTAAAACTTAAGATCAATATGAGGATGAAAATCATTTGACAATGATCTAGCATCAAGCCTTGGACATTTGTCTATTGATTTGATCAATAGACTAGTAAGAGATGAAACTTTAGAATGTCTAAAATTTCAAAACTTACATACTTATGAATATTGTATTCAAAGTAAAATGTCCAATACACCCTTCTTAAAGAAAGGTGTAAGATGCCAAGGTGTTCAGGATCTCATGCATATTGATGTATGTAGATCATCTATATCATAGTAAACATTATGGATATGTGATATGTGTTGATGATTATGTATGATATGAGATTTCTTCTCTTCACCTAAGAAACCTTTGAAATGTTCAAAGATTTCATTATTTTTGGTTTAGAACCAAAGTTTGAAGGAAGATAAAATGAATTTGATCTAATCTAGGTAGCAAGTACCTGTTAGATAAATTCAAAGAATACCTTATAGAGATATCAATATCATTTATATCTCAATCCTCCTAACACACCTTAACTCAATAGAGTTATAGGTAGATACAATTGGATCATGTGTGACATGATCTTATCAATGACGAATTTTAGCATAATTATCCCTTAGTTTCCGGGTATATATGTGTAGAAGAGACTACAATATATATGCTTAATATGATTCCATGCATGCAAGCTGGAATCTAGCACTTGAAAGTGCTGCTTCATTAGGAAAATAAAGGATGGTATTGGATACCTACTTTATGACCTTGAGATTCTAAGTATCTCATCTCCGAGAATATGATTCTTAGAGGTTGAGACTCTTGAGAATCAAGATGAAAATGAAGTGTAGGAACTCATTTAATCTTGAGAAGATAATGAGGCTCCTGAAATTGGAAACTAAGAGGACAATTAAAAAAATAAAACACTAATACCTCTTCAAATGAGTTTGAGGATGGATTCCATGTGTCAGAGAAACCTGACAATGATTGAACTTCATGTGATGAAGCTTCTGAAGATCATAGCATGGATAGATGGATGTTAGCAATAAAAGTCTAATGTAGACTTCATATGCAAGTGTTGTATATGGACCCTCGTGGATCCACCTATATCGGTAAAACCTGTAAAGGTGTAAATGGATCTTCAAGAGAAAGGGAACCTGATGAGAAGGTAGAGACCTTCAAAGCACGGTTCGTAGCCATGAGCCACACACCGGAAGAGAAGACATTGCTTGCAATGAGACTTTCTCTTCGGTGACCATGCTTAAAATCATCAGAATGTTGCTAACCTTAGCTACACAACTTGACTATTGCATCTTCAAGATGTAAGTCAATATTGCATTCCTCTATGAATACCTCTTTGAGGATATTCACATGAAGTAGCCCCAGGGCTTCATGGTTGAGGAAAGCAAGGTGTGCAAACTAAGGAATCCATCTATGGACTCAAATAAGCTTCTTGAAGTTGGACCATAAGATTTGATGGAATTATAATTGTTATGATTTCAGATAGAATCTTGATGAGCCATGTGAAGCTTAGTGGGAGTGCCTTTGTGTTCATCTTGCTGAATGTAGATGATATCCTGATCATTTAAAATGATATAAGGATAATAATAAGTGTTTTATTCTCTGGTTATTCCATATCTTGAAATATGATTTCAAAGATACCTCTTAGATCTTAGTTCTGAAGTTGTTTAGAAGCCAAGAGAAGAGGATAATTGGACTGTCACATTTGTAGTATACCTTGGACATATTCTATTTATAGAAATTCCAAGAAAGGCTTCTAACCCTTAAGATATGGTACTGACCTATCTTAAGGGATAGCACCTCAAAAAGTTGAGGAAGTAAATGCTACAACTACTTGCACTTGTGCATTAGTTACGAGAAGCTGAGTGTATGCTAGAATGTACAAATACCAGATGTCTGTCATGCAGTGGGAGTAGTAAATTTTTACTAATCCTATTGTAGTGATAAAACACTTGATTGCAGTAATAACAAAATCTTCATAGATGACAAGATTTTTGAGATAGTAATCTCAAAGTCTTATCATCAAAAGTTTAAGACCATGTAGATAGTGATCTATAAAGGTCTAAACTTTAGATACCTTAGGAGATAGAGATCTCCGGGAATGAAGGTATTCTAATAAGGATTATGGGGATACTGGTTATGATGTCAGGGACACTGTAACCAACTAGATTGAGTATTGGTTGCATGAGATGCAACATTCGCATTAGATGCGAGCATTGTTACAGGGGATATGCAAGTGCCGTAAAAGGACTTGGCATAGTCTCGCGGGAACAGAGTGACTGATCAGCTTACCTAGCCATTTTCTAAATAGCCTATGATTGTCACATGAGTGCGGGTTTAAATGATTAGCCCATTAATGGCTCTTTGGGCTAGTGGGAGATTGTTGGAAATGTGAGCCCACGGCGAGCCTTTATGCAATAAATGTTATTGCAATTCACTCCTTAATCTGAAATGAAGAATGAATAATTTGCATAATAGGTCCCTTAGTACAATTAGGGTTATGTACCATGGCCATCTTGATGATCATACAGCTGTTGATTCAACTACTGAATCATAGAGGCTGGTGCTTGGATGAATATCTAAAGAGTTAGATTGAGGACTCATCAAGCACCGTCAAATGATTGTTAAGAAATGATCTCCAGCCTGAGTAGGAGATGGCAATCCTTATCTCTAAAGGCTGATGTCTGACCGACCTCTTGATGCAGGTCCTCTACATAGGAATAGAGATTCGGAGGTGTCAGATTAGTTAGGTCAAAGAGTTGACTTAACGAGATCGATATAACCAAAGTCCTATATCATATGCTGTCATGATATAGGCACGCATCCTCTGACCGGAGACAGATGTGTTGCTATATGTCTAAGTATGTACATTTGGCAGACCAATAGGTTGATGACCTAACCAAGGTCTATACACCGGCGCGCGGGTGTGCATGTAAGGGCATATGAGTAATACGATCTCTCAAAGGGATCATACAGGTTCATTTACTGAACCGGAAGACATGAGCTCACTCATGAGATATTGGGAAGAATCAAATTCCGTGCGCACGGTCGTCTCGCTTTGGAAGCTTGACTGAATTTGTAGGTTTGATATACACTTTTGGAAAGTATATGATCAAGACCTAGGTATGATATACGCTTTTTGGAAAGTGTATGATTGATACCATCTCCCAATGATCGAATGAGAAACTTACTGATAAAACCATGAAGTAGACAGTATAAAGTTGATCCAATACTTCGGGTTTAATCTGAGTCTTCCAGTATGCAGGATGTACGGGTATTGGGAATACCTGAGGGTGATGTGATCATAAACGATTGTATAACCATGACGCTTCCATTCCTAGGGAGTGATGAAACGGGTCTGGATTTTAGTGACTCCTCTCAGTAGAGAAGTAATCTGATCTTGGTCCAAGTGTTGGACATTGATCTGAATGTGATTCAGATGCAATAAGAAGATTAGATTTACGGTCTTGATTTAATCAAGCATCTATGGGAGGCCCGCGATCTGGATTTGAGATATGATCTCAATATCCATGTCACTATACGTGGAACAATACAATCTCCCTGTCCTTATCTCCAAGTATCTGCAGAGAAAGCGCATTATCCTTGAAGGAGTTCATGGATAATTCTAATGTTGATTTATGTATCCGAGCATTGAGAAAATGGATAATTAAATGTGATTTAATTATCATGAGTAATATGAATTTGATTCATATTATAAAGAGAGTTATCTGAGATAATTAAATGTGATTTGATTATCAAAGATGTGAATAATGTGAATGTGATTCGTATTATTTGAGAATAAGAGAATAAAGATCCAAGATGATTAAATGTGATTTAATTATCATGGATGTGAATAATGTGGATAGCAATATCCATATTAGTCATATATATTATAAATGTGATTTATAATATATAAGGGAGAGCTATTTGTGATTTACATTTGTTAATTAAATGTTAATGTGAATTGGATTCACATTGGACATTGAATTGAAAATGTAATTTACATTTTGTTTTGGGTTGTGAATATGATTCACAAATTTCCAATGGCATGATTGCAATGTTCACAAAATAAATTGGATTTATTTTTGTGAAATAATTTGTAACAAATGTTGTTGCAAATATTGGAGAGAATCATGAGATAATGTAATCTCATGTAATAGGAAAAAGGAAGCTCCCTTCCTAATGAGGAGAGGGGACGGCCACAATTCCATAAAGAATGTGGTGGCCGTCCACCCTCCTTATGGAAGGAGGCTTGCCTCCTTTCCTATCTCTCCAATGGAGATTGATTTGATATAAATCAAATTATATTTAATATATATTTGATTTTTATTAAATTAATTGTTATTGTGTTTTTAGCAACAAATCATGACCATTGAAAGAAACACAAATTAATGTGGACCATTGGATTTGTGTTGACACATGGATTGAGATCCATGGATCCCAAAACCCTATAAAAGGAGAGGCACCTCATTGCTCTTCTTGGCACATAAGTGAGACAACAAGTCTCTCGCTCTCTTTCTTTCTCTTTCTCTCCCTCTCATGGTCGTCCACCATGGATGACCTAGAGAGGCTCTCCATCGCCGCGGCACCGTCGGTATGCTGCCCGATGTTTTGCTCGTGGAACTCCGTCTACTTCGGCATGCCTTGCTCGTGAAGAAGACGTCGGATCTCGTGTGTCGAGATCAGGAGATCCACCGCTTGGATCATCAACTTGGATTGCGAGAAGCACGCGGTTCATCCCCGCGCTCGCAAGCGTCTCCTCCGACGGATCGGACTTAAGACAGGAGGTCTCTTCATTTAGAGACTTGATCGCAACCACGCTTCAAGAGGTAAACCTAATACTTGGTTGTGGTTTAGACGAAACGATCCGAGAAGTGTTCTTGGATCATGTGGTTTCGTCACATGAAAATTTTTTAATTTCCGCTGCATAGAACAACTAGTGCGACTAGTCGTTCTTCGTCGTATTCGATACGACGATCACGCTTCCGTGATGCGCTTGAGGATCTAACCATATCCTTCACATACTCAACATATCTAGAGTCTGGCATGTAATACTGGGTCGAGTATGGACCATCCGAATGGAAGATATTGGTCGGAGCCTCATATGACGAAGTCAATGAACGGGTGAATGGTAAGTCTAGCTCATGAGTCCACTCCTGTGAATGTATAGGCTCTCCGAATGTGTGATATGAAGGTTGGTTAATGGAAGCTAGATCACTAAAGTCAATTAAGTATGGAAAATCATGATGTACATGCCTCTCCATTCGTGTTGTTCGATTGACCAAGTTATGCCCTAAGGTCAAGTCGAGATGTGTATATGTAAATTATTGTATGGTCCCTACTTGAGGTGAGAATGAAGTATGTGGGGGCATATAATTTTGCCAATCATCTGTCTCAGCAGTGGCTTGCTCTTTATTTAATTCTTTGATTCCTGCAAGCTCTCGAGAGTAAGGACAGTCAGCCCAAGGTGGAAGTTGATTCGGAGTGTTAGAATATGGAGTAGGTGAGAAATGCGAAGAAGTGGAGAAGTCAGTCAAAGTTCTGACTTCATAATCGGGTTGAGGTGGAACCGACCACTGGTAAGGGTCTCCCGTGGATGACAGAGGATACATGGAAGAAGGAGAAGGCAAAGATGACCGGTATATGGTCGAGGAGGAATGACCAGAGGTCATAGAGTATGGGGACCAATATCCCTACATCTTGAAGAGGAAATGATGAATGTAAGTAGGTTGAGCTAGAAAATGTGCAATTGCACAGGATAACACACACGGACAGACACATAAACAAACGCAAGAGCAAACCCTGAGTTCACACTCAACACGGTGAAGGGTCCAAAATCGAGTCTGATTAGTCCGGTTGATTTTAAGTGTGAATTTTCAGAGAAGTAACAAAGGTTACGCGACCTATAGGGGAGTCGGCTAAAAAGCCGGATGCGTCTCCCCTATTTAACCTGTCGCCTTAGATACCAACACCCTTCCTTTCTTCGCTCCTATCCCAAGTTGATGGATTCAAAGACCATACCCCTATCTACCTGCAAGCAGGCGGAGGATGATAAGGCTGGAACTTCACCCCGAGTGGCTACTAGCAACTTGTCGTGAAGTACCCCTGGTTCACCCCTGACTACCTATGAATAGGTAGAGGTTACTTGGTACAAGTCAGTGAATCTGAAAAAATTCAACTTGTGATATTTGCTAGGATCAGTCGGTACATGATATGGAAGGCAGGGATTTGGGATCTACCTTAAGTTGTTCACACACACTCAAGTACCCTCACCCAGCCTAAGGTAAGGGTTACTCTCCCGCAAACAAGGGTTAATTTTAGTCAATTTTTTTGGTCAAATTCAATTAGCAGTTCCGATTTTAGAGATTATTTATCACTGATATTAATCCACACAAGCAATCACGTCTACCGTCCAGTCCCAATTCCTTTATCCTAGGTTAGAAAACTGAGAGAGAGAGAATTGGAAAAAGCCGATGCAATCGAGAAAACGATGATGAATGCTTGAGTAAGAAGACTTATAGTACCTCTAGCTCTCTATAATGCGGGATGCAATACTGAATTGAAATTTTACACTAAATGAATGCAATCGATGAAAAGCCTCTCTTAGACAGGTAGTTATATTTGGCTAAGTCCTGCGGTCTAAGTGCGTCTTTTATGTGAAGTACAGTCCTAAATATTACGAGCACAAATAGTCCTAGGAAGCTCTAAGAGCTGCTAGTGCAGGTCCTATTCTACGTAAAGCGACAACACAGCACACAGGGACACATTTTATTATGACTTACACGCACGAGATCCCAAACGGGAACCGCTATAAATGCAGACAATTTTTTCTTTTTTTTACAATTAACAAAAGCTTTTTACCGTCTCAACAATTGACTTGATCCACGAACTGTCGGCCTCTGATGCACTTTGAGATGCGTCGACTTCAAGAAAGCCGCTCCAAGTCCACCGGGCCCTCGCACAAAAAGATAAAAATTATATCAAAAAGATATATATATATATATATAAATGGTCAGAAAAATAATTAATTAAAAAGTGGATAATTACAAGATGGCTCGGGGGTCAGACCACCCGAGTGAATGGAAAATGTAAATCTAATTTTCTAAAGTGATCCTATGCCGTTTGCCTCCCCGACAACGACGCCATTTGATAAATCTGCGGGTTTTACCCTTTTTAATATTGTCTAATTAACGATTTCATTGCAGTCGGATAAATCCGGATCGATAAAAAATAACCGCACAAATCTATAAATCGTCTAATGAAATTAAGCGCGGTTTTATGTTTGTTTAGCTTGGGCAATCCCCAAGGTCAATTCAAGGAGGCAAAGGAACAACTCGGTATCAAGTTAGAGGGATTAGATGGCGGTTTTCCAAGTGGGATTTTTCGGTATTTTTTTAATGTAATAAAAATTCAGATGCACTGGTGCGAATGAATTAGGTTATTAAGAAAATCAACAACTTAGCCAAATTTAATTTTAATATGAAATTATTCCAAAATGACTAAATTGTATTTTTCCTGTAAACCTAATTCAATGATTAATGCAAAATGGATTTTTTTGTAATTTTTGGTATTAAATGCACAAATGAAAAATGCAAACTTTTCTGAGGTTTTTATGCAATTTTCGTGCAAATGATGTACAAAAATTATGAAAAATTTACTAGAAGATAAATATGATGAAATGAAGGTAACTAATATTTTTGTAATTTCTGACTCTTTGTGATTTTTTTGCGATTTTTTTACTAAAAACATAGTGATTGTGAGTATTTAATTCCTAATTAATCCACGCAAACAAATTATCTAGAGAGCTATATATCTCAAATAGATATTTTCATAAGGAATCCAGGAGTTTTGAAATTTCTCAAATTTCTTATTTGTGGAATTAATTAAAAATCAATTATAGAAATCACTCTATAATTTATTTTATGCACAAGACAACTCATAATTGGACGAAATTTGGATTGCAATTGAAGCACACTTAGAGGCATCATTCACAATTTTTTTCATAATTTTTAGATTGATAAACATGTATGTGCGAATTTCAAAGCTTAAATGGGCAAAGTATCTTTGATTTTCAATCTCTGATTTTAATAAATTATCAGATGCTCACAAAAATATAAATATATAGTCACAAGGTAAAGAATTAGTTGCTCATCAAAATGCTATTTTTCATTAAAATAAATGATGCAAGATAACTATCCAAATAAATGCTCAAACACAGGGTTGTTCGTGCAATTACATAATCAAAATGGAATAAACTGAAATGTGTTCAAGGTCACTTTTGGAATTAGATAAATATGACAGACTTAATATGCAATTTTCACAATGAACTTAAAAATAGATAAATAAACCTCTAAACCATCGTAGCTTCAATCCCACACTAGGGCAAAGGAAGGGCCAGCGGCTAGGGCTCGAGGGCGGCGCGAGGGACTCGCGACAACGCATGGGTGAGGGCGGCGCGACGCGGTCGGTGGTGCGTCAAAGAGCAGCATGCCTGGGCGCAGCCAGGGGAGGACAGTGGCGGCGCACGATCTGGGGAGACGGGCACACACGACCGCAGGGTCGGTTGATAGTGGTGCATGCAGGCGGAGGGGTAGCCGCGCACACGGCGACGCTGCGGCCGATGGCAGAGAGGAGGATGCGGGCAACTGCGGAGGCGCGTGGGGCGGAGTCGGCTACGGAAAGGGGTGTCGAGGCGCCTGCGGATGCGCTGGAGTGGGGCGCGCGATGGCGCGAGGTGACGAGGGGTTGGTGGACGACGAATACGGCTGTGATGGCGACGGTCGTACAGCTGCGCACGGTCGGCCGGAGCGATGGCGGTGCACATGGCTGGCGGTGAGGACGCGACACGTTGGGCGTCGAGGATCGGCTAAGTGCGCGCGATCGCTCAAGGGGTGGACGCGTGTACTATTATGGGGTGGAGCGTACGGCGACGGGGAGCAGTGACGGCAGCGCGCGATGCAAGCAGAAGGTATGGCTCCGAGGGGCGGCACCTGGAGGAGCGGTGGAGGCAGCGGCGAGCGACGGGAGGAGGCGGCGCCGCTGTTGGAAGGTGGCTGTGGCCTGGCGGATGGCCACGGTGAACGGCGACAGCTGGGATGGCCGTCGAAGGCTGCTCCTGCCTTTTTTATTTTTGTTGTTTTTTTTTTGCAATTTTTTTTGAAATGAATGGAAATGAAGTGGTGTGTGTGATGGTGATTATGATTGTGGTGATGTTTGTGAAATGTTTGATCATGATAAAAAATAAGGAAGAAAATTGTTAGATAAAAAATAAAATGACAAGGGAAAGTAGAGAGATTTACCTGTGACGGGTGGATGTTGTCGCATGTGGGGGAGGAGATAAACTTCGACTCCGATGATCGTCGCTTCAAGGAGATGGCAGCCTTCGAGGCTTAAGCACCTTCCTGTGAAGGATGGCTGCGACGAAGTGGTTAATTCCACCTCAGATCTCGCTGTGGAGAGGTCGTTACTCGAGGATGATGTTAGGTCGCTGTCACTGACGGAAAAACTCCAAGCTCGCTCTCTTTTCATTCGAATACGAAATGGCGGATGATGAATAATGGAGGAGGATATGAGAATATAAAGAGGAGGGGGGGGGGCGAGTTGGAAAAGAGGTGGAGAAGATGGAGTATTGGGGAGTTGATGGCTTGGAGTAGAAGACAAGTAAGGGGAGAAGAAGTAAAAGGGGAATAAAAATAAAGATTAAATATAGTAATATAGTAGACTACTAAAAATAATTAAAATAGTAATAATAAAATAATAATAATAAATCCGAAAATAATAAAATAAATTCGAAAATAATAAAAAAATGGGGTGACATGTGGCGGCTCCAGGAGCTGCCACATGTCGCTCCTAGCAAATTCAAAAATTAAATGTAAAGAAAAATAAAAAAGAAATATTAAAAGAGATTAAATAAAAAAGTGGTCGACACGAAAGTTGCTCGTCTCGACGAGATCTACAACTTTTGTAAAGGGTCAAAAATCAAATGAAATCATCTGTACAAAATGTATTTTTGGGTGGTACCTTATAGGTATAAAATACCACATTTTACCTTTTACATTTTTTTGTCATTTTTCATTAAGAGAAAAGTCAAAATAAGAATAAAAAAATTTGAGAAGAATATTTACAATTTAATCTATTTTTTTTGGATTTTTAATAATTAAGAAAATGCAAGGGCATTTTGGTCAATATGTACAATATACAAAAGGGGCCCAAAACCCAAGTTTTGCATACGAGCTTTGATTTTAATGAAATTAGTCTTGTTTTGAAGTTCTCTGAATGCATATTACTTTAAAAGTGAGTAGACCTAATTCGGAGGTTGTATGAGAGAGATATGCGCATTCTAAGGTTTAAGGTCTCCAACTGGGTTTGGGGTTTTATTGGTCAATTTCACAAGTTAGTATTTTTTTTGATATTTTTCTTTAATTAATGTTAGTAATATATACACTATAGAGTTGATTTTATTGGAATGGGAGTTAGTATAAAATATGTACAGATAGGTGAAATATGGTGAATATACAGGTGAATATTTACAAGTGAAATGGGCTTCTTATTTAATGCAATATGAATGCTAAAATGCAGATGTTATCAATGCATGCATGAATGTTAATTATGCAATATAAGTGGAAATATGCAGCTAATTACTCGGGAACAAAGCTCTATTTTCAACTTTTAGAGTGATGAATCATAGATTCATCACTCACGTAGTAGATTGCAAATGGGATCCCCTCTCGTCATTGTCCTAACACAACTCCTATAGCAAAATCCATAGTGCCAGTCATGATCTCAAAGAGGAAAGACCAGCTAGGGGATTGTAGGATAGGCGAGGTACAAATATTCATCTTCAATAGCTCAAAGGCTTCCAGGAACCTATGATCTGCAATGAACTCTATGTCTTTATCTAGAATCCAACATGTCCAACAAACGACCTCATTGACTTCATGTTGGTAAGTGGATCGAGTTTCTTGATCACCTCTACCGTGGTAGAGTCAACCTCCATTCCCTTTTTGGAGATGACATGTCCCAACATGATACCCTCCGTTTTGAAAAAGTGACTCTTCTCCTAGGAGATTACCATATTCACCTCCATAAACCACTTGAGGACTCGGTTCAAGTGCTCTAAACATTTATCGAAGGAATCATCATGCATCGAGAAGTCATCCATGAAAAATTCCAAGAAATATCCCACCATCTAGGCAAATATGACGATCATGCACCACTGAAAAGTGCTTGGGGCATTAAAAGCTTGAGTGACATGCGCCTGAATGCATAAGTACCGAATAGACATGTGAATGTGGTCTTTTCCAGGTCCTCAGGAGCTATAGATACCTGGTGTTAGCCTGAGTACCGGTCAAGAAAATAGAAGAACACTTTCCTTGCAAGTCTCTCCAAGATCTGATCAATGAATGGCAAGGGAAAGTGTTCTTTCTTGGTCACGTCATTCAAGTACCTGTAATCGACATAGGAATGCCATGACATGGGTACTCATGTCGCCATCTCTACCCCCTCCTCGTTGGTGACCATCTGAATTCTCAACTTCTTCAGGATATATATGAAGTAGGACCACCCATTTGGAGTCAGAAATAGAGTATATAAACCCTTCTTTGCACCATTTCTCAAAATCATTCTTCACTACTTCATGTAGATTAGGGTTAAGTCTCCTTTGGAACTCATGGGAAGGTTCACATTATCCTAAGTAAAAATGTGGTGCGAGTAGAGAGCAAGGTTGGTCCCCACGAGATACGACACTGTCCAGGCTATTTCTTTGCGATTCCTCTCTAAGACCTCTAACAACCTAGTCTCTTGTTCTAAAGTCAAGTTCGAACTAATGTTAACAAGATATCTCTCTTTGGATCTCGCAACAAAGGCGTACTTCAGTGTATTGAAGGATATCAGGAATCCTCAAGCGCGTCACAGAAGCGTGTTGATCACATCTCATGCGAGCGGGGCGACTAGTCGCACTTGTCGCTAGGTGCAGCGGAAATTAAAATTTTTTAATGAAACCACATGATCACAAGAACATTTCTTGAATCGTTTCATCAAACCACAAAGTATTAGAAATACCTCTTGAAGCGTGGTTGCGATCACGAGATCTCTAAAGCAAGAGATCCTCGTGTCTCAAGTCCGATCCACGAAGATGGCACTTGTTTGCACGATGATGAGACACGTTCCTCCCGCAATCCTCGATGAAGATCCAGGCTTCGATTCCCCTAATTTCGTCAAACTAAATCCATCGTCTTCCTCTAGAGCAAGCAACCCTAAAGAAGATGGAGATCCTCGAGTCATTGAAGGCGAAGGCAAGAAGCTCTCTCTCAATACATAAGATGGACGAACACCTTGAAGTGGAGAGAGAGAGAGAGTAGGCGAGAATGAGAGAGAGAGTTGTAGGCGTGTACAACTCTTGAACATGTACCTTGAAAGGGCTAGGGTTGCCCTCCTTATATATTAGTTTGGGATCTAATGGATCTCAATCCATGGGATACATAGATCCAACGACTAGGTTTATCCATGCATCAATAAACAACCATGATTGTTGTTAGTTAAAACCAACAACATTAATTTATATTAAATCAAACTTTTGTTGCATTATCATCAACATAATTTAATTTAACATAAATTAATTATCAAGAGATAATAAGATAAAAAAAGAAGAGCATAATTAATTATCCCCAAAAATATAGGTGACACCACCTACTTTTAGTGATTTATCTCCTCTTTATTTTATCCATTATTCCTTAATAAATTTGTAACAATCATTATCACAAAATTATCCACCAAATTAATTCCAAATTAATTTGTGAATATTTCAATCATGCCATTGGAAAATATGTGAATCATATTCATAACCCAAACTAATATGTAAATTATATTTCTAATTAATTAATTAATTAATTAATTAATTAATTAATGTGAATCCAATCCACATTAATAATTAACAAATGCTATTTATAAAGTTCTTCTCTCTCTAATATATTAGAAATCACATTTATAATATATATACACATATATCACGGATAGCACTATCCATAATCTGTAATCCTTGATAATCAAATCCCATTTAATTATCTTGGATAATCATTCTCATAATATGAATCTCATTCATATCATTCTTGATAATTAAATCTCATTTAAATATCATCCTCTTGTTGCTTGGATACATAATTCATCAAATGAATTATTCTTGAACCCCTTCAAGAATAATGTGCTTTCTCCATAGATACTTGGAGATAAGGACAGGGCGATTGTATTGTTCCACATATAGTGACTTGGATGTTGAGATCTCATCTCAAATCCAGATCTTACGAACCTCCCATAGATGCTTGATTAAATCAAGACCACAAATCTAATCTTCTCATTGCATCTGAATCTCATTCAGACAGATGTCCAACACTTGGACCAAGATTAGATTGCTTCTCTACTGAGAGGAGTCACTAAAATCCAGACCTATTTCATCACTCCCTCGGAATGGAAGCGTCATGGTTATACGATCGTTTATGATCATATTACCCTCAGGTATTCCCAATACATGTACATCCTGCATACTGGAAGACCTATTTTCAACCTGAAGATCAAGATCAATTTTACACTGTCTTCTTCAGAGTTTGATAATCAAGTTTCTCAATCTTGGTCATTGGGAATTGGTATCGATCATATGCTTTCCCAAAGCATATATCATACCTTCAAATTCATGTCATGCTTCCAAAGCACGACGACCATGCATGGAATTTGTTCGGTCCCAATACCTCATGAGTGAGCTCATGTCTTCCAGTTCATAAGTGAACCTGTATGATCCCTTTGAGAGATCGTATTACTCATATGCCCTTACATGCACACCAGCGCGCCTGTGTATAGACTTTGGTTAGGTCATCAACCTATTGGTCTGCCAAATGTACACATTCAGACATATAGTAACACATCCGGCTCCGGTCAGAGGATGCGTGCCTATGCTGTGACAGCATTCAACATAGGACTTAGGTTATCTCGATCTTGTTAAGTCAACCCATTGACCTAACTAATCTGACACATCCGAATCACTATTCCTATGCAGAGGACCTGCATCAAGAGGTCGGTCAGATATCTGCCTATGTGAGAAAGGATTTCCATCTCCTACTCAGGATGGAGATCATCTCTTAATGATCATTTGATGGTGTTTGATGAGTCCTCTATCTAACTCTTTAGATATTCATCCAAACACCAGCCTCTATGATTCATTTAATGAATTAACAACTATATGATCATCAAGATGGCCATGGTAGATAACTCTAATTGTATAGAGGGACCTTATAGTGGATTCATTCATTTAATTTCAGAAAGGGAGTGAAACATTAATAAATTTTATTGATAAACATATATATATATATATATATATGCAATAACATTTATTGTAAGAATGGTTCGCCCGGGGCTCACATGTCTAACAATCTCCCACTAGCCCTTAGAACCAGTCAGGTACAATCCGTAAACCCATACTCATTACATGCTAGTTAAAAACCTTCTGTGTCAGAGGTTTGGTAAGAGGATCATCAACGTTGTTGGCATAGGCCACCTTGGTGATGATGATATCACCACACTTTTGAATCTCCCAAATGATGTGGTATTTCCTTTCCACGTGCTTACTCTTTTGATGACATCTGGGTTCCTTTGCCTTGCCAATGATTACCGTGTTATCGTAGAGTAATGGGATGGGAGTATCAGAGGAAACTACGCCAAGCTCCAAGATGAACTTGCGTAACCACACCGCCTCCTTTGCAGCATCCGATGTGACAATGTATTTGGCTTATGTTGTTGAATCCGCCGTAGTGTCCCGCTTCTTGCTTCTCCAGCTCACAGCACCACTGTTCAACAGTAATACAAACCCTGATGTCGACTTTCGATCATCAATATCCGACTGAAAGTATGAATCTGTATATCCCAAGACTTGGAGATCACCATCTCCATAGACCAAGATGTAATCTTGTGTCCGTCTTAGATATTTGAATATGTTCTTTACTGCATTCTAGTGTTGCTCTCCATAGCAGGATTGATAACGACTTACCACTCATCATGGCATACATTAAGCTTCCTACAACTGATGCGTAGGGGCATCCAACCATGGCCTTCTTTTCCTAAAAACTTTGAGGAGCCATCCCTTTAGACAGATGGATACCATGTCTTAAGGGGATGAATCCTTTCTTAGAACTATCCATACGGAATCATTCAAGAATCTTCTTAATATATCCATGTTGTGATAATCCTAATATCCTATTTTCTAGGTTTCTGAACAACTTCAGGTCAAAGATGTAAGAGGTTTCTCCAAGATCTTTCATCTCGAAGGTATGGGATAGCCAAATCTTCACACTGGTCATCATTCATGTATCATTCCCAATGATAAGGATATCATCTACGTAAAGCACAATGAACATTATGGTGCTCCCACTAAGCTTCTTGTACACACAAGGTTCATCAGGATTTTGCACAAAATCATAACTCTTTATGGTTTCCTCAAATCTGATGTTCCAGCTACGAGAAGCTTGTTTGAGCCCATAGATGGATTCCTTCAGCTTTCATACTTTTCCATCCTCAACTATGAATCCCTGGGGCTGCTCCATATAGATATCCTCCTCAAAGTATCCATTGAGGAAAGCTGTCTTGACGTCCATCTGCCAGATGTCGTAGTCAAGAGATGCAACTATAGCTAGCAGTGTCCTGATGGACTTAAGCATAGCCACATGAGAGAACGTCTCATCGTAGTCGATGCCTTCTCTCTGTGTGTAGCCCTTGGCTACGAGCCGTGATTTGAAAGTCTCCACTTTCCCATCAGGTCCCCTTTTTCTCTTGAAGATCCATTTACACCCAATGGGTTTTACCCCTTTGGGTTGATCCTTTAGGGTCCATACACCATTCTTACGCATGGAGTCAATTTCTGACTTCATTTCTAGCATCCATCTATCCATGTCATGATACATGAGTGCTTCATCAAACGAAGAAGGATCATTATTAGTCTCACCTGACACATGGAATCCATACCTTTCAGGTGGTGCAACCACCCTTGAAATCCTTCGAAGAGGTATGGGTGTTTCATCCTTATTTATCTCTTCAGTTTCTAGTTCAGGAATCCAAGTATCCTCAGGGGATTCAATGAGTTCCTTTACTTCATTTCTATCTTGACCTTTAAGGAAATCATCCTTTAGAAATTTCACATCCCTAGATACAAAAAACTTTTGGGTCTCAGGGTCATAAAGCTGATATGCAATACCATCTTTAACATAGCCAATGAAGTAGCACTCACAAGTGCGAGATTCTAGCTTACTTGCGTCCACGTTCTTCGCATGGACCAAGCATCCCCAAACCTTCAAGTGATTAACACTAGGTTTGGTTCCATACCATAACTCGTGAGAAGTCTTGGGTACAGATTTGCTAGGAATCTTGTTCAAGATATAAATTGCAGTCTCTACTGCATATCCCCAGAAACTAAGAGGTAAACGTGCTTTGCTCATCATTGAACGGATCATGTCCATGATGGTCCTGTTGCGTCTTTCAGAAATACCATTAACTTGGAGGGTTCCAGGGGGAGTGAGATTGGAGACAATTCCATTCTCTTTAAGGCATTCCTTGAATTCATCTGAGAGGTACTCACCACCTCAGTCAGATCGAATCCGTTTAATGTTCCTGTCGGTTTGGTTCTCAACCAAAGCCTTAAACTCTTTGAACTTTTCAAAGATTTCAGATATATGACGTAGTAGGAAGATAAACCCGTATCGCGAATGGTCGTCAAATAATATCGATATCCATTTCTAGTCGCGGTACTAAAGGGACCACATACATCAGTATGTATTAGGTCAAGAATACATTCGCATCTCGTATCCTTGTTACGGAAAGGCATCCTGGTCATTTTACCTCGAATGCAATGTTCATAGGTAGGTAAAGATTGAACCTGTAGAAAATCTAAAGGTCCATCCTTTATCAATTATTGATCCTATCAACAGATAAATGGCCAAGCCTTTGATGCCAAATCATATTCGAATGATTTCCATTCTCCCTAGATCTTTTAGGGTTTTTTTATCAGTATTTATGACACATTCATCAATGCACAATTCATAGAGTCCACCAAAAGTCAGAATACCTTCCACAATAAATTTATCATATTGATTAATGACTAACTTATTATAGAACAGGAAGGAATATCCATGTCTAACAAGCTTAGATACATATATCAAATTCCTCCTGACTTCAGGTACATAAAGACACTCTTTAAGTACTAGAACTCGACCACTAGATAACGATAGTCTATAGGCCCCGATGACGACTGCTGCAACACTTGCATCAGATCCCATCTGGATGACTATCTCCCCTTGCTTCAGATTCCTAGTTTCATGAAACAAAAGCAACGAATTGCACAAATGAACAGAAGCACCAGAATCTACAACCCAACTTCCTTCTCGTCCAAGGAGAAAGTTAGTTTCAATGATGAAAGTAGATTTCATACCTGCTGGGGCTTTACCTTTGTCAGCAGACTTCAGGTAATCTGGGCAGTTACACCACCAGTGCCCCGGTTTCTTGCAGTAGTGACAGACATCGGACTTTTTCGATGTCATTAGAGTGGATGCACTAGAAGATGAATCAAATCCTTTATTCTTCTTCTTTCTCTTCTGGGCTGGGCCCTTCCGAGAACCTTGCTTCCGATCGCGCTTTCCTCTTACTTGTGCAACCATTGCACTAGCAGAGGGGCCGTGCTTCCTCATTATGTCTTCTGCAGACTTCAATGCAGCTAACAACCCAACGTTAGTGAGATCGCCTTTGCTCATGTGATATGACACGACAAAGTTGTTGAAAGACTTAGGGAGCGATAGGAGAATGAAATTAGCCTGCATATCATAATCCATGTAGGCTCCCAGGCTTTCCAATTTAGAGAGGTACCCAAACACTTTAAGTACATGTTCTCTGACAGAGGTCCCTTCCTACATCTTGCAGCGAATAAGCTCTTTCATCAGATTGTAGCGCTGTGTGCGGTTTATGTCACCGAACATTTCCTTCAGATTCATCATAATCTCTTGGCAATGGTTCATTTTCACATGTTGCTTCCGAAGTACATTGGACAATGACCCAAGGATATAACACCTTGCCAGATTATGGTCTTCATCATATTTCTCATTATATGATTTATCTTCCGCAGTCTTAGGGTTTGCAATCTTGTCCTTGGTCAGCACATAAGAGACGTGCTCCGCAGATAGGACACGATCCAAATTTCGGATCCAATCTGAATAATTTGGTCCGGTCAACTAATTGACCTCCAGGAGCCTGCTAAGTGGGTTCATGGACTTTATTTTCTAAAATTAAGAATGCACTATATTAGAATATATAAATAATTATATATTCATTTTAGAGAATATTTGATTAAGGCATTTTAAATCAAATTTGTCTTGCTATGTCAACTTTGAAAGATTATTCCCTTATTGTCTTTAAAAGTAAGAGATATACTTACTGCTATATCTCAAGCAAGATCTGGGATCTCCTCTATATCCTTATCCCATCCCAATAATATGAGAACCTGTGCCTCGAATAAAGAGAAGCGGGAACACATTCCGCCATTCAAGTCCAACTTGCATTTTCGAATTCGATCTTTAATACCTGGGCCCACCACCCCTAAGATGATGTTGACCCTTTAGTTGAACCAACCATCAACAGGCTTAATACTTGCTATACACAATCCAATATCACCCCAATAATATGAGGACCCGATATCAGGGTCATTACGTATACGACCTTACTCTTACGAGAAGCAAAGAACCCGATCCAAATAAATCATATATAGGATTTGTCACTTCAGACAGGCGTCTCCTATATACAACATCTGATGACGGAATCCTTTGCCTTGACGGGAGACCATGGATGTCACTTATGTGATCCTCCACCTCATATTCAAATTATAATAATTAATTATCGTGAATCATATTCACATAATTAATTCTTCCAAGGGAAATACACATCTATTAATAATAGAGTGTTTACTGGATATAATTAATTTAATCACATTAAATTAATCATCAATCCAATCATCAATCAACAAACTTGATTATTACTTGAATAATAGGCATAATCTCAAAGTATGTACTATTTGAATTTTAATAATTAGAAAAATATACTTTGACTTCTTCGTCATTATCGAGTCCCTACCCGCTGTCATGGCTAGTACCGACGAGAGTGGGACGGACCACATACATTGCAACCCGCAACCCCAATGCTCTCCGACTAGTCACCATATCCACCTCAGGAAAGGATAATGCCAGATAGATCATTATGTACTTTGAGATTCTCATCGGTTTTTCAACCGAAATTATACCATATAATATTCATCAAAATTTTTTTTGATAATATTATAAGGAGATTTGATAAACAAATCCCCAATACTATTCAAGCAAGAGGGTTTTGCATGCAAAAGTTGTCCTACAACTATTTTAGGATAAACTTAGGTTTTTCATGAAAACAATGTTTGTTGATGATTTCATATCAACCAATTAGTGATCAAGATCAACTATCTTATCATCTTGGTTTAGGGAAATGTCATTCAATGAAATAATTATCTCTTTAAATATTTCACAAATATTTATTACTAATTATTTCAGAAAATTAACAATTAATTTTCATCAACTTATTTGAATGACTATCACATGGTTCATGATCAAAATTGTCACTTTCCAGCAGTGACCTCCAAACACTAAAATTAACTTATCTTGATCAATTTAGATCCAAATTACACAAAATCAGTTTCCTAAGATTGTTATTTTGATTTATGAAAGAATGCAAGTGATATTTCACGCATTTCGAGTGCATCTGAACAGTAATTAACTCATTAATCACGTTCAGATATGCTGTTCCCGCAACAGTGAATACGCGCTTATTTAAAGGGCCATATCTTGAGCAAATGAAATAAAAATTACATAAACTCAGTTCATATGGTTTCCTTATTTAATTGGGAACAAAATCCAATTGAAAATTTAGTGTTTAAACAGTTTAAACAGTACCGAACAATTCAATTAAACAGAGGTGCGGTAATTGAAATGCAATAAAACTTTCGCGTCCCTTTCAAACCCAAGTCGTCCTAGGTCTATGGATCGTATCCAAAACCTTATTCGACATAAGGCTCTGATACCACTTGAAGGATACGAGGAATCCTCAAGCGCATCATGGAAGCATGTTGATCGCATCTCATGAGATCGGGGCGACTAGTCGCTAGGTGCAACAGAAATTAAAATTTTTTAATTAAGTGATGAAACCACATGATCACAAGAACATTTCTTGGATCGTTTCATCAAACCACAAAGTATTAGAAATACCTCTGGAATCGTGGTTGTGATCATGAGAACTCTAACTAAAGAGATCTTCCTATCTCAAGTCTGATCCACGAAGATGGCACTTGCGGGCGTGATGATGAGACACGTTCCTCCCGCAATCCTCGATGAAGATCCAATCTTCGAGTCCCCTGATTTCATCCAACAAAATCCGTCGTCTTCCTCTAGAGAAAGCATCCCTAAAGAAGATGGAGATCCTCGAGTCATCGAAGGCGAAAGCAAGAAGCTCTCTCTCAATACATAAGATGGATGGTCACCTTGAAATGGAGAGAGAGAGAGTAGGCGAGAATGAGAGAGAGTCGTAGGCGTGTACAACTCTTGAACATTTACCTTGAAAGGGAAGGGGTTGCCCTCCTTATATATTAGTTTGGGATCCAATGGATCTCAATCCATGGGATACATAGATCCAACGACTAGGTTGATCCATGCATCAATCAACGACCATGATTGTTGTTGGTTAAAAACCAACAACATTAATTTATATTAAATCAAACATATGTTGCATTACCATCAACATAATTTAATTTAACATAAATTAATTATCAAGAGAGAACAATATAAAAAAAGAAGAGGATAATTAATCACCCCCAAAAATAGGAGGCGTCACCTATAGGTGACGCCACCTATTTTGTGGTGATTGATCTCCTCTTTATTTTATCCATTATTCCTTAATAAATTTGCAATAATCATTATCACAAAATTATCCACCAAATTAATTCCAAATTAATTCATGAATATTTCAATCATGCCATTGGAAAATATGTGAATCACATTCACAACCCAAACTAATTTGTAAATTACATTTCCAATTATTGAATTAATGTGAATCCAATCCACATTAATAATTAAAAAATGCTATTTACAAAGTTCTTCTCTCTCTAATATATTATAAATCACATTTATAATATATATATACACAGATATCGTGGATAGCACTATCCATAATCTGTAATCCTTGATAATCAAATCCCATTTAATTATCTTGGATAATCATTCTCATAATATCAATCTCATTCATATCATTCTTGATAATTAAATCCCATTTAATTATCTTCCTCTTGTTGCTTGGATACATAATTCATCAAATGAATTATTCTTGAACCCCTTCAATAATAATATGCTTTCTCCGCAGATATTTGGAGATAAGGACATGGCGATTATATTGTTTCATGTATAGTGACTTGGATGTTGAGATCTCATCTCAAATCCAGATCTTACGAACCTCCCACAGATGCTTGATTAAATCAAGACCGTAAATCTAATCTTCTCATTGCATCTGAATCTCATTCAGACCTATGTCCAACACTTGGACTAAGATCAGATTGCTTCTCTACTGAGAGGAATCACTAAAATCTAGACTTGTTTCATCACTCCCTAGGAATGGAAGCATCATGGTTATACAATCGTTTATGATCACATCACCCTTAGATATTACCAATACATGTACATCCTGCATACTGAAAGACCTATTTTCAACCTGAAGATCAAGATCATTTTTACACTGTCTTCTTCAGGGTTTGATCATTAAGTTTCTCAATCTTGGTCATTGGGAATTGGTATCGATCATATGCTTTCCCAAAGAATATATCATACCTTCAAATTCATGTCATTCTTCCAAAGCACGACGACCATGCATGGAATTTGATCGGTCCCAATACCTCATGAGTAAGCTCATGTCTTCCAGTTAATAAGTGAACCTGTATGATCCCTGTGAGAGATCGTATTACTCAAATGCCCTTACATGCAAACCAGCGTGCCGATGTATAGACCTTGGTTAGGTCATCAACCTATTGGTCTACCAAATGTACACACTCAGACATTTAGTAACACATCTGTCTCTGGTTAGGGGATGTGTGCCTATGTTGTGACAACATTCAACATAGCACTTAGGTTATATCGATCTCGTTAAGTCAACCCATTGACCTAACTAATCTGACACCTCTGAATTACTATTCCTATGCAGAGGACCTGCATCATGAGGTCGGTCAGATATTAGCCTATGTGAGAAAGGATTGCCATCTCCTACTCAGGATGGAGATCATTTCTTAATGATCATCTGACGGTGTTTGATGAGTCCTCTATCTAACTCTTTAGATATTCATCCAAACACTAGCCTCTATGATTCATTTAATGAATCAACAGCTATATGATCATCAAGACAACCATGGTACATAACCCTAATTGTAAAGAGGGACCTTATAGTGCATTCATTCATTTAATTTCAGAAAGGGAGTGAAACATCAATAACTTTTATTGATAAACACACACACACACAGATATATATATATATATATACAAAAACATTTATTGTAAGAATGGTTCGCCCGAGGCTCACATGTCTAACATGTATGAGGCAGTGATTTCAGTTCTGGCAATGCAACGTCATCAGGCAAATCTGACTGAATTGAATATGAATATGGTTGCATGATGCATGAAGGTGGGCTCAACTATGTAGTACTCACCACCAACTCAAAGTTATTGAGAGTTGGATCGCTAAAGAGATGCGGTAATTCATCCATTGTCACATCCGACTCATCATCTATGTCGCATGATTGTTCTGAGGGGATGGAACTGACAGTTAATGATGGATTTCTACGTCATCAAGAGTATATGTAGATGCATCTCTCACAAAATCTGGAAACACATGGAAAACTGCATCATGCACTAAAGGATCTCGTTCTGTCTTGAAGGAACATGTCTCCGAATCCCAACAATGCTGATCATTCTGCAATATTCCTTTGAAGATGAGTACTCTGTGCTACTCTCTGAATCAGGTCGTTGCCATTTTTTCTGCTTCATCTATAGGTCCACCTCTCCATCTAGAAAACAAAACTTCATCATTCTCGTAGCATAGTAGAAAGCTGCACCTGCGGTTCTAAGGAAGGGTCATCTGATAACGATACGAGATTCTTTCAAATGATTAGGGGTCTCCATGTCTAAGACTATGAAGTCAACTTGATAGTCCTGCCCCTCAAGTGAGATAACGACATTATTCACTTCTCCCTTAGGTCTCTTCATTGAACTATCTGCGAATTGGCGTAAAGCTCTTGATTTTAGTAGTGGTCCCAACTCCAAGTTCTGATATAATGTTAAGGGAAGTAAGTTGATTGAAGAACTATTATCTAAGAGAGTGCGTGCAAACGCAATGCCGTCGATATGACTCTCCATGTAGTGAGCATCGATGTCTCTCTTTTTTCTTGGTAGTTGATGATTCTTGAGACAATTGGTTGTGGCTACTGACAAGACATAAGTCTTTACATATTGGTTCGGTTTCTTCCTGCTAACCAAGGAGGTGTGCATCTCACGTTAAGGCATTTCTATAATGCAGTATGATTAGCCACATACTCATCAAATGGCACCTTAACTGTGATATTCTCTTTACAAAACCATGCCATATCGGGGTCATGTTTCTGAATCTTTTTGATGTGCTTTCCTGCTGTAAGAGCACATGGGAAGGGAATGGAAGCAAGGGAAATAGAAGATGAAGAATATGAATCATTAACTGAAAGATCATTCTTTGCATTATGGAAATGAAGTTCTTTATATATGAATATTTGTGATGCAACACAGGATCAAAATCAAAACTATCTACTACATGTTGTTGAAAGGAAGCTGTAGTGGTATCTGCAACAACTGGAGGTGCATGGTCCTCCATAGAATCCAAGATATCTCCATGCTGCTAATACTGCAATCGTGCTCTCCTTTTCTTCTCTGATCCCTAAGAAAAGATCCTTGGATGGTGCTTATGGGGCCCCTGAATATGATGCCTCTCCTCCTCATCCTTAGAAGACTCATGAGGTAGAGCTTTAGTGAGGCCCCTCCTCGTATCAATTGCCCGATCAGGTATGGTCATGGTCCTTCCACTCCTGAGTGGCATATGGTTAGCCTCGCCACACAAAAGAATCTCATGTTTAGATCTAAGAGATGCTGAATAGTATACTTGACCAAGGTGCTATTGAGAACCGGATCAGTTCACACTATTGGGGTTAGCATGAACTTGGGCTGGGATTGAGGTAGAGGGTGCAGACTACTCATCTCACCATATGGACAGGTAGTTGAAATCCACTCATAAGTCGTGAATTTCATACTATTAGGAATGAAATGTGTCGAGTATTCGTTGAAACTGTGAGTTCATGGGACAAGATGAAGAAGGAAGTGAAAAAGACTTAGAAGGAGAACAAGGAGATTGGCCCTGCTGGCTAAGGTACCAACTCTACTTCTACTATGCTGGGGTATATTCTGAAACTGCGAGCCCTACTAGACCACCTAGTAATGGTCTTGTCGGCCATACTGTTGGTACTGCTAATGGGGTGGCTGAAATCTAGGTCTCTACTGTGAAGGAGGTGGTGCAGAGGTGAATGCTATGTCATGAAAGGTCAGCGGACGTTGGTAAGCCTGTCAGTTCCCCGTACTTCCCTACCAGGTAGTGTCCTGAGTATACCATACTCCATTCACCTCCTAAATCGGCAGAGGTTCCTCCTGAACTGTCTCTGTGGACGGAGGCTGCTAGTGGAAAAAATGTGTATAGGACTGATCCTACTCCCACGGTTAGGGTTGACCTGACATCAGCTGCTCCTAGACATGATGAACTCTATATACATGAGCAACGAGTGCAGTCAGGACATGTATCTTTGTCATAGATACCTTCTCATTCAACTCCTTCATATGTTTGGGAATCTTGGAGACGCTCCTGTCTAACTCATCAATCCTTCGGTTGATCCTCTCAACTACTATAAGGTTGTTCGCAAGGGGTCCCATGGTAGGGATCACATCCTGAGAGAGATAGAGTGCAACCGACTTTCCCCCTCCAGATGAGAATGAATTGGGGGACTGTGAGTATGCATGCCAACGGTCTGTGAATGGTTAGTCTCATCCACCTGCTTGAATACTATCTAGATAGTATCCACTCCATGTGATGTGTATCTACCTCCACAGGAAATGCTCACTAAATCCTGCATCACAGGGTTGACCAAGCTGTTGTCATCTAGACCATGACAAGGACATTTATGTAGGATGTCCTTATACCTCTCCCAGGCATCACAAAAGGCTTCATGAGTTGCTGGGAAAAGATAGAGATGCGTCTCCTCATCATGTTATTCCTACTCAGAGGGTAGAACTTCCTTAGAAAATGGTCCTTGAATTGGGCATAGGTAGTGATTGTAACTTCAAGGTTTTTTATCCGGTAGCTGGCTTGGACACCCAAGGAAAATGGAAGGGATGTGTGACTAATATAATCTTGGCTAACCCTATGATGTCTAAGGTTAGTGCAGACGAACTCGAAATCCCATAGGAATGCGTATGGCTCCTCAGAAGCATTCCAATCAAAGTACAACAACAAGTTCAGAAATTACAGCTTCAACCCAAAATCAAATTCAGTTTCGGCCATACTCAAATAATTTCGAATTCCGTACTATCCAGTGTTGTGCGCCACATCCATTAGCAGTTAAACCCCAACATTAAGCTATCCTAACTAAGCTCAGAGTAAGGTGTGTTGTTGCTCAGATTCAACTAATTTGTCTAGTATCATCCTCATGGGGTCCTCGTGGTGTTCTTCCTCTTCATCTTTCTTCTTTATAGGCATTTTACTTGAATCTTCTTAGAGACATGGATCGACAATGTAATCTTGATTAGAAGAGGATTCTGGAATCAAGATAGTCTCATTCAGGCAAAGGTCTTCATCAGTGAGGCGGGAAGAGAGAAAGGGAATGGTTTGTGAGTGACCATCCCGAGAGTGAGTGATCCTGAACTCAAGAGGGTCATGAGTCCAGGTTGGTCTAGGTTGTGACTGGACCTTTGAAAACGTACTCCTTGTAGGGTTCAACGAGAGACTCACAAAGTCTGAATAAAATCCCCCTAATTAGTCATCTTCGATGTCAAAATAACCATTTAGAGGACGAAGTTCAATGGGACGCTTGTTCTATAGTGTACTTTAATGTGCATAGAATAATCACGCAATACAAACACAATGTAAACCTCTTAAGGTTCACCAACTTCACATGTGAGGGACATAAATGTTTGACATAGTTATCTTTTATGTTTTAGTTGATGATACAACAATATTCTAATACATTACTCACAAGTGTAGTCACCTAAGGTTGTTCATGTTCAAGCTGGCGGAACACACCAACTTAACGCAAGTCTACTTTTTCTAATGGTCGGAGGCAAGTGCTTGTAGCAATAACATGACCCTAAGAGTGAGTCCAAGTGCTTAGGGCACATGTTCAGGAATTTTGGCTCTAATCCTTAGGGGCTATGTCCTTACCTACGCTTGTTTAGAGGTAAGTGCCTGCGACCAAATGAGAACTTTTTGCACCCATAAAACAAGGTTCTTTTTATTCTAATTTTGTTTAATCAATCCGTGCATCCTGAATGCATAGGATCTAGGTCTTCAGGCCACTCATTGTCTTTGTCAACTGGTCCATCAGGTAAAACACTTGGCTCTGCTTCGTCTCAAGGATCTTGATGCGGTCCAGCTTCTCGCTAATGATCCCCATGTCGGTCGTGGAGGATTCAGCCTGAGCTGCTGCTGTAGGCTCATACCTGGTCTTCACCCTTGGAGAAGTATGGCCCTCTATAAGAGGCATTCACAAGCCCCTGCAGCTCCGGTGTTATCCCAAAAAAGAAACTCTGAACAAGGTTGGGCTTTGATATATCATGATGTGGACACCGGTCAATGATCTCTCTAAATTGATCCCAAGCCTCATGGAACTATTCATTCGGGATCATAGTGAAGTTACTGATCATAGCTCATTCTGCATTGGTCTGGCCGAGTGGATAGTACTTATTCAAGTACTCGGTCCGGAGCTGCTCCTAAGATGTGTCATACCTTCTTAGATGCTTCAGCCAATAGGCTGCTCTGTCAACCAATGATAACGGGAAGGCAATCATTTTTATAGTGTCCCCGTCCACCAGTCCGTCGTGGACAATTCTACAAATCATCTCGAACTCCTGCAGATGGAGATGCCGCTCCTCGATGGCCAACCCATCAAACTTGGGATAGATAGTCTGGGGGCGAAGCTCGAAGATCCCAATAATGGAAAGAAGCTGGATCCATCGACGAGTGAGAGTTGCATTAGGGTTGTGCAACTGTCTCATGGTCCTCGGTGGTTGGTCCTCTTGTTGTTGTTCTCCTCTTGCTCAACCTCCTACTTCAGGTCTCTCTTCACTGGCTCTCAGATCTGTCTCCTCTGTCCTCCCGCATCTGCACTAGCTCTCTCATGATGTCACCCATGAAGGCTTCCTGATCTCTGATCTATCTCTGCATAGTCTCCAGGGAAGCTAATAATGAATTTTTGATGATAGTCTGATCGTACACATACGAAAGTTGTCCCTGCTCATCTGGGCATCCCTCACTGCTGGCCATATCTTGGGTCTCTTTAAGGCAAAGGTACCAGAAATCTGTGTTGCACTATACTCTGACACCACAATACTGACATGAGAAGAAGGGTGATCAAGGGGGAACAGGGTGGACGTAAACTCAGGCTCGGAGGGTGGGTCTAAACTTCCCGAAGCTTACCTAGATGAATAGGGAGGAGTGCTCGATAGCGGTACCACCAGATGTGGCCTAAGGGATCTCCTTCCCATCATGATCTGGAGATAAGGGCGGATGAGATCTAGAATGCAAACAAGATTGGCAATCAAACCCCCAATTCACCTACGTAACTCTGAGCCGATGACAGTGAAGGTTCGGTCGTTTATCTTGATAATTTTATTTAGGTGATCAATCAATCTATCATAACGATTAAGCAAGCTGTTAGGAAGCCAACTCTCCTAGCCGACTGTCCTGATCCCAAATTAGATCTTTCCCAGTCAGTATGAATTGCGGACCGTTTATCGGTTACCCGATCAATTCACTCTACTAAGGACATCATGGTCCGCTTTACTGGTTACCGGAGAGATCCTCACTGGAGAACGAATAAACAAGACCAGTAGTCAACTAGAATTTAAGGCGTGGCTCTATCCTAGTGTGCGGGTCACTATCTCACTCTAGATAAATCAACCAATGAGGGGGTTACTCTATCCAAGACAAAAAATTTTGAGTGAGGTGAGTTTTAAGGTCAAGTTTGCATTTAACAGTCCCAATTTTATTTGGTTATCTCTTTTTAGTATTTTTCTAATAAAAACAACACCTAACGAATTTTCTGATTTCCTTGGTTATTTTGAGTCCAATAAAACGGAGGAAGAAGCCGGAAAAGCCGATGCACGATCAAACACAATGATGCATACAAAGTTAGAAATGCATACCTTACTCCAACACTCTACATGCAGGGTGATCCACGCATAAATTTAAAGACAAGAAATAAACTACCTATATGATGCACGAGGAAACCATCCCTAGATGAGCAATTTCTATTAATCGTGAAGCACCAACAACTATGACTAGGAAGAGAGACGGGAGTCCGATCTTGTAAGCTGATCGATGTCCACCACAATGGATCCTGCAAGCGCTGTATACTACCTCTCCCGACACGTGGTCTCTAATCCAAGTCAAATAGCTTTTTTAGATGAATTATTAGCCAAGTCCAATTACGATCTATAGGTGCAGGCAAGATATTAGGTGTGGGGCCTTAGCTAATTACATCACAATCCACAAAAACTCCTAAATCTAGGGGCTCAATCTACGTAAATCAAGTAGATTGTAAACTCGAGAAAACAACGAAAACAATCGCGTAAAAACCGACGAGGCCCCAAGGGAACAATCCCTCGGGAAATGGTCCTCGTGAAGTGTTGAAGTGTCCAAGTCCAAGTTATTACAAATAATAGAGTCACTCTCTCACTTCAAATTACACAAATAATGGCAATGAAATAAATAGATCTAAGTCTACAAAAGTCTCTAAGTAGCCTTGGTGCAAGGGTAACAAGCTGAAGCCGACTTCGCGTGGGTGCGTAAGTGCCTAGAGTAGAGTGCCTCCCTCGATTCACGGTACCTCGCCCAAAGTCAAAAAAAGAGGAGATTAGATAGCTAAACAAAATATATCAATAAATGAGAGAATAGATGACAAAAACATAGACAAATAATCACAATCAATCACAAATAAATCTCATCTATACGTTGTTGCTCCCCGGCAACAGCATTATTTGTTGAACTGGATTTTTTACGGGTCTAAAGTATTTCTCAGACAAGGCGGAGACACAGTCACTGTGGCGACCGACAAGAATTCCATATTCAAACAACAATTAAGCCACAACGAAGATCAAATAACGAAAAGTGATGCACAATTAAAATTTATTATAACTCTGCAAAAGATGTGTATAGTGCAAGTAGTGTAGAGTGTCGAACACAGGAAGCAAGCAGGTAGATCGGGACAATCAAGCTCAAAAAAATGAATGTGATCAAGTGTCTATAAGAGTGCTATTTTCTGTGGGTTTTTAATTTTATATTTTTTATTTAATTTTTGATTTTATATTTTTATATTTTGATTTCTAATTTTCTGATTTTATATTTTCTTTTCATATTTTATATTTTTATATTTTCTTTTCTTTTAATAAGGATATAAGACTATGTAAGATATATATATATATACACACACACACACACAAGAGAGAGAGATGAGAGATACAAAAATGGGAAAAAATACTCACAATATAGGAAATAAAATATTTTTATTCTTTTTATATTTTTCTAATGTTTTTGCGATTTTTCTATATATTTCCTTTTTTTGGTATTTTTAAAATAAAAATACTAAAAATAGTGAATAAAATTAATGACCGAAATTAAAATGGAGGTGAAAAATATAAAACAATGTCGAAAATTCTCCAAATTAATTTAAAACTAAAGATAATACAATAAATAAAATTCAGGAATAGAAAACACAATTTTTAGATTTTCTTACAGATTTTATAATTTTTTATGAAGGTTTTTAGAGTTTTCTATTTTTATGAGTTGTCTTTTATATTTTTAGTGAGTTTTGGTCTGAAGATAAAAGATGCAAAAACACACAAAATATGATTTTTTTGGATTTTTCCAAAAATGTTTTGTAATTTTTATGTATTTTGTAATGCAAACAGTGAAGATAATGCATGTTTTTGAATTTTTATAAGTAATAAATGCAACAAAATGCAAAATAAAAATATGGAGTGATAGAACAATGCAACAAGAAGCTATTGTATTTTTTTGGTATTATTTCGATTGTTATAGATGCATGAAATAAATGCAAACAACAAAGAGAAACTATACTGCTTACAAGGGCTGTTTTGTAATTATCTAGAAATTCAAGGGACAAACTGAAAATTTCCCACAAAATATTCAACGCAATAAAAAATTTAGAGAGTAAATAGTAAATCCAAGAGCCACAGGGATAAGGGTGCAAAATTTCCAAGGACACGTGCGTGAGGGACGTGTCAAGCAGGGACTAAATAGCAATTATCAAAAAGGAAAGGGTCTGAATTGCAAAATCACCAAAAAATTTACAATGTTATAAAAAATAGTTCCTGGACTTAATGGAAATAACAAAAGTAATAAGGGTCACGCGCAAAATACCCCGCCCCCACGTGCGCGAGTCATGTGAGGTGACGTGGACAGGGACCGAAGTGCAAATATGAGAATTCCAGGGGTGTTTTTGCAAAAATTACAAAATAATTAAACTACAGATGAAAGTTTACTGCTGCTTAATAAATACAAAAATGCTTAGGGTGAAAAGCGCAAAATACGCACTCGAGGCGATCGAACAACTGATGTCCTTTACTTATACCACGCGTCTCGATCGTTACAGTTGATAACTGTTCGCGATCAACGGCCGTGATTAGAACATCGATGGAGATCTGACGGCGCTGGCTCACGAGATCTGATGACTGCTGCAGACCTGGGCGGCGGGGATTGATATGACGGAGGAGACGATATCGGGAAGAACATGGAAGAAACATCGACGAGGCGATCTTCCCTGCCTTCGATCTCCCTCCTTCGATGCATTGGGGAACTCCAAAATCGTCGCCGAAGTTCCTGCGGTGGTCTTCTAGGTGATGGTACCCTCAAAAGTGCCGGAGATGCTGTGTACCGCGACCACGAAGGTGGCAGTGCTCGGGACCTCCAGGTACCTCCGACGGAGCGCAAAATGGTAATAACTATGCGTCTGGATGCGTTGACCTACAAAAGAGGGTGAAGGGGTCGAGGGAAAGTTTCTTCGACCCCACAGTGGCATAGTGGAAGCGTGGGGAGGAGAAATGGCGAACGTCCAGAGCTTGCTCCGGCGAGGGGTCGACTAGGCGATCGAGCGGATGAAACACGAAAGGGAGACGAGGAGTTTGATCCTACGACTACCATGAGAACAAAAATGCAAAAAAATGAAAATGGGACCTCAAAGGTGGGAATCACCTTAGAAAAGACCTCGACGGCGAAGCTTTGTCGGAGGTGGTGGAGCTGCCTCGTCGCCTCCTCGATCCACCTAACGACCTCCTAGAGGAGCTGTCACCTCCACCTAGCGACAGAGCACGAAAAGGGTGGAGAGAAATGGGTCAAAGGGGTTCAAAATTTCAAATGGAGGAGGGTGTATATGAATGGGTTGACGAGCGGCTGGGAAGAACGAGGCATAGTGGGTGTGGCAGTGATCCAAAGATCGAGGTTTCACCAGGGCGTGTATGCCCAATCTCCCAGGAACAAAAGTCATGAAGACTTCGTCACGAAATTATGCAAGGAACGTCCTTGAAAAATCCACGAAATGGGACAAAAACGAGGGTCTAACAGGTGCCAGACCTCGGTCAGAGAGTTGACCGAGGTCAACCAACAGAAGCTTTTAGTTGGTCCACGTGGACCAACTAGAAAATTCCTTGGCAAAAAGATTTGTTAATTCGATTAAAAATAATAAATGATTTTATTAATTTTGGATTATAAAATGAAAAATGTTTATTATTTTCTAAAGTATTTTATTATGATTTGTTTTTATTTTTTCCGGATTAAAAATTATAAGTTAACTTTTATAAGCCATATACATCTATATTCATCTATATATTTTAATATATTATTTTTATTTTCTATGTTTAATTTTATTATTTTTGTTATCATTTTATAAATTTATAACTTAATTTTATGAACTTATATATATTTTTATTTTTTTTCTGATGTATTATGTACATTTAAATAAATAGAAGTATTATCTACATAGGTATAGTTCTAGGTAATTCATCTATGTATTACACACAAGTATTTTATTTTTGTATTTTCTTTGTGTTTTTATTCCAGTTTTAATGCACACATATATTATTAATAATATTTACAAAATTATAAAAATATAAAATTATAAAATAATGAATAATAATAAAATGAATATTTTAATCGGTACAACTATACAATAGGGGTCCAAAACTCAACATACCGTAACTCTGAAAAATATGAAACTACTTCATTAAATAGCTCATTGAAAATTATATACAATTAAGGTGATTTTGATACATTTCGAGTTTTTATTTAAGAGATACAGGTATGGGAATTTGGGATTTTGGAAACTTATTCAGATCGTAACTTTTTATCTGTACATTATTTTTGTATGAATATAATTTTGTATTTTTCCATATTTAATTATCTACAAATTTCATGTATAAAGTTTCTTTATTTGAAGTATAAAAAGTGGAACCAAAAATAGGTCCCAAAATAAATAAAGAATGAATTGAATAAAATGAATTTTTATTAGATTATGGCCCTTATCTCCCCCTACTTTATTCCTTTTCGACCTATTCATCTAGATGCTTAGGTCTGGGGTTTCGGGTCATAAAATATTTACAATATTTTATTTTTTTTCGTTTCTTTTATTTATTCTATAATTTTAGCTTTAAAAACTGTGTTTTATACGATATTTACATATACATGCATGAATGCTAAAATGCATGAATTAAGAGTATTTACATGCATTTACTGGGGTTTTTGAGGCCAAAATGATATAATAAAGATGATGAAATGGAGGTTCATCAACTAACAACTGCAGGTACTCAGATCCTTGTTGATTGGTCGGAATTCAGAGACCCCCTCCGACCTCGAGCTTCACGGTGGTAAATCTTCCATCGAAAACCCGATCTACACCACTTCCAAGATTATACGTCGTCCCATCGTCTTTGTGAAGGCATCAACGACCTTCTCCAATCTTCACTGCTTCTAGAGACATCTGGAGGAGCTAAAGCTCCATCACTGGAGGTCAACCTGAACAGTCAACCCTCGCGGAGGAGGGGGAAGAAAATGACGTACAAACACCATTAGATCGGATCATCCCAATCAGATCTGACGGCTTGGATTTCTTTTGAGCCTCCTGCCCGAAGCAATGCTTCACCCCCATCTTCGAGCACCAAGCCTGATTCGAGCCATGCCCATAATTCATGTGGAGATCGGACCTCCAATCGAAGTTGCGATGCCTCACGTTTTTTGAGCACCTAACCTAGGAATTTTGCACTCGAAACCCTATAAGTTGCAGATATCACAATTGGGTCCCTATCGCACGCGTGCACAACGTGTGCTGTTGGAGAAATTGCAAGATGACCTTTAAGCCTTCATTTTATTGCACTTGAGTTTTTCTGTGTTGTGAAGAAATTAATGTAGCCTCTACAGCTTTTGTTTATTGCATTTTAACCCCTGTTTGGACCTTTATGAATGAAAAAGTACATGTTTATAGCAATAGGCCCCCGGATTGAATTTTGCATAACTTGAGCACTCGATATCCTAATTGCATGAAATTGATCTTTGATGAGCCGTGGATATACCTCTTTAATGTTGTCGAATTGACGTTCTCGTTGTAGTCAGATAAATCCGGATCCATAAAAAATAACCGCATAAATCAAGGAATCGTCGAATGAATTAAGACGCGGTTTTATGTTTGTTTAGCCTGGGCAAGCCCTAGGGTCGACTCATGGAGGAAAAGGAATAACTCAGGATCAAGTTAGTGGGATTAGATTGCAGTTCTCCAAGTGGGATTTTTTCTTAATTTTTTATGCAATATAAATGCCAAAATGCAAAATACGAATTGGATTAAGTTAAAAAGAAAATAACCGACTTAGCCAAATTTAATTTTAATGTGAACTTAATTCAAATCAGCCAAATTGTATTTTTCCTAAAAACCTAGCCAACAATGAATGCAAAGTGTATTGTTTTGGAATTTTTGGATTTAAAATGCACAAGTGAAAAATGCAAACCTTTTTGGGGTTTTTATGCAATTTTTTTGTGCAAATTATATGCAAAAATTATGAAAATTTACTGGAAGATATAAATGATGAAATTAAGCTATATTATGTTTTTTGGAATTTTCTGACACTTTATGATTTTTTAATGAATTTTTTACTGAAGACAGAGTGACTGTGAGTATTTAATTTCTAATTAATCTAGAAATCAAATTATCTAGAGAGCTATTTATCACAAATAGATATTTTAATAGGGAATCCAGAAGCTTTGAAATTTCTCAAAAAAGTAATTCGTGTAATTAATTAAAAATCAATTACAGAAATCACACTATAATTTATTTTATGGACAAGACAACTCCTAATTAAATGAAATTTGGACTGTAATTAAATCACACTTAAATACACCATTCATTATTTTTTCACAATTTTTAGAGCAATAAATGACTATGTGTGAATTTTAGAACATAATTGGGAAAAATATCACTGATTTTCAATCTCTGATTTTTAATAAATAATCTAATAGTAACAAAATGTAAATAAATAGCCAAGAGATAAAGAATTAGTTGCTCATCCAAGTGATATTTTTGTTTGAATAAAATGATGCTATTTTGAGGCCCAAACTAATACTCAAATGAAGGGGTGTCTTCTCAATACAGAAATTGTAATAAAATAGACAAATTGTTCACATGGGCAATTCTGCAAATAATGAAACTGATGAGGGTGAATGCAAGGCGCGCAGGGGATGGGATGGCTAGGGTACGCGAGGCGGTAGGATGGCGCGCCTCGCGCGGTGTGGTCATGGGCTCGGCGATGCGCGTTGAGCAGTGGGACGGCACGCACGACTGGTGGCGAGGACGGAGGGAGGTGGTGGGAATGAAGGCGCAACCTGGAGCGGAGGGAGGGGCGGCGCCTAGGGTCGGTGCAGCGCCTGGGGCGGGGCTAGCTCCAAGGCGCGGGGCGGAGGATGGCGTTGGGAGCGGGCGGCGCGGGCTGAGCGCCTGGCCTCGGGGCAAGGACGGAGGCACGTAGCTTGGAGGACGGTGCGTGTGGTGGCGCGCACGGCTGGCGGTGAGGACGACCCGAAGATCGTCGATGGCACGCGGGGCGGGCCGCTGACATGGAGGGTGGCGGCGGCACTGGTGGTTGCAAAACTGCCGGCGTGCTGTCTCCAGGGGGGCGGTGGCGGCGTACGCAGTTGCTTCTTCTCCTGGTTTCTTTTTTTTATTTTTTTGATGTAAATTTTTTTGGCCTTTTATAGTAAACAGCAAATACAAATGCACTAAAGATGCAATGCAGTGGTGGTGAGTGATAATGATGTAGAAAGATGTGATTATGAAGGGGTAGAAAAATAGAATAAGTGGTGATGATGTGTTTTTTATGATTTAGAATGACAACAATGAGAATATTAGATAAAAAAATTGACAAGGAAAGTTGAGGGATACTTACCTGTGATTCGCCTAAAGTAAAGCCACAGTGTGCGGCTTCCGTCGTGGCCTCGAGAAGGATGGCGGAGTCCTTTGAAGTTGAGCGAGTCCGATAGGAATCTCGCGAGACGGCAATGGTTATGCAGCGGATCTCGCCTGAAAGGTTGTCATCGCTCAACTTGTCTCCTTCAATTGTCACATGTAGGTTGAAGGGGCTCGACCTCTCTTCTATCGAATCAGCGGATGATGGACAATGGAAGAGGAGAGGAGAATATAAAGCGAGAGGAGGGAGTTGGAAAAGAGATGGAGAAAGTGGAGAAAATGGGGAGTTATTGGCTTGGAGTGGAAGATAAGTAAGGGGAGAAGAAGTAAAAGGAGAATAAAAATAAATATTAAATATAATAATATAGTAGGCTATTAAAAAATAATAATTAAAATAATAATACTAATAAAATAATAAAATCTGAAATAAAAATAAATCCGAAAATAAAAAATTGAGGTGACATGTGGCGCCTCCAAGAGCTGCCACATGTCGCTTCTAGAAAATTCAAAAATTAAATGTAAAGAAAAATAAAAAAGAAATAACAAAAGGGGATTAAATTAAAAAGTGGTCAACACAAAAGTTGCTCGTCTCGACGAGATCTACAACTTTTGTGAAGGGCTGAAAATCAAATGAAATCATCTGTATAAAATGTATTTTTAGGTGGTACCTTAGAGGTATAAAATACCACATTTTACCTTTTGCAAATTTTTGTCATTTTTAAATTAAAATAAAATAGAGAAAATATGAAAAGAATATTTAAAACTTAATCTATTTTTTGGATTTTTAATAATTAATAAAATAAAAGGATAAAACAGAAGGGCATTTTTGTCAATATGTACAATATACAAAAGGGGCCCAAAATTCAAGTTTTGCATACGAGCTCCGATTTTAATGAAATTAGTCTTGTTTTGAAGGTTTTTGAATGTACATTACTTTAAAAGTGAGTAGACCTATATCAGACACTGTATGAGAGAGATATGTGTATTTTAAGGTTCCTAGCTTCAAACTTGGTTTGGGGTTTTATTGGTCAATTTTACAAGTTAGTATTTTTTGATATTTTTCTTTAATTAGTGTTAGTAATATATACACAATAGAGTTGATTTTATTGGATTTAGAATTAGTATAAAATATATACAAATATGTGAAATATGGTGAATATACATGTGAATATTTACAAGTGAATCAGGCTTCTTATTAATGCAATATGAATGCTAAAATGCAGACATTATCAATGCATGCATGAATGCTAATTATGCAATATAAGTGAAAATATGCAGCTAATTCTTCGGGAACAAAGCTCTATTTTGAACTTTTAGAGTCATGAATCACAGATTCATCACCCCTCTATACTTATACCTAGCTCGTCCCCGAGCAACTAAATGAAATGCAAGAGTGAAATGATTTTGGGTTCCATACCAAAGGTCATGAACAAAAGTTGAAAATGGAGATTGACTCGACCTTTGGATTAATTGTGTGACAGAACCTTATTGGAATATGAACTTAAGACCTAACAGACTTCAAGTTTCACAAGTCTTCTATTCAAGACGCCTCAATAGTCAGGCCAGGACAAATCCTCAATCGTAAATTTCTGATGACTATGATTCTTACTTGTACTGTGTAAGTGATAAATAGCTCTCCACGTCAGAAATGGCTAAGAAGCAGCCTCCTCTAACAAGGTAACTCTATTTACCCGGTCTAGTAACTCTTTCCTAGAGGAGCGGGGTGTTCCCTTCTAAGTTCAAGTGCGACCATCTCAAGAGGAGGGGGTACAGAAAAGAATGGACAGTGGCCAGTGTAGCTACCTATCCCGGGATGCCTGACCAGTGTAGCTAAGTCATCCGGTTGCAGTCTTCTTGATAATATACATACTCCGATAGACAATTTTTTTTGGCTTGTCTATTTTTTGGAGTTCTTGCATTTTTTTTCTTTTTCCCCCTATTTTCTTGGAACTATATACAAGGTGCAGCATGTACATCATGAGTTTTTCCTCTTAAGCCAGTAGACTATCCCTCTTTTGAAGCATTATTGCAACCCACGATGTCATGTCCTCAGACCTCAACACCACTAGACTAGGTTGAGATGTACTATCCTCCTTAGAGGAGGATGGATGTTTCCACCCGTGTGCTACTACAAGCTAAAGGATTCTACCTCCTCACCACCTCATCAATGAAGATCTACGTGCATTGTGCTTGTCCAAGTTAGGTCACTGTCTAAAAGAATCATGCGTGTGCATGAGATATTCTACTTAGACTAATTAAGATGACATGTGAACATAGACTTGCGGACTCAAAGAATTAATTCACTTGACCTGAAAAATCTTAACTCCAGTTCCTATAAGGTTCCTCAGAAATTATGTAGATTAAATCCAAATCAAGTCCATCGTCAATATCTACTCATAACTTGGTTCAGAATCCACTAGCTTTTCACCTTGCATATGCAAGATATGCAGATCAGGTGCAGGTAGCATGCTATGAATGAAATGCAAGACTTTTTTTTGATGTAGAGATGATGTGCAAGAGTAAATAAGAAGCCTTTATTTTCAACATTTTTGTTTTATTTTCCGGTATACAACAATTTTTATTATTTACAACAATTTTTTGATTGAAACAAGTCGTACATAATATTATAGTATACAAGTTTTTTTGGTACACATCCTATTTTACAACAAATTTTACAAAAGTATGTTTTACAAGAATTTTACAACCTTATTTTTTTACAAGAATTATATAAAGTATAATTTTTTTTCAATTTTTACTTATCCCATAATTATTATATAATATATACACGCCCCTATACTTAGCGTATGATATGTCCTCAGAGCACGAAAAGTGATGAAAAAGAAATAGCTCGTACTAAGCGTAGGAGAGCTAAAATTAAAAATGTATAGAAGTCTCTCCGCCCCCTATACTTAGGCTCTGGCAGCCTAAGTGTAGAAGATGATCAAAAATGGGGCGGACGAGGGCAAGAGGGGAAATGGATGAGATATACATGACGGGCATCGATCCCCCCTATACTTAGGCTCTGGTCAGCCTAAGTATAGGACAAGAAAAGAGTGATTCGAATCACTGGGAAGGGAGGGAGAGAAAGTATATAGAAGAAAAGAGTGAGAATATACAAGGATTAAGAAGGTTTGTGATGAACCTTCTTGCAGACGCGAGGAGGTGGATAATATACATATGTGTCGCTGTAGGAATCATCCTCATATGAATAATAGTGAGGTATAGGGATCGTCCAACGAGGGTCGACACACTGCTGCTTGCTCAGATAAGTCTTGAGAACAACCGAACTGAGCTCACTCATATAAATCACCTTATTCGGACCAGATGAGGACTCCTCAGAAAATTCCTTCTCCGATGTGTTGAAGGAAACTTTCTTAGTCGGTTTTCTAGAAACTGAATCATTGAAAGGGAGATGAAATGACGCGCCTTGAGAGGTTCGGGGGAACACCTCAAGGAATTCATTATCGACTTCCTCTCACTAGATAGCCGACTAGAAGAGGGAACAACCGTGTTTTTATGTGGAGTCAATTTACTCTTGGTTGTTTCCTTTGAAGGTCCGGAACGTGATGTGGTGCTGACTATGGGTTCCTGATCAGACGAGTCACCATATAGATTGTAATATTCCTGAAGGGTCAGTACATGTCTTGGGAAGGTTCTAGTGGTCTCAGTTGGCTTGACATTAATGGGCTTTTGTGTCAGATCATCAAAATGGTCAAGGCAATCAACAAAGATCATGTCCGACTTAATGATAGCTTCTGGTCGTGAGTTCTCCTTAGAAGCTGTCACGATAGTGGTGCAAGCAGTTGATGAAGTGGAGGTGTGGGGAGTCTCAGAACCATCGGTCGTTCGGATAGTCGGTCTCTCAGGTGTAGCAGAGAGGTGGGACTCATCTACCTCTCATTGTCAGTAGATGTGCGGGTCACCTTAGAGTAAAGTGTATCAAATAATGGGTGAGGTCGGAGTGCTCCCAATGCTGAAAAATCAATCTCTCGAGTCTCGCAATCTATAGTCGCCTTAGCCAAGGCTAAGAACGGCTTCCCGAGAATAATCGGAGACTGTGTGAACTATCCTTGGTGCTCAATGTCAATGACTATGAAGTCTACCTGGAGTAGAGAACCTTGAAAAGTAACGATGACTGAAATACTTCTTCTAAACCGTTTGATGGATCGATCAGCCAGCTGAACGATCTCGCTCGACTTTCTGATTGCTCTGAGTTTGAGTTTGTCAAACACAGAGGTTGGGAGGATATTTATCGGGGAGTCATCATCGATTCTTACATGGGTAAAGATGGTGTCTTTGATTTCACACTCAACTCGGGGCAACCGCTTCACTCTGTAGCTCTTGGTCTTTCTCCCCATCACCAAGGAGGTGGCCATATACACTATGTGTTTTTCAGTCCTTGTTCTTGTAGTACCCGACCTCTTGGGCATCAATTTACTCTTTACAAATCTCTTGAGGTCGGGGAAGTGATCTATGGCCTTTATTAAGGGAAGTTTAAAGATCAATTCCTCATCTAGTACTTCCCTTAGGGTGGGATCCAATTTTTCCAAGTCTTTTTCATTTTTAATATTTATGAATTTTTCTGATTTTTCAATTTTTTTGGTGATTTTAGAGGTTGAATGATCAGACTCTGGATTGGAGGGTAAGTGGTTAGTAATATAGGGAGATAGAATGGACTCCAGTTGTACAAACAGTATGGGTTCCCTAATGCTCGCTCGATTTTCAGCATCAGATCTACTTAATTCCTTCTCCACTTTCATACTCAGGCTAACAGATATTGAGTGCAATATTTCCATGACATCTCTCAACTCGTTACCAAATGATTCATTTTTCTTAATAATTCTAAACATGTCATCCTCCACAAAATTCTCATGACAAATCATGGGAGAGTTCTGCTCAATTGGAGGATACTGTTGAGATATTGGGGTCTCATATTCAACATACCTAGACTCTGGCATGTAATCCTGGGTCGAGTATGGACCATTGGTCGGAGCCTCATATGATGGAGTCAATGAATGGGTGGCTGGTAAGTCTAGCTCATGAGCCCACTCCTGTGAATGTATAGGCTCTCCGAATGTGTGACATGAAGGTTGGTTAATGGAATCTTGATCACTGAAGTCAATCAAGACTGGAAAATCATGATGTACATGCCTGTCCATTCGGGTTGTTCAATCGACCAAGTTATGCCCTAAGATCAAGTCGGGATGTGTATATGTAAATTGTGGTATGGACCCTATTTGAGGTGAGATTGAAGTATGTGGGGGCATATAATTTTGCCAATCATCTGTCTTAGGAGTGGCTTGCTCTTCATTCGATTCTTGTATTCTTGTAAGCTCGCGAGAGTAAGGATAGTCAGCCCAAGGTGGAAGTGGATCCAGAGTGTTAGAATATAGAGTAGGTGAGAAATGCGAAGAAGTGGAGAAGTCAGTCAAAGTTCTGACTTCATAATCGGGTTGAGGTGGAACCGACCATGGGTAAGGGTCTCCCGTGGATGGCAGAGGATATATGGAAGAAGGAGAAGGTGAAAATGAATGGTATATGATCGAGGAGGAATGGCCAGAGGTTACAGGGTATAGGGACCAATAACCCGACATCTTGAAGAGGAAATGATGAATGTAAGTAGGTTGAGGTAGAAAATGTGCAATTACACAGGATAACACGCACGGGCAGACACAAAGACAAATGTAAGAGCAAACTCTGAGTTCACACTCAACACGGTGAAGGACCTGAAATCGAGTCATATTTGTTTGGTTGATTTTAAGTATGAATTTTCAGACAAGTAGCAAAGGTTACATGCCCTATAGGAAAGTCGGCTAAAAGCCGGATGCGTCTTCCCTGTTTAACCTGTCGCCTTAGATACCAACGCCCTTCTTTTCTTCGCTCCTATCCCAAGTTGATGGATTCAAAGACCATGCCCCTATCTACCTGCAAGTAGGCAGAGGCTGACAAGGCTGGAACTTCGCCCCGAAGGGTTACTAGAAACTTGTCGTGAAGTACCGCTAGTTCACCCCTGACTACCTGTGAACAGGCGGAGGCTACTTGGTACTAGCCAATGAATCTAAAAATATTCAACTCGTGATATTTGCTAGGATAAGTTGGTATATGATATGGAAGGCGGGGATTTGGGCTCTGCCTTAAGGTGTTCACACACACTCAAGTACCCTCACTCAGCCTGAAAACAAGGTCGGGTTACTCTTCCGCAAACAAGGGTTAATTTTAGTATTTTTTGGGTCAAATTCAATTAGCAGTCCCGATTTTAGAGATTAGTTATCACTGATATTAATCCACACAAGCAATCACGTCTACCGTCCAGTCCCAATTCCTTTATCCTAGGTTCGAAAATCGAGAGAGAGAGAATCGGAAAAAGCTGATGCAATCGAGAAAACGATGATGAATGCTTGAGTAAGAATACTTACAGTGCCTCCAGCTCTCTACAATGCGGGTTGCAAGACTGAATTGAAATTTTGCACTAAATGAATGCAATCGATGAAAAGCCGCTCCTAGACAGGAAGTTCTATTAACGAGTGAAGAACATATTATGTTTGGCTAAGTCCTACGGTCTAAGGGCGTCTTTTAAGTGGTTGTGTGGTCCTAGAAATTACGAGCACAAGACACTAGAGCGGCTCGAGGAGCCGCTAGTGCAAGCTTATTCTAAAAATTCAAACCACACAGCAGACGGGGACATGTTTTATTATGACTTACACACGCGAGATCCCAAACAGAAACCACTGTAAATGCAGAAACGTTTTTTACAAGTTAGCAAAAACTTTTTGGCATCTCAACACCCGACTCGATCCATGACTCGTCGGCCTTCGATGCACTTCGAGATGCGTCAACATCAAGAAAGCCGCTCCAAGTCCACCGGGCCCTCGCACAAAAAGATAAAGATTATGTCAGAAAGATATATATATATATATAGCAATGGTCAGCAAAAATATTAAATAAAAAATGGATAATTACAAGATGGCTCAGGGGTCGGACTACCCGAGTGAATGGAAAACGTAAATCTAACTTTCTAAAGTGATCCTAAGCCGTTTGCTTCCCTGGCAACGACGCCATTTGATGAGCCGCGGATCTACCTCTTTAATGTTGTCGAATTGATGTTCTCGTTGCGTTCGGATAAATCCAGATCGATAAAAAATAACCGCACAAATCGATGAATCATTGAATGAATTAACGCACGGTTTTATGTTTGTTTAGCCTTGGCAAGTCCCAGGGTCGACTCAAGGAGGCAAAGGAATAACTCGGGATCAATTTAGAGGGATTGCAGTTCTCCAAGTGGGATTTTTTTCTTAATTTTTTATGCAATATAAATTCCAAATGCAAAATACGAATTGGATTAAGTTAAAAAGAAAATAGCCGACAGTCAAATTTAATTTTAATGTGAACTTAATTCAAATCAGCCAAATTGTATTTTTCCTAAAAATCTAATCCAATAATGAATGCAAAATGTATTTTTTTGGAATTTTTGGATTTAAAATGCACAAGTGAAAAATGCAAACTTTTTTTGGGATTTTTATGCAATTTTTGGTGCAAATGATATGCAAAAATTATGAAAAATGTACTGGAAGATATAAATGATGAAATTAAGCTACATTATTTTATTTGGAATTTTCTAACACTTTATGATTTTTTATAAATTTTTTTACTGAAGACAGAGTGATTGTGAGTATTTAATTCCTAATTAATCCATAAAATCAAATTATCTAGAGAGCTATTTATGTCAAATAGATATTTTAATAAGTAATCAAGAAGCTTTGAAATTTCTAGAAAATGTTATTCATGGAATTAATTAAAAATAAATAATAGAAATCACGCTATTATTTATTTTATGCACAAGACAATTCCTAATTGGATGAAATTTGGACTATAATTAAAGCATACTTAAATACACCGTTCATAATTGTTTCACAATTTTTGGAGCAATAAATGACTATCTGCGAATTTCAAAATATAATTGGGCAAAATATCACTAATTTTCAATCTCTGATTTTTAAGAAATAATCTAATACTCACAAAAATGTAAATAAATAACCACGAGATAAAGAATTAATTGCTCATCCAAATGCTTTTTTTGATTGAATAAAATGATGCTATTTGAGTCCAAATTAAAACTCAAATGCAGGGGTGTCTTCGCAATACGGAAATTATAATAAAACAGGCAAATTGTGCACAGGGGCACTTCTGCAAATAATGAAACTGATGAGGGTGAAAGTGCAATTTTCACAACAAAAATAAAATAGAAAAAATAGACCTCCTCTTTTCTTCACCCGCAAGACACGTAGGGGGTGGGAAGGCTAGGGAATGCGAGGCGGCAAGGCGGCGCGCCTTGCGCGGTGTGGCCGTGCGCTCGGCGGTGCGCGTTGAACGGCGGGGTTGAGATGTGGCAGACGTGGGCTGGCGCACACGGTTGGCGGCAAGGATAGACGGAGGTTGTGGAAACGAAGGCGCGACCTGGGGCGGCGCTGTCTCCAAGGCACGGGGTGAAGGAGGGTGTTGGGAGCGGGCGACGCGGGCAGAGTGCCTGTCCGCGGGGCAAGGATGGAGGCATGTCGGTTGGAGGAGGGTGCGTGCGGTGGCACGCACGGCTGGCGACGAGGATGACCCGGAGATCGTCGATGGCGTGCGGGGCAGGCCGGCATGGAGGGTGGTGGCGGTGCTGGTGGTTGCAAGACCGCCGGCGTGCCATCTCCAAGGGGTGGTGGTGGCGTACGCCGCTGCTGCTTCTCCTAGTTTCTTTTTTTTATATTTTTTTGATGTAATTTTTTTGGCTTTTTATTGTAAACGACAAATACAAATGCAATAAAGATGCAATGCAGTGGTGGTGATAGTGATAGTGATGCAGAAAGATGTGATTATGAAGGGATAGAAAAATAAAAAAAGTGGTGATGATGTGATTTTTTTATGATTTAGAATGACAACAATGAGAATATTAGATAAAAAAATTGACAAGGAAAAGTTGAGGGATACTTACCTGTGATTCGCCTAAAGTGAAGCCACAATGTGCGGCTTCCGTTGTGGCCTCGAGAAGGATGGCGGAATGCTTCGAAGCTGAGCGAGTCCGATTGGAATCTCGCGACACGGCAATGGTGATGCCGTAGATCTCGCCTGAAAGGTTGTCGTCGCTCAACTTGTCTCCTCCAGTTGTCACCTGTAGGTTGAAGGGGCTCGACCTCTCTTCTCTCGAATTGGCGGATGATGGACAATGGGGGAGGAGAGGTGAATATAAAGAGAGAGGAGGGAGTTGGAAAAGAGATGGAGAAAGTGGAGAAAATGGGGAGTTATTGGCTTGGAGTGGAAGAAAAGTAAGGGGAGAAGAAGTAAAAGGGGAATAAAAATAAATATTAAATATAGTAATATAGCAGGCTACTAAAATAACAATAATTAAAATAATAATAATAAAATAATAAAATCCGAAAATAAAAAATAAATCCGAAAATAAAAAATTGGGGTGACATGTGGCAGCTCCAGGAGCTGCCACATGTCGCTCCTAGAAAATTCAAAAATTAAATGCAAAGAAAAATAAAAAAGAAATAACAAACGGGGATTAAATCAAAAAGTGGTCAACACAAAAGTTGCTCGTCTTGACGAGGTCTACAACTTTCGTGAAGGACCGATAATCAAATGAAATCATCTGTACAAAATGTATTTTTGGATGGTACATTAGAGGTATAAAATACCACATTTTACCTTTTGCAAAATTTTTTGTCATTTTTAAATTAAAATAAAAATAGAAAAAATATGAAAAGAATATTTACAACTTAATCTATTCTTTTTGGATTTTTAATATTAAGAAAATAAAAGGATAAAATGGAAGGGAATTTTGGTCAATATGTACAATATACAAAAGGGGCCCAAAACCCAAGTTTTGCATACGGGCTCCATTTTAATAAAATTATCTTTTTTTGAAGGTCTTTGAATGTATATTACTTTAAAAGTGAGTAGACCTAAATCGGACATTGTATGAGAGAGATATGTGTATTTTAAGGTTCCTAGCTTCAAACTTGGATTGGGGTTTTATTGGTCAATTTTATAAGTTAGTATTTTTTTGATATTTTTCTTTAATTAGTGTTAGTAATATATACACTATAGAGTTGATTTTATTGGATTTGGACTTAGTATAAAATATATACAAATAGGTGAAATATGGTGAATATACAGATGAATATTTACAAGTGAATCATGCTTCTTATTAATGCAATATGAATGCTAAAACGCAGATGTTATCAATGCATGCATGAATACTAATTATGCAATATAAGTGGAAATATGCACCTAATTACTCAGGAACAAAGCTCTATTTTCAACTTTTAGAGTCATGAATCACAGATTCATCAGTCTTGTTTGTTGCTTGTTTGATGCTCTTTAATATGGGATAATTAGATTCTGTTTGTGACCTATTGTGCGTGATTGAAAATTCAGAGAACTTAGGTTATTAGTTGTGCTCAATTGATCTTCTTAATTAGCTTGTTAAATGGAATAAATGTACGACTTTGCTCCATGATTTGATTGATCATTAATTAAGTATCCATGAATTGAAGTTTAAATTTATTTGACATTTCTTTCCTGATTTGTACCTCATGGAGCTAAATTGATCACTAATTGAACACAGTGGGAATTGTGATGCATCATTGATCTTGGTCAATCTTAGATTTTGACTTGCTATAAAACTTGGATTAAGGGATGCAGAGAATTGGTTGATCGAGGATTTCATGAGTTTAATTGATTCAAAAACTATTATCACATAGATCCATTTAAAGTTCTTGTTTTCATTTGCATTTTGTAGCATATTTTAAATTGCATAAAAAATCATCAAAATATCATTCATACATTTTTTTGTGCATTGTGACCTGGCTTAGCCTAGACAGCCCCCTTAGTAGATTGATCACCAATATTGAACCTTAATAAAAACACTTAATCCATCATGTCCCTTTGTTCGACCCCTAACTTGCTCGGGATATATTGAAGCCGAGACACTCCTCGTGAAGATCCTTCTCTTAGTTCTGCATGATTTGGTGAGTGTCATGTTACAATGAGTATGAATTTACATACGTGTTCGATAGTTCATCAAATGACGTTGTTGTCGGGGACACAGCATAATTAGGATTTTTTTATTAGGTTTGATTTTAGTGATTTGTGAATTTTGAGCTATTAAAGTTTAGCCTTGTTTGTTTGAATGTTTTTGTTATTTTTATCTTAATTAATTTTTTATCTTTTCGGGTTTTCATCTCTTGAGCTATCTAACCATATTTTATTGATTTGACCAAGGCTCGTGGAGCGAATCACGAGGAGCTACGCAGAGGTTTCGAGGTTGGAGCCCGAGCTGAAGATGGTCGAGTTGACCATTTGGAGAGAAGACTTGGCCAATTTAATAATTAGTTAATTAATTGCATTAATGACAACATTTTTTTAATTATTTGTAATAATTTAGGTAATTGCTTATTTCCAGCAGCTCTCGTTTGAGAGCTTGTATTTGTAAAAAGAAACTGGACATTATTTTTCTTCGTGGTGTGGTTTTGTTGAGAGTGGTTCTTGACATGGGTGGTGAAATCAAGATTGGCACATGGTAATATAAATTCATATTTGTATGTGCCCTTCGTTATTTAGGCCACATATCTTAGAAGATTCACTATCTAATAAGATTCATAATGAGACGTACATAATCATGCACTACTTAGCCAATTTTAACTCAATTCTTCTTTGCTAATAGTATCCTATTGAGGTGTGGTTTTTCTCGATCTGCATGTATTTAGTGTAATTTTAAAAGTCGATTATGCATAACACATAGAGAGTGTTGGGTGTCAATGTAAGTATACCATCGTCTGAGCATGCATCATAGTTTCTCGTTTGCATTCTGATTTCCTCCTTTGTTTTACAACTTAGGATTAAAAAGAAAATTAGGACTGAATGGTAGATGTGCATTGTAGTTCTCACATTTAATTTCCAAGTGACAATCAAACTCTAAAACTGGGACTGAATTGAGCAGATCGATATACAAAAAGTAGAATAAAAGAACCTTATTTTATGGGCGCATAAAGACTTCATCTGGATCGTAGGTACTTACCTCCAGACAATAGTGGGTGAGGATGTAGCCTATAAGGATTAGAGCCAAAAATCCATGGACTTGTGTTCTAAGCACTTGGACTCACTCTTAGGGTCTTGTTATTGCTACAAGAACTTGCCTCCGACCATTAAAAGTAGTCAGGAGTTAAAGTGGTGAGGTTTGCCACTTGGACACATAACTATCTTAGGGAGACTACACATGTGAGTAATGTATTAAAAGATTGTTTACCACCAACTGAAACTAGCAATATAATTCGGTTGAATCTTTACAGCCCTAACATGTGATGTTGATGAACTTTGCAAGGGGTTTATATTATGTTTTTATTGCACGAGTTTTCTCTGCACATTTACGTGCACCGTAGTTGAATTTCATACTCGAAATAATTTCTTTAGACATCAAAGATGACTAATTGGGGGATATTTATTCGAACTTTACGAATCTATTGAAAGGTTATGTCTTCAAAGATCCACTCATGACTTGGACCGACCTGGGTACATGATCCTCTTGAGTTCAGGATCACTCACTCTCGAGATGGTCACTCATAAACCATTCCCTTCTCTCCTCCCACCTCACCGAGGAAGGCCTTCACCTTGGCAAGACAACCTTGATTTCAGAATCCTCTTCTAATTAAGACAACATTGTTGATAAATGGCCCAAAGAAGATTCAAGCAAGATGCCTCTGAAAAATAAAGATGAAGAGGAAGAATGCCCCGAGGACCCCATGGGGATGGTACTCGCTAGAGTTGCTGCATCTGAAAAGCAACACACATTACTCTGAGCTTAGTTTGGACAACTCAATGTTGGAGTCAAATCACTAATGGATACAAAATACAACACATGATGGTACAAAATTCAGAATTATTTGAGTCTAACAAAACCCGAAGTAATTTTTGAGTTGAACCCACAATTCTGGAACTTGTTGTTGCACTTTAATGGGACTACGTCTGAGGAACCATACGCATTCCTAAGGGACTTTGAGCTCATATGCGTTAATCTTAGACATTCTCGGGTTAACCAAGATTATATCAGGCTCACAGGCCTTCCATATTCCTTGGATGGCAAAGCTGACTCCTGGTAAAGAACCATGGAGTTACAGTCATTACATATGCCCAGTTCAAGGACCTTTTTCTGAAGAAGTTCTACCCCCTGAGTAGGACTAACATGATGAGGATGCACATCACCAGTTTCTCCTAGCTACCCCATGAAGCCTTCTGTAATGCCTGAGAAAGGTACAAGGTGAATATCCATTTCATCACTTTTATTATATCATTTTGGCCTTAAAAACCCTAACTAAATGCATGTAAATAACATTATTTTGTACAAATTAACATTCATTATTTATTCTATTTATTGTATATAAAATATTATTTTTAATACCAAAATTATTAAATAAAGAAAAGAAAAGAAAAAGAATAAAATGTCAAAGGTATTTTATGACCCTAAACCCTGAGACTAAGCCGAAAATTGATTTGGTCGACAAGGAATAAAGTAGGGGGAGTTAAGGGCAAATAACAATCCCATTCTTTTATTCATCAATAACTCATTTTAGGATTCATTTTATTCTTTATTATTTATTCATCAAATCAAGAAACTCTATATATGAAAGTTGTAGATAAAAATGTATATAAAAATACAAAATTTAGTTTACAAAAAAATACTACATACTGTACTTTTTATACTCAGAATAAAAAGCCAAAGCCCAAACTTGCCACACCCATATATTCTCAATTAAAATTCAAAATGCATCCAAATCACCTTTAATTGTGTATATCTCTTAATGATATATTTAATGAAGGTAGTTTCACTTAATTTGGAATTAAGATGCAAAAGTTAGGTTTTGGACCCCTATTGTACAATATACTTGAATAAAATATTCATTTTATTTTTTTTATAATTTTTATAGTTTTATATTTTTTATGATTGTCTAAACATTATTTATAATATATGTAAATATTTATAATAGAATAAAACCATAGAGAAAACATAAAAATAAAATAGCTTATATAATTACATCGATGAATATACAATACTTATACCTATATAATTAATACCCTTATTTATTTAAGTGTGCAAATTATATAATAAAAAAATATTTTTGTTTATAAAAATAAGTTAGAAAATATTTAAAATATTAAAAAAAATAAAAATAAAAATAAAAATAAAATATACAAAACATAGGTCAATATACCTATAAATACACTTGTAAAAAGTAACTTGTAATAAATAAACTCACAAAAATAAATAAAAATCATATTAAAATACTACATAAAATAATAAAACATTTTTATTTTATAACCAAAATTTGATAAAATCATTTACTATTTTTATTTCATTTATTTTTGACTAAAGGTTCCTATTTACCGTGACTAGGTCATACGTGGACCAATCACGTTGCAAGGATTGTTGACCCAAGTCAACCGTTCTTCCCCACCTCTGATTGTGTCAGATGTATTGAGCGCCCTATCTTCTCTACCACCTGCAAGTCGCCCTGTGCCTTCATTAGGCCTTGAATCCTTCATATATTTTGTCCACATCAGGATCGACATCCTAGACTATTTGTTAGATTTGCTTGATTTGTGTTGAGCCACGAATAAACCTCGATCAAAGATCGACCGAACTTCTATATGTAAATAAAAATCCCATCCATTCTTTCATTTTTTGTAATTTTCCAAGTCCAAAAGACCACTGGCCTCGGCCAAGTGTGCATCCCTATTATAGAGGGAGGTCCCCTGAGGTGTTAGCCTGACAGAAGGAGGAGGGAGGTGCACTCACGACGGAGCTCCAACCTGTCCTACTCCTTGGCTTACCGGCCATGTTCGAGCTGCGCATTTACCTTTTTTATATGTATATTCAGATTATAAGTTTTGTTTTGAGCTTTAATTTTATGTTTTCGTCCGTCGTTTTAACGTAAGTTTTAGATCTTAGGTTTGCCGGAACTCTAGAGCTCCGACCGATGTGATTCGTCGTTCTTCCCTCTTTCCACCACTACCACTTCATTACTTCCCCTATCCATTTCTCTACATCCTCCACTTGCCAGCTACATAGATCACCCCTGATCTGGAGATCGAGGTCCTACCTCAATCGCTTGCCAGACCTCTCCAGCCATCTGCCATTTCGCCTCGAATCCATCCAAATAAAAACCGAATACCTTCGTTTTTGTTGTGATGTGTTTGTGCATGCTTTTGCAGGATTCACAGAGCCCATATGAGAGTTGAAGCTACTCCAAGAATACCTCGGGTTCCCGTGCACGCTAGAGCTCCTCCATTGAGCTCTGGACTTTTTTAAGAACTCTTCGGGATGCGGATAATCCCCAGCAAGCTTTTCCCCATCATAGCGGCAAAGGAGGAGATTGATGGTGAGAGGTATGAGTAATCGGAGTGGCTCATAGCCCTATTCTCCGTGTGTTCATCCAAACACCCTTTCAGCCATCCGATGAAGTTACCCTACCAGAATGCACATGACACGTCCGATCTTCAAAGCCCGAGTTATGGGATCATTGCACAGGATCTAATATTGGATGTCGAATTCGAAGGGGTGTCGGTCGTTCAAATGATGATACATATTTAAGTGAGATGATTATGACTGTCCACCTTCACGCAATTGGGGGTAAATTACAATCCTCCCCCATATTTTGTATTTATTTTGTTTTAGTTTTGTAAATAAACTTTGCAGTGTAAATAAATTTGTAAATATTGCATGGAGGCCCTTGATGTTTATTGATATTACATTTGGATCCAATCCAACTCAGCTCACGTATTGTCCAACGTGAGCTGGGCATTTTGCACAATTATCTTAATAGTTTTGTAAATTGTATATTAGCCCATAAAGTTTAAATATTAGCTATATATTTTTGGGAAATTTACCCATTTTCCCTTGCCTTAAATTTTAATTGCAAATATGCCCTTGTTAGTACATGTACTTTTATGTATGTATTTCATTTGTTAAAAATATCATATGTATTCTAAAAATTATGAAAAAATAGGGGGTAGATGCCAACTAGTATGAACTTTAATGCTACATTTTTATTTTGGTGTTTTAGGGATAAAATCTATTTATTAAAAATTTAAAAATAATCATTTTGTCTTTGTTTGACTTAATAATTTCAAAAAAATATAAAACCAATTTGAATAATTCTCAAAAAATATATTACGTGTTTTTTTAATATTTTATCCCTTCAGAACAAAAAGCCCTAAAATTGAAAAAAAGAAAAGGATAAAAATTTTAAAAAACTCCGAAATCAAATAAAAATAAGAAAAATAGTTTAAAATCCCAAAAATATTTATTTTTACCTTTAAATTTTATGTATAGTTCTATATAAGCCTATAACATCTATCAAAAGAAAAAATAAAAGAATTAAATAATAGAAATAGAAAAAAATAGAAATTTAAAAATTAAAAACACAAAAAATAAATTAATTAAAGTCCAAAATATATTTAAATTAAAACCCACACAAAAAGAGAATAAAAATCAGAGAAAAGGGCAAAAATTGTGTGAATTATTGCTTAATCTACCGTTTGCTCCCTTTGTTCGACCTCTACACATGCCTACACACTATACACACTTGTTGTAGAGTTATAATAAATTTTAACTCCATATTTTTGCTTTACATTTCTATATTCATATGTGTGTTAATTGTTGTTTGATTTGCTTTTCGTGAGTGGTCACCTCAGCGATACTTTTGTCTTTGCTATTCTTCAAGTGAGGATATTTTTCAAACCTCTCCGAAACCGTCTCAACAAATATCACCGTTGTCGGGAAGCAACACCACATAGATTGTATTCATTTGTTTGTAACTTTACTCTTGTCTATTTGCCTCTTTATTTTAATTTTTATTATATTTGATATTATTTGTGAACTGTCTAACACTCCTTGTTTTACTTTGTTGCAAGGGACCACTATGCGAGGGAGGAGTTCTTAGGAGAACCTATGAACCCAAGCAAGGTGGAGCTGACTTTCTAACCTAGTTGGCAAGAGAGCATCAAATGAAGACTTGGGGGAGTTTTGGAATACGAACTCTTTTTTTTTTGTAATTGAAGTGAGAGAGAGAGACATCTATTTGTAATAATTTGGACTCTCTCGAACACTGTTACTTCACGAGGACCATTGCCCGAGTGATTGTTCACATGGGGGGCTCGTCGGTTTTTGTCGTGTTTTTACCGCTTTATTTTCTTTATTTTTTGATTTATTTTTATTTATTTTGTGTAATTAAGCACTGGCTTATGATTTGCTTGACGATAGATTAAGGTCCAAAACCCTAATCATATTTTCAGGTACCTATAGATTCATGCTTGGACTTTGTCAAATATAATTGTTGATTATTTAAACAAGAAACTGCAAGTCGCGAGAGGCTCCATGATGAATCTATGATTCATCACTCTAAAAGCTGAAAATAGAGCTTTGTTCTTGAGTTATTAGTTGCATTTCTCCATTTATATTGCATTATTAGCATTCATGCATGTGTAAATAAAATATGTATTTTAGCATATTCATATTTTCATAAATAAAAAGCCTGAAATTCCTTGTATGTATATATATATATATATTTGTATCTATTTTATACTAACCCCAAATCCAATAATGCCAACTCTATAGTGTATATATTACTAACACTAATAAAGGAAAAATACCAAAAAAATTAACTTGTAAAATTGTCTAATACAACTTGAGCCCTAATTTGAGATTAAGAACCTTAAAATATGCATATCTCTCTCGTACGATGTCCTATTTAGGACTACTCAATTTTAAAGTAATATGAATTCAAAGATCTTCAAAATAATACCTATTTCATTAAAATCGGAGTTCGTTTGTGAAACTTGGGTTTTAGGTCACTATTGTATATTATACATATTACCCAGAATACCCTTTATTTTTATCTTTTTATTTTCTTAATTAATTAAAATCCAAAAAAATATAATAATTTGTAAATATTCTTTTCATATTTTTTATATTTTCATTTGGATTTTTATCTTTTAAAAATGATAAAAAACTGCAAAAGATAAAAATACGGTATCTTATACCTATAAGATACCACCCAAAAATGCCCTTTGTACATATGACTTCTTTTGATTTTCAGTCCTTCACGAAAGTTTTAGATCTCGTCAAGAAAAGCAACTTTCAAGTTGACAATTTTTTACGTGACTTATTTTTATTCTTTATATTTATTTTTTGATTTTTTAGGAGCGACACGTGACTGCTCCTAGAGCCGCCACGTGTCATCCCCATTTTATTTATTATTTTATTTCCTTTAATATTTATTTATTTTGTTATTATTATTTATTTAGTTTTATAATTATTTTTTTATTAATTTAATTTTATATTTTATATTTTATATTTATTAATTTAATTATTAATTTTAATTATTATTAGCTATTAATGGGGATGTGAAGCAAACCTTATATTCAACCCACATGCACTTTAGTGTTAATATGGAAACCGAATCATGTGACTGAGAAAGGCCTCATCTACCCTAGTTAATTCAATCGAATTATCAAATTAGGTCTGTTGTTCGTTATAGTCAGGTAATCGAGACTTCATCAAAAACACCACTCAAATCAATGTTCAACTAATTTCGAGCGGTAAATTTTACTTGGGCAAGCCTAAGGCTGAACGTAGGGAGGCAGCTTTGTCCTTAGGTTGATTTGAAGTTAATTTTGATGTCAGATTTTCAGAAGAATATTTTTGGTGTTTTATATTTTTTAATGCAATTAAAAAAATGCAATTCAATTTCAATCCAAATTTTAAGTTAAATCACAAATGATAGTCAAATGAAATCCAAAATTAATGAAACTTGGCCAGAATTATTTTAGTTACCTTTATTTTTTGTTTTAATTATTTAATTATTATTATAATTTACTATTATTATTCTATATTTTATTTAATTATTATATTATTTATTTAAAAAAGTTTAACCCGTTACGTGGCCGTCCTCGCACGTGCCACGTGGCGCCTCCTTCCCTCCTCCGCCCGGTCAAGTACCTAGCACATGACTATTTCCCCCTCTCCTTCCTCGCGCATATTCTTCCTTGCACACAAACATTGCTCCTTGCTTGCCTTGAATGCAATCAACAGGTCGCCTCCTGCGGCACACGCCAATTGCACCTCCCGCTCGTCCCACATGACCCGTACCTCCTCCTCCTCTTTCCTTACGGTAGTGGCCTTCGCGCACAACCACCTCTTTCCCAACTGCTCTCCCTCCATATCCTCATGTCACCGCAAATCTCACTCCCTACAAACCATCCCCATAACTCGACTCGCTCCTTCAACCTCCACTAAAAAGGACAAGGTGACAGATCGAGGTGGGGTTGACGACGATGATGACCGAGCCTTCATTAGGGAGAGATCTGGCCGAGAAACGTCTGGAGCAGCAAGCTTGACATAAAGCTTGTTGAGCTTCGAGGTTCTCTATATGTCGCACCTCTCGAGGCTACGATCGAAGGTGCTCTTCTGAGCAACCTCCTTCTTCGTAGGCAAACAAACCCCCTTCCAGGTAAAGATTCTTCTTCTTCTTCGTTTCCTTTCTCCCTCTTCTTTCTCCTCCTATGTTCTTCTTTCTTCTTCTTCCATCGTCATCCGCCTCATAATATTACCATCATTCATCGTCATCCGCCCTCATCATCGATCATTCACCACCTTTTCCTTCTACTTTCACCATCGCCCTCACGTACCCTTGACCTCTTCCTACCTGCTTTGTATCTCCATCTCACTACGAGCTTCACACCACTCAATCTCTGCACCACGCTGATAATTCATTCACCACCATCGGCCACACCAATGCCTAGCTATCTCCACTGTCGATGAGCAGCTACAATCTCGACCATGGTCCTCCTCCGAGCGCCACCACCAACTCAGTCGTACACCTTCGCACACATGCTATGCCCAATGGTCGAGCCCTTCATCTTCACCACTCAACAATAGGTTGCGGCTGGAGCTTTGGACCCACTGCCATCTTCGTCAAGCCTCCTCTCCACCGAGCTGTAGCTCAATGGAGTGAAGCTCCTTTGCACTTCCATGCCTCTGCGGTCACTCACATGTGTGTCCACCTCCCGTAGTGCACTCCAGAAGTGGGTCAACCATCGTCTAGGACACACACAACCGCAGAACACCTTCACCTTCGACCCTCACACCCCCCTCTATCCCTTCCGCATGTGCGCTACACGTGCATGCATGGGATATCTGCAGGACTGCCCCAACCTTCTGGATACATTACGCACACATCCCCCTTCAAGAAGGCATGCGCCCTAGTGGATATATTTCACCCATCCCCTGGAGTTCCCATAAATTACGTAGACATCCCCACTGACCAGGACAAGCGTGGTGCATATGCTGCTTGGAAAAATTATGCAATTACCCCAACTAGTAATTAAAGTAGTGCCCTTGTGCTCTATTGTTATTTTTATTTTGCTTTTAATTTCCTATTTCCTTGTGTTTGGATAGTAATTTGAACATCCATTTAGCATCATTTCGTTATTCTAAAAATTGCATATTGTAGAACAACTCTTGCTCTATCATTGTGGATGTTGAATATATTTTTTAGGAGATGTGTTTTATTTATATCATTATTATTATAGAAAATAGCATATTTTATCCACTATATGATATTTAATTGGTATTAAATTAATTATTGCTCTAAAAATTCTAAAAAAATCAAGCAGTTAAAGTTTAATGTGTCTTATAGTGTGTGCAAAAATCATCACATTCGCATACATATTGATGTTAAAATAAATGAAATGGTGATTTTAATAATTGATTTTTCATTAATTCCTACATAGTATTTTTAGGAACTAAAAATTGTTCTAGATACCTCTCAAATAGACCTATCTATGATATTTTAATTTATGGAAAATATTAATGTTTGATATTTATTAAAATTTTTAATTCAAAATCACCTAGTCAGCATATATAATTCATAATTAATTTATTTTGCATCTAAAAATACAAAAAAACTATTTCATCATATTTCACATTTTGGCGAAGTTTGAGGATTTTTGGACTTAATTTGATCGTAATTTACATTATAGTCCTTGAACTTAATCCAAATTGCATTTTGCTCATTTATTGCATTTAAAAATACCAAACAAATGCCTCTTCAAAAACCTTATTTCGAGATTGACTAAAAACCAACCTAAGAGACAGTGACCTCCTTGAGTTCGACCTTGGGCTTGCCCACGTAAAAAAATTTTGTCTGCTTGTTTTTAATTGAAAAATAATTAAATTTGCACTTGTTGATTAATCCATAATTATCTGCCTGTAACGAACATCTTTTAGTTGTTAATTTGATTAAATTAAAATGGTAATTCTCGAGTTAATCAGATGATGCTTTGTCGGGGAGGCACTGCTTAGGTTAATTTTTAGAAGATCTTGATTTTTAGGCTTTCCAATCCCCGGGTAGTCTAACCCCTGGTCGTCTTATGTACATTTCTCTATTTATTTTCCAACATTTTTTTAATTTATTGAGTCTATCTCTCTGACCATCATCTTATCTTTGTGGGAGGGACCCGACGTGACGGAGCAACCGCTTAGCTGAGCAACTCATGAGCTTCAGAAGCTGACATTTTCTGTGAAAATAGCCAACGGAAGGAATCATATAAATTTAAGATCGAGTTGAGTGGTGAGAGAGTAGAGTATTTAGGATTTTATTTTCTGCATTTTATTTTATTGCAAAATTTCCAGCGAATTCCTTTCGAAATCTGACATCTGTAATTAGACTTGGAGATTATTTTGTGGTGTGTCAGGCCTGTTTCACTCTCCAGTGAGGGTGGCGCCCGACTTGAGTGGTGAAATTACGATAGGACTTTATACGGTCTGCACTTACTCCTATATTGGCTGAAAGTGGGTTTCATAAGAATAAGGATAGTTTGTAGGGAAGTACAAGCACCCAACAACTCATTAATCTTTCAAGATTTATGTTTGTCACGAACTAAAACTGACAAGATAACTCAGCCAAACCTTTACAACCCTCACGTGTAGAGTTGGTGAATTTAGGGTTTACTCTTACATTTATTTTGTGTTTGTCTATATTACTTACCCAGTGTATTTGCACGTTTTCTACCTCGATCTGCTTACAATCATCCATTCCTCTTCAAGATATCGGGATATTGGTCATCATATCCAGATCACTCCTCTTTTACCATAATACGATCAGCTTCACCTTCTTATTCCTCCTTATACCCCCATCTAGACCATGAAGTCAGAACTTCGACTGACTTCCCCACTTCTTCGTACTTCTCACCTAGCCCATCTTCACACACCCCTGATCCACTTCCAACTTGGGCTAACTCACCTTATAGTCGGTCGCTTGTTAGAATCAATGAAAAATTCGTAGAGCAAGCCACTGCTGAGACAAATGATTGGCAGAATTATGCTCGTCTCAAGTTTTGACCGGACAACAATTCATATATCCACATCCTGACATGACCTTAGGGCATAACGTGGTCGATTGAATGAATGAAGAGGCTTGCACCATATGATCGTCCTGACTTGATTGAACCTAGTAATCAAGCCCACATTGACCTTGCTTCATACTACACATTCAGAGAGCCTACACATGCACGCGGTCGAACTCATGAGCTAGACATATCGGCCCCACGTTCATTGACTCCACTATTCTAAGCTTCGACCAATATTTGCCATTCAGATGGTCCATACTCGACCAATATTACATGCCAAAGTCTAGGCATGTTGAGTATGAGACTTCAATATCTCAACAGTATCCTCCAATTAAGCGGGACTCTCCCATGATTCATTATGAGAATTTTTTGGAGGATGACATTTCTAGACTTATCGCAAAAAATGAATCATTTGGTGCCAAGTTGAGAGATTTCACCAACATATTGCACTCAATTTCTACCATCTTGGGTACTAAAGTAAAAAATTAAATAAGTGGATTTGATGTTGAAAATCGAGCGGACAATAGAGAACCCACACACTCTGCACAATTGGAGTCTATTCTACCTTCCTCTTCTACTAACCACTTTCCCTCCAATACATTATCTGACCATTCACCCACCAAAAACACCAAAAATTGAAAATCTCAGAAAGACCAACAAATGAAAAAACAGAGAGTCACATAAAATTTGAAAATGAAATTGATCTAAAAAAATTTGATCATGCTCTAAGGGAAGCCCTTGCTAAGGAATTGATTCTTAAGCTTACCTTAATAAAGTCCATAGATCACTTCCACGACCTCAAGAGATTTGTAAGGAGTAAATTAATGCCCAAAAGATTGATTAATAAGATAACAAGGATAGAAAAACACCTAGTGTCTATGGCCACCTCCTTGGTGATGGGGAGAAAGACAAACAGCCACAGAGTGAAGCAGTTGCCCCGAGTTGAGTGTGAAATTAAATACACCATTTTTACCCATGCGAGAATCGTGATGACTCATCGATAAATATCCTACTAGCCTCGATGTTAGACAAAATCAAACTCGGACCACTTAGGAAATCGAGAGAGATCGTACAGCTGGCTGACCGATCCATAAAACGATCGAGAGGAACCATTTCAGTCATCATTACTTTCCATGGAGCTCTACTCCAAGTAGACTTCACGATCACTAACATTAAGCACTGAGGAGAGTTTACCTAGTATCTGATTATTTTCGGGAACTCGTTCTTAGCCTTGGATAAGGCGACTATAAATTACGAGACTTAGGAGATTGATTTTACAGCATTCGGAGCACTTCGACTTCACCCATTCTTTGACACATTATACTCTAAGGTAACATGCATAACTGCAGACAATCTCTACCACTGAGAGATAGTTGAGTCCCGTCCCTCAACTACACCTGAGATATCGATTGTCAAACTACCATTGGTTTAAAGGCTCCCCATACCTCCACTTTACCAACTTCTTCTACCACCACCATGACAGATTCTGAAGAGGACTCACAACCCGAAGTTGTCATTAAGTCGGACATGACTTTTGTTGATTGTCTTGACCATTTCAATGATACGGCACCTGTGACTAATAATACCATGCCAACTAAGATCACTAGAACTTTCCCGAGATGTGCGTTGACCATTTAGGAATATTATAATCTATATGGAGACTCATCTAATGAGGAACCCATGGTTAGCACCGCACCACATCCCATACCTACAACCAAGGAGACAACCAAGACCAAATTGACCCCACCCGAAAACATAGTTGCTCCATCCTCAAGTTGGTTATACAGTGAGAGGAAGTTGAGAATTGTTTTTTTTTGTGGCATTCCCCTGAACCCCTCAAGGCATGTCACTCTCTTCTCCCTCTCAATGCTCCATGTTCGAGAAAACCAACTACGAAAGTTTCCTTCAACATGCCTAAGGAGGAACTTTCTGAGGTTTCCTTAACAAATCTGGATGAGGTGATTTATATGAGTGAGCTCAGTTCAGTTGTTCTCAAGCCTTATCTGAGCAAGCAGCCATGTGTCAACCCGCATTGGACAATCCCTTCACGACACTATTATTCATCTAAGGATGATTTCGACAATGACCCACATGTATAGTCTCTTCCTCCCCGTTCACGCAAGAAGATTCATTACAAAACTTCTTGACCTATGTATATTCTCCAAATCCCATATGTTCTCATACCCATTCATGTCATATACTTAGGCTGACCAGAGCCTAAGTATAGGGGGGATCGAGCCTGCCCGGTGTATATTCATCCATTTCTCTTCTTGACCTCGATCGACTCATTTTTTATATTCTTTTATACAAAGGTTAAGCAAAACCTAAGTATGGGGGGGGGGTAGGTCGACTTCTATACATCCATTCTTTTTACTCTCCTACGATTAGCATGAGCTATGTCCTTTTCTCACTTTTCATGCTCTGAGGACACACTAAGTATAGGGGGGCGTGTACATATTATATATAATTTACCCATAGCTTGCACTTTCTCATATTTTCGTGTATTTTTGTATATATATTATGCAATAACTATGGTATGGGTAAAAATTGGTAAACAAATCTATAAAATACATGTATAATTTGTATATTGTATATCATTTGTAAAATGTGTATAATATGTTGTATAATTTGTATAATATTGGTAAAATTCTTGAAAATAATACTTTTATAAAATTTATTGTAAAATATGAGGTATACCAAATTTTTGAAAAAAAAACTTTTGTGATCTAAAAGAAAAAAGGCCTCTTATTTTCTCTAAATTTCATCCTCGCATTCATATAAAATTTTTTTGCACTTCATCCATAAACATTGTATGTCATCTGCATTTAATTTGCATATCTAGCATATGCAAAGTGAAAAGTTAGTGGGTTCTAAACCAAGTTGTGAATAGAAGTTGATGATGGATTTGATTTGACCTTAGTCTACCTAATTTCATAGGAACCTTATAGGAATCGAAGTTAAGATTTTTTAGGTTGAGTGGCTTAATTCTTTGAGTCCACGTGTCTATGTTCACATGCCATCTTCATTGGTCTAAGTAGAATATTTGATGCACACACACGATTCTCTTAGATAGTGACCTAACTTGGACAAAAACTTTGCACAAATCTCTTCATTGATGAGGTGGTGAGGAGGTAGAATCCTTTGGCTTGGAGTAGCACACGGGTGGAAACATCCATCCTCCTCTAGGGAGGGTAGTGCATCTCAACCTAGTCTAGTGGAGTTGACATCTAAGGACGGGATGTTGTGGGTTGCAATAAGTCTTCAAAAGAGGGATAGTCTACTATCTTAAGAAGAAAAACTCCTTATGTACATACTGCACTTTGTATATATGTTAAAGAAAAGAAAAATGCCGAATCTCCAAAAGTGGACATGCCTGACTGAAAAGTAAAATGTCTGTCATAGTGTAAATACAAGTATAGAAAAATAAGAAGAACTTCAAAGTTTTTGTAAGCTTGCAGCTAGATAACTTGGCTACACTGGTCAAGTATCCTAGAATAGGTAGCTGCACTAGCTACCACCCATTCTTCTCTCCACCCCCTCTTCTTGAGCTGGTTGCACATGAACTTAGAAGGGAATACCCTGCTCCTCGAAGAAAGAGTTGCTAGATCGGAGAATTAGAGTTACCTTGTTAGAGGAGGTTGTTTATTTTTCATTCTGATGTGGAGAGCTATATTTCACTAACACAATACAAGTAAGATTCACAATCATCAGATTTCGTATGAGGATCTATTCTGACTTGATTATTGAGGTGACTTCAATAGAATACTTATGGAACTTAAAGGTTGTTAGGTCTTAAATTCAAAAAGGTTCTGCCACACTAATAATCCAAAGGTTGAGTCAAGCTCTATTTTCACCTTTGTTCACAACCTTGGTATGGAACCCAATCTCATTTCACTTTTGCATTTCATTTTATTTGTTCGGGGACAGGGAAGGTTTAAGTATAGGGGGTTGATGAATATGTGATTCATCACTCTGAAAGTTGAAAATAGAACTTTGTTCCTGAGTAATTAGCTGTATTTCTCTATTCATATTGCATTATTAGTATTCATGCATGTGTAAATAATATATGCATTTTAGCATTCATATTTGCATAAATAAGAAGCCTGAAATTCCTTCTATGTATTCACCTGTATAATAGTTAACTTCACCCTATTTGTATCTATTTTATACTAACCCCAAATCTAATAAAGTCAACTATATAGTGTATATATTATTAACACTAATAAAGGAAAAATACCAAAAAAATACTAACTTGTAAAATTGTACTATAAAAGTCGAGCCTTAGTATGAGATTAAGAACCTTAGAATGGGCATATCTCTCTCATACAATGTCTGATTTAGGTCTACTCACTTCTAAAGTAATATACATTCAAAGACCTTCAAAACAAGACCAACTTCATAAAAACAGAGTTCGTCTGTGAAACTTGGGTTTCGTGCCCCTATTGTATATTGTACATATTGACCAGAATACCCTTTATTTTCATATTTCTATTTTCTTAATAAATTAAAATCCAAAAAATTAGATTAAGTTGTAAATATTAATTTCATATTTTTTATATTTTCATTTGAATTTTTCTCTATCTTAAAAATGTCAAAAAATCTGTAAAAGATAAAAATACGGTATTTTATACCTATAAGATGCCACCCAAAAACACACTTTGTACATATGACTTCTTTTGATTTTTGCTCCTTTATGAAAATTGTAGATCTCGTCGAGACGAGCAATTTCATGTTGACAGCTTTTTATTTGACCTCTTTTGTTATTTATTTCTGATTTTTCTTTACATTTTTTTATTTTTCTGGAAGCGACACGTGGCAGCTCTGGAAGCTGCCATGGATCACCTCTATTTTTATTTATTATTTTATTGTCTTTATTATTATTTATTTTATTATTATTTATTTTAATTATATCATTATTTATTTTATTACTTTAATTATCTATTTTATATTTATTACTTTAGTTATTTATTTTAATTATTATTATCTTTTAATTATTTATTTTAATTACCTTTATTTTATTTATTTTTATTACTAGAATTATTATTGAATAATTATTATAATTTTATGTTTTATTTATTTATATTATTTATTTAAATAATTATTTTTTAACCCGCCACGTGGCCGCCCTCGCGTGCACCACGTGGTGTCTGCTTCCCCCCTTCTCCGTCTGGTCACGTGCTTTGCACGTGACCATTTCCCCCTCTCCTTCCTCACGCATCTCCTTCCTCACACACAACCGTCGCGACTTGCCCTCCTTGACTGCAACCAACAGTCCGCCTTCTGCGGCACGTACTAACTACACCTCATGCTCATCCCTCAGAAACCTCACCTCCTACTCCTTCTCTTTACTCACGGTAGTGGCCCTCGTGCACAACCACCTCATTCCCAACTGCTCGCCTTCCATCTCCTCACGTCGTCACAAATACCACTCCCTATAATCCATCCCGATGACCCTGTCCTCTCCTCCAACTTCCATTAAAAGGACTGCACTGCCGATGTTCACCATCATCCGCCAAAGAAAGAGTGGTTGGTTTAGCTTCATCCTCCTCAAGTGATAGCTCAAGGTGTGGGTCGATAGCAACAACTATCGAGCCTTCCTTACGGTGAGATCCGACAGAGAAATGTTTGTTGCAGCAAGCTTGACCCAAATCTTGTCGAGCTTCGAGGTTCCCTGTCCACCATACCTGTAGAGGCTACGATCAAAGGTGCTCTTCTGAGCATCTTCCTTCTTCCCAGGTGAACAATCCCCCTCTAGGTAAAGCTTCTTCTTCTCCTTCTTTCTTTCCTCTTCTCTCTCATCCTATGTTCTTCTTTCTTCTTCTTCCATGTCATCCACCTCCTAATCGTACCATCATCCATCGTCATCTGTGCTCATCGTCGATAACTTGCCACCTTCACCTTCCACTTTTACCATCTCCTTCACACTCCCTTGAACTCCACCTACCCCACTCTATATCTCCATCTCGCCACAAGCTTCACACCACTCAATCTCTGCACTAGGTCGATCATTTGTTCACCCCCATCAACCACACCAACACTTAGTTGTCTCCACTTTCAACGAGCAGCTACAACCTTGATCATGGTCCTCCTCCGAGCGCTACTATCGACTCGGTCGTGCGCCTTCACACCCCCACCTTGCCTAGCTGTTGAGCCCTTCGTCTTCACCACTCAACGGTAGGTTGAGTCAGGAGCATCAGACCCGCTACCATCTTTGTCAAGCTCCACTCCATCGAGTTGCACCTCCATAGAGTGGAACTCCTCAGTGCTTCCACACCTTTGCGATCGCACATGCAACGCGCCTACCACCCATCGTGCACTCCAGAAGCAGGTCAACCATCGTACAGAACACACACGACGACAAAATACCTTCGCCTTCGGTGCTCATGCTCCACCTCTATCCCTTCTACATGCGCACTGCACGTGTGAGCGGTAGATATTTACAGGATTGCCCCAGCCTTTTCGACAAATGACAAGCACACTCCCTTCCATCAGGCCACGTGTCCTGGTAGAGATATTTCACCCAACCCCCTAGAGATCCCATAAATTACGTGCACATCACCACCAACCATGGCACACATGGCGGACGTGCTGCATGGAAAATTATGCAATTGCCCCTAGAAGTTCTGGTAATTAAAGAAGCACCCATGTGCACTATTTTTATTTTTATTTTACTTTTAATTTGCCATTTGCATATATAACTTTGTGTTTGGATAGTAATTTGAACATCCATTTATCATCATTTCATTATTCTAAAAATTGCATATTGTAGAACAACTCTTGCTTATCATTGTGGATACTGAATATATTTTTACAAGTTGTGTTTTATTCAATATCATTATTGTTGTGGAAAATAGCATATTTTATCCACCGCATGATATTTAATTGGTATTAAATTAATTATTTCTCTATAAGTTCTCAAAAAATCACATTAGTTAGAGTTCAAGTTGTGTTATAGTATGCGTAAAAATCATCACTTTTGGATGCATATCGTTGTCAAAATAAATGAAATTATGATTTTAATAATTGATTTTTAATCGATTCCTCACAAAGTATTTTTAGGAATAAAAAATCGTTCTGGATACCTCTCACATATCCTATCTAGGATATACTTATTTCTGATAAATATTAACATTTGGTATTTATTAAAATTAATTAACTCAAAATCACCTAGTTGTATATTTAATTCATGGTTAATTTATTTTGCATTTAAAAATTCCAAAAAAAATTACAGTAGTCTAATTTCATCTTATTTCACATTCTGTCCAAGTTTGAGGATTTTTAACTTATTTTGATTGTAATTTACATTGTAGCCCCCGAATTTAGTCCAAATGCATTTTGCTCATTTATTGCATTTAAAAATACCAAAAAATGCGACTTTGAAAACCTTATTTCTAGATTGACTAAAAACTAACTTAAGGAGACAATGGCCTCCCTGAGTTCAACCTTGGGTTTACCTAAGTAAAAAAATTTTGACCACTTGCTTTTAATTGAAAAATAATAAATTTGTGATTTTTTATTAATCCAGGATTATCCGTCTGTAATGAACATCTTTTAATCATTAATTTGATTAAATCAAAAGGGTAATTCTCGGGTTTATCACTCCGTAATGTTTGCAGGACCAATTGTAGCGGGTACTGAGGAGTCTCCAAAACCGGTCCTTAGGTTTCATATCTAGATAATTAGACTCGAGTGCTTCACATTAATAGCAATTACTATTTTAGGAAGATTTAATCAACTTTCATATCATATAAGATATCTTTCAATTATATTATGCATCCTGCAATGAGAGAGCTGCAAAGCATTGTAAGTCTTCTAACTATGCATGCATCATTGATTCCCGACTTGCATTGCTTTTCTGACCTTCTCATCTGATTTTAATCACTTAGGATGTCAATGGAGTTGAAAACTCGTTAGGCGATTGCATTAAAAAATACAAAAAAAAGTGATAACCAAAAATAAAATTGGTACTGCTAACTCTACTTGATTTTTTAAATAAACATAATGGATTCATTATATTGGGGAGAGCAACCCCCCCACCCCTTGTATTCTGCATTTTATATGTGACACGTACACACTAAGGATTAGTTCCCCAGATCCTAGGTCTACCTAAATGCTTATACAACTATTTTGAAACTCACCTAACTCTAAAATGAAAATGATAAATGATCACCATCTTTGATCTTCACTGTATTGAGTTGGTGAACATGGATGTTGCTTTGTAAATTGATTGTGATTTTGGATCCATTCACGTTCATCATTCTTTGAGTTGATAGACCCATGAGTTTTTCTGTTCTTCTTTTTTTATTGAGTCCATCTCTCTTTCTTTGTCCATATTACTGTCTTCTTTATCGAGTCACAATATCGGGTTTTGATCTTCACTTTAGTAACCAAATTTTATGGCCGTCTCCTTGCCCATATCACCCTATCTCTAGTCCAGTTCAATAAGACTCTCTTCTTGGACCATAATTTTGTCTTTGTATCACCATTCTCGCTTGCCCTTCATCCCTTCTTCTACTTGAGAATGATGTGCTATTATATGAAGCCTGCATCGAGGTTTGCAGGAATTATTTGAGTAAGCTGGGAAAATTTTAAGATGTTGAGATTGGTGTGCTATCTTTAGTGGACTTGAGTTCGATATGTGCATAGATATTATTGAGGATTCTGATTTTGGCACGATTACAGGTGTGATTCATTATTGAGGAATTTTGATTTCACACACCGGATTGGGGATGCGATCCATTTCTGATTATCTGATGATGCATCTTCTAATCAATTCCGCTCGTCTTGATTCATACATTCAATGTACTATCTCTGTATGTGCTTCAAAGTGACAATACTTTGAAACCACATGAGTTTACTCATCTTCTTGACTGATCCATCCTCCATCTCCTAACTCTTCTATTACCATTTAGCATTGATCCATCTCAGCTGATTTGATTGATTTGAGGGACTACATTGTTATTGCCCTGATGATCTCTTATCCCTCCCATAGACTTATGCCATCCTATTGGTGATTGAATGGTTGTTTTTGAGGACTTGAGACTTGATGCCATCATTTCCCTGATTTCATTGAGTTAGTTTGCATTACTGACTATCTGCGGGAGAATACAACATTTTCTTTACGATCGGTTTTACTCACTCATTGTGTGTCCATTTTGATGGAAGCCGAAACCGAGTTGTCTTATATGGGTTGTCGGTCTCACTGTCTAAGTGTGTGTTCGACCTGTCGAAGCACGAGACCGCTTATCGTAGTTGTCTGGACTCTTTTCAGTCTTCTCTCCATGATGTTCCTTGCAAGGATGAGTCACATTCTTTTGATTATTCCCCTCCTAGTTTACAGTTCTCTTCAAGGTTATCTATGGGAGACTGTGACATCTTTGAGGTCTTTCGATCTCTTCTACTGCTAGTCGATTTGTCCCCTACCGAGACCGCTTCTGTTGATTTGTCTGATGGATCTGACTCCTTTGCGTTTGCTCACCTTGATGACCCTCACAAGGATGAGTTCTATTTTGATTATTCATTGCTTAGTATGTATATCTCCCCGAGGGTTATATGAGGGAGGATACATCACTTTGTGGGTACTCGACTTCACTTTTGGTGTCTCCAATCTGGTAGAGCACAAAGCCAAGTCTTCTAATTTTTATACTCGGTCTCATCTCTGGTTGTGTATCCTATTTGGTGGATCACGAGATCGAGTCTTCTGATTTTTCTGATATCTTTGACCCATCTGAATCTACTCACTTTGATGACCCTCGTAAGGTTGAGCCATGTCTTGTGATATTCTACGTGTTCTTGATCATTCAACCTTATGTTGATCGGATATTGAGTTGCATAGAGAGTCTTATGTTCTTTACTTTTCGTATCTTCTTGAGACCATGAGTAACATGGAGGAATCTTTAATGATCCTTCCACCTCCATATCTTACTATATTGACTTTGATCTCTCACTCTTTTCTTTTGAGCCGATGTTTTGCTTCTCGCTACTAGATCCTGCCTTAGTTTTCGATCTATTTTTCCTAGTAGTTGGTCTCTTAAGTATTGAACCCATCCACTTGCCGAGGAGAACAATTGAGATTTATAGAGCTAAAAGAAAAACTCCCCATTGATTTTTATTGATCTCGAGAAGGCTTATGATTCTGTCCCACGGGAGATATTGTGGAGAGTTTTGGAGAACAGACAAGTACATGTCCTATACATTAACCTCATAAACGATATTTATGATAGTGCTTCATCTTATGCAAGGATACACTCTAGGAAGGATGACTATTTTGACATCAACATTGATCTGCATCAAGTTTCAGCTTTTAGTCCATTCCTTTTTACTTTGATTATAGATGAGTTGACAAGTCACATTCAGGATGAGATACCTTAGTGTATGTTATTCACTGATGATGTTATATTTATTGATGAGACTAGAGATGGAGTAAATGAGAAGTTTTAGGTATGGAAACATGCATGAAGACTAAAATATTTCATATAAGTAGGGCTAAGACTGAATATATGGAATGCACTTTTGTTGAAAGCAATGATGAAGGAATCATGGTGAATATTGGTGACAATAACATTTTGAAGAGAGATTCTTTTATATACTTGGGATGTATTTTGCAACATGTTGGGGTAATTGAAATGTTCCTAATAGAATAAATGCAGGTTGGTTATGTTGGAAATGCGAGCCCACGGCGAGCCATTATGCAATAAATGTTATTGCACATATCATTCCCTGATCTGAAATGAAGAATGAATAATTTGTATAATAGGTCCCTTAGTACAATTAGGGTTATGTACCATGGCCATCTTAATAGTCATACAGCTGTTGATTCAACTATTGAATCATAGAGGCTGGTGCTTGGATGAATATCTAAAGAGTTAGATTGAGGACTCATCAAGCACCGTCAAATGATTATTAAGAGATGATCTCCAGCCTGAGTAGGAGATGGCAATCCTATCTCTAAAGGTTGATATCTGACCGACCTCTTGATGCAGGTCCTCTGCATAGGAATAGAGATTCGGAGGTGTCAGATTAGTTAGGTCAAAGAGATGACTTAACGAGATCGAGATAACTAAAGTCCTATATCATATGCTGTCATGATATAGGCACGCATCCTCTGACCGGAGACAGATGTGTTACTATATGTCTGAGTGTGTACATTTGGCAGACCAATAGGTTGATGACCTAATCAAGGTCTATACACCGGCACGCTGGTGTGCATATAAGGGCATACGAGTAATACGATCTCTCAAAGGGATCATATAGGTTCAGTCACTGAACCGGAAGACATGAGCTCACTCATGAGATATTGGGAAGAATCAAATTCCATGCGCATGGTCGTCTCGCTTTGGAAGCTTGACTGAATTTGTAGGTTTGATATATACTTTTAGTATATGATCAAGACCTAGGTATGATATACACTTTTGGAAAGTGTATGATCGATACCAACTCCCAATGATCGAATGAGAAACTTACTGATAAAACCATGAAGTATACAGTATAAAGTTGATCCGATACTTCGGGTGTAGTCTGAGTCTTCCAGTATGCAGGATGTACAGGTATTGGGAATACCTGAGGGTGATTTGATCATAAACGATTGTATAACCATGACGCTTCCATTCCTAGGGAGTGATGAAACGGGTCTGGATTTTGGTGACTCCTCTTAGTAGAGAAGTGATCTGATCTTGGTCCAAGTGTTGGACATTGATCTGAATATGATTCAGATACAATGAGAAGATTAGATTTACGGTCTTGATTTAATCAAGCATCTATGGGAGGCCCGCGATCTGGATTTGAGATACGATCTCAATATCCATGTCACTATACGTGGAACAATACAATCGCCCTGTCCTTATCTCCAAGTATCTGCGGAGAGATTGCATTATTCTTGAAGGGTTCAAGAATAATTCCATAAGATCTAAGCAATGAAGAAATAATGATTAAATGTGATTTAATCATCTTGATGTGTGAAGAATTTATCCAATTTAATTAAATATGATTTAATTAATGTGGATAAGAATAATGTGGATAGAAATATCCAATTATTCATAATATATTATAAATGTGATTTATAATCTACTAGAGAGAGCTAATTATAATTTATATGTGTCGATTAATTATTATGTGTATTGGATACACATTGTGTAATTAATTAACAATATGAATTATATGTTGTTTTGGGTTGTGAATATGATTCACAATTTTTTCCATGGCAAGAATGCAATATTCTCAAAGATAATTGTGAATTATTTTTTGGAGAATAAAACCCAATAAATTTGTTGCAAATAAATAAGAGAGATTCCAAGGAGATATGCAATCTCATGGATTTCCATGAGATTGCAATCTCCATGCAATCTAAAGGGGCGGCACCACATTCCTATAAGGAATGTGTGGTCGTCCACTTGGAAGGTACATGGAGATGAAATCTCCATGTATCTTCTCTCCTTATTTGTTGGGTTGATTTAGGAATAAATTATATTTGATTTTGTCAAATATATTTTGATCTAAATTTGTTGCTTTTGACAACAACAATCTTGGCCATTGGATTGACATAAATCAATCTCACCCATTGATTTTATGTGTCCCATGGATTGAGATCCATGGATCCCAAAACCCTATAAATAGAGAGGCATACCATGCTCTCTAGACATATGTAATATTGGAGCTCTCTCTCTCCCTCATTTCTTCATACACCCCAGCCCTCTTTCCCTCTCTTGTTGGTGGCCGTCCACCATACCCTAGAGAAGGGAATCGTCGTCGCCATTGCCACCGCGCTGCCGCTTCGACGTTCTTCGGTTTCTCCATCTTCTTGGTGTGCTACTCCCACGAAGGAGACGTTTGATCTCGTGTGATGAGATCAGGAGCAACCACGCTTAGATCATCTTCTTGGATTGCGAGGACAACACGGTTCATCCCCGCGCTCGCAAGTGGTCTCGCCGACGATCGGACTTGAGACAGGAGGTCTCTTTTCCTTAGAGACTTGATCAACCACGCTTCAAGAGGTATTACATTATACTTGTTGTGGTTATAGATGAAACGATCTGAGAATGGTTCTCGGATCATGTGGTTTCATCGAATAAATTTTTTAAATTCCGCTGCACCGAACAACTAGTGCGACTAGTCGTTCTTCGTCGTATCCGATACGACGATCACGCTTCTGTGATGCGCTTAAGGATAATTCCATATCCTTCAAGTGGTACCAGAGCCTTAGGTCGACGGTTTCGAATATGATTCAAAAAACCGAGGACGACTTGGGTTCGTTTAGGTCGCGAAAGTTTTCATCGCATTTGATTTCGCAGATCTGTTTAGTAAATAAATTCGGCACTGTTTAAATTGTTTAAACACGAATTTAATACTTGGATTTTGTTCCCCATTAAATAAGAAAACCATAGGATCTGAGTTTATGTAAATCGGATTTCGTATGCTCTAGATATGGTTGTTTTAATGAACATGTATACACTGTTGCGGGAACTGTAGATCTGAACGTGATTAAAATGTTAATTACTGTTTAGACTTTCCTTGAAATGCGTGTAACATTACTTGGGTTCTGTCCTAAATCAAATTAGCAATATATGAAAATTGATTTTGTCTAATTTGGATTTAATATGATTGAGATTTGCTAATTTTAGTAAGAAGGGGTCACTGCTGAAATTACAGTCCTAATCTATAACCAAGTGATTGTCAATTAGTGAAATTAATTGTTAATTTCGTGAAATAATCATGAAAAATATTTATGAAATATTTGAAGATGATTATTTACATAATTGACTTCGCCTCAACCAATTAATTGATTAGATTTGATCTAAATCTTAATTGGAAACACATTCATCAAACTTAATGTTTGATTGATGATTGTCATTTAATCATTTAGTGAAATTAAATTGTTTAATTTCCTAGAATAATTGTGCATAAATATTTGTGAAATATTTGATGATAATTATTCCCTTAAATGACATTGCCTTAACCAATAATTGATTAAGATGTGATCTAAATCATAATTGGAAACCACAATCTTTCAAACTTGATGCTTGAATAGGATTTGGGAATTTGTCTAGCAAATTTCCTTATAATCAAAAATATTTTGATTATTACTATATGGTACAATTTCGGTTGAAGAACCTATGATCATCTCAAGTACAAATTAATCAATTTGACATTATCCTTTCCCGAGGCGGATATGGTGCCTAGTCGGAGAGCATTGGGGTTGCGGGTTGCAACGTATGTGGTCCGTCCCACTCTCGTCGGTACTGGCCATGACAGCGGGTAGGGACGGGATAATGTCCGAGGGATTAAGATGTATTTTTCTAATTATTAAAATTCGAATTAATACGTATTTTGAGATATTACCATATATGTATTCAAGTAAAATAATCAAGTTTGATTGATTGAATTGGATTGATAATTAATTTAATATGATTAAGTTGATTATGTCCAATTGAAATACTCTAATATGATTAGAGTTAATAATTCCCTTGGAAGAATTAATTATGTGAATGTGATTCACGATAATTAATTAAAATTTGAATATGATATGGAGGATCACATAAGTGACATCCATGGTCTCCCGTCAAGGCGGAGGGTTCCGTCGCCAGGGATTGTATGTGGGAGACGCATGTCTGAAGTGACAGCTCCTGTATGCAAGCGCATCTGGATCGGGCTCTTTGCTTCTCGAAAGAGTAAGGCCGTATACGTAGTGACCCCAATATCAGATCCTCATATTATTGGGGTGATATTGGATTGCGTATAGCGAGTACTATTCCTGTTGACGGTTGGTTCAATTAACGACGGGTCAACATCGCCTTAGGGGTGGTGGGCCCGGGTGTTAAAGACCGAATTGGGAAATGCAAGTTGGACTTGCAAAGCGGAATGTGTTCCCGCTTCTTTTTATCCGAGTTGCATATTCTCATATTATTGGGATGTAACAAAGATGAGGAAGGAGATCCCAGATCTTGTTGAGATATAATGGTAAGTATATCTCTTACATTGAAAGTGATTAAGGGAATGAACTTTCAGTGTTGACAAGGCAAGACAACTTTGATATAAAAATCCTAAATCAAAGTAAAATATATATATATTTATGCAAATTTCTTATTTCAGATAATCCTTCATTAAAACCCACTCAATGATATACTCAATAATAACCAGTAAAATATCATGGATTGGACTCATGATCCAGATATTGTACTTGCAATTGAACACATAATGTATGTGGTTGCAATATGCAAGTTTCCTCATAATAATGATGAATGACAATTAAATAGATGATAGGACTACAACCCTAGGGTTTGTGTGTCTCTATAGTCTTGGTATCATCAAATGTACTTTGGAAGTGGCATGTTGATGATAATCATAATTGTCATGTACTCCTTATAAAATCAATGAAGATTTTCTGGCATGCATATGTGCTCTTGACATTTAATCATGAGTGACATGGTTCTCTGCATCGTGTAGAATGGTAGCTCTATAAAGAGATGATGTATTCAAATTGTTTTGAGTACCTACCTGAACCTATGTTTTATGAGTTTAGATGGATGTAGATGATGAGTGTCATTATTCTACTGTCTATACTCTAGTCATTCATGAAGCTTCATAGTATTCATATTGTGTGAATTTAATGAAGCATAAATAAATGCTGAAATACTCTTATTTTGAATTCTTTTGAATTTATTGTAAGAGATCCTTAGTCTTAAGCAATGGTTGCTTATAGATAAAGGGAGTGCAATGGAAGCATGGGTTGGACCCAAGAAAGAAGGAAAGTCAAAGAGTTGACTGGACTTCTGTGACTTCCAAAGAGTTGGATGAATGCCAATACTACAATAAGTTGATGAGTTGATAGTATGACTATCAAGTCTGTCTAGAATCCTTAGAAAAGGACTCGGATGGAGCATCAGAATAATCTACATAAATCATTGATATTGACTTACTTATTGAATAAGATAAAGTCAAATAGTTGTATCTCAATCTTCTGATGACATTTGCAATGGGTTGCATATGTTTTAGAAGACTGGAAAATTTGATCTTAAAGGTTTATAGTTGTCCACGTGAATATTGATGCAATTGTTGCAACAATCTCTGTTGGATTAATAGACTTGTTAATTTCAGTGGGAAAGCCCTTAGTCTTAGAGAATGTCTCTATGACCTAGATATAAGAATACACTCATTGTTTATTTCTAAATGTTGGAAATAAACATGAATTCTGGAATGGACCTATCATAAAGAGTTATGATGGATATATTTCAGATAGTAATCTAATAATCTAGTGGACTCCACTAAATTAGAAAAATTAATGAATGGTTCATTAACATTTCTGAATACTGAAATTAAACCTTAAGATCAATAGGAGGATGAAGATCATTTGACAATGATCTAGCATCAAGCCTTGGACATTTGTCTATCGATTTGATCAATAGACTAGTAAGAGATGAAACTTTAGAATGTCTAAAATTTCAAAACTTACATACTTATGAATATTGTATTCAAAGTAAAATGTCCACTACACCCTTCTTTGGGAATGGTGTAAGATGTCAAGGTTTTCAGGATCTCTTACATATTGATGTATGCGGATCATCTATATCATAGTAAACATTATGGATATGTGATATCTATTGATGATTATGTATGATATGAGATTTCTTCTCTTCACCTAAGAAACCTTTGAAATGTTCAAAGATTTCACTATTTTTGGTTTAGAACCAAAGTTTGAAGGAAGATAAAATGAATTTGATCTAATCTAGGTAGCAAGTACCTACTAGATAAATTCAAAGAATACCTTATGGAGATATGAATATCATTTCTATCTCAATCCTCCTAACACACCTTAACTCAAAAGAGTTATAGGTAGATACAATTGGATCATGTGTGACATGATCTTATCAATGTTGAATTTTTAGCATAATTATCCCTTAGTTTCCAGGTATATATGTGTAGTAGAGACTACAATGTATATCCTTAATAAGGTTCCATATATGTTGGAATCTAGCACTTGAGAGTGCTGCTTCATTAGGAAAATAAAGGATGGTATTGGATACCTACTTTATGACCTTGAGATTCTTAAAATATCTCATCTCCGAGAATGTGATTCTTAGAGGTTGAGACTCTTGAGAATTAAGATGAAATTGAAGTGTAGGAACTCATTTATAATGAGACTCCTGAAATTGGAAACTAAAAGGACAATTAAAGATGAAACATTAATACCTCTTCAAATGAGTTTGAGGATGGATTCCATGTGTTAGAGAAATCTGACAATGATCGAACTTCATGTGATGAAGCTTCTGAAGATCATAGCATGGATAGATGGATAACAATAAAAGTCTAATGTAGACTTCATATACAAGTGTTGTATATGGACCCTCAAGGATCCACCTATATGGGTAAGACCTGTAAAGGTGTAAGTAGATCTTCAAGAGACAGGGAACCTGATGGGAAGGTAGAGATCTTCAAAGCACGGTTCGTAGCCATAAGCTACACACTGGAAAAGAAGACATTGCTTGCAATGAGACTTGCTCTTCGGTGACCATGCTTAAAACCGTCAGAATATTGCTAACCTTAGCTACATAACTTGACTATTGCATCTTCGAGATGTAAGTCAATATTGCATTCCTCTACGAATACCTCTTTGAGGATATTCACATGAAGTAGCCCCAGGGCTTCATGGTTGAGGAAAGCAAGGTGTGCAAGCTAAGGAATCCATCTATGGACTCAAATAAGCTTCTTGAAGTTGGATCATAAGATTAGATGAAATTATAAATGTTATGATTTCAGATAGAATCTTGATGAACCATATGAAGCTTAGTTGGAGTGCTTTTGTGTTCATCGTGCTAAATGTAGATGATATCCTAATCATTTAAAAATGATATAAGGATAATAATTAAGTGTTTTATAATATGGTTGTTCCATAACTTGAAATAAGATTTCAAAGATGCCTCTCATATCTTAGTTCTGAAGTTGTTCAGAAGCAAAGAGAAGAGGATAATGGGACTGTCACATTTGTAGTACACCTTGGACATATTCTATTCATAGAAATTCCAAGAAAGGCTTCTAACCCTTAAGATATGGTACTGACCTATCTAAAGGGATAACACCTCAAAGAGTTGAGGAAGTGAATGCTGGAACTACTTGCCCTTGGGCATCAGTTCTGAGAAGCCAAGTGTGTGCTAGATGTGTACAAAAGCCAGGTGGCTGCAATGCAGTGGGAGTAGTAAACTGTTACTAGTCCTACTATGGAAATAAAACACTTGGTTGCAGTAACAACAAAATTTTCATAGATGACAAGATTTTTGAGATATTGATCTCAAAGTCTTATCTTCAAAAGCTTGAGACTTTATAGATAAAAATCTAGAAAGTCTTAACTGTAGATACCTTAAGAGATAGTGATCTCCAGGAATAAGGGTATTCTGATAAGGATTATGGAAATACTGGTTATGATAATTGTTAAGCTGTAGTGTCAAGGACACTATAACTAACAAGATTGAGTATTAGTTTCATAAGATGCAACATTCGCATTGGATGCGAGCACTGTTACTGGGGATATGCAAGTGCCGTAAAAGGACTTGGCGTAGTCTCGCGGGAACAGAGTGACTGATCAGCTTACCTAGCTATTTTCTAAATAGCCTATGATTGTCACATGAGTGTGAGTTTAAAAGATTAGCCCATTAATGGCTCTTTGGGCTAGTGGGAGATTGTTGGAAATGCGAGCCCACGGCGAGCCATTATGCAATAAATGTTATTGCACATATCATTCCCTGATCTGAAATGAAGAATGAATAATTTGTATAATAGGTCCCTTAGTACAATTAGGGTTATGTACCATGGCCATCTTAATAATCATACAGCTGTTGATTCAACTATTGAATCATAGAGGCCGGTGCTTGGATGAATATCTAAAGAGTTAGATTGAGGACTCATCAAGCACCGTCAAATGATTATTAAGAGATGATCTCCAGCCTGAGTAGGAGATGGCAATCCTATCTCTAAAGGCTGATATCTGACCGACCTCTTGATGCAGGTCCTCTGCATAGGAATAGAGATTCGAAGGTGTCAGATTAGTTAGGTCAAAGATTTGACTTAACGAGATCGAGATAACTAAAGTCCTATATCATATGCTGTCATGATATAGGCACGCATCCTCTGACCGAAGACAGATGTGTTACTATATGTCTGAGTGTGTACATTTGGCAGACCAATAGGTTGATGACCTAATCAAGGTCTATACACCGGCGCGCTGGTGTGCATATAAGGGCATATGAGTAATACGATCTCTCAAAGGGATCATACAGGTTCAGTCACTGAACCGGAAGACATGATCTCACTCATGAGATATTGGGAAGAATCAAATTCCATGTGCATGGTCGTCTCTCTTTGGAAGCTTGACTGAATTTGTAGGTTTGATATATACTTTTAGTATATGATCAAGACCTAGGTATGATATACACTTTTGGAAAGTGTATGATCGATACCAACTCCCAATGATCGAATGAGAAACTTACTGATAAAACCATGAAGTAGACAGTATAAAGTTGATCCGATACTTTGGGTTTAGTCTGAGTCTTCCAGTATGCAGGATGTACAGGTATTGGGAATACCTGAGGGTGATTTGATCATAAACGATTGTATAACCATGACGCTTCCATTCCTAGGGAGTGATGAAACGGGTCTGGATTTTAGTGACTCCTCTCAGTAGAGATGTGATCTGATCTTGGTCCAAGTGTTGGACATTGATCTGAATATGATTCAGATACAATGAGAAGATTAGATTTACGGTCTTGATTTAATCAAGCATCTATGGGAGGCCCGCGATCTGGATTTGAGATACGATCTCAATATCCATGTCACTATACGTGGAACAATACAATCGCCCTGTCCTTATCTCCAAGTATCTGCGGAGAGATTGCATTATTCTTGAAGGGTTCAAGAATAATTCCATAAGATCTAAGCAATGAAGAAATAATGACTAAATGTGATTTAATCATCTTGATGTGTGAAGAATTTATCCAATTTAATTAAATATGATTTAATTAATGTGGATAAGAATAATGTGGATAGAAATATCCAATTATTCATAATATATTATAAATGTGATTTATAATGTATTAGAGAGAGCTAATTATAATTTATATGTGTCGATTAATTATTATGTGTATTGGATACACATTGTGTAATTAATTAACAATATGAATTATATGTTGTTTTGGGTTGTGAATATGATTCACAATTTTTTCCATGGCAAGAATGCAATATTCTCAAAGATAATTGTGAATTATTTTTTGGAGAATAAAACCCAATAAATTTGTTGCAAATAAATAAGAGAGATTCCAAGGAGATATGCAATCTCATGGATTTCCATGAGATTGCAATCTCCATGCAATCTAAAGGGGCGGCACCACATTCCTATAAGGAATGTGTGGCCGTCCACTTGGAAGGTACATGGAGATGAAATCTCCATGTATCTTCTCTCCTTATTTGTTGGGTTGATTTAGGAATAAATTATATTTGATTTTGTCAAATATATTTTGACCTAAATTTGTTGCTTTTGACAACAACAATCTTGGCCATTGGATTGACATAAATCAATCTCACCCATTGATTTTATGTGTCCCATGGATTGAGATCCATGGATCCCAAAACCCTATAAATAGAGAGGCATACCATGCTCTCTAGACATATGTAATATTGGAGCTCTCTCTCTCCCTCATTTCTTCATACACGCCAGCCCTCTTTCCCTTTCTTGTTGGTGGTCGTCCACCATACCCTAGAGAAGGGAATCGTCGTCGCCATTGCCACCGCGCTGCCGCTTCGACATTCTTCGGTTTCTCCATCTTCTTGGTGTGCTACGCCCATGAAGGAGACGTTTTATCTCATGTGACGAGATCAGGAGCAACCACGCTTAGATCATCTTCTTGGATTGCGAGGACAATGCGGTTCATCCCCGCGCTCGCAAGCGGTCTCGCCGACGATCGGACTTGAGATAGGAGGTCTCTTTTCTTTAGAGACTTGATCAACCATGCTTCAAGAGGTATTGCATTATACTTGTTGTGGTTATAGATGAAACGATCTGAGAATGGTTCTCGGATCATGTGGTTTCATCGAATAAATTTTTTAAATTCCGTTGCACCGAACAACTAGTGCGACTAGTCGTTCTTCGTCGTATCCGATACGACGACCACGCTTCCGTGATGCGCTTAAGGATAATTCCATATCCTTCAGGTTAAAGTGGACAGTATCCTCTACTGTTCCCTTTGGTAAGAATATTCCTTCAAAATAAAGGAAAGTTTTACAAAGCAGCCATGAGACTTGGTATGCTCTATGGATATGAATGTTGGGCTATAAACCATAGATATGTGTAGAGATTGGAAGTAAAATATATGAAAATTCTAAGGTGGATGTGTGGACACAAACATAAAGACTGTATTTAGAATGATGCAATCGAAAGGAAAGTTGGTGTAGCTCCGATCAAGGATAACATGCGAGAAAATCACTTAATGTGGTTTGGCCATTTGCAAAGGACGTCAAGTGATGCACCCGTGAGAATATGCGAGTTTTGGGATGTTGAACTGACTAAGAGAGGATGAGGAAGGCCCAAGAAGGGTTGGAATGAGACTATACAAAGGGATATTAGTTTTTTTTGATCTAATCCCAAGCATAACCCAAGATAGATATGAATGGAGGTGAAGAATCCATGTAGTCAACCCTACTTAATGTGGGAGAAAGTTTTATGGTTGAATAAGATTGTTTACACTTGTACCCCCTCTACGATTATGCAATTAAAATTTGTCCCCATGTTACAATAACTCTTGTGCCCTATATTCTAATAAAATTCACAAGTTAACCTTCTATTAAGTTAAAATATGGGCATATGCCTAATTTATTTAGGTGAGTCATAGGTATGTTATTTACCTATCAAACACAGTCATCATAGTATAAAATGGGAGGAGGGTTGTGGGGAGGGGAGGGACTCGTATTTCACTCCTCCAATGGGACTCCTTATAGAAAAATAGTCATTAGAGGTGACAAAGGCTTTCCATCATCTTATTGGCAGATACCATGATGGGGTCTGCAATAGGGTGAAGTCATAATGGCTTATTATATTAGAATGAAAAGGGGGAAAGAGCTCAAAAGGGCTAAAGGGAAAATATCTTAGCTGGGATACTTGTGACAAGGGATGGAATGTAACTAATCCAAGGCACAAAGGAAGTATGAGTGTAACCTATTTGGTACTGAAAGGTCTCTTAGTACATGAAAAGGAAAAAAATGTCCATTTTATTTCCTTTCTTAGTTTCCCTTGACTAGGGGTGCTAATCGAATCGAATACACTCAAATCCACATGGATTCATATTCTGTTCATTATAAATTTTTCAAAGTCGAACTTGAATCAAATTTTAACTAAATTCACTAATTTGAATTCAAATTCTATTCATTATTAATTTCAAATATTTAAATTCAATTTATTTTGATTCTATTTTACAATAAAAATAAATAGGATAAATTAAAAACTTTAAGAAAATGGTGGTGTTAAATATATAATATACAATGCATGAAAATACATAGTTGTTACGATCCTTGTAAGTTTGCTACAATCCCAATTTTCTCTTATTATCTATAATGAATTAAGTATATGAAGTAGAATAATAAGATCGTAGAGAGACTGGATATAATTGATGTGAAAATGAACAGAATGTGAAAATTGTGACTACTTTTGATTGCTTGTTGTTGCACAAAAAGATGAGTCACGTAAACAAAAATGCAAACAAATTTATTTGAAGACAATAATGGCAACAAAAATTACAACATGAGACATATAAAAAAAATAAATTAATTAGAATAATACATTCAAACTTCAATTAAAAGTACTGCATGTTACTAAACATATGATGCTCCAAAATATGATAAATTTTAAAACACAGTCATCCTTAAAAAAGGGAAGTAGTTTTGTAATACATTCGATATTCATGCCATTAATGTCGATTGGACTATAGAGAGACTACCATCACTTCCACATCCTTCACATTAAGAAAGTTCATTAGAATAATCCAAAAATTGTTGAGTTTGACTTATTATTTATTTGAGATGATAGTAATAACTAATCTTCACGAGGAGAAGTTTGAATCTATTCTGGAATATGAACCTTTGAGCTTTCATCTTGGCAAATAACTTACTATAAATTATTAAAAAAAATTAGCTTCCTATTTAACTATTATAAGCTCAAAGTAAGTTCTATAAATACTAGGTATTCTTACATTCGGATATTGAACAATGTCTTGATTTGATTAGAAGTATAAATGAGAGCCTCAATGGTTTTGGAAGACAAAGAGCTTCTATAATTAGTGAGGACTCTACCTCCGGTGTTGAAACTGAATTTGAAGCAACATAGCTAATAGGAATTGATAATAGATCACGAGTTGTAACAGAGAGCACAGGAAAGGTCAAAGCATTGGTTTTCCACCAATCTAGGACATCAAAAGAGGGATCTCCTTTTCTTTATCTCAATGTTGGCTCTTCTAAGTATCTCCCCACGTCGGACTTTTCTGGGGGCTCGTTTTCAACATTATCTAAATAATCATCTAGTTCTGCTTCACTTGTCTTTTTCATTGGAGTATGAATTCAAAAACTTGGTATTTTCTCCAAAGTTTTTGCTCCCATCATTTTGTTTGCCCACTCTTTCTATGTAAACAAGAATATATGCACGACAATTCTTTTTTCATTTTCATCAACTGCTTCTAAGACTCAATAAAAGTGTAAACCTTATCAAAAATAAATTCAATGAACTTAAGTTTATATCTTGGATCAAAGAGACATGAAATAAACATCAAAAGATTACAATCCTACCAATATTTATTGAACTTCCATTTTTCTTAGTTATGGTAGTAAATAGTAGGTTTTAAATATTTTATGAATATTTTGCAAAATCCACCATAAACTAATCATATTTATATAGAAAAGGTATTATTATTGGTAAGTAAAATAGAGTTATATGTGTTTATGAATGTGTGTATATATGCATATAAATACACACACACATATCGAATTGAATTTTTATCGAACAAATTCAAGTTAATTCAAATTCAATTCGTTTGGGAACCGAATCCAAGTTGGAATTCATATTCGATTCAATTCAAGTCGAATCGAATTATTTCCCAATTATTATCGAACAAATCATAATCAAATTTGAAAGCTTCAATTCAATTAGCAGTCCTACCCTTAACAGAGAGAAAGGAGTCTATCTATCTGTGCTTCAGAGTTTCTCCTTAAAAGGTGATGTTTCTTAAAAAAATTAAGCAGAGATTCCCCTTAAAAGGTGATGTTTCTTATGAAAAATTCGACAAAGGTTTCCCTTAAAATGTCATATTTTTAAAAGAAATTTTGGCATAGATTCCCCATATTTTAAAAAAAAATGTGAAAAGATGGATTCGATCTACTAACCTTTCTACTGAAATCTGCTATATGTCATGCTCACAATATGATCCTTCTTCTACTTGCCAGCAAAGATTCTCTACATTCTTTCCATCCACTCTCACCTTCTCTCAACTTCTCTACAAAAAATTGGACGAAATTGATTATGGAATGGATGTGTTGAGAATGAGGAGATGGAGGGTATTTATAGGTCTCCAAGTGGGGAAAACTATGGTTTAAGACACATGGTTTCTACAAATAGTTTAGTGAAAACCATGTTTTCCATGCCCATGATTTTGGTTCATTTAAACCATGGTTTTCTAATGATAATTAAGTAGAACTTATTATGATTAATTAGTACTAATCAAGATTAATAATATTTAATTATGTTTCGCATGCATTAATCTATGGTTAAGTTCCTTAAGCACATTTATCTTCTTAATCATGATTAACTCTTCTTAATTATTATGGTTAAGGTTTGATTTGGAGCTTAGCAAACATCAAGTATCCAAAATTCAAAAATTCACAACAACATCTAATTGATATGAACCAAGATCAATTGTAATCGTCTCATCAAGACAGATAACACAACAAACTCGAAGTTGCACTCTACAAAACTTCAATGTAGCAATTATAATTATAATACCATAAATAAAAGTCACATTTCTATTCGAAATCGAATATTCTTAATTTTAGTTCCCCTTAAATATGAGAATACCACAATACTCCCTTACTTAGATAAACATCGTACTTGAAATTTATGTACCTCAGTCATCTTGGTAATAAGTGTGGGTATTGAGATCACATTTTATGTTCTCTTTCCTAAGTAGCTTCTTCTATAACATCATTTTTCCCTAGGACTTTCACTAAAGGATCTTCTTCATTCATAGTTCTTGGACTTTGGCATCAAAAATTTGCATCGAAGCTTCTTCAGAAGTAAGGTACTCCTTCAATTGTACTTCTTACATTTTGATAACATAAGATGGATATGGGATGTACTTTCGAAGGTCAGAAACATTAAAGACATCATCTATCCTTTTCATTTCAGGTGGAAGTCGAAGGTGATGTGCCACATTGCCTATTCTCTTTGTAATCTTATATGGACCTATGTGTCTTGGACCCAGCTTCCCACAGTTATTGAATCTGATCAAACCCTTCCATGGCGATACTCACAGAAATACATGCTCCCCTACTTGAAACTCAAGATCTCTCCTTATTTTATATGCATAACTTTTCTATCTATCTTGTGCGATCTTTAAACGCTTCCTTATTTTTTCAACTTTTTATTTTGAATTTTGTATTAATGCTGGTGCAATCAACTTACGTTTGCTCGACCATACAGAGCTTCATATGGGGCCATTCAAATACTAAGCCGGATGAGATAAGCGACATCGCCTATTCTCTTTGTACATCGTATGGATCATTGCATCTTGAACCCATCTTTCTACGTTTACCAAATCTGATAAACCCTCCCACGGAGATACTTGTAGGAACTACGTTTACCAGATCTGATAAACCCTCCCACGGAGATACTTGTAGGAATACATACTCCCCTACTTGAAATTCAAGATCTATCCTTATCTTTTCTGATTAACTTATCTATCTATCTTGTGCGATTTTCAAATGCTTACTTATTTATTCAACTTTTTTCTATTGAATTTTGTATCAATTCTGTTGCAAACAACTTATGTTTGCCTACTTTATTCCAACGGATGGGAGTTCTACATGCTCGACCATACAAAACTTCATATGGGCCATTTCAACACTAGCTTTATGACTATTATTGTAAGAAAATTCTATGAGTCGTAAATGCTCATCCCAACTGTCCTTGAATCTTAACACACATGCATGTATCATGTCGCTGTGATGAATGATAATTTTGTACCCATAGTTTTCATACACTAAGATAAAATATAGAGGTAAAGTGAGGATCTCTATCAGATACAATAGACACTGGTGCTCCATGAAATCCTATTATTTCATCTAAAAAATCTTGCCTAAGCAGTCCAATGTGTATTCCATCTGGATTGCTATGAAGTGAGAGGATTTAGTCAACCTATCAATAATTATCTAGATTGCATCACGAAGTCAACGAGTCCTAGGTAATCAAGGTAAAAAGTCCATAGTAATATGTTCTCGCTTTCACTCAGGTATAGGAAGTGGATGCAGTACTCCAGTTGGTCGCATGTGCTCTAGTTTAGTTCACTGACATTGATATCTCAAACATTGGGAGGCATGGTTGTCCAATCCGTCAAAAGACATGAACTTGAGAAGCAGCTGCCATATAAACATGTAAAAAGGTTGGGAGCATTGTAGAAGCTCAAATATAGTATTGCATCTAATAATCACAAAGTGTGCTACTAGATTATATGTAATGGAGGCTACTACTAAACAACCTGGGATTAACATTATGGCCTAGGTCAAGGGCTCGAGTTGGGAACAAACTCAACAGGTTTTCTAGGCTAGTAGTCCCTGATAACGAACCACATATATGGCCCATGATGTCACATATGATATCAGTGTAGATTCACTATAATAGTTGGAATGGATGCCCAAGAGGTGGATCCACCCCTACCATAGAGTTAGGAGTAAAGGGCTACCCTAGAGGTGAAGCCACTACTGTTATTGGAATATGTTTTCAACTATTACGCAATGAGGATGTTACAAATATAAGTGGGGCTGATTGTAGCACCCCTAACATGGTATTGCATCTAGTTGGCAAAAAATGTGGTAGTAGCTTATAAGTAGTGGGGGCTACTACTAAATAACCTGTGCTTATGCATTTTGGGATGTGGTCAAGAGCTCCAGTTGGGCTGAAGCCTAACAAGTTGTATAAGCGAGTAATTCCATAATGGACCGGGTCTACGACCTCTACAACAAGTCTGGCATCCTTCTCACCAATTTATGCAGGGGTCCCCATGCCCCATTGAAATTATTACTAGAGTGACTAACCTCATTAGGAAGTAGGTAACAATATTATGGATCATGTGAGATGAGGTTCCTAATGTCTAGTCTTGGAGGGCCTATAGTGTCTGACAAGTTGGATCCAACAATCATTGCATTGGTGCCTCTCTCGGCTCTCGGAACTAAACTCAAGCGAATCAATCAACAATTAACCCACAACAATTTAGAAATAAATGTAGGTGATAAAAAATTTATTTTACCCTACAAGAATGTGTATAGAAACAAGTAGCATGGGACGAAACACAAAGGAGCACATGCGACAGAGTAACAAAAAAGAATAGACACCTTAGAGATTTTTTGTATTTTAAATTTTTAATGTTTTTTGTTTTTAATTTATATTTATTTTTGAATTTTTCAAATTTTTAATTTTAATTTAAAGATAAAACATAAGATAATATTATATATAAATAAAGAGATGTTTTTGGATTTTTAAAATATAACAAATAAACTCAAAAATTTAGAAACAAATTATTTTTGGGTTTTATATTTTTCTCTATTTTTTATTTTTTGATAATTTTAGGATTTTTATGGATTTTAAAGAAGGAAACACACACAATAAACAAAATAATAAATTTAAGAACTTGATATGTGCTTAATAATTCTCTTAAAAATTAGATAATATAAAGAAAATTATGAACTTTAAACATATTTTGTGATTTTTTTATGAATTTTTAGAATTTTTATGTTTTTCTAAGTTTTATGATTTTTAGGAGTTTCCAAAGATATTTTGCAAAAATATTACATCACAAAATAAAATATAGAAAGATAGACATATTTGATTTTTTTGGATTTTTTCGAAAATTTGCAAACTCTTTTTGTAATTTTTAGGGATTTTTAAATGCTAATTATGAGAAAATACAATGTTTTTATTTTTAATAAATAGGAAAATAGTTTTAGTTACCTAAAGAAAAAAGTATTTATGATATAATATGGTTCTAGACATTTAAAATAACTTGCATATGATTTTTAGATGTGTAATGATAATTCTAATAATTTAAATATAAATAAAAAAAATTAAATCTACAGAAAAACGACCTAGTTGCAATTTCTTCAAATTTTCAAAGCATTTAATAACACTTCAATGAAGTATAGGGGTATACATGAAATATTTCCACATTTAAATACAATATACACACAAGAAGGGGTATAAATGCAAATAACAAGAATAACAAGCACAATCTTGCAAATTCACCAAAAATATTTCAATTAATATTCAAATTTTCTGGACCAAATAATAATAACAAACCCAAAGGGGGACATAATGACCAAAAATCCAATAACAAATTCCATTATTTTATTCATCTATAAGCCCTTTTTGGGAGCTATTTTTTTATTATTTATACCTCAAACAAATAAATTTTGTATATGAAAGATATAGATAAAAATGAAAATAAATATACAAAATTGATTTCATACAAAAATAATATATAGTGTACTTTTTATACATAGAATAACAATTCAAAACCCAAACTTCCCAGACCTATATCTTTTCCATATGAACTCAAAATGTACCAAAATCACATTAATTGTATGTAACTTTTAGGGTTTTTGTCAGTTGTGTCCCTCCGAGATATTCCAACATCAGTTATGCCCCTCCCTTTTTGGGAACTTCAATTGTGTCCTCAAATTTTTGCCATTCTATCACATGTGCCCATCCGTTAGTCTAACCATTAATGAGTTGAACTTAACCATGATTTTTTCAAACCATGGTGCAATTAAGAGGGGCATAACTGTCCATACTTCTTCTTCATCATATTCTTCCTCCATGTGTTCTTCTTCTTTCTCTTCATATTTTCTCTATCTTAATTACACCATCATGCAACTTTAAATCATTAAAAGTTTTGCATCTTCACGAATATATCACTCATTGCAGATTAAATGGTGAATTTTATTGATTTTTTGGTGAGTTTTTATGGATCAATTAATCAAGAATTTATTCTAACTAAATAAATGCTGAAAGTTCTAGTCATGTCCGCCTTCTTGATGGAAGATATTGAGGACAGCTTCGCAGCGAAGGCGATGGGGGTAGTTACCAGTGCAGACCTGATCGTAGACAGATAGGAGGCCAAACTAGATGAAGCGGGTAATCTCGCGGCTGAACATGGGCTGGGTGCAGAGGATCTCGAAGTTCCAGGGGAGGTGTTGGTGGGAGGAGGACAGGAGGGAGCGGAGGAGTGGGGAGGTGCAGGGGTGGAGGAGCTGGGGGAGAAGGGGGTGGTGTAGAGGAGTAGCGGTGGTAGAGGGTAGGTTCTTGGGGCAGAGGAGATGGGGGCGAAGGGGTAGGATGTAGAGGAGTAGCAGTGGTAGAGGGGAAAGCACGTTGGTGGATGGGGAGGAGAGGTCCTCGGGGTAGACGAGGTGGTGTGGAGGAGCTAGGGGAGGCATGGGGGTAGGGGAGGGGAGGAAGCATGGTGGAAGAAGGGAATATGAGGAGCGGGACAGAAGGGAGAGGTGTAGACGGGTGGGGGTGGGGGAGGTTCTCAGGATGGCGGAGGTGACATAGAGGAGCTAGGGGAGGCGCGTGGGCAGAGGGGGAGAGGGGGAACGAGGGGGAAGGAGGAGGCCTAGTGGTGAAGGGGTAGGGGAGGTACTCGGGTCCACGAATGCGATGCAGAGGAGCCAGGGGAGGCGTGGGGGCAGGGGGAGGGGAGGAGCTCGAGGCGAAAGGAGAACTTGGGAGTGGGGAAAGGAGGTGGTGGAGGAGAAGTGGGTTGTGGAGGAGGAAGAAGGAGAGGAAGAATAAGAAGATGGGAGAGGACGAAGAAGAGGATGGGATGACTTTCCATATGCCTTTTTAATTTAATTCCTCTTTGCGTCCCTTAAGTTAATGTCTATTTGCATTGGGTATAGACGAGCACTAACCCGATAGAATGTCAAGAAGTTGGGGGTACAAGTCTCATATGGAATGTCTCATATGGGTACAATAAATAAAAACCCTAACTTTTAATAAGCTATTTAATAAAGGTAGTTTCGTCCAATTTGGAGTTAAGATATAAAAGTTAGGTTTTGGACCCCTATTGTATAATATACTAGAAGAAAATATTCATTTTACTTATTTCCTATTATTTTATAATTTTATATTTTAAAATTTTGTAAATATTATTTATATTATATGTACATATTTAGAATAAAAATAAAATCAAAAATAAAAAAACTAAAGTAAACCAGTCTATATAAATACATAGATCAAATACCTATACTTATACCTATATACTATATACAACAACAAAGCCTTTTCCCACAATTAAGTAGGGTCGGCTACATGGATTCTTCGCCTCCATTCAGATCTATCTTGGGTCAATCTCATACTTATATCCAAAAAACTAAGATCCCTTCGTATAGTCTCTTTCCAACACTTCTTGGGTCGTCCTCGCCCTCTTAGCCGGCTCAACATCCCAACACTCACATCTCCTAACCGATGCATCAGTTGACCTTCTTTGCAAATGACCAAACCATCTTAAGCGGTTTTCTCGCATCTTATCCTCGATAGGAGCTACACCAACTTTCTTTCTGATTGCATCATTCCGAATCCGATCTTTACGTGTATGTCCACACATCCATCTTAGCATTTTTATTTATGCTACAACCATTCTCTGCACATGTCTATGGTTCACAGGCCAACATTCAAAACCATAAAGCATAGCAGGTCTCACGGTTGCTTTGTAAAACTTTCCTTTAACTTTTAAAGGAATTTTCTTATCACAGATAACAGTGGAGTCTCCTCTCCACTTTAGCCAGCCTGCATTTATTCTATTAGTAACATCTCCATCAATTTCCCCATCATGTTGCAAAATAGATCCCAGATATATAAAAGAATCTCTCTTCTGAATGTTATCGTCACCAATCTTCACCTCGATTCCTTCACCATTGCTTCCATCAAAGGTGCATTCCATATATTCCGTCTTAGCCCTACTTATACGAAAACCTTTAGTCTCCAATGCATGTCTCCAAACCTCAAGCTTCTCATTTACTCCATCTATAGTCTCGTCAATCAACACAATATCATCAGCAAATAACATACACCAAGGTAACTCATCCTGAATGTGACTTGTCAACTCGTCCATAATCAAAGTAAAAAGAAATGGACTCAAAGTTGAACCTTGATGTAAACCAATGTTGATATCAAAATAGTCAGTCTTCCCCGTCGGGGTCCTTACACAAGATAAAGCCCTATCATACATATCCTTTATGATATTAATGTATAGGACAAGTACTTGTCACTTCTCCAAAACTCTCCACAGTATCTCTCATGGGACGGAATCATAAGCCTTCTCCAAATCAATAAAGATCATATGGAGATTCTTCCTTTTAGCTCTATAAATCTCCATTGTTCTCCTTAGCAAATGAATGGCTTCAATAGTTGAGCGACCTAGCATGAATCCGAATTGGTTTTCTTTTACTTGGGAAACTTGCCTCAACCTTCTTTCGATCACACGTTCCCAAATTTTCATAATATGACTCATCAGCTTGATACCTCTGTAATTTGAACAATTTTGAATGTCTCCTTTGTTCTTATAGAGAGGCACCACGATACTCCTCCTCTAATCTTCAGGCACTTTCTTGCTTCACCAAATAACATTGAATAGATTCATAAGCCAAGTCAAACCATGCTCACCTAAAACTTTCCATACTTCTACAGGGATGTCATCCAGTCCAACACCTTTCCCAGGTCTCATAACCTTCATAGCCTCCTCTACTTCTTTTCTTTGTATTCGTCTATAGCATGCACGATTCAAGTAACTTTTACTACTAGCTAGATCACCCAAAGTGATCTCTCTATTTCCTTCTCCAATGAAAAGTTTATGGAAGTATTGCTCCCATCTAATCTCTATATCCTTCTGAGTAACAAGCTCGTGACCTTCCTCGTCCTTAATGCATCTCACTTGAGAAAGGTCTTTGGTCTTTCTTTCTCTTGCTCTGGCCAACCTGAATATATCCTTCTGTCCCTCCTTAGAGTTGAGATTTTTATACAAAACCTCATAAGCTTTTGACTTAGCTTCGCTTACCGCCTTCTTTGCATCCTTCTTCTCTATTTTATAGTCTGTGACAGTTTCCTCTATTCTATCCTTAGACATAGCTTTAAAGCAAGCTCTTTTAATTTTTAGCTTCTCTTGCACCCCTTCACTCCACCACCAAGCCTCCTTTTGACCCGGATCTCCTCCTTTTGACTCGCCTAGCATCTCTTTGGCTACCTTTCGGATACAAGATGCTACTGCCTCCCACATCTTGTTTGCACTACCGCTACAATCCCAAGATAAGTCTTTTAAAACCTTCTCCTTGAAGCTTTATTGCTTTAGCGGAAGATTCCACCACCTAGTTCTAGTGATCTTAGGAACCTTCCTTTTCTTTACCAGCCCTTTTATTTGTAAATCCAAGATTAACAAGCGATGTTGGGTTGTCAAACTCTCTCCGGGGATTACTTTGCAATCTTTGCAACACAACCGATCTCTTCTCCTCAACGCAAAGTAATCGATCTGTGTTCTAGTTGATCCACTCTCATAAGTAATTAAATGCTCCTCCCTCTTCTTGAAAAGAGTGTTTGCTATGAAAAGATCATATGCAGTTACAAAATCTAGAATGACTTTTCCCTCTTCGTTTCTATCCCCAAAACCATGTCCTCCATGCACACTTGCATACCCTGAAACATCTTTTCCCACATGTCCATTAAGATCTCCACCTATGCAAACCATCTCTCTGTGTGGGATTCCTTGTACAATCTTATCCAGATCCTCCCAAATAGCTTGTTTAGTCCTTTCATCTAAACCAATTTGCGGTGCATAAACTGATATGATATTCAGAATTTCTTCTTCAAGCACCAACTTTAGAAAAATAATCCGATCCCCAAATCTTTGCACCTCAACCACACAATCCTTAAAATCGTTATTAAAACCACTCCAACACCGTTTCTACCCTTATCTTTACCTGAATACCAAAGTTTAAAGCATGTCTTCTCGATCTACCTTGCTTTCTCTCCAACCCATTTAGTCTCTTGAAGACATAATATATGAATATTCCTTCTTTCCATTGTATCCACTATCTTCATCAATTTTCCAGTTAAAGTACCGATATTCCAACTACCAATCCATAACTTCCTTTGCAATCTCTTTCGGACTAACTTCTTTACTCACATGCGTCCATTATGCGAGAACCCTTGCAAATTTTGGACTGCATCCGGACGGTGATGCAACGGAACTAGCTTATTTACCCGCATGCGTTCCTCATGCGAGAACCCTTGCAATTTTTGAACTACATCCAGGCTGCGATATAGCGACCCTTGCCAATTTTTCATTGCATTCGGGCGATGCAACGCGTCGCAAGTAGGGAACGCCCCAACGAAATCTGTATGTTTGCTTAAATCCATGTTTAAAAGATCCGAAAAGTTTTGAGATAAATTCATAAATAGTGTTCTTAGAAGAACTTTAAGAACACTATTTACAAATTTATCTCTCATGCGCTGGTTGTTGGCTACCTAACGCGCAACCCTCATTTACCCGGGCTTGGGACCGGCGATGGCTGAGTTAAGTGTACATATTATATAAGAAAAAAATAACATAAATATATTTATGTATATAAAATAAGTATAAATATAAAAATTGATAAAGGAAAATAATAAACTCAAAAATACAAAATAAAAATAAAATACTCAAAATGTAGGTAAATATACTAATAAATGAAACCCTAAAAAGTAACTTGTAATAAATAATCCCATAAAAATAAATAAAAGTCATATTAGAATACTAAAAAAATAAAAAATATTTTTATTTTATAACTTAAAATTAATTACTTTATTATTTATTATTGAAGCTATAAATAATTTTTGCTTTGCCTTTTTCTGGTTGGTCCACATGGACCAATAAGGAGAGTCAAGAGTAGACCTCAGTCAACTCTTCTCCCCAAGTGTAGCCTCTTGTCAGCCCTCGCTTTGACCCATTATCTCACTTTTCCCCGATCGATGTAGGCATCAATTTGGGTTGATTCTTCGATGAGTTTTCTTCCTTGTTTAACATGCTATCACACACCATCGTTACATTGAACTGAGGAGCTATGTGTCAGCCATGCGACCTTGATCTTCCAGTCGCATCAATCGCCTATACAAATCCTCCCTATCCTCCATTTTTCGAATTCAAATCCCTTTTATCCATTTTATTCCCCCAAATCCAAGCCACATGGCTTGAGGGAGATGACAACTCGCTCGCCCTGCTCTTTGGTGTGTGGAGGAGTGACGTAGAGGTCGTTTACACCATCTCCGACAGAGCATCGTCGTGAGGTCCCCCATCTATTGGCTCCAGTCAATCAATGTACTCTTCCTTGCATTTTTGATAAGTTTTAGGTGCAGGTTTTATCTCCTACCATTATGTTAGCATTCTAATAATCGTCATATCTTCTATCTTTACATTTGTAGTTCGCTGGAAATCCGCTCCGACGAACGCTTTCACCGTCAACCACTATGTCTCCCACCCACCTGACCACCTCATATCCTTACCCTTCCATTTCTCCATGCTTTGCATTTCACCAACCAACCAGATCTGCTCCAAGTATGTAAAGCGAGGTTTTCCACCTCCGCTTTGCTGGAGACCTCACTACATCTCCCATTTCGCTCTGATTCTCCACGAAATAAAGGCCAAGATCTTCACCTTTGCTCTGTTAGTGTTTTTGACTCCTTTGCAGGTCTTGAAGGGGGCTTCTGAGCCCCATTTTGCTTTAGGAGGACTCTCCAGATAGCCATGCACTCCATAGATCCTCCGATGAGCACCATAGCACTTTGAGGTTTCTAGCGGTGCAAGGCAGATGCAGGACATGAAGAGCTAGCCAGGGGAGTACGAGGAGGTCAGAGGAGAGAGCAGGCTCTCTTGTGGTGAGTTCTTCCCACATTCTTCCGACCCTGTCCCATGCCGTCCTATCATCAACGTCTGTTAGATCGCACAGTTGCAGTCAGATTTTGCAAGCCACATATATTGAGTTCTAGTCCAGACCATCGGTGATTGAAGGAGTATCAAGTATTGTGGTTCTGCCACATGGATAAGTGGGCGAATCTCTCCCATTGGATCACACCTATTAGGAGGTAATTTACACTACAGACCCTTGGTTTTTGTTGTTTTATAAATTAGTCACGTTTTTCAATTTTAATGCTTAAATATTTTGGTGAAATTGCATTAAAATCTTCATAGTTCTAGATATTATTTTTAAGTCCAGTACATGTCACTACACGTACGGTCCCATATGAGGTGGTAATTTTATAGAGATACCCTTACGAGTGTATGTATTTATATTTAGTCCAAGAAGTTTAAATAATAGTATAAATTTTTTAGGTATTTCTAATTTTCTTTGTATTTGCAAATATGCCCTAGCTAGTTAAATAATTTTTGTGGATGTTTTCAAATTATTAAAAGTATTATCTTTGCTCCAAAAATTCTAAAAAAATAGGGTTAAGTGCTTGCTTGTTTGAAAATTTACACATATTTTTAGATTTTCATTTTAGTAAATTCAAATATTTATTAAAAATCAAAAGAGCACGTTTTTATCCTCATTTCTTTTATAGAATGTCAAAAAATATAAATGTTTTGGAAAAATCCTAAAAAAATATATTGTTTATTATCATGTTTCACATCTTAATATCAAAAATCCCTAAATATAGACGAAGAAAAACCATGAAAATTAAAATATCCAACATCATTTATAAAAACATAAAAAATCCTTTAAAATATTAAAAATTCTTATTTTTACTCTAAATATTCTTTATATTATTGTTTATTAAAATTGATTTGAGAAATTTTAACACTATTTGTTATTTTTAATCTTAAAATCAATTTGACATGTTTATTTAATCTCTACTTTGGGATTTTTTACTTTAATATATATTAGAAAAATCATATAAAAATCACAAAAATAGTAATAAATTATATAACCCAAAAATATTTTATTTTCTGTATTATAATTGTTTTTAGTTGTATTTATAATTATTTTATTCTATACTGTATATATTGCCTTATATATTCTTATATTATGTATTAAAAAGGAAAAAGAAATTAAAATCAAAAAATATAAAAAGAAAATAAAAATTATAAAATTAAAAACAATTTAAAATATGTATAAATTAAAATGCAATATATATATATATATATATATATTTGTATAATTAAAAACCCACACAAAAACACATTGACAATAAGAACACAAATTTTGTATTTCATTTCCTCGATCTACCATTTCCTCCATATGTTCAACACTCAACACATACTTGCACCTATACACACATTTGTAGAGTTGTAATAATTTCTAACTCCACAATTATTTTTGCTTTCATTGCTATATTCATTTGTGGGTTAATTATTGAATTATTAGGGTTTCATGAGAGATCGTTTCAACGACGGTTGATCTGTCTTGTGGATTGACAAGACTTTCCAAAACATTAGATTTCAGGATATACACATAATTCTTGTCCCCTCACACGCACATGCATGTGAGGTGACGTGGAATGGATTAAAGTGTAAATACCTGAAAACTTGAGGTCCTTAGAGTAAATAATACAAAAGTATTACAACTACAAATGGAAGTTTATAAACTAGGTATTAAATACAAAAAGGCAGAGTGGGTTAGTGAAGGATACAAAATAATCCTCAAGCGCATCACAGAAGCGTGGGTATCGTATCGTATACGATGAAGAACGAGTAGTCGAACTAGTTTTTTTATGCAACGGAATTTAAAAATTTTCATTTGATGAAACCACATGATCCAAGAACGATTCTCAGATCCTTTCATCAAAACCACATCAAGTATATAGGAATACCTATTGAAGTGTGGTTGATCGAGTCTCTAAGAAAAGAGACCTCCTGTCTCTAGTCCGATCTTCGGGGAAGCTGCTTGTGAGCGTGGGGATGAACCGCGTGATCCTCGCAATCCAAGATAGTGAATCCAAGCGCAGAACTCCTGATCTCGTCGCACGTGATCAAACACCTTCTTCATGAGAGAGGCACGCCAAAGAAGATGGAGAATAGAGAGTCGTCTAGGCGACGTCACAATGACGAGTCGGCGAGGGAGATGTCTTCTTCTTCTCTTAGGGTGGACAGCCACCAATATTAGAGAGAGGAAGAGAGGACGTGTGAAATAAGAGAACAGAGAGCTTATGTTGGTGGTTCTTGTTGTAACCCTAGAGAGCATGGAGTGCCTCTCTTTATATATGGTTTGGAAGTCCAATGGATCTCAATCCATGGGAGACACAAAATCAATGGATGAGATTGATTTGTGTTTCTTTCAATGGTCAAGATTGTTCTTGGTGAAAAACACAACAACTAATTTAATTTAGATTAAATATATTTGATAAATCAAATATTATTCAATCCTAAATTAAATCACTATAATTGGAGATAATGGAGATGCGCCTCAAATTCTTATCATGCTTCCAAAGCATGATGACCATGCATGGAATTTTATCGGTCCCAATACCTCATCAGTGAGCTAATGTCTTCCGATTCACAAGTGAACCTATATGATCCCTTTGAGAGATCGTATTACTCATATGCTCTTACATGCACACCATCTCACTGGTGTATAGACCTTGGTTAGGCCATCAACCTATCGGTCTGTCAAATGTACATACTCAGACATATAGCAATACATCTATCTCCGGTCAGAGGATGTGTGCCTATGATGTGACAGCATTCAACATAGGACTTAGGTTATCTCGATCTCGTTAAGTCAACCCTTTGACCTAACTAATCTGACACCTCCGAATCACTATTCCCACGTAGAGGACCTTCATCAAGAGGTCGGTCAGATATCAACCTTAATGAGTAAGGATTGCCATCTCCTACTCAGGTTGGAGATCATTTCTTAATAGTCATTTGACGGTGCTTGATGTGTCCTCTATCTAACTCCTTAGATATTCATCCAAGCATCAGCCTCTATGATTCAATTAATGAATCAACAGTTGTATGATCATCAAGACAACCATGGTACATAATCCTAATTGTACAGAGGGACCTTATAGTGCATTCATTCATTTAATCTTAGAAAGGGAGTGAAATAATCAATAACTTTTATTGATAAATCATATATATTACAATAACATATATTGTAAGAATGGTTTGCCTCGGGCTCACATGGCTAACAGTTAGGATGCAAAATACCACCATATCTATGAGGATGATCGATTCACTTAACCACATGGCGCCTTTTCAATGGTCGATGCGGCTTCGACAATGGAAGGTGGAGATTAGATCTTGCCCTGAGATCTGACAATCCTTTAGCGTATGATTGAATGGTTGTTGTGCAATATAGATTAAGGGACTGGTCTAATGGTATTGAGCTCCCTAGAATAACACGGAAAAAAACTAGGGATCTGAGCTTTGATAAAGATTCCTGCATGCTCCAAATAATCTCCTTCATTGCCGAGATGCTCTATACATTCCTTAAGATGTTTCATAGATGATGGATGCTTCAAAAAGGTCTAGACTCATCGGAGGAGGCCTAGGAGGTCGGAATGAACTTGGGCACCTGGAGCTACATGCTGAATGATTTGACCCCCAGATGGGTTCCTTTCACGTATAGGTCTGCACGAGAAGCTTCAGAGCACCTCGATCCAATGATGAACACAAATAGGGTTGAAATGAAGCGGGTGTGATCTCTAATAACTGGAGGAGGAAGGAGATCTGATTATGAAATCAGTGTAAGATCTATGTTCAATATATGGTAAGGTCAACAGAAGATGAAAAGGCAAAGATGTGGTGATGGTTAGAGGGTCGGGTCAACGATCGAAAATAAATGGAACATAGGCTAGAGCGTAGAGTTCCAACGAACAATGATTTTAATTTTTAAGATAAAATAGATGAAATAAAATAAAATATATAACTAAGCTACTTCTACTCCCAGGAATCGAAAAATAATGAAAAATTAGAATCTTATCGGCACGGGAAGCTGGGAGAAGAACCACCATGAGCTTGCTCCAGCGATGGCGGAATCATCTCCTTTGCCCTTCCTTTATGCTGCAAATCAGAAGGCTCCACTTCCTGTTAAGAAGGGAAAGCTCTAATCTTCGCCTAGAGTTTTTGATTGAATCGAGGGTTAACTGGGGACAACTCTTGATTAACGTGAGAGACCAGAGGTAGGTGAAGAAATTTCCAGAAGGAATCGAGCAAAAAGGGATTTGAAGTGAGCCAGATAAATTGGTGAAGAAGAGGACAAAGCATGGGACAAACTGGTCCAAAAGGAGGGTGGGGAGTCTACCTAGGTCAACCAGGACCCACTCACCATCAGTCCATATCGACCATAAGAGGACAAAATAGAAATAAAAATATGAATAAAATGGAAAAAATAGAAAATGGTTTTATTAATTTTTCTCAAAACATGAAATTTGTTTCTTGTTTTATGTATTATATTTATGTGATTTTAATTTATTTTTGTCAACCTATTTATTAAATGTTAATTTTTACAAGTATAATTATACCTATGTTTTGTGTATTTGATTTTTATTTCGTATTTCATATTTTATTATATACACATAATTTATATATTTATAGTATATATAAATATTTATTTACATATTTCTACTTTATTTTTTTTGAGTTTATTTGCATAGTTAAATAAATATGGTTATGTATAATATTGGTATAGTATACCTATAAATTTTATTCTATGTTTATATTTTTTATATTTTATATAATATTTATAAGTATTTCAAAATATAAAACGAATAAAAACAAAAGTATTGGATAAAATGAATAGAATGTATTGGTATATAATACAATAAGGCACAAAAGGCCAACTTTTGTATCTTAACTCCAACTTTAATGAAACACCTTTGTTAGGTAAATAATTTAATTTAGAGTATAATAAAGGTAATTTTGATGAATTTTGAGTTCATAAGGAAAAGATATGGATCGGTAAATTTTTTTTGCGGTTTTTCATCAAAATGTCCCAGTCGTATAGTGCATTATTTTGATGTGCAACTATTTTTGTATTTTTCTATGTATTTTTATGTACATGTTTTGGATTGAAAATATATTTATTTGGATTTTTTTAAAGATTGTATAAATTCGTGTAGGTTTTATCTATATGTGTAGTGTGTTGGGCACCTAAGGTTTCTAGATGACAATGCTATTTCATTTGTATTTCTTTTTCTATATCTCCCTCTACTTTATTCCTTGTTGACCAAGTCAATATTGACTTAGTATCAGAGTTTAGGGTTAGTATTTATAATAATTTCTTTAATTTTATTTTCTTTATTCATTTTTTTTGTTTAAATACAGGTATGTGTGCACTATTTACATATAACAATTAGTGAATTAATTTGTACAAGTTAGATATATTTGCATGAATTTGGCTAGGATTTTAAAGATAAAATAAAGGAATAAAGGTGCATGAATGGGTATTCATCACTATCCTTTGGATCCGTACTTGGTGGAGAAGGCTTTACAAGTTTTACCCTTCTATTAAGTTAAATAGTGGCATTACGTGCAATACAAAATGGTGGAACTGTGAATGTTGTATGAATATAAGGGAACATGTGTTATTGCAAAAAAGGTAGGGGTATAACTATAAATACTAGTGAAATTGAACTATACTGGTGGAATATTAGCTAGTAAAGCTGCATAATTAAGTGAAAAGCTTTTCCACTCCATACGAGATCTAGTACATGGAGTAGTGAACTCACATATTTTCTACATAATATGCTCCCTCATCTTCTTCTATGTGTCTTATCTACTCTTTATCCTCTATGTGTCATGTGTGGTGAGTGAAGAAATCCATCCAGTACTGACTTTTGTTTTGGATAGTATGACTATAAAATAAGGGCCACAAGTGTAAAAAGCCCTACGTTATATATTATTCAATGAGTATCTTCCTTGTATATTCCATCTATAGTGACTTGGATAGGGAGATGTAATCTCACATCTTTAGAAGACCTCTCAAAGATGTCTGATTAAGTCATGAATCACATTTAGATTAACATCCAACATTTGGACTGAGATTGGATAACTAGTTAACTGTGTGGAATCACTAAAATAGCATATTATAATTTAAGATCACACCACCCTCGAGTATTCCTAATACCCGTACATCATGTAGAATAGAAGACCTTGAATAATCCTGAAATTATGATCTTATTTAAATTGTCTTCTTCAAGGTTTTATCATTAAGTTTTTTATTTGATCATTGAGAGTTGATATCAATCATATGCTTTCCAAAAGCATGTACCGTACCTACAAACCATGTCATGCTTCCAAATCATGGTAACTATCGATGGAAGTTCATTGGTTCCAATATCTCATGAGCGGGCTCATGTCTTCTGGTTTTATAGCGAACTTGTATGATCCATTCAAGATATTGTATTACTCATATGCCTTCGTATATACACCAGTCATTGTTGTATAGACCTTGATAAGGTCATCAACCTAATGGTTTGCGTAATGTACATAATTCTACATATAGTAACACATTTGTCCTCAGTCAGAGGAAGCATGCATATATCCGACAACATACAACAGAGATTTAATATCCCGATCTTTAAACTTATAATACTCTTTATATGAACAATTTATGTAATCTTTAGGGCATCAACTAATGTTTCAAATCAGAAACAAAATGAATTAAAATTTGAATATTCGAAACTCAAAATGAATCAAATATGAATTCAAGTTAGCAAATTCACTCAAATTAGATTTGAGTTTGAATTCAAAATTTTTTAAATGAGTTGAATCTGAATCCTAGTGGATTAGAAGGTTTTTAATTCGAATACCCCTAATCAAGATAGTGCTCACCAGTTACCATTTTTTCTCCTAAAGTAGGCACTTCAGACATGACTTAGGGCCGCTTAAACCTTTTCTCATGAATATGACAATGTAAAAAAGATATTCTTTTCTAGTTGGTATCTTCTTGAAAACATATGGATTAAATCTTAGAGTCAATCATATGAAATATTATCCTATTTAGAATCTGGTCATTATCATGATTTACATCTCCTGCAACAAGTATTGAATCTTCTAACTAACTCCATCCAGGTGCAAGCAACATCTTTCTCTTGACAACTCACATCGATTTCATCATTTCACTGATGCACATCTACATAAACAACAAATTTCTTTATTGTTGTATTTAGAAAATAATTAGAAATATCAAAATGCTAATTGATTGATTGGAATTCTCAATTTGAGGCAAGGAGGAGTTAGGGGGTACAATGTTGGTAGCAGGTGGCACATGCAAGGTGCACATGCTATATTATCCATCCCATTTTTATTATATTTGTAGCAAGTGCATGGTGATATGTTATCTCTTTGAATCTAGTAAAAATTGCTCTGAAGTGGGTGTTTCCTTTACCTTCTTCCAACATTTAAAGGGCTTACTAGCAACTATTCTCTAGGACATAACCCATTATGTATTGAGACTTTGAGAGAACACAATAGAGAAAAGTAGGACATCAACCTTTCTATGCTTTAACTTCACTCCTTTCATTGGTGCATGTGTTACAAAAAAGTTCTTTGGCCCAATCCTCTTTCTCCCTTATTGATTAGAAAAAACTCGTGTTCGATCAAAGAAAATGTTATACGGCAAAACATTGAAGTTTCTTTTGGAGGAGAGCGATGGATATGGTTCGCTTTACCTAGTGAAATCTTCTCATGTCTATCTTTTATCTTGTATGGTGGTGTTTGTTTGGTTGAAATACCAAAAGAAGGGTCCGTCTTGTGCAACCCCATTTAATGATGGCTTTATCATCGATTATAGTAGAGTATTTTTGGATCATATTAGCCCGTGATCTTTCACTCATTATTTTAGAGTCTTCTGCTTTAAGTCTTTATGTGCATTTGTGGTTGTAATTTGTAATTTTATTTGCTTTTTGGACTTTTCTGTGAGATAAATATTTTTTGTTCGTTTATGTTTATTCCCTTCTTCACAATTCTTATTCCCAAATAGAGTTGTATGAGAGATATTGTGGGATATTATAAAATGAATTTTTGGTTCTAGATGAGAGTGCCTATAGGATAAGAACAATACTAAAGGATGGGTGAATGGTAATATCTACTAAATTATGGTAGTTAAAATAAAAATGCAATGAAATTAAGATACTACAATTTTTTGGAATTTTTAGACTCTAAATGTATTAAATATAAATTAAAAAATAAATAAAGCTAGTTTTCACAAAATTAATTTTAATAAATACCAAATTAAATCATTTTCAGATACAAAAATTATCCTAGATACTTCTATGTGAGATGAATCCAGGAAAATTGGTAAATCTTAAAAATGATGAATTTTAGACGTATTAAAAATTAATTAAGAAAAAATACTAATTAATTTATTAAGGCCTCGTGATGCGTGCAAATGAAGTGATTTTTGGGCACAAAGTAGAACTAAGTTAGGTCTATTGTTATTTTTTTGGTGATTTGTAGAGCAACAAATAATTTAATATGAAATTAAAGGCACACAGTGGCAAAACTATGTATGTTTCCACAAAAATAATAACATTAAATTCCTCGAGGCTCTAAAAAAAGTAACGAGAGTCACAATGATAAGCAAAAGTTTCTCTACAACATGTAATTTTTTTAATTATAAAATGATGCTAAATGAGTAGTTAAATAAACGTGCAAACACAAGGGTGTAAATGCAAACATAAATAAAATTGCTAAATATAAAATATGCTTACAGACTATAATGCAATTACCTATATGTCAGAGAGCATGGATGAAAATGTTCCTGTGGGTTACGTGTTTCGCACATGTTTTCTAGCTGGCGGGGACTCAAGCTTGATCCGTTGATTTTGTGGGGGCTCGGCTTGCAATTGTTCCCATACAGCGCATATTCCGCACGTGGATGAACTGGCATGGGTGCGGGTGCCGTTCTTCAGAATATTAAATGGCTTTGCGTAATTCATGAAGTTTGAGGGTACCCGAGCAATTTTCCAAAAGAACACTGCCCTCTCACATGAGGTTGAAGTTGCATGCAAGGCTCCTGGTGGTATTGCACGCAGCTACGCGAGGGTGGCTGTCGATGGGTATTTCGGCTGCCAGTAGTGGTGGTAGAGATAAGGTAGTGGTGCACCACCGTGTGCGAAGGCTGGAGGGCAGTACGACGTAACCCGAGATGGCACGTGATGGCCACACGTAAGTGGGCTGAAGGCGGTGGTGCACCACCGTGTTAAGGATGGAGGAGGTCTGTGACCACCCTAGTTGCAGAGACGGTGGACGCGTTTGCCTGAAGTCAGTGTCGCGAAGGCGGAGTGGAAGCAGAGGGCACCCACCGTGTTGAATAGAGGAGGCGCGCGAGGGTCTTTGGAAGGAGGGCTTCGATGCCTATCGCTCGCCACAAGACTTTTAAAGTCCCCGGCGACACACGCCTGGGGTCTTTAGCGGGTGATGGCGCTCGGAGTGTGGAGGAGGTCGTTGACGAGCGGCTGTTGTTACGGTTGCTGGCAGTGGTCCACGCGGGAGGCACAGGGGCTTGGAATGATAATGCGCGGGCGGCAATGGCAACAGCTACCGATGGACAGATGAAGGCGGTGTAGCTCGCATCTGCTAGAGCAAACGTGGGCCGTGGTGGGGCAGTGAAAGTGATGTGCCATGTGAAGGTGGGTCGTGGAATGAGAAACAAAACAGGGGAAGTTCCCCTATGAATAGGGGAACTTAATGTATTTGTTCTACTGGCATGAATTTCACACTAATTGATTCAAGAAAGTTCGTCAAAAAATGCAATAAAAATCACCATAGCATTCGTAGTATGTGATTTATCCGTGAAAGTGTAATTGTTTATGAGATTTGACGGATGAGTGATGGAGTGGTGAAGAGAGGAAAGTGTTGAGGAAGAGAAAAGGATGAGCATTGGAGAAGAAGATTACCTATAGGTGGCGGATGGATACGTGGGAGGATGCTCCTGAACAGAGCTCAGGTTATCGCTCAAAGCCGCGACTGAGGCTGAGCTTGGCGAGATTGAGAACTCGTGGCGATGGAGGTACTGCGCCACGCCGGATCACGCCGAGAAGGATAGCTATCGTCACTCAACCGCACCAACTCTCACTATCATCGAGATGGACTAGGGGGCTCGAGCTCCTTACAGTGATGGTGGATGATAGTGAAGGGAGGAGTGGCGGTCCTTTTAAAGACCGTTGGTGAGTGGTTCTCAAGATGAGGGGCGAGCGGGCGAGGTGGAGATCGAGGGAGGAAGTGGGCGGAGTGGAGACTTACGCACGAGAAGGGGAGAGGATATGCGAGTGGGCGATGCGGGAGGTGGGGGAACGGGTGGAGTGGGCGATGCGGGAGGTGGAAGACACCGTATGGAGAGAGATAGAGAGAGAGAAAGAGAAATGAAAGGATTTTAGCCATTGGATGAATCACCCTTCATCAAACGGTCCATAGTAAAGAGAGTAGGTGGAGAAAGGAGGGGTTGACACGTGGCAGCTCCAAGAGCTGCCACGTGTCAGGTCCAGAAAATTCAGATTATAATTCAAAGAAATCACTAAAAAATAGAAGTTGACCTCAAATCGAAAAAGTTTCTTCATGAAAGTTGTTCCTCTCGTTAAGATCTACAACTTTTGTGAAGGACTAAAAACCAAATGAAGTCATTTGTGTAAAAAGTATTTTTGGGTGGTACTTTATAGGTATAAAAAATCGCATTTTTATCTTTTCCAATTTTTTATCTTTAAGTAAGTGAAAAATTCAAAATAAAAATGGAGAAAATATGAAAGGAATATTTACATTTTTTTATTTTTATTGAATAAAAAGATAAAATACAAGGGCATAAAGGTCAATATGTACAATATACAATAGGGGCCCAAAACCCATGTTTCACATATGATCTCCAATTTTAATGAAATTGATCTCATTTTGAAGGTCTTTGAATGTATATTACATTAAAAGTGAGCATGCCTAAATCAGACACTGTATGAGTGAGATATACACATTTTAAAGTTCTTATTCTCAAACTTGGATTTCAGTTTTATTGGTCAATTTTACAAGTTAGTATTTTTTGATATTTTTCTTTAATTAGTGATAGTAATATATACAATATAGAGTTGGTTTTATTGTATTTGAAGTTAGTATAAAATAAATACAAATATGATATTATGGTGAATATACATGTGAGTATTTGCAAGTGAATTTGGCTTCTTATTTCATGCAGATGAAAATGCTAAAATGCAAATATTATCAATGCAAGCATGAATGCTAATTATGCAATATTGGTGGAAATATGCTCCTAATTACTCGAGAACGAGGCTCTATTTTCAACTTTAAGAGTGATGAATCACAGATTCATCAATTCCCTATACGTAAACCTTGCTTCTCCCCTAGCAACTAAGATGTAATGCAAGAGTGAAATGATTTTGGGTTCCATACCAAGGTGATGAACAAAAGTTGAAAATGGAGATTGACTCAACCTTTGGATTAGTAGTGTGACGAAACCTTATTAAGATCTGAACTTAAGACCTAACATATTTCAAGTTCCACAAGTCTTATATCCAAGACTCCTCAATACTCAGGTCATAACAAATCTTCAAACGTAAATTTCTGATGACTATGATTCTTACTTGTACTGTGTATGTGTAAAAATAGCTCTCTACATCAGAAATGGCAAAGAAACAACCTCCTCTAACAAGGTAACTCTAATTCCCCGATCCAATAACTCTTTCCTCGAGGAGCGGGGTATTCCCTTCTAAGTTCAAGTGCGACCAACTCAAGAGGAGGGGGTGGAGAAAAGAATGGATGGTAGCCAATGCAGCTACCTATCCCATGATGCCTGACTAGTGTAGTCAAGTTACCCACCTGTAGATTTCTTTCTAATATACATACTATGACAAGTATTTTTATTTTCACTCAGGCCTGTCTTATTTATTTATTTCTTCTTTCTTTTTTTGACACATATACAAGATGCAACATGTACATCAGGAGTTTTTCCTCTTGAGCCAGTAGAATATCCCTCTTTTGAAGAATTATTGAAACCCACAACATCCTGTCCTTAGATGTCAACACCACTAGACTAGGTTGAGATGCACTACCCTCCCTAGAGGAGGGCGGATGTTTCCACCCGTGTACTACTCCAAGCTAAAGGATTTTACCTCCTCACCACCTCATCAATGAAGAGCTACGTGCATTGTGCTTGTCCAAGTTAGGTCAATGTCTACAAGAATCATGCGTGTGCATGAGATATTCTATTTAGACTTATCAAGATGACATGTGAACATAGACTTGCGGACTCAAAGAATTAAGTCACTTGACCTGAGAAATCTTAACTCAAGTTCCTATAAGGTTCCAATGAAATTAGGTGGATTAAGGTCTAATCAAGTCCCTCCTCAACATCTACTCATAACTTGATTCAGAACCAACTAGCTTTTCACTTTGCATATGCAAGATATGCAGATGAGAAGTAGACGGCATGCTATGAAGATGAATGAAATACAAGACTCTTTTGCTTTCTTTTTAAATGAAGAGATGAAGTGCAAGAGTGAATAAGAAGCTTTTGATTTTAATTTTTCCATTTTTTGTCAAAATATACAAGTTTATTACAAATATACATTTATTTTACAAAAAAAGTTCCTCCATTTTACCCAACGTGTAATTATTGTATAATATATACATAAATACGTGAAAGTACAAGATATGGGTAAAGTATATATGTAATACATATACGCCTCCTATACTTAGCGTGTGGTATGTCCTCAGAGCACAAAAAGCGAGGAAGATGACATAGCTCGTGCTAAGCGTAGGAGAGCTAAAAGGACAAAAAATGTATAGAAGCCGTCCTACCCCCTTATACTTAGGCTCTAGCAACCTAAGTGTAGAAGAAGATAAAAAACGAGGAGGACGAGGTCAAAAGGGGAAATGGATGAGAATATATACATGATGGGTATCGGTCCCCCCTATACTTAGGCTCTGGTTAGCCTAAATATAGGACATGAGTGAGCATGAGGACCGATGAGATATGGAGGATGTACAGTGAATTGGACTCAGGTGATCTCCCCCTATACTTAGGAGCTAGTCATCCTAAGTATGGAGCTGGGGCGAGTGATTAGAGTCGTGGGAGGGAGGGAAAGAATATACAGGAATGGTGAGTATATACAAGGATCACGATCTGAATCTTCTCGATGCTGTTGATGGCAAGAGCTCACTGTTGTAAGGCCTCATGTGCGGCTTTATGTGCATCAGTTGAGTCTGCCTCGTGCATGAATACAATCTCTTCGACATGGACTAATTATTCATTGGGTTTGACGAAGTGTTTCAGTAGTTGTCCATTAACTAGGGATGTCTATGCTCCATCTATATGATCTAAGACCTCTATGCATCCACTAGCATGCACAACACGGACTATGAATGGACCCATCCACTTGGATTTCATCTTGCCTTGGAAAACCTTCAGCCTCGCATTAAACAACCATATCTTCTGTCTAGGAACAAAGGTCTTTCGTCTAATATATCTATCATGCCAACGCATTACTTTGTCCTTGTACACCAAAGTGTTTTCGTATGCTCGGTTTCTGACTTCTACAAGCTCATTCAGATCCATCTCTCTCTATTTCTACCCTAGGTGTGTGTTCTGGTTAACCTTTTGTATTTCCCATTCAGAATTGTGCACAAATTCAGCAGGAAAATGGCACACCTTTCCAAATACCAACCTGAATGGGGAGGTTCCTAATGGTGTCTTGTAAGTTGTCCTATAAGCCCATAGGACCTGATCCAAGATCTGAGACCAGTCCTTCCTGTATCCGTGGACAAGCTTTTGCAATATGGTTTTCACCTCCTATTCGACACATCAACCATGCCATTGGTCTGTGGGTGGTAAGGACTAGCGACATGATGTTCGATGTCGTAGCCCTTCAGGAGTTTCTTCACATCTCTGTTTACGAAGTGGGTTTAGGGTTTTTAGGGTCGGCCAGTATAAGCCACATTGAAGTACCTTCCATGTGGTCCTCTTCCGGAGTGGCGTCCTCCTGCCTCCAGATTGTGGCATAAGGTAAGGACACTCTGATATTCCTCCTGAGAAATACACCGTCTCCAGACATAATCCGATTCTTCAATGAAAAGGATTGGTTCCGCCCAATGGTAATGTCTTGAATCTGACTTGAGTCGGTCTATGTGGCTCTTGGGCCAATCTTCGGGAACTTTCTTGGAGACATTGGCATACCATGGGAGTGAGTCAATAATAAAAATCGACTCGACAGGGAAGGAGTCTCGAATCGGTGTATCATCAGAAGCATCAAGATCCTCGAGACGGGAGAGGTGATCAGCTACCACGTTCTTCTTTCTAGGTTTATCTCTAATGCCCAAATCAAATTCCTGGATAAGTAAAATCCACCTAAGAAGATGTGCCTTTGCGTCCTTCTTTTCCATTAAATACTGTAGTGCTGTATGATCTGTGAACACAATCACCTTGGATCCAACTAAATGAGATCTGAACTTATCCAAGGCGAACAGTATCACAAGTATCTCCTTTTCCGTAACTGTATAGATACGTTGAGTGGTATCAAGCACTTTACTTGCGTAGTGTATGGCAAATGGGACGCCATCCCTCCTCTGTCCTAACACAACCCCTACAACAAAATCTGAGGCGTCCGTCATGATCTCAAAAGGAAGAGATAATCTGGGGCTTGTTGGATCGGGGCATCCATGATCATCCTTTGTAATTGTTTAAAGGCCTCAAGACATTTATGATCGATAATAAACTCCATGTCTTTGCGTAAAAGCTTAGTAAGCGGTTGGGCAATCTTCAAAACATCCTTGATAAATCTCTGATAAAATCCAACATGTCTGAGGAATGACCGCAACTATTTCACGTTGGTTGGTGGCAGGAGTCGTATGACCACATACACCTTGGCGGGGTCAACCCCCATTCCTCTCTTAGATATGATGTGCCCTAACACAATGCCCTCCGTCACCATGAAGTGACTTTTCTCCCAGGAGAGCACCGTATTGACCTCGCAATGTCGCTTGAGGACTCGGTCCAGATTCCTAAGACAGGAAATGAAGGAATCATCATGGACCGAGAAGTCATCCATGAAGACTTCCGGGAATTCACAACCATTTCAACGAATACAACAATCATGCACCCTTGAAATGTACCTGGAGCATTGCATAAACCAATGGGCATCTGCATGAAAGCATAGGTACCAAAGGGGCATGTGAACGTGGTTTTCACCTGGTCCTCAGGAGCAATGGCTACTTGATTGTAGCCCGAGAACCCGTCTAAAAAGAAGAAGAATTCTTTCCCCACTAATCTCTCTAAGATCTGATCAATTACGATAGGGGAAAATGATCCTTCTTCGTCACGACATTCATGCATATGTAATCCACACATGCATGCCATGATGTGGGTACTCGCGTCACGACCTCCTCTCCATCCTCATTAATGGTCATATGAATTCCCGACGTTTCGGGAAAACATGGGTTGGTGCCACCCATTTATAATCATAGATGAGATAAATAAAACCCGCATCCCACCACTTCTCTATCTCCTTCTTCACGACCTCTCGTAAATTTGGATTCAACCTACGTTGTAATTCATGAGAGGGTTTAGCCTCATTATCTAAGTAGATATGGTGCGAATACAGAGCGGGATTTATCCCATGGAGATCAGAGATGATCCAGCCTATCGCCTTGTGGTTTTTCTCCAGGATCTCTAGCAAGCGAGATTCCTCTCCTCAATCAATCACGAACTGATGATGACCGTATACTTTTTCTCTTATCCTGCAAGGAAGGTGTACTTAAGTGTTGTGGGTAAAGGATTGAGCTCAGGTAAGGTGTGATCATCAAGGAAGTCTTGCTCAATCGAATCTGGCTCTGTGCTGGTAGTGGTTGGATCTACCTGTAAAGTTACTGCCACTAACTCATTCAACTCTGGAGTCGGATCGTCAAAAGTCTCCAAGCAATCGGCAAAAGTCACATCCGACTCGTCATCCTCATACTCTAATTATCCTAAAGAGGGAAGGACTGACATGTTAGCTGGGCCTCTACATCATCAAAGATGTAGGGGGATGCACTTTCTACGTTGTACTCGTTCCTAAGGGTCTCGCAAACTGACTCATGCACAAGATCTTCTTCGTAGGAAAGGGACTCATTGGTGCTAGCTGGGTTCTGTCACCATGGCCCAACGGTGTCTACATGAATGCAATCTGCTTCGGATGAAGAGTACTCGGTGCTAGATTCTGAATTTGGTCTCTACCACCTGGTCAGCTTCAACTCAAGTTCCTCATCTCTGCCTGAGTTTGGAACTGGATCTTCCTGATCTTGTAATCAAATAGGGCCCCTGCTATTATGAGGAAGGGCCTTCCTAATAAGATATGGGAATATCTCCAATTTCGAGAGGTCTCCATATCAAGGACTGTAAAGTCCACTATGTACTCCTGACCCTCGACTTTGATGATAACGCTACTCAATTCTCCATGGGACCTCTTGGTTGATTTATCTGCAAACTGGAGTAGTGCTATGGATTTCCTAAGAGGTCTGAGATTAAGTTGCTCATAAAGGGTTGTAGGCATCAAGTTAATTGAGGATCCGTTGTCAAGGATAGTGCATGCAAACACAGTGTCATCGACATGACTCACCACATAATGGGCATCCTTGTCCCTTCATTTTCTTGGAAACACATTCTTTATTGCGCAAGTAGTGGCTACTGACAAAACATGCTTATCAAACCGGCTTTTGGTCTTCCTGCTGACCCTAGTAAGTGTGCATATCACCTTCAAGTACTTCTAGAATGCAGGTGTCATGTGCACATATTTATCAAAAGGGATTGTGACCTTGATGTATTTATTGCAGAATTCTGCCATCTCAGGGTCATCTTTTTGTATTTGTTTAGTTTACTTCTTTCCACCCTTAAGAGCTTGAGGGAAAGGGATTATTGATGCTAACTCAGATTCTGAAACTGAAAGGTCTTCATTGAAATGAGAAGAGGAGTTCTTTACAAGACTCTGACACTGATACTGACCCTGACTCTAACTCTAACTAGAAGGAAATTGCTGTTGTGAAATAGGTGATGCATCTTACGCGACTGCTGGGACATCCTCCTCAGATGGAGGTGGGGGCTCCTCATCAGTTCCACCGGAATCACTGCTGGTGCTATTCTCATTCTTCTTCGAGGACTTGGAAGTCCTCTTCTTCTGCTAGTGGTGGTGGTGCTGCTGCTCCTCTGCCTCCACGTTCTCCTCAAGTAGAAGCTTGGCGACGTCTTCCTCTGGTGCCCATGCCCGATCAGGTACGATCATTGTCCTTCCGCTCTTGAAGGGCATATGATTAATATTATTGTACAAAAGGATCTCACGTTTAGATAGAGAGTTATCTGAATATTATAACTGATCTCTTTGTCAGTTCTGACCTTGATTCGGGCTATTTGGGTTCGCCTGAACCTGGGCGGGAATTGGGGTCCTTGGAACCATTTGCTGATCTTGGTTGCATGAAACGTGGGCTAGATCAGTTCAGATATCCATGTAATCATTCTGTACCTGTGATAATCAGGGAAAACGAGGGTCGTATGGTTTCACAAGGCGAAACCGCAGTCGGTATGTTGACCGCTCAAATATCCCTAATTAATCAACAATTAATCCTACAATCGAATAATTCAAACAATGAAAATAGATGTGAAGTTAAAATTTATTTTTAATTCTACAGACAGATGTATAAGTGTAGGTATGTAGAGAGTTTGAACACAGGGAGCAAGGCAAGATAGATCAATAAGTGCGTGTGTGTGAATGTGATGTATTGTCTACAAAATGCAATGCAAATTTTTGTGGGTTTTTAATTTTTATATATTTTTTATTAAATTTTCAAATTTTATTTTTGTATTTTGGTTTTCTTTTTACTGATTTTATATTTTCTTTTTATAGTTCATATTTTTATATTTTCTTTTTCAATAATAGAATATATATGTAATATAAGGAAGAGAGGGATATAGTATTTATAAAAATAGGTAAAAATGCTCAAAAATCAGGGAATAAAATATTTTGGTCTTTTTATAATTTTCTACTAATTTTGTGATTTTTTGGGGTTTGTGTAAATGTTTTTGGTATTTTCAAAAGTGTAAATACAAGTAAACAGTGGACTAGGTTGCTGGCCGAAATCGAAATAGGAATGAAAAATATCAAACAACCACAAAATTTTTCCAAATTAATTTTAAAATAAATAATAAAATAAGGAGCCTACAAGACTTGAGTTTCTATTTTTTTGGATTTTTCTTTGATTTTTTAGATTTTTTAGAATTTTTAGGTATTTTCTAATTTTTAAGGTTTTTGTTTTGAGATTTTAAGTGATTTTTGGACTGACACTAGAAGACACTAAAATACACATTATATAATTTTTTGGAATTTTTCAAAATGTTTTTATAATTTTTATGGATTTTCTAATGCAACCAGTAGGAAAAATGCATGTTTTTGATTTTTAATAAATATGAAAATGCAAGAAATGTTCAATGCAAAAATGTGACGTGAAAGTGCAAGTTAACAGGAGCCTATTGATTTTTTTGGTAATTTTTCGAATTAAAGTGATGCTTGAAATAAATAAAGCAAGCAAGCAAAAATATATGGCATGGTAGGGGTACTAGTGCAAATATCAGAACATCTAGGGGCCTCTGCACAATATTTCCACAAAATATTACACTAATTATGCGAATTAATGGACTAAATAATAATCACAGAACCAGTAGGGATATGTTTGCAAAATGTCCACCAGGGCGCGTGACTAGCACGCGCTTGGGAAAGACTTGATTGTATTTCCAAAAAGACAAGGGCTTACGTGCAAAATATACAAAAATAATACACTGCAGATGAAAGTTTTTAGATCAAAACTAAATACTACAAAATCCCAGGGTTCCCTTGCAAAATGGCCACCCACCTCACGCGCATGGGCACGTGAGGTGACGTGGCTGAGGACCTGTTTGCAATTCTAAAGAGTTTGGGGGATATTTCACTAAATATTACAAAAATCCTATTGCTGCCGATGAATGTTTAACTGCTAAATGATAAATACAAAAACTTGCGCGGGTTAGTTTGCAAAATACCCACGCAAAAGTGATCCGACAGCGGGAGATCTTCACTTGAACACGTGGCGCCTTCTCCTCACACGATGCCGCTTCGCAGCCTGCGGCCTAAATCAGAAGATGATGAAGATCGGACGGTTGAGGCCTTGCAAGATCTGATGGCTGCTACTCTGTCTTGGGCCTCTCGATGATTGAACAACCACGAACTGATCAGGAAGAACAGCCAAGAACTCGAGAAGTCCAAGCTTCAAACCGCCCTCCTGATCGATTTTGACAGTCTGGGAAGCTCGGAGAGGATGCCCAAAGCTCCTGCGGTGGTCCTGAAGGTCCTGGAGGCGGCAAAAACGGCTGACGACCACCGGAGCGACTCCGTGACGCCAAGGTCGAAGACGCGCTCCAGGTGGTTTTGACGTGTAGCAAAATCGCCCTCCAGGCGAGTCCTTTTTGTTCATGACACCTGAAAAACATTAAGAGATGCGAGGGCAAATTGACTCGCCTCTCGTGGTAGTGATGGAAGTCGGAATGCGGCTTGGGAGGAACTCACCGGAGCTTGCTCCGGCGAGGTGGTGGCGAGAGTGATCGAACAGGAATGAATCGAAGCGGAGTTGGAAATCTACTCTACGACTACATGCGAGCAAGAAAATAAGTAGAAAATGGAATAAAAGCGGACCTTGAGGGTATACACCCGAGGTTGAAACCTCACGGCGGCGCAACCGCCGGAGATGGGTGGAACGCGGCTTTAGGTGCTTTGCCGCACCTCGACGGAGATGGGAGGAGACTCCCCTGTCACCGGAGCTTCAGCTCGACCCTCACCTGGAAGTTTTTGGCGCCCAAAATCGATTCAAAGGGCAGAAGGAAGAAGGGGGGTTTTTTTGAATGGCTGGTGAAGGGGGCTCACAAATCGAGAGTGTCAGCTCGATGCGGTGCTCCACAGCCCAAGGAGACCCTTGGGCGTGATTCACCACAGATCGAGGAAAAACTTTCATGAAAGATGCGACATGAAAGGAGAGATATGGACTAGATAAATCCGAGAAATGGGGTCAAAAGCTAGTCTGACAGAGGCTAGGAGGAAGGTCAGGCTGTTGACCTCGGTCAACGAGCCATACCACCTGGTTGGTCCACGTGGACCAACTAGGAAAAACCTCCCGGAAATACATTAAAAATTGATTAAAAATAGAAAACGATTTATTTAATTTTTGGTTATTTAATAAAAAATGATTATTATTTTATTTAGTATTTTATGGTGATTTTTAATTATTTTTATGAGGTATATTTTTACAAGTTTACTCTAATACCTTTTATAAGTATAATATCTATATATTTTATTCTTTTATTTTTATTTTGATATTTTAGTTTATTTATTTTTATTTATTATTTTATATATTTGTAAAATACTTTTATACACATATATTTTTATTTTATTTTTCCGATGTGTTTTGTATATTTAATAAAATATAAGTATAATTTATACAGGTATAAGTATAGGTATTATATCTATGTATTGTAAATATATAAGTATTTTATTTTGCATTTCTTTTGTATTTTTATTCTGATTTTAATGCACTCATATATATTATAAGTAATATTTAAAAAATTATAAAAATATAAAAATACAAAAATAATGAATAATTAATAAATTGAATATTTTAATCTGTACAAGTATACAAGTAGGGTCCAAAACTCAACTTTCAAACCGTAGCTCCAAAAAATATGAAACTACCTCCATTAAATAGATTATTTTAAGGTATATACAATTTAAAGGTGAGTTTGGTATATTTCGAGTTTTTATTTGCAAGATACATGTCTAGGAAGTTGGAGTTCTGGAATCTTATTTAGACCATAAATTTTTATCTTTACATTATTTTTCAGTGAAATCAATTTTGTATTTTTCTTTATTAAATTATCTACAAATTTCATGTACAAAGTTTCTTTATTTGAGGTATAAAACGTGGATCCAAAATTAGATCACAAAATGAATAAATAATGGATTAAAAACAAAGGGAATTTTATTGTATTTTGACCCTTATCTCCCCCTACTTTATTCCTTGTCGACCTATTCATCAAGATGCCTAGGTCTCGGGGTTTTGGATCATAAAATATTTACAATATTTTATTCTTTTTCTTTTTTTTATTTATTCTATAATTTTGGCTTTAATTACAGTATTTTATACACTATTTACATGCACATGCATGAATGCTAAGATGCTAGAATTAATGGTATTTACACGCATTTGCTAGGGTTTTTGATGCCAAAATGATAGAATAAAGATGATGAAATGTGGCTTCATCATCCCCCTATACTTTACCTTTGCTAGTCCCTAGCAAACACTTATGCAATAAGTGCAGAAAGAAAAACAAAGAAAAGAAAAAGAAGAAAGTGGATTTAGTTTAATTGTCAAACTTGTCTTCACAAAGTCAAAGTTTGGAGCTTAAGTCTGACCTTTAGAATTTTAGTGCGGGCAGAACCTTAATGAGAATCGAATTTGAAATCCAACAGTCCCTGAGAATCCCAAAACTCTGTCCAAGTCTCCTCAATAGCCAGGTCAGAAATATCTCAATTCATACGCAAACCCTTACGACTATGAATCTGACCCGTACAGTGTAAGCGATAGTGGCTCTTCCCAACTGAAATGACAAAGAGACTGACTTCTCCAATATGACAACCCAATAATTCCCCAATCCAGCAACTCATCCCTCAAGGAGCAGGGTATTCCCTTCTAAGTTCAAGTGGCAACCGGCTCAAGAGGAGGGGGTGAAGAGAAGAATGGATGGTATCCAGTGTAGCTACCTATCCTAGGATGTAAGACCAGTGTAGTCAAGTCATCCAGCTGCAGGCTCACATGATTTGACTTTGAAGCTCAAGATTACTTATTTGACTTTACACATATGTACACTCCAGCAGGCATTTTTATTTTTGTACAGACCTATCCACTTTTTTGGAGTTTTTTTAAATACTGTACACAACAGCATTTACATAGGGAATTTTTCCTCTTGAGCCAGTAGACTATCCCTCTTTTGAAGCTTTATTGCAACCCACGATCTCCTATCCTCGAAACTCATCATTACCAGATGGGTTGGGGCGCACTTCCCTCCCTAGTGGAGGACAAGTGTTTCCACTTGTGTGCGTCTCATACCGGCAAATCCAACCCCCTCACCACTCCAACTGAGTTGAGCCATGTGAAAGGTGCAGGTGTCCAAGTTAGGTCATTATCAACAAGAGTCGTGCGTGTGCTCCGAAATACTCTACTTAGGCAGTCAAGAATCCATTGAACCAAGTCTCGTGATCCTCAAAGAATAAAGTCAACTAGACCTGAAGTACCTCAATTCCGACTATAAGGTTCCTGTTAATTAGGTAGATTTAAGGTCCAATCAAGCTCCAATCTTCGGATTTTACTTAGACTCGTTCAACTATCAAACTCAATCCAAAAAAAATGCGAATGCCATGCTAATTCAGAAAATCTTTTTGTGATGCAATTTTTCAAAGATTTTGACCTTTTTATGGGTTTTTTGAAAAGATGATAATGATGATGCATATGCATTTTTAGATTTTTTTCAAAAAGATTTGTCAAATGTTTTTGGATTTTAATTTTGCAATTTTTTTTTGAATTTTTGAAAACAAAAGATTTTTAGCTAAAAACAAGGTTAAAATATTTACACGGGAGTGCTTCTTATATATACAAGTAGTGGATTTTAAGAATTTAAAAGGGTAAGTGGTCAATTTTATAAATATATACGGTGGATTTTGGTGTGATGTATGTAATCTATAAACTTATTTGACACAGGTTTTTCAAAACAATTTTTGAAAACTATAGTCCAAAATAATTTTTACAATCAATTTTACAAACATGTACACACATTTGAAAATCATTTTGCAAAGGCTTTCAAACAATATAGATAGATTTTTTAAATATTTTTGCAACCATTTTTCAAACCATTTGCAAATCATTTTTCAAACATTTTATTTCACACAAAGAAAATAAATTTTTCATTCAAAATGTTTTTACAAAGGTTGAAAACATGTAACAAAATGTTTTCAAATAGTTTTCAAAAGATTTTTCAAAAAGATTTTCAAACTATCTTTCAAATATTTTGCAAAAATATTTTCACCTGATTTATTAATCAGTATATACAAAAAGAATTTGAGGAATGGTAACATCCTTTTATTAAGGATTTTAATGAGATTTAATTGTACAAATAGCCATAATTATTAGAAAATACGAAAGTACGGGTTATGGCTAAAGTATATACACAGTATATACGACCCCCTATACTTAGTTAGAGCTATGTCCTCATAGATCGGAGAGAAAAGAGAATACATAACTCGTACTAAGTATAGAAAAGTCTAACGAATAAATGAATAAGGGATAAATGAATAAACCAATGAGAAGTCGACCGTCCCCCCTATACTTAGGATCAAATCTAAGTATAGCAGACTGTACACAAAGCAGGGAGGGTCAAGGGTGGGAATGAACAGATCGTACTCAAATTGTCTCCCCCTATACTTAGGGTAAGATATCCCTAAGTATAGACAAGAATAGGAGACAATGGAGAGGATTGAAATGAATAGAGAAACCCAGGGTGCACAACCCCTATACTTAGGACAAAGTACGTCCTAAGTATAGAAAATTGACAACAAGGGGCGACACCTTTTTGATAGATACATAAGATAGAAGAGGAAAAGAAGAAAAGAAGAAAAGAAATCAACAGATGGAAGAAGAGACCGTGAGAATATACACATCACTCCCCCTATACTTATGGTAAAAGAAGCCCTAAGTATAGGCAACAACAGGAGTGATGAAACGGAACGGCGAATGATCACTCGGCTCGTCTACCCCCCTAAACTTAGGACAAAGTACGTCCTAAGCAAGGCAAACACGAGGATGGGTGGATGAGCAATACAAGAGATAGACAGAGATGAACAAAAAAGGATATACAACATAGGTGGATGTATACATGATCAAGAAGGCAGAAAGCTAACCTTCTTGCGAGACCGTTGAGGGATAGATCTAGTGTGAAGCAAGTCGACATCGGGTTCCACAGTGGACGGAAGCCGATCAGGGTCGACAGGGTGAAGGCCCTCAGTGGAATCAAATCGAAAAGGCACGAACTGATCAGTGGAAGTAGTATGGATAGGTTCGGCCTTGGTGGTCCTATGGTGTGAAGGCGTAGACGGGTGAGTGGAAGAAGTATGGTCAGGTCTGGCCTTGGAGGTCTCGCTGATATCAAAGTGGAATGGGACGAACTCATCATCATCGGTAGAGGTGTAATCGGAGTCGTCCTGCGAGGTCTCGTCCAGGTCAAAACCAAAAGGGATGAAATCATCAGTGGAAGAATTCGAACTCAGATCTTCCTCAAGAGTCTCACCCGGATCATCTTTTTCAACAAGAGGCCTCTCAAAATAATGGGCAACATCATAACCGACCTCAATCATCTTTACTTGTGAGTGACTAGGAACGGACTTATCAGTGGAAGTAGTCAAACGAGGTTCGTCCTGTCTAGTCTTGGTATCTGCCCGCCGCTCAAATGGATCAATCACGTAAATACTTTGGATTTCATCAACACATCGCCACACACCAGGAGGAGGAACTGCGAGGTCTATGCTTTCTGATTTCCTCCCCTTTCGGGGGATTCGTCAGGTCCTATCAGCGGTCGCTAAGCAAACATCTCTAATATCAGCAGATCGGTCACAGGCCTCGGAGTTAGCTAGAATCGGTGAAGGTGCATCAGGTGCAGGTCTCTGGTCAACTGTGGGTGTGGTGATCAACACTTCACTCTCGTCGACAGGACGGAAGCGAATCTCTCCTGATCCATAGTTAATAACGACCCTCGCAGAGGCGAGGAATGGTCGTCCCAAGATGATTGAAGATGGCTCCCCTGTGGAGGTCTCCATGGGCAACAAAACAAAGTCAACATGATGGCTCGTGCCCTGAATTGAAATGATGGCGTTTTCTAGTATACCCTTCGGCCTCTTGATAGATCCATCAGCGAACTGAACTATCATCCTGGTCTTCTTGAGAGGCCCTAAGTGAAGAGACTTTACCAGCGAGAAGGGTAATATGCTAATAGATGCACCGCCGTCCAGGAGAGTGTGATCACAAGTATAGTCAGAGATAGTGCAAGTGATGGAAGGAGTAGTTGTGTTCTTCTTTCTAGGAATGGGACGGTGTGTGATGGCGTGGGCAGTGGCCATGGTCAGAATGTGACGCTCAGATCTGCTCCTCCGCCTTCTCTTCTTGGGAAGAGGAGCAGATAAATGGGTCATGGCCTGCTGAAGTGGGGCTTGGATGATCTCATGAATAGTGACCACCACTTCGGGTTCAGATAGCATTTTTTTGAATTTTCGGACCTCCTCCATAAAAGGGAGGAAGTCGGAATCAACATGTACATGAGGAGTACGCAGAGCAGTATGTACATAGGCATCCTCGGGGTTGGAGATGGGACAAGAAATGAGTGGATGTGTGGTCAAATGATTGGGCAATTGGCCCCTCTCCTCACAACTTGGCTCGATCGTGTGACTCCCAAAATCTTTTTGTGTTTTTATGTTTTTCTCATTTTTTTGTATTTTTGGCGATTGCAAGCTCCCATGGTCACCCACAAGGAATTCCGTATCCATGACGAATGGAGCATCAAGCTGTCTTCTCCTCAAGATAGCCATATCATCATTCATCAAATCAAGATGCTCTATCATTCAGTTCAATATATCACTCATAGAGATCAAGGGAGGTGACTCCAACAGGTCAAACTAAGGTGGATGTGAAAGTGGAGGTGGATAATATACAGGTGGAGGGGGAGGTGGGTAGAAGTCCGAGATCTGATACTGTGGCTGAGGCGGATATGTACAAAAGTCAGAAAAAGTAGGAGGAGGATCCTCCTAATAAAAGGGAGGTGGATGGGCTAGAGGGTACGAAGAATCCGCAAAATCCAGATAAAAATCACTCCAGAGATCCATCTCGAAACAAGAGAAAATGATAGGGAGAACAAGAAAGTCAAGTCAAAGAAGCGAGAAGAAAGGCACAAATGCGTAGACAAGATCTAGAATGCACACAAACAACCACAAGCAAACTCACACAATACAAACCCTCAATTCACCTACTCAACTCGGTGAAGACCACAAATGCGGTCGTTTTATCTTGTCTGTTTTAGAGTTAGGTGAACAAGTCAAGAAGTTGCGCAAACACTTAGGGGCTGAAAATGGGATTTTGGGCACTAATCCTTAGTGTGTGCGTGAGCAATGTAAAACGAAGACAATGAGGGGATTACTCGACTGTTTTTCTTTTTGATCCTTTTTAGGGTCAAGTAATATTAACAGTCCCAATTTTATTGATTATCACTTTTTTTGGATTTTTAGTGAGAAATACACGAGCCTAACGAGGAGTCAATTTTACTTAGCACCTAGGTTGGCAAAATCAGAGGTAGAGAGGCGGAAAAGCAATGCAAGCGGCAAAAACGATGATGTATGCTAAAGCGTAAATGCTCACCTTGCCTCCAACACTCTACATGCAGGGATGCTCAGCAGAATTGAAACCTATCTATATGCAAATGCAAAGCTGATGAAATCGCCCTAGGTTTCAGAAATTACTATTATCGTGAAGAACCACAAGTCGGTCACCGATCCTCAATCCAAGAGTTCGGTCTAGGCTCACCCCTCCTCTTCTCGACACATCGAGTTCAGGAGTAGCGCTTGACAGGGTGGGCTCGCGGTACGTAGGCTCGAAGATGATGATGCGACTGTTTAAATTTGACTAAGTCCAAACGCGGCTATAGGTACATGCAAATATATTAGGTGTTTGGCCTTAATCTATCGCAAGCAATCCTAAAACTAGGGGCTCAATCACACAAAGTAAGGGAACAAAAACGGAAAACAAAATGAAAAAGGCGATGAAAACCGAGAAAACCGCGGTGAGCCCCCAAGTGAACAAACATTTGGAAATTGGGCCCGAAAGTCCAACGTCCTTTGTACCTGTATTATTACAAATATAGAGTCTCTCTCTCACAAAAATTACACTAATAAATACAATAAATAAATAGACGAATTGTCTTCAAAATCCTCTCCTAGCCCGCCTTCGTGCTAAGTCAAGTCGCCTCACGTGGGTGCGCAGGTGCTCCTGGAAAAGAGCTCCTCCCTCGATCCGCGTTCCTCACAAGAAGTCAAATAAGAGAGGGGTTAGACAATTCAAACAAGAAATATCAAAAATACGGAAAATGATAAAAGCCGCAAAAGTAGACAATCAATCACAAACACAAGCAAAAAGCTGAACTATGCATTGTTGCTCCCCGGCAACGGCCCATTTGATAATGGGGGAAAACGAGGGTTGTACGGTTTCACGAGGTGAAACCGCAGTCGGTGTGTTGACCGCTCAAATATCCCTAATTAATCAACAATTAATCCCACAATCGAATAATTCAAACAATGAAAATATATGTGAAGTTAAAATTTATTTTTAACTCTACAAACAGATGTATAGATGTAAGTATGTAGAGAGTTCGAACACAGGGAGCAAGGCAGGATAGATCAACAAGTGCGTGTGTGTGAATGTGATGTATTGTCTACAAAATGCAATGCAAATTTTTGTGGGTTTTTAATTTTTATATATTTATTTTATTTTATTTTTAATTTTTAATTTTGTATTTTGGTTTTCTTTTTGCTGATTTTATATTTTCTTTTTATAATTTATATTTTTAAAATTTCTTTTTAATAATAGAATATATATGTAATATAAGGAAGAGAGGGATAGAGTATTTATAAAAATAGGTAAAAATGCTAAAAAATCAGGGAATAAAATATTTTTTGGTCTTTTTATAATTTTCTACTATTTTTGTGATTTTTGGGGGTTTTTCTAAATGTTTTTGGTATTTTTAAAAGTGTAAATACAAGTAAACAGTGGACTAGGTTGCTGGCTGAAATCGAAATAGGAATGAAAAATATCAAACAGCCACAAAATTTTCCTAAATTAATTTTAAAATAAAGATAATAAAATAAGGAGCCTACAGGACTTGAGTTCTATTTTTTGGATTTTTCTTTGATTTTTTAGATTTTTTAGAAGTTTTTAGGCATTTTCTAATTTTTAAGGTTTTTGTTTTGAGTTTTTTAGTGATTTTTGGATTGACACTAGAAGAGACTAAAATACAAAATATATAATTTTTTGGAATTTTTCAAAACATTTTTATAATTTTGTGGATTTTCTAATGCAACCAGTAGGAAAAATGCAAGTTTTTGATTTTTAAGAAATATGAAAATGCAAGAAATATGCAATGCAAAAATGCGGTGTGAAAGTGCAAGTTAACAGGAGCCTATGTGATTTTTTTGGTAATTTTTCGAATTAAAGTGATGCTTGAAATAAATAAAGCAAGCAAGCAAAAATATATGGCATGGTAGGGGTACTTGTGCAAATCTCAGAATATCCAGGGGCCTCTGTGCAATATTTCCACATAACATTAAACTAATTATGCGAATTAATGGACTAAATAACAATCACAGAACCCACAGGGATATGTTTGCAAAATGTCCACCAGGGCGCGTGACTAGCACACGCTTAGGAAAGACTTGATTGTAATTTCCAAAAAGACAGGGGCCTACGTGCAAAATATACAAAAATAATACACTGCAGATGAAAGTTTTTATATCAAAACTAAATACTACAAAATCCAAGGGTTCCCTTGCAAAATGGCCACCCACCTCACGCGCACGGGCACGTGAGGTGACGTGGCCGAGGACCTGCTTGCAATTCTAAAGAGTTTAGGGGATCTTTCACTAAATATTACAAAAATCCTATAGATGCCGATGAATGTTTAACTGCTAAATGATAAATACAAAAACTTGCGCGGGTTAGTTTGCAAAATACCCACGCAAAAGCGATCCGACGGCGGGAGATCTTCACTTGAACATGTGGCGCCTTCTCCTCGCACGATGCCGCTTCGCAGCCTGCGGCCCATATCAGAAGATGATGAAGATCGGACGGCTGTGGCCTTGCAAGATCAGATGGCTGCTGCTCCGTCTGGGGCCTCTCGATGATTGAACGACCACGAACTGATTAGGAAGAACAACCAAGAACTCGGGAAGTCCAAGCTTCGAACCGCCTTCCTGATCGATTCCGGCCGTCTGGGAAGCTCGAAGAGGATGCCCAAAGCTCCTGCGGTGGTCTTGAAGGTCCTGGAGGCGGCAAAAACGGCTGGCGACCACCGGAGCGGCTTCGCGACGCCAAGGTCGAAGACACGCTCCAGGTGGTTCCGGCGTGTAGCAAAATCGCCCTCCAGGCGAGTCCTTTTGTTCCTGACACCTGCAAAACGTTAAGAGATGCGAGGGAAAATTGCCTCGCCTCTCGTGGTAGCGATGGAAGTCAGAATGCGGCTGGGGAGGAACTCGCCGGAGCTTGCTCCGACGAGGTGGTGGCGAGAGTGATCGAACCAGAATGAATCGAAGTGGAGTTGGAAATCTACTCTACGACTACAGGCAAGCAAGAAAATAAGTAGAAAATGGAATAAAAATGGACCTCGAGGGTATACACCTGAGGTTGAAACCTCACGGCGGCGCAACCACCGGAGATGGGTGGAACGCGGCTTTAGGTGCTTCGCCGCACCTCGACTGAGATGGGGGGAGACTCCCCTGTCACCGGAGTTTCAGCTCGACCCTCACCTGGAAGTTTTTGGCGCCTAAAATCGGTTCAAAGGGCGGAAGGAATAAGGGGGTTCTTTTGAATGGCTGGTGAAGGGGGCTCACAAATCGAGAGTGTCAGCTCGATGCGGTGCTCCACAGCCCAAGGAGACCCTTGGGCATGATTCACCACAGATCGAGGAAAAACTTTCATGAAAGATGTGACATGAAAGGAGGAGAGATATGGCCTGGATAAATCCGAGAAATATTGTCAAAAGCTAGTCTGACAGAGGCTAGGAGGAAGGTCTGGCTGTTGACCTCGGTCAACGAGCCAGACCACCTGGTTGGTCCATGTGGACCAACTTGGAAAAACCTCCTGGAAATACATTAAAAATTGATTTAAAAATAGAAAATGATTCATTTAATTTTTGGTTATTTAATAAAAATGTTTATTATTTTATTTAGTATTTTATGGTGATTTTTAATTATTTTTATGAGGTATATTTTTACAAGTTTACTCTTATACCTTTTATAAGTACAATATTTATATATTTTATTCTTTTATTTTTATTTTGTGATTTTAGTTTATTTATTTTTATTTATTATTTTATATATTTGTAAAATACTTTTATACACATATATTTTTATTTTATTTTTCTGATGTGTTTTGTATATTTAATAAAATATAAGTATAATTTATACAGGTATAAGTATAGGTATTATACCTATGTATTGTAAATATATAAGTATTTTATTTTGCATTTCTTTTGTATTTTTATTCTGATTTTAATGCACAAATATATATTATAAGTAATATTTAAAAAATATAAAAATACAAAAATAATGAATAAAAAATAAATTTAATATTTTAATATGTACAAGTATACAAGTAGGGTCCAAAACTCAAGTTTCAAACCGTAGCTCCGAAAAATACAAAACTACCCCCATTAAATAGATTATTTAACCTATATACGATTAAAGGTGAGTTTGGTACATTTAGAGTTTTTATTTGCAAGATAAAGTCTAGGAAGTTGGAGTTCTGGAATTCTATTAGACCATAACTTTTTATCTGTACATTATTTTTCAGTGAAATCAATTTTGTATTTTTCTTTATTAAATTATCTACAACTTTCATGTACAAAGTTTCTTTATTTGAGGTATAAAACGTGTAACCAAAAATAGGTCCCAAAATGAATAAAGAATGGATTAAAAACAATGGGAATTTTATTGTATTTTGACCCTTATCTCCCCCTACTTTATTCCTTGTCGACCTATTCATCAAAATGCCTAGGTCTCGGGGTTTTGGATCATAAAATATTTACAATATTTTATTCTTTTTTCTTTTCTTTTATTTATTATATAATTTTGGCTTTAATTACAGTATTTTATATACTATTTACATGCACATGCATGAATGCTAAGATGCTGGAATTAATGGTATTTGCACGCATTTGCTAGGGTTTTTGATGCCAAAATGATAGAATAAAGATGATGAAATGTGGCTTCATCAACCTGCTGGATCCTATCAGTCAGGGTCTGGATTATCAAGGTGAGGGACTCCAATTCACTAGGGGGTGTGGCTTGTTGCTGCTGACTAGAGGACGAGTGTCTATATTGGCCATGCTGGGCATTCCGATACTGCTGCTGCTGCTGCTGGGAAGGTGGTGGAGGGCCCTGCTGGCCCGAGTGGAAAGTGCACTGCTGCTGGTGCCGCTGAGGCTGATACCCTTGTCCGGGTCGGGACTGTACGAACGATGGTGCATGGACAGAGCTGGTTTCCTTGTAATCTAGTGAAGGTTGGTAAGCCTAATCATTCCCTATCCCCGACTATCTACCGACGGGGTCATGGCTATACCAAAGCCCATTGATCTCTAACACTGGCGGAGGCTCCTCGTAGTTTGTCTCTACTTGTGGGGGTGCGTGCTGCTCCTGTTTGAGTGTACTGATGCTCCTCTATCCAGCTACCATGAGGCCCCTGTACCTGCTCCTATACAAGATGGACTCAATGTACAGGTACATGTGGTGCAGAAGGGGCAGGTAGCCGTATCTTGGCTACCTTCTCAGTTAATTCCTCCACTTGTTTCAACAATCTAGAAAGTGCCTCAAGGGCAGTGACCCTGTTGTGAATCTGCTCGACCATGGCTAACTTGTCATCTATTATCCCCATGCTGGGGATGAGGTCATCCGTCAAATCCGCTGCAGTCCTCCTAGTTGTCTCGTTGGATAGGCTTGAGGGAGACAACTGATAGGCCCTGGTGGCCTGAGATCTGCCTGTTTCCACCATCTGCTGCAAAATTTTCCATATGGCATTTTTGTTCTTGTTCAGATAGCTTCCTCCACAGGCGGTACTCACTAACTCCTACATCTTTGGGGTCTTGCCATAGAACAAGATCTATACTAAGATCTCTTATGTAATGCCATGGCAGGGGCATTTTTGAATTAAGTCATTGAATCTATCCCAAGATTTAGGGAATGTTTTGTTGGGTCCTTGAGAAAAACTTGCGATCAAGGTTTTCATCTGGTTAGTCCTACTGAGTGGGTGGAACTTCTTCAAGAATAAATCCTTGAACTACATCCAGGTCGTACATCTCACCCCGAGATTTTTTAGCCAATGAACATCCTTCTCTCCTTAGGCAAATGGCGTAGCCTTTAGCCTGATGTAATCTTGCCGAACCCTAGGGTGACTAAGGTTATTGCAAACTAGCTCTAAGTCTCTAAGGAAAGCATATGGTTCCTCGTTGGCATTCCCATTGAACTTTGGTAACATACTCAAAAAATGGGGCTTCAGCTCGAACGCTTTAGGGGGAACCACATGTACAAACCAGCTATGCATCTCATTTTCTGTTGAGTTATAGGCATCTACCATGGGTCGATCAATTCCACCCGCCATGATTAGTCCCATCCTCGCCATCAGATCTGCATTCTGTTGTTCGGTTGCAGCTAAGAGGGCAAGGATTTGCTATATCGGGTCATCTCTGTGTTCCTCTTCCTCTGGGGGTTTCTTAGGAGGCATCTTGGTATCTAGTTCATCCTCTTCCCCTGGGTAAAGAAGATGGTCTAGGTTAGAGGACGTATCAAAGAAGACATTCTCACCAAGGCAATGGTCTTCGTTGGTGAGATCAAAGGAGAGAAAAAGTGTTGGTTTGAGAGTAACCACCCTGAGAGTGATGGATCCTGATCTCAAGAGGGTCATGAGCTCGGGTAGGCCCAAGTTGTGCTTGGGATGATGAAGATGAACTTTGTGAGGGGCTCAAGGAAAGATTTGTGAATGAGGAGTATATATCCCCCCAGTCAGTCATCTTTAGTGGCGAGAAGAATCGGGAATAAGAGTGTAAGATAGGATTTTACTCCTACCTGAAGCAAGCAAATGAATCCAAACTCTGGTTTTCACACTCAACACAGTGAAGGACTCGAAACTGAATCCGATAAGTTTGGTTTATTTTTAAGTGTGAATTTTCAAGCAAGTAGCAAAGGTTACGTGGCCTATAGGGAAGTCAATTCAAAGCCGAATGCGTCTTCCCTATTTAACTTGTTGCCTAAGATACCGGTGCCCTTCCTTCCTTCTCTCTTATCCCAAGCTGATGAGTTCAAAGACCTACCCCCTATCTACCTACGAACAAGCGGAGGCTGACAAGGCTAGGAATTCACCCCGAAGTTTTACTAGCAACTTATCGAGACCTATCTACCTGCGAACATGCGGAGGTTACTTGGTGCTAGTCAGTGAACCTGAAAGAATTCAACTTGTGATCTTTACTAGGATCGAGGTACCTGATATGGAAGGTGGGGATTTTGGCTCTGCCTTAGGGTGTGCACACACACTCTAGTACCCTCACTCAGCCTACAATCAAGGTCAGGGTTAATCTCCCGCAAACAGAATTTCTGATTTTATTGATTTTTTGGTTAATTTTGTTTAGCATTTCCGGTTTTAAGTTAGATGATCACTTGGTTAGTCCAACCACAAAGAACGCCTATTGTCCAGTCCTAATTTCCTTTAGACCTAAGTTTGAAAAATAGCAAGGGGGAAGGAGTCGAGAAAAGCTAATGCATGATAAAAACAATGATGAATGCTAAGTAGAGAAGACTTAAAGTGATCCTTTCGCTTTTTATGCGGGATGATGCAAAGCATAATTGAATTTTTTTACACTATATGAATGCAAGCGATGAAAAGCCGCTCCTATACAGGCAGTTCTATTAGCGAGTGAAGTACGAATTAATTTTGGCTAAGATCTGCGGTCTAAGTGCATATTTTATGTGTGAAGTGTTGTCCTAGAATTTTAAGAGCACAAACATGTCCTAAATTAGCTATAAGAGCCGAAAGTCCAAGTCCTATTCTACCCAAAGAAATCCACACAACACATAGGGACACATTTTTACTATGACTTACAAGCATGAGAACCCAAACGGGAACTGCTAGAAAAATGCAAAAATAAAGAAAAGAAAAATTACAAATCCTCACACAGTCACCCAAATTATTTTAATGCAGGATCCTCAGCTCGCTTGGCAAAGCACCATCGACTCCTTGTATTCCTCGCACAAAAATAAATGGACGTCAGATATAGGAAGACACAAAATAAGCAAATAAAGATGATAGAAAAATATTCACAAGAAAAATCGGGAATCAAACTACTTGGGGATGGAAAATCGACATTCAAAATTCTCTAAAAATTAACCTAAGCCGTGCCTTCCCAACAATGGTGCCATTTTGGAAAGGCCTCGTCTACCCTAGTTAATTCAATCAAATTATCAATCGAATTAGGTTTGTCGTTCGTTGCAGTCGGGTAATCGAGACTTCTTGAAAAGCACCACTCAAATCAATGTTCAACTAATTTCGAGTGGCAATTTTATTTTACTTGTGCAAGCCCAAGGTCGAATTCAGGGAGGATACTTTTTCCTTAGGCTTATTTGAAGTTAATTTTGATTCATATTTTCAGAAGAATATTTTTTGTGTTTTTATAATTTTTTATGCAATTAAAGAAATATACGATGCAATTTCAAGCCAAATATTAAGTTAAAACACAAATGATAGTCAAATGAAATCTAAAATTAATGAAACTTGGCCAGAATATGAAATGCAATGAAATTAAGCTACTGCATTTTATTTGGAATTTTTAGACTCTAAATGAATTAAATATGAATTTAAAAATGAATGCATGGTAGTTTTCACAAAATTAATTTTAATAAATACTAAATTAAATCATTTTTAGATATAAAAATTATCCTAGATATTTCTATGTGAGATGAATCCAAAAAAATTGTTAAACTTTACCAATGATGAAATTTGGACTTATTAAAAATTAATTTAGAAAAATTTTAATTAATTTATTAAGGCCTCATTGTGCATTCAAATGAAGTGGTTTTTGTTTACAAAGTAGAACTATATACACTAGGTCTATTGTGATTTTTGGTGATTTTTAGAGCAATAAAAAGTTTAATATGGATTGAAAGGCACATCGTGGCAGAACTATGTAAATTTGCACAAAAATAATTACATTAATTTCCTCGAGGCTCTAAAAAATGTAACGAGTAGTCATAATGATAAAACAAAAGTTTCTCTACAACATGCAATTTTTTGAATTAGAAAATGATGCTAAATGAGTGGTTAAATAAATTTGCAAACACAGGGGTGTACATGCAAACATAAATAAAATTGCTAAATATAAAATATGCTGACAGACTACAATGCAATTACCTATATATCAGAGGGCATGGATGCAAATGTTCCCATGGGTCACGTGTTTTGCAAGTGTTTTCTAGCTGGCGGGGACTCAGGCTTGATCTGTTGATTTTGTGGGGGTCCGGATTGCAATTGTTCCCATGCAACACATATTCTGCACGTGGATGAACTGGTAAGGGTGCGGGTTCTATTCTTCGGAATATTAAGGGCTTTACGTAACTCTTGACATTCGAGGGTACCCGAGAAATTTACCAAAAGAACACTGCCCTCTCTCGTGAGGTTGAAGTTGCATGCAAGGCTCATGGTGGGATTGCACACAACTACGCGAGGGAGGTCATCGATTGGTATTCTGGCTGCCAGTAACGGTGGTAGAGATCAGGTAGCGGTGCAGCACCATGTACGAAGGATGGAGGGAAGTACGACATAACCCGAGATGGCATGGAGCGTGTGATGGCCGCTTGTGAGTGGGTTGAAGGATGTGGTGCACCACCGTGTTAATGATGTAGGGGGCCTATGACCACCCTTGTTGCAAAGAAGGTGGATGCGTGTGCTTGAAGTCGGTGTCACGAAGGCGGAGTGGAAGCAGAGGCCACACACCGCGTTGTACAGATGAGGTACGCGGGGTCTTTGGAAGGAGGGCTCTGATGCTTTTCGTTCGCCACAAGACTTCTAAAGTCCCCGGCGACACATGCCTGGGGTCTTTTCCGGGTGATGGCGCTCGGCGTGTAGAGGAGGTCGTTGATGAGCGGCTAGTGCTATAGTTGCTAGCAGTGGTCCATGCGGGAGGCACTAAGGCTTGGAGTGTTGATGCGTGGGCGGCAATGGCTACAACCACCGATGACTGCACATAGCTCGTGGTTGTCTCGGACGGATGAAGGTGATGTAGCTCGCATCTGCTAGAGCAAACATGGGCCGTGGTGGGATAGTGAAAGTGATGTGCCATGTGAAGGTGGGTCGTGGAACGAGAAACAAAACAGGGGAAGTTCCCCTGTGAATAGAGTAACTTAATATAATTGTTCTGTTGGCATAAATTTCACACTAATTGATTCAAGAAAGTTCGTCAAAAAATATGATAAAAATCACCAGAGCATTCGTAGCATGTGATTTATCCGTGAAAGTGTAATTGTTTATGAGATTTGATGGATGAATGATGGATTGGTGAAGAGAGAGAAAGTATTGAGGAAGAGAAAAGGATGGGCAGTGGAGAAGAAGAAAACCTGTAGGTGGGGGATGGATGCGTGGGAGGAAGCTCTTGAACAGAGCTCAGGTTATCGCTCAAAGTCGTGACTGAGGCTGTGCTTGGCGAGATTGAGAACTCGCGACGATGGAGGTACTGCCCCATGTCGGATCACGCCGAGAAGGATAGCTATCGTCACTCAACCACACCAACTCTCGTTGTTACCGAGATGGACTAGGGGACTCGAGCTCCTTACAGTGATGGTGGATGATCGGTGAAGGGAGGAGTGGCGATCCTTTTAAAGACTGTTGGTGAGTGGTTCTCAAGATGAGGGGCAAGCAGGCGAGGTGGAGATCGAGGGAGGAAGTAGGCGGAGTGGAGCCTTACGTAGGAGAAGGGGAGAGGGTATGCGAGTGGGCGATGTAGGAGGTGGGGAAACGAGTAGAGTGTGTGGTTGATGGTTCCTCCCGCAAGAGTTGGGATGTGGAAGACACCATATGGAGAGATAGATAGATAGATAGATAGATAGATAGATAGAGAGAGAGAGAGAGAGAGAGAGAGAGAAATGAAAGTATTTGAGCCGTTGGATGAAGCACCCTTCATCCAATGGTCCAGAGTAAAGAGAGTAAGTGGAGAAAGGAGGGGTTGACATGTGGCAGCTCCAGGAGCACCACGTGTCAGCTCCAGAAAAATCAGATTTTAAATTCAAAGAAAATCACTAAAAAATAGAAGATGACTTCAAATCAAAAAAGTTCCTTCATAAAAATTGTTTCTCTCGCTAAGATCTACAACTTTCATGAAGGACCAAAAATTAAAGAAGTCATTTCTGTAAAAAGTATTTTTGGGTGCTACCTTATAGGTATAAAGTACATCATTTTTATCTTTTCCATTTTTTTATTTTTAAGTAAGATAAAAAATCAAAATCAAAATAGAGAAAAATATGAAAGGAATATTTACAATTTTTTCAATTTTTATTGGATAAAAAGATAAAATACAAGGGCAGAAAGGTCAATAATCACAATATACAATAGGGGCCCAAAACCCAAGTTTCACATACGATCTCCGATTTTAATGAAATTGGTTTTATTTTGAAGGTCTTTTGAATGTATATTGCTTTAAAAGTAAGTAGAACTAAATCAAACAATGTATGAGAGAGATATACGCATTTGAAGTTCTTATTCTCAAACTTGGATTTGAGTGTTATTGGTCAATTTTACATGTTAATATTTTTTTGATATTTTTATTTAATTAGTGTTAGTAATATATACACTATAGAGTTGGTTTTATTGGATTTGGAGTTAGTATAAAATAAATACAAATAGGGTATTATGGTGAATATACATGTGAGTATTTACAAGTGAATTTGGCTTCTTATTTCATGCAGATGAAAATGCTAAAATGCAAATGTTATCAATGTATGTCTGAATGCTAATTATGCAATATTGTTGGAAATATGCTCCTAATTACTCGATAAAAAGGCTCAATTTTTAACTTTAAGAGTGATGAATCACAGATTCATCAGTGACAACCACAACCTAAGTTCGAGACTTATTATTCTTGATCACCTATGCCCGTCAATTGCTTCACTATACAAGTTCTTTAATGCAAATAGCTTAACCATAACAAATATCTTGGATCAAACAATACAACACTTTAGAATCCTTGGATCAAACTTTAAATCCTTGATCTCGACCAAAAACCAAATTCTTCATGTGTGGATCAACCAACGAGGCCTTGTCAAGGATTGGATCGAAGACCAAGACACTTATAGTGCTGAACCAAACCACCAAGACTTCATGGGGAAAATGTTATCTAGAAACGATTGCAAAGAAATTTTGGAGTATTAGAAGACGAGATATATTTCTAACATAATATTGCAGAACGAGTAATAGTAATCTCAGAATATTATAACAAGTGACCACAATAAAGAAATCATAAATCTTTCACTAACATTGGAATTGCACGTAGAAAATCAATCTCTAACTAGTCCCATGGTAACTTGGAAGTTTGGAGATGAATGATGCTGACTTGAACAGCTAGAACAAATAAAAACAATTGGAATATCTCCCGAACACCAATTTTCTCAATGTTATGGACAATGATTAAAACAAAAAGAGAGAGAAGCTATTAGAAGGATTTTGATTACTTTTTTCCATTATTCTAAAAATGATGTTGAGTGTAGAACCTGCAAGAAGCAATTGCCAAATTAATTATTTCATTACTTAAGATTAGTTAGTATACCCTGGCTTGACCTCAAGCAACACATTCGAAGAAGATATGATTTAAGACAATTTTTAGTTTCTTGTATAAATTCACTCACACAATCACAAATAGATAGAAACTAAAGATAACACACATAAATATCTGCAAGTAGATTATAACAAAGTAGAATAAAACAAAAACTGGAATAATAATGCATGATAGAGAAGACAATAACATAAAATACAACTAATCAACCAAAGAAAAATATATGAAATCGACCATTTACACTCACATAATATCAAAAGGAAATTGGAAAATTCATTAGTTCGATTTATTTGAAAAAATCCATAAGTGACAACATTTGTAAAATCTGGACTGTTAAAGAAAACTTGACACTAAAACTAAACATAAGGACAAATCATCATTATTTTGGGGAGAGTAACCCGCTCATTGTTTGCAGATACTTACCTCTAGACACAACGGGTGAGGACACAACCATAAAGATAAAGCCCACATCACTGGACTTGAGCCTTACGTACATGTACATCACTTTTTTATGTATGGTTGCAACTATAAGCACTTTCCTCTGACCATAGAAAATCTTTTTGGTGTGCTAGTCCTCTTATCTCCCTTTGGGCCTAATATAGAACCTGACAGTCCGAGAAGATGCTACCACTGTTGGGGGAGGTCTGAGTATGCACATTGGGCGATAGCGGTGACTCACATTGTGTGTTTAGTAGTAAGCAACTCTTTATAGTTCACCTAACTAGAAATTGAAAACATAATCGACCAAACCATCACGGTCTTCACAATGCATTGAGTTGGTGAACTTGAGGTTTGTATTGTGTTTGTTTGCTAGTGCTAGAGATCCCTCTGCGCACTTCACGCCTTCTTCTCACTTTCTTCTTATTATTTGAGCATCGTGTGCTCACATCTTGCCTCTTAATATCAAAAATATCAGATTAGAGAATTCTTAGTTTGGACACTGCGAGGCTCTCTTATACTCAGGTTTGGTCATTTCCACCTATTCGGGATGACTCTCTTCTCAAGTTATCTTCTTTTTCTCGCTCTCCATTTATGCCACCAATCAATCCATTATTTGATATTGACCCTAATATAGAACTATCATTTGAGACTCCATCAGTTTTGAGGACTAATTAAGTGTCATAAACATTTTCAGAGTCAGATTCTAGACACTTGATGCCATCGAAGTAGAAGAACCTTATGCCTGAGCAGAGTGAGATCAAAAATACTGTGTTAGCCTCCATTCAAGTCATTCAGGCACAATTAACAGAACCATCTGACCTCCATGCTGGACTGAGAGATATGATTCCCGAGCTGAGGAATCACATAGCTGATAGGAGAGAGGAGGATGGACACAAGAGAGGAGATGGCAATAGGGGAGGATATGATGAGCTTGTAGAGCTAGTGGATAAGCTCACACTCAAAGATGCTTATAATCCAGGGGCAGGACAAACTAATACATGGATTCAAATTCCTGTGATTCATGAACATTTCAAGCTTAAGCCCACTACTTTACCTTTACTCCACATATTGCACAAATATATCAATGAGGAACCTTATGTACATCTCCAACAATTTGATCTCATATATAGCATGATCTACTACCACAACATTCCGTTAGAGGTAGTAAAGATGACATGATTTCCCTTCAATCTCATGGACGGGGCCCTTTATTAGGTCAATCACGTAGGAAAAGTTGTCACAACATGGGAAGAGTTTCAATATCCTTTTCTAAGAAAATACTGCCCACTTGGATGCCTCAACCAGATGCGACGTTTATAGCAAACTTCTCCCAAATGTTGCATGATCCTATTTGCGAGGCATGGGAAAGATTCAAAGACCTAACAAAGAAGTGCCCCCATCACGATATTCTAAAGACTATCCTTGTGCAGAACTTCTTTGGGGTTTGAGTCATGAGAACCAGAGATTGGTTGATGCCACTTATGGGAGAAGTCATTTCAACAAGGATGAGGATGTCCTAGACCAGATTTTTTAGGAGATGGCAGAGAGCTCCGCAGCTCTTTCTTCTTCACGTGCATTCCAGAAGCATCCCGTTCCTTCTTCTTCTTCTTATTTAGCACCCCATAAGGCCATCAACACGACGACATCTCATAATGTGGATAGTGTGGAAAGTTTAGATCTAACCATCATAGAGAATCACCTATCCAAAGTAGTAATAATTGAGAAATAATCTAAGGAGCTTGAGAAACTCCATGTCATCGAATAGAGGACAAAGAAAATGGATAAGCTGGATGATATCACAAAACATCTAGAACTTCTTGTTAGTATTATCCATACATGCCAAAATGTGAGTGTATCATCCGATACATCTACAGTTGAGTAGACTTCTCCACTTTAGCATATTAGAGTACCAGAGTACACCCTACAGTCCAACATGTGTACTACATGTAGACTTCAGATTAGAACCTGTAGCAGTCGCCCTCATCATGCATAGTGCCATGCCATCAGGAGACTTCATACCTTCTTGAGCAGTAGTGCCCGCCTCCATTTCTCATTCAAGAGGTAAACAATATTTGTTTTGACTGAGAGGGCAGCCATCTCCGTCCAACAGGACAAGGTCTATTGGGTTCTCAGCCTAGTCCAAGACCCGTCCACTAGTTTCAAGGAGGTAGACAACAACAATACCAACACCAACATTTACAGCCTCACTATTAGTCTCCACCACACTTCCAGAACTCGAGTCATGGACAATAGCAGATGTAAACTGCATATCCTTACCAACAGTACCACCATCAACAGTTTGCATCCCATGGACTGTTTACACATCCTCCTCCTCCTCGTCATCACTATCCATAGTATTCTTCATACCAGCAGCCTCCACATGACTAGTCTCAGTGATATCCCATTATTGAGAACGCAGAGGCATCTTCGGTGAATCCCGCACTTGATAAACTTGCATTGCTTATGAAGAATATGAATGGTCTGAGTCAAAGGATTGATGACTTGACCACTACAAGACACTGATTCCGTCATAGGTCGAAGCCAATCCCAACAGCTTCAGATGTAAGGATCAAGAAACCCATGATCCATCAACACCAATACAGGTATGCCCCTTGATTTTACATGTTTATCTGACGCCATTCATCTCAGAAGTGGTAGGGGATTGCAGTCGCCTTCACAACCATTGGGATTGGGAGATAGATCCACTAAGAGAGCTTCATCGATTTATATTATTCTTCACCAGCAGTATAGAGATCCAGTGATGCAAAGCCTGAGCATGGAGTTTCACCACCTTCTTCTTCACCACCACAGTCATTTCTTCATTCAGAAAACACTAAAAAGACAATTATGGAAGATGTATTTCACCATCAACCATGAAGGAGAAAACACCCGTCATGGAATCTCCTTCTACACTAGCAACAACAGGTCGGCTTGTTTTTCAGTTTATTACTTCTACTCCGATTTTGGTGATATTGTATTTACTAAATCTGATCACCCAATTGTAAATGATGACTCCATTTTGAATAAAGGAATTATGTAGTTTGATGTTTCTCATAATTCTGTTCCATTCCCTTCTGCTTTGAATAAAATCAAAAAATTCTAAAAATTAAAAACAAAACTATATGATCCTAGAGTGGTAGAGATCCTTCAGAATATCTGTTTAGAGATTCGACTCCTTAAGGCCATGAAGTACATGCCTGCAGTCAAAAAGGGAATGAAAGAAGCATGTACTCAAAAGCATCAACCAAAGTAGAATGAACGAAAGAAAACTGAGAAGCACATCTTAACTGTGTCCACAGTTCATGCCATTAGCAACCTCCCACACAAAAAATGATAAGGGAGCGCCTCGCATCTGTTGCCACATTTTTTATCAAAAGTTTGATCGTACTCTTATCCATAACAGATCCTCCATTAATCCCATGCCATCCTCGCTACTCTCTGATTTTGGATTGGAGCCTCTTAGATCCACTAGGATGATCCTTCAGTTTACTGATATATTGATCAAGAGGCCGAGAAGCATTTTAGAGGACTCTATTGTAACGATGCAAGGAACGAGATTCCCAGTTAACTATGTTCTTATGGATATGGATACGTCTGCACCATTACTACATACCCTAACCATACTTGGTCGATCATTCCTTTCAATTGGCCGAAGTAGTAGTATATTATGGTTTGAGAGATCATCTCTCACTCTCGTAGTGATAAGGTGAAAATTGAGATGATCCCCGATACTAGGCCATCTTTGCCACCAGCAACAGCAAATGAGAAAGAGCCAGTTACACCAGATTCTAAGGACTGTGATTTTCTTGTCGAGTTTTTTAGAGACAGATCTTTTCACATATTGGACACCAAGGAGTTCCTATCTCACAAGGAATCTCTGAAAAGCACAGTCGACATGATATCCCATGTTGATCATACTGAGTCATTTGTTGATGGATAATTTGAGCTGATTTCTGAGGATTAGTGTGAGATATTATAGGTACATTCTGATATTCTTTTGACACATCATTGTTATATATTTTTGACATACCTCCTGTTGAGACATCTGAGCCACTTGCTGAATCTTCTGAGATATGCATTGATGAGAGATACCTTTATGAGATTATTGTTGAGATATCTGAGCCCTTTGAATAACCTGATGCACTACTCCTTTCCCAGCAGAGAGAATTTATTGTAGATCTATTTGATACACTCCTTGCTAAGCTGACAGTAGCCATGGTGGACAGTTCACATAGTATACTATGCAGTTGCAGAGGTTGTTGTAGAGCCAATTTAGACCCCATCTTGGCTTAAGACTTTACCCTCAACATTGAAGTATGACTTCCTTCTGGGACCCCCTCAATGTTTCTGATCATCCTCAGTTCACAGTCGACCAACGAACAAGAAGCTCGCGTGCTAGAGGTTCTTAAGAGAAACTACAAGGCTATTGAATGGAATATTTCAAATCTCCATGGGATTAGTCCATCTTTGTGCTCGCATCATATCTACTTAGAAGATGACATCAAACCCTCATGTGAGTGTCAATGCCATCTCAATCCAAACCACTGGGATGTTGTCATGAAAGAGACCAGGAAATCTTATGATGTTGGCTTTATTTATCCCATCTCAGATTCCAAATGATCAATCCTTTACGTGTGGTCTCGAATAAATCTAGGATTATTATCATAAAGAATGACCATGGTGAGGAGATTCTGACCCATGTACCCTACTCATGGCATGTCTACGTATATTACCGATGCCTAAATTCAACTATCATGAAAGATCACTTTCCACCTCTCTTTATTGATCAAATTATTGAGAGATGGGCAGGGAAGGAGTTCTTTTATTTTTTGGATGGGTACTTGAGGTATAACCTAGTTGTTGTCTCTCTTGAAGATCAGGAGAAAACTACTTTTACTTGTCTGTTTAGCACCTACGCCTTTAGATGGATGCCCTTTGGATTATATAGCGCTCACACTACATTCCAAAGGTGTATGTTGACCGTTTTTTTCTGACATTGTATGTAGTTTTCTAAAGGTCTTCATGGACGATTTCTCAGTCTACGGGGATAGTTTTGACACTTGTCTTGCTCATTTAGACCGAGTACTTTAACGTTGTTGTGAGGTAAACCTAGTGCTCTCGTGGGAGAAGAGTAGCTTTATGGTGACTAATGGGATTGTATTAGGACACGTCATCTCCAAACATTGTATGGAGGTTGACCAGATAAGATTGATGTTATCTCCAAGATATAGCCACTACAAAATTCAAAGCAGTTGATGTCATTTTTTGGACACATTGTATTTTATAAGCAATTCATTAAGGACTTCAACAAAATCGTCATACCTTTGACTGAGCTTCTGCGTAAGGAGAGTGGTTTATTGTATATAAGAAAGTCCTCCTTACATTCAATCTTATAAAAGATATGGTTACTAGTGCTCCTGCCCTACATCCACCTAATTGATCTCTCCCCTTTGAGATCATGATAGATGTGTCAGATTTTGTAGTAGTTGTTGTGTTAGAGCAGAGAAGGGATGGGATACCGTTTTCTAAATAGTATATTTGCAAGACTATGCATGAGGCACAATATAACTACTCAGTCACAGAGAAGGAGATGTTATTGGTGGTGTTTGCATTAGAGAAGTTCATATCTTACCTCCTTGATTCACATCACTTCCATACGATACCTACATGCAAAGAAGGATGCCAAAGCATGCCATATCAGATGGATCGTTATTCACCGTGAGTTATATTTGGATATTTGAGATAAACCTGGATTAAATAATATTGAGGTGGATCACCTTTCTTGGATCACAGATGTAGAGACTTGTGAGCATTGTATACTTCTGATTGTTGAGACCTTTCCATATGAGACCATTATATCTATGGACTCACTCCCACGGTATGCTCATATTGTAAACTAGCTTGTCTCCAATAAGGTTCCAAAAGATTGGTCGAAGCACAAGGTAGACAGATTCGTGTCAGAGATACATTTTTACTAGTGGGAGGATTCATGCCTGTTTTGTGAGGTTGCAGATTGTATCTGGAAAGGTGCAATCCTTGGGAGGAATACATCAGCGTACTTGAGCATTGTCATAAGTTAGATTCTAGTGGGCATTATTCCATGGTGGCCAACTTTATTTAAGGATGCTACAGAATATGTTCGAGGTTGTATTAACTGTCAGAAGATCGGAGGAATCGTTGGTTCCAAAGATACCATGCCCCTAAGATATATACATATTTCAGATGTTTTTGATGCTGGAGGTATAGACTTCATGCACCCATTTCCTGTCAGTCAGGGATTTCAGTACATCCTGCTTGTTGTGGATTATGTTAGTCGATGGGTGGAGGATATCCCCACCCAAGCCACTGATAGCCATACAATTTATTCCTTTATCAAGGACTGCATTATTGAATGGTTCGGGATCCCTGAGATACTCATTTCATATGGGGAAGCCATTTAATTAATCGATAGGTCAAGAATCTTATAAAGGAGTACATCACTGAGCATATAGTAGTGTCTCCTTACCACCCACAGACTAATGGCTTGGCTGAGATTTCAAATAGGGAGATAAAAATGATATTGTAAAAAACTTGTACATCCATATAGGAAGATCTGGTCGCAGATGCTTGACTTGGTTTTATGGGCTTACATATGGCATACAAGTCTCTATTAAGTATGTCTCCCTACAAATTGGTGTATGGAAAGCTTTGCCACATGCCATCTAATTAATTCGCAAATCACTATGGGAACTCTGTGTATGCAATTTAGATTATAAGAAGGCAAGACAAAGTAGGAAGTTGGATCTGAACAGATTGTTGGAATTCTTAGATCTTGCATGCGACAAGTCACTAATGTATAAGGAGAAAGTCAAGCATTGGCATGATAGACACATTAAAAGGAAGACTTTATCCCATAATCAGAAAGTTTGGTTGTTTGATGCTAAATTGAAATTGTTTCTTGGCAAGTTAAAAAGCAAATGGTTTGGTCCGTTTATTGGGAGAATTGTGCATGACAATGGTAGTATTGTCATATATGGGTTGTTGTCTGACACATAGCCAATTGTTGTGAGCGGACAGTTGCTGAAGCCATATCTAGATCATGATACATTCCTGTCCATGGTTGATTCCATTACGGTGGTATCAGACGATGACTTTTTGACATCCTATGTGTCTGATATATGAGTTGATTTTCTCTTGTATATCTCCTTTCGTTTTATCATTTCTTCTTCATTTTTTATTGTTTACCTCTTTTCTCTCTTTGTGTGTGCTATACTTAGGATGTACTCTATCCTAAGTATAGGAGAGGTGAATGATTTGAGTTTTTCCATTTTTGTTATGTTTCATCACTAATGTTGGTTCTTATGCTTAGGGATCATTTACCCTAAGTATAGGGGAGTGATGTTGTTTATTCCATCTCTTTCGTGTTTTTATTTCCTTTTATTTCTTCTGTTCTCTCACTTGTCCTTTAACTTGTTCATATTCATTTTTTATACATAGGGATCTTTACCCTAAGTATAGGGAAGGACGAGTCGGGTCGTTGGGTTTGTTCATTCTTTTCCTAGGTTTTTCACATTTGTATAGTCTTTTATACTTAGGGTTATTTGATCCTATGTACAGGGGGTTCAACAACTTCTATTCTTTTAGTCTATTCTTTAAGTCATTGTTGAATAGGTTTCTTTTCACTTTTCTATACTTAGCATGGATTATGTCTTCCGTTGTTGCTCTTTGGTCACTATGAGGATATAGTTCGAGCTAAGTATAGGGGGTGTCGTACATATTGTACATATACTTTACCCATAACTCATATTTTTATTTTTTCTTAATAATATGGCTATTACTTAAAAAATCTTTTGAAAAATGATTAGCAAAATTCTTTTGTAAAAATGTTTGAAAAATTGTTTGTAAAATATTTTGTAAAAACTTTTGTATAATTATTTGTAAAAGTTGTAATTTTTTTTGTAAAAATATTTTTGTACAAATCTTTGCAAAATTGTTTGTAAAAATGTTTTATTGGAAAATACTTGTAAATTATTTTATGTATCAAAACTATAGGTATACTATGCAAAATGTTTGTAAATTTTTTGAAAGAAAAATGTTTGCATAAACATGTTTGTAAAATTATTTGTAAATTGATTTGAAAAAATGCTTCTAAAATAGTTTGCAAACACTTTTTAAAATATTTGAAAAATATTTTGAAAAATGATTGAAATATGTATTTTGTAAAATGTTTTGAAATGATTTGTATAATTTTTGTAAAATTATTTTGCCACTAGCGATATAAACTACGAGATGTATATATATTTGTAAAATCCATGTGCGTATAAAAACCTTAATCACTTATCCTCCTGTAAATAAAATTATTTGTTGTATATAAAATTTTTCTATAAAACTTCTATCTAAAACTTGTACATAAATCTTCTTGTAAAATCTTCTATAAAATTTGTATAATACTTGTTTGTATAGTTCTTGTAAATACATTCAATTTACTAACCCTTTTTCCTTCTTTGAGGAAAAACTGTTTAAAATACATAAAAATTTTGCAAAAAAATATTTGAAAAACTTTTTCAAAAAGATTCTTCTTTTATTTTATTGTACTTTCAAATAAATGTTTTTTAAATATTTCTTGCATATACATATGCATTTTTCAGAATGGTATTGACACTTAAACTAGTATGGAATAAAGTCGAAGAATGGAACTTGGTTGGGACTTAATCCACTTAATTTCGAAGGAAACTTATAGGAAATTGAATTGAGATTCTTCGGGTCTATAGACATAATTCTTTTTGAACCACGAGACTTAGTTCAGTGTCATCTTGACTTCCTAAGTAGAGTACTTCGGAGCACACACATGATTCATGTTGATAATGACCTATCATGCACACTTGCACTTCACTCACCTCAGTTGAAGTGGTAGAGGGATGGATTCACCCGCATGAGACTCAAGCTAAAGAAACATCAGAAGCCACGCATTTATGGCCTATGTACCCCAACCTGGTCCAGTAAAGACGAGGTCTAACGACAGAATGTTGTGGGCTTGCAATAAAGCATCAAAGAGAGATAGTCTACTAGTTAAAGAGGAAAAATTCCTTAGGCACATGTTGCACCCTTGTACATATTCAAAACAATAAAAAATAAATAAAAAAACTCCAAAAAAGTTGGCATGCCAAATTGAAAATAAAATGCATGTCGGAATGTGTAAATTTGTATAGACAATAAGAGAGCTTGAGCTTCCAAGTAAGATTTGTATGAACCAGCAGCATGATGACTTGGCTACACTGGTCATGCATCCACAGATAGGTAGCTACACTGTCTACCATCCATTCTTCTCTCCACCTCCTATTCTTGAATTGGTTGTACTTGAACTTATAAGGGAATACTCCGCTTCTCAAGGAAAGACTTATTGGATTGGGGAATTATGGTCACCATGTTGGAGAAGACTGACTTTTACTGTTTCAGCCGAAAAGTGCTACATATCACTTACACTGTATAATAAAGATTCATAGTCTTAATGTTTTTTCTATGAGTTGATTGATTCTGACATGGCTTAAGGAGACTTGAGCAAGTGTTATGTGGTTTGTATAGGTTGTTGAGTGTCAAGTCTGTTTCCCACTAAGGTTTTGTCCAAACTAATAATCCAAAGGTTTGACCGAGCTCCGTACTTTGATTTTACGAAGTTGCGATTAATACTCAATATTGTTCTAAGTTCTTTATTTTCCATTATTATTGTTCTTTTTATTTTAGTCACTTATTCTTCAAATAAGTGTTTGCTAAGGGACTAGCAAAGGTAAATCATAGGGGGATGATGAATCAGCTTTTCATCATCTTTATTCATTTATTTTAGCTTAAATTCCCTTATAAAGCACCTATAAATAACAATAAATCTATTCTTTTACTCACCCTAATTCATGTGTAAATATTGTATATTTATTACTATTTTAACATACAATAAATAAATAAATAAAATAAAGGAAAAATAAATAAAATCAAATATTGTATATATGTAATAGATACAGGCTGACTCTGACCCCAAGAGAAGGTCAAGACTTGTTCTGATCGACAAGGAATAAAGTAGGGGGAGATAATACCTAAAATACTTAAATTTCATGAAATCAATTATTTCTTGTATATATTCATCACATGAACATTACTATATATATTACACATTCTTTTCATTAATTTAATCACACCCAAATTCAACTCAATTGCAATTGTTTTTATCATGAAATTGTGCACAGAAATTGTTTGTAAATAACAAAAATAATTGCAATAATAATCAATATATATTGTAGAAATAAAAACACTCTCAAAAAGCCACAAAGCTCAACTTGCAAGATCAATATCTTCTCCACCAAAACTCCAAATTAATCAAACTCACTTTTATTCAACTCCAAATTAAATAATCTTCAAAATGGTGGCAGTTTCCTAAAAATCAGAGTTAATGTGTGAAATGTGTCTAATTGGGGTACTATTGTATATAATACCTATGTATACTATGTATATTATTTATTTATTTATTTTCTTATACATATTTGTAAATATTGCTTTTTTAGTTAATTGTAAATATTGTATTTGACTTATATAAAATACAAATAAAAATTACAAAATCAAAAATAAACAAAAAATAAAATCATGCAATTATTGTATATGTATCATTAGTATATATTGTACATGTACCTATTTATTTAACATAATAAATTAATTACAAAAAATCAAACAAATTAAAACCTTTGTAAAATATTGTAATTAATAAATTATTATATTATGTATATATATTTTTAAATAATTAATTAAAACTCAAATCATTGTATTTATAAGTACACATACTTATAAATAATACCTTGTATTTATTTCAATCCTTGTACATACCTTATTTAATCAATTAAAAATCACCTAAATTAACTATATTTAATCATTAACATTATTCCTTTACATTATTTAATTTCTACAATCATTGTTGATTTTTGTCTAATTTATTTAAAATTTTCTTTGTTTTTTTGTCATTTTCCTTATTTTGTCCTTTCCTCCGCGCTTCTCGATTGCTTGGCCTTGGTTCATTGACCCGGATCAACTGCCTGGTCCACGGTTGTCGCATGCATCCCTCACTCGTCCCCCTTCCTTCATAGAATTTTCCCACATGCTTCATTTACTAACATCCCCTAATTTCTTCTCCTAAATTTTCGCCCATTCACACTTCTCCATCGCCAGCCTACTCGATCCATCAATCATGCCTCGATGAGCTCATGATTTGAAATTCAAAACTCATCAGAGCCGCTACATATATATGTTTCCAAAACATATTCGATCACATTTTGATCCATTTTGACCTCTTTTCTCCCCGAGATTGGCTTCTAGAAGAGGCTTGAGGTGACAACTCGAGTTCCCCATGATTAGGAGCATGAGAAGAAGGCTTAAGGTGAGATTCCTCCACTCGCCACCATTCTCCTAAGATCGAGGTTGTATCACCTACACTTCCCACCGTAGGGTAACTTAGACTTGTTAAAATCTAGTTTAATTGTTTATTCTTTATATTTCTCTCTGATTTCAGTTAATTAGATTTGCCATCTTCTTGCTCTGATCTGAAAGAGCGGAGGCGTTCTGATTACCTATTAAGCACTTCGACTACCCCTACATATCCACCTCAATCTTATTCATATCTTTCCACATCTGAATCCCCTCAGAACATCCTTGATCTGAGGCTTGTCCTACATTCCAACAATGTATGCTAGAGGCCTTCATCCCCTCATTATTCTCTATCTTTTACACTTAATTAAAAATCACCGGAGCATTGACTCCGAGCGTGGATTTCATTGTAGGTCTGGGGAACAAACCCTGAGAGTGTGAAGAGCGATCTCAAGATACACCTGGAGTTTATGACCTTCTGACCTCCAGATTTTGCTAGGGACATTCTCGACCGTTGTGGAGCCATTGGATCGAGAAAGGAGCGTAGGAGCCATCCGCACCCTTTGAAAGTTGCCGTTGATGGAGATCGGCTGAGCATTCACTAATGGAAGTTCAACGTTTATGGTCTTCATCCCAATTCTTCGTGGAGCCTTCTCGTCTAAGCATCCATATCTGGTTGAGGCCGTTGAAAAAGCTCTAAATTCTTTATGTTCGATCTATCTACCAGAGCTCATCCGTGCCATCCAAGCACGAATCATCTTCAGTCATTGGGTTAGAGCATAAATGCATATGCAGCTATATAAGGAGCCACATGTATTAATGGTAATATTGCGCCTAAGCCCCTGCCTCTATTTATTTTGCAAATAAGTCATGTATGGACATGTGTCGGTACTTCATATATTGAACATTTGCATTATTTACCCTATAATTTATTCTAATTGCATGTCAGTCCTGTTTGAATCTTAAAGAGTGCATTGCACATGCTTCTTAGGCTATTTGTAATAAAGAGCATGTAGTTTGTTTGTTATGGATTAGCCCTTGAAAATAGAATATTTGTTATTAAATCCAATCCAGCGAGGCTCGCGTGCCTGCACATGCATATTTTGGACATTTTGCACATTTCACCTTGTCCTTTCTATCCAAGTTAACATTTAGTCCATAAAATTTATTATTTACATCCATGCCCATGTGCAACATCATTTATTTTGTTAAAAATTAAAAAAAATTAGCAAAACATAACTAAAAATTCCACAAAATCTTGTTACCTTCCTGTTACTCAAATCTTTCATCTCTAATTTTTATTTTACATTTTCATCATTTTTTATTATTTTTAACAATTGAAAAGCTTCATAAACATTCCTTATTTGTATTCTAAATCAAGAAAAATTATAGAACTTTCTCAAAAATTCATGTTATTTATTCTCATCTCTTTTAATTTGCGCACCAAATTTGCATTTTTATTCCTCATAAATCCAAAAAAAATCATAAAACATCAAAAAAGATAAAAAAACATAAACATTCATAGAAAATTTCAAAAAAAACATAAAATGTCTTTTCTGAAAAATAAAAAAATTATCTTTCTGTGCATACATATTTACCTATTTTTTATTTCATTTACTATCTTAATGATTCAAAAACATCCCCTGTTATTTCTGTTTACATTTTTTCTATTTTTAAATTATTTAACAACCATAAAAATTCTAGAAAATCCCATTAATCTTAAAGTTTATCAGAAACCAAAAATAATTTTATTTGAATTGTTTTTTATATTTTTATAACTTTATAAATATCTAAAAAGGTGCCTCTTTCTTTTTTATTGATTTTTTATTCATTTTTATTTTCATTATTTTAAAAATTAAAAATATTTTACAAAATTAAAAATCATATAAAAATACCAAATCAGAAAACCAAATAAAAATATAAAATTAAAATTCTATAAAAATACAAAATACAAAAACCAAGAATAATGTTCATAGAAGTCCCTCTTTATTTATTTCTTTTTCTTACATTATTTTACTTTTTTGTTGGCTTGAGCTGTGTATAAAATATAAATATTTTTTGTTGAGGGATTTTTAGGGTTGCGACGACACTGCAATTTATTCTCAATAGTTAAAACTCTGGATTTCTCTAGGAATGTACGAAATCATCTGCACGACCTGTCTCCCCCTATACTTAGGGTAAAATATCCATAAGTATAGATAGAATATCAAGAGTTGAGAGGACAAGTTAGGGAACAAAGAATGACAAAATTGGGATTCTCACCCCCTATACTTAGGACAAAGCGTGTCCTTAGTATAGCAGCAATGAACGTGTCAATGCCTTTTTGGTAGAGTTAGATAAATGAAAAGGAAAAAAAGAAGAGAAGAAAACAAAAATGATTTTTGAGATTTTCTGCTTTAAATGTTTGATCCTTCTATAACTGGTGGATCATCTTGATGTGTGACTTCTATTGAATCAACAACGGACAGGAATGTATCGTGCTCGAGGTATGGCTACAATTATTGTCTATTAACTACAAAAGGTTGTGCATCAGGAGACAATTAATATGAGTAGACTTCCATTGTCACACATATTTTTTACGATGAATGGTCCTTCCCACTTTCTCTTCAGTTTGCTAGGGAAAAATTTTAACTTCGCATAAAACAACCACATTATTTGTCCAGGTTTGGATGTCTTCTTATGGATATGTCTGTCATGCCATTTCTTGACATTCTATTTGTACGTCAGACTGTTATCGTATGCATAGTCTCAAAATTCAAGCAGTTAGTTCCGATCAACTTTTCTGTTCTTTCCTCTTTTCTCGGAATCAAGGTTCCATATGTTCAATGCCCACAAGGATTTGTGAATGAGTTCTGTAGGCATGTGACAAGTTTTGCCATAGATATGATGGTAGGGAGACATGGCGAGTGGAGACTTGTATGTCGTGCGATATGCCTAAAGAACTGAATCAAGAAGTTGTGACCAATTTTTACTATCCAGACATACAAGTTTCTAAAGTATTGTCTTGATCTCCCCGTTGGATCATTCAACCAAGCCACACAGTAATACAGTGTCCAATGTCATATTCTTTGGTCAACTTCTTGACCATCTTGTTAGTAAAATGGCTCCTCTCATAAAAAATGAGAATCTTGGGGATTCCGAACCGTGGAATGATGTTATCTTTCAAGAAATGACAGACGGTGTGGCTGTATGTATTTTAGGAAGAGGTTTCCTACACCCATCTACTAACATAATTGACAGTAAGTAGGATGTACTCAAAACCCAAGCTATTAGGGATGGCCCCATGAAATCAATGCCACAGGTGTCGAAGACGTCAGATATCCGAATGTACTTCAGAGGCATTTTATCATGCACACTGATATTTTCGAACATTCTTTGACAGTCAGTGCACTTCATGATATAATCACTTGTATCCTTACAGAAAGTTCACCACTAATGGCCACATTGAAGTAATTCTATTGTCGTTCTCTTTCCAGAATGGTTTCCACTTGCTACGAGCTTATGGCAGTAGTATAGGAAACCAATAACATAAGAACTTGTCACATTTGATCTTCGGCCAGTGTGGTAGAGTCATCTTGTAGATGAGATAATTCACTATGTTTGCATACCAAGGGAGAGAGGACATTGACAAGACTATCTCATCTGGAAAGGTTTATGTTATAGGAATTACATTTTCCTCATGATGCTCTACATTGATGATCACTCCAAAAAACCATGATTTGCATGCACATATCAGCTAGCACTTGGCTAGCACATGTGGTCTCTCGGTACTAGGCGAGCATGTAAGTTGCAATTTTACTCGCTTAGTATGGTCTCCAATTTGAATTTTTAGGCAGAGTTGAAATTCAGGGTGAGCACTTACGGTATACAAGTGCTCACCCAAAATGTGCTCGTCCGGTTGAAACTAGAAGCGGGTCTCTGGCAGGCGCGTGTCATAATATGGGCGAGCACAGAAGGGCCAATGGGAGAGCACTTAAGTGTGCTTGCCAGATTATGTAAATAGAATGCTCGCTAGATTACAAGGCTCATTTTAGTTGAGTTATTCTCCAAGCGCCTCTACCATCACCTATGAATATTTGATGCCTCCCTCTTACATCTTATCTCCTTACTTGAGGTAGATCCAGCATTCCTTTAACTTGTTTTTAATTTTGTTGCATATTTTGAAAGAAACAAATAGTTTAGGGTTTCGTCTAACTTTGATATTATTTCACAAATTTTTGCTAGAATTTTAGTTATATGTTGTCTTTTCAATACATAATCATTGGTTTAAGATGTATTGAAGTTTGATTTAAGATTGGTATAGTTTGATTAAACTATTATTCAATGTAAGTTGTCGATGAGATGCCTAAATTAGATTACACATTTCGGATTAACATTATAGATTAAACTATATTGGCATTATAGACTAAACTAGATTAGGTAATGATGAAATATGATGAGGGTGGTTAGAATTTTCTTATGTTATGTTGTGTTTAGAATATAATGTTATGTTTAGGGTAAACTTATGTCAACATTTTATTATTAGTTTTATGATGATATGTTTGGGGTTAACTTTTGTAACGTTATTTTAAAGATAATTTATGTGTATAAATGTTGGTATTTGTCTTTGATGATATGGAATTAACTTAGGGTATGATATGGTTAGGTGAATAATAATCAGGGTATGATATGTATGTGTACAGATATGAATTTAAGGTTGCAGATATGAATTCATGAGAATAAAAATTTTTTTTACATATAAGAAGATTAAACAAGGACAAAATCAAGTAAACTAGATAATATATGTGTATAGATCTGAATTTAAGTGAAGGTGTACTTGTGATCAGAAGAATGGTAGGATCATGTGTGTTGCTCAAAAAACACCAATAGTTACGTTGTGATAATATTTTTATCACATTAAATTCAAGTTAATGTGTCCAAGTGTGTCACATTAACTTATATATAGGTAGATAATAAGGCTAAAATAATAAATATTATTAAATCACACCAAATCTTCACATACGGAGTGTCCATCCACACCAGGTAGTGTGTGGCCATGAACCCCGAGACGCGTGTGCAACACATTGAAGGATTTCATCATCTCTAATTGTGTTATATTTTTTAAAAATTTACATAATACTATTGGACTCTCTTCGGGATGAGATATCTCGATCCAATGGTCGTGGAATTTGATGTGTGTAGGTGAAAGAATTTTTTTGCAGGTACACTTCTATAGAAATATCATTTAAACACATAATTAGGCATTATTTTAGGATCACATCTTTCCATATCCGTATTGTTAACCAAGCAAATATACGTAAATGCCCAGTCAACATAAATGACTAAATATTTTAGGATAATTTTATAGTCTCATTTGTAGAAAGTACAAATGTATGACGTAAAGTTATCTTAAAATGTTGCATTTATGTTTGCTTTCCATAGTTCGGAGATCCCTGATTAAGGGAGTCCATAAGGTTTTAAAATTATTATAAGGTGATTGTTATCGCATGTCATAGTTTATTTTTGATGGATATTGAACTGCATAACCCATTCCTCTTTGGTATACCAAACCAATCATAATCTACTACTGAAATTTTCAATACATTTAAGGTTTTGAGAGCTGATTGTAATTGTTTTAGTGGGTATACTTGAGGCGTGCATGATTATACTATCAAAGTTTCCTAAAAAATAAGCTACCATGTGACAATCATCGTATTATAGTAAGTTTGAATTCTCATGGAAGGTCTCAAGTGATAATTTAATGAAATCACTTCTCTTCTCAGATCCTAAATTTAGTAAATTAGGTTTAGGCCAATGATGGGTTTTTGTTTAACTTTTTTGGGTATGTTCTCTTAACTTAAGCCGATATTGAAGCATAACATCTTATTTGAACTTATGAATTATTACGTTCATATGAAATTGATGGCTAGTAGAGAGTGGATGTACAAGCATGTAGTAGATGGACATGTTGTAGAAACCTTTGAAAAAGGTGTTCAAGAGTTTGTGGAATTTTCTTACGCTTAGGGTTCTCGTGTGGTGGATTCTAATGGGACTATATTGTATCTGTATTAAAAGTATTGTTTAATAAAAAGAGATCTAAGGATAAATTTTGCTTGCATCTTTATAGAAATAGTTTCATGGAAGAATATCAAATTTAGTGGAGACACGTTGAGGTCTTTCATGAAAAATTAATGAAGAAAATGATGTGGACACTATCAATCCATTTGTATATATGGTTATGGACTTTGTTAGTCCAGATTTTAACATTGATGGTCTAGATGAAGAGGAACCACATGGTGAGACAACAGATTTCTACAATTGTTGAGTAAGTCAGAAGAGCCCTTGTGATTGGGTTGTAAGACATATTCAAAGCTCTAATTGGTTTCAGAACTTCTTTTGATGAAGATGTATTATAATATGACATATCATAATTTCCTGCTCATGAGCCAATAAATTCAGACACAAATGAAGCGGATGAAGTTCCAATCATCGAATCAATTTGATTGGCAGATAATGAGGTCATATCTTCTGACCTACTAGATGATGTAGAAGTTACAAATAATGACTCGGACAACTCTGAAACCAATGAAACATATTATAACTCATCAGAATTAGATGATGAAGATTAACTGCAAGTTATGTTGAAGTATTGTACTAGTTAAAAAAATCCATTGATAAGTATATAATTAACTATTATATTGCCAATACAGTCATGGTAGTTTTTGGACTAGCCCTCATGGATCTCAGCGATCCTCTTTTCCAACCTCCACGAACTCACCTTCTTCCAGTAGGCAGCATACCCCACATTTTGATTTAGATTCACTTCCTAAAAAGACTCGATGGGTCATAGCCTACTATTAGTCTATAGGTTATCCTCCTCCACCCTTTTATCGAGAGTCTTTTCCTCAACAACTCCCGATGCATGTCCTATTTTGGTATCTGCACTGATATTGATGGATTATTATTCTTCTTCTTCTAGATGTCTGAGCACCTTCGTGACTTTACCTAGTGGAGGTGGACAGACTTCGTCTTCCCTTTGTTGGAGCTTACTGCAGATGAGAGGTATTTTTTTACACTTCCTCATTTTAACTTTCTAATATATACTCTCTAAAAAATTTTCAAAAATATGCAAGGATCTTTTGAATAGGAACGTGGTTGCAAAGGAGATAACCAACATTATCAAGACACATTTGATTAGATGCAATTTCAGTGGTTTCGCATTCCTGCTACCGAGAAGGAGAGATTGTTTGAGATTTTCCTAGTAGGAATATAATGAAAATTTATTCGAATCATTTGCTAATTGTTGCAACTCATTTATCTAAACTTTTTCAAAAAAATTCAGAGTAGGCACCATTTTGTTGATGGTCTGGGGAAAGAGGCTTACTATCGAACCTTTATTCGTTTGGTGGAGAAGAGGATGAGCGTTACATTTTTTAAGGAAAGGAGAGACTCACATGCAAAAACAGGATGCGATGAAATGAATTTCAAGGAGATGAAGAAATTGAAGGATATGGATAAATCCTCAAGCGCATCATGAAAGCGTGATGAGAGTATCACATACGATCATGAGGGACTAGTCGCACTAGTTTCTCGGTGCAGCGGAATTTTAAAATTTTAAATAATGAAACCATATGATCCAAGAACATTTCTTATATCATTTCATCTAACCACAACAAAGATAAAGGAATACCTATCGAAGCGTGGTTGTGATCTAGCCTCTAAAGGAAGAGACATCCTATCTCAAGTTCGATCCATCTGAGGAGACACTTACGAGCGCGAGGATGAATCGTGTGCTTCTAGCAATCCAGGTGGATGATCCAAGCAATGGATCTCCTGATCTCATCTCACGAGATCAAATGCCTTCTTCACGAGTGTCATGCACCAAATAGGACGGAGAACCAATAGTCATCGAAGCAGGTCACAATGGCAAGGCGACGACGAAGACGACCTTCTCTTTATGACAGTGAACGACCACTCAAGAAGAGAAGGGAAAGGGTATGCATGAGAATGAGAGAGAGAGAGACTTTGTTGGGATTTCATGTCACTCGAAGAGCAAGGATTGCCTCTTCATATATAGGGTTTTGGGAGTCCATGGATCCTAATTCGTGGACAACACATAATCAACGTACGCGATTGATTTGTGTTTCTTTCAATGCCTAAGATGTTGTAAAAAATCCCAATAACAAATGATTTAATTTAAATTAATTTACACTGATAAATCAGCGAAATTAATTTCAAATTAAATCACCTTCGACTAGAGAAAGGATAATGACGAGACTAACCTCCTTCCCTAAACGAGGGGGGGACGGCTCCTCCTCTCCACATGGAGAGTAGTGGTGTCCACTCCTCTTAGGAGGAATATGTCTATCTCCTATAATTATCATGAGATCTCATTATCTCATTACATATCATAATCTCTTGTCAAAAATATTTTCACAAAAAATAATTCCAAACTATCTTGTGGAAAATATCAACCAAGCCATTGAAATTAAGTGAATCTCATTCACAACCCAAAATAAAATGTAATTATATTTCCAATTAATCATTTAATGTGAATCCAATACACATTACCAATTAATCAACAAATATAAATCACAAAAGTCTCTCTCTGATATATTGTAAATCTCATTTATAATGTACCTGGATAATTGGATAGTGCTATCCACATTATCCATATCCACAATAACCAAATCTCATTTAATTACATTAGATAATCATTCTCATGCATTTAGATAATTGTCAATCAAATTCACATTATTCATGATAATTAAATAACATTTCATTATCTATTTATTAATGCTTAGACATAATTCAACTTTAGAATTATTCTTGAACTCTTTCAAGAATAATGCGCTTTCTCCGCTGATACTTGGAGATAAGGATAGAGTGATTGTATTGTGCCATGTATAGTGACTTGGATATTGAGATCACATCTCAAATCTATATCCGACGGACCTCTCACAGATGCTTGATTTATTCAAGGCCATAAATCTAATCTTCTCATTGCAACTGAATCTCATTCAGATCAACATCCAACATTTGGACCATGATCAGATTACTTCTGAACTGAGAGGAGTCACTAAAACCTAGACCTATTTCATCACTCCCTCGGAATGGAAGCGTCATGGTTATACAATTATTTAAGATCACATCACCCTCAGGTATTCTTAATACATGTACATCCTGCATACTGGAAGACCTATGATCAGCCCGAAGATATAGATCAATATTACACTTTCATCTTCATGGTTTGATCATCAAGTTTCTCATCTTGGTCATTGGGATTTGGTATCGATCATATGCTTTCCAGAAGCATATATCATACCTTCAAATTCTTGTCATGATTCCAAAGTACGACGAAAATGCATGGAATTTGGTCCCAATACCACATGAGTGAGCTCATGTCTTCTGGTTCATAACTGAACCTGTATGATCCCTTTGAGATATCGTATTACTCATATGCCCTTGCAAGCACACCAACGCGACGGTATATAGACCTTGTTTAGGTCATCAACCTATTGGTCAGCCAAATGTACATACTCAGACATATAGTAACACATTTTTTGTTAGACATGCGAGCCCACGACAATCCATTATGCAATAGATGTTATTGCGAATATCATTCCCTGATCTGAAATGAAGAATAATTAATTTCCATAATATGTCCCTTAGTACAACTAATGTTATGTACCATGGCCATCTTAATGATTATTCAACAGATGATTCATTAATTGAATCATAGAGGCTGGTGCTTGGATGAATATCTAAAGAGTTAGATTGAGGACTCATCGAGCACCGTAGAATGATTATTAAGAGATGATCTCTAGCCTGAGAAGGAGATAGGAATGCTTTCTCTGAAGGTTGATATCTAACCGACCTCCTGATGTAGGTCCTCTACATAGGAATAGAGATTTGGAGGTGTTAGATAAGTTAGGTCAAAGAGTTGACTTAACATCATTGAGATAACCAAAGTCCTATGTCGTACGTTGTCACGATATCGTCACACTTCCTCTGACCGGAGATAGATGTGTTACTATATGTCTGAGTATATACACTAGATAATATATGTGTATAGATCTGAATTTAAGTGAAGGTGTACTTGTGATCAGAAGAATGGTAGGATCATGTGTGTTGCTCAAAAAACACCAATAGTTACGTTGTGATAATATTTTTATCACATTAAATTCAAGTTAATGTGTCCAACTGTGTCACATTAACTTATAGATAGGTAGATAATAAGGCTAAAATAATAAATATTATTAAATCACACCAAATCTTCACATACGGAGTGTCCATCCACACCAGGTAGTGTGTGGCCATGAACCCCGAGAGGCGTGTGCAACACATTGAAGGATTTCATCATCTCTAATTATGTTATATTTTTTAAAAATTTACATAATACTATTGGAATCTCTTCGGGATGAGATATCTCGATCCAATGGTCGTGGAATTTGATGTGTGTAGGTGGAAGAATTCTTTTGCAGGTACACTTCTATAGAAATATCATTTAAACACATAATTAGGCATTATTTTAGGATCACATCTTTCCATATCCGTATTGTTAACCAAGCAAATATACGTAAATGCCCAGTCAACATAAATGACTAAATATTTTAGGATAATTTTATAGTCTCATTTGTAGAACGTACAAATGTATGACGTAAAGTTATCTTAAAATGTTGCATTTATGTTGGCTTTCCGTAGTTCGGAGATCCCTGATTAAGGGAGTCCATAAGGTTTTAAAATTATTATAAGGTGATTGTTATCGCATGTTATAGTTTATTTTTGATGGATATTGAACTGCATAACCCATTCCTCTTTGGTATACCAAACCAATCATAATCTACTACTGAAATTTTCAATACATTTAAGGTTTTGAGAGCTGATTGTGATTGTTTTAGTGGGTATACTTGAGGCGTGCATGATTATACTATCAAAGTTTCCTAAAAAATAAGCTACCATGTGACAATCATCGTATTATAGTAAGTTTGATTTCTCATGGAAGGTCTCAAGTGATAATTTAATGAAATCACTTCTCTTCTCAGATCCTAAATTTAGTAAATTAGGTTTAGTCCAATGATGGGTTTTTGTTTAACTTTTTTGGGTATGTTCTCTTAACTTAAGCCAATATTGAAGCATAACATCTTATTTGAACTTATGAATTATTACGTTCATATGAAATTGATGGCTAGTAGAGAGTGGATGTACAAGCATGTAGTAGATGGACGTATTGTAGAAACCTTTGAAAAAGGTGTTCAAGAGTTTGTGGAATTTTCTTACGCTTAGGGTTCTCGTGTGGTGGATTCCAATGGGACTATATTGTATCTGTGTTAAAGTATTGTTTAATAAAAAGAGATCTAAGGATAAATTTTGCTTGCATCTTTATAGAAATAGTTTCATGGAAGAATATCAAATTTAGTGGAGACACGTTGAGGTCTTTCATGAAAAATAATGAAGAAAATGATGTGGACACTATCAATCCATTTGTATATATGGTTATGGACTTTGTTAGTCCAGATTTTAACATTGATGGTCTAGATGAAGAGGAACCACATGGTGAGACAACAGATTTCTACATTTGTTGAGTAAGTCAGAAGAGCCCTTGTGATTGGGTTGTAAGACATATTCAAAGCTCTAATTGGTTTCAGAACTTCTTTTGATGAAGATGTATTATAATATGACATATCATAATTTCCTGCTCATGAGCCAATAAATTCAGACACAAATGAAGCGGATGAAGTTCCACTCATCAAATCAATTTGATTGGCAGATAATGAGGTCATATCTTCTGACCTACTAGGTGATGTAGAAGTTACAAATAATGACTCGGACAACTCTGAAACCAATGAAACATATTATAACTCATCAGAATTAGATGATGAAGATTAACTGCAAGTTATGTTGAAGTATTGTACTAGTTAAAAAAAATCCATTGATAAGTATATAATTAACTATTATATTGCCAATACAGTCATGGTAGTTTTTGGACTAGCCCTCATGGATCTCAGCGATCCTCTTTTCCAACCTCCACGAACTCACCTTCTTCCAGTAGGCAGCATACCCCACATTTTGATTTAGATTCACTTCCTAAAAAGACTCGATGGGTCATAGCCTACTATTAGTCTATAGGTTATCCTCCTCCACCCTTTTATCGAGAGTCTTTTCCTCAACAGCTCCCGATGCATGTCCTATTTTGGTATCTGCACTGATATTGATGGATTATAATCTTCTTCTTCTAGATGTCTGAGCACCTTCGTGACTTTACCTAGTGGAGGTGGACAGACTTCGTCTTCCCTTTGTTTGAGCTTACTGCAGATGAGAGGTACTTTTTTACACTTCCTCATTTTAACTTTCAAATATATACTCTCTAAAAAATTTTCAAAAATCTGTAGGGATCTTTTGAATAGGAACATGGTTGCAAAGAAGATAACCAACATTATCAAGACACATTTGATTAGACGCAATTTCAGTGGTTTCGCATTCCTGCTACCGAGAAGGAGAGATTGTTTGAGATTTTCCTAGTAAGAATATAATGAAAATTTATTCGAATCATTTGCTAATTGTTGCAACTCATTTATCTAAACTTTTTCAAAAAAATTCAGAGTAGGCACCATTTTGTTGATGGTCTGGGGAAAGAGGCTTACTATCGAACCTTTATTCGTTTGGTGGAGAAGAGGATGAGCGATACATTTTTTAAGGAAAGGAGAGACTCAGATGCAAAAACAAGATGCGATGAAATGAATTTCAAGGAGATGAAGAAATTGAAGGATATGGATAAATCCTCAAGCGCATCATGAAAGCGTGATGAGAGTATCACATACGATCATGAGGGACTAGTCGCACTAGTTTCTCGGTGCAGCGGAATTTTAAAATTTTAAATAATGAAACCATATGATCCAAGAACATTTCTTATATCATTTCATCTAACCACAACAAAGATAAAGGAATACCTCTCGAAGCATGGTTGTGATCTAGCCTCTAAAGGAAGAGACATCCTATCTCAAGTTCGATCCGTCTGAGGAGACACTTACGAGCGCGGGGATGAATCGTGTGCTTCTAGCAGTCCAGGTGGATGATCCAAGCAATGGATCTCCTGATCTCATCTCACGAGATCAAATGCCTTCTTCACGAGTGTCATGCACGAAATAGGACGGAGAACCAATAGTCATCGAAGCAGGTCACAATGGCAAGGTGATGACGAAGACGACCTTCTCTTTATGACAGTGAACGACCACTCAAGAAGAGAAGGGAAAGGGTGTGCATGAGAATGGGAGAGAGAGAGAGAGACTTTGTTGGGATTTCATGTCACTCGAAGAGCAAGGATTGCCTCTTCATATATAGGGTTTTGGGAGTCCATGGATCCTAATTCGTGGACAACACATAATCAACGTACGCGATTGATTTGTGTTTCTTTCAATGCCTACGATGTTGTAAAAAATCCCAATAACAAATGATTTAATTTAAATTAATTTACACTGATAAATCAGCGAAATTAATTTCAAATTAAATCACCATTGACTAGAGAAAGGATAATGACGAGACTAACCTCCTTCCCTAAACGGGGGGGGACGGCTCCTCCTTTCCACATGGAGAGTAGTGGTGTCCACTCCTCTTAGGAGGAATATGTCTATCTCCTATAATTATCATGAGATCTCATTATCTCATTACATATCATAATCTCTTGTCAAAAATATTTTCACAAAAAATAATTCCAAACTATCTTGTGGAAAATATCAACCAAGCCATTGAAATTAAGTGAATCTCATTCACAACCCAAAATAAAATGTAATTATATTTCCAATTAATCATTTAATGTGAATCCAATACACATTACCAATTAATCAACAAATATAAATCACAAAAGTCTCTCTCTGATATATTATAAATCTCATTTATAATGTACCTGGATAATTGGATAGTGCTATCCACATTATCCATATCCACAATAACCAAATCTCATTTAATTACATTAGATAATCATTCTCATGCATTTAGATAATTGTCAATCAAATTCACATTATTCATGATAATTAAATAACATTTCATTATCTATTTATTAATGCTTAGACATAATTCAACTTTAGAATTATTCTTGAACTCTTTCAAGAATAATGCGCTTTCTCCGCTGATACTTGGAGATAAGGATAGAGTGATTGTATTGTACCATGTATAGTGACTTGGATATTGAGATCACATCTCAAATCTATATCCGACGGACCTCTCACAGATGCTTGATTTATTCAAGGCCATAAATCTAATCTTCTCATTGCAACTGAATCTCATTCAAATCAACATCCAACATTTGGACCATGATCAGATTACTTCTGTACTGAGAGGAGTCACTAAAACCTAGACCTATTTCATCACTCCCTCGGAATGGAAGCGTCATGGTTATACAATTATTTAAGATCACATCACCCTCAGGTATTCTTAATACATGTACATCCTAAATACTGGAAGACCTATGATCAGCCCGAAGATATAGATCAATATTACACTTTCATCTTCATGGTTTGATCATCAAGTTTCTCATCTTGGTCATTGGGATTTGGTATCGATCATATGCTTTCCAGAAGCATATATCATACCTTCAAATTCTTGTCATGATTCCAAAGTACGACGAAAATGCATGGAATTTGGTCCCAATACCACATGAGTGAGCTCATGTCTTCCGGTTCATAACTGAACCTGTATGATCCCTTTGAGATATCGTATTACTCATATGCCCTTGCAAGCACACCAACGCGACGGTATATAGACCTTGTTTAGGTCATCAACCTATTGGTCAGCCAAATGTACATACTCAGACATATAGTAACACATTTGTTGTTAGACATGCGAGCCCACGACAATCCATTATGCAATAGATGTTATTGCGAATATCATTCCCTGATCTGAAATGAAGAATAATTAATTTCCATAATATGTCCCTTAGTACAACTAATGTTATGTACGATGGCCATCTTAATGATTATACAACAGATGATTCAATAATTGAATCATAGAGGCTGGTGCTTGGATGAATATCTAAAGTGTTAGATTGAGGACTCATCGAGCACCGTAGAATGATTATTAAGAGATGATCTCTGGCCTGAGAAGGAGATAGGAATGCTTTCTCTGAAGGTTGATATCTAACTGACCTCTTGATGTAGGTCCTCTACATAGGAATAGAGATTTGGAAGTGTTAGATAAGTTAGGTCAAAGAGTTGACTTAACATCATTGAGATAACCAAAGTCCTATGTCGTATGTTGTCACGATATAGTCACACATCCTCTGACCGGAGATAGATGTGTTACTATATGTCTGAGTATGTACACTAGATAATATATGTGTATAGATCTGAATTTAAGTGAAGGTGTACTTGTGATCAGAAGAATGGTAGGATCATGTGTGTTGCTCAAAAAACCCCAATAGTTACGTTGTGATAATATTTTTATCACATTAAATTCAAGTTAATGTGTCCAAGTGTGTCACATTAACTTATAGATAGGTAGATAATAAGGCTAAAATAATAAATATTATTAAATCACACCAAATCTTCACATACGGAGTGTCCATCCACACCAGGTAGTGTGTGGCCATGAACCCCGAGAGGCGTGTGCAACACATTGAAGGATTTCATCATCTCTAATTGTGTTATATTTTTTAAAAATTTACATAATACTATTGGACTCTCTTCGGGATGAGATATCTCGATCCAATGGTCGTGGAATTTGATGTGTGTAGGTGGAAGAATTCTTTTGCAGGCACACTTCTATAGAAATATCATTTAAACACATAATTAGGCATTATTTTAGGATCACATCTTTCCATATCCGTATTGTTAACCAAGCAAATATACGTAAATGCCCAGTCAACATAAATGACTAAATATTTTGGGATAATTTTATAGTCTCATTTGTAGAACGTACAAATGTATGACGTAAAGTTATCTTAAAATGTTGCATTTATGTTGGCTTTCCATAGTTCAGAGATCCCTGATTAAGGGAGTCCATAAGGTTTTAAAATTATTATAAGGTGATTGTTATCGCATGTTATAGTTTATTTTTGATGGATATTGAACTGCATAACCCATTCCTCTTTGGTATACCAAACCAATCATAATCTACTTCTGAAATTTTCAATACATTTAAGGTTTTGAGAGCTGATTGTGATTGTTTTAGTGGGTATACTTGAGGCGTGCATGATTATACTATCAAAGTTTCCTAAAAAATAAGCTACCATGTGACAATCATCGTATTATAGTAAGTTTGAATTCTCATGGAAGGTCTCAAGTTATAATTTAATGAAATCACTTCTCTTCTCAGATCCTAAATTTAGTAAATTAGGTTTAGGCCAATGATGGGTTTTTGTTTAACTTTTTTGGGTATGTTCTCTTAACTTATGCCGATATTGAAGCATAACATCTTATTTGAACTTATGAATTATTACGTTCATATGAAATTGATGGCTAGTAGAGAGTGGATGTACAAGCATGTAGTAGATGGACGTGTTGTAGAATCCTTTGAAAAAGGTGTTCAAGAGTTTGTGGAATTTTCTTACGCTTAGGGTTCTCGTGTGGTGGATTCCAATGGGACTATATTGTATCTGTATTAAAAGTATTGTTTAATAAAAAGAGATCTAAGGATAAATTTTGCTTGCATCTTTATAGAAATAGTTTCATGGAAGAATATCAAATTTAGTGGAGACACGTTGAGGTCTTTCATGAAAAATTAATGAAGAAAATGATGTGGACACTATCAATCCATTTGTATATATGGTTATGGACTTTGTTAGTCCAGATTTTAACATTGATGGTCTAGATGAAGAGGAACCACATGGTGAGACAACAGATTTCTACAATTGTTGAGTAAGTCAGAAGAGCCCTTGTGATTGGGTTGTAAGACATATTCAAAGCTCTAATTGGTTTCAGAACTTCTTTTGATGAAGATGTATTATAATATGACATATCATAATTTCCTGCTCATGAGCCAATAAATTCAGACACAAATGAAGCGGATGAAGTTCCACTCATCGAATCAATTTGATTGGCAGATAATGAGGTCATATCTTCTGACCTACTAGATGATGTAGAAGTTACAAATAATGACTCGGACAACTCTGAAACCAATGAAACATATTATAACTCATCAGAATTAGATGATGAAGATTAACTGCAAGTTATGTTGAAGTATTGTACTAGTTAAAAAAATCCATTGATAAGTATATAATTAACTATTATATTGCCAATACAGTCATGGTAGTTTTTGGACTAGCCCTCATGGATCTCAGCGATCCTCTTTTCCAACCTCCACGAACTCACCTTCTTCCAGTAGGCAGCATACCCCACATTTTGATTTAGATTCACTTCCTAAAAAGACTCGATGGGTCATAGCCTACTATTAGTCTATAGGTTATCCTCCTCCACCCTTTTATCGAGATTCTTTTCCTCAACAGCTCCCGATGCATGTCCTATTTTGGTATCTGCACTGATATTGATGGATTATTATTCTTCTTCTTCTAGATGTCTGAGCACCTTCGTGACTTTACCTAGTGGAGGTGGACAGACTTCGTCTTCCCTTTGTTGGAGCTTACTGCAGATGAGAGGTATTTTTTTACACTTCCTCATTTTAACTTTCAAATATATACTCTTTAAAAAAATTTCAAAAATCTGCAGGGATCTTTTGAATAGGAACATGGTTGCAAAGGAGATAACCAACATTATCAAGACACATTTGATTAGACGCAATTTCAGTGGTTTCGCATTCCTGCTACCGAGAATGAGAGATTGTTTGAGATTTTCCTAGTAAGAATATAATGAAAATTTATTCGAATCATTTGCTAATTGTTGCAACTCATTTATCTAAACTTTTTCAAAAAAATTCAGAGTAGGCACCATTTTGTTGATGGTCTGGGGAAAGAGGCTTACTATCGAACCTTTATTCGTTTGGTGGAGAAGAGGATGAGCGATACATTTTTTAAGGAAAGGAGAGACTCACATGCAAAAACAGGATGCGATGAAATGAATTTCAAGGAGATGAAGAAATTGAAGGATATGGATAAATCCTCAAGCGCATCATGAAAGCGTGATGAGAGTATCACATACGATCATGAGGGACTAGTCGCACTAGTTTCTCGGTGCAGCGGAATTTTAAAATTTTAAATAATGAAACCATATGATCCAAGAACATTTCTTATATCATTTCATCTAACCAAAACAAAGATAAAGGAATACCTCTTGAAGCGTGGTTGTGATCTAGCCTCTAAAGGAAGAGACATCCTATCTCAAGTTCGATCCGTCTGAGGAGACACTTACGAGCGCGGGGATGAATCGTGTGCTTCTAGCAATCCAGGTGGATGATCCAAGCAATGGATCTCCTGATCTCATCTCACGAGATCAAATGCCTTCTTCACGAGTGTCATGCACCAAATAGGACGGAGAACCAATAGTCATCGAAGCAGGTCACAATGGCAAGGCGACGACGAAGACGACCTTCTCTTTATGACAGTGAACGACCACTCAAGAAGAGAAGGGAAAGGGTGTGCATGAGAATGAGAGAGAGAGAGAGAGACTTTGTTGGGATTTCATGTCACTCGAAGAGCAAGGATTGCCTCTTCATATATAGGGTTTTGGGAGTCCATGGATCCTAACTCGTGGACAACACATAATCAACGTACGCGATTGATTTGTGTTTCTTTCAATGCCTAAGATGTTGTAAAAAATCCCAATAACAAATGATTTAATTTAAATTAATTTACACTGATAAATCAGCGAAATTAATTTCAAATTAAATCACCTTTGACTAGAGAAAGGATAATGACGAGACTAACCTCCTTCCCTAAACGAGGGGGGGACGACTCCTCCTCTCCACATGGAGAGTAGTGGTGTCCACTCCTCTTAGGAGGAATATGTCTATCTCCTATAATTATCATGAGATCTCATTATCTCATTACATATCATAATCTCTTGTCAAAAATATTTTCACAAAAAATAATTCCAAACTATCTTGTGGAAAATATCAACCAAGCCATTGAAATTAAGTGAATCTCATTCACAACCCAAAATAAAATGTAATTATATTTCCAATTAATCATTTAATGTGAATCCAATACACATTACCAATTAATCAACAAATATAAATCACAAAAGTCTCTCTCTGATAGATTATAAATCTCATTTATAATGTACCTGGATAATTGGATAGTGCTATCCACATTATCCATATCCACAATAACCAAATCTCATTTAATTACATTAGATAATCATTCTCATGCATTTAGATAATTGTCAATCAAATTCACATTATTCATGATAATTAAATAACATTTCATTATCTATTTATTAATGCTTAGACATAATTCAACTTTAGAATTACTCTTGAACTCTTTCAAGAATAATGCGCTTTCTCGGCTGATACTTGGAGATAAGGATAGAGTGATTGTATTGTACCATGTATAGTGACTTGGATATTGAGATCACATCTCAAATCTATATCCGACGGACCTCTCACAGATGCTTGATTTATTCAAGGCCATAAATCTAATCTTCTCATTGCAACTGAATCTCATTCAGATCAACATCCAACATTTGGACCATGATCAGATTACTTCTGAGCTGAGAGGAGTCACTAAAACCTAGACCTATTTCATCACTCCCTCGGAATGGAAGCGTCATGGTTATACAATTATTTAAGATCACATCACCCTCAGGTATTCTTAATACATGTACATCCTGCATACTGGAAGACCTATGATCAGCCCGAAGATATAGATCAATATTACACTTTCATCTTCATGGTTTGATCATCAAGTTTCTCATCTTGGTCATTGGGATTTGGTATCGATCATATGCTTTCCAGAAGCATATATCATACCTTCAAATTCTTGTCATGATTCCAAAGTACGACGAAAATGCATGGAATTTGATCCCAATACCACATGAGTGAGCTCATGTCTTCCGGTTCATAACTGAACCTGTATGATCCCTTTGAGATATCGTATTACTCATATGCCCTTGCAAGCACACCAACGCGACGGTATATAGACCTTGTTTAGGTCATCAACCTATTGGTCAGCCAAATGTACATACTCAGACATATAGTAACACATTTGTTGTTAGACATGCGAGCCCACGACAATCCATTATGAAATAGATGTTATTGCGAATATCATTCCCTGATCTGAAATGAAGAATAATTAATTTCCATAATATGTCCCCTAGTACAACTAATGTTATGTACCATGGCCATCTTAATGATTATACAACAGATGATTCAATAATTGAATCATAGAGGCTGGTGCTTGGATGAATATCTAAAGAGTTAGATTGAGGACTCATCGAGCACCGTAGAATGATTATTAAGAGATGATCTCTAGCCTGAGAAGGAGATAGGAATGCTTTCTCTGAAGGTTGATATCTAACTGACCTCTTTATGTAGGTCCTCTACATAGGAATAGAGATTTGGAGGTGTTAGATAAGTTAGGTCAAAGAGTTGACTTAACATCATTGAGATAACTAAAGTCCTATGTCGTATGTTGTCACGATATAGTCACACATCCTCTGACCGGAGATAGATGTGTTACTATATGTCTGAGTATGTACACTTGGCAGACCAATAGGTTGATGACCTAATCAAGGTCTACACACCATCTCGCTGGTGTGCATGCAAGGGCATATGAGTAGTACGATCTCTCAAAGGGATCGTACGGGTTCATTTACTGAATCGGAAGAGATGAGCTCACTCATGACATATTGGAAAGAATCAAATTTCATGCACAATCATCTCGCTTTGGAAGCTTAACTGAATTTGGAGGTTTTATATATACTTTTGGAAAGTATATGATCAAGACCTTAAAGTATATGATCGATAGAGACTCCCAATGATCAAATAAGAAACTTACTGATAGAACCATGAAGTAGACAGTGTAAAATTGATCTAATACTTCAAGTTTATTCCGAGTCTTCTAGTATGCAGGATGTACAAGTACTGGGAATACCTGAGGGTAATGTGATCATAAACGATTATATAACCATGACACTCCCATTCCTAGGAAGTGACTCCTCTCAGTAGTGAAGTGATCTAATCTTGATCCAAATGTTCAACATTGATTTGAATGTGATTCGTATGCAATGGGAAGATTAGATTTGCGGTCTTGATTTAATCAATCATCTATGGGAGGCTCGAGATCTGGATTTGAGATGTGATCTCAATATCCAAGTCACTATACGTGAAACAATACAATTACCCTGTCCTTATCTCTAAGTATCCGTGGAGAAAACACATTATCCTTGAAGAGTTATGGATGACTTCATTGTTGATATTATCTATCCGAGCATTGAGAAAATTGGTAATTAAATGTGATTTGATAATCATAAATAATATGAGTTTGATTCATATTATAAAGAGAGTTATCGTAGATAATTAAATGTGGTTTCATTATCAAAGATGTGAATAATGTGAATGTGATTCATATTATTTAGGCACATGAAAATAGAAATCCAAGATTATTAAATGTGATTTAGTTATCATGGATATGAATAATGAGGATAGCAATATCCATATTAATAATATATTATAAATGTGATTTATAATATATAAGAGAGATCTATTTGTACCTTACTTTTGTTAATTAAATGGTGATGTTAATTGGATTCACATTGGACATTGAATTAAAAATGTAATTTACATTTTATTTTGGGTTGTGAATGTTCGCAAATTTCCAATGGCAAGGTTGCAATATTCTCAAAATAATTGTGAATTATTTTTTGTAGAATAATTTACAACAAGTGTTGTTGTAAAAGTATTGGAGATTTTCAAGGATTTATGCAATCTCATGAGATTGCATGAGATTGCATCCACCATGAGATATGGTGGATGGCTACCATCTCCTATATGGAAATAGGTAGCCGTCCCACCAATCATCAAGGGATGATGTAATCTACATGTTTTCTTGATTTAATTTAGAATTGAATTATATTTTTATTTATCAAACATATTCAATATAAATTAAATTAATTATTGTTGTGTTTTACCAACAACATCTTGACCATTGAAAGAAGCACAAATCAATCTCATCCATTGATTTTGTGTGTCCCATGGATTGTGATCCATGGACTCCCAAAACCCTATATAAAGAGAGGCACCCCATGCTCTATATGGTTAATAAGAAGTTTGCAACAACTCTCTCTTTCTCTTCACACACCCTCTCTCTCTCTCATATGTCCGTCCACCATGGAAGCCCTAGAGAGTCTCCATCATTACAGTGTCGTCGATATGCTTCCTGATCATTTGCTTGTGGATCTCTGTCTCCTTAGACATGGCTTTCTCGTGACGAAGAAGTTGTATCTCATTTGAAGAGATCAGGATGTTCATCGATTGAATCATCGTCATGGATTGCAAGGAGCACATGTCACATCAACACGCTCGCAAGTGTCTCCTGCGTCGGATCGGACTTGAGGTAGGAGGTCTCTTCGTTTAGAGACTCGATCGCAACCATGCTTCAAGAGATAATCCTATTACTTGTTTGTGGTTTAGACGAAATGATCCGAGAAGTGGTCTTGAATCATGTGGTTTCGTCACGTGATTTTTTTTTAATTTCTGCTGCCCGGAGCAACTAGTGCGACTAGTCGCTCCCGATCGCATACGATATGATACTCATGCTTCCATGATGCGCTTAAGGATGTAACCATATACTTCAAGTGGTATCAGAGCCAGGTTGAAGATTTTGGATGCGATCCATAAACCTAGGACGACTTGGGTTCATTAGAGTTTGCGAAAGTTTTCTCGCATTTCATTTTTGCATCTCTGTTTTGTCATTATATTCAGCCTTGTTTAAATTATTTAATCACGAAAATAATATTTGGATTTTGTTCCCCCATTAAATAAGGAAATCGTAGGATCTGAACTTGTGTGGTTTCAAATCAGTTTGCTCAAGTTATGATCATTTTAGTGAACATGTATCAATTGTTTTGTGGATTACGAATCTTAATGTAATCAAGAAGTTAATTGTGGTTTTGGAATGCATTGGAATGCTTGCAAATCATATAGGTTTCGTTGTAAATCAAATAATCAAACTTTGGAAACTTACTTTGTATGATTTGTATTTAAATTGATTGAGATATGCTAATTTTAGTAAGTGAGGGTCACAACTGGAAATTACTTTCCTAATCAAGAACCTTGAGATTGTCATTTAATCAATTAATGAAATTTAATGTTTTAGTTTCCTGAAATAATTATGGATAAATATTTGTGAAATATTTCATGATAATTATTTCCTTAAATAACATTTCCCTAACCAATAATTGATTGGATGTGATCTAGATCACAAATTGGTTACATGATTTACATGATCTAATTTCCAACAAACAATGTTGCTTAAATAGGATTAGGGATTTGTTTAGAAAATCTCCTTATAATGTTAATCAAAATTGTTTTGATTACTATTATATGGTATAACTTCGGTTGAAAAACTGATTATCATCTCAAGTACAAAGTGATTGACTTGGCATTATCTTTTCCTGAGGCAGATATGGTGTCTAGTTGGGGATCATTGGGATAGCAGGTTGCACCGTGTGTGGTCTGTCTCACTCCCGTCGGTACTAGCCATGATAACGGGTAGGGAACGGATAATGCCTGAGAGATCATGATGTGTTTTTCTAATTATTAAAATTATAAATAATATGTATTTGAGATAATACCATATTTAAAGTAACAATAAAAGGATGTTTGTTGGATATTAATTGGATCATTAATTTAATATGATTAGATTAATTGAAATCCAATTAAAATTGGATGTTCTATTTTAATAGAGATTTCATTTCCCTAGGAAGAATTTATTATGTGAATATGATTCATTATAATTAATTTGAATTTGAATATGATATGGAGGATCACATAAGTAACATCTATGGTCTCCCCTCAAGGCGAAGGATTATGTCGCCTAAGATTGTATGTAGGAGATGCTTGTCCGAATTGACAGCTCCTATGTGCAAGCACATATGGATCGGGTTCTTTGCTTCTCAAAAGAGTAAGGACGTATGAGAAGTGACCCCAACATCGGGTCCTCATATTATTGGGGTGATATTGGATTGTGCATAGCGAGTTGTATTCCTGTTTATGGTTGGTTCAATTAGTGACAGGTCAACATCACCTTAGGGGTGGTGGGCTCAGGTGTTAAAGTTTGAAATGGGAAATGCAAGTTGGACTTGCAAGGCGGAATGTGTTTACGCTTATTTTTATGAAAGTTACAGGTTCTCATATTATTTGGATGTAACAAAGATAAGGAAGGAGATCCTAGATCTTGCTTGAGATATAAAGGTAAGTATATCTTATATATTCAAAAGTGATTAAGGGAATGAACATTCAGTGTTGACAAGGCAAGACAACCTTTATATAAAAAAGTTCTTAATCAAAGTAAAATATATTTATATATTTATGCAAATTTCTTATTTCATATAATCTTTCATTAAATCCACTCTATGTTATACTCAATAATAATCGGTATAATATCATAATTTGGATCCATGATCAAGATATTGTACTTGTAGTTGGACACATAATGTATGTAGTTACAATGTGCAGTTTCCTCATAATTATAAGGAATATCAATTAAATAGACAATAGGACTACAAACCTAGTGTTTGTGTGTCTCTATAGTCTTGATCTCATCGAATGTACTTTGGAAGTGACATGTCGATGATGATCGTAATTGTCACATAATCCTTATAAAAATCTAAGAAGATGTTTTTGGCATACATATGTGCTCTTGACATTTAATCATGAGTGACATGGTTCTCTGTATCATGCAGAATGGTTGCTCTGAAAGAGATGATGTATTCAAAATGTTTGAGTACCTACCTGAACCAAAAATTTTAAGAGTTAAGATGGATGCAGAAATGATGAGTGTCATTATTCTACTGTATATACTCTAGTCAATCATGAAGTTTTATAATGTTCATATAATATGAATTAAAGAAAACATGTATAAATGTTGAAATACTCTTACATTGAATTCTTTTGAGTTCAAGATAAGTGATCCCTAGTCTTAAGCAATAGTTGTTTATAGATAAAGGGAGCGCAGTGGAAGCATGGGTCAGACCCAAGATGAGAAGGATAGTCAAAAGGTTGACTATATTTCTAGAACTTCCATATGACATTCAAAGAGTTCGATGAATGCCAATACTGCAATAAGCTAATGTACTGATAGTATGACTATCAAGTCTATCTAGAATCCTAAGAGAAGGACTGAAATAGTGCATTGTAATAATCTATATCTACATTTAATCATCAAAATAGACTTGCTTATTTGATAACATCAAAGTCTAACAATTGTATCAATCTTCTAACGACACATGCAATTGGTTGCTTATGTATTAGAAGACTGGAATTTGATCTTCAGGTTTAATAGTCATCTACATGGATATTGGTGCAATTGTTGCAACAATCTCTATTGGATTAATAGGCTACATAATTTTAGTGGGAGAGCCCTTAGTCTTAGAGAATGTATCTATGACCTAGATATAAGAATACACTCATAGTTTATTTCTAATTGTTGGAAATAAACATGAATTCTGGAATAAACCTATCATAAAGAGTTATGATGGATATATTTCAGATAGTAACCTAACATCTAGTGGACTTTACTTAATTAGAAAAATTAATGAATGGTTCATTATTATTTCTAATACTAAAAATTTAAAACCTTAAAAGATCTATAGGAGGATGAAGATCATTTGACAATGATCTGGCACCAAGCCTTGGACATATGTCTGTTGATGATATCAATAGACTAGTAAGAGATGACTCTTTAGATTGTCCATAGTTCAAATCTTACATACTTGTGAATATTGTATTAAAAAAAGTAAAAATGTCCAATACATCCTTCCTTGGGAATGGTGTAAGATGTCATGGTGTTCAAGATCTCATACATATTGATGTATGTGGATCAGCTATATCATAATAACCATTATGGATATGTGTTATCTATTGATGACTATTTTGATATGAGATTTCTTCCCTTCACCTTAGAAACCTTTGAAATGTTCAAAGATTACATTTCTTGGTCTAGAACCAAAGTTTGAAGGAAGATGAAATGAATTTGATCTAACTTAGGTAGCTTATACCTATTAGATGAATTCAAGGAATACCTTATGGAGATTGAAATGTCATTTCTATCTCACTCCTCCTGATACACCTAAACTCAGTGGAGTTGAAGGGAGATACAATTGATCATGTGTGATATGATTTTATCAATGATGAATCTTGGCATAACTACCTCTTAGTTTCCAAGGTATATATGTAGTAGAGACTGCAATATATATCCTTATTAAGGTTCCATGCATGTAAGCTGGAATCTAGCACTAGAGAGTGCTACTTCATCAGGAAAGTAAAGGATGGTATCGAATACATACTTTATGACCTTGAGATTCTTAAACGATCTCATCTCTGAGAATGTGATTCTTAGGAGATGACTCTCTTGAGAATCAAGATAAAAATGAAGTAAAGGAACTCATTTAATCTTGATATGATAACGACTCCTGGAATCGGAAACTAAAAGGACAATTAAACATGAAACACTAACACCTCTTCAAATGAGTTTGAGGATATATTCCATGTATCAGTTAAGTCTGACGATGATCAGACTTCATGTGATGAAGCTCCTGAGGATCATGACATGGAAAGATGGATTTTAGCAACAAAGTCTAAAATAGACTTCATATACAAGTGTTGTATATGGACCTTCGAGGATCCACCTATATGGGTAAGACCCAGAAAGGTGAAAATGGATCTTCAAGAGAAAGAGGGAAACCGATGAGAAGGTAGAGACCTTCACAGCATGGTTCGTATCCACAAGATACACACAGAAGAAAAGACATCGCTTGCGATGAGACTTTCTCTTCAGTGATCATGCTTAAACACATCAGAACATTGCTAACTATAGCTACACAACTTTACTTTTACATCTTCATGATGGAAGTCAAGATTGCATTCCTTTATGAATTCCTCTTCGAGGATATTTATATGAAGTAGCCCCAGGGCTTCATGTTTGAGGAAAGCAAGGTGTGCAAGATAAAGAAATCCATCTATGGACTCAAATAAGCTTCTTATAGCTGGAACATAAGATTTGATGAAATTATAAATGTTATGATTTCAGATAGAATCTTGATGAACCATGTAAAGCTTAGCGGGTGTGCCATTGTGTTCATCATGCTAAACGTAGATGATATCTCAATCATTTGGAATGATATAAGGATAATAATAAGTGTTTTATAATCTGGTTGTTCCATAACTTGAGATATGATCTCAAGGATACCTCTTGGATCTTAGTTCTTAAGGTGTTCAAAAGCATAGAGAAGATGATTTTGGGACTGTCACAATTGTGATACACCTTGGACATATTCTATTCTTGGAAAACATCAAGGAAGGCTTCCTTCCCTTAAGATATGGTACTGACCTATCTGGAGGGATAACACATCAAAGAGTTGAGGAAGTGAATGCTAGAAACTCTTGCCCTTGTGCATCAATTACGAGAAGCTGAGTGTATACTAGATGTGTACGAGTACAAGATGTCTACCATGCAGTGAGAGTAGTAAATGTTACTAATCCTACTATGGAAATAAAACACTTGATTGCAGTAATAACAATATCGTCAAAGATGACAAAACTTAGAGATAGTGATCTTGAAGTCTTATCTTCAAAAGTTTAAGACCTTATAGATAATGATCTATAGAAGTCTTAACTGTAGATACCTTAGGAGATAGAGATCTTCAGAAATAAATGTATTCTGATAAGGATTATGGGAATACTGGTTATAATAATTATCAAGAAATAGTGTCTAGAACACTGTAATTTCTTTAACAAGATTGAGTATTGGTTGCATAACATGCAACATTCGCATTGGATGCGAGCACTGTTACTAGGAAATATGCAAGTGTTGTAAAAGGACTTGGCATAGTCTCTTGGGAACATAGTGACTGATCACTTACCTAGCTATTTTTCTAAATAGCCTATGATTGTCATATGAATGCAGGTTTAAAGATTAACCCATTAATGGCTCTTTGGGCCAGTGGGAGTTGTTGGACATGCAAGCCCACAACGAGTCATTATGCAATAAATGTTATTGCGAATATCATTCCCTCATCTGAAATGAAGAATAATTAATTTGCATAATAGGACCCTTACTATAATTAGGGTTATGTACCATGGCCATCTTGACGATTATATAATTGTTGATTCAATAATTGAATCATAGAGGCTGGTGCTTGGATGAATATCTAAAGAGTTAAATTGAGGACTCATTGAGCACCGTCAAATGATTATTAAGAGATGATATCCAACCTGAGAAGGAGATGGCAATCCTTTCTCTGAAGGCTGATATCTAATTGACCTCTTGATGCAGGTCCTCTGCATAGGAATAGAGATTCGGAGGTGTTAGATAAGTTAGGTCAAAGAGTTTACTTAACGAGATCGAGATAACCAAAGTCCTATGTCGTATGCTATCACGATATAGGCACACATCCTATGACCGGAGACAGATGTGTTACTATATGTCTAAGTATGTACATTTGGCAGACAAATAGGTTGATGACCTAATTAAGGTCTACACACCGACGTGCTGGTGTGCATATAAGAGCATATGAGTAATAAGATCTCTCAAAGGGATCATATAGGTTCAGTTAAAGAACAGGAAGACATGAGCTCACTCATAAATATTGGGAAGAATTAAATTCCGTGCACGGTCGTCTCTCTTTTGAAGCTTGACTGTATTTGTAGGTTCGATATATACTTTTAGAAAGTATATGATCAAGACCTAGGAATGATATATGCTTTTGGGAAGTATATGATCGATACCGATTCCCAATGATCAAATGAGAAACTTGCTGATAAAACCCTAAAGTTTACAGTGTAAAATTGATCTAATACTTCGGGTTTATTCTGAGTCTTCCAATATGAAGGATGTACAGGTACTGGGAATACTAGAGGGTGATGTGACCATAAACGATTGTATAACAATGACGCTTCTATTCCTAGGAAGTGATGAATTAGATCTGGATTTTAGTGACTCCTCTCAGTAGAGAAGTGATCTGATCTTGGTCCAAATGTTAGACATTGATCTGAATGTGATTCAGATGCAGTGGGAAGATTAGATTTGCGGTCTTGATTTAATCAAGCATCTATGGGATGCTCGAAATCTGGATTTGAGATGTGATATCAATATCCAAGTCATTATACGTGGAATAATACAATTTCCCTGTCCTTATGTCCAAGTATCAACAGAGAAAGCGCATTATCCTTTAAAGATTTCAGGATAATTTCATTGTTGATATTATATATCCGAGCATTGAGAAAATTGATAATGAAATGTCTTGATTAATATTATAAAGAGAGTTATTGTAGATAATTAAATATGATTTAACTATCAAAGATGTGAATAATGTGAATGTCATTCATATTATTTGGGCACAAGAGAATAGAGATCCAAGATGATTAAATATGATTTAATTATCATGGATATGAATAATGTGGATAGAAATATCCATATTAGTCATATATATTATAAATGTGATTTATAATATATAAGAGAGAGCTATTTGTAATTTACATTTTTTAATTAAATGTTGATGTGAATTGGATTCACATTGGATATTGAACTGAAAAATGTAATTTAAATTTTATTGTGGGTTGTGAATGTGATCGCAAATTTCCAATGGCAAGATTGCAATATTCTCAAAATAATTGTGAATTATTTTTTGTAGAATAATTTACAACAAAGTGTTGTTGTAAAAGTATTGGAGATTTTCAAGGATTGATGCAATCTCATGAGATTGCAGGAGACTGCATCCACCATGAGATATGATGGATGACTACCAGCTCCTTGTTAGCCATGTGAGCCCGAGGCGAACCATTCTTACAATAAATGTCTTTGTAATAAATGATTTATCAATAAAAGTTATTAATTGTTTCACTCCCTTTCTGATATTAAAATGAATGAATGCACTATAAGGTCCCTTTGTACAATTAGGGTTATGTACTGTGACCGTCTTGATGATCATACAGTTGTTGATTCACTAATTGAATCATAGAGGCTAGTGCTTTTGTGAATATCTAAAGAGTTACATAGAGGACTCATCAAGCATCTTCAAATCATTATTAAGAGATGATCTCCAACCTGAGTAGGAAATGACAATCCTTTCTCATTAAGGCTGATATCTGACCGAACGCTTGATAAAGGTTATCTACATGGGAATAGTGATTCAGAGGTGTCAGATTAGTTAGGTCAAAGGGTTGACTTAACGAGATGGGGATAACCTATGTCCTATATTGAATGTTGTCACGATATAGGCACACATCCTCTGACCGGAGACAGATGTGTTACTATATGTCTGAGTATGTACGTTTGGTAGACCAATAGGTTGATGACCTAATTAAGTTCTACACACCGATGTGCTGGTGTGCATACAAGGGCATATGAGTAATACGATCTCTCAAAGGGATCATATAGGTTCAGTTACAGAACCGGAAGACATGAGCTCACTCATGAGATATTGGGTAGAATCAAATTCCATGCACGGTCGTCTCGCTTTTGAAGCTTGATTGTATTTGTAGGTTTGATATATACTTTTGGAAATTATATGATCAAGACCTAGGTATGATATTTGGTTTTGGAAAGTATTTGATCGATACCGACTCCCAATGATCAAATGAGAAACTTGCTGATAAAATCCTGAAGTTTACAGTGTAAAATTGATCTAATACTTCAGGTTTATTCCGAGTCTTCCAATATGCAGTATGTAAAGGTACTGGGAATACCAGAGGGTGATGTGATCATAAACGATTGTATAACCATGACACTTCCATTCCTAGGGAGTGATGAAACGGGTCTGGATTTTAGTGAACTCCTCTCAGTAGAGAAGTGATCTGATCTTGGTCCAAATGTTGGACATTGATATGAATGTGAATCAGATGCAGTGAGAAGATTAGATTTGTGGTCTTGATTTAATCAAGCATCTATGGGAGGCCCAAGATATGGATTTGAGATGTGATCTCAATATCCAAGTCATTATACATGGAATAATACAATTGCCTTGTCCTTATGTCCAAGTATCAACAGAGAAAGCGCATTATCCTTGAAAGATTTCAGGATAATTTCATAGTTGATATTATATATCCGATCATTGAGAAAATTGATAATGAAATGTGATTTGATTATCATAAACAATATATATTTGATTCATATTATAAAGAGAGTTATCTTAGATAATTAAATGTGATTTAATTATCAAAGATGTGAATAATGTGAATGTCATTTATATTATTTGGGCACATGAGAATAGAGATCCAATATGATTACATATGATTTAATTATTATGGATATAAATAATGTTGATAGAAATATCCATATTAGTCATATATATTATAAATGTGATTTATAATATATAAGAGAGAGCTATTTGTAAATTACATTTGTTTATTAAATGTTGACGCGGATTGGATTCACATTCGACATTGAATTGGAAATGTAATTTACATTTTATTTTGGGTTGTGAATGTGATTCACAAATTTCCAATGGAAAGATTCCAATATTCTCAAAATAATTGTGAATTATTTTTTGTAAAATAATTTACAACAAGTATTGTTGTAAAAGTATTTGAGATTTTCAAGGATTGATGCAATCTCATGAGATTGCATGAGATTGCATCCACCATGAGATATGATGGATGACTACCATCTCCTTGTTAGCCATGTGAGCCCTTGGTGAACCATTCTTACAATAAATGTTATTGTAATAAATGATTTATCAGTAAAAGTTATTGATTGTTTCACTCCCTTTCTGAGATTAAAATGAATGAATGCAGTATAAGGTCCCTCTGTACAATTAGGGTTATGTACTGTGACCGTCTTGATGATCATACAGTTGTTGATTCATTAATTGAATCATAAAGGCTGGTGCTTTTGTGAATATCTAAAGAGTTACATAGAGGACTCATCAAGCACATTCAAATTATTATTAAGAGATGATCTCCAGCCTGAGTAGGAAATGACAATCCTTTCTCATTAAGGTTAGACCGACCTCTTGATGCAGGTTCTCTGCATGGGAATAGTGATTCAGAGGTGTCAGATTAGTTAGGTCAAAGGGTTGACTTAATGAGATCGGGATAACCTAAGTCCTATATTGAATGTTGTCACAATATTGGCACACATCCTCTGACCAAAGATATATGAGTTACTATATGTCTGAGTGAGTACATTTTGCAGACCAATAGGTTGATAACCTAACCAAGGTCTATACACCGGCGAGTTGGTGTGCATGTAAGGGCATATGAGTAATACAATCTCTGAAAGGGATCATACAGGTTCACTTGTGAACCGGAAGACATGAGCTCACTCATGAGGTATTAGGACCGATCAAATTCCATGCATGGTCGTCGTGTTATCGAAGCATGACAAGAATTTGAAGGTATGATATATGCTTTGGGAAAACATATGATGGATACAGATTCTCAATGACCAAGATTGATCTATATCTATATCTTTGGGTCTATCATAAGTCTTCCAGTTTGCAAGATGTACATGTTTAAGAATACATTAGGGTGATGTGATCATAAATGATTGTATAACCATGACGCTTCCATTTCGAGGGAGTGATGAAACATGTTTGGATTTTAATGACTCCTCTCCGTAGAGAAGTAATCTGATCTAGGTCCAAGTGTTGGACACTAATCTGAATAAGATTTAGATTCAATGAGAAGAATAGATTTGCAGTCTTGATTTAATCAAGAATCTATGAGAGATTCATGAGATCTGTATTTGAGATGTGATCTCAACATCCAAGTCACTATATGTGGAACAATACAATCTCCCTGTCTTTATCTCCAAGTATCTGTGTAGAAAGCGCATTGTTCTTGAAAGAGTTGAAGAAAAATTCCATAGTTGAATTATATCTAAGCATTGAGAAATGGATAATTAGATGTGATTTAATTATATTGAATAATATGAATTTCTTTCACATTATTGAGATGCATGTGAATGATGATCCAATATAACTAAATGTGATGTAATTATTATGGATAGGAATAACGTCGATAGTGATGAATCCACGATTCATCATCTCAATATCTTGACCTTAGAAAAATCTCTGAGTAAATTCTCTAATAAATGCATATAAAATAAATAAATTAATAGCATGACTCTTATAAATAAAATACACTAATTATTTTATATTAGATTGTACAAAATAAATTAACAATAAAAAGCGGCAAAATAAAGGAGTTTTCCTCCTATAAATAGCCTAAAACTTCATATTTTTAATAATTTCATTTGAACTCCTTTTTGGATAATTCTTTCTCTAACTTGTTCATGAAAATGTATATAAAAATTCAAAAATATAAAACAAATTTCACCTGAAATAAATGCTCCTAGATCCCAAAGAGAAAACAACCATAAAGTCCAACTTCCCTGCCGAATTTCCTATCCGTATGAACTCGAAATTCACCAAATTCACTTTTAAAGTTTAAGTTAGAAAATTATCTATCCAATGAAAGTGGTTTCATTAAAATCGGAGATCGTTTGCAAAATTTGGGTTTTGGGACCTAGATCTACATTGTATATTATGTAAATATTCATTCATTCTTCATTTTTTTGATCTTTCTTAATTACTAAAAAATATGAAAAAATAACATTGTTGTGTTGTATCTTATGTCTAGTATTTTATTGTATTTTTCTGTTGTAAATATATTTTATAAAAATAATAAAAAATAAAATTAGAAAAGTAAAAAAAACATGTATATGTCGGTTGTCTTCTTTTTTAAATTCTCTACTTTTTATCTTCTCTTTATTTTATTATATTTTAGCCTAATTTACTTTATTTTATTATTTATTTCCTCTTCTCTACAATAACTTCTACCACCAACTTCCATTCAACTCCACCATTTTTTAATAACCTCTATTCCACCCCATATTCTTCATACAACCTCCCATTCAACTCCACCAATAATCTAACCTCCCATTCAAATCCACCACCTATCTAACCTCTATTTTATATCTCTTTTTATACATCCCATCCTCCTCAATTTGCACTTGATCCATCTTTATGTGAGGAGAGCCTAGTTCCCAGAGTTGTTGAATCGGTGACAGCCACGCAACCGCGGTTGATAGACAACAACCCTCTATCCGGTGAGATCCATTGGCTTGTTGGCCAACATTGCAGCCGTATCCGCGCGCTGCTCGAGCTCATCGCTCCCGATGATTTGAGCGAAGATAGTGCTCCTCAAAAGAACACCATAGGCGACCGTCTCCATCATAGTAAGTTTATTTTCAACTTGTCATCGTTATTATTTTTTGCAATTTTTTTCTCATACAGCCACCATTACATCTGCATTTGTCCATCTTCATCATATTACCACCATCATCCTCATTTTTATTGTTCATTCCCTATTTAAAAAAACTAAAAAATAAAAGATAAAAAAATAAAAAATCAATTAGCAACAAAATAATCAAAATAAAAAACAAAAAAAGCAACACAGCAGTGGTCGATCACTGCTACCCCCATCGTCGGCCACTGCTACCCCCACCGCCGACGCCACCCCTCCGCGGAAACCTCCATGTTCCTACCGATCCCAGCCCAACACCGTTGTAGATAGTGTCACCCCGTGTCGCTCCTCTTCCTCCTTTAGTAGTGGTCGCCTGCCACCTCCAGCCTGCGCGACCACCTGCCATAGACCCCAGACCGAGCACCGCCTCTCCTCCGCTCGACCACGCGCAGGTGTCTCCGCCGCACTGCCCCACCCTGTACTTCCACCGTGGTCGTGCCCTAGCCGCTACTGCAGGTATTTTTGTTTATATTTTATTTTTTTTATAAAAAAATCATTTTTTCCTGTAATGTTCTTGTAATTACGAACTTGTCCCTGTACATGTTTTTATATTGTCAGTTTTCATTTCTGTTTTGCATGGATAACCATGCATTTGCATGTTGATTTGGACTTCAATTTAGCATCTTTTTGTTTAATGAAGAAGTTTATGTTGTTGAGGAACCAATTATCTATCATCTGATCATTTATTTATATTTTTGTAACTATTGGGTAATTATAAAATTACTCTTGTGAAGGCTTGTATATTTTACCCAATCCGAGCACTTAAATTCATATCACCTGCAGTTGCTCTAACAATTTCACAAAAATCAAGAATGATGCAATGAAGTGTGTACAAATTACTATCCAAATTTCATTCTAAATTGAGTTGTCTTGTGCCGAAAATAATTGTAGAGTTATTTTAATAAATGTTTTTTAGTTAAATCCACACATCATATTTTTGCGAAATTACTACTCTTTTGGATTGTTCATCGTAAATAACTTCTTCAGATAATTCACACTCTGGTTAATTTGTTAATGCAGATTTATTAGAAATTAACTACTCCCTGTCACTCTATGTCCATAAAAAATCCATAAAATTTCATATTTTGTTTGAAAAATACAAAAAAAATCAATGTAGCATCCTTGCATCATGTTTTAATTCGAGTAAATTTTTCATAATTTTTTGCATTCTGTTTGTGTGAAATATTACAAAAAACCCCATAAAAGTGTGCATTTTTAATTATTGCATTTTAATTTCTAAAATTCAAAAAAATATTTTTTGTATTCATCATTAGATTACGATTCAAGGAAAAATACAATTAGGTTAAATCTGTTTAATTTCCTATTAAAATAAATTTGGCCTAGTTGTGTGCTTTCTTAGTGTCTTAATTCACCTGCATGGTGCATTTTTGCATTTAATTTGTATAAAGAAATATAAAAATATACGCATTGAAAATCTATATCTAAATGTTCGAATTAACTTAAAGTTGTTCCTTTGCCTCCCTATGTTCGACCTTGGACTTGCCCGAGATATAAATTAAAGCCGAGACACTCTTAATGGAGATCTTCTCTCGGTTATGACTGATTCGCTAAGTACACATATTACAACTTCCATTCAACTCCACCATTTTTAATAACCTCCATTCCACCCCCATATTCTTCATCCAACCTCCCATTCAACTCCACCAATAATTTATCCTCCCATTCAACTCCACCACCTATTGAACCTCCATTTCTCTTCTCTTTATATTCATCACCACATCCACATTTTTCGCATCTTCCATTCTAATAGAAAAAGGAGAGATCTTGGAGTGTTTTGTTGGTGACAAGGGCTAAGCATCCTCCTCAAGTGACGACCTCCTTCAGGCAGGATCTGCGGCAACCACCATCCTCGCGTCACGAGCTTTCCATTGAGCTCGTATAGCTTCTCCGATTTTTTATTTCGCCAATCGGATCAAAGCGAAGACAGGAGTCCAACGTTGCTGCTCCGTAAATCCAACGAACTCCAGGTAAGTATTTCCTATTATTTCTATTGTTAATTATTTTATCTCACATTTGTTTCTTTGTTGTTTCATTACACCGTCAATTTTTTTTCACCATCATATCATCCCCCACACCACCATATTTTCATTTTATATTCCCTGTGTTCGACCTCGAACTTGCCCGGGATATAAATTAAATCTGAGACACTCTTCACGGAGATCATCTCTTGGTTTTGACTTATTTGCTAAGTACACATATTTCAACGAATGCAAAATAAACTATGTTCTCAATGATCTTGTCAGATGACACCATTGTCGGGGAGGCAAACGGCATAGGGATTAATTTAAAAAATTAGATTTAGATTTTTACTTACTCGGGAGCCTGACCCACAAGCCACCTTGTAATTAATCCATTTTCTCTCAATTATTTCTCTATTAAATTTTGTATATATTTTATTGTTTATCTCTCTAATATAAATTTTATTTTCTTTGCGAGGGCCTGGTGAACTTGGAGTGCATCAGAGGTCAACGGACGTGACGCACACCGACTGCTGAAGATCAAGGAAAAATATTTTTTTGACAGCGTTAGCATTTTTCTATATTTGTGTAATTATTATGTTGTAATAATTTAGACAATTCTCCCTTTATAGTGGCTCTTGTTTGAAAGCTCGCGCTTGTACCGGGACTGGACTTTTGACCCTATTGTGGTTTAGTAGTTGCTTGACGTAGAATAGGACTTGCACTCGCGGCTCTTAGAGGAATTTATTAGAATATCTTTATTGTTTGTGCTCATAATTTTTAGCACCACACATCACATTTAAGGAGATGCACTTAGACTGCTAGGCTATTAGTCAAATTTAACTTATCCATTCCTCGCTAATATAATTGCTTGTCTAGGAACGGTTTTCTCATTTGCACCCATATAGTATAAAATTTGAATTCTGCCTTGCATCCCGCATGTAGAGCGTGAGGATCACTGTAAGTCTTATGAACTGGACATGCATCATTTATTTCATTATTTGCATCAGTTTTTCTCAACTCCCTCCCCCTTCGTTTTTGAAACTTAGGTTAAACAGAAATCAGGACTGATTATTAGGTGTGCCTTGTTTGGTGGACTAATCAAGTAATAATCTAACTTAAAATCGGGACTGTTAATCAGAGTTGACCAAAAAACTGACTAAAATTAACAATTGTTTTTGGGAGAGAAAAACCCTCATTTTATGCTTGTGCTATTTGATTGATGAGAGGTGAGGATGCATCCCTAAGATAGTGTCCAAAAGCTACTTATTAAGCCTTGCATAATTGGACTTATATCTTGATTTATCACCTAATTAAAATTGAAAAGATAAATGGTCGTACTTTTGCGACCGTCACTGTGTTGAGTAGGTGAACTCAGGGTTAGCTCTTGTGTTTGTTTGTGTGTTATTCGGTGCACTTGCATGATTTCTTCATTGATCCGCTTCATTTATTCATCTCTCTCCCTAGATATCAGAATATTGGTCACCATATCCATGCTACTCTTCCTTGACCTTATTCCAACCATCTCCACCCTCTTATTCCTCCCCATACCCACACCCCGACCGCGAAGTTAGAACTCAGACTAACTTCCCCACTTCCTCATCCTTCTCACCTATCCCACATTCTTACACCCTTGAACCACAACCACCCTGGATAGACTCACCATATTCTTGTTTGCTTGATGGATTGAAGGAACCAATCAAAGAGAAAGCCACTACTGAGATGAATGATTGGCAGAATCAGTTGACCCCACATACCTCATTCTCACCTCGAGTTGGGACTGGACAACGATTGACCTATACATATCCCGACTTGACCTTAGGGTACAAAATGTTTGACCAAACAAACCGAGTGGAGAGGCCTACACCATACAATCTTCCTGAATTGATTGATTTGAGTGATCAAGCTAACATTAACAACCTCCATATCACCCATTCGAAGAGACAACACATACATGGGATTGGATTCATGTGACCGATCTACAGACCCCCTATCTACTGACTCCACTTTATGAGGCTCCAACCAACATCTACCACACAGAAGGGTCATACTGAACCCAGCATTACATGCCTGAGTCAAGGTGTGTTGAGTATAAGAGCCTGAGTTCTCAGCAGTATCCTCCAACTGAGAAGACTTCTCTCATGATGTGTCATGAGAACTTATTGGAGGATGATATTTCTAGTCCGATCAAGCATCGATGTATGAAAGTGGATCATGGATTTCATGGATTGATATCGGAAAACCTTGAAGAAACCTTATTGAACACACGCCATGTACAACTAGAGTCCTTTGTACCTCCCTCTTCTACTAACCACTTTCCCTCCAAACAAGAGTCTGTACATTCTCCTAGTCCTCCTTCACCTATCAAAAAGACAAAAAAAATTGAAAACCCCAAAACCACCATAAAAATTGACAAAGGAAAATATCTAAAAACATTGGATCTAGTAGTTAGGGAAGCACTATATAGAAAGTTGATTTTTGAGATTCCTTTAATAATGGCCATTGAACACTTTCCCGACCTTAAAAGATTTGTGAGACATAAATTGATGCCTAAAAGATCGGATAATAAGAGGACAAGGATTGAGAAACATATAGTGTCTATGGCCACCTTTTTAATGATAGGGAGAAAAACCAAGAGCCACAGAGTGAAGCGGTTGCGTAGATTTGATTGTGAAATCAAAGACACCACCTTCACCCATGCAAGAATCGATGATGACTCACCGATTAATATACTCCCGACCTCCGTGTTTGCCAAGCTCAAAATCGGATTCGTCAAAAAGTCAAGAGAGATCATTCAGTTGGCAGATCGGTCCATTATAGGGTCAAGAGGAACCATTTGAGTCTTCTGACTTTCCAAGGTGCTCTATTGCATATAAACTTCACGATCATTGACATTGAGCATCTAGGAGAGTTCACCCAGTCTCCGATCATTCTCAGGAAGCCGTTCTTAGCCTTGGCTAAGGCAATTATAGATTACGAGACTCAGAATATCGATTTCACTGCATTGGGAGCACTTCGACCTCACCCAATCTTTGAGGACACACGATATTCCAAGGTAAATAGTAAAGTTGCAGATAGTCATGACCTTAGAGAGACATTTGAGTCTTGTATCTCTACTACTCCTGAGATACCGACTGTTCAGATAACCATTGGTTCAGAGACTCCCTACACTTCCACATCACCCACTGCTTGCATCCCCACCATCGTTATTGCTTATGGAGAGGACTCACAACCAGAAGCTGTCCTTGAGTCAGGCACGATCATTTCTGATTTCCTTGAATTTTTAGATGATCCGACTCATGAGTCATTCAATGCCAAGCCAATTAATAATATTATGCCTTACTAGATACGTATGCTGACCCTTCAGGAGTATTACAATGCATATGGTGACTCATCTGATGATGAACCTCTGGTCAGCACCTCACTACATCCAAGACCTACACAAAAAGAGACAATTGGGACCAAATTGACCAATATTGATAAATTGGTTGCTCCATCCTCTGGTCGGTCATCTGGTAAGAAGAAGAAGAGTGTTGATTCCTTCAGGTGTTCCCCCGAACTCTTCCATACGCATCACCCTCCTCTTTCTCTTGATGCTTCAGGTTCTAGAAAACCATCTAAGAAAGTTACCTTTGATGTACCAGAGAATGAACTTTCTAAGGAGTCCTCATCAGGCCCGGATGAGGTGATCTATATGAGTGAGCTCAGTTCGGCTGTTCTGATGCCATATTTGACCAAACAGTCGTGTATCTACCCTCGTTGGACTTTCCCTACACCTCACTATTATTCTTCAGAGGATGATTCTGACAACGACACATGTGTATACTACCCACCCCCTCACTCTTGCAAGAAGGTCTGTCCTAAACCTTCTTGATCCTTGTATATTCTCACTCCTCCTTGTATAGATTTTCCTTCCTTTATTTCCCTCCCTCCCCCGTGATTCGCATCACTCGCCCCAGTTCCGTATCGTTTTCATTTTATGGCTATACTTAGGATGACTAGATCCTAAGTATAGGGGAATGAGTGACCTGAGTTGCTCCATCTCTTCTTGTATATTCTTTCCCACCCTCATCGGTCCCCCAGTCTTGTATTCTATCTAATACTTTGGATGACCAGAGCCTAAGTATAGGGGGGTCGATGCCCGCTGTGTATTCTCTCACATTCTTATATTCTTCTATTCTTTTCACCCACTTATGCTTAGTACGAGCTATGGCTTTTTGTCACCTAGTGCCATGAGGACATAGCACATGCTAAGTATAGGGGGTGTGTATATATTACTTATATACTTTACCCATAGCTCTTACTTTCACATATTTTTGTATATATTATACAACAATTACGGGGCGGGTAAAATTGGTAAAAAACTTTAAAAAAATGGTCTATTTTCTTCCCTTGTTTGCCTTAAAAACTATTTTCAAAGAAAATAAAAAGCATCGCTTTTTTTCTTTATTCACTTTTAAAAAATCAAAAAATATCTTTGTCTTTGAAAAAAAACGTTTGAAAAAAGAATCTTTCTTCCTTTCCTTCCCTTTTCAAAAAAATCATAAAAATTAGAATAACAAAAAAACCTTTTTCTTAAAAAAACTTTCTTCTTTGCCTTTGTTTTTTCAAAAAAAAACTCTAAAAATCATTAAAAAAACTAAGGAATAAGTTGGTTTAGTTCCTGACACATTCACATTCACACAAGACTATCGATGTTCAAGAATACTTGGTTTATGAAGTCTTGAGATTTTGAGTTAACGAGCCTTAGTCATTAGGGTCCTTGACTTAATTATTCACATTTCCCTAGTTTGAAATATTTGTGTGCTATATTGCGTGCTTAGTCTCTATCTTAAGAATATGATCAGCAACTCACATACACGACTGCAGTTATGATGAGATGAGTTGAAGTTTCACTTGAGGAATTGGGACGAGGGATTTGAGTTTGGACTTGATTTGATGATGCTCGAGGATGGGATAAAATCAATGAAGGCTTCATGAAACCTGACTGTCAGCACCTTCAGCCAGTATGAGAACATGGTTCTTGTACTATCTCTTGACATTCACCTATGTGCCAAGGTCTAATGAAATCTAAATTTTTTTTATCAATGTGTGCCAACTCTCGGTAAAAGCAGTGGAGCTAGCCAAAAATCAAATCAAAGAAATATCAATGTTAAAAGAAAAGCTCTCACCACACAAAGTCGAGTGCTCCCAACCATTTCAAAGTGTCCATTTGGACCACCTCTATTAGGATCGGGAGTCGGACTAGCACCAAAAAATGGCTCTACATCGTAAATGCTACAAGTTTGGTTGTAGAAGGTATAATAGATACTCAAAAATGGCACACCCCGGTGTACTCCCAGGAAAACAAGTGCGGACGACTCATATTTCTTTTGACAGATACATTGATTAACAAACAAAAAAAACATGTGTTGAGTTAATAAGGATCTCTAGAGGATCCTTGTTCCAATGAGAGGGAGAGAGGAAATGACATAATCCTATGCCCTCCATCAACTGGCCATTCAACTACACTTTTAAGTCTAACAACTAAAGAGATGGTGGATTGGATGCAAGAAATGATTTATTCCCTAGTGTTGAGGGTCGGGTTCTTAGGAGAGTCTCTTGGACTGGAACCTTGGGTGACGTTGTGACTCGAATCTTGTAACTGCAGTCAACACTTAAGTCATATCCCTACTATATATGTATACAAAGAGAGTCTGATGATTAGGGAAATTGGATACCTTTTGACTAGAGCTGGGTTTAGCTTAGAATTTTACGATCTCTAAAACCAAGAGTTCTTGAACGGATCAAGTCTTGTATTCACATGCATGGTCAGGGGTTAATCCAACTTATTCATTCTTTATTTGCTCGAGGACTAACAAAGTTTAAGTATAATGGGGTGATGAATCCACGATTCATCATCTCAATATCTTGATCTTAGCAAAATCCTTGAGTAAATTCTCTAATAAATGTATATAAAATCAATAAATTAACAACATGACTCTTGAAAATAAAATACACTAATTATTGTATATTAGATTGTACAAAATAAATTAACAATAAAAAGGCGCAATATAAAGTAGTTTTTCACCTATAAATAGCCCAAAACTTCATATTTTTTTTAATAATTTCATTTCAACTCCTTTTTGGCTAATTCTTTCTCTAACTTGTTCGTAAAAATGTATATAAAAAATACAAAAATACAAAACAAATTTCACCTGAAATAAATGCTCTTATATCCCAAAGAGAAAAAAACCGTAAAGTCCACCTTCATGGTCGAATTCCCGCTCCATATGAACTCTAAATTCACAACTCACTTTTAAAGTTCAAGTTAGAAAATTATCTATCCAATGAAAATGGTTTCATTAAAATCCGATATCGTTTGTAAAATTTGGATTTTGGGACCTAGATGTACATTGTATATTATGTAAATATTCATTCTTTTTTCATATTTTATTTTATCTATCTTAAAAATCTAAAAAAATCATTGTTGTGTTTTATCTTATGTGTAGTATTTTTTGTATTTTTCTGTTGTAAATATCTTTTATTAAAAAATATAAAAAAATAAAATTAGAAAAGTAAAAAAACATGCATATGTTGGTTGTCTTCTCTTGTAAATTCTCCACTCTTTTTCTTGTCTTTATTTTTATTGTATTTTAGTAGCCTAGTTTATTTTATTTATTTATTTATTTAATATTCTCTACAATAACTTCTACCACCAACTTCCATTCAACTCCACAATTTCTTAATATCCTTCATTCCACCCCATATTCTTCATCCAACATCCCATTCAAGTCCACCAATAATCTAACCTTCCATTCAAATCCACCACCTATCTGACATCCATTTTTATTCTCTTTATATTCATCACCACATCCATATTTTTTGCATCCACCATTCTAATAGAAAAGGAGAGAGCTTGGAGTGTTTTGTGTGTCACAACGTCTAAGCATCCTGCTCAAACGACAACCTCCTTCATGTTAGATCCGCGATGACCACCGTCCCTAAGTCACGAGCTTTCCATTGAGCTGGCATAGCTTCTCCGATTTTTATTTTATCAATCGGATCGAAGTGAAGACAGAAGTCCTGCTTAGCTGCTCCGCAAATCCAGCGAACTTCAGGTAAGTATTCCCTATTATTTCTCTTATTATTTATTTTATCTCACATTTTGTTTCTTTTTTGTTTCATTACACCATCATATATTTTGTCACCATCATATCATTCCCACACCACTATATTTTCATTTTATATTCCCTATGTTCGACCCTGAACTTACCTGGAATATAAATTAAAACCGCGACACTCTTCACGGAGTCCTTCTCTTGGTTCTGATTGATTCCCTAAGTAAACATATTACAACAAACATAAATTAAACCACGTGCTCTACGATCTCGTAAGATGTTGCGAGTGGAAACCTATATCTAAAATTTTGAATTAACCCAAAGTTGTTCCTTTGCCTCCCTGTGTTCGATCCCGGACTTGGCTGGGATATAAATTAAAGCCGACACACTCTTCATGGATCGTTCTCTCGGTTCTGACTGATTCACTAAGTACACGTATTACAACAAATACAAATTAAATAACGTATTAAGCGATCGATCAGATATCAATATCCAATTATTCATAATATATTATAAATGTTATTTATAATGTATTAAAGAGAGCTTATTATTATTTATATTTGGTTGATTAATTATTGGTGTGAATTGGATTCACATTGGATAATTAATTGAAATTGAAAACTTACTTTTTATTTTTGGGTTGTAAATGTGACTCACAAATTTCCAATGGTAAGATTGCAATATTCACAAAATAATTATGAATTATTTTTCTAGAATAATTTATAACAACGGTTGTTGTAAAATTGGAGATATTTGGAATAATGTAATCCTCTCCTTCCATATTAGATGGAAGGGACAACCACCTATTCCTACAAGGTAAGGGTGGTCATCCACTCCATGCGTATTGAAGGAGGCACTCCTCTTTCCATTATCTCCACATGTTAATGATTTAATTTTGGGAATATTTTATATTGATTTATAAATATATATTTATTCTAAATTAAATCAATTGTTGCTACATTTTTACCAACAACATCTTGACCATTGAAAGAAGCACAAATCAATCTCATCCATTGATTTTGTGTGTCCCATTGATTGTGATCGATGGACGCCCAAAACCCTACATATAGAGAGGCACTCCATGCTCTTTAGGGTTAATAAGAAATTGCAACAATCTCTCTTCTCTTCTCCTCCATTCACACGTCCTCTATTTCTCTCTCCCATTGGTGGTCGTCCACCTTAAAAGAACAAGAGATCTTCATCGCCGCTTCACCATCACGACGCTTCTTCAATGACTCTCGATTCTCCATCTTCTTTGGTGTGCTTCGCTCACGAAGAAGACGTTTTATCTCGTGTGATGATATCAGGAGATCCCCACGCTCGCTAGCGTCTCCTCCAAATATCAGACTTGAGACAGGAGGTCTCTTTTCGTAGAGACTCGATAAAGCATGCTACTAGAGGTATTCTTATATACTTGATGTGGTTTAAATGAAACTATCCGAGAATCATTCTTGGATCATGTGGTTTCATCGCATGAAAAATTTTTAAATTCCGCTACTTAGAACAACATGTATGACTAGTCGTTCTTCATCGTATAAATGCTTTCGTGATGTGCTTGAGGATTCTCCCATATCCTTCAAGTGATATCAGAGCCTTAGGTCGAAGTTTTTGGATACGATCCGTAAACCTAGGACGACAAAGGTTCATTAGGGTTGCGAAAATTTTTATTGCATTTCATTTTCGCACCTCTATTTAGTGAATACTTTCAACCCAATTTAAAATGTTTAAACATGAAATAATCACTTGGATTTTTTCCCCATTGAATAAGAAAATCGTAGGATCTAAGTTTACATAATTTGAATTCCGTATGCTTGAGATATGATCATTTGAATGAACATGTATCCACAGTTTCGGGAACTGTGAATCTTAACATAATTAATGATTTAATTACTGTTTTTAAACATCTTGAAATGCACGATAATCACTTATGTTCTGTTGTAAATCAAATTACCAAACTTTGGAAACTTATTTTGTCTATTTTGGATTTAAATTGATTGAGATATGTTAATTTTAGTAAGTATGTGTCACTGCTGAAATTACATTCCTAATCAAGAACCATGTGATTGTCAGTTAATGAAATTAATTATTAATTTCCAGGAATAATTATGGAAAATCTTTTATAAATATTTAGTGATAATTATCTCCTTAATTGACATGCCCTCAACCAATAATTGATTAGATGTGATCTAGATCACAATTGGTTACACAATCAACAAACAAACTTGCTTGAATCGGATCGAGAATTTGTTTAGCAAATTTCCTTATAATCAAATGATTTTTATAGTTACTATATGGTATAATTTCGGTTGAAAAATCGATGAACATATCAAGTACACAATGATCTATTTGACATTATCCTTTCCTAATGTGGATATGGTATCTAGTTGGAGAGTGTTGGGGTAGCAGGTTGCACCGTGTGCGGTCTGTCCCACTCCCGTAGGTAGTGTCCAGGACAGTAGGTAGAGACTCGATAATGTCGGAGAATTTAAGTGTATTTTATAATTATTAAAATTGAAAATAATACATACTTTGAGATTATACCTTCCATTCAAGTAATAATCAAGTTTGTTGATTAAGATTGGATTGATAATTTATTTAATACGATTAAATTGATTATATCCAATTGAAACACTCTATTATGAATAGATGTGTATTTCCCTTGGAAGAATTAATTATATGAATGTGATTCATGATAATTAATTAATGAATTAAATAAGAGGTGGAGGATCACATAAGTGACATCCATGGTCTCCTGTCAAGGCGAAGAGTTTCATCGCTAGGGATTGTATGTAGGAGACATTTGTCTGAAGTGACAGCTTCTATATACAAGCGCATCTGGATCGGGCTCTTTGCTTCTCTGAATAGTAAGGTCGTATGCATAGTGACCCCAATATCGAGTCCTCATATTATTGGGGTGATATTGGATTGTGCATAACACATACTAATCCTATTGGCAGTTGGTTCAATTAACGACGGGTCAACATAATATTAGGGGTGGTGGGCCCAGGCGTTAAAGACTGAGTTGGGAAATGCAAGTTGGACTTGCAGGGAGGAATGTGTTCCCGCTTCTCTTTATCCGGATCACAAGTTCTCATATTATTGGGATGTAACAAAGGTAAAGAGGAGATCCCAGTTCTTGTTAGAGATATAGTGGTAAGTATATCTCTGCTTTGAAAGTAAATAAGGGAATGAACTTTCGAAGTTGAAAAGGTAAGACTAATTTGATTTAAAATTCCTTAATCAAATATTTTAAATATATATTTATTTATATGTTCTAATATAGTGCATTCTTAATTTCAGAAAATGAAGTCCATGAACCCTCTGAGCAGGCTCCTGGAGGTCAATCAGTTGACCGGACTGAATTATTCAGATTGGATCTGAAATTTGGATCTTGTCCTATCTAGTGAGCGCATTTTGTATGTGTTAACTAAGGACAGGCTTGCAAACCCAAAGACTCCAGAAGACATCAAATTTAATGAAAAATATGATGAAGATCATAATCTGGCAAGATGCCACATTCTTGGTTCACTATCCAATGTGCTTCAGAAGCAGCATGTGGAGATGAAGCATTGCCAAGAGATCATGATGAATCTGAAAGATTAGTTCGGTGACATAAACTGCACACAACGTTATAATCTAATGAGAGAACTTATTCGCTGCAAAATGCAGGAAGGGACCTCTGTCAGAGAACATGTGTTCAAAATGTATGGGTACCTCTCTGAATTAGAAACCCTGGGAGCCTTCATGGATTCTAACATGCAGGATGATTTCATTCTGTTGTCGCTCCCTATGTCTTTCAACAACTTTGTTGTCATGTTCCACATGAGAAAAGTACTACTAACAGTAGGTTGTTAGATGCATTAAATTCTAATGAAGATGTAATGAGGAAGGATGGCCCCTCTGTTTGTGCAATGGTTGCACAAGTGAAACGAAAGTGCAGTCGGAAGCAAGGATCTTGGAAGGGCCCAGCTCAAAAGAGAAAGAAGACGAGTCAAGATGTTGGCTCATCTTCCGGTGCATCCACGTTAATAGCATCGAAGAAAACCGATGTTTGTCACCATTGCAAGAAGTCATGGCATTATAGGCATAATTGCCCGGAATACTTGAAGTCGGTCGACAAAGGTTAAGCCTCAGCAGGTATAAAATCTACTTATATCATTGAAACTAGTTTTCTTGTTGGATGAGAAGGAAGTTGGGTTGTTGATTCTGGTGCTTTTGTTCATGTATGCAATTTGTTGCATCTGTTTCAGGAAACTAGGAATCTGGAAGAAGGGGAGATAGTCATCCAGATGGGATCTGATGCAAGTGTTGCAGCATTCGCCATCGGAACCTACCGACTGTCATTATTCAGTGGGAGAGTCCTTTCACTTAAAGAATGTCTTTATGTACCTGAAGTCAGAAGGAATTTGATACCCGTATCTAAAGTTGTTAGAAGTGGATATTCATTCCTTTTCTGTAATAAATTAGTCATAAATTGTTATGATAAATATATTGCGGATGGTATTTTGACTTCTGTTGGACTCTATGAATTGTGCATTATTAATGTGTCGTGAATGTTGCTACCACTAATAATAAAAAATCCTAAAAGATCCAAGGAGGACGGAAATCATTCGAATATGATTAGGCATCAAAGGCTTGGTCATTTTTCTGTTGATAGGATCAATAGATTGATAAAGGATGGACCTTTACATTTTCTACATGTTCAATCGTTTCCTACCTGTGAACATTGCATTCGAGGAAAAATGACTAAAACACCATTCCGTAACAAGGTTACAAGATGCGAAGGTATTCTTGACATAGTACATACCGATGTATGTGGTCCCTTCAGTACCACGACTCGAAATGGATATCGATATTATTTGACGTTTATTGATGATCATTCGCGATACGGGTTTATCTTCCTATTACATCATAAATCTGAAATCTTTGAAAAGTTCATAGAGTTTAAGGCTTTGGTCGAGAATTAAACCGATAAGAAGATTAAACGGATTTGATCTAACCAAGGTGGCGAATACCTCTCACATGAATTCAAGGAATATCTTAAAGAGAATGGAGTTGTATACAATCTCACTCCTCCTGGAACCCCCCAACTTAATGGTGTTGCTGAAAGATGCAACAGTACTATCATGGATATGGTACGTTCAATGATGAGTAAAGCACATTTACATCTTAGTTTTTGGGGATATGTAGCAGAGACTGTAATATATATCCTGAATAAGATTCCTAGCAAATATGTATTTAAGACTCCTCACGAGCTCTGGTATGAAACCAAAACTAATGTGAAACACTTGAGGATTTAAGGATGCTTGGTCCATGCGAAAAACGTGGACGCAAGTAAGCTGGAATCTCGCTCTCGCTAGTGTTACTTCATTGGGTATGTTAAAGATGGTATTGGATACCAGCTTTATGATCCTGAGACCTAAAAGGTTTTTGTCTCTAGAGATGTGAAATTTCTGGAGGATGATTTCCTTAAAGGTGATGACAAAAATGAAGTAGAGGAATTCATTGAATCCCCTGTGGATTCTAAGCTTCCTGAATCAGAAACTGAAGAGATAAATAAAGATGAAACACCTATACCTCTTCGAAGGAGTTCAAGGGTGGTTGCACCATCTGAAAGGTATGGATTCCATGTGTCAGGTGAAACTGACAATGATCCTGCTTCATTTGATGAAGCACTCGCGGATCATGACATGGATAGATGGATGCTAGCAATGAAGTCAGAAATTGAATCCATGCATAAGAATCGTGTATCGTCCCTAGAGGATGAACCTAAAGGGGTAAAACCCATTGGGTGTAAATGGATCTTCAAGATAAAAAGAGGACCTGATGGGAAAGTAGAGACTTTCAAGGAACGGCTCGTAGCCAAGGGCTATACACAGAGAGAAGGCATCGACTACGATAAGACGTTCTCTCCTATGGCCATGCTTAAATCCATCAGGACATTGCTAGCTATATCAGTATATCTTGACTATGACATCTGGCAGATGGACGTCAATACAACTTTCCTCAATGGATACCTCACGGAGGATATCTATATGGAGCAGCTCAGGGCTTCATAGTTGAGGATGGATAAGTATGCAAGCTGAAGAAGTCCATCTATGGGATCAAACAAGCTTCTCGTAGCTGGAACATCAGATTTGATGAAACCATAAAGAGTTATGATTTTGTTCAGAATCCTGATGAACCTTGTGTTTACAAGAAGCTTAGTGGGAGCGCCATTGTGTTCATCGTGCTTTACGTAGATGCCATCCTTATCTTTCGGAATGATACAGGGATGATGGCCAGTGTGAAAATTTAGCTATCCCATACCTTCGAGATGAAAGATCTTGGATAAGCCTCTTACATCTTAGGCCTGAACTTGTTCAGATACCGAGAAAAGAGGATATTGGGATTATCACAACATGAATACATTAAGAAAATTCTTGAACATTTCTATAGGGATAGTTCCAAGAAAGGATTCCTCCCCTTACGACATGGTATCCATCTGTCTAAAGGGATGGCTCCTCAAAGTGTTGAGGAAAAGAAGGCCAAGGGTGAATGCCCCTATGCATCAGTTGTTGAAAGCTTAATGTATGCCATGATGTGTACTAGGCCAGACATCTACCTTGCAGTGGGAGTCGTAAGTCTTTACCAATCCTGCTTTGAAGGGCAACACTGGAATGTGGTAAAGAAAATTTTCAAATATCTAAGATGGACGAAAGATTACATCTTGGTCTATGGAAATGGTGATCTCCAAGTCTTGTGCTATACATATTCAGACTTCCAGTCCGATATTGATGATCGTAAGTCGACATCAGGGTTTTTATTCCTGTTTAATGGTGGTGCTGTGAGCCAGAGAATCAAGAAGCATGACACTACGATAGATTCAACAACAGAAGCCAAATATAGTGCCGCATCGTATGCTGCAAAGGAGGCGTTGTGGTTGCGCAAGTTCATCCTGGAGCTTGGCGTAGTTTCCTCTGATACTCCAATCCAGTTACTCTACGATAACACGGGAGCCATTGCTCAGGCGAAGGAACCTAGATGGGATCAAAAGAGCAAGCACGTGGAAAGGAAATACTCGGGAGATTCAAAAGTGTAGTGATATAGTCATCAGAAAGGTGGTAGCTGCCGACAATGTTGTTAGTCCTCTCACCAAACATCTGTCACAGAAGGTTTTCGACTAGCATGTAATGAGTATGAGTTTAAGGATTGTTCCTGAATTGTTCTGAGGGCTAGTGGGAGATTGTTGACCATGTGAGCCCAAGGCAAACCATTTTTACAAAAAAATGTTATTGTAATAAATGATTTATCAATAAAAGTTATTGATTGTTTCACTCCCTTTCTGAGATTAAAATGAATGAATTCACTATAAGGTCCCTATGTACAATTAGGGTTATATATCATGACCATCTTGATGATCATATAGTTGTTGATTCATTAATTGAATCATAGAGGCTGGTGCTTGGGTGAATATCTAAGGGTTTAGATAGAGGACTCATCAAGCACCATCAAATGATTATTAAAAGATGATCTCCAGCCTAAGTAGGAAATGGCAATCCTTTCTCATGAAGGATAATATCTGACCGACCTCTTGATGCAAGTCCTCTACATGGGAATAGTGATTCGAAGGTGTCAGATTAGTTAGGTCAAAGGATTAACTTAACAAGATCGAGATAACCTAAGTCCTATATTGAATGTTGTCACAATATAGGCACACATCCTCTGACCAGAGACAGATGTGTTACTATATGTCTGAGTGTGTACATTTGGCAGACCAATAGGTTGAAGAACTAACCAAGGTCTATACACCGGTGAGCTGGTGTGCAAGTAAGGGCATATGAGTAATACAATCTCTCAAAGAGATTATACAGGTTCACTTGTGAACTGAAAGACATGAGCTCACTCATGCGGTATTGGGACCAATCAAATTTCATGCATGTTCGTCGTGCTTTGGAAGCATGACAAGAATTTGAAGGTATGATATATGCTTTGGGAAAGCATATGATCGATACCGATTTCCAATGACCAAGATTGAGAACTTGATGATTAAACCATAAAGAAGACAGTGTAAAATTGATCTATATCTTTGGGTTTATCATAAGTATTCCAGTATGCATGATATACATGTGTTAGGAATACATGAGGGTGATGTGATCATAAACGATTTTATAACCATAACGCTTCCATTCCAAGGGAGTAATAAAACAAGTTTGGATTTTCGTGACTCCTCTCAGTAGAGAAGTAATATGATCTTGGTCGAAGTGTTGGACATTGATTTGAATAAGATTTAGATTCATTGAGAAGATTAGATTTGCGGTCTTGATTTAATCAAATATCTATGAGAGGTTCTAAGATCAGGATTTGAAATGTGATCTCAATACCCAAGTCACTATACGTGAAATAATACAATCGCCCTATCCTTATCTCCAAGTATCTGCGGAGAAAGCGCATTGTTCTTGAAATGGTTCAAGAATAATTCCATAGTTGAATTATATCTAACCATTGAGAAATGGATAATTAAATGTGATTTAATTATCTTGAATAATGTGAATTTGATTCACATTATTGAGATGCATGTGAATGATGATCCAATATAATTAAATGTGATTTAATTATTATGGATAGGAATAATGTGGATAGCAATATTTAATTATTCATAATATATTATAAATGTGAATTATAATGTACTAAAGAGAGCTTATTATGATTTATATTTGTTGATTAATTATTGGTGTGAATCGGGTTCACATTGGATAATTAATTGAAAATCTAAGTTACTTTTTATTTTTTGGTTGTGAATGTGACTCACAAATTCCCAATGGCAAGATTAAAATATTCACAAAATAATTATGATTAGTTTTGTAGAATAATTTACAACAATTGTTGTTGTAAAATTGGAGATATTTAGAATAATGTAATCCAAGAGGATAACTGATAATACAGATCTGACTACAGTTAAGAAAGATGTCGGTGTAGAAAACCGTAAAGAAATATCAGCATGTATCAAACAAAGAAATAGATAAATAGAGAGAGAGAGATAGAAAGATTGGTTGGTTTAGGGAGGAGAGAAGTGGGTGCTTACTCATGTGAATTTACAAGTAAGTATACTGGGACGGAGCGCTCAAGGAGGCAAAATAGAAATATTCTGATTGTAAGGAAAAAGGTATTTTGTGATTTTTATTTCTTCTTGAAGGAAGTCAGAAAATAAGAAATCTTTTTTATCAGTTTTTTATTTTTAAATTTTATTTGATTTTTATATTTTTTCAGTTTTTATTAAATTTTTCAAAGTGATATTTTTCAAACAATTTAGCTATAATATAGTATGTAAAAAAATATGTTGGATATAGGAGATACTATATAGTAGATAGGTTGCTCGAGCAACGGGCTCGAGAAAGGAACTCAAGACGGAGTTAAAATGCGACGAATCAAAATACGACAACAATGTGACGAGAATACATGAGAAATACTAAAAAGCCTCGCTAGAGTAGTCGTGTAACTACCTTAGGAAAATAGATGAAAAATAAGGTCAAAAAGAGGTCCAAAATGCCTACACAGTTCAAGGGTATAAATACAAGAAAAGAATATAAAAATTTCTGCAGAAAGGTCGTCAGTCAAGGACAGAAAGGTGAAGAAAACTAAAATTATTACATTTAGGTCCCTACATGGGGTCCTAAATGTAATATCTGGAAACTTTTGTGGAGCGTCTGAAATGTTGAAACTCAGTTGGGTTTAAGATGCAATTTTCACACTATTTTGCAGCTAACATTGGAGATTAGATGATGGCATGCTATCTAGACCGTCGGTTGGCGCCACGTGTCGGAAGCTTGTGCGCTCCCGTGTTCTTGAGGATCTTCAGCTCTTGCGCGGATGCAGCAATTGCGTTCTCTTCTCCTATTTTTTCTCGGCGACCGAGGTCGACTTAGAGCCTCTGACAAGGTCAGGAGGGAGACTCCTTCTCCCTCCGAGCACGCCTGCGGGTGAGATTCTCTAAAGACGGCGGAGGGTGGATGATAATCGGTGATGAAGGTAGCGATTTGGCTGTCCTGGAAGATGATGTTGTACCCTCTTTGATTGGGAATTGCTTTGGGTTTGGAAGCTCCAGATGATAAGGTTTCACTCCATATGAAAAGTATACCTGCAAACAAAGATTTGTTGCTCGATTCATGCGAGAATCGGCCAAGAAAATAAAAGTATTTGCAAATGATAAATTTTTTCCAGAATGATTGAAACAATGATAATGGAAGATAAACAATGATCTAAGACTGATTAGATTTTGTTTTGAGATGAATATAATATGTAGCGTCAAATTATGGTGATTAAATCTCCTAGTGATGTTCTTAATAATACTAATCATGGCACAAGATTCGAGAAAGAAATAGTCGAAGATGGAAGGTTACCTGAGAGTTGTAGAGTGTATGACTCTATAGGTCGTCGCTCGATGGAGTGGCTTTCCAAGAGCTCTACACGCGTGATGGCGTGATGCAAGGCCAAGGACAAACCTTGGAACGTATCTCTAATCTCCAAGATTCCTCGCGGGAACCTTTGGATAGAGATGTCACCTCCAGGTCAGGTGGAGTACGATGGTGAATGTGGGGACTCATCCTCTGAAATTGGAGTGGTTCAGGGTTCAGGTGAGTTAGTTGCGACGAGGCAACTTTAGGGACTTTTATACGTGAAATGGAAGGAGATTTGGGTAGATCTAATGGTAAATGTGGATTAGGGTAGTTAGGAGAAGAAAATAGAAGGTTAGTATCGAGTCAAGGGATTAGGAGATTAGCGGGAAAATTTGGTGAAGTTAGGCCGGTAGAACAGAACACCAACTGAGAGTTCTTGAAGAAGAAGAACCAGGTGCTCACACGTGTCAGCACCTGGTTAGCAAGATGTAATAAATACAATATAAATTAAGTAATAAATAACAAATAATATTATTTCAAATTTGTATAAAAATGAAAAGTATAGATAATTAAATTATATAACTTATGGTATAAGTACATTTTATAAATAATAAATATTGTACGAAATATAAACATTATACTAATAAACAGGTATAAATAACACTTTATAAATAGGATTTGGATTATTAGTTCAATGAATAAAAAATTTGCATATTAATATTATATTTTCTTAATTATTAGAATAATAAATAAAGTCGTTGTGAATTTGTATGGATTTTAATGAATTAGTTTAGATATATTAATAAATACGGGTATAAGTTATGTAGTTCAATTTCATCTTTAAATTAGGGATTTGGATTTAATTAAAATAATAAATAAGCTCAAAAACTTCTGAAATAAATCATGGTTAAAGTACAAGAAAACGAAAAATAATTAAAAATTATAAAATTAATAAATTATAAATAATTTGTTATAAATAAAATAAATAATCGAGAAACCCCATTGTCATTAGGTCCCAAAACTGACTTTTTGCAAACAGACTCTGATTTTAATGAAACCACCTACATTAATTATATAATATTATTTTATCAACTTTAAAGTGAGTAGGGTGGAATTGAAGTTTGTATGAGAAAGTTATGATGTCCGGAAGTTGTGAATTTGACAATTTAAAAGTTGGATTTCTTGGCATATATAAAAGATAATATTTTTAATTTATTTTTATATTTTTATATACATTTTTAGAAATAATTAAGATAAGAGTTTGGTAAAAAATATGCACATGAATTAATTAAAAATCAATGAAGATTTGATATTTATTTGATAAATAATGAAGAATGTGTGGAGTATACACTACTAACGTCTTGGCTATTTTCGACACAACATTTGCGGCGGTTGGTATAGCCGCCGCTAATAGTTCACCATTTGCGGCGTTTTTTGGTGTAACCGCCGTATAAACATTATATACTATTTGCGGCGGTCATTAAAGACCGCCGTAAATGACCTTCTATCAAAATTTTCCAGAACGCCCGCCTCCTTCCCCCATTCCCCTCTCCCGCAAACCCTCGCGCCCGCACCTCGCGAAAACACACCTTCCCCGCCGGCTCCTCCCATTTTCCATTGCCACCAACCCACCCTACCCACGCCGCCTCCTCCCCTGTACCCTCTCTGTCTCCCTCGTCTCCCTCGTCGCCTTCTCCACTGCCCCTCCTCCATCGCCCACCGCCGTCGCTCTCAACGGCCCCTCCTCCATCGGTCACCGCCGCCGCTCTCCACGGCCCCTCCTCCATCGCTTACCGCCACCTCCCTGTTGAGCGCAAGAAGCAGCCCTCAGACCACCGCTGCCGTTGCAGGCTCCATTCCTTGGATCCTCCCTCAGGGTTCCTCCTCCTCTCTTTATTTCAGTTTCGTGTTTTTTGTTTCAAATAATTTCTTTACAGTGGCTGAAACGATATTGTATTTGTCTCTTTGTCATCCCCAATTGGAATTGTTCAATGACATGATCAAGTGCTTATTTGAGTCATGAATAGTCTGATGTAGTACAAGTAACAACCATATGTCAATGAAATCACGATCACCTACTTTCTATATCATAACTTAAGGGTCATAAGCAATAGATTAGTTGGCACAATGCTGTAGAAGAGTCATATGAGATAAAACAACAATGAAATACTACGGATTATATAGTGATAATGGTCAAATCAACAATCTCTAAAACAGTACTTATTGCGAAAATACTACAGAGTTTTATGTGATTCCAACTGTATTACAGGAATGTCCACACAAAATATCAATTCCAAGCATCATCTCAAATGCCCATTACTACAATGTAAACATCCTTAGATCTCAAATGCCCATTACGTAAGTACTCGCCTTGTGGTAATTGTCCGTACAACCATGATTCAATTTTGATTATTTGATGCAAGGCTTGCCATCATGAATTTTTTCTGTGTCATTTTTGTAAATAAGAGCATCAATAATCTACAAAATCATAGAATATAATTATTCTGATGTGGAAGAGTTCTTTGATATCCCTATTTTAATTATCGTATTATCCCCTTGCATCCCAAGTACAAGGTGAGAATTTTTGTTGGAGTTGAACACACACTCATTTTCTGAGAAGTTCTTCTTCCTCATCACCCAAGTTTCTTTGATATCCCTGATATGCGAGTATTTTTTATGTCATATTTGTTCATTTTTTTCGTCAGTTCAACTGTGTTTAGAATGCTACGTATTAGTATAGTTCTTGTTTGACTAGTTAAAAATGCATAAACTAATGGACAGTCGGAGATGGTAAAAAGAAAGCCAAAACGGAGTCCATGCACTTCGAAGTTTACAGTTTCATTTGTTTCCTTCTTAAATCTCTTGTAGCTGTAGAGGATGATCATTGGCTTTATGCAATCATCTTCTTTTCTATAACAAAGAGAGGGAGATATTCTTGTCTAGATGTATGTGATAAAATCCAGTGCTTATTATTACTACTTCATTGGATCAATGACATGGTCAAGACTATTTAAGTTCCATCTATTACGAAGGAATTCTCTAAAGTAACCACTGATCACGATCAACTCAATCTGTTGTTGAACCTATTATCGAGTTAAGTATGTATTTTAAGATAATATGTGCTAAGGCACTTGATGCAAACCTTTTGGAGAAGTGGAATGCTAGAGTTGTTGAGACACTTTGTAAGTTGGAACGACTCTTTCCACCAGCTTTTTTTGATGTGATGGTGCACTTGGTCGTTCATTTGGCAGATGAAGCAAGACTTGGTAGTCCTGTACAATTCCGCTGGATGTATCCTATTGAGAGGTTTCTTAAGAAATTGAAGGATTATGTTCTAAATCGATCTAAGCCGGAAGGATCAATTATAGAGGGATACCTTATTGAAGGGTGCATAACCTTTTGTCTAATGTACATCGAATGTGAGGATCATCGTTTCAAATGTCTTGAAAGAAATGATGCTCCTTACAATGAGTTTGATGATGATCGGCTTTATATATTTGAGATTCAAGGACGAGCGTTTAACAAGACAATCCTCCTACCTATGAATGATACAGATTGACGATTAGCCCACATGTATGTGTTGAAACAAGTACCTGCAATCGATCCATTCTACAATGAGTGGAAACACTCACATAATAGAATAAAAAGGTGCGGAACTACTTTAATTGAATGGTTTGCAGAAAGAGTCGAGCGATTGAAAGGGAAAGATGATCCTCGTTGGATAACAGATTTTGATATCCTAGCAAAGAGACCTTTCAGTTATGCTTACATGCACAATGGGTATATAATAAATGGTTATAGATTTAAAAGCTTCTCAGAAACCAATAATAAGAAGGCAAATATTCTCTCTGGAGTGTTTGTAAAAAGCAATATATCATCAGGTTGTGATGGTTATTACGGGAAAATTAATGAGATAATTGAGATGAACTTCCAACATGATCGAAGAGTAGTACTATTCAAATGTGATGGGTATGATGTATTCAAAGATACTGCATTTAAGTTAGATCCAAACTATGGATATATAAGCCTTAACAAGAGTAGAACCATTCTCAATAAAGTAGAACCATTTGTGCTAGCATGCCAAGCAGACCAGGTTTTTTATGTTCCAGACAACGCGAATCCTAGTTGGATTATTCCAATAAAGGTAACTCCTTGAGGCTATCGAGTGCCTGTTGAAAATGATAATTATGAAGAAGAGGAGGCTTATCAAGAACACATAGAGATATAAAGTACAACATTCTTCTTTTTTATTTGTTTAATTATTCCTTCTTGAATTTAAATTGTTGCTAATGAAGTTTATTGTAATACCTCATTTATAAATGTAGATGGTACGTATACGTTATTCTAGACGACATGAGCCAAGCGAGCTTGAAGAGAGAGTTGTAGAGGAGAATGCAGAGGGGAATGAAGATATACATGACACACATGAGAATGAGGGCACTCAAGCTCCTTCTGATACTGCAGGACCATCATCATCAGGTATGGATGTGCATATCTATGTTTCATACTTAAATTGGCAGTGAAAGAAATTTTTTTAGAAACAGCTCGTCAACATAAAGGAAGAGGTCGTGCCAAATGCAATCAATTAAATAAACTGAAGCCAGGTGAAAGAATAAAAGTTCAAATGACCAAGGGTGGGCAAGCTATTGGAGATTACAGTGGTCCTTTTTCTAGTCGATTGGGAATCACAGCGAGGATGCATATCTCAATGAGCACCACCGATTTTAGAAAAGTCCCACTAGTAGTGAGAGCTGCTATAATCTCAGACATGAAGGTAAATGAAATTAAAGTTAAATAAATTAGTCATATCTTTTTACATGACTTGTGTTTTTTTTTGTGTACTTAGAATGTATTTGATTGAGGTGATGATGCTGACATCGAGGAGGGGATTCTGCAACGAGCAGGAAAAATACATCGGGACGTACGCAGTAGAGGGAAGAAGGTGGGTAATAATTTAACCATTTGTTACATTTGTTTGTGTAGCGTCTTGATTGCATGCTAACTATACAAAAAATGAAGATTTTCGACCAATTCACATCCGAGGCTGAAGCAAGAGCCAATCCACCTTTGGGCTGGCAACATGCAGAGTGGGAGGCTGTCATTGATTTTTGGACCAGTGAGGAGTTCAAGGTATAATCAGCATAGATGTAAATATATTTAGTATTTTGAATCTTTCTTAAAAAATTTTATTTCTTTCTTACGTACATAATATATCTCAAACAAACACGGACAATAGAAGAAAAGTTCCTGGTCCCACACATACCTTGGGAAGGACAAGTTTAGATCAATTAAAACACATCCATGTAAGATCCATTTAGTTTTGTTCTATTGTAAATGAAATAGTTGCTGATGTATTCTATAATTATAGGCTGCATCAAGGGAGATGACGGATCGAGTGAGACTTTTTGAGAGAACATGGCAGTCGACAGACAAAGAAGGAAATAAGTTTTTTATCCATGAGAGTTATGCAGAAGTTCATGTAAGTCAAGCTTTCATTTTAATCCAACTTTTAAAAGGGAAGGGTATCTATAATTGGATGAATGACATTCAATTTGCAGGGTCGCATGGTAGAGTTCATACAAAGTCAACCTTCATCATACCATGCGACTCCAGAACAATTGGGTGAGGATGCTTTTCGCCACGTCTTTCCTCCTGCTGCCCAACATTCAGGATGGGTTCTACTTGGTGGTGCATCTTCCACCAAGACAAGTTGGTATGGACGAATGGGTGGTGGGCCATCGCAGGAGGAGTTCGAGAAACTTAAGGAGATAGTAGTGGACTTGAGAGATGATCTGGATAGGGCACATGAGAGGGAAGATCAACTGCGAGATTTAGTGCAACAGAATACCCAAACGATGCAACAAATGCATAGGCTGATTGAAGAGCTGAGAAGAACGGACCATGTAGTTCCGCATCGTGAAAGTAACGATAGCCCTCCCCCTGGTGACAGTGATGCTGCACCTCATAATTAGCTAGCTAGTATGTTATATATCTAGAATCATGTAAAAATATATGTTATGGAGAACATTTCCTTTGTGGAAGAACTTGTTAGAAAGTTTTAATATGTGTATGACTTACTTCTTTTTGTTGTTTGTTTCCAACATTGCATGATGTGCCTAATCAAATCTATATTATGTTGCAATATCTTATACTTGCTTGCAGATTTAGAGAAGTTCCATTACTAGAATTGCTAGCAGAGGTTATGTTCTGTTATTTTTTTTTCCGACGGTTACTATTTGCGGCGGTTTTTAATGACCGCCTCAAAAGAGCTGGTATACTTGTTGCGACGGTTTGTATAGGCGGTGGTTACTATACAACTGCCGCAAAAGGTATTTGCGTCGGGGTTATTTGCGGCGCTTATTAGCGGCGGTTTTTGAATTATTTGCGACGCATATTAACCGCCATAAATAGTCCTTCCTCTTGTAGTGATATCTTTAATTATTTTTATGATTTTTTATCCTTATCTCCCCCTACTTGTTTGTTTGTCGACCAATCCATGTTGACTTGGTCTCGGGGAGTAGGTTATATAAATATAACTTGCAGCTATATTTATATTTTATAAGTCATATTGTACATATATACATATTTACAACCATCCTTCTTTTCTTTATTTTTATTCTTTTATTTATTTACATGTTTTTGATGTATAAAAGTGCATTTTTATTCATGAATGGGGTTTGATAAAAGATGGAAATTAATGGATATTTACATGTATTTGTTAAGGGTTTTAAGAAAAAATGCAACAGAAATGTTAATGAATCATCGATCCATCAACCTCCTATACTTAAACTTTGTTAGTCCCTTAGCGAACACTTATTTGAAAAATAAGGAAAAAATAAAGAAAGTTTGAATGAATTTGTTTTCCTAAACCAATTCATGAGAATAGAGAAAGGACAGTGCTCGGTCGGGCCTAAAATAAGCATTTTGTCGGAGCCTTAACTAGGATTAGGATTTTAATCTCAACAGTCTTCAAGTTCCACAAATCCTTATTTAGTTTCTCCTCTACTACCATCTCAGATCCACTTATCCATATCACTAACTCTATCAGCCTTAAATTCAATTTGTATTGTGTGTGAATTGTTTTAGCTCTTCCTTCTTAAAGAAGAGAAAAAACGCCCATCCTATCTATACACTTCCATTGATTCCTCATCCAGCTACTCTTTCCTCGAGGAGGGAGGCATTCCCTTGTGAGGTCAGCTCGTGTTATGTCCACAATCAAATATAGAGATAAAGTAGATGAATGAGAAAAGAACTGGAGTGCGACCAGTGTAGACGAATCTCCTTGTGAAGCAAAGCCAGTGTAGCTAAGTCTCCACAAAGATGTACATGCATTTTTTATGGAAGATTGGACCATTGTGGTCGTATTTGTATTTGGTGGCTTCTTCTTTGATTTGGCATTGTAATTTGCTTGCACTGCATTCATCTTTTTGTGCTTCGACAGATATAGCATCTTTTGTTCCGTCCCTTTTTTGAGGTCTTAAAAAATTGTGTCAGCAGATCGTTCCCTCATCCGAAGCGACTATCGCAACCCCAATCTCTCTAATCTTTAGATGTCAATGCTGCAAAGAAAATGATAGAAACATACAACCAAGATGGATTGCCCTTCGCATCCCCATGCAAGTCGAGCTAAGTGCAAAGTGCACGTGTCCAAAAATTGGTTTATAGATGAAGAGTTATACGGATGACACCAAGTGTTCTACTTAGGCAAATATGAGTTGATTTCCCAAATATGGTCTTATGAAACCCAAAGATGTAAGTCAAAGACCTGAAGAGTCTAAATTCCAGTTCCTAACTAGGCTCCTTACAACGAAAGTTTAAGGCCATAATCAAGCTCCATTCGTTAGACTATTCCCAATCTTCAGTTCTAGAAATCAAACTTATTCTGAAAATGTGAATGCGAATGGAAATGTAACAATGTTTTTGTAAAGTACATTTTCTGAATTTTACTCATTTTTATGGATTCTAAAGCTTTTGTCATTTTTATCAATTTTAAGATTTTGTATTTATTTATTTTTTTCTGATTTTTAAACAAGTATATGTACAAGATTTTACAAGATAAATTACCCATATTTCATTTGGATTAAACAACTAATGTATTTTACAAATTCTATATATAAAGAATTTTACAAGGATTAAATGGTTTTTACACATATTTTAATAGATAGGTTTTTGAATAAGTATTATACATATTAAATACATATTTTAAATGCATATTTTAAATTAAGAATTTTAAATAAAGATTTTAGACATATTTTACTCATTTACATGGATTTTATAAATAATAAATAAATACATAAATCGATAGGTTTTAAATTAAGCCTCACCACTTTTTATGGATTTTATATATATATAGAAAATACATAAAAATATGAGTTATGGACAAAAGTATATACAATATATACACAACCCCTATACTTAGCTTGTGCTATGGCCTCATAGCGTCAAAAGAGAAAAAGGAGGACATATGTCGTGCTATATAAAAGTGGGTGGAAAAGAATAAATAATGTGAAGTCAATCACCCCTATATGTACGATCTCGTCATCGTAAGTATAACGGAATAGAAAAAATGAGGTGACCGAGGGAAAAGAATGTACAACAAAGGAACAAGAGAAATAGAGAAAACGAGATCAATGAAATCACTCGGTCCTCCCTATACTTAGGATAAGGCATCCTAAGTAGAGAAAGAATATGGCCAGAAATTAGGTACCAGTGATTCGTGGAAAGGAAAGGATATGCAAGAGAAAAATAAAAAACAAAATAAAAAATGCTAATCAACGGGCAATCAGTCCCCCTATACTTAGGATTTTGTATAATGAGCATAAAAGATGAGCAAACAAATGGGAACGATTGTGGTCTATGAAGAATGTAAAGGAGTAATCAACGAATCAGCTCGCCCCACTATACTTGGGGTAAAGTATCCCTACGTATGGAAAAGAATATCAACAGATGAGGGACGAGCAAGAGAATAGAAGTAAATAAGATGAAAATAATCAGGATACATCACAAATGTACAAAGTGAACAATGTTGAGGTGCCTCTCAAGAAGCGCTAGAGTTTATGCCCCTAGATGGATGCAAAGGCTAGGATAAAGCAGTATCAAGGTTCAGGAGGGAATCTGTAAGGCGAATGTCGTACTGTTGTTGTCGTCTCGATGTGAGAATAATAACAAAGTAAACAGTAAATACGATAACACTCGAATATTCAATCATATGGGTGAATACTACCACGTAAATAGATGAGAAAATGAAGTCACGAATCGGTATCTCAAATGGTATCATCGGCTCAAGATCCGAATAGAATGAAATAGCGGGGCTGAGAAAGTTAAAAGTTGAGAAATAAGGATTAGTAAGAGATTCCTCCAGATCAATCACCATCTCAAACACGTATATCAAGTCAAGATCGAGAGATTCTCTAATAAGACTGATATCCGTTGTATCTAGTATAGAGAAATCATCAAATATCTCAAAAGACGGCTCATCCTTGCGAGGGTCATCAGGGTGAGACAAATTATACTCAGAATCACTATCAGTATCAGAAGATTCAGTTTCATAATCCAACAGATCGGATACATACTCATAGAATGAAACCTAGTAATCAAAATGTGGTGTTTCCTCCTGCAGATAACCCTTGGGGAAGAAATAAAACTCATCAGATAAGACAGAAAAATCAGAGTCTAACCAGGAATCTGTATTGCTATCGATTACCCATTCCTCGCACAGAAGTGTTACATTGGATGACTGCCTCCAAACAATCTAGAAACCTAAAATAGTACCATCACACCAAGCAGCTGGCGAATAAGTTTCTGAAATCGATCCCGAGCTGTGCTAATGCTAATAGATGTATAGTCCTCAGAAAACATATCAATTTCATCAGACAAGATGACCTGTTTCTCAACTATGGGACTATTAATGTCTGGCGTGTCAAAATAGTGTCCCTCATCTAACTCGGGCTGGTCATGACATGGGACTGACTCGAGAAGAGTGCCATTCTAATCTGTGAAGACATTCGATAGACGGTGGAAGGTCGAAAGCTCTCTGAGTCTAAGCACAAAATCTATCTAGTTGTCATCTGCGATGTTAAAAAAATATGGGAGAGAATACGATATCAAGTCAAGAACACGAGTGTAAAGGTGTATAAGACGTGGTTTAACGCACACCTCGCATACAAACACAATACAAGACGAAGTCCACCAACTGCACACATTGAAGAACAGTGGATCGGTCTTTTATGTTTTCAATTTTATTTTTGGTGATCAATCAATTATTTAGCAATCTCGCAGGTGTAGTCTCCTTGGGTAGTTCGTGTTTAAGCCTGCGGTGCACACCAACCTAAACAAGACTACTTCTTCTAACGTCTGAGGCAAGTGCTTGCAGTATGTAACATGACCCGAAGAGTGAGTCCAAGCGCTTAGGGCACAAGTCCAGTGATTTGGGCTCTATTCCTTACGTGTACGTGCCTTACTCTGTCTGGAGTGTACCTGCAAACAATGAGGGGTTTTCTCTCCCAATACAAGTTAAATCCAGGTATTTTTATTTTTTTATCAAGTTTTTAGAAGAAAGAAAAAAACTTCTTTTATTTTTTATGATTTTCAATTTTTGGGATATTTTAAACTATATCTAGCGGGAGGTTGGTTCTTTTTAACTTTTCAAAATGTGTCTCACAGAGGGAGAATCATGGAATGTAGCGGAAAATGATGATGTATGCAACGATGGAGATCATACCTAACGGCAGCAGTCTACATGCAAGTGATCTGCGCATAATTTTGTAAACCTATAGGCTAATGCATGAAAAGTCGAGAAAAATCGATTCCAAATCAGTAGTTCTAGCGTAAGAATGAATTATTTTTCAAATTAGTGACGTACGCCTAAGTGTGGATTAGGGAGATAGGTTTTACTTTAGTCATTTAATCAATCAGCCATGCAAACCTAAGGGTCCACAAAATCACATGAAACAAAGAAAATCCTTGAAAACCAAAATCCGTGGTGAGGTCCCCCAAGTGCACCGACACTAGGTGAAATAGACCCTGAAGAAAGTTTAGAGTTCAGTTATAAGTTGGGATGTCCTTAGTGGACCCCGTCTACAAAAGTTCGAAATGGGCATAGGCCCTTCCTCTCTCTCACACAAAAATTGAACTAACTCGCTCTGCCCTCTGCAACAGACTCGTATAGAAGGAGTCGATCACTGCACTTTCAATTGATTCAGCTTCCTAGGAAGCCGGCTGGTCCTGCAGGCCCTGCAACACTCGTTAGCAATTCAAGATACTAGTCGAGAGAAGACTCGAAAAAATCGTAAAAACTTGAGAAAAACCGTGAGAAACAAGCAGAAAGAAAAAAAATCACAAAATAGGATCAAAAATTGAAATATGGCTAACGCCTCCCCTGCAACGGTGCCATTTTGATAACACAGATCTGACTGTGGTTAATAACGATGTCGGTGTAGAAAACCACAAAGAAAGATTCATGTGTATCAAACAAAGAAATCGATAAAATAGGAGAGAGATGGAGAGAGAAAAGTAAAGTAAGAAAACGTCTTCTCTCCTATTTTATCTTACATTATTTTATTAAACCATGTAAGTGTGCATGGGTTAAACTCAAGGAGGCAGAATAGAAATATCTGATTTGTGAGGAAAAATGTATTTTTGTGATTTTTTATTTCTTCTCGAAGGAAGTGAGAAAACACGAATTCTTTTTTATCGATTTTTTATTTTTAAATTTTTATTTGATTTTTATCTTTTTCAATTTTTATTAAAATTTTCAAAGTGATATTTTTCAAACGATTTATCTACAATATAGTATGTGAAAAAATATGTAAGATATAGTTAATACTATATAGTAGATAGGTCGCTCGAGCAACGGGCTCGAGAAAGGCATTCAAAACAAACTCGAGACGGAGTCAAAATGCGACGAATCAAAACATGATAATAACGTGACGAGATTACATGAGAAATACTAAAAAAACCTCGCTAGGGTAGTCGTGTAACTACCCTAGAAAAATAGATGAAAAATAAGGTTGAAAAGAGGTCCAAAATGCATACACAGTTCAAGGGTATAAATGCAAGAAAAGAATATAAAAAGTTCTGCAGAAAGTCCTCAGTCAGGGACTGAAATGTAAAGAAAACTAAAATTATTACATTTAGGTCCTTGTGTGGGGACCTTCATGTAATATCTTAAAACTTCTTGGGCGTGTCTGAAATGTTGAAACTCATTTGGGTTTAAGATGCAATTTTCACACCGGTTCGCAACTAACGGTGGAGATTAGATGATGGCGCACTCTCTGGACCGTCGGTTGGTGCCACGTGTCAGAAGCCTATGCGCTCCCGTGTTCTTGAGGATCTTGAGCTCTTGCGTGGATGCAACAATGGCGTTCTCTTCTCCGAATTTTTTCTGACGACGGAGGTCGACTTAGAGCCTCCGGTAGGGTCAGGAGGGAGACTCCTTCTCCCTTCGAGCTATCCTGCGGGTGAGATTCTACAAAGATGGCGGAGGGTAGTGGATAATCGGCGATGAAGGTGGCAGTTCATCTATCCTAGAAGATGATGTTGCACCTTCTTTGATTGGGAATTGCTTTGCGTTTGGAAGCTCCATATGATATGGTTTCGCTCCATAAGAAATACATACCTGCAAACAAACATTTATTGCTCGATTTGTGTAAGAATCAACCAAGAAATTTAAATTATTTGCAAGTGACAAAGTTTTTCCAGAATGATGGCAAACAATCATAACGGAATATACACAATGATCTAAGAGTGATTTGATTTGGTTTTGAGATGAATATAAGATGCAACGTCTAATTAGGATGATTAAATTTACTAATGATGTTATTAACAATGCTAATCACGACACACGGTTCAAGAAAGAAATAGTCGAAGATGGAAGGTTAACTGGGAGTTGTAGAATGTGTGACTCTACAAGTCGTCGCTCGACGGGGCGACTTTCCCGGAGCTCTACACACGTGATGGCATGATGCAAGGCCAATGATAGACCTTAGAACGTCTCCCCGATCTCCAAGCTTCCCCGCAGTCACCCTTGAGCGGAGCTATCACCTCCAGGTCAGGCGGAGCATGGAGGTAAAGGCGGGGATTTGGCCTCTGGAACTGTGGTAGTTTAGGGTTCAAGAGAGTTAGTTGCGATGAGGAAATTTTAGGGAGTTTTATAGGTGAAATGGAAGGAGATTTGGGTAGATATAATGGTAGACGTTGATAAGTGTAGTTAGGAGAAGAAAATCAAAGGTAAGGATCGGGCGAAGGGATTAGGAGTTTAGAGGGAAAATTTGGTGAAGTTCGGTGGGTAGAACAGAACTCCAACTGAGAGTTCTTGAAGAAGAAGAACCAGGACCTGAGACATGTCAGCACCTGGTTGGACAGATGTAATTAATACAATATAAATTAAGTAATAAATAATAAATAATGTTATTTCAAATAGGTATAAAAATGAAAAGTATAGATAATTAAATTATCTAAATTATAGTATAATTATGCTTTATGAATAATAAATATTGTATGAAATATAAATATTGTATTAATAAATAGGTATAAATAATACATTAAAATAGGTTTTGAATTTTTATTTCAATGAATAAATATTTACATATTAATTTTATATTTTCTTAAGTATTAGAATAATAAATAGAGTTTTTGTGAATTTTTGTGGATTTTAATAAATTAGTTCAGATATATTAATAAATACGGGTATAAGTTATGTAGTTCAATTTCATCAATAAATTACGGAATTGGATTTAATTAAAATAATAAATAAGCTCAAAATTCTGAAATAAATCATGTTTAAATTACATGATCACGAAAATAATAAAAAATTACAAAATTAATAAAATTGTAAATAATGTGTTCTAAATAAAATAAATAGCCCAGAAACCCCATTATCATTAGGTCCCAAAATCGACTTTTTGTAAACAGACTATGATTTTAATGAATCACATCCATTAATTAGATAAAATTATTTTATGAATATTAAAGGTGAGTAAAGTGAAATTGGAGTTTGTATGATAAAGTTATGATGTTCGGAAATTGAGAATTTTACAATTTAAAAGTTGGATTTCATAGCATATATACAAGATAATATTTTTAACTTATTTTTATTTTTTTATATACATTTTAAAAAATAATTAGGAAATTATTTTGGTGAAAAATAGGCATGTAGGAATTAATTAAAAATCAATGAATATTTGATATTTATTTGATAAATAATTAAGAATGTGTGGAGTGTATCTTTAATTATTTTTATGATTTTCCTTCCTTATCTCCCCTACTTATTTGTTTGTCGATCAAGCCATGCTGACTTGGTCTCGGAGATTAGGTTATATAAGCATACCTTGCGGCTATATTTATATTTTATAAGTCATATTGTACATATGTACATATTTACAATCTGCCTTCTTTTCTTTTCTTTATTTTCATTCTTTTATTTATTTACATGTTTTTGATGTATAAAGGAGCATTTTTATTCATGAATGGGGTTTTAATAAAAGATGGGAATTAATGGATACTTAAATGTATTTACAAAGGGTTTTAAGACAAAATGCATCATAAATGTTAATGAATCATGGATTCATCAATTACATTAGAGATGCTCCTTCCATATTAGATGGAAGGAACAACCACCTATTCCTATTAAGAAAGGATGGTCCTCCAGTCCATGCATATGGAAGGAGGCACTCCTCTTTCTATTATTTCCATATGTTGATGATTTAATTTTGAGATTGATTTATATTGATTTATCAATATATATTTATTCTAAATTAAATCAATTGTTGTTATGTTTTTACCAACAACATCTTAACCATTGATATAAGCACAAATCAATCTCATCCTTTGATTTTGTGTGTCCCATGGATTGCGATCCATGGACTCCCAAAACCCTATATATAGAGAGGCACTCCATGCTCTCTAGGGTTAATAAGAAATTGCAATAAGCTCTATTCTCTTCTCCTCCATTCACACGCCCTCTCTTTCTCTCTCCCATTGGTGGTCGTCCACCTTAAGAAGAGAAGAGATCTTCATCGTCGCTTCACTGTTGTGACTCCTCTTCGACGACTCTCGGTTCTCCGTCTTCTTTGGTGTACTTTGCTCACGAAGAAGGCATTTGATCTCGTGCGATGAGATCAGGAGTTGTCACGCTTTGATTCAACAACTTGGATTGCAAGGATTACGAGGTTCATCCCCGCGCTCGCAAGCGTCTCCTCCAAAGATCGGACTTGAGACAGGAGGTCTCTATTTGTAGAGACTCAATCAACCACGCTACAAGAGGTTTTCCTATATACTTGATGTGTTTTAGATGAAACGATTCGAGAACCGTTCTTGGATCATGTGGTTTCATCGTATGAAAATTTTTAAATTCTACTGCTTAGAACAACTAGTACGACTAGTCATTCTTCTTCATATATGATATGATGCTCATGCTTCCGTGATGCGCTTGAGGATTATCCCATATCCTTCACTCCTATATGGAAATTGGTAGTCGTTACCTCCAATCATCATGGGATGATGTAATCTCCATGCATGAATCTCTATGTTTGCTTGATTTAATTTAGAATTGAAATATATTTTGATTTATCAAATATATTTAATCTAAATTAAATTAATTGTTGTTGTGTTTTACCAACAACATATTGACCATCTCATCCATTAATTTTGTGTGTCCCATGGATTGTGATCCATGGACTCCCAAAACCCTATATAAAGAGAGGTAGCCCATCCTCTCTAGGGTTAATAAGAAGTTTGCAACAACTCTCTCTTTCTCTCGACATGCCCTCTCTCTCTCTCTCATATGGTCATCCACCATGGAAGTCCTAGAGAGAGTCTCTATCATTGCAACGTCATTGGTATGTTGCCCAATCATTTTCCTGTGGATCTTTGTCTCCTTCAACGTGGCTTGATCGTGAAGAAGATGTTGTATGTCATTTGAAGAGATCAGGAGGTTTGTCGCTTTTATCATCAACATGGATTGCAAGGAGCACGTGTTTCATCAACATGCTTGCAAGCGTCTCCCCCGTCTGATCGGACTTGGGACAAGAGATCTCTTCGATTAGAGACTCGATCACAACCACGCTTCAAGAGGTAATCCTATTAATTGTTTGTGATTTAGATAAAATGATCCGAGAAGTGTTCTTAGATCATGTGGTTTCGTCACGTGAAAAATATTTTATTTCCGTTGCCTGTAGCAACTAGTGCAACTAGTCCCTCCGCATCGCATACGATGTGATCCTCATGCTTCCATGATGCACTTAAGGATCTAACCATACCCTTCATCTGTCTCTGGTCAGAGGATGCATACATGTATCGTGACAGTATATGATATAGGACTTTGGTTATCTCAATCTTGTTAAGTCAACTCCTTGACCTAACTAATCTAACACCTCTGAATCTCAATTCCTATGCAGAGGACCTGCATCAAGTGGTCGGTCAGATATCAGCCTATGTGAGAAAGAATTTTCATCTCCTACTCAAGCTGGAGATCATCTCTTAATAATCATTTAACGGCTTGATGAGTCCTCAATCTAACTCATTAGATATTCATCCAAACACTAGCCTCTATAATTTTATTATTGAATCAACATATGTATGAGTAATGAGATGGCCATGGTACATAACCCTAATTCTACAGAGGAACCTTATATTTCATTCATTCATTTTATCTCATAAAGGGAGTGAAAAATAATCAATAATTTTTATTGATAAAACATCTATAACAATAAAATTTATTGTAGGAATGGTTCGCCTCGGGCTCACATGGCTCACAATCTCCCACCAGCCCTTTGAACCATTCAGGAACAATCCTTAAACCCATATTTATTATATGTTGGTCGAAAACCTTTTGTGTTAGAGGTTTGGTAAGAGGATTAGCAACATTGTCGGCAGATGTCACCTTGGTGATGATGATATCACCATGCTTTTCAATCTCCCGAATGATGTGTCATTTCCTTTCCACGTGCTTGCTCTTTTGATGCCATCGAGGTTCCTTCGCCTGGGAAATGGCTCCCGTGCTATCGTAGAGTAACGGGATGGGAGTATCAGAGGGAACTACGCCAAGTTCCAGGATGAACTTGCGCAACTACACCACCTCCTTCTCAGCATCTGATGTCGCAATATATTCAGCTTCTGTTGTTGAATCCATTGTAGTGTCCTTCTTCTTGCTTCTCCAGCTTATAGAACCACCATTCAACAGGAACACAAACCTTGATGTTGACTTTCGGTCATCAATATCCGATTGGAAGTTCAAATCTGTGTATACCAAGAGTTGAGATCACCATCTCCATATGCCAAGATGTAATCTTGCGTCCGTCTTAGATACTTGAAAATATTCTTCACTGCATTCGAGTGTTGCTCTCCATAGAGGGATTGGTAACGACTTACCACTCCCACTGCATAGCAGATATCTGTCCTAGTACACATCATGCCGTACATTAAGCTTTCTACGGCCGATGCATATGGGGATCTAGACTTGGCTTTCTTTTCCTCATCACTTCGAGGAGCCATACTTTTAGACAGGTGAATACCATGTCTTAGAGGAGGAATCCTTTCTCGGAAATATCCATACAGAAACGTTCAAGAATCTTCTTAATGTACCCATGTTGTGATAATACCAATATCCTCTTCTCTCAATTTATGAACATCTTCAGACCTAAGATGTAAGAGGCTTCTCCAAGATCTTTCATCTTGAAGGTATGGGATAGCCAAATCTTAACATTGGTGATAAACCGAAAATTCGGCCCTTTAAAAGTGTGGTTTTAACACTTGAGTTATCATTACAGTCGAGCCGAATCGGGTCGTCAAAGACCATCTGATTGATATGTCAACAGAATAAGATGGTCGTGTTTTTATTTTACTTGGCAAGATACCAAGGTCGAGCTCAGGGACACGAGCCTCTCTCGTATTATCCAGATTTTTATCTATTTACTAAGTGTTGGGTGAAAGAATAATAGGTCAAATTATGAAGAATGAGACAAAACAATGCAAATAGAAAACAGAAACAATCATGCATTTTTTTAATTTTATCATGCAAGTAAATGTGATAAAAATGCAAAGCAAACAGGCCCTTGATTAAAAATCATGAACGACTTAAACCATTAGTTAATTTCCAACTTAAATCAAACAATAACTAATTTGACATATATTGCAAGGTTTGTCAGTAATGCATAAAAGACACTTGAGTTGTTTAAAGAAATACATTGAGATCATAGTGTCAAACCAGGAGAACAAATTTGCCATTAAAAAGTACGTCAAACAAGCTTTAAAATGAAACTAAAATCAACTCAAGCATGCAAGAAAGAGAGCAACGGCATAACTGAAAAGAAACATGAAAAGATAAATACAAATAGGTCCCTAGGAGGGACTAAAGTGGAATTAAAATAAAGCGTGAGGCCATCCCTGTAAAAGGTCCACACACGCGGGGGCCTATCTGTAATTATTAAAACCCATGTGGGTTTAAATGTAAATAACCCCAGGCGCGCACGGTCAGCACGTGACTTCAGGACCGATCTACAATTTTGAAGAAGACGGTGGGTGTCTCTGCAATTTACCCAGATGGCACGTGCTATGCATGCGCCATCTAGGCTCGGAGGATGGCTCAGGCTCGGTAGAGGCTTCGATGCAGCTTCGGATCATCTTCTAGCTCGGTGTAGGCTCGGTCAGGCTTGGAGGAGACTCGGGATGTCCAAGCCTCCTGTTTGACGCTGCGGCTCAGAGATGCTCTAACTCTAACACGTGGTCTGTCATAAGCCATCCGATCACGGAGATCGGGTGGCTCCTGGACAAGGCACTAGTTGGCAACGTGGGCTCTCCTACGTCGTTGGATGTGCTCCGGAGAGGAGCATCCAACGGCACCTGTATCTTCGTCCTCGTCTGCAGCTAGCGGTGGGATCAAGACTCCGGTGAAGGAGCTCGATCTCCGCCGCTCCTATCTGGCGTCAGTGATGCTTGCTTGTTGCGTCTGAAGGGCTGTCGATGAAGCTCATGAGCTGGGCAAGCCACGATGAAGCTTAATGTATCATCCTGTGGCTCCGGTGATGAAAGCTGATCAGGACAAAAACGCTCAGGCGAAGGCTTCGTTCATTGGATACTGGAAGACCTGCAGCGTTAAATTGATAGCCGAAGCAAGCAAATGCCTTGTGCATGCAAAGTGGAGTGGAATGGGAGCTCTGGTGGGTGAAGAAGATGGGAGCTCGGAGCTCCTCCACCGTGGAGGGCAGAGGAGGTGGGTAGGAGGTGATCTGGGGTTGTGGTGGATATAGATGATGTTCGGAGGCGGCGGGTGAAAGGTGGAGTTTTGGGTGAAACTACGGAGGCAAATGGTGTAGGGCGAAACAGGGTGTAGCGACCTACGTAATTAAGTGAAATTAAATGAAAAATACAAAAGGTAATCGGAAGCTTACCTGAGAGATGGCGACGCGATTGGCTTGGGCCTGGGCTTTATTCGAGTCCCGGGTCGTCGCTGGACACCTGCAGCCGGTCGGTGCAGCTCGAGCGGGCACTAGGTGCCGAGACTCCGCCATGAACGGCGGAGGGTCTCACCGGGAGCTAAAGTCGTCGTCGCTCGATCTATCCACCTCCCCCTATCACAGGGAGGTGGAGGAGGGCTGGGCTTTGCCCCATGTAAAGGTGGACATTGATGGCATGCGGAGGGAGCGGAGTATTTAAGGGTTTGAAGGTGGTGGTTCTGGTGGTTGGAGCCGAGGATTACGAGGGAGATGTGGGGCGACTGGAGGATAATCATGGATCGTGGAAGCATGCGCGAGGATCGTGGTGTATCAGGGAGCATCGAGGGTCAACGGGATCGTGGAGATGATGGTTGGAGAGGCGGCGAAAAAAGGAAGGGGCAAGAGCATGCGTGCGATGGAGAACGTGGGTTCAAGGGAGGCTGGAGGTTTACGATGAGTTCCCAGCCGTTGGATCTTACGATCCAACGTCCTGGATCGAGGCGCTAAGGAGCGGCGTGAATTAGGCTTTGGGCATCACGATCGAAGGGTGGTGGAGCTGCCACGTGTCGAGTGGTTATCAAAGCACCGATGGGCGGTGGAGATTGCTTCTGGAGAACGATCAGAGGGTCGACGGTAGTTGCGGGAATAAGTGGTAGAGATTTGATCTCCGAATGATGATCAGACGGTGCACAAAGTTACACGTGGCTTGTTTAGAGTGAGGTGCTCACGGGCGGTAGTGATCAAGGCAGGAGTGGCGATCGGACGACAACACTTAAAAGAAGGATGGGCAGTGGTGATTTTACACTCCAATCCTTGATCGGACGGCTTGTGATGCGACGCGTGGCGAAAGGAGATTAAGGTGGGAATGAATGACGGAGATGAGAGGCGGGGATGATCAGACGATTGAGGGTAAAGAGCGGACGTGGAGGAGGCAGAACCGTTGGATCAGAAGAAGATCCAACGGTCGAGGGCGCGGGTGGATGATGCAAAGGGGAGCGGGCCACGTGGCTCACCCAGAACGGGCCACGTGGCCCAATCAGATTATTCCAAAAGAAAAGTTTATTTTTAAGGGGCTAAAAGGTCGAATTTGAGAAAACTCAAAACATGAAAGTTGTAGATCTCTATGAGTTCTACAAGTTTCATGTTGACCAAAAGTGGAGATGAGGTCATCTGTAGATGCAAAATATTTTTGAGGGTATTTTTAGGGCGAAAAATACCACGAATTTTTCTTTTGCTATTTTTTTGTGATTTTTAATTTATTCAAGACTCTGATAATTAAAGAGCTTTATGTGGATTTTATTGACACAACTTTAAGCAAGGGGGGTAATAATGGAAAACAAAGATGATGAAATCGTGTTTCATCACCCCTATACTTAAACTATGCTCGTTCTCGAGCATCAAAGAGAATGAAAAACTGGATTAACCCCCTTGTGCATGTGAGTACAGGATCCAACTGTTCAAGTCCACTCAACTTTAGAGGTCCAAAATTCTAGAGTTCAACCCAGCCTTAGTCAAGAGGCACCCAATTCCTCTAATTCTCCAGACTCTCTCTGATGTACATATAATCTAAAGGATATGAAAAATTAGTGTTGACTGCAATTCTGAGAGTAGAGTCAAATCGTCACCCAAAGTTTTGGTCTGAAAAATTCTCCTAAGGACCCAATCCTCAACACTAGGGAATAAATCAAATCTTACGTGCAATCCACTGTCTCTTTAGTTGTCAGACTTAGAAAATGTAGATGGAAGGACAGTACTGGAGGGCATGGGATTGTGTCATTTCTTCTCTCCCTCTCATTGGACCAAGAATTCTCTCTAGTGCCTTTGTACGCAACACAATTTTTTTTGTGTTGATCAGTGCGTCCGTCAAGAGAAGTTGGAGCCGTCTGCACTTGTTTTCCTGGGAGTACACCGGGGTGTGTCTCTTTTGAGTACCTATCGTACCTTCGACACCCAGACTTGTAGCATTTACGATGCAGAGCCCTTTTTGGTGCCAGCCTGACTCCTGGTCCTAATAGCGATGGTCCAAGTGGACACTTTGAAAAGTTTGGGAGCGCTCGCCTTTGGTGGAAGCTCTTTGATATGTAACTTTGTGGAATGAGAGCTTTTCTTTGACATTTCATTTATTTGTGGTATTTTGGCTAGCTCCACTGCTTTTACCAAGAGTTGGCGCACACTGATCAACATTTTTTCTTTATTTCACACCCTTGCACTTAGGTCAATGTCAAGAGATTAGTATAAGAACCAAGTTCTCATACTGGCTAATATTCGTTGACACTCAGGTTTCATGAAGCCTCCAAAGATTTTATCCAATCCTCGAGCATCATTAGATCAAGTCCAGACTCAAATCTCTCATCCCAATCCCTTGGGTGAAAAGTCAACTCATCTCATCAAAACCGCAGTCGTGCATGTGATGTGCTGATCATATTCTTGATGGTCTAAGACTAAGCATGAAATATAGCATGCAAATCTAGAGAACTAGGGAAATATGGGTGATTAAGTCTAAGACCCTGATGGCTAAGGCGGGTTAACCCAAAATCTCAAGACCTCATAAAACTAAGTTTCTATGAACATTTCAGATCCTGGGTGGATGTGTGAAAGTAGAGGATTAATCCAGATACTTCATTTGAAAACATTTTTTTAAACTTCAATAGATATTAGGACTGCCTAAACTCAAATAAATAGAAGCATCTGCATTCAACCAGTATGGATGTAAGTACAGGCCATAGCCTGTTGCTTGAGGACGGGGCCTTACACGATGTCCTCAAAACCATCCAATCTGCTAAGGGCGAACCCTCACTGAATGCGACTATTTATTGGGCTTAGTAGTCACTAATGACTCCTAAAGGATTTTTGGATTTTCTCATTTTTATGGATTTTTAATTTAAAGGTTAAAACAATGGTTAGACTCATCTTTCCTTGAAAAGAGAATTTTCAAAACCATGTCAGAAATAAAAATTTTCAAAACATTTTAAAAGATTTTTTCAAAACAAGAATCATTTTTTTCAAAATCATTTTCGAAAACATCTTTATCAAAATAGTGTAACATAGTATAGAAAAAGTCGAGAAAAACATTTGAGTCCACTTAGTTCAAGGAATTTTACTTTAGCCAAAAAGTTTTAAATTTTTCAAATTTTTCAGATTTTTGCTAAAGTAAGTAAGTTGTATATACGGTATACCCCCTATCCTTAAACTTTGCTATGTACTCATAACATTAGATGATACAATTCCATAGGTCCATTTAAGTATAGAGAAATATACGGGAGCTAAGAGGGGCTCCCCCTATACTTAGGTTAGAAATAACCTAAGTACAAAGGCAAGGAAAGACGAGTGGAGAAAATCACAGGGACTCGGGTCCCCCCTATACTTAGGTTGTGGTTAGCCTAAGTATAAAGATGAGTTTTGATGTTGGGAGAGACCGAGGTGAACTACGAAGATGGATGGATATACAGATGAGTGGATGAATCTGCGGAGATGAATGGAGTATTTTACGGCTCTGGGGCGTGTATAGAAGCAAACATGGCTCAATCAAGCATGCAAGACCCTCAATTTTACCAACTCACACATGAAACCAATCGAAGTTGGTTTTGTTATCTTGTCGGTTTTATTGGTGATAAAACTTTTGATTTCATGCAGAGAAAAATGTTAAGTGAAAAATCAATGCGTAGAAAAGGGTGTTTCTCTCACAAAACAAAATTTTACTCCATTTTTTGGTTGACTTGCAATTAACAGTCCCAGTTATTATTTAAGGTTATCACTGAATTAAGGTTAGCACAAAATCAAGAAATCCTCGTCTACCGTTCATTCCCATTTTCCATTAACCTAGGTGATCAAGCTAGGAGGGGTAACCGAGAAAAACCATGTATTAGATAAAAACCGTGATCTAGGCTAAGCGAGGAATCATGCAGTGACTTGGCTAAAATACATAAAAACATGGGCTGTTTTGAAAACCAAAAACATGTATGCAAGTCGATCGAGAAGCCACACCTAACATGCTTCTATTAGCGGAAAAAATGTCTATTGATTTTGACTAAGTAAAGCGAGGTTAAGTGCGTCTTTGATTAATAGTGTGTCCTACCTACGAGCAAGCACATGAAAATGCGAATTTTAAACTAGGGTCGAAGAGCCGAGTGCCTGGTCCTAGGTCGACACTCAAGTGGGGACAATCCCCACACTACCACATATAATCGTTCATTTACAACCACGAGCCTTCGATTGAAGACTGCTGTAAAGACGATTATTACAACATGAGATGCAAAAATGAAACATTTTTTTCTTTCTTCTCGACGTGCTCCAAGTGTGCTTCTGCGGCTCCTCACAACGGGTAGCTCCTGCTCCTCGCCTCCTTGATCATCAAGGGCCCTGCCACAAAAACAATTGTTAGAGATTGAAAGAGAAGAAAATTTTATAATGCAAGATAAATTGACAAACTTGACCTATAAAAAAGAAACACTTAATTAAATAAATGAAAAATCCAAATAATACAAGAAATGAGCCGTGTCCCCGGCAACGGTGCCATTTGATAAACCGAAAATTCGTCCCTTTAATAATGCGGTTTTAACACTTGAGTTGTCATTGCAGTCGGGCCGAATCGGGTCGTCAAAGACCATCTGATTGATATGTCAACAGAATAAGATGGTCGTGTTTTTATTTTACTTGGTATGATACCAAGGACGAACTCAGGGACACGAGCCTCTCTCGTATTATCCAGATTTTTATCTATTTACCAAGTGTTGAGTGAAAGAATAATCGGTCAAATTACGAAGAATGAGACAAAACAATGCAAATAGAAAACAGAAACAAGCATGCATTTTTTTTATTTTATCATGCAAGTAAATGTGATAAAAATGCAAAGCAAACAGGCCCTTGATTTAAAATCATGAGCGACTTAAACCATTAGTTAATTTCCTATTTAAATCAAGCAATAACTCATTTGACATATACTACAAGGTTTGTCAGTAAGGCATAAAAGACACTTGAGTTGTTTAAAGAAATACATTGAGATCATAGTGTCAAAATAAGAGAACAGATTTGTCATTAAAAAGTACGTCAAACAAGCTTTAAAATGAAACTGAAGTCAACTCAAACTGAGTAACGAAGCTCAAGATATGCAAGAAAGAGAGCAAGGGCATACCTGAAAAGAAACATGAAAAGATAAATACAAATACGTCCCTAGGAGAGACTAAAGTGGAATTAAAATAAAGAGCGAGGCCTTACATGTAAAAGTTCCACACACGCGGGGGCCTATCTGCAATTATTAAAACCTACGTGGGTTTAAATGTAAATAACCCCAGGCGCGCATGCTCAACACGTGACTTCAAGACCGATCTGCATTTTTGAAGAAGACGGTGGGTGTATCTGCAATTTACCCAGATGGCACGTGCTATGCACGCGCCATCCAGGCTCGGAGGACAGCTCAGGCTCGGCAGAGGCTTCGATGCAGCTTCGGATCATCTTCTGGCTCGGTGTAGGCTCGGTCAGGCTCGGTGGAGACTCGGGATGTCCAAGCCTCCAGTCTGACGCTGCGGCTCGGAGATGCTCTAGCTCTAACACGTGGTCCATCGTAAGCCATCCGATCACGGAGATCGGGTGGCTCCTGGACAAGGCGCTAGTTGGTGACGTGGGCTCTCCTGCGCCGTTGTATGTGCTCCAGAGAGGAGCATCCAACGGCACTTGTATCTTCATCCTTGTCTGCAACTAGCGGTGGGATCAAGACTCCGGCGAAGGAGCTCGATCTTCGCCGCTCCTATCCGGCATCGGTGATGCTTGCCCGTTGCATCTGAAGGGCTGTCGATGAAGCTCATGAGCTGGGCAAGCCACGATGAAGCTTGATGCATCATCCTGCGGCTCCGGTGATGAAAGTTAATCTAGACAAAAATGCTCCGGCGAAGGCTCCGTTCATTGGATACTCGAAGACCTACGACATTAAATTGATAGACGAAGCATGCAAATGCCTTGTGTGTGCGAAATGGAGTGGAATGGGAGCTCTGGTGGGTGAAGAAGATGGGAGCTCGGAGCTCCTCTGCTGTGGAGGGTGGAGGAGGTGGGTAGGAGGTGATATGGGGTTGTGGTGGATAAAGATGATGATCGGAGGCGGCGCATGAAAGGTGGAGTCGTGGGTGAAACTAGGGAGGCAAATGGTGAAGGGCGAACCAGGGTGTAGCGACCTACGTAATTAAGAGAAATTAAATGAAAAATACAAAAGGTAATTGGAAGCTTACCTAAGAGATGGCGGCGCGATTGGCTTGGGCTGGGGCTCGATTCGAGCCCCGGGTCGTCGCTGGACACCTGCAGCCGGTCGGTGCAGCTCGAGCAGGCACTAGGCACCGCGACTCCGCCTGAACGGCGGAGGGTTTCACCGGGAGCGAAAGTCGTCGTCGCTCGATCTCTCCACCTCCCCATGTCACAGGGAGGTGGAGGAGGGCTGGGCTTTGCCCCGCGTAAAGGTGGACGTTGATGGCAGGCGGAGGGAGCAGAGTATTTAAGGGTTTAAAGGTGGCGGTTCTGGTTGTAGCCAAGGATTACGAGGGAGATGTGGGGCGACTTGATGAGAATCATGGATCGTGGTGTATCAGGGAGCATCGATGGCCAATGGGATCGTGGAGATTATGGCTGGAGAAGCGGCGAAAAGAAGAAAGGGGCAAGAGCGTGTGCGAGATGGAGAACGTGGGTTCGAGGGAGGCTGGAGGTTGACGATGAGTTCCAAGCCATTGGATCTTGCGATCCAACGGCCTAGATCGAGGTGCTAAGTGACATCGCTCCCGCACCCTATGTTAATTCGGTCAAATTAATGTCCAAATTAATTAGATGTCGTTCGTTGCAGTCGGCTACGAGAGGGCTAATCCAAAACCACTTTAATTAGATTCGAGTTAATTTCAAGCGGCAAAATTTTTTTACTTGGGGTAAGTCCAAGGTCGATCTCAGGGAGGCATCTATCTCCTTAGGTAAATTAAAGCAATTATTCGAGTGTTGATTTTCGAGGAGTATCTTTTTTGGTCTTTTTAATTTTTATGCAGACGTATGCAGACAATGCATGCCAATTTAATGTGCAATTTAGTTAATGTATCAAATTAATTCCAAAAATTATGAAACTTGGCCAGATTATGAAATGGGATGAAATTAAGCTACTCTAATTTTTTTCTAATTTTTAGATGCATGGATAATAAAATATGCCGACTTTAGTGAAAATAACTAAACCAATTTTAATAATTACCAAACGATATATTTCTCAGAAATAAAATTAATCCAAATAGATCTAATTAAGAGCTATTCAAATCAACTTGAATTTTGTTAAAACATTTTATGGTTGATTAATTAAAAATCGATTAAGGTTTTCACTAAATGATTTTTCTAAGACAAACTATACGTGCAAATGATGTGAATTTTGGATATGTTGTAGCACAAACTTAGATCTACCAACTACGATTTTTCAGTGATTTTTTGACAAGCAGAGAATACACAATCAAGTAATGGACAAAATATTACAATTTTCCACCAAATTAATTTCAATATATACTCTGCAAATCAGAAAAATACAAATAAATGCTATGATGGTAGAACAAGAAGTGTACTACACAATGCAACTTTTGAAATTAAAAATAGATGGCAAAATGACAATAAGATAAACGTGCAAATGCAAGGTTATAAATGCAATACAGAAAATAAAAAAAAGAAGTTCAAATGAAGCATAGGGACTTACATGCAATAAGAAGAAACTTGAAATTTTTTAAGAACTTGCAAAGGGGTGCAAGTGTCCCCTTTGCAAATGCCCAATTTGTCTTATTATGCGATAAGAGCTCCTCTGCTTTTGGTGTTAGAACAGGGGAATGGACCTTCTTGGCCGACGGCTTTGGAGGGAAGGCGGGAGGCGCAGCTGGCGAAGGCGGGGACGTCGCTAAAGGTGGCGGGCCGCCGGTGCGCGCGGTCTTGGAGGCGATCGTGGCTTACGAAGTCGGCGAGGAGTGGCCGGCGGTGGACGTGGCTTGGAGAAGCGGTGATCTCCACCTCGGTCGACACACGACGCGCGAGGTGGAGGGAGGCTTGGCCGCAGGTGGCTGCGGCGGTGGAGGTGCGGGGTAGCTGGAGACTGCGGCCGCAGGCACGCGGGCGGACGCGTGGCTGGAGGGGGCTCGTGCGCGTGGAGACGCGACTGGAAGCGGATGGGTGGCGCGCCCTTGGAGCTGGAAGGCGGCGCACTCACCTGCGCACCTGGAGCAGTGGTGCGCGTGTGCGCGAGGGGAGTCAGGGGGCCTGACGTGCGCGTGGTGCTCCTGGGGTCGGCGGCGAGTTGGTGCGCGGACGGGGCGGCCTTGGTTGGCATTTGAGGTGGCTGTAGCTGCACAACGGCCTAGGCCATGCGCGAGGAGCGCACGGCTACGTGGAGATCTCTTGGTGGCGTGCTGGGACGCACGCGCGTGGCGGGGCGTGTTGAGAGGCGTGAGGCACGGGCGTGGGACTCACGATGACTGGGTGCGGGCGGAGGTGCAAGGAGGAGGGCTGAACGGCGGTATTCGCGGCGGCGCACGGCCACACGCGGCTGTGCGTCAACTGGAGGAGGCGGAGGCGTCGGCGGTGAAGGTCAGGCCGCGCGGGGACGACCGGAGAGAGGAAGGAAATGGTGGGAAGAGAGAGAGAACGTGGTGGAGGATTTCACCACCTCCCCTGTTTCTCATGCATTTGTTTAACGAGCGCGAATAATCGATAAATCGGTTAAAGTTCACCGGAAAAATAAATAAAAATCACCGTTGCATTCGCAATGTGTGATTTGTCCGTTGAAGTGCGATCGGTTTTGCGATTCAGTGGGAGGAATATGATGAATAGAGGAGAGAGAGAGAATGGGTGTAGAGAAGGAAGAAGAAGAGATGAAGAAGATGATTACCTGGAGATGGGGTCGGATTGCCTGGGGATGAAGGAGAGCTCCTTCGATTATCGCTCAACGCCGCGGCTGAGGCGGAGCTCGAGCAGGCCTCGTGTGAAGCTTGCAGCGGCGAAGGTAGAAGCCTCGCCGGATCTCGCCTGGAGGGGGATCGTTGTCGCTCGATGGGAACTCTTGGAGCTGTCACCTACAAGATCTCAGAGCTGGACCTATCTCCTATTGAGTGGCGGATGATTGTGAATGGAGGAGTGGAGGAGATTATAAAGAGGATGGATGGAGTTAGAGAAGAGATGGAGAGAGTGGAGAAAATGGTGGAGGAAGTGGAGAAGATGTGGCTTGGAGTGGGGGAAAAGAAAGGAGAAGAGGTAAAAGAGGATTAAAATAATTTATTTAATAATATAATATAGTAGGCTACTAAAAATGATTAAAATAATGATAGTAAAATAGTAATAATAATAAATCCGAAAATAGTAAAAAAATAAATCCAAAAATAAAAAATTGGGGTGACATGTGGCGGCTACAGGAGCGGCCACATGTCGCTCCCAGAAAATTCAAAGATTAAATGTAAAGAAAATAAAAAAGAAATAACAAAAGGGATTAAATCAAAAAGTGGTCAACACAAAAGTTGCTCGTCTCGACGAGATCTACAACTTTAGTGAAGTGCCGAAAATCAACGGAGATCATCAGTACAAAATGTATTTTTGGGTGGTACCTTATAGATATAAAATACCGCATTTTATCTTTTGTATTTTTTTGTCATTTTTAAGAGAGAGAAAAATCAAAATAAAAATAGAGAAAATATGAAAAGATTATTTACAACTTAATCTAATTTTTTTAGATTTTTAATAATGAAGAAATTAAAAAGATAAAATATAGGGGTAAAACGGTCATTATGTACAATGTACAAAAGGGGCCCAAAACCCAAGTTTTGCATACGAGCTCCGATTTTAATGAAATTGGTCTTGTTTCGAAGGTCCTTAAAAATATATTACTTTAAAAGTGAGTAGACCTCAATCGGACACTGTATGAGAGAGATATGTGCATTTTAAGGTTCATGGTTTCAAACTTGGATTGGGGTTTTATTGGTCGATTTTACAAGTTAATATTTTTTTGATATTTTTTTCTTTATTAATGTTAGTAATATATACACTATGGAGTTGATTTTATTGGATTTGGAGTTAGTATAAAATATATACAAATAGGGTATTTTATCTAATATACAGGTGAATATTTACAAGTGAAATTGGCTTCTTATTTTATGCAAATATGAATACTAAAATGCAGATATTATCAATGTATGCATGAATGCTAATTATGCGATATAAGTAGAAATATGCCTCTAATTGCTCCGGAACAAAGCTCTATTTTCAACTTTTAGAGTGATGAATCGCAGATTCATCAACCTCCTATACTTAAACATTGCTCGTCCCCGAGCAACTAAAATGAAATGCAAGAGTGAAATGAGATTGGGTTCCATACCAAAGTCATGAACAAAAGGTGAAAATGGAGCTTGACTCGACCTTTGGATTAATTGTGTGGCGGAACCTTATTGGGATCTGAACTTAAGGCCTAACAGACTTCAAGTTCCACAAGTCTTCTATTCAAGACGCCTTAACAGTCAGGTCAGAACAAATCCTCAAACGCAAATTTCTGATGACTATGATTCTTACTTGTACTGTGTAAGTGATAAATAGCTCTCCACATCAGAAATGACTCGGAACCAGCCTCCTCTAACAAGGTAACTCAATAACCCGGTCCAACAACTCTTTCCTCGAGGAGCGGGGTATTCCCTTCTAAGTTCAAGTGCGACCAACTCAAGAGGAGGGGGTAGAGAAAAGAATAAGGAATGGACGGTAGCCAGTGTAGCTAACCTATCCCGGGATGCCTGACCAGTGTAGCCAAGTCATCCAGCTGCAGACTTCTTGCTAGTATACATACTCCAACAGGCAATTTTTTTCTTTTTTTTTGTGGCCTGTCTCTTTTTTTTGGAGTTCTTGCATTTTTTCTTTTTTTTCTTTTTTTTGCAGCATGTACATCAGGAGTTTTTCCTCTTGAGCCAGTAGACTATCCCTCTTTTGAAGCATTATTGGAACCCACAGCGTCCCGTCCTTAGACTTCAACACCACCAGACTAGGTTGAGATGCACTACCCTCCCTAGAGGAGGACGGATGTTTCCACCCGTGTGCTACTCCAAGATAAAGGATTCTACCTCCTCACCACCTCATCAATGAAGAGCTACGTGCATTGTGCTTTGTCCAAGTTAGGTCACTGTCTAAAAGAATCATGCGTGTGCACGAGATATTCTACTTAGACTAATCAAGATGACATGTGAACATAGACTTGCGGACTCAAAGAATTAAGTCACTTGACCTGAGAAATCTTAACTCCAGTTCCTATAAGGTTCCTCTGAAATTAGGTGGATTAAGGTCAAATCAAGCCCATCCTCAACATCTACTCATAACTTAGTTCAGAACCCACTAGCTTTCCACCTTGCATATGCAAGATATGCAGATGAGATGCAGATGTCATGCTATGAAGATGAGTGAAAATGCAAGACCTCTCTTTTTTTTAAATGCAACGATGATATGTAAGAGTAAATAAGAAGCCTTATTTTCAACACAATTTTTTTTGGTATAAGTATACAACAATTTGTATTATTTACAACAAGTTTTTAGTTTATACATAATATACATAGTATACAAATTTTTTTCAGTATACATCCAACAAATTTTACAAAAGTATGTTTTACAAGAATTTTACATTTTTTATACAAGTAAAAATTTTTTTTCGTATACCTCCTATGATACAAGTCTTTTATGAGTCAGTTTATACAAGTGTATTTTAAAAAAAAATTTCTCATATTTTTACCCACCCATAATTATTGCATAATATATACAAAAATATGCGAAAATACGCGAAAGTACGAGCTATGGGTAAAGTATATATGTAATATATACACGCCCCCCTATACTTAGCGTGTGCTATGTCCTCAGAGCACGAAAAGCGACTAAAAAGACATAGCTCGGGCTAAGCGTAGGAGAGCTAAAATTACAAAATGTATAGAAGTCACTCCGCCCCCCTATACTTAGGCTCTGACAGCCTAAGTGTAGAAAGAAGATCAAAAATGGGGCGAATGAGGAGAAGAGGGAAAATGGATGAGTATATACAAGGCGGGCATCGGTCCCCCCTATACTTAGGCTCTGATCAGTCTAAGTATAAGACAAGAGTGAGTATGGGAACCGATGTGATCTGTAGGATGTACAATGAATGGATGCGGGTCACTCTCCCCCTATACTTAGGATCTGATTATCCTAAGTATAGTCTTAAAATGAAATGAGATGAGTCGGGGCGAGTGATTCGAATCACTGGGGAGGGATGGAGAAAAAGTATATACAAGAAAGAGTGAGAATATACAAGGATTAAGAAGGTTTGTGACGAACCTTCTTGCGGATGCGAGGAGGTGGATAATATACATATGTGTCGCTGTCGGAATCGTCCTCAGATGAATAATAGTGAGGTGTAGGGATCGTCCAACGAGGGTCGACACACGGCTGCTTGCTTAGATAAGGCCTGAGAACAGCCGAACTGAGCTCACTCATATAAATTACCTTGTCCGGGCCAGATGAGGACTCCTCAGAAAATTCCTTCTCCGATGTGTTGAAGGAAACTTTCTTAGTCGGTTTTCTAGAACCTGAATCATTGAGTGGGAGATGAGAGAGACGCGCCTTGAGAGGTTCGGGGGAACTCCTCGAGGAATCAATTCTCGACTTCCTCTCACTAAATAGCCGACTAGAAGAGGGAGCAACCGTGTTTTTATGTGGAGTCAATTTAATCTTGGTTGTTTCCTTTGAAGGTCCGGGACGTGGTGTGGTGCTGACTATGGGTTCCTCATCAGACGAGTCACCATATAAATTATAATATTCCTGAAGGGTCAGCACATGTCTCGGGAAAGTGCTAGTGGTCTCAGTTGGCTTGGCATTATTGGGCTCTTGTATCGGATCATCAAAATGGTCAAGGCAGTCAACAAAGATCATGTCCGACTTAATGGTAGCTTCTGATTGTGAGTCCTCCTTAGAAGCTGTCCTGGTGGTGGTTCAAGCAGTTGATGAAGTGGAGGTGTGGGGAGTCTCAGAACCAATGATCGTCCGGGCAGTCGGTCTCTCCAGTGTAGCAGAGAGGTAGGACTCATCTACCTCTCGATGGTCACGACTGTCAGCGGATGTGCGGGTTACCTTAGAGTAAAGTGTATCAAAGAATGGGTGAGGTCGGAGTGCTCCCAATGCTGAGAAATCGATCTCCCGAGTCTCGCAATCTATAGACGCTTTAGCTGAGGCTAAGAACGGCTTCCCGAGAATAATCGGAGACTGGGTAAACTCTCCTCGGTGCTCGATGTCAATGATCGTGAAGTCGACCTGGAGTAGAGCACCTTGGAAAGTAACGATGACTGAAATATTTCCTCTAGACCGTTTGATGGATCGATCAGCCAACTGAACGATCTTTCTCGACTTTCTGATTGGCCTGAGTTTGAGCTTGTCAAACACAGAGGTCGGGAGGATATTTATAGGTGAGTCATCATCGATTCTCGCATGGGTGAAAATGGCGTCTTTGATTTCACATTCCACTCGGGGCAACCGCTTCACTCTGCGGCTCTTGGTTTTTCTCCCCATCACCAAGGAGGTGGCCATAGACACTATGTGTCTTTCAGTCCTTGTTCTCTTCTTACCCGACCTCTTGGGCATCAATTTACTCTTTATAAATCTCTTGAGGTCGGGGAAGTGATCTATGGCCTTTATTAAGGGAAGTTTAAAAATCAATTCATCCTCAAGTGCTTCCCTTAGGGTGGAATCCAATTTTTTTAAATCATTTTCATTTTCAATTTTTATGTGAATTTTTAGTTTTTCAATTTTTTTGGTGTTTTTGATGGGTGAATGATCAGACTCTTGATTGGAGGGCAAGTGGTTAGTAGAAGAGTGAGATAGAATGGACTCCAGCTGTACAGACGGTGTGGGTTCCCTGATGTTTGCTTTGTTTTCAACCTCAAAACTACTCATGTCTTTTCTCACTTTTATACCCAGGCTGGCAGAAATTGATTGTAATATTCCCATGACATCTCTCAACTCGTTACCAAATGATTCATGTTTCTTAATAAGTCTAGAGATGTCATCCTCCACAAAATTCTCATGACAAATCATGGGAGAGTTCTGCTCAAGTGGAGGATACTGCTGAGATATTGGGGTCTCATACTCAACATACCTTGACTCTGGCATGTAATGCTGGGTTGAGTATGGACTATCCAAATGGCAAATATCGGTCGGAGCCTCATATGACGGAGTCAATGAAACATGGACTGATAAGTCTAGGTCATGAGTCCAATCTTGTGAAGGTATAGGCTCTCCAAATGAAGGATGGTTAATGGAGGCTTGATCACTAAAGTCAATCAAGTCTGGGAAATCATGATGTCCAGGCCTCTCCATTCGGCTTGTTCGATTGACCGTGTTATGCCCTAAGTTCAAGTCGGGATGTGTATATATGAGTTGTAGTGTGGTCCCTACTTGGGGTGAAGTATGTGGGGGCATATAATTTTGCCAATCATCTGTCTCAGCAGTGGCTTGCTCTTCATTCGAGTCTTTGATTCCTGTAAGCTCTCGGGAGTAAGGACAGTCAGCCCAAGGTGGAAGTGGATCCGTGGTGCTAGAATATGGAGTAGGTGAGAAATGCGAAGAAGTGGAGAAGTCAGTCAAAGTTCTGACTTCATAATCGGATTGAGGTGGAGCTGACCACGGGTAAGGGTCTCCCGTGGGCGGCGGAGGATACATGGAAGAATGAGAAGGTGAAGATGATCGGTATATGATCGATGAGGAATGACCAGAGGTCTCATGGTATGGGGACCAATATCCCGACATCTTGAAGAAAAGATAATGAATGTAAGTAGAGCGAGGTAGAAAATACGCAATTACGCAGGATAACACACACAGACAGACACGAAGACAAACGCAAGAGCAAACCCTGAATTCACACTCAACACGGTGAAGGACCCGAAACCGAGTCCAATTAATCTTGTTAATTTTAAGTGTGATTTTTCAAGCAAGATAGCAAGGATTTACGCGGCCTATAGGGAAGTCGGCTCAGAGCCAGATGCGTCTTCCCTGTTTAACCTGTCGCCTAAGATACCGCCGATCCTCCCTTTCTTCGCTCCTATCCGGAGTTGGGGACTCAAAGACGTGCCCCTATCTACCTGCAAGCAGGCGGAGGCTGACAAAGCTAGGCCTTGTCGCAGAGTACCGCTGGTTCGCCCCTATCTACCCGCGAAGGCGGAGGCTACTTGGTACTTGTCAATGAGCTAAAAGTATCCAACTCGTGATATTTGCTAGGATCAGTTGGCCCGTGATATGGAAGGCGGGGATTTGGACTCTGCCTTAAGGTGTTCACACACCCTCAAGTACCCTCACTCAGCCTGAAAACAAGGTCGGGGTTACTCTCCCGCAAACAAGGGTTAATTTTAGTCAATTGTTTTGGTCCAATTCAATTAGCAGTCCCGATTTTAAAGATTAGTTATCACTGATATTAATCCACACAAGCAATCACGTCTACCGTCCAGTCCCAATTCCTTTATCCTAGGTTAGAAAACCGAGAGAGAGAATCGGAAAAAGCCGATGCAATCGAGAAAACGATGATGAATGCTTGAGTAAGAAGACTTACAGTGCCTCCAGCTCTCTACAATGCAGGATGCAAGACTGAATTGAAATTTTACACTAAATGAACGCAGACGATGAAAAGCCGCTCCTAAACAGGCAGTTCTACTAGCGAATGAAGAATAAGTTGATTTGGCTAAGTCCTGCGGTCTAAGTGCGTCTTTTTATGTGTGATGTGTGGTCCTAAAGATTTACGAGCACAAGCAAATCCTAGAGTGGCTCGAGGAGCCGCTAGTGCAAGCTTAGTCTAAAATTCAAGCCACACAGCAGACGGGGACACTGTTCCACTATGTTTACACTCGCGAGAACCCAAACGGGAACCGCTGGAAATGATGCAGAAACTCTTTTTTTTTACAAAAATCTTTTTGACATCCAACAACCGACTTGATCCACGAACCGTCGGCCTCCGATGCACTTCGAGATGCGTCGACTTCAAGAAAGCCGCTCCAAGTCCACCGGACCCTCGCACAAAAAGATAAAAAATTATGTCAGAAAGAGATATATACAGAAATGGTCAGAAAAATAATTAAAGAAGAAATGGATAATTACAATGCGGCTCGGGGGTCAGACTACCCGAGTGAATGGAAAATGTAAATCTAATTTTTCTAAAGTGATCCTAAGCCGTTTGCCTCCCCGGCAACGGCACCATTTTGATATACCGCGGACCTACCCTTTCTATGTTGTCTGATTAGACTAGTGCGTTGCAGTCGGATAGATCCGCGTCGATCAAAAATAACCGCACAACTCGATTAAATCGTCGAATGAAATTATACGCGGTTTGATGTTTATTTAGCCTGGGCAAGTCCCAGGGTCGACTCAAGGAGGCAAAGGAACAACTCGGGATCAGATTAGATGGATTAGATTATGGTTTTCCAAGTGGGAATTTTTTGTTGTTCTTTTTATGCGATAAAAATGACAAAAATGCAACAATACGGATGAACTAGGTTATTAAGAAAATGATCACTTAGCCAAATTAATCTTTGATGTCAAATTAACTCAAATCGACCAAGTTATATTTTTTCTATTAACCTAATCCAATGATGAATGCAAAATATATTTTTTTTGGAATTTTTAATTTAAAATGCATAAATGAAAAAATACAAACGTTTTTGGGATTTTTATGCAATTTTTCGTGCAAATGACATGCAAAAATTATGAAAAATTTACTAAAAGTTAAACTTGAGGAAATTAAGCCAAGCTAATATTTTTGGAATTTTCTGACACTTTTTGATTTTTTTTATGAATATTTTACTGAAAACAGAGTGACTGTGGGTATTTAATTCCTAATAAATCCACGGAATCAAATCATCCAAAGGCCTATTTATCTCAGATAGATATTTTAATAAGGAATCCAGAAGCTTTGAAATTTTGTAAAAATCTTATTCGTGGAATTAATTAAAAATCAAATACAGATATCACTCTACAATTTATTTTATGCAAATGGCAACTCCGAATTTGACGAAACTTGGACAGTAATTAAAGCACACTTAGAGGCATCATTCACAATGTTTTCGTAATTTTTGGAGCAATAAATGAACACGTGCGAATTTCAGAGCTTAAATGGGTAAAATGTCTTTGATTTTCTATCTCTGATTTTTAATAAAATGTCAGAGGCTCACAAAAATGTGAATAAATAGCCACAAGATAAAGAATTAAATGATCTACAACATGCTATTTTTTTTATTTAAAAATGACGCAAGAATAATGTCCAAATTAAGATGCAAAGACAGGGGTGTTTTAGCAAGACAGAAATGAATGAAATCGATGCAATCAATGCATAAGGACTATTTTGCAATTATATAAACTTAGAAAGAACAAGATGCAATTTTCACAAAAATAAAATAAAAGACAAATGGACCTCTTCTCCTCCTCTTTTCTTCTCCCGCAAGCAGCTGGAAGTCGGCTAGGGCACGACGCGTATGGCGGCGCACGCACGCGTGGAGACGACGGCCTTGGGGCGAGGCGCGCGACGCGCTTGGGCAGCGCGGGAGGCCGGCTGTAGCGCAGGGCGGCAAGGGGGCCTGCGCTCGCAGCCAGGCGGCGAAGCAGAGTCGGCGCGAGGGGCTCGCGGAGGTGGCTGGTAGCCCGGGGGCGGCGGCGTCGGCGCGAGCTGACGAGGAGGCGGCGTTGGAGCGCGGCTCGCGGCTGAGCGCGCGCGAGGGAGAGCAGCGCAGGGGCGCTGTACGGCCTGGAGGTAGGGGAGTTGGCGTGCGGTGGACGTGAGGGCGGCGCGGAGGCCGAGGGCGGGCTGTTGCACGAGAGGAGGCCTGGCGGCGCGGGGGCCTGGATAGTGGGCGGCACGGCGGCTTCAGGAGCCGCGGAAGATGGGCGGTCGGCGGCCAACGTGGGCGGTGTTGACTTGTTCTGGAGGTCGATAAAGGGCTGCACGATGGGCGACGGCCTGGGGCACGCTGGCAGGAGGGGTGGCGCCACTACGATGGCTGGGAGGCGCGTCGGTCTTGAGGACGGGGCACCGCCGGTGGGGTGGTTGGCGGGAGGTGCAGCCACTGGAGGCGCGGTTGCGCACGGCCGGCCTGGGACCTATGCCCTTTTTTTATTTTTTTTTGTTTTTCTTTTGCAATTTTTTTGTGCTTTTGTTTGTAAACTGGAAATGGAATATGAAGAAGAAAATGTGGATTGATACGGTGATGGTGAAGATGGTGGTAATAGATGAATAAAATGTAGTTGTGGTGATATGATTTTTTTTTGTTTTGTGATGAACAAGATAAACAAATAAGGTTACATAAAAAAAAATTGACAAGGAAAAGTTGAGGGATGACTTACCTATGATTCGCCGAAGGTGGAGCCACGGAATGCGGCTTCTGGTTGTGGCCTCGAGAAGGATGGCGGAGTCCTTCGAAGTTGAGCAAGTCCAATCGGATCTCGCGACGCGGCAATGGTGATGCCGCGGATCTCGCCTTGAGGTTGTCGTCGCTCAACTCGTCTCCTGCAGCTGTCACCTGAAGGTTAAAGGGGCTCGACCTCACTTCTCTCGAAAACGGCGGCATTTTGACATCGCTCCCGCACCCTATGTTAATTCGGTCAAATTAATGTCCAAATTAATTAGATGTCGTTCGTTGCAGTCGGCTACGAGAGGGCTAATCAAAAACCACTTTAATTAGATTCGAGTTAATTTCAAGCGGCAAAATTTTTTTACTTGGGGTAAGTCCAAGGTCGATCTCAGGGAGGCATCTATCTCCTTAGGTAAATTAAAGCAATTATTCGAATGTTGATTTTCGAGGAGTATCTTTTTTGGTCTTTTTAATTTTTATGCAGACGTATGCAGACAATGCAGGCCAATTTAATGTGCAATTTAGTTAATGTATCAAATTAATTCCAAAAATTATGAAACTTGACCAGATTATGAAATGGGATGAAATTAAGCTACTCTAATTTTTTTGTAATTTTTAGATGCACGGATAATAAAATATGCAGACTTTAGTGAAAATAACTAAACCAATTTTAATAATTACCAAACGATGATATTTCTCAGAAATAAAATTAATCCAAATAGATCTAATTAAGAGCTATTCAAATCAACTTGAATTTTTTTAAAACATTTTACGGTTGATTAATTAAAAATCGATTAAGGTTTTCACTAAATGATTTTTCTAAGACAAACTATACGTGCAAATGATGTGAATTTTGGATATGTTGTAGCACAAACTTAGATCTACCAACTACGATTTTTCAGTGATTTTTTGACAAGCAGAGAATACACAATCAAGTAATGGACAAAATATTACAATTTTCCACAAAATTAATTTCAATATATACTCTGCAAATCAGAAAAATACAAATAAATGCTATGATGGTAGAACAAGAAGTGTACTACACAATGCAACTTTTAAAATTAAAAATAGATGGCAAAATGACAATAAGATAAACGTGCAAATGCAAGGTTATAAATGCAATACAGAAAATAAAAAAAAGAAGTTCAAATGAAGCACAGGGACTTACATGTAATAAGAAGAAACTTGAAATTTTTTAAGAACTTGCAAAGGGGTGCAAGTGTCCCCTTTGCAAATGCCCAATTTGTCTTATTATACGATAAGAGCTCCTCTGCTTTTGGTGTTAGAACAGGGGAATGGACCTTCTTGGCCGACGGCTTTGGAGGGAAGGCGGGAGGCGCACCTGGCGAAGGCGGGGACGTCGCTGAAGGTGGCGGGCCGCCGGTGCGCGCGGTCTTGGAGGCGATCGTGGCTTACGAAGTCGGCGAGGAGTGGCCGGCGGTGGACGTGGCTTGGAGAAGCGGTGATCTCCACCTCGGTCGACACACGACGCGCGAGGTGGAGGGAGGCTTGGCCGCAGGTGGCTGCGGCGGTGGAGGTGCGGGGTAGCTGGAGACTGCGGCCGCAGGCACGCGGGCGGACGCGTGGCTGGAGGGGGCTCGTGCGCGTGGAGACGCGACTGGAAGCGGATGGGTGGCGCGCCCTTGGAGCTGGAAGGCGACGCACTCACCTGCGCACTTGGAGCAGTGGTGCGCGTGTGCGCGAGGGGAGTCAGGGGGCCTGACGTGCGCGTGGTGCTCCTGGGGTCGGCGGCGAGTTGATGCGCGGACGGCGCGGCCTTGGTTGGCACTTGAGGTGGCTGTAGCTGCACAACGACCTAGGCCATGCGCGGGGAGCGCGCGGCTACGTGGAGATCTCTTGGTGGCGTGCTGGGACGCACGCGCGTGGCGGGGCGTGTTGAGAGGCGTGAGGCACGGGCGCGGGACTCACGATGACTGGGTGCGGGCGGAGGTGCAAGGAGGAGGGCTGAACGGGGGTATTCGCGGCGGCGCACGGCCACACGCGGCTGTGCGTCAACTGGAGGAGGCGGAGGCGTCGGCGGTGAAGGTCAGGCCGCGCGGGGACGGCCGGAGAGAGGAAGGAAATGGTGGGAAGAGAGAGAGAACGTGGTGGAGGATTTCACCACCTCCCCTGTTTCTCATGCATTTGTTTAACGAGCGCGAATAATCGATAAATCGGTTGATGAAAGTTCACCGGAAAAATAAATAAAAATCACCGTTGCGTTCGCAATGTGTGATTTGTCCGTTGAAGTGCGATCGGTTTTGCGATTCAGTGGGAGGAAGATGATCAATAGAGGAGAGAGAGAATGGGTGTAGAGAAGGAAGAAGAAGAGATGAAGAAGATGATTACCTGGAGATGGGGTCGGATTGCCTGGGGATGAAGGAGAGCTCCTTCGATCGTCGCTCAACGCCGCGGCTGAGGCGGAGCTCGAGCAGGCCTCGTGTGAAGCTTGCAGCGGCGAAGGTAGAAGCCTCGCCGGATCTCGCCTGGAGGGGGATCGTTGTCGCTCGATGGGAACTCTTGGAGCTGTCACCTACAAGATCTCAGAGCTGGACCTATCTCCTATTGAGTGGCGGATGATTGTGAATGGAGGAGTGGAGGAGATTATAAAGAGGATGGATGGAGTTAGAGAAGAGATGGAGAGAGTGGAGAAAATGGTGGAGGAAGTGGAGAAGATGTGGCTTGGAGTGGGGGAAAAGAAAGGAGAAGAGGTAAAAGAGGATTAAAATAATTTATTTAATAATATAATATAGTAGGCTACTAAAAATGATTAAAATAATGATAGTAAAATAGTAATAATAATAAATCCGAAAATAGTAAAAAAATAAATCCGAAAATAAAAAATTGGGGTGACATGTGGCGGCTACAGGAGCGGCCACATGTCGCTCCCAGAAAATTCAAAGATTAAATGTAAAGAAAATAAAAAAGAAATAACAAAAGGGATTAAATCAAAAAGTGGTCAACACAAAAGTTGCTCGTCTCGACGAGATCTACAACTTTAGTGAAGGGCCGAAAATCAACGGAGATCATCTGTACAAAATGTATTTTTGGGTGGTACCTTATAGATATAAAATACCGCATTTTATCTTTTGTATTTTTTTTGTCATTTTTAAGAGAGAGAAAAATCAAAATAAAAATAGAGAAAATATGAAAAGATTATTTACAACTTAATCTAATTTTTTTAGATTTTTAATAATGAAGAAATTAAAAAGATAAAATATAGGGGTAAAACGGTCATTATGTACAATGTACAAAAGGGGCCCAAAACCCAAGTTTTGCATACGAGCTCCGATTTTAATGAAATTGGTCTTGTTTCGAAGGTCTTAAAAATATATTACTTTAAAAGTGAGTAGACCTCAATCGGACACTGTATGAGAGAGATATGTGCATTTTAAGGTTCATGGTTTCAAACTTGGATTGGGGTTTTATTGGTCGATTTTACAAGTTAATATTTTTTTGATATTTTTTCTTTATTAATGTTAGTAATATATACACTATGGAGTTGATTTTATTGGATTTGGAGTTAGTATAAAATATATACAAATAGGGTATTTTATCTAATATACAGGTGAATATTTACAAGTGAAATTGGCTTCTTATTTTATGCAAATATGAATACTAAAATGCAGATATTATCAATGTATGCATGAATGCTAATTATGCGATATAAGTAGAAATATGCCTCTAATTACTCGGGAACAAAGCTCTATTTTCAACTTTTAGAGTGATGAATCGCAGATTCATCACTAAGGAGCGGTGTGGATTAGGATTTGGGCGTCACGATCGAAGGGTGGTGGAGCTGCCATGTGTCGAGTGGTTATCAAAGCACCGACGGGCGGTGGAGATTGCTTCTGGAGAACAATCGGAGGGTCGACGACAGTTGCGGGAATAAGTGGTAGAGATTTGATCTCTGGATGATGATCAGACGACGCACAAAGTTACACGTGTCTTGTTCTGAGTGAGGCGCTCACGGACGGTAGTGATCAAGGAAGGAGTGGCGATCGGACGACAGCGCTTAAAAAAGGATGGGCGGTGGTGATTTTACACTCCAATCCTTGATCGGAGGACTTGTGATGTGACACGGGGCGAAAGGAGATTAAGGCGGGAATGAGTGGCGGAGATGAGAGGTGGGGATGATCAGACGGTTGAGGTTAAAGAGCGGACGTGGAGGAGGTGAAGCCGTTGGATCAGAAGAAGATCCAACGGCCGAGGGTACGGGCGGATGATGCAAAGGGGAGCGCGACACGTGGCTCACCCAGAACGGGCCACGTGGCCCAATCAGATTATTCCAAAAGAAAAGTTTATTCTTAAGGGGTTAAAAGGTCGAATTTGAGAAAACTCAAAAATGAAAGTTGTAGATCTCGATGAGGTCTACGAGTTTCATGTTGACCAAAAGTGGAGATGAGGTCATCTATAGATATAAAATATTTTTGAGTGTATTTTTAGGGCTAAAAATACCACGAATTTTTCTTTTGCTATTTTTTTGTGATTTTTTAATTTATTCAAGACTCTGATAATTACAGAGCTTTATCTGGATTTTATTGACACAACTTTAAGCAAGGGGGTTAATAATGGAAAATAAAGATGATGAAATCGAGTTTCATCACCTGGTCATCATCCATGTATCATTCTCGATGATAAGGATGTTGTCTACATAAAGCATGATGGACACAATGGAGCTCCCAATAACCTTCTTGTACACACAAGGTTCATCGGAATTTTGCACAAAATTATAACTCTTTATGGTTTCGTCAAATCTGATGTTCCAACTACAAGACGCTTGTTTGAGCCAATAGATGGATTTCTTCTACTTATATACTTTACCATCCTCGATTATGAAGCCCTGGGGTTGCTCCATATAGATATCCTCCTCGAGGTATCCATTGAGGAAAGCCGTCTTGACATCCATCTGCCAGATGTTGTAGTCAAGTGATGTAGTTTTAGCTAGCAGTATCCTGATGGACTTAAGCATAGCCACATGAGAGAACATCTCATCATAGTCGATGCCTTCTCTCTGTGTGTAGCCTTTGGCTACGAGCCATGCCTTGTAAGTCTCCACTTTCTCATCAGGTCCCCTCTTTCCCTTGAAGATACATTTACACCCAATGGGTTTTACCCCTTCAGGTGGATCCTCTAGGGTCCATACACCATTCTTATGCATGGAGTCAATCTATGACTTCATTTCTAGCATCCATCTATCCATATCATGATCCGTAGGTGCATCATCAAATGAAGTAGGATCATTGTCAGTCTTACCTGACACATGGAATCCATACCTTTCAGGTGGTACAACCACCCTCGAACACCTTCGAAGAGGTATGGATGTTTCATCTTTATTTATCTCTTTAGTTTCTGATTCGGAAGCTCGGAATCCTCAGGGGATTCAAGAGTTCCTCAACTTCATTTTTCTCTTGACATTTAAGGAAGTCATTCTTCAAAAATTTCATATCTCTAGAAATGAAAACCATCTGGGTCTCAGGATCATAAAGCTGGTATCCAATACCATCTTTAACATACCCAATGAAGTAACACTTACGAGAGCAAGATTCTATCTTACTTGTGTCCACGTTCTTCGCATGGACCAAGCAACCTCAAACCCTCAAGTGATTAACTCTAGGTTTGGTTCCATATCAGAGCTCATGAGGAGTCTTAGGTACGTATTTGATAGAAATCTTCTTTAGGATATATATTGCAGTATCTATTGCATATCCCTAGAAACTAAGAGGTAAATGTACTGTGCTCATCATTGAACGGACCATGTCCATGATGGTCCTATTGCGTCTTTCAGCAACTCCATTAAGTTGGGGGGTTCCAAGTGGAGTGATATTGGAGACAATTCCATTCTCTTTAAGGTATTCCTTGAATTCATTTGAGAGGTACTCACCACCTTAGTCAGATCGAATTCATTTAATCTTCCTATTGGTTCGATTCTCAACCAAAGCCATGAATTCTTTGACTTTTCAAAGGTTTCATATTTATAATGCAATAGGAAGATAGACCCGCATCATGAATGGTCATCAATAAACGTCAAGTAATATCGACATCCATTTCGAGTCGCAGTACTGAAGAGACCACACACATCAGTATGTATTAGGTCAAGAATACCTTCGCATGGTGTAGCCTTGTTACGAAAAGGCATCCTAGTCATTTTTCCTCGAATACAATGTTCGCAGGTAGGCAAAGATTGAACCTATAAAACTAAGGGTCCATCCTTTACCAATCTGTTTATCCTATAGACATATAAATGACCATGCCTTTGATGCCAAATCATAGTCGAATGATTTGCATTCTCCCTTAATCTTTTAGGTTTTTTATTATTATTAGTGGTAATAACATTCCTGACATGTTCATCAATGCACAATTCATAGAGTCCTCCGGAATTTAAAACACCATCTGCAATATGCTTATCATAATGCCTTATGACCAAATTATTGCAGAATAGGAATGAATATCCATTTCTACCAAGCTCAGATACAATATTAAATTCCGTCTAACTTCAGGTGCATAAAGACACTCTTTAAGTACGAGGACTCTAACACTTGATAACAATAGTCTGCAGGTTCCGACGGCGACTGCTACAACACTTGCATATGATCCCATCTGGATGACTATTTCTCCTTCTTCTAGATTCTTAGTTACTTGAAAAAGATGCAATAAATTGCATACATGAACAGAAAGCACCAGAATCAACAACACAACTTCCTTCTCGTCCAACGAGAAATCTAGTTTCAATGATGAAAGTAGATTTCATACCTGCTGGGGCTTTACCTTTGTCGACCGACTTCAGGTAATCTGGAAAATTTTACTTCTAGTGCAATGACTTCTTGCAGTAATGACAAACATCAGTTTTCTTTGATGTCATCAAAGTGGATGCATTGGTAGACGAGCCAACTCCTTGACTCTTTTTCTTTCTCTTCTTTGTCAGACCCTTCCGAGAACCATGCTTCCGACCACACTTTCCTTTGATCTGTGCAACCATTGCATTGTCAGAGGGGCCATATCTCTTCATTACATCCTCAGTGGACTTTAATGGAGCTAACAACCCAGCATTAGTAAAATCAACTTTTCTCATGTGGTATGTAACCACAAAGTCGTTGAAAGACTTAGAGAGTGACAATAGAATGAAATCATCTTGCATATCTGCATCCATGCCAGCTCCAAGGGTTTCCAACTCAGAGAGGTACCCAAACATTTTGAGTGCATGTTCTCTGACTGAGGTCTCTTCCTGCATCTTACAGCGAATAAGTTTTTTCATATCATGAATCATATTCAAGTAATTAATTCTTTCGAGGCAAATACACATCTATCATAATAGAGTGTAATAATTGGATATAATGAATTTAATCTCATTAAATCAATTATAAATCCAATTCAATCATAAAACTTGATTCTTACTTGAAAAATGGTATTATCTCAAAGTACGTATTATTCAAATTTTAATAATTTACTTAAATGACAACCACAAGGTTCATGATCGAGTATGTAATTTTCAGTAGTGACCCCGAATTACTAAAATTAACATATCTCAATCATTTTAAATCCAAATTAGAAAGAAAATCTAAGGTTTGCTAATTTGATTTTAAATAGAACACAAGTGATAAACACACATTTCTAGGTATTTTAAACAGTAATTAACTCCTTAATTGCGTCATTATTCGCCATCCCCGAAATAGTGGTCATATGGTCATTAAAATGATCACAAATTAAGCAAACAAAATCGAAATTAAGAAAATTCAAATTCCATGTTTTCCTCATTTAATGGTGAACTCATATGATAGATTCATGTTTAAACATTTTAAACAGGGCCGGAATTTATCACAAAATAGGGCTACGAAAATTGAAATGCGATAAAAATTTTCACGAACCCCAATAAGACCAAATTTTTGTAGGTTCATGGATCGTATATAAAACCTTCAACCTGTCTCTGATACCACTTTATGGATATGGATAAATCCTCAAGAACATCACAGAAGCGTGATGATCGTATCACATACGATCATGAACGACTACTCTCACTAGTTGCTCGGTGCAACAGAATTTTAAAATTTTAAATAATGAAACCATATGATCCAAGAACATTTCTTGGATCGTTTCATCTAACCACAACAAAGATATAGGAATACCTCTTGAAGCGTGGTTGCGATCTAGACTCTAAAGGAAGAGACCTCTTGTCTCAAGTCTGATCCGTCAGAGGAGACGCTTGCGAGCATGGGGATGAGTTGTGTGATTCTTGCAATCCAAGTTGATGGTCCGAGAAATGGGTCTCCTAATCTCGTCTCACGAGATCAAACTCCTTCTTCACGAGCGCCATGCACAAAAGAAGACGGAGAACAAATAGTCGTCGAAGCAGGGCAGAATGGCAAGGCGATGACAAAGACGACCTTCTCTTTAAGAGAATGGACAACCACTCAAGAAGAGAAGGGAAAGGGTGTGTGTGAGAATGAGAGAGAGAGAGACCTCATTGTGATTTCATGTCACTCGAAGATAAAGGATTTACTGATCTTATAAAGGGTTTTGGGGTGTCCATGGATCCCAATCCATGGACAACACATAATCAACGTACGAGATTAACTTGTGTTTCTTTCAATGGCTAAGATATTGTTTTAGAAAAAACACAACAACACATGATTTAATTTAAATTAATTTACATTGATAAATCACAAAATTAATTTCAAATTAATCACCTTCTACTAGAGATAGGATAATGGGGAGACTAATCTCATTCCCTAAAAGAGGTGGGACGGCTACTCCTCTCCACGTGCAGAGTAGTAGCCGTACACTCCTCTTAGGAGGAATAGGTATATCTCCTCTAATTATCATGGGATGTCATTATCTCATGATATATCATGATCTCTTTTCGAAAATAATTCCACAAAAGATAATTCCAAATTATCTTATAGAAAATATCAACCAAGCCATTGAAATTAAGTGAATCTCATTCACAACCCAAAATAAAATGTAAATATATTTTCAATTAATAATTTAATGTAAATACAATCCACATTAATAATTAATCAATAAATATAAATCACAAAGTCTCTCTCTGATAATTATAAATCTCATTTATAATATAATTGGATAGTGTTATCCACATTATCCATATCCACAATAATTAAATCTCATTTAATTGCATTGGATAATCATTCTCATGCATTCAGATAATGTGAATGAAATTCACATTATTCATGATAATTAAATCACATTTAATTATCCATTTCACAATGCTTAGACATAATTTAACTTTGGAATAATTCTAGAACTTTTCAAGAATAATGTGCTTTCTCCGCAGATACTTGGAGATAAGGACAGGGCGATTGAAGGATATGGTATTATCCTCAAGCGCAACATGGAAGCGTGATTGTCGTATCGAATACGATGCAGAACGGCTAGTCGTACTAGTTGTTCTGTGCAGCGGAATTAAAAAATTTGCATGCGATGAAACCACATGATCCAAGAACAATTCTCAAATCGTTTCATCTATAACTACAACAAGTATAAGGAATACCTCTTGAAGCGCGGTTCATAGAGTCTCTGAGAAAAGAGACCTCTTGTCTCAAGTCCGATCGTCGGAGAGGTCTCTTGCGAGCGCGAGGATAAACCGTGTGATCCTCGCAATCCAACAAGTTGATCGAAGCACGGTTAGCACCTGATCTCATCGCACGAGATCGAATGTCCTCTTCATGAGCGTAGCACTCCAAGAATATGGAGAACCGAAGAACGTCGAAGCGGTGGTGTGGTGGCGAAGGCGACGACGAGTCTCTCCTCTAGGGTTAGGTGGACGGCCACCAAGAAGAGGGAGAGAGAGTTGGCGTGTGAGAAGAAGGAGAGAGAGTGAGAGTTTGCTCCAAAATTGCATAGCCCTAGAGAGCATGGCATGCCTCTATATTTATAGGGTTTTGGGATCCGTGGATCTCAATCCATGGGACATATAAAATCAATGGATGAGATTGATTTATATTCAATTCAATGGCCAAGATTGTTGTTGGTAAAAACCAACAAATTATGATTTAATTTAGATCAAAATATATTTGAAAAAATCAAATATAAATCAATCCTAAATAACATCAACCAAATAAGGAGAGAATATACATGGAGATTACATCTCCCATGTATTCCATGGTGGACGACCACCCATTCCAAGTGGGACTTGGTGGCCGTCCCCTTATTTCCATATGGAGGCAATCTCATGAGATTTCATGAGATTGCATATCTCCATGGAAATCTACATTATTATTTCCAACAACATTTGTTGTGATTTATTCGTCATAAATAATTCATAACTAATTTTGAGAATATTGCAATCTTACCATTAAAAAATTGTGAATCGCATTTACAACCCAAAACAACATATAATTTACATTTTCAATTAATTACACAATGTGTATCCAACACACATAATAATTAATCAACAAATATAAATTATAATTAGCTCTCTCTAATACATTATAAATCATATTTATAATATATTATGAATAATTGGATATTTCTATCCACATTATTCTTATCCACAATAATTAAATCACATTTAATCATCATTTCTTCAATGCTCAGATCTATGGAATTGTTCTTGAACCCTTTCAAGAATAATGCGATTTCTCCGTAGATACTTGGAGATAAGGACAGGGCGATTGTATTGTTCCACGTATAGTGACTTGGATGTTGAGATCATATCTCAAATCCAGATCCCATGGACCTCCCACAGATGCTTGATTAAATCAAGACCGTAGACCTAATCTTCTCATTGCATCTGAATCTCATTCAGATCAATGTCCAGTACATGGACTAAGATTAGGCCACTATCTAATGAGAGGAGTCACTAAAATTCAAACAATGGAAGCGTCATGGTTATACAATCGTCTATGATCACATCACCCTCAGGTATTCCCAATACCTGTACATCCTGCATACTGGAAGACCTATAATCATTCTGAAGATAAAGATCACTTTTATACTGTCATCTTCAGACTTTGATCATTAAGTTTCTCAATCTTGGTCACTGGGAATTGGTATGGATCCTATGCTTTCTCAAAGCATATATCTTACCTTTAAATTCATGCCATGCTTCCAAAGCATGACGACCATGCATGGAATTTGATCAGTCCCAATATCTCATGACTGAGCTCATGTCTCCTGGTTCATAAGTGATCCTGTATGATCCCTTTGAGAGATTGTATTACTCATATGTCCTTACATGCACACCAGCTCACTGGTGTATAGACCTTATTTAGGTCGTCAACCTATTGGTCTGCCAAATGTACATACTCATACATATAGCAACATATTTGTCTCTGGTGAGAGCATGCATGCCTATGCTGTGATAGCATTCAACATAGGTCTTTGGTTATCTCGATCTCTATAAGTCATCCCATTGACTCAACCAATCAAATACCTTCGAATCACTATTCCCATGCAGAGGACATGCATCAAGAGGTCAGTCAGATATCATCCATTTGAGAAAAGGATTGCCATCTCCTACTCAGGCTAGAGATCATCACTTAACATTCATTTTATGATGCTTGATGAGTCCTCTATCTAACTCCTTAGATATTCATCCAAGCATCAACCTCTATGATTCAATCAATGAATCAATGGTTGTATGATCATCAAGTTGGTCATGGTACATAACCCTTATTGTACAGAGGAACATTATAGTGCATTCATTCATTCAATCTTAGAAATGGAGTGAAAATAATCAATAACTTTTATTGATAAATCATTTATTACAATAACATTTATTGTGATAATGGTTCGCCTGGGGCTCACATTGCTAACAATCTCCCGCTAGCCCTCAGAACCATTCAGGTAAAATCCATAAACCCATACTCATTACATGATGGTTGAAAACCATCTGTGTCAGAGGTTTGGTAAGAGGATCAGCAACGTGTCGGCAGAGGCCACCTTGGTGATGATGAAGTCACCACGCTTTTGTATCTCCTGAATGATGTGGTATTTCCTTTTTATGTGCTTGCTCTTCTGATGCCATCTGGGTTCCTTTGCCTGGGAAATGGCTCCCGAGTTATCGCAGAGTAATGGGATGGGAGTGTCAGAGGAAACTACGCCAAGCTTCAGGATGAACTTGCGCAACCACACCACCTACTTTGCAGCATCCGATGTGGCAATGTACTCAGCTTCTATTGTTGAATCTGCAGTAATGTCATGCTTCTTGCTTCTCTAGCTCACAACACCACCGTTCAATAAGAATACTAACCCTGATGTCGACTTTTGATCAACAATGTCCGATTGGAAATCAAAATCTTTATATCTCAAGACTTGGAGATCACCATCTCCATAGACCAAGATGTAATCTTGCGTTCGTCTTAGATATTTGAATATGTTCTTTACTGCATTCCAGTGTTGTTCTCCATAGTAGAATTGGTAACGACTTACCACTCCCACTGCATGGCAGATATCTAGCCTAGTACACATCATGGCATACATTAAGCTTCCTACAACTGATGCATAAGGACATCCAGCCATGGCTTTATTTTCCTCAATAGTTTGAGGAGACATTCCTTTAGACAGGTGGATACCATGTCTTAAGGGTAGGATACCTTTCTTGGAACTATCCATATGGAATCGTTCAAGAATCTTCTTAATGTATCCATGTTGTGACAATCCCAAAATCCTCTTTTCTCCGTTTCTGAACAACTTCAGGCCTAAGATGTAATAGGCTTCTCCAAGATCTTTCATCTCAAAGGTATGGGACATCCAAATCTTCACACTGGTCATCATCTATGTATCATTCCCAATGATAAGGATGTCATCTACGTAAAGTACGATGAACACATGGCGCTCCCACTAAGCTTCTTGTACACACAAATTTCATCGGGATTCTGCATAAAATCATAACTCTTTATGGTTTCATCAAACCTGATGTTCCATCTACGAAAAGCTTGCTTGAGCCCATAGATGGATTTCTTCAGCTTTCATACTTTGCCATCCTCAGTTTTGAAGCCCTGGGGATGCTCCATGTTGATATCCTCCTCGAGGTATCCATTGAGGAAAGCCGTCTTGACATCCATCTGCCAGATGTCGTAGTTAAGATATGCAGCTATAGCCAGCAGTATCCTGATGGATTTAAGCATAGCCACAGGAGAGAATGTCTCATCGTAATCGATGCCTTCTCTCTGTGTGTAGCCCTTGTCTATGAGCCGTGCCTTGAAAGTCTCTACTTTCACATTAGGTCCCCTCTTTCTCTAGAAGATCCATTTACACCCAATGGGTTTTACCCCATTAGGTGGATCCTCTAGGGTCCATAAACCATTCTTATGCATGAAGTCAATTTTTGACTTCATTGCTAGCATCGATCTATCCATGTCTTGATCCGCGAGTGCTTCATCAAATGAAGTAGGATCAATGTCAGTTTCACTTGACACATGGAATCCATACCTTTCAGGTGGTGCAACCACCCTCAAACTCCTTGGAAGAGGTATAGGTGTTTCATCTTTATTTATCTCTTCAGTTTCTAGTCTAGGAAGCTCAGAATCCTCAGGGGATTCAATGAGTTCCTCTACTTCATTTTTGTTTTGACCTTTAAGGAAATCATCATCCAGAAACTTCACATCCCTAGAGACATAAACCTTTTGGGTCTCAGGGTCATAGAGTTGGTATCCAATACCATCTTTAACATACCCAATGAAGTAACACTCACGAGTACGAGATTCTAGCTTACTTGCATCCACGTTCTTCGCATGGACCAATCAGCCCCAAACCCTCAAGTGATTAACACTAGGTTTGGTTCCATACCAGAGTTCATGAGGAGTCTTAGGTACAGATTTGGTAGGAATCTTATTCAAGATATAAATTGCAGTCTCTACTGCATATCCCCAGAAACTAAGAGGTAAATGTGCTTTGCTCATCATTGAACGGACCATGTCCATGATGGCCCTGTTGCATCTTTCAGCAACACCATTAAGTTGGGGAGTTCCATGAGGAGTGAGATTGGAAACAATTCCGTTCTTGATGAACGCGCTTTTTATCAAGGGTCTGAATATGTCGTCGTGGCGACCCTCAATAAAAGGCGAGTGATCAACAATCGACCCACAATCAAAGAATAAAACAATCAAGCTCAAAGGAAGTGTGAATCAATATTTATTTACTCTACCATAGAATGAATAGGGAACAAGCATGTAGAGGTCGAACCACAGAGAGCAATACAAAAATGCATGAGCCTATATGTGCATACCAGTCATTCTTGAGTGAAGTGGGTCTCTCTTTTTTTTTTTATTATTTTTTTTATATATTTTTTTGTTTTTATAATTTTTATTTTGATTTTGTATTTTATATATATATTTTTTGTTTATATTATTAATTATCTAAATCTATATACTATATATATATAAAGAGATATATATATATATAAGAAGAGAGAGAGAGAAGTAATATAGAATATATATGTTTATAAGCATAAAAACTTAATATATAGACTTATATTTTTAACCCCTTTTTTTTATATATTTTTTTTTGTATATTTCTAATTTTTATGTATTTTTCAATTCAAAAATGTCCATAATATAGGACTAAATAAATAGCCGTATATAATTTGGGTTTCAAAAATATCAAATAATACCCAAAATTGCCCAAATTAATTTTTACGTATGAATAACAATATATAGATAATTATAAAAGAGAAAAATGTATTTTTTGGGTTTTTAAAGAGTTTTTCTAATTTTTATGTTGCTTTTGGGGTTTTAGGATTTTTTTTATTTTCTTTTTCATATTTTTAGGTTTTTTCATTTTCTGGACTCAATATATATATAAATATATCCTATGTCATTTTTTTGGAATTTTTCAAGCACATTTTCTAATTTTTTTGTATTTTCTAATTTAGACAGTGCGAAAATGGCTTCTTTTTCATTTTTAATAATTAGGAAAAATGCAAAAATTGCAAACTAAAATATGTGCGTGAACAAGCATGGCATGGAGCATCTACCCTAATTTTTGTGAATTTTTAGAAGCCTAATAGGTATTTTTAATAAATGGATAAAGACACAAAAAGTAATTAAGCCTGGCAGGGGCATTTTTGCAAATAAAATAACATCTAGGGGCACATGCGCAAAAATACCAGAAAGTTAAAACGTATTCTGTGATTTTAGGGACTAAGGACAAATAAAGAAACCCGCCAGGGCCCCCTTGCAATTTAACCATCACGCGGGACAGCACGTGATCCGCACTCACAGGGACCGAAACGCAATTACAGAAAAGTTGAGGGTCCTGGTTGCAATTTTTTCACAAAAATTATACACTGAATATCTTATTTAATGGACTAAACATAAACATGCAAATCTACAGGGGATTTGTGCAATTTTAGCACCTCACGTGGGACTACACGTGAGGTGACGTGGCCTGGACCCCAGTTTAATATGCAAACAAGACAGGGGGTCCTTTGCAAAAGTTCCACATTATTTACCACATTCTATTTTATTTACAATATTAAATACTAAATTTACAAAAAGACAGGGGCTAGATGTGCAATTTACCCCCTAAAGGCGCGCGATCCAACGGCTTCCAGTGCGCCACTTATCCACGTGTCGAGCCCTCGACGCTCGATACCCCTTCGGCGATCCGTGGCTGTGATTGCATCTGAGATCTGATCGCACGGCCACGGCTGGTGCTAGATGAACGGCCCCGATTAGAACTGGGGCTGTCCCTTCGATCCAACGGCTGCTGCTGCTCACGAAGAACAGGGAAGAACAGCTGACTTCCCTGACTTCGATCGGTGATTCCTCCGCCTCCAGGCGCTCGGTGTTGCTGCTTGTGGCCTCCAGGCGTCCGGCGAAGCGGTGCGCTCCGTTCGGGATACTCCAGAAGGTCCAGGACCTCCTAGATCGGCTGAACGAGCTCGGGGAAGACAAGGGGGTCCTGGAACCTCGAATGGACTTGAGTCGAGCCCCAAAGGGCTCCTTTCAGCTTGGGTCCTGCACCAAATGAAAGAGGGGCTCGAGGGGGTCTTCCTCGACCCGAGGTTTAGGGTAGAAGAACGGGGAAAGGTGGAGGGCGGCGAGGTCCGGCGAAGCGGAGGAGGGAGGACCTCGATTCGCAGAGCTGTGCAAGCTCTGGTTGATCTGGAGCGTGGGTGCGTGGAGAATACGTAGGGAAAGGCGATGAGGTGGAACGAAGGGTCGGATAGAGTGTCAATCAGAGTAGAGAGGTTCGCCGGAGCTCAACTCCGGCGAACTTCGATCTTGGTCTAATCGAGCACCTGATGCTCTACTGATTATTCTAAGAGCTAAACTACAAAGTACAGACTAAAGCTAAGCTAAAAACGAGAAGAAATCAGCTCTTATACCTGGTTTGCGACCAGGGAGCAGGACCTCCGGCGACGCGGCGGCCGTGGGCGCTCCTTCGACTCCTCCAACTGCCTGAAGCTTCCAGGAGGACCCTCCTGTCACAAGGAACCTCAGAGGACTGGAATAGACGGTGGAAAACGACGGAAAGGGAGGCCAAAATGGATGAGGAGGTCGGAGGGTTTATTTATAAGCAAAGTTCGCGCCCTTATTGGCCGGCAGATCTTGGTGAATCTAGATGCTGTACAAGGAATCATGGGATGCGGCGTGATTCGTGGATGTTCGAGGAACAAATCTTATGAAGGGTCTTATCACCCTCGAGCAACACAATCGGCGTGAAAAATCGGGGAAGAGGGACCTCTCGTGACTTGTCAGAGGGGCCATCCTTGAGTCAGAAGAGTTGACCCGAGGTCAACTTTTGCCGGCCTGTGGTTGGTCCACGGGGGCCGCTAGAAGACAAAATAGGCTGGAGAGTAAAGAATGAATTATTTAAAATAGTAAATGAGTTTATTATTTTTCGAGTATAAAATAAAAAATCTTTATTATTGTATGTAGTATTTTAATACGATTTTTATTTATTTTTATGAATTATTTTATTATGGTTTTTAATTGAATAATGTGTATATGTGTATATCTACATGTATTTTTTTGTATATTTTATTTTTAATTTATTTATTTTATTTTATTATTTTAGTTTCTTATTTTATAATTTTATAACTTATTTTTGTGAGTATAAGTATATTTTTATTTTATTTATATGAGTTTATTTATATTTTTAAATAAATAGATGTATGTGTATGTATGTATACTTATAGGTACTTTACCTATATATTATATGCATTTTATTTATTTAATGAATTTTATTTGTTTTTATTTTGGATTTGTATTTTTAATAAGTTATGTGTAATATATATATATTTTAGAAAAATATAGATGAATTAAAGAATGTTTTTCCTTTTATTTATATACACAGGGGGAACATAGGTATTTTGCCTAGGTATCAGCTAGGCTTATTTTATTTTTGAAATTTCTTTTTGGTTTTCTTTTAATTTCAATATGTACATGGATTATATACATTATTTACAAAATTCTAAAAATATGAATTTATAGAAGTAATGGATATTGAATAAAATGAATATTTTAATCAGGTATTATGTACAAGAAGGGCCAAAAACCTAACTTTCACAGATGGACTCCAACAATTATGGAACTAATTTTATAAAATAGTTTATGAAATGCTATATACAATTAAAGGTGAGTTTGGGTGATTTGGAGTTTTTATTTGCAAGATATGGGTCTGTGAAGTTGAGATTTCTGCTTTTTATTATGTGTATAAAATGTACACTGTATATTATTTTCACATAAACTCAATTTTGTATTTTTATTTACATTATTATCTACAACTTTCATGTACAAAAGATTTTAATTTGATGAATAAATAATTCTATACAAAATAGGTGTCAAAAATGCATAAATGAATGAATAAATAAATGAGATATTTATTGTATAATTGGCCCTTATCTCCCCCTACTTTATTCCTTGTCGACCAATTCCATGCTGGCCTTGGTCTCGGGGTTAGGGTCATAAAATATTTGCAATATTTTATTCCTTTTTCTTTTCTTTTCTTTATCCTATAATTTTGGCATTAAAACCTTATTTTATGTATAATTAATACAATAAATAATAGATGCTAATATGTACAAATTAATGCTATTTACATGCATTTGCTGGGGTTTTTAAGGCCAAAATGATAGAATAAAGGTGATGAAATGGAGATTCATCACCCCCTATACTTGCCTTTGCTGGTCCCTAGCAAATACTTATGCAATAAGTATCAGAAGAATAAAGGAAAGAAAAAGGAAAATGAAAGGAAGATAGAGTGAATAGGGGTGCTTTCAGAGCAGTGCATGTCTCTACAAAATCTGAGATTGGAGCTCCTGTCAGTCCTTAGGTGTGGATGTGTGTGGAACCTAGTCGGGAACCAGATATAAAGCACAACAGCCTTCGATAATCGCAGAATTCGGTTCAAAGCACCTTAATAGCCTGGTCAGAACTAGCCTACACCATACACAAACCCTTATGACTATGAAGCTGACTTGTACAGTGTAAGTGAGAGTGGCTCCCCACCTCAGAAGTGACAAAGAAACACCCTCCCCCAACCTGGTAACTCTAATGCCTCGGTCTAGCAACTCTTTCCTCGAGAAGCGGGGTATTCCCTTCTAAGTTCAAGTGCAACCGGCTCAAGAAGAGGGGGAAGAAGTATAGACTTTTGGAAGCTCAGCCAGTGTAGCCGAGTCTCCCGCTGCAAGCTTCATGAGATGAAACATGGATACCATAAGCTTTTGCTTTATTGAACTATATACATACTCCGGTGGGATTATTAAATTTTCAATCCGACCCACCACTTTTTTGGAGTTCTTTTTGCATTTTTTTTTTCAATTGCATCGGTACAACATATCTACATGAGCAGCATATACAAGAAATTTTCCTCTTGAGCCAGTAGACCATCCCTCTTTTGAAGCTTTATTGCAACCCACGGCTTCTGTCTTTAGACTTCATCACCACTAGACCAAGTTGAGGTGCACTTCCTTCACTATAAGAAGAAGAGAGGTTCCGCCTAGAAGTACTACCCTCATATGCTACCCCAAGCCAAAGGAAACTGCCTCCTCACCACCTCATCCATGGAGAGCTATGTGAAAGGTGCAGGTGTCCAAGTTAGGTCACGGCCGACAAGAGTCATGCGTGTGTTTCGAAAAGTTCTAGTTAGTCCACTAAGGTGACTTGAACCCAGCCCTGGTTTCTCGAAGAATTAAGTCTGAATAGACCTGAAGTACCTTAAACCTAGTTCCCATAAGGTTCCAGTGCAGTTAAGTGCAGTAAGGTCCAACCGAGCTCCACTCTGAGACTTTATTAGACTGATTCAATCATCAAGCTCACTCAAAAGAGTATGCATGGTATGCTTATGCTATGCACAATGAATGATGCAATTTTTCACAAAGACGCAAAGAATGTTTTTACACAAAGAAATTTTTGCAAACAAAATAAGAGCTTGACACATACCAAGAGTATCTACCATTATTTACACGGGCGTACTGCTTTATTTACAAAATATATGAATTTATACAGACTGTACATGTGTTACTGGAATGGTTTTATTTGGTTGTTGAGAAGGAATTTTTATGTACTTTATTTCTTATTTACAGGTATTTGTAATAGTGATCTTATCCTTCAGTTCTATTTTTGAACATAGTTTTGCAAACTATAGTACACGATAATTTTTGCAATCATTTACACGCATTTGAAAACTATTTTTGCAAAGAATTTTCACACTATATGTACATTTTTCACAATAATTTTAACAAACCTTTTTTTCAAAACATTTGCACATAGGTTTTTGAAATCCTTTCTTTCACACAAAGAAAAATTTTGCAATCAACACAGTTTCACGCATTTGAAATCATTTTACCTCAAATCTTTCAAAACTGGTCACACTATTTTTCAAATCATACTATATAGGTATCTGATTTATCCATCAGTATATACAAAAGAAGGAAAACTGTATTTGCTGTACAATAAGGTTTTGGGTTTTATAGGCTTTATTTGAACTTATTCCTTATTTACAAATGAGAGATTTTTGTGCAGACTCCTCAGACTCATTCTAGAATCAGTTTCACAAGCATTTTGGAAACTATAGTCCAAAATAATTTTGCAATATTTACACGCATTTGAAAATCCTTTTTCCAAAGATTTTACACAACATAGATAGATTTTTCAAAACAATTTGACAATCAATTTTCACAATCATTTGCACACTAATTTTCACAAAGTTTTTGCTTTTACTCAAAGAAAATAGGTTTTACACACAAACTAATTTTTCAATCGTTGAATACTTTTTCACGCTATTTTCAAACAATTTTCACAAGATTTTTCAAAGGAAAACGTTTCACACAAAACCCTTTTCTGACTTACTAGTCAGTATAATTACAACTAGTCTGAGGAACTTACAATCATCTTTTATTATTATAGAGCTACTTTTTATATCCTATTTTATCGAGGTGATATTTTATTTTTCAGTATGAGTTATGGCTTATAGTATATACATGGTATATACGACCCCCCTATACTTAGCTTGAGTTATGTCCTCATAGATCGAAAGGCAAAGCAAAGACATAACTCGTACTGAGTATAGACAGATCTAAAGAATGAAGGAATAATTAACGGGATGAATGAATGAATGAGAAGTTGACCGTCCCCCCTATACTTAGGATCAACTAATCCTGAGTATAGCAGACTGTACACAACACAGGGAGGGTCAAGGGTAAGAATAAACAGATCGTTCTCCGGTTGCCTCCCCCTATACTTAGGGTAAGATATCCCTGAGTATAGACGAGGAGAGGAGACAATGGAGAGGATCAACGAATTGACCTACTCGGGGTGCACACCCCCCTATACTTAGGACAAAGTACGTCCTAAGTACAGAAAACTGTCCACAAGGTCGGCACCTCTTAGATACAAAGAATAGGCTAGAAGAAGAAAAGAAGAAAAGAAGAAAATCAGAGAAGAATTTGTTGGATTGCATAGTCTGAATCTTTCGATGCCGCAGGTGCTGTTGAGATATCATCATGTTGCATGAGCTGAACGGAATCAACAACGGCCAAAAATGTATTTGGTTCGAGGTAAGGCTTCAGTAGTTGGTCGTTGATGACAAACGGCTGTGCGTTAGAGGACAATTCGGATATGGCAATGCTTCCATTGTCACGCACTTCGCAAACTCGGAATGGCCCTGTCCACTTACTCTTTAATTTGCCTGGAAATATTCGCAACTTTGCATCAAATAACCACACTTTCTGCCCAACTTCGAAGGTCTTTCGTCTGATGTGCTTGTCGTGCCAGCGTTTCACCTTCTCCTTGTACATCAAGGTGTTATCGTATGCATAGTCTCGAAATTCCAAGAGTCTGTTCAGATCATCTTTCCTCTTCTGACCACTTTTGTGTGAGTCCAAATTGCAGCTGTTGATTGCCCATAAAGACTTGTGAATTAATTCCACGGGCAGATGGCACGGCTTTCCATATACAAGACGATAGGGCGACATGCCCAAGGGAGACTTGTAGGCGGTTCGATATGCCCATAGAACCGAGTCCAAGAGTTGAGACCAGTCCTTTCTGTTTGGCCTAACAAGTTTCTGCAGGATAGTCTTGATTTCTCTGTTCGATAATTCTGCCATGCCATTGGTCTGAGGATGGTAAGGAGTGGCAACCCGGTGGTCAATGCCGTACTCCTTCGTCAACTTCTTGACTTCTTTATTGATGAAGTGACTACCCCCGTCTGAGATAAGGATTTTCGGTATCCCGAACCGCGAAATGATGTTCTTTTTGAGAAACTGGCAAACTGTTTTGCTATCGGCGGCTCGAGCAGGGATAGCTTCAACCCAACGACTCACGTAATCGACGGCGAGAAGGATGTGCTGAAATCCTTGACTGTTAGGGAAAGGTCCCATGAAGTCAATGCCCCATGCATCGAAGACATCTGCTATCTGAATGATTTTCAGGGGCATTGAATCTTTGACAGTGAGTGTACCTTTCATTCGCTGACAGTCAGTGCATTGTTTAACAAATTCAGTTGCATCCTTGAATAAAGTAGGCCACCAGAGGCCACACTGAAGTACTTTGGCTGCTGTCCGATCTCCAGAGTGGTGTCCGCCAGATTCGAGCGAGTGACAATGCTCGAGGACACTTGATTGTTCCGTCTGAGGGATGCACCTGCGCCAAATACAATCTGCCCCTTCTCTGAATAAAAGAGGATCTTCCCAATGGTAGAAACGGATGGTCGACATAAATTTGTTCTTTTGGTTCTTCGTCCATCCCGAAGGTCTTACCCCAGAGACGAGGTAATTGACTATCTCAGCATACCAAGGAAGAGAATCCACAGCTAAAATGGCTTCGTCAGGGAAGGTTTCTGTGATAGGTGCATTGCTCAGGGGAGGTTCATGATGCTCTATTCTGGAGAGATGATCTGCTACCACGTTCTGGGTCCCAGGCTTGTCCTTGATTTCCAAATCGAATTCCTGGAGTAGAAGGATCCAACGAATCAGCCTTGGCTTGGCATCCTTCTTCTGTTGTAAGTAGCGGATAGCAGAGTGGTCTGTAAAGATGGTGACTTTGGATCCTAACAAATAGGATCTGAATTTCTCTAAGGCGAAAACCACAGCCAGCAGTTCTTTCTCTGTTACAGTGTAATTTCTTTGAGCTTCGTCTAACGTTCTGCTGGCATAGTGAATGGCGTAGGGCGCTTTATCTTTTCTTTGCCCAAGAACAGCTCCAACTGCAAAATCGGACGCATCGGTCATTATTTCGAAGGGAAGCGTCCAGTCGGGCGGCTGTAAGATCGGAGCCTGAGTGATAAGCTCCTTCAAGTGATTGAAAGCAAGGAGAACTGGCTGATCAACAATGAAATCCGTCTCCTTGCACAAGAGTTCTGTCAGAGGTCGGGCAATGCGGCTGAAATCCTTGATGAATCGTCTGTAAAATCCCACATGCCCCAGGAATGACCTCACATTCTTTACTGTCTGAGGTGGCTGAAGATTTGAAATGACGTCCACCTTCGCCGGGTCGACTTCCATGCCACGCTTGGAAACGACGTGGCCCAGCACAATACCTTCGGTGACCATAAAGTGGCTCTTTTCCCATGAGAGCACTAAATTGACTTCCCGGCACTTTTGAAGCACTCTGTCTAGATGCTCAAGACAAGAATCGAAGCTATCACCATAGACAGAGAAATCGTCCATGAATACCTCGAGGAAACTGCCTACCATCTCGGCGAAGACTGCTAACATGCATCTTTGGAAGGTTGCAGGTGCATTGCACAGTCCAAAGGGCATTCTCTTGAAGGCGTAGGTGCCGAACGGGCAAGTGAAGGTGGTCTTCTCTTGGTCTTCAGGGGCGATCGCCACTTGGTTGTACCCAGAGTACCCATCCAGAAAGCAGAAGAATTCTTTGCCTGCTAATCTTTCCAGCACTTGATCAATGAATGGCAAGGGAAAGTGATCCTTCTTAGTTGCTGCATTGAGACGGCGGTAGTCAACACAAACCCGCCAGGATGTTGGTACCCGAGTAGAAATTTCCTCCCCTTTGTCATTTGTAACCACAGTAAGCCCTGATTTCTTGGGAACTATATGCAATGGGCTTACCCATTTTGAATCGGAGATGGGATAAATGAAGCCTGCGTCACACCACTTCGTGATTTCTTTCATGACGATGTCCCGAAGGTTGGGGTTCAGCCTTCTCTGAAATTCGCGGGACGGCTTGGCGTCTTCTTCTAAATAGATGTGGTGTGAACACAAGGCGGGATTTATCCCTCGGAGATCTGATACGTTCCATCCAAGTGCCTTGCGGTTCTTCTCTAGAACCTCGAGAAGTCGAGATTCCTGATCTGGCCTCAGCCTGCTGCTGATGATGACCGGATACATTTGTTCTTCACCCGTAAGGAAAGCATACGTCAGGTCCGTCGGAAGTGGCTTGAGTTCTGGTTTCGATCTGTCCACTTTATCTGTCACCTCTGACACCATGCTGATGGTGGGCAGTACTTCTGTGAAGATGCTGCCATCCTCAATATTCTGTTGAGATCCCGGTGATGCACCGAACGGGTCTGCGCTAAGCTGATCATGTTCGGTTTGGAATGACTGCTCCAGAAGATGCGCCTGCATCTGAGAATCTATCTCCCAAGAATCATCGGAGCACATGCTGACTGCGCTTCCCAAGTCCTCCTCGAGAGTGAGGATTTCTAGGGTCCATGAATCGTTCAATGATAAAACTGAGTCTCTGATCTCCGCAATAAATTCACAGTCCGCATCTGACGTTGTCTGGCTCTCATCTGTTGTGGCATTCTGCTCTTTGTTCATGTTTATCGTGATTTGCTGGGAATTCGAGCTGAAAGTGATCTTCCCAGACCCGTAATCGACCACGGCGCCTGAAGTACGAAGGAATGGTCTGCCAAGGATGATAGGGGTCTGGAGCAAGGGTGCAGGTGAGTCCATATCAAGGACTACAAAGTCAGCTGGGAATTTCATTTCCTGCACTTTAACTATAACGTCTTCCAAGAGACCTTGGGGCCGCTTGACGGATCGGTCAGCGAACTGAAGGATCATGCGTGTCTGCTTGAGCGGTCCCAGCCCAAATTCCTGCATTATGGTCGAGGGCAGAAGGTTGATGGAAGAACCACTATCCAAAAGAGTGCGCTCGAAGACTTGGTCAAAAATCACACAACTGATCAGAGGTGCTCCGGTGTCTTGTTTCTTCTGGGGGAGATTGCTGATAGCTGCGACCGTGGCTAATGAGAGGACATGTTTCTCAACTTGCTGGCGTCTGTTTTTTCTTGATGGGCGACGCTTAGTAGTACATACTTCCTTCAGTCCTTTCTTCACGGCTGGCATGTATTCCACGGCCTTTAGCAAGGGAATCTCAACAGTCAATTTGTCCAAGATGTCCACAACACCTGGGTCAGACAATGCATTTTTTTGTTTTGCAATTTTTTTGGATTTTTGTATTGCATGAGGAAAAGGAATATGAACACTACTGGCAGGAAAATCAGAGTTCTTATTTACATCAAAATTATCGCCCACAGAATGTTGTACATCCGGACTACAAAAAGGTGTACAAGCTGGGTCTAACTCTGTTGGTGCTGCGGGGCGATCAGAAAGGGTAGCATTGGCTCCATCGGCTGGCACAGGATCAGCTGCTGCTGGCGGCTCCTCCAAGGCTGGCGCGGCTTCACTTCTGCTACAGGCTTCTTTTTGGTGTTTTTGTTTTTGCGGATTTTTTTGTATTTTCGGCTGAGGTTGTTGCTGGCATGGCACGACGGCTGGACTGGCTTCTCCTTCTTCTTCCTCCTCACCCGCCCCTGGAGCTGGCACGGCTGATGCGGAAGATGACGATCCACCTGTTTCTTTATTCACCCCATATCTGGTAGCAGGCGGAGGCAAGGCCCTACCGCTCCTGAGAGTAACAGCATTAGAAAAAGCAGTAATATCATTATCACACGCGGACTGGACATCACATTCTACCTGCTCCTTCTTTCTGAAATTGTTGGGGTTGGCTTCGACCTGCGCCGGAATGGTAGTGCGAGTGGCGGTCAGGTCATCAAGCCGCTTGGTCATCTCTGCTAGCCCTTTGACAAGTTGGGCTAGATAGTCCATAGAGGGGTTCACTGGAGGTGCCTCGGTGGTGTCAGCGTGCAGACCACGCTGTTGTTGCATCTGCTGATGCTGAGACTGTTGCTGGTGATGCTGAGGCGGGGCAGGAAGTTGAAGTTGCTGATAAGACGGAGGTGGATACTGCTGGTATTGCTGAGGCGGAGCAGCCGCGTACTGGTGATACGGCTGTGGGTGCCGGTATTGCGGCTGCTGCTGGTATGGATGGTTCTGCCTCCACTGATGCCCAAACTGGGGAGGCTGCTGGTATTGATGGTTCTGCTGGGAGGACTGCCCAAAGCGACCACCCTGAGGTTGGTGGTATTGCCGGTTGGCAAATGGCTGACCCTGTGGTTGTCCCATAGGACGGGTCGGCTGTGCGTCATGAGTCCAAACCCCATTAACTTCCTGGACCAGGGGTGGTGGTGGGAACACTGAATCGGATTCTGAAATGAACTCTGGTTGATACACAACCATCTGCTGTTGCGGCTGGCTCTGATCAGGTGCCTGCACGTAGTACACGTGCTGAACCGCCGGTGGTTGCTGGCTCGGCTGAGGCTGGTGTAGCGGTGGTTGCTCGTCTTTTCTCTCAGCTGGAGCTTCGAGCAGTGCTGCCGACTGAACAGAATTGATGGTACCTACCAGCAGTTCTAGCTGCTTGGTGATGTGATCCAGCTTGTCCAAACTCTGGGTCCTCTTCTCGATCACGGCGAGTTTTTCGAGATCCTGTGATCGCTTCTCGATGATGTCGACTTTAGAGAGATGGCCCCCGATGATGCTGAGGTTGGAGCTCTCATCTCTCTCTGATTCCTTAGACGCTGCCATGTGCACTTGCTTTTGAAGGATCTGGGGTTGCTTTTGATAAGCCTTGGATGAAGAGAGGGCGGCCTCTCCTTCGGCCATTTCTTCAAAGATCTGCCAGACGACATCTTCATCCTTATTGAAGTGTGAGCCCCCACATGCTGCGTCTACGAGCCTTTGACTTTCAATGTTCAGTCCCCCGAAGAAATGCTGAACCAAGCTGGTCTTCGGAATATCATGATGGGGACATTTCTCCTGCAGATCAGTAAATCTTTCCCATGCTTCATGTATCGACTCATGGGGTCCTTGGGAGAAATTACTGATACGGGCTCGCATCTGGTTGAGCCGACCCAGAGGGTAGTACTTGTGCAAGAAGGCGGACTTCAGCTCCTCCCAGGTCGTCACAACTTTTCCCACATGATTGACCCAATAAAGGGCCTTATCCTGTAGACTGAAGGGGAAAGCCGTCATCTTGACAATGCCCAGAGGGACATTGGGATAGTGAGTCGTACGGCAAATGCGGGAGAATTGCTGCAGGTGGATGTACGGCTCCTCGCTGGTGTTTCCATGGAATGCAGGAAGAAGAGCAATGAATTGGGGCTTCAGCTCAAAGTGAGCATGTACCGGTGGAATGAGGATCCATTCGGTCATCTGGCTGTCTCCCGGGTTGTATGTTTCTTTAAGGGTAGGTTTCTGTGGTGGTAATTCAAGATCATCATCGTGGTCATCACCACCTCCTCCACCTTCACCTTCTCCTCTCCTGCCTCCTCTGCCTCTGCCTCCTCCTCCATCTTCTCGGTTAATCACATCATTCAACATGTCCTGGAAAGCTGTCTGAGTGAGGGCCTGTTCGGTTAGCTGCTGCTGGATGGCCTGGATAGATGCCAGTAATTGTGCATTGACCTGATTCTGATCTGGCGCCTGTCCCTCTGGTGTGGGTGGCTGCTGACCCTTGCCCTTTCCTCCGGGAGCCATGTCAGGGTCTGAGTCGGAAGAGATGAACTCTGGAGGAGTCTCCAGGGCTCGCACTGTCTTCTATCTGCATAATGAGACGGCCCGAATCAGATCACTTGCCATAAATACTCAGCTGTCGCGATGATGCTGGAATTCAAGTCAACCCCAGCGTGTTGTGAATTGAAAAATGATGTAGACTGTAATCGACTTCCCTTCACAACGGCGAAAGTGGGACAAAGGTGTTCCCAGTTTATTGGGTGGTCAAGAGAAAGGTAGAAGACGAGGAGTCTAGAGACCGATCCGCAAAGTCCGGATTAGGTTCTCGTGAATCACTTCGAAGTTATTGGCGGAGTTGAGTCCATGGAATCGATGTGGGTGTCGGCATGGTCCCGACGGAAACCATCCATGGATCAACGTCGCGAAGTACAAGAGAAGGTAGGATGTTGGATGAAAGATACGATGGTCAACGAGGATTTCAAAGGAGTGCAAAACAGTAGAAAAGGCTCAAACTGAGCGGGGGTCAAAGAGGAAGACATAACAGAATTGGCGCAAAGGCGCGGGACTTTGATCTTTGAGCCTTAATCTAGATCCATACAAACACAAAACAAAATCGGGTTCACCAACTCACGCCATGTGAAGCCGTGAAAGCTCGGCTATTCATTATCTTTTCAATTTTTAGAGTTGTTATTTTCAGGCATATCTTGTAACAAGTCCTTAGTACGCTACCCTATAGGAGAGAGAGTACTGCCGGAAGGGTATCCCGTACTTGTCCTCCTCCTGTGTAACCTGTAGTCTGTACTTTTTGGAGTCCTCGTAACCCTTCCTGGATCCCTACTCAGCCAAAGAAAAGAGAGAGGAAGCCGATAGGCGAAACCAATACTTCGGTCCTCGCTCGCAACGGAATCACCCGTGAGCGTGCAAGAACCTACTCGGACGCAGGACGATGAGACAGACACCCCCGTGAAGGCGTGGCCTATGCTCAATACTTCGGACAGGGTCGATGCTCTCACAACAGAGAGTCACCGTTGGTGACCAAGTCCTACTCGCCTACGTACGATAGAAGCGCCATTACTTCGGAAATCCAGGCGATACACAAGGCAGTTGCAGACTGGGCTTTTGGCTCTAATCCTTAGGGGGTCGCACTCGCTCAAGGGAGTAGGGTTTTGGTCCCCCTCCAAGGTACCTGAAAACAATGAGGGCTTTATGAACCCGGTACAATGATAGTCCATTACGGATTTTAATTAAGGTCAAAGTTTATTTAGCAGTCCCCTAGTTTTAATTTTTGGGTTTTCACTTTTTTTGGATCTGTTTCATACCAGCGCCTAACGTTTTGGTAGATTTTCATTTAAGTCCTAGGTGCTCAAAATCAGAGGGAGATAGCGGAAAAGCCATGCAAGTGGTTCTATGATGGAAATCTCACCATTGAACCGAATGATGCATGCTGAGTTAGAAGACTTACAGTGCATCCCAGCTCTCTCCATGTGGTATGCAAAACAGAATTTTTAAACCTATCTACATGGCGGTGTGCATTCGTCAAAATCGCCCTAAACATTAGCTGCTATTAACGTGAAGAACCACAAGCTTGGTCATTCATCTTTAACCTAAGGGTCCGGTCTTGGCTCACCCCTCCTCTTCTCGACACATTCGAGTTTAGGAGTAGCGCTTGACGGGGCTCGCTCACGGCACGTGGGTTAAGAGATAAATGACTTTGCTGTTTAAGTTTGACTAGATCCATACGAAGTAGACTATAGGAACATGCATTCTTATTAATGTTTGGACCTAGCTACCGAGTCAAGCAACCTATATCTAGGGGCTCCAAGCACACAAAACAAAGTAAAATAAAGGCGAAAAGCACAAAACCGCGGAAAACAAAGGAAAGAAGGCGGTAGAAATCGCGGAAAACAGCGATGAGGCCCCCAGGTGAACAGACACCCGGGCACTGGACCTCATTGTGAAGAGTAGAGTCCTGTTAATTATTACATGCCAAAATTGTCTCTCTCTCACCAAAAATTACAGAGATAATCCTAAGTGTTCTAAGCCTATCTAATCCACATCTCCTTGCTTCCTTGATACTCTCTCCTGATGGTCATGAGAAGAGAAGACCATCCTCCTCCAAGCTTGGCTGCACTGGCCTCCTAAGAAGCCATCCTTGCGTGGCGGACCCTCGCATCAAAGTCACAAACAGAGTGTATTAGAATAGTTCACTGAATCAATCATAGAGCACATAAAGATAATCACAAGAATTGAATCAATTAAGCATAGTGATTAATGTCAATAGAATGGCTGCTCACAGAATATAATCAATCATGAATAAAAAATGAATATCACCAAAAATGTACACAAGAATGACAAAGAAGAAAGTAGGCTATGCTCATTGCTCCCCGGCAACGGCGCCATTTGATGAACGCGCTTTTTATCAAGGGTCTGAATATGTCGTCGTGGCGACCCTCAATAAAAGGCGAGTGATCAACAATCGACCCACAATCAAAGAATAAAACAATCAAGCTCAAAGGAAGTGTGAATCAATATTTATTTACTCTACCATAGAATGAATAGGGAACAAGCATGTAGAGGTCGAACCACAGAGAGCAATACAAAAATGCATGAGCCTATATGTGCATACCAGTCATTCTTGAGTGAAGTGGGTCTCTCTTTTTTTTTTTATTATTTTTTTTATATATTTTTTTGTTTTTATAATTTTTATTTTGATTTTGTATTTTATATATATTTTTTTTGTTTATATTATTAATTATCTAAATCTATATACTATATATATATAAAGAGATATATATATATAAGAAGAGAGAGAGAGAAGTAATATAGAATATATATGTTTATAAGCATAAAAACTTAATATATAGACTTATATTTTTAACCCCTTTTTTTTATATATTTTTTTTTGTATATTTCTAATTTTTATGTATTTTTCAATTCAAAAATGTCCATAATATAGGACTAAATAAATAGCCGTATATAATTTGGGTTTCAAAAATATCAAATAATACCCAAAATTGCCCAAATTAATTTTTACGTATGAATAACAATATATAGATAATTATAAAAGAGAAAAATGTATTTTTCGGGTTTTTAAAGAGTTTTTCTAATTTTTATGTTGCTTTTGGGGTTTTAGGATTTTTTTTATTTTCTTTTTCATATTTTTAGGTTTTTTCATTTTCTGGACTCAATATATATATAAATATATCCTATGTCATTTTTTTGGAATTTTTCAAGCACATTTTCTAATTTTTTTGTATTTTCTAATTTAGACAGTGCGAAAATGGCTTCTTTTTCATTTTTAATAATTAGGAAAAATGCAAAAATTGCAAACTAAAATATGTGCGTGAACAAGCATGGCATGGAGCATCTACCCTAATTTTTGTGAATTTTTAGAAGCCTAATAGGTATTTTTAATAAATGGATAAAGACACAAAAAGTAATTAAGCCTGGCAGGGGCATTTTTGCAAATAAAATAACATCCAGGGGCACATGCGCAAAAATACCAGAAAGTTAAAACGTATTCTGTGATTTTAGGGACTAAGGACAAATAAAGAAACCCGCCAGGGCCCCCTTGCAATTTAACCATCACGCGGGACAGCACGTGATCCGCACTCACAGGGACCGAAACGCAATTACAGAAAAGTTGAGGGTCCTGGTTGCAATTTTTTCACAAAAATTATACACTGAATATCTTATTTAATGGACTAAACATAAACATGCAAATCTACAGGGGGATTTGTGCAATTTTACCACCTCACGTGGGACTACACGTGAGGTGACGTGGCCTGGACCCCAGTTTAATATGCAAACAAGACAGGGGGTCCTTTGCAAAAGTTCCACATTATTTACCACATTCTATTTTATTTACAATATTAAATACTAAATTTACAAAAAGACAGGGGCTAGATGTGCAATTTACCCCCTAAAGGCGCGCGATCCAACGGCTTCCAGTGCGCCACTTATCCACGTGTCGAGCCCTCGACGCTCGATACCCCTTCGGCGATCCGTGGCTGTGATTGCATCTGAGATCTGATCGCACGGCCACGGCTGGTGCTAGATGAACGGCCCCGATTAGAACTGGGGTTGTCCCTTCGATCCAACGGCTGCTGCTGCTCACGAAGAACAGGGAAGAACAGCTGACTTCCCTGACTTCGATCGGTGATTCCTCCGCCTCCAGGCGCTCGGTGTTGCTGCTTGTGGCCTCCAGGCGTCCGGCGAAGCGGTGCGCTCCGTTCGGGATACTCCAGAAGGTCCAGGACCTCCTAGATCGGCTGAACGAGCTCGGGGAAGACAAGGGGGTCCTGGAACCTCGAATGGACTTGAGTCGAGCCCCAAAGGGCTCCTTTCAGCTTGGGTCCTGCACCAAATGAAAGAGGGGCTCGAGGGGGTCTTCCTCGACCCGAGGTTTAGGGTAGAAGAACGGGGAAAGGTGGAGGGCGGCGAGGTCCGGCGAAGCGGAGGAGGGAGGACCTCGATTCGCAGAGCTGTGCAAGCTCTGGTTGATCTGGAGCGTGGGTGCGTGGAGAATACGTAGGGAAAGGCGATGAGGTGGAACGAAGGGTCGGATAGAGTGTCAATCAGAGTAGAGAGGTTCGCCGGAGCTCAACTCCGGCGAACTTCGATCTTGGTCTAATCGAGCACCTGATGCTCTACTGATTATTCTAAGAGCTAAACTACAAAGTACAGACTAAAGCTAAGCTAAAAACGAGAAGAAATCAGCTCTTATACCTGGTTTGCGACCAGGGAGCAGGACCTCCGGCGACGCGGCGGCCGTGGGCGCTCCTTCGACTCCTCCAACTGCCTGAAGCTTCCAGGAGGACCCTCCTGTCACAAGGAACCTCAGAGGACTGGAATAGACGGTGGAAAACGACGGAAAGGGAGGCCAAAATGGATGAGGAGGTCGGAGGGTTTATTTATAAGCAAAGTTCGCGCCCTTATTGGCCGGCAGATCTTGGTGAATCTAGATGCTGTACAAGGAATCATGGGATGCGGCGTGATTCGTGGATGTTCGAGGAACAAATCTTATGAAGGGTCTTATCACCCTCGAGCAACACAATCGGCGTGAAAAATCGGGGAAGAGGGACCTCTCGTGACTTGTCAGAGGGGCCATCCTTGAGTCAGAAGAGTTGACCCGAGGTCAACTTTTGCCGGCCTGTGGTTGGTCCACGGGGGCCGCTAGAAGACAAAATAGGCTGGAGAGTAAAGAATGAATTATTTAAAATAGTAAATGAGTTTATTATTTTTCGAGTATAAAATAAAAAATCTTTATTATTGTATGTAGTATTTTAATACGATTTTTATTTATTTTTATGAATTATTTTATTATGGTTTTTAATTGAATAATGTGTATATGTGTATATCTACATGTATTTTTTTGTATATTTTATTTTTAATTTATTTATTTTATTTTATTATTTTAGTTTCTTATTTTATAATTTTATAACTTATTTTTGTGAGTATAAGTATATTTTTATTTTATTTATATGAGTTTATTTATATTTTTAAATAAATAGATGTATGTGTATGTATGTATACTTATAGGTACTTTACCTATATATTATATGCATTTTATTTATTTAATGAATTTTATTTGTTTTTATTTTGGATTTGTATTTTTAATAAGTTATGTGTAATATATATATATTTTAGAAAAATATAGATGAATTAAAGAATGTTTTTCCTTTTATTTATATACACAGGGGGAACATAGGTATTTTGCCTAGGTATCAGCTAGGCTTATTTTATTTTTGAAATTTCTTTTTGGTTTTCTTTTAATTTCAATATGTACATGGATTATATACATTATTTACAAAATTCTAAAAATATGAATTTATAGAAGTAATGGATATTGAATAAAATGAATATTTTAATCAGGTATTATGTACAAGAAGGGCCAAAAACCTAACTTTCACAGATGGACTCCAACAATTATGGAACTAATTTTATAAAATAGTTTATGAAATGCTATATACAATTAAAGGTGAGTTTGGGTGATTTGGAGTTTTTATTTGCAAGATATGGGTCTGTGAAGTTGAGATTTCTGCTTTTTATTATGTGTATAAAATGTACACTGTATATTATTTTCACATAAACTCAATTTTGTATTTTTATTTACATTATTATCTACAACTTTCATGTACAAAAGATTTTAATTTGATGAATAAATAATTCTATACAAAATAGGTGTCAAAAATGCATAAATGAATGAATAAATAAATGAGATATTTATTGTATAATTGGCCCTTATCTCCCCCTACTTTATTCCTTGTCGACCAATTCCATGCTGGCCTTGGTCTCGGGGTTAGGGTCATAAAATATTTGCAATATTTTATTCCTTTTTCTTTTCTTTTCTTTATTCTATAATTTTGGCATTAAAACCTTATTTTATGTATAATTAATACAATAAATAATAGATGCTAATATGTACAAATTAATGCTATTTACATGCATTTGCTGGGGTTTTTAAGGCCAAAATGATAGAATAAAGGTGATGAAATGGAGATTCATCAGTTCTCCTTAAGATATTCCTTGAATTCATCTGAGAGGTACTCGCCACCTCGATTAGATCGAATCCGTTTAATCTTCCTATCGGTATGGTTCTCAACCAAAGCCTTGAACTCTTTGAACTTTTCAAAGGTTTCAGATTTATGACGTAATAGGAAGACAAACTCGTATCGTGAATGGTCATCAATAAATGTCAAATAATATCGATATCCATTTCGAGTCGCGATACTGAAGAGACCACATATGTAGGTTTGTATTAGGTCAATAATACCTTCACATCTTGTAACCTTGTTACGGAAAGGCATCCTAGTCATTTTACCTCGAATACAATATTCACAGGTAGGCAAAGATTGAACCTGTAGAAAATCTAAAGGTCCATCCTTTATTAATCTGTTGATCCTATTAACAGAAAAATGACCAAGCCCTTGATGCCAATCATATTCGAATGATTTTTATTCTCCCTGGATCTTTTAGGGTTTTTATTAGTGGTTGTAACATTCATGACATGCTCATTAATGCACAATTCATAAAGTCCTCCAGAAGTTAAATTACCCTCTATAATATATTTATCATAATGATTTATGACTAATTTATTACAGAAAAGAAATGAATATCCACTTCTAACTAGCTTAGATACAGATATTAAATTCCTTCTAACTTCAGATACATAAAGATATTGTTTAAGTACTAGGACTCTACCACTATATAATGATAGTCGACAAGTTCCGATGGTGACTGCTGCAATACTTTCAGATCCCATCTGGATGACTATCTTCCCTTCTTCAAGATTTCTAGTTTCCTGAAACAAATGCAACAAATTGCATACATGAACAGAAGCACCAGAATCTACAACCCAACTTCCGTCTCATCCAACGAGAAAGCTAGTTTCAATGATGAAAGTAGATTTCATACCTGATGGGGCTTTACCTTTGTCTGACGACTTTAGGTATTCTGGGCAATTACGCCTCTAGTGCCCCGGCTTCTTGCAGTGGTGACAGACGTCGGATTTCTTCGACACTATTGGTGTGGATGCATTAGAAGATGAACCAACGCCTTGCCTCTTCCTCTTTCTCTTCTGGCTCGGGCCCTTCCGAGAACATTGCTTCCGACCGTGCTTCCCTCTGACCTGTGCAACCATTGCACTGCCAGCGGGACCATCTTTCTTCATTACATCTTCCTCAGACTTTAATGTAGCAAGAAGACCAGCGTTCGAGAAGTCCAACTTGTTCATGTGGAATGAAACCACAAAATTATTGAAAGACTTGGGCAAAGACAGTAGAATGAAGTCAGCTTGCATGTCTGCATCCATATTTGCCCCAAGAGTCTCCAGTTCAGACAAGTACCCAAACATTTTGAGTACGTGCTCTCGAACCGAAGTTCCTTCCTGCATCTTGCAGCGAACGAGCTCTTTCATAATATTGTAACGCAGGGTGCAGTAAATGTCACCAAACATATCTTTTAGATTCTGCATTATCTCCTAGCATGTGCTCATCTCAACATGTTGCTTCGTAAGAACATTGGAGAGAGGACCCAGGATATAGCATCTAGCTAAGACATGATCTTCATCATACTTGTCATTGTATGCTTTTTCTTCCGTGGATTTAGGGCTTTCATGCTTTTCCTCGGAGAGCACATAACTTATGGGCTCAGCAGAGAGAACAAGCTCCCAATTAAGGATCCAATCCCAGTAATTTGGACCGGTCAATTGGTTGACCTCAAGAAGCCTGCTTAGTTGGTTCAAGGAGTTCATTTTCTGAAATTAAGAATGCACCATGCTAGAACATATAATCATATATTCATATTTATGATATTTGATTAAGGCATTTTAAATCAAATTGTTCTTTCTCTGTCAACCTTGAAAGTTTATTCCCTTAATCACTTTCAAAGTAAGATATATACTTATCGTTATATCTCAAGCAAGAACTGAGATGTCCTCCTTATCTTTGCCATATCCCAATAATATGAGAACCTATGATTTCAATAAAGAGAAGCGGGAAGACATTCCTCCTTGCATGTCCAACTTGCATTTCCCAATTCGGTCTTTAATACCCGGGCCCACCACCCCTAAAGTGATGTTGACCCGTCAATAATTGAACCAAACGTCAACAGGAATACAACTCGCTATGCGCAATCCAATAACGCCTTGCCCCAATAATATGAGGACCTGATATTGGGGTCACTACGCATACGTCCTTACTCTTTCGAAAAGCGACGTGCCCTATCCAAATGGATCGTATGCAAGAGCTATCACTTCGGACAGGCGTCTCCTACATACAATATATGGCGACAGAACTCTTCGCCTTGATGGGAGACCATGGATGTCACTTATGTGATCCTCCACCTCATATTCAAATTTTAATCAATTATCATGAATCATATTCATATAATTAATTCTTCCAAAGGAAATAACAACTCTATTCGTAATAGTGTCTCAATTAGACATAATCAACTTAACCATATTAAATTAATTATCAATCCAATTCAATTAACAAACTTGATTTTTTTTACTTGAGTATATATATGGTAATATCTCAAAGTACATATTAATTCGAATTTTAGTAATTAGAAAATACACCTTGATTTTCTTCGGCATTATCGAGTCCCTACCCGCTATCATGGCCAGTACCGACGAGAGTGGGACGAACCATGTAACGCCCGTCCCCCTAGGATCCGAGTACTCGGCAAACCAATCCACGCACATACATTCCACATTCGAATATTTGACATTCACAAAAGCAGGAGAAAATAGCAACATGTAAAGGAAATATTTTTTTCTATGTTCATAGCATTCAACATGTTCACAAGCACGTGTATTTCTATTCACCAATTCCATTACATTCTATTATTCATTTTCATGTCCACAAAATAATACATGTAACTATAAATATAGATGTCCACAATTATACATTACATGCCATGTCTCTCAGAAAGAAACTACAAGTAAAGAAGACAGTAAAAGCTACTACGAACTGTGCTACAAGAAGTGTAGTGAAGTTGTACTAAAAGTGATGTCTCCAAACTGCTCACTGCTGAGGACCTGCGGATTCACACGTAGGTACGTTATGAGCAAAGTTGCCCAATACGATTTAAACAAAAATATACAACAACAAGCATGATACAATTTAAATGTGCGCAAAAGAACAACTGTGTAACTGGTCTCACAAAGAATTACATCTTTAGCATTGTTATTATTACTAGATCTGGATATGAATATTAGTAACCGAGCTTCGTGGATAGTCTGTGGTCTTGGTCTGGATGAGACCTCACACTATGACTCTAAGATAAAAGAAAATACCTTAGGGTTGGGGTGCTTCCGTAGGCATGCGGTGGGGTACAATGCATCCTAACTAAGTTCCCAACACGTCCGCATAGCTCCACTTCATAATTGATACTTCCGATTCACAATCTAGATTCCGACCCGCGAATCTTCGCGTCTATCCCAATCCTCCTTATGCACAAGAGACTGATATCCCATTCCCAACTTCATTAACCACATTTCCCGGAACTCCCCTCTTAGCGCTCCCACTCGGAATACCAACCAATGTGGTCTGCATTGGCCCGTACACGAGTGTTAACTCTAAGTGACAAGCGAAACACTAGCCGATCAACCACGACTACTTGGCCCGCGCTCGAGCACCGGGCTAAAGCACCAAGTACCGAGGCCAACACCGTCAGATCAGCACCTACAATAGCAGTTGGGATCGCGGTCATCTAGGCTTCTACCCGGGGCCCCAAGGGTGCATGTCCCTCCCTTGGCGGCAACTATTCCACCATCTAATCATAATGGAACATCCCTTCACTGAAATGATAATCCCCACAATATCTGGATTAGAATTAATACTAATCTATATGCTATCAGCATGAGAAAATCTTAAAATACTCATCCTCTCTATTTGATTTGAGACCTACGGAGAGTGTTGCATGCTATTTTTCCACGACAGGGAACAACCCCAAAATCTCCACAGTTTGAAATAGCAACATGAGAGGCACAAACAACAACAATAGGTCCTACAGTATCAGGAGAAATTGGTTATGTAGGAATAGAGCTGCTCTCTGTAGCATTAGTTCCAACCATGTATTGAATATGAGAGGGAGAGATGCCCGAGAAGGTCTGAATTCAATTGCAAAAAGTCTGCATTTGGACTGTTAGAAATTGGAAAAAGGGAAGGTCCTGAACAACATCACTTTTGTGCAAGATTTAAAGTAGTGTCAACAAAATTCTGAAATTTGCCCAACAATGCCATGATATCCAGTCAAGAATCACAGGGAAATAGCTCATCTAATCATGCGACTAGATAAAATCTACTCAGCATTCACATTCTACTGATCTTTGGGGCAGTACAGACAAAATAGACGTCCTACACTCTACCTGGCTATATTATTGAATGTCGAGACTGTTAGTTTTAAGCAGAAGCACCAATAAAACCTCAAGTCTTGCTCCTAACCCATTAGAAATTATTCATGGACCATGTTCGAAATTCACAAGTCAACAATAAGATCAAGAGGATATAAAAATTATATTCCAGGAACTAATGAACGGACATTAATAATTAATTAAGCATAAGCTAAGATGTTCAATTGCTTCGTAGTGGGAATTACTTTGGTGCTGAGTTTTCCTAATGGCAGGTTTCCAGAAGCCTTTCATTTTGAAATTCTTATTTATAAACCCTCGTATGTGGTTCCAGACTTATTATCATTCCATGGCGAAGAGGAAAATGCCTAAGGTTGAAAAGAGAGCTCGCAACCACAAGAATAGGATCATGCATCAACCACCAGGAATGGCTTCCACTTAGCCACTGTGTAGCTATAGGTCGAACCAAATAAGCCTTTCCTCACTTCCAGCAACTTGCATCACGTGGATGGTACTTCATTAAAGGAATGGAAATCAAAGTGCAACAGCATTTGGCCTTCTTTTTTCTAGTTCAACTTAAGGGCACACAAGGAATACACCTTGATATCTATAAACATATGATACAAAAGAACTAATATTCCTAAGTACCAACTCACACTATACGAATCAGATGTAGATTGAAAATATTAGAAGCCACCATTGGGATAACAACTATGGATTTGAATACGGTGATCAAATTCGAAGGTCATACTAGTATTCAGATCATAGAGGTGGAAATTCGTGTGGAACCGCAGCAAGAGGATGGGGGAGCATCGTACCTCAAGAAGACCCGATTCCTCGGAATCTTCACCCACGAAGAACGACATGATCGTTGCCCTGATGATGATGCAGAACCGTATGCGGAGATGCCTTGGACCTTTTCTACACGGCGGTGGTCTCGGATCGTCGATCCGAGACGCTCCGGTGAGCTTCGGCGGAGCTCCGGCGAGGGAAAAGTGGAGAGGGGGCTGCTGGCCGAAGGAGAGGGCGTTTTGGGTGTTTTGGGGGAGATGGAGGTGATTTTATTGGGTTGAACCCGAGTTCGGATCCGGATCCGAAATTGAACTGGACCCTGTCTCACTAAAACGGTCGTAACTTGAGCTCCCGAACTCGGTTTTTTACGTTCTTGCACTCGTTGGAAAGCTATCGACGAACCCTACGCAATAGACCATTTAAATAAATTTTTTGAATATTGAAATAAAAGCAGATTTGCAATCAAGACCAGATTATCTGGATTTTTGCAATTAAGTCTCTGCTCAGGTTTTGGGGTTTTCACAGACCACATACGTTGCAACCCGCAACCCCAATGCTCTCCGACTAGACACCATATATACCTCATAAAAGGATAATTCCAAATATATCAATTTGTACTTGAGATGATTGTCGGTTCTTCAAACGAAATTATGCCATATAGTAGTAATCAAAACATTTTTGATTACAAGGAAATTTGCTACACAAATTCCCAATCATATTCAAGTATCAAGTTTGATGATTGTGTTTCCAATTATGATCTAGATCAAATCTAATCAATTAATTGGTTGAGGCCAAGTAAATTAAGGAAATAATCATCTTCCAATATTTCACAAATATTATCCATAATTATTTAATGAAATTAACAATTAATTTTGCTAACAATCACATGGTTCTTGATTAGGACTGCAATTTCAGTAGTGACCCATACTCACTAAAATTAGCATATCTCAATCAATTTAAATCCAAATTAGACAAACTCAATTTTCAAAAATTGCTAACTTGATTTAGGACGGAACCCAAGTGATATAGCATCTAGCGAAGACATGATCTTCATCATACTTGTCATTGTATGCCTTTTCTTCCTTGGATTTAGGGCTTTCAAGCTTGTCTTCGGGGAGCACATAACTTATGCGCTCAACAGAGAGAACAAGCTCCAAATTACGGATCCAATCCGAATAATTTGGACCGGTCAACTGATTGAACTCAAGAAGCCTGCTTAGTGGGTTCAAGGACTTCATTTTCTGAAATTAAGAATGCACTATATTAGAACATATAAGCATACATTCAAATTTATGATATTTGATTAAGGTATTTTAAAGCAAATTATTCTTGCATTGTCGACTTTGAAAGTTCATTCCCTTAATCACTTTCAAAGTAAGAGATATACTTATTGCTATATCTCTAGCTAGAATTGGGATCTCCTCTTTATCTTTGTCACATCCCAATAATAAGAGAATATGTGACTCCAATGAAGAGAAGCAGGAACACATTCTGCCTTGCAAGTTAAACTTGCATTTCCCAATTCGGTCTTTAACACCTAGGAACCACCCCCAAGGCGAAGTTGACCCGATGTTAATTGAATCAACCATCAACAGATATAGTACTCGCTATGCGCAATCCAATATCGCCCCAATAATATGAGGATCCGATATTTAGGTCACTACTCATATGACCTTACTCTTTCGAGAAGCAAAGAGCCCGATCCAGATGCGCTTGCATACAGGAGGTGTCACTTCGGATAGGCGTCTCCCACATGCAATCCCTGGCGACGGAACTCTTCGCCTTGACAGGAGACCATGGATGTCATTTATGTGATCCTCCACCTCATATTCAAATTTTAATTAATTATCATAAATTATATTCATATATTAATTCTTCCAAGGGAAACAACAACTCTATTCATAATAGAGTATCTCAATTGGACATAATCAATTTAATCATATTAAATTAATTATTAATCCAATTCAATCAACAAACTTGATTATTTTCCTTGAATATATATGGTAATATGTCAAAATACATATTAATTCGAATTTTAATAATTAGAAAATACACCTTGATTTTCTCAACATTATCGAGTCCCTACCCGCTCATGGCCAGTACCGACGAGAGTGAGACGGACCACATACGTTGCAACCCGCAACCCCAACGCTCTTCGACTAGACACCATATCCACCTCAGGAAAGGATAATGCCAAATATATCAATTTGTACTTGAGATGATCATCGATTCTTCAACCAGCATTATACCATATATTAATAATCAAAATAATTTTTATTATATGGAAATTTGCTACACAAATTCCCAATCCTATTCAAGCATCAAGTTTGATGATTGTGTTTCCAATTATTATCTAGATCAAATCTAATCAATTAATTGGTCGAGGCTATGTCAAATAAGTAAATAATCATCTTCCAATATTTTATAAATATTATCCATAATTATTTCATGAAATTAATTTCACTAATTGACAATCACATGGTTCTTGATTAGAACTGTAATTTCAGTAGTGACCCCTACTCACTAAAATTAACATATCTCAATAAATTTAAATCCAAATTAGACAGACTCAATTTTCAAAGATTGCAACTTGATTTAGGACAGAAACCAAGTGATATTTCACTCATTTCGAGGCAGATCAAAATAGTAATTAATACATTAATCATGTTAAGATTCGCAGGGACAGTGCATACATGTTCGTTAAAACAACCATATCTCGAGCAAATGGAATCAGAATTACGCAAACTCAGATCCTATAGTTTCCTTATTTAATGGAGAACACAATACAAGTGATTAATTCGTATTTAAACATTTTAAACATGGCCGAATTTATTCACTAAACAGATCTGCGAAAAACAAATGCGACAAAAAACTTTCGCGACCTTAACGAACCCAAGTCATTCTAGGTTTGCTAATCATATACAAAACCCTCAACCTAAGGCTCTGATACCACTTGAAATATATGGTATTATCCTCAAGCGCATCACGGAAGCATGATTGTCATATCGAATACGATGCAGAACGGCTAGTCATACTAGTTGTTCTGTGCAACGGAATTTAAAAAATTTTCATGCGATGAAACCACATGATCCCAGAACAATTCTCGGATTGTTTCATATATAACAACAACAAGTATAATGAATACCTCTTGAAGCGTGGTTGATCAAGTCTCTGATAAAAGAGACCTCTTGTCGCAAGTCCGATCGTCAGTGTGGTCGCTTGCGAGCACGGGGATGAACCGCATGATCCTCGCAATCCAACAAGTTCATCGAAGCACGGTTAGCTATTGATCTCGTCATAAGAGATCGAACGTCCTCTTCATGAGCGTAGCACTCCAAGAAGACGAAGAACCGAAGAACATTGAAGCAGTGGCGCAATGGCGAAGGCGACGACAAGTCTCTCCTCTAGGGTTAGGTGGATGATCACCAAGAAGAGGGAGAGAGAGTTGGCGTGTGAGAAGAAGGAGAGAGAGAAAGAGAGAGAGTGTTTGCTCCAAAATTGCATAGCCCTAGAGAGCATGGCATGCCTCTCTATTTATAGAGTTTTGGGATCCATGGATCTCAATCCATGGGACATATAAAATCAATGGATGAGATTGATTTATATTCAATCCAATGTCCAAGATTGTTGTTGGTAAAATCCACCAAATTATGATTTAATTTAGATCAAAATATATTTGACAAAATCAAATATAAATCAATCCTAAATTACATCAACCAAATAAGGAGAGAATATATATGGATATTACATCTCCCATATATTCCAAGGTGGACGGCCACCCATTCCAAGTGGGACATGGTGGCCATCCCCTTATTTCCATATGGAAGCAATCTCATGAGATTACATGGGATTGCATATCTCCATGAAAATCTCCATTATTATTTCTAACAACTTTTGTTGTGATTTATTCTTCAAAAATAATTCATAATTAATTTTGAGAATATTGCAATCTTGCCATTAAAAAATTGTGAATCACATTCACAACCCAAAACAACATATAATTTACATTTTCAATTAATTACACAATGTCTATTCAATACACATAATAATTATTCAACAAATATAAATTATAATTAGCTCTCTCTAATACATTATAAATCACATTTATAATATATTATGACTAATTGGATATTTCTATCCACATTATTCTTATCCACAATAATTAAGTCATATTTAATTATATTGTATAATTTCTACACACATCAAGATGATTAAATCACATTTAATCACCATTTCTTCAATGCTCAGATCTATGGAACTGTTCTTGAACCCTTTCAAGAATAATGTGATTTCTCTGCAGATACTTGGAGATAAGGATAGAGAGATTGTATTGTTCCACATATAGTGACTTGGATGTTGGGATCATATCTCAAATCCAGATCCCATGGACCTCCCACAGATGCTTGATTAAATCAAGACCGTAGTCCTCATCTTCTCATTGCATCTGAATCTCATTCATATCAACGTCCAGTACATGGACTAAGATTAGGTCACTTCTCTAATGAGAGGAGTCACTAAAATCCAAACCTGTTTCATCACTCCCTCAGAATGGAAGCGTCATGGTTATACAATCGTTTATGATCACAACACCCTAAGGTATTCCCAATACCTGTACATCCTGCATACTGGAAGACCTATGATCATTCTGAAGATAAAGATCACTTTTATACTATCATCTTCAGAGTTTGATCATTTAGTTTCTCAATCTTGGTCACTAGGAATTGGTATAGATGATTTGCTCTCCCAAAGCATATATCTTACCTTCAAATTCATGTCATGCTTCCAAAGCATGATGACCATGCATGGAATTTGATCTATCCCAATACCTCATGAGTGAGCTCATGTCTCCCGGTGTTGGACATGCGAGCCCACGGCGAGCCATTATGCAATGAGTGTTATTGCACATATCATTCCCTGATCTGAAATGAAGAACAAATAATTTGCATAATAGGTCCCTCTGTACAATTAGGGTTATGTACCATGGCCATCTTGATGATCATATAGCTGTTGATTCATTAAATGAATCATAGAGGCTGGTGTTTGGATGAATATCTAAGGAGTTAGATAGAGGACTCATCAAGCACCATCAAATGATTGTTAAGAGATGATCTCCAGCCTGAGTAGGAGATGGCAATCCTTTCTCATAAAGGCTGATATCTGACCGACCTCTTGCTGCAGGTCCTCTACATGGGAATAGTGATTTGGAGGTGTCATATTAGTTAAGTCAATGGGTTGACTTAACGAGATCAAGATAACCTAAGTCCTATGTTGAATGCCATGACAGCATAGGAACACATCCTCTGACCGGAGACAGATGTATTGCTATATGCCTGAGTATGTACATTTGGCAGACCGATAGGTTTATGGTCTAAACAAGGTCAATACACCGACGAGCTGGTGTGCATATAAGGTCATATGAGCAATACAATCTCTCAAAGGGATCATAAAGGTTCACTTATGAACCGGAAGACATGAGCTCATTCATGAGTTATTAGGACCGATCAAATTCCATGCATGGTCGTCGTGCTTTGGAATCTTGACATGAATTTGAAGGTATGATATGATCGATACCGACTCCCAATGACAAAGATTGAGAAACTTAGTGATTAAACTCTGAAGAAGACAGTGTAAAATTGATCTTAATCTTCAGAATGATCATGGGTCTTCCAGTGTGCAGGATGTACAAGTATTAGGAATACCTGAGGGTGATGTGATCATAAACGATTGTATAACCATGACGCTTCCATTCAGAGGGAGTGATGAAACAGGTCTGGATTTTAGTGACTCCTCTCAGTAGAGAAGCAATCTGATCTTGATCCAAGTATTGGACATTGGTCTGAATGTGATTCAGATGCAATGAGAAGATTAGATTTGCGGTCTTGATTCAATCAAGCATCTGTGGGAGGTCCGTAAGATCTGGATTCGAGATGAGATCTCAACATCCAAGTCGCTATACAAGGAACAATACAATCGCCCTGTCCTTATCTCCAAGTATCTGCGGAGAAAGCACATTATTCTTGAAGGGATTCAAGAATAATTCATTTGATGAATTACATATCCAAGCAAGAAGACTTAATGATTAAATGAGGTTTAATTATCAAGCATAATATGAATGAGATTCATATTATGAGAATAAATATCCAAGATAATTAAATGGGATTTAATTAGCAAGGATTGGAGAATGTGGATAACATTATCCATAATATTTGTGTATTATAAATGTGATTTATAATATACATATATTGAAGAGAGAGAATTTTGAAAATAGCATTTGTTAATTATTAATGTGGATTGGCTTCACATTAATTAATTAATTGGAAATGTAATTTACAAATTAGTTTGGGTTGTGATTATGATTCACATTTTTTCAATGGCATGATTGAAATATTCACAAATTAATTTGGAATTAATTTGGTGGATATTTTTGTGATAATAGTTATTACAAAATTAATTAAAAAATAATGAATAAAATAATATGAGATAAAAAATCACCCAAAAATAGGGGTGGCATCAACCATGGGTGACGCCCCCTATTTTGGGGGGATTTATTTATCTCCTCATTTCTTTTATCTTATTGTCTTTTGATTAATTAATTATGTTAAATTAAATTGTGTTGATAATGTTGCAACATATATTTGATTTAAATATAAATTAATGTTGTTGGTTTTTAGCCAACAACAATCATGACCATTGATTAATACATAGATCACCATGGCCGTTGGATCTATGTGTCCCATGGATTAAGATCCATTGGATCTTAAACTAATATAAAAGGAGGGCTAAACTAGCCTTTCAAGGTGCATTATTAAGAGTTGTAGAAGCCTACTACTCTCTCTCCCTCTCTCATTCTCACCTACTCTCTCTCTCTCTCTATCTCTCTTCTCCAAGGTGGCCGTCCATCTTGTATGTTGAGAAAGGGAGACTCTCGTCTTCTCCTTCGAAAACTAGAGGATCTCCTTCTTCTTTGGGGCTGCCTTCTCTAAAGGAAGATGACGGATTTCGTTGGACGAAATCAGGGAATTCGATTGCTTGGATCTTCATCAAGGATTGTGAGTGGATCGCGTCTCATCATCGCGCCCACAAGTGCATTCTTCGTGGATCGGACTTAAGACAGGAGGATCTCTTGTTTGGGATCTCACAATTACAACCACGCTCCAAGAGGTATTCTTTATACTTTGTGGTTTGATGAAACGATCCAAGAAATGTTCTCGTGATCATGTGATTTCATCACTTGTTAAAAAAATTTTAATTTCCGTCGCATCTAGCAACTAGTGAGACTAGTCGCCCCGATCGCATATGATGTGATCGACACTCTTCCGATATGCGCTTGAGGATTCTCAATATTCTTCACCCGGTTCATAAGTGAACCTGTATGATCCCTTTGAGAGATCGTATTATTCATATGTCCTTACATGCACACCAGCTCGTCGGTGTATAGATCTTGGTTAGGTCATCAACCTATTGGTCTGCCAAATGTACATACTCAGACATATAGCAACACATCTGTCTCTGGTCAGAGGATGCATGCCTATGCTGTGACAGTATTCAACATAGGTCTTTGGTTATCTCGATCTTGTTAAGTCAACATTGACTCAACTAATCTGACACCTCCAAATCACTATTCCCATGCAGAGGACCTGCATCTAGAGGTCAGTTAGATATCAACCATTTGAGAAAAGGATTGCCATCTCCTACTTTGGATGGAGATCATCACTTAACAATCATTTGATGATGCTTGATGAGTCCTCTATCTAACTCATTAGATATTCATCCAAGCATCAGCCTCTCTGATTTAATCAATGAATCAAAGTTGTATGATCATCAAGTTGGCCATGGTACATAAATCATATTGTATAGAGGGACCTTATAGTGCATTCATTCATTCAATCTCAGAAAGGGAGTGAAAATAATCAATAACTTTTATTTATAAATAATTTATTACAATAACATTTATTGTGAGAATGGTTCGCCTCGGGCTCACATTGCTAACAGCAATTGTATTGTACCACATATAGTGACTTTGGATATTGAGATCACATCTCCAATCCAGATCCCATGGACCTCTCACGGATGCTTGATTTATTCAAGGCCATAAATCTAATGTTCTCATTGCATCTAAATCCCATTCAGATCAACGTCCAACATTTGGACCATGATCAGATTACTTATGAACTGAGAGGAGTCACTAAAATCAAGACTTGTTTCATTATACAATCGTTTAAGTTCACATCACCCTCAGGTATTCTTAATACATGTACATCCTACATACTGGAAGACCTATGATCAACCCGAAGATATAGATCAATTTTGCACTGTCATCTTCATTGTTTGATCATCAAGCTTCTCATTCTTGGTCATTGGGATTTGGTATCGATCATATGCTTTCCAAAAGCATATATTATAATTTTAAATTCTTGTCGTGATTCCAAAGCACGACAAAAATGCATGGAATTTGGTCCCAATAACTCATGATTGAGCTCATGTCTTTCGATTCATAATTGAACATGTATGATCCCTTTGAGAGATTGTATTACTCATATGCCCTTACATGCACACCATCGCTCCGGTATATAGACCCTGGTTAGGTCATCAACCTGTTGGTCTGTCAAATGTACATACTCAGACATATAGTAACACATCTGTCTCAAGTCAGAGGATGTGTGCATGTATCACGATAGTATATGATATAGGACTTTGGTTATCTCGATCTAGTTAAGTCACTCCTTGACCTAACTAATCCGACACCTCTGAATCTCTATTTCTATGTAGAGGACATGCATCAAGAGGTCGGTCAGATATCAACCTATGTGAGAAAGGATTGCCATCTCCTACTCAGGCCGAAGATCGTCTCTTAACAATCATTTGATGGTGCTTGATGATTCCTCAATCTAAATCATTAGATTGGTGATAGGGAGAGGACCAATCGAGGAGCAAAGACGGTGATGGACTCTGGCGTTGACCCTTGGTAATGGTAGGCCAGGATTGCGGTGGCTCCGCCCTGCCAAGCTGCTCCCCATGGCTGGGGAGTTCAGCGATATAGCAGGATTGGTAACGACTTACCACTCCCACTGCATGGCAGATATCTGGCCTAGTACACATCATGGCATACATTAAGCTTCATACAGCTGATGCATAAGGACATCCAACCATGGCTTTCTTTTCCTCAACAGTTTGGGGAGCCATTCCTTTAGACAGGTGGATACCATGTCTTAAGGGTAGGAATCATTTCTTAGAACTATCCATATGTAATTGTTTAAGAATCTTCTTAATGTATCCATGTTGTGACAATCCCAAAATCCTCTTTTCTTGGTTTCTGAACAACTTCAGGCCTAAGATGTAAGAGGCTTCTCCAAGATCTTTCATCTCAAATGTATGGGATAGCCAAATCTTCACAATGGTCATCATCCATGTATCATTCCCAATGATAAGGATGTCATCTACGTAAAGCACGATGAACACAATAGCGCTCCCACTACGCTTCTTGTACACATAAGGTTCATCAGGATTCTGCACAAAATCATAACTCTTTATGGTTTCGTCGAACCTGACGTTCCATCTACGAGAAGCTTGCTTGAGCCCATAGATGGATTTCTTCAGCTTGCATACTTTGCCATCCTCAGTTATGAAGCCCTGGGGCTGCTCAATGTAGATATCCTCCTTGAGGTATCCATTGAGGAAAGCCGTCTTGACGTCCATCAGCCAGATGTCGTAGTCAAGATATGCAGCTATAACTAGCAGTGTCCTGATACATTTAAGCTTAGCCACATCAGAGAATGTCTCATCGTAATCGATGCCTTCTCTCTATGTGTAGCCCTTGTCTACGAGCCGTGCCTTGAAAGTCTCTACTTTCCCATCAGGTCCCCTTTTTCTATTGAAGATACATTTACACCCAATGGGTTTTACCCCTTTAGGTGGATCCTCTAGGGTCCATACACCATTCTTATGCATGGAGTCAATTTCTGACTTCATTGCTAGCATCCATCTGTCCATGTCTTGATCTGCGAGTGCTTCATCAAATGAAGTAGGATCAATGTCAATCTCACTTGACACATGGAACCCATATCTTTCAGGAGATTCAATGAGTTCCTCTACTTCATTCTTGTCTAGACCTTTAAGGAAATCATTCTCCAGAAACTTCACATCTCTAGAAACAAAAACCTTTTGGGTCTCAGGGTGATAAAGCTGGTATCCAATACCATCTTTAACATACCCAATGAAGTAACACTCACGAGAGCGAGATTCTAGCTTTCTTGTATCCACGTTTTTTGCATGGATCAAGCAACCCCAAACCCTCAAGTGATTAAAACTAGGTTTGGTTCCATACCAGAGCACATGAGGAGTCTTAGGTACAGATTTGCTAAGAATCTTATTCAGGATATATAAGGTAGTGTCTACTGCATATCCCCAGAAACTAAGAGGTAAATGTTCTTTGCTCATCATTGAACGGACCATATGCATGATGGTCCTGTTGCGTCTTTCAGCAACACCATTTAGTTCGGGAGTTCCAGGAGGAGTGAGATTGGAAATAATTCCATTCTCCTTAAGGTATTCCTTGAATTCATCTGAGAGGTACTCACCACCTTGATCAGATCGAATCCGTTTAATCTTCCTATTGGTTTGGATCTCAACCAAAGCCTTGAACTCTTTGAACTTTTCAAAGGCTTAAGATTTATGACATAATAGCAAGACAAACCCGTATAGCGAATGGCCATCAATAAACGTCAAATAATATCGATGTCCGTTTCCAGTCGTGGTACTGAAGGGACCGCTTACATCGGTATGTATTAGGTCAATAATACCTTCGCATCTTGTAACCTTGTTACGGAATGGTGTTTTAGTCATTTTACCTCGAATGCAATGTTCACAGGTAGGAAACGATTGAACATGTAGAAAATCTAAAGGTCCATCCTTTTATCAATCTATTGATCCTATCAACAGATAAATGACCAAGCCTTTGATGCCAAATCTCATTTGAGAGATTTCTGTCCTCCCTGGATCTTTTAGGGTTTTTATTAGTGGTTGTAACATTCATGGTACATTTATCAATGCACAACACATAGAGTCCACCAGAAGTCAAAATACCATCGGCAATATATTTATCATAACGATTTATGACTAATTTATTATAGAAAAGGAATGAATATCTGCTTCTAACAAGCTTAGATACATATATCAAATTCCTCCCGACTTCGGATACATAAAGACACTCTTTACGTATAAGGACTCTACCACTAGATAATGATAGTCGACAAGTCCCGATGGCGACTGCTGCAACACTTGCATCAGATCCCATCTGGATGACTATCTCCCCTTCCTCCAGATTTCTAGTTTCCTGAAACAAATGCAACAAATTGCATACATGAACAGAAGCACCAAAATTTTACAACCCAACTTCCTTCTCGTCCAACGAGAAAGCTAGTTTCAATGATGAAAGTAGATTTCAAACCTGCTGGGGCTTTACCTTTGTCTGATGACTTCAGGTATTCTGGGTAGTTACGCCTCCAGTGCCCCGGCTTTTTGCAGTGGTGACATACGTCGAATTTCTTCGACTCTATCAGTGTGGATGCATTAGAAGATGAGCCAACACCTTGACTCTTCTTGTTTCTCTTCTGGGCCAGGCCCTTCCGAGAACCTTGCTTCTGACCGTGCTTCCCTCTGACCTGTGCAACCATTGCACTTCCAGCGGGACCGTCTTTCTTCATTACATCTTCTGCAGACTTTAATGCAGCAAGAAGACCAGCGTTCGACAAGTCCAACTTGTTCATGTGGAATGAACCACAAAATTATTGAAAGACTTGGGCAAAGACAACATAATGAAGTCAGCTTACATGTCTGCATCCATATTTGCCTCAAGAGTCTCCAGTTCAGACAAGTACCCAAACATTTTGAGTACATATTCTCGAAATGAAGTTCCTTCCTGCATCTTGCAGCGAACGAGTTCTTTCATAATATTGTAATGCTGGGTACGGTTAATGTCACCAAACATATCTTTTAGATTCCGCATTATCTCCTAGCACGTGCTCATCTCCACATGTTGCTTCTGTAGAACATTGGAAAGAGAACCCAGGATATAGCATCTAGCCAAGACATGATCTTCATCATATTTGTCATTGTATGCCTTTTCTTCCTTGGATTTAGGGCTTTCATGCTTGTCTTCGGAGAGCACATAACTTATGCGCTCGGCAAAGAGAACAAGCTCCAAATTACGGATCCAATCAGAATATTTTGGATCGGTCAACTGATTGACCTCAAGAAGCATGCTTAGTGGGTTCAAGGACTTCATTTTCTGAAATTAAGAATGCACTATATTAGAACATATAAGAATATATTCAAATTTATGATATTTGATTAAGGTATTTTAAATAAAATTATTCTTGCATTGTCGACTTTGAAAGTTCATTCCCTTAATCACTTTCAAAGTAAGAGATATACTTACCACTATATCTCTAGCAAGAATTGGGATCTCCTCTTTATCTTTGTCACATCCCAATAATATGAGAATCTGTGACTCCAATGAAGAGAAGCGGGAACACATTCTGCCTTGCAAGTCCAACTTGCATTTCCCAATTCGATCTTTAACACCCGGGCCCACCACCCCTAAGGCGATGTTGACTCGTTGTTAATTGAACCAACCGTCAACATGTATAGTACTCGCTATGCGCAATACAATATCGCCCCAATAATATGAGGATCCGATATTTGGGTCACTACGCATACGGCCTTAATTTCAAGAAGCAAAGAGCCTGATCCAGATGCGCTTGTAAACAGGAGTTGTCACTTCGGACAGGCGTCTTCCACATGCAATCTCTGGCGATGGAACTCTTCGCCTTGATGGGAGACCATGGATGTCATTTATGTGATCCTCCACCTCATATTCAAATTTTAATTAATTATCACGAATCATATTCATATAATAATTCTTCCAAGGGAAACAACAACTCTATTCATAATAGAGTGTCTCAATTGGACATAATCAATTTAATCATATTAATTTAATTATCAATCCAATTCAATCAACAAACTTGATTATTTTACTTGAATATATATGGTAATATCTCAAAGTACGTATTAATGCGAATTTTAATAATTAGAAAATACTGAAGGATATGGTATAATCCTTAAGTGCATCACGGAAGTGTGAGCGTCGTATCGGATACGACGAAGAACGACTTGTCGTACTAGTTGTTCTGTGCAGTGGAATTTTAAAAATTTTCATGCGATGAAACCACATGATCCAAGAACATTTCTCGGATCGTTTCGTCTCAACCACAAACAAGTAATAGGATTACCTCTTGAAGCGTGGTTGCAATCGAGTTTCTAAATGAAGAGACCTCCTGTCTCAAGTCCGATCCGACGGAAGAGACGCTTGCGAGCGCGGGGATGAATCGCGTGCTTCTCGCAATCCATGTTGATGATCCAAGCAACAGATCTCCTGATCTCGACACACGAGATCCGACGTCTTCTTCACAAGCGAGGCGCACCGAAGGAGACGGAGATACACGAGCAAAGAGCGGGCAGCATAACGACGATGCTGCGGCGATGAAGAACCTCTCTAGGGCATCCACGGTGGACGGCCATGAGAGGGAGAGAGAGTGCAGACATGTAGAGAGAAAGAGAGAGAGAGAGAGAGAGAGAGACTAATGTTCTCTCTTGTGTAAAGAAGAGCAATGGGGTGCTTCTCCTTTTATAACATTTTGGGATCCATGGATCTCAATCCATGGGACAACACAAATCCAATGGCTCTCATTGATTGTGTTTCTTTTAATGGTTAAGATTTGTGTTGGTAAAACCAACAACAATTAATTTAATTTAGATTAAATATATGTTGATAAATCAACACAATTTAATCACAAATTAAATCAACATATATGGAGATAATGGGAAAGAGAGAATGCCTCCTTCCATATACATGGAGTGGTCGGCCTCCCTTTCCTAATAGGAATAGGTGGCCGCCCCTCCTATGGAAGGAGGATCTCTCAAATGTAATCTTCCTTGATTACATATTCCATATATCTCCAATTTATTACAACAACAATTGTTGTAAATTATTCTACAAAATAAGTCATAATTTGTGAATATTGCAATCTTGCCATTGGAAAATTGTGATTCATATTCACAACCCAAAATAAAATGTAAATTACATTTTTAATTTAATGTCCAATGTGAATCCAATTCACATTAACATTTAATTAACAAATGTATATTACAAAAAGCACTCTCTTATATATTATAAATCACATTTATAATATGTATGACGAATATGGATACTTCTATCCACAGTATTCATATCCATGATAATTAAATCTCATTTAATTATCTAAGATAACTCTCTTTGTAATATGAATCGAATTCATATTACTCATGACAATTAAATCACATTTAATTATCTATTTTATTAATGCTCGGATACATAATATCAACAATGAAATTATCCTGAACCCTTTCAAGGATAATGCGCTTTCTCCGCGGATACTTGGAGATAAGGACATGGCGATTGTATTGTTCCACGTATAGTGACTTGGATATTGAGATTATATCTCAAATCCAGATCGCGGGCCTCTAATAGATGCTTGATTAAATAAAGACCGCAAATCTAATCTTCTCATTGCATCTGAATCACATTCAGATCGTTGTCCAACATTTGGACCAAGAACAGATTACTTCTCTACTGAGAGGAGTCACTAAAATCCGGACCCATTTCATCACTCCCTAGGAATGGAAGTGTCATAGTTATACAATCGTTTATGATCACATCACCCTCAGGTATTCCCAATAGCTGTACATCCTGCATACTGGAAGACTCAGAATAAACTCGAAGTATTAGATCAACTTTACACTGTCTACTTCTTGGTTTTATCAGTAAGTTTCTCATTCGATCATTGGGAGTCGGTATCGATTATATACTTTCCAAAAGCATATATCATACCTAGGTCTTGATCATATACTTTCCAAAAGTATATATCAAACCTACAAATTCAGTCAAGCTTCCAAAGTGTGACGACCGTGCGCACGGAATTTGATTCTTCGCAATATCTCATGAGTGAGCTCATGACTTCTGGTTCAGTAACTGAACCTGTATGATCCCATTAAGTGATCGTATTACTCATATGCCCTTATATGCACACCAACGCGCCGGTGTATAGACCTTAGTTAGGTCATCAACCTATTTGTCTGCCAAATGTACATACTCAAACATATATCAACACATCTGTCTCCGATCAGAGGTTGCATGCCTGTATCGTGACAGCATATGATATAGGACTTTGGTTATCTCGATCTCATTAAGTCTACTCTTTGACCTAACTAATCTGACACCTCCGAATCTCTATTCCTATGCAGAAGACCTGCATCAAGAGGTTGGTCAGATATCAGCTATTAGAGATAAGGATTGCCATCTCCTACTTAGGCTGGAGATCATCTCTTAACGATTATTTGACGGTACTTGATGAGTCCTCAATCTAACCCTTTAGATATTCGTACAAGCACCAGCCTCTATGATTCAACAGTTGAATCAACGACTGTATGATCATTAAGATGGCCATGTTACATAACCCTAATTGTACTAAGGGGCCTATTATGCAAATTATTTATTCTTCATTTCAGATCAGGGAATGATATTTGCAATAACATTTATTGCATAATGGCTCGCCGTGGACTCGCATGTCCAACAATCTCCCACTAGCCCAAAGAGCCATTAATGGGCTAATCATTTAAATCCACACTCATGTGACAATCATAGTCTATTTGGAAAATAACTAGGTAAGTTGATCCGTCACTCTATTCCCGCGAGACTACGCCAAGTCCTTTTACAACACTTGCATATCCCCAGTGACAGTGTTCGCATCTAATGCGAATGTTACATCTTATGCAACCAATACTCAATCTTGTTAGTTATAGTGTCCTTGACACTACATCTTAACAATTATCAGAACAGTATTTCCATAATCCTTATCAGAATACACTTATTCCTGGATATCTCTATCTCCAAAGGTACACAAAGTTAAGACCTTTTAGATCTCTATCTATAAAGTCGTAAGTTTTTGAAGATAAGACTTTGATATCACTATCTCAAAAATCTTGTCATCTATGAAGATTTTGTTATTACTGCAATCAAGTGTTTTCTCTACATAGTAGGATTAGCAACACTTTACTACTCCCACTGCAAGGCAAATATCTAGCTTTTGTACATATCTAGCATACACTTAGCTTCTCGTAAATAATGCACAAGTGCAAGTAGTTTTAGCATTCACTTCCTCAACTCTTTGAGGTGCTATCCCTTTAGATAGGTCAGTACCATATCTTAAGGGATGGAAGCCTTTCTTGTAATTTCCAAGAATGGTATAAGTTCATGGTATACTATTAATGTGACAATCCTAATACCCTCTTGTCTTTGCTTCTGAACACCTTTAGAACTAAGATCCAAGAGGTATCCTTGAGATCATATCTCAAGTAATGGAACAACTATATAATAAAACACTTATTATTATCCTTATATCATTTTAAATGATTAGGATATCATCTACATTTAGCACAATGAACACAAAGGCACTCCCACTAAGCTTCACATGGCTCATAAAGATTCTATCTGAAATCATAATATTTATAATTTCATCAAATTTTATGTTCGAGCAACAAGAAGCTTATGTGAGTCCATAGATGGATTTCTTTAGATTGCACACCTTACTTTCCTTAACCATGAAGCCCTGAGGCTACTTCATGTGAATGTCCTCAGAGAGGTATTCATAGAGGAATGCAATATTGACTTACATCTTGAAGATGCAATAGTCAAGTTGTGTAGCTAAGGTTAGCAATATTCTGATGGTTTTAAGCATGGTCACCGAAGAGCAAGTCTCATCGCAAGCAATGTCTTCTCTTCCGGTGTGTAGCTTATGGCTACCAATCGTGTTTTGAAGGTCTCTACCTTCTCATCAGGTTCCCTTTTTCTTGAAGATCCATGTACACCTTTACAGGTCTTAGCCATATAGGTGGATCCTCGAGGGTCCATATACAACACTTGTATATGAAGTCTACATTAGACTTTTATTGCTAACATCCATTTCCCCATGCTATGATCTTCAGAAGCTTCATCACATGAAGTTTGATCATTGTCAGATTTATCTGACACATGGAATCCATCCTCAAACTCATTTGAAGAGGTATTAGTGTTTCATCTTTAATTGTCCTTTTAGTTTCCAATTTCAGGAGCCTCATTATCTTATCAAGATTAAATGAGTTCCTATACTTCATTTTCATCTTGATTCTCAAGAGTCTCAACCTCTAGGAATCACATTCTAAGAGATGAGATATTGTAAGAATCTCAAGGTCATAAAGTAGGTATCCAATACCATCCTTTATTTTCCTAATGAAGCTGCACTCTATAGTGCTCAATTCCAGCTTACTTGCATGAAATCTCATTAAGGATATATAATGTAGTCTCTACTACATATACGTGGTAACTAAGAGGAAATTATGCTAAAATTCATCATTGATCAAATCATGTCACACAAGATCCAATTGTATCTCCCTATAACTCTATTGAGTTAAGGTGCATTAGGTGGATTGAGATGGAAATGATATTCATATCTCCATAAGGTATTCTTTGAATTTATCTAGCAGGTGCTTGCTACCAAGATTAGATCAAATTCATTTTATCTTCCTTCAAAGTTTGGTTATAAATCAAAATTAATGAAATCTTTGAACATTTCAAAGGTTTCTAATGGTGAAGGTAAGAAATCTCATATCATACATAATCATCAACAGATATCACTTATCCATAATGTTTACTATGATATAGATGATCTGCATACATCAATATGTGTGAGATCCTGAATACCTTGACATTTTACACCATTCCCAAAGAAATATGTATTGGATATTTTTACCTTGAATACAATATTCATAAGTATGTAAGTTTTGAAATTTTAGACATTCAAAAGTTTCATCTCTTACTAGTCTATTGATCGAATCAATAGACAAATGTCGAAGGCTCGATGCCAGATCATTATCAAATGATCTTCAGTCTCCTATTGATCTTTTAAAGTTTAATTTCAGTATTAGAAATGTTAATGAAGCATTCATTAATTTTCTAATTCAGTAGAGTCCACAAGATTTTTAGATTACTATATAAAAAATCTCCGTCATAACTCTTTATGATAGATTTATTACAGAATTTGTTTTATTTCCAACATTTAGAACAATGAGTGTATTCTAATATCTTGGTCATAGAGACATTCTCTAATACTAAGGGTTCTCCCACTAAAATTATGAAGCCTTTCAGTCCGATAGAGATTGTTGCAACAATTGCATCAATACCTATGTGGATGACTACAAGCCTTAAGATCAAATTTTCTAGTCTTCTAAAACATATGCAACCCATTTGCAAGTGTTGTAGAACATTGAAATACAATTACAATACTTTATCTTATTCAATAAGCAAGTCAATATCAATGATTTATGTAGATTATTCTGATGCTCCATCCGAGTCCTTCTCTAAGGATTCTAGGCAGACTTGATAGTCATACTATTAACACATCAACTTATTGCAGTATTGGCATTCATCCAACTCTTTGGATGTCATATGGAAGTCACTGAAGTATTGTCAACTTTTTGACTATACTTCTTACTTGGGTCCAACCCATGCTTCCACTGCGCTCCCTTTATCTATAAACAAAGATTGCTTAAGACTAAGGATCTCTTATGTTAAATTCAAAAGAATTCAATGTAAGAGCATTTAAACATTTTTACATGCTTCATTAAATTCATAAAATATGAATATTATGAAGCTTCATGAATGAGCAGAGTATAGATAGTAGAACGATGACACTCATCGTATCTACATCCATTTTAACTCTTGAAATATTGGTTCAGGTAGGTATTCAAATATTTTGAATACATCATCTCTTATATTGCTACCATCTGCATGATGCAGTGAACCATGTCATACATGATAAATGTTAAGAGCACATATGTATGTCAGAATATCTTCTTATATTTTATAAGGATTAATTGACATTTGCGATCATCATCGACATGTCACTTCCAAAGTACATCTGATGAGAGATCAAGACTACAGAGACATACAAACCCTAGGGTTGTAGTCCTATTATCTATTTAATTGTCATTCCTCATCAGTATGAGGAAACTTGCACATTGCAACCACATACATTATGTGTCCAACTGCAAGTACAATATCTGGATCATGAGTCCAATCCATGATATTTTACTGGTTATTATTGAGTATAACATTGGGTTTAATGAAGATTTATCTGAAATAAGAAATTTACATAAGTGTATATATTTATATATATACATATTTTACTTTGATTTAGGAATTTTTATATCAAAGTTGTCTTGCCTTGTCAACACTGAAAGTTCATTCCCTTAATCACTTTCAATGTAAGAGATATACTTACCATTATATCTCAAGCAAGATCTGGGATCTCCTTCCTTATCTTTGTTACATCACAATAATTTGAGAATCTGCAACTCCGATAAAAAGAAGCAGGAACACATTCCGCCTTGCAAGTCCAACATGCATTCCCAATTCGGTCTTTAACACCCGGGCCCACCACCCCTAAGGCGATGTTGACCCGTCATTAATTGAACCAACCGTCAACAGGAATAGTACTCGCTATACGCAATCCAATATCGCCCCAATAATATGAGGATCCGATATTGGGGTCACTATGTATACGACCTTACTATTTCGAGAAGCAAAGAGCTCGATCCAGATGCGCTTACATGCAGGAGTTGTCACTTCGGACAGGCGTCTCCCACATGCAATCCCTGGCGACGGAACTCTTCGCCTTGACGAGAGACCATGGATGTCACTTTTGTGATCCTCCATATCATATTCAAATTTTAATTAATCATTATGAATCATATTCATTACGATTAATTCTTCCAAGGGAAATAATACATCTATATATAATATAGTGTCTTAATTTTATTTGGATTCCAATTAATCTAATCATATTAAATTAATGATCTAATTAATATCCAACAAACATTATAATTTGTTACTTAAATTATGGTATTATCTCAAATACATATTATTTCGAATTTTAATAATTAGAAATACATCATGATTTCTTAAGCATTATACTAACTGTACCCGCTATCATGGTCAGTACCGATGAGAGTGGGACGGACCACATACGTTGCAACCCGTTACCCCAATGCTCTCCGACTAGACACCATATCCACCTCGGGAAAGGATAATGCAAAATAGATCACTTTGTACTTGAGATGATCATCGGTTATTCAACCGAAATTATACCATATAATAATAATCAAAACAATTTTGATTAACATTATAATGAGAATTGCTAAACAAATCCCAAATCCTATTCAAGCAACATGTTTGTTGGAATGTAGATCATGTAACCAATTAGTGATCTAGAACACATCTAATCAAATATTGGTCAAGGCAATGTCATTTAAGGAAATAATTATCATCAAATGTTTCACAAATATTTATGCACAATTATTCCAGGAAATTAAACAATTTAATTTCACTAATTTATTAAATGACAATAACTAGGTTCTTGATTAGGAAAGTATTTTCAGCAGTGACCCTCACTTACTAAAAATACCATATCTCAATCAATTTAAATCTAAATTAAGCAAAGTAAGTTCTTAAAGTTTGCTAATTCGATTTAACAGAACCTAAGTGATTTGTAGGTATTTCAAAGCGTTTCAAATCTGCAATTAATATTTTAATTACGTCATGATCCGCAGTCCCCAAAACAGTGGATACATGTTCACTAAAATGAACATAACTCGAGCAAACGGAATCAAAATCACACAAACTCAGATCCTATAGTTTCCTTATTTAATGGGGAACAAAATCCAGTTATTATTTTTGTGTTTAAAAAAATTAAACAGTGCCGAAAATAATCTTAAAACAGAGATGCGAAAATGAAATGCAAGAAAACTTTCGCAAATTCTAACGAACCCAAGTCGTTCTCGGTTTGTGGATCATATCCAAAATCACCAACCTGGCTCTGATACCACTTGAAGGATATGGTATAATCCTTAAGCGCATCACGAAAGCGTGAGCGTCGTATCGTATACGACGAAGAACGACTAGTCGTACTAGTTGTTCTGTGCAGCGGAATTTAAAAATTTTCATGCGACGAAACCACATGATCCAAGAACACTTCTCGGATCGTTTCGTCTCAACCACAAACAAGTAATAGGATTACCTCTTGAAGCGTTGTTGCGATCGAGTCTCTAAACGAAGAGACCTCCTGTCTCAAGTCTCGTCCAACGGAGGAGACGCTTGCGAGCGCGGGGATGAATCGCGTACTTCTCGCAATCCATGTTGATGATCCAAGCGGCGGATCTCCTGATCTCGACACATGATATCCGACGTATTCTTCACGAGAGAGGCACACCGAAGGAGACGGAGATCCACGAGCAAAGAGTCGGGCAGCATAACGACGACACTGTGGCGATGAAGAACCTCTCTAGGGCATCCATGGTGGACGACCACGAGAGGGAGAGAGAGAGGGCTGACGTGTAGAGAGAAAGAGAGAGAGAGAGAGAGAGAGAGAGAGAGAGAGAGAGAGACTAATGTTCTGTCTTGTGTAAAGAAGAGCAAAGGGGTACCTCTCCTTTTATAACATTATGGGATCCATGGATCTCAATCCAAGGGACAACACAAATCCAATGCCTCTCATTGATTTTGTTTCTTTTAATGGCTAAGATTTGTGTTGGTAAAACCAACATCAATTAATTTAATTTAGATTAAATATATGTTGATAAATCAACATAATTTAATCACAAATTAAATCAACAAATATGGAGATAATGGGAAAGTGAGAATGCCTCCTTCCATATACATGGAGTGGACGGCCTCCCTTTCCTAATAGGAATAGGTGGTCGTCCCTCCTATGGAAGGAGGATCTCTCAAATGTAATCTTCCTTGATTACATATTTTATATATCTCCAATTTATTACAACAACTGTTGTAAATTATTCTACAAAATAATTCATAATTACTTTGTGAATATTACAATCTTGCAATTGGAAAACTCTGAATCATATTCACAATCCAAAATAAAATGTAAATTACATTTTTTATTTAATGTCCAATGTGAATCCTATTCACATTAACATTTAATTAACAAATGTATATTACAAAAAGCTCTCTCTTATATATTATAAATCACATTTATAATATGTATGACTAATATGGATACTTCTATCCACATTATTCATATCCATGATAATTAAATCACATTTAATTATCTTAGATCTCTATTCTCGTGTGCCCAAATAATATGAATCGCATTCACATTATTCACATCTTTGATAATCAAATCTCATTTCATTATCTAAGATAACTCTCTTTATAATATGAATCGAATTCATATTACTCATGATAAGTAAATCACATTTAATTATCTATTTTCTTAATGCTCGTATACATAATATCAACAATGAAATTATCTTGAACCCTTTCAAGGATAATGCGCTTTCTCCGTGGATATTTGGAGATAAGGACAGGGCGATTTTATTGTTCCACGTATAGTGACTTGGATATTGAGATCATATCTCAAATCCAGATCGCGTGCCTCCCATAGATGCCTGATTAAATCAAGACCGCAAATCTTATCTTCTCATTGCATCTGAATCACATTCAGATCGATGTCCAACATTTGGACCAAGATCAGATTACTTCTCAACTGAGAGAAGTCACTAAAATCCAGACTCGTTTCATCACTCCTAGGAATGGAAGCGTCATGGTTATACAATCGTTTATGATCACATCACCCTCAGGTATTCCTAATACCTGTACATCCTGATACTGGAAGAATCAGAATAAACCTGAAGTATTAGATCAACTTTACATTGTCTACTTCATGGTTTTATCAGTAAGTTTCTCATTAGATCATTGGGAGTCGGTATCGATTATATACTTTCCAAAAGCATATATCATACCTAGGTCTTGATCATATACTTTCCAAAAGTATATATCAAACCTACAAATTCAGTCAAGCTTCCAAAGCGAGACGACCGTCCGTACAGAATTTGATTCTTCCCAATATCTCATGAGTGAGCTCATGTCTTCTGGTTCAGTAACTGAACCTGTATGATCCCATTGAGTGATCGTATTACTCATATGCCCTTATATGCACACCAGCGAACCGGTGTATAGACCTTGGTTAGGTCATTAACCTATTTGTCTGCAAATGTAGATACTCCAACATATAACAATACATCTGTCTCCAGTCAGAGGATGCATGCATGTATCGTGACAGCATACAATAGGAATTTGGTTATCTTGATCTCATTAAGTCAACTCTTTGACCTAACTTATCTGACACCTCCGAATCTCTATTCCTATGCAGAAGACCTACATCAAGAGGTCGGTCAGATATCAGCCTTTAGAGATAAGGATTGCCATCTCCTACTTAGGCTAGAGATCATCTCTTAGCTATCATTTGACAGTGCTTGATGAGTCATCAATCTAACCCTTTAGATATTCATCCAAGTACCAGCCTCTATGATTCAATAATTGAATCAACGGCTGTATGATCATTAAGATGGCCATGGTACATAACCCTAAGGCTCCGTTTGGTTGTAGGGTTGGGCAGGGTTGGGTTGGCCCAACCCGGGGTACCCCTCCTTCCAAACATCCCAATCCTCCTCACAGTTTACTATTCACAGGGGTACCCCAACCCAACCCAACCCTGCCCAACCCTACAACCAAACGTACCCTAATTGTACTAAGGGACCTATTATGCAAATTATTTATTCTTCATTTCAGATAGGGGAATGATATTTGCAATAACATTTATTGCATAAATGGCTCGTTGTGGGCTCGCATGTCCAACAAATACACCTTGATTTTCTCCGGCATTATCGAGTCCCTACCCGCTGTCATGGCCAGTATCGATGAGAGTGGGATGAACTACATACGTTGCAACCCGTAACCTCACTGCTCTCCGACTAGACACCATATCCATCTCAGGAAAGGATAATGCCAAATATATCAATTTGTACTTGAGATGATCATCGGTTCTTCAACCGAAACTATGCCATATATTATTGATCAAAACATTTTTATCATAAGGAAATTTGCTACACAAATTCCCAATCCTATTCAAGAATCAAGTTTGATGATTGTGTTTCCAATTATGATCTAGATCAAATCTAATCAATTAATTGGTTGAGGCCAAGTCAATTAAGGAAATAATCATCTTCCAATATTTCATAAATATATTTCATAATTATTTCATGAATTTAATTTCACTAATTGACAATCATATGGATCTTGATTAGAACTGTAATTTCATTAGTGACCCCTACTCACTAAAATTAACACATCTCAATCAATTTAAATCCAAATTAGATAAACTTAATTTTCAAATATTGCTAATTTGATTTAGGACAGAACCCAATGATCTTTAACGCATTTCGAGGTGGATCAAAATAGTAATTAACTAATTAATCATGTTAAGATTCGCAGTTTCCGCAACAGTGCATACATGTTCATTAAAACAAACATATCTCGAGCAAACGGAATCCGAATTACGTAAACTCAGATCCTATGATTTCCTTATTTAATGAAGAACAAAATACAAGTTATTAATTCGTGTTTGAACATTTAAAACATAGCCGAATTTATTCACTAAACAGATCTGCAAAAAATCAAATGCGACAAAAAAACTTTCACGACCTTAACGAATCCAAATCGTCCTAGCTTTGCGGATCGTATCCGAAACCTTCGACCTATGGCTCTGATACCACTTGAATGGTATAATCCTCAGGCACATCATGAAAGTGTGATCGTCGTATCGAATATGACGTAGAACGACTAGTCGTAATAGTTGTTCTGTGCAGCGGAATTTAAAAAATTTTCATGCGATGAAACCACATGATCAAAGAACGATTCTCGGATCGTTTCATCTAGAACCACAACAAGTATAAAGGAAGACCTATTGAAGCGTGATTGATTGAGTCTCTAAGAAAAGAGACTTCCTGTCTCAAGTCCGATCGTCGGAGAGGTCGCTTGCGAGCGCGGGGATGAACAGTGTGATCGTCGCAATCCAACAAGTCAATCTGAGCACGGTGAACTCTTGATCTCGTCGTACGAGATCGAACGTCCTCTTAATGAGCATAGCACTTCAAGAAGATGGAGAACCGATGAACGTCGAAGCGGCGGCGCGATGGCGAAGGCAACGACGAAACTCTCCTCTAGGGTTTGGTGGACGGCCACCAAGAAGAGTGTGAGAGAGTTGGCGTGTGAGAAGAATGAGAGAGAGAGAGAGAGTTGCTCCAAAAATTGCATAGCCCTTGAGAGCATAGCATGCCTCTCTATTTATAGGGTTTTGGGATCCATGGATCTCAATCAATGGGACATGTAAAATAAATGGATGAGATTGATTTATATTCAATCCAATGGTCAAGATTGTTGTTGGTAAGAACCAACAAATTATGATTTAATTTAGATCAAAATATATTTGACAAAATCAAATATAAATCAATCCTAAATTACATCAACCAAATAAGGAGAGAATATACATGGAGATTACATCTCCCATGTATAACAAGGTGGACGGCCACCCATTCCATGTAGGACTTGTTGGCCATCCCCTTATTTCCGTATGGAAGCAATCTCATGAGATTTCATGAGATTGCATATCTCCATGGAATTCTCCATTATTATTTCCAACAACTTTTGTTGTGATTTATTCTTAAAAAATAATTCATAATTAATTTTGAGAATATTACAACCTTGCCATTGAAAAATTGTGAATCATATTCACGTCCCAAAACAAAATATAATTTACATTTTCAATTAATTACACAATGTGTATCCAATACACATAAATAATTAATCAAGGAATATAAATTATGATTAACTCTCCCTAATACATTATAAATCACATTTATATTATATTATGAATAATTGGATATTGCTATCCACATTATTTTTATCCACAATAATTAAATCACATTTAATTATATTGGATAATTTCCACACACATCAAGATTAATAAATCACATTTAATCATCAATTCTCCAATGCTTAGATTTATGGAATTATTCTTGAACCCTTTTAATAATAATTTGATTTCTCTGCAGATACTTTGAGATAGGACAGGGCGATTGTATTGTTCCACGTATAGTGACTTGGATGTTGAGATCATATCTCAAATCCAAATCTCATGGACCTCCCACAGATGCTTGATCAAATCAAGACCGTAGACCTAATCTTCTCATTACATCTGAATCTCATTCAGATCAATATCCAATACATGGACTAAGATTAAGTCACTTCTCTATTGAGAGGAGTCACTAAAATCCAAACATGTTTCATCTCTCCCTCGGAATTGAAGCATCATGGTTATACAATCGTTTATGATCACATCACCCTCAGGTATTCCCAATACCTATACATCCTGCATACTGGAAGACCTATGATCATTTTGAAGATGTAGATCACTTTTGTACTGTCATCTTCAGGGTTCGATCCTTAAGTTTCTCAATTTTGGTCATAGGGAATTGGTATAGATAATATGCTTTCCCAAAGCATATATCTTACCTTCAAATTCATGTCATGCTTCTAAAGCATGACGATCATGCATGGAATTTGATCAGTCCCAATACCTCATGAGTGAGCTCATGTCTCCCGATTCACAAGTGAACCTGTATGATCCCTTTGAGAGATCGTATTAATCATATGTCCTTACATGCACACCAGCTCGCTTGTGTATAGACCTTGGCTAGGTCATCAACCTATTGGTCTGCCAAATGTACACACTCAGACATATAGCAGTACATCTGTCTCTGGTGAGAGGATGCAAGCCTTTGCTGTGACAGCATTCAATATAGGTCTTTGGTTATCTCGATCTCGTTAAGTCAACCCATTGACTCAACTAATCTGACACCTCCGAATCACTATTTCCATGCAGAGGACCTGCATTAAGAGGTCGGTCAGATATCAGCCATATGAGAAAGGATTGCCATCTCCTACTCAGACTGGAGTTCATCACTTGACAATCATTTGATGATGCTTGATGAGTCCTCTATCTAACTCCTTAGGAATTCATCCAAGCATCAGCCTCTATGATTCATTCAATGAATCAACAGCTGTATGATCATCAAGTTGGCCATGGTACATAACCCTTATTGTACAGAGGGACCTTATAGTGCAATCTTTCATTTAATCTCAGAAAGGGAGTGAAAAAATAATCAATAAAATTTATCGATAAATCATTTATTATAATAACATTTATTGTAGGAATGGTTCGCCCGGGGCTCACATTGCTAACACTTCGCCCACAGCACGACACATGGTGTGCTCCATTACCGCTCGATCAAACCATGCACCTCATATCTTCACCATTCAACAACGCCTTGATCGCCACCATCTAATCCATTCAAATCCTTCATCTCAGCCGTTGGTCCCCGTCGTTCGCTCAGCACACATGTGGCGCCATCCTCACCCTTGATCTCGCCTCCATGGATTTGATCCTCGTCGTAGTTGATGGACCATATCTTTGCCGTAGGATCATGAGATCCAACGGCGGCAAACCCTTCTTCTACCTCTGTTCGACTCTCTCTCCCACGATCTCCAGCTCGCACAACCACCTATCCCTTCCTTTTTTCCTCTGAGTCCTTGTCCAACATCTCCACTTCCCAACACCCCCACAACGTAGCCCCATCTCCAGTCATCCTCATGGGAGGCCTCTCTCCCACGACTCCTCTCCACTCGTTCCATATTATCCACTAAAACTCCCACCAGAACCACCACCTTCGCCCCATAAAAACTTCGCCTCCGCCCCCAATCAACCTCATCCGCCTTTATGCGAGGCCTTGCCCAGCCCTCTTCTACTCCCCGTGATAGGGGGAGGACCAATCGAGGAGCAAAGACGGTGATGGAATCTGGCGTTGACCCCTGGTAATGGTAGGACAGGGTTGCGGGGGCTCCGCCCTGCCAAGCTGCTCCCCATGGTTGGGGGAGTTCAGCGATGAGCGGAGTGCCATCGGCACTCAGCCCAAGCCACCGACGACCACCTTCTTTCCAGGTAAGTTCCTTTGATCTCCCTTATTTATTCTCCATAATTCTCTTAATTAATTAGCTCTCTACACACACCGCTCACCATTGATCACTTCCCCAGCTTCACCACACCACCCTCATTCACGCGCTTATCTTCGATCACTCTTCTCGCCTTCCACAACCTAGAACTACTCCGACCCCCTTCTCCGAGCTTGCTAGAGAAGATCGTTGGCCGCCTCCTTCTTCAGCACCTTTACGGCCGACCACTTCACTCACACTAACGTGCACTACTCACCTACAAACATTGGCGATTTGGAACTAATATGCAAGTGAATGCCCTTTAATGGTCGGAGCTCCATCAGAGCTGATTTCGCAAACCTCGTCTCCGGCGTACGATCTCCGATGGCCTTATACAGAAGCTCATGCATCCTCCCCGAGCATCAATGATGGCTGCAGAATTGTCAACTACCTCCACATATGAATCTATCAAGCAGAAGATGGAGGCAGTGCTAAACAAGATTCCTCGGAGCACCACCAACTTCATCGTAGAAGGCAACGGAGTCAACGAACTCGACGCACATGTGCCGTCAGATGGTGAAGATCAAATGGCTATCATCGAGCCATGTCGCCCTCTTCCAGGAGCTACAGGTGTCATCGATCATCTTGATCGAACGATCTACAGGTTTCCTTAATAGCCACTTCGAGCCTCCTCCCCGAAGCTTTAGGCTCGAAGCATCCAAGCCTTTCTCGAGCCAACCGAACTAGAGCCCGAAGCTGCACCGACCACCGAAGCAACAACCGATCCTACAACGTCACGCGAGCCTGGCCTCACGTGTCCCAAGCATGTGATGGCTGGGAAACTTTCATAGATGCCCTACCTAGTTCTCCAAATTACAATCAGGTCCAAAGCTCAAACGCCAACCACGTATGCCTGGGGTATTTTGCACTTATACCCTCGCGGGTTTTAATAATTACAAAAATACCCCTGTGTATGTGGGTTATTTACAGGAAAGATCTCACACTTTCTTTTATTTGCATTTCAGTCCCTCCCAGGGACCTGTTTGATATTTATCTTTCATGTTTTCTTACATTTATGCCTCTGGCTTCACTCGTGCATATCTTGAGCATCCTAACTCCGATTGAGTCGATTTCAATGGCATTTTGAAGCTATATTCATTGTCTTCTTGATGGCATGCTTATATTTCAGATTTGACACTATGATTTTTTATGTATTATTTTTTAGCTAAGTGTCTTTTGTAATGCTTCATATGCTTGATTTTTACATCTATGAATGTAGCTTCACTAATTAGCCCTGATTTGAGCTATGATTAAATGACTCAAGTTTGTTGATGATTAGTACATATTTTGTTTTATTTGCATTGCATTTCATCACATATATTTGCATGATTAAAAATCAAATAAAATAATGCATGTTTCATGTTTATTTAATGCATATTGTTGTCTTGTCTTCATGCATTTCTTGACCTGCTATTCATTAATCCAACACTTAGTTAAATTCATAAGAGTCTAAATATCAAGGAAGAGGCTCGTGTCCCTGAGTTCGACCTTGGTCTTGCCCAAGTAAAATATAAATGGACCATTTGATTTAGTTGATTATATTAATTAGATGGTTCTTTGACGCACCCGATTCGGCCAACTACAACGCATTAAAATGATTTATTAAGAGGTCGATTTTATGACTCGTCACTAGTCCCTTAGCGAACACATTTGAAAGAATAAGTGAATCAAAGAAAACAAAAGGAATAATAAAGAAATTAGGACAATTTTGAGTATTAAACTTATCTTCATAAAATTGTAATATGGAGCTCTGTCAGACCTTTGGATTATTAGGATGGCGGAATCTTAATGGGAAATGGATTTAAAACCTAACGGCTATCCATTTCCACAAGACTCCTACTCAGATTGCCTCAATAGAAGGTCAGAACAAGTCTACATACGTAAATTCTTATGACTGTGAATCTTTACTTGTATGATGTAAGTGAATTATAGCTCCCCGTCTCTAAAGTAGCAAAGAAATAGCCTCTCTCAACAAGGTAGCTCTAGTCCCTCGGTCTAGCAACTCTTTCCTCGAGGAGCGGGGACAGTCCCTTCTAAGTTCAAGTACAACCATCTCAAGAAGAGATGGAGAAAAGAACAAATGGTAACCAGTGTAGCTACTTATCCTTGGATGCAATATCAGTGTAGTCAAAACATCCAGCTGCAAGCTTACAATAATTTCTTTGAAGCTCTTTTTTTCATACTTGTATATACAGTCCGGCAAGCATTGTACTTTTCAATCAGGCCTGTCCAATTTTGGAGATTATGTAATTTTTCTTTCTTCATTTCTTTTTCAAATATATACAATGTGTAGCATATACATGAGGAGTTTTTCCTCTTGAGCTAGTAGACTATCCCTCTTTCGAAGCATTATTGCAACCCCACAGCATCATGTCTTTAGATCTCAATGCTACTAGATCAGGTTGAGATATACGGATATTCTCAATAGTTGTTACATATACGTGTGCTACCCCAAGCCAAAATATTTTGCCGCCTCACTACCTCATCCAAGAAGAGCTACGTGTAGATTGCTTGCATAAGATAAGCCATGGTGAAGAAGAATCATGTTTGTCTTGTTAAATATTCTACCTAGACTAATTGAGGCAACATGTGAACATAGTCTTATAGACTCACAGAATTAAGTCAATATGACCTGAAAAGTATTAATTCCTTTCCTTAAAGGGTTCTTTCAAAAGTAGGTGGATTAAGGTACAACTAATCTCCATTCTTCAATTTGATTCCAAACTAAGTTTAAATGTCAATATTATCGTGAAAAATACATATGCAAAATGAAAGCAAAAAAAAGAGAGATTTTTTTAATTAATTTAACTTTTTTAGAGAAAAAGGGTTAGTAAAATATATACAAGTATATACATGGATTATACAATTTTTTTATAAGAGCGATTTTTTGTGTGTGTTTTATTTTGTTGTTTTGGTTTTTTTGTTTTTGTGTTTTATATGTTTTTTAAAGATGGATGGTGACCAAAGTCTATATACACACATGGATTTTATGCATTTACATACATATCCCAAAAAATAACTACATTGTTAAAAATATGAGTTATGTCTAAAGTATATATACAATATATACGATAGCCCCTATACTTTGTTCGAACTATGTCCTCACAGTGATCAAAGAGATGAAAAGGAAGATATAACTCGTGCTAAGTAAATAAAAGTAAAAAAGAACACTATACAACAAATCCAGGAATGAACAGAAGTCGGTGATCCCCCATAATCTTAGGATTACTTAATCCTAAGTACATATGATTATACAAAAGCAGAAAATCGAGGAAAAGAATCGACAGACTCAGTGGCTCGTCTTGCCCCCCTATATCTCGGGTAGACTAGTCCTAAGTATAGAATATCAACAAGTTGGGGGACAAGCGAGAAATCAGAATAATAAAAATACAAAGAGATGATATGAACAACATCACTCCCACTATACTTAGGGTAGAGAATCCCTAAGTATAAGCAATAACAGGAGTGATGAACAGGATGAATATGAACAACTCGAATCATTCACAACCTTCTATACTTAGGATAGAGTACATCCTAAGTATAGCACATAGATATAGACAAGAGGAGAATGTTAACACAGAACAAGGAAGGAGTAAATCAAGACGAAACATATATATACAAGGTAGAAATTGTTGAGATGCTTCTCAACAAGAACTAGAGTTTGCACCCCTAAATGGACGTAAAGATTAGGACAATGAAGTATCAAGGTTCATGATGGCATTTGCAATGTGAATACCGTATTATCGTTGTTGTCTCAATGTAGGAACAACAACGTGTTCAACAATGCAAACGAGGACACCCAGATAGGCAATCAGGCAGGTGTCTGCTACCGAGTAAATAGATGTGTAGATAAAATCGGGCACCGGTAGCATAAAAGAAATCTTCGACTCATGGTAAAAGTGGAGTGAATGGTTGGAGCTAAAAATGGAACGTGGAGAAGGAAGGATCTATCATGGAATCATCCACATCAAGCACCATCACAAAAATGTGTGAAAGGTTAAGATCAGGAGACATAATAAGAAAGCGGATATATGATGCATTTAATGTAGAGAGAACAGGTATAGCATCGAATAACTCAAGTGTCAGATCATCCTTGCGAGGATCGTCAAGGAGAGAAGAAATATGAATTATAGAAATATCATAAGTATCGTAAGAATCAGAAAACTCAAAATAATCAAAAGACTCTATCTTGTGATCTGACAGATCGAATGCACAACTAGGGAATGAAACTAAGTACAGAGAACACATATCCCACAGATAATCCTCGGGGAGATGTGGGAAATCAGAATAATTCGAGGAAGAAAATGAATGGATTAGAAATATTAGGCTCAAAGAAATCTTGATCAAGATATTAGGCTCAAAGAAATCTTGATCAAGATCAAAAAGATCATTGTCCTGCCAGAGTGAAGGGATCTGAGCTTGAGAAATATTTGATGGCATTTGGCCCACAGAATAAAGGGTGGGTGGTAGGGATAACATGAGTGATGATAAATTTTTAAGAGATTGGTAATGATATGGAGAGAAAAGATCGTAACTAACTCAACATCAAGCACAAACAAACACAATGCAAACCCCCAATTCACCAACTCAAAATAATGTGAAGACTGTGGAGATTCGATCAATTATCTTGTCAATTTTAGAGTTAGGTGATCAAACACAAAGTAGTAAAAACACGTAGGAAGGCCTGGGATTGGGGCACTAATCGTTAGTGTGTACATGAGAAATAAAATGTGAATACAATGAGGGGATTGCTCTCCCAAGACAATGATGTGAATCAATTATGTTTAATTTTAAGGGTCTAAGTGATATTAGTAGTTCCAATTTTTAAAATTTCAATTTTCTCTTTTTTTTTGATATTTTTTAATAAAAACACATCTAACGAATTTTTTGATTTCCTTTATTCGTATATCCACAAAACTGAGGGAGGAAAACGAAAAAACCGATGCATGAGAAAATATGAGATGCAAATGCTAGAGATAGAGGTGTGTACAAGACTCCAACACTCTACATGCAATATGATCTGTGTAGAATTTAAATACAGAAAAATAAACTAACCTATATGATGCAAGTGAACCGTTCTAATATGATAACTTCTATTACATGAAGAACTAGTGTTAACTAATTAGAAGAGAGACCCGAGTCTGATCTTAGAAGTCGCACAGTGCCCGCTAAAACAAGTTTGCTAGCATTGTATGCGACTTCTCACAGCACATGATTTCTAATACAATTAAGTTAAATTTTTCTTTGACTAATCCTGAACGTAATATATAGGAACATATATTCTATTAGGGTGTTTAGACCTTAGTTTTATCGAGCTCAACCAAAAGAATTAAAGAAAGCAATGGGTAGCTCGCAAAATCCATGTCAAACAAAGGAAAAATAAGACGATGAAAAACAAAACTGGTGAAGTCCTCCAAGTGCACCGGCAGTTGGTGCAACAAACCCCGCAACAAATGAATGTCCTTTTACAAATTTTTTTAATGACTGAAATGAACAAAGGAAAGTCTATGTAGAATTTTTTTTTCAAAGCTTGCTTTCCTTCAAATCCCCCCTTATACGCTCTCTTGCAGGTCGGTGAAGAATCTCGCCTCCCTTCGCTTGGGTGTGCTAGCTCTCCTAAAAAAGTCACCCTCGCTCGTCGGGCTCTCGCAAGAAAAAGGAAGGAGAATGTGTAAGAGACACAAGTATGTAAAATTTATGAGCAAGAGAAATAAATTAGATTCAGTAAATGTGAGCAATGAAATAATATCAAAAAATATAGAAAAAATGTACAACTTAGACCAACATGTCAAAAGAGAAACCTAACTACCCTCGTCGCGTGTCCTCGGCAACGTCGTCATTTTGTTGGGAGACAAATTTCTAGATTTTTGGATAATCGAAAATAAATGTGTATTGTTGAAACCAAAGAATCCCTCAACAAAAAATTATCTATTCTTGAACTAAATTAATTACAAAATTATAGCAGGAGAATTTTTTTCTATTTAATTAACCTGTATATTAATAGGATCGAACTCAGGGAGGATACAAATCCCGAGGGTTATTTTAATAATTGAAAAAAATCATAAAAGAATAAGGAATTTCAAATGCAAACTATCTTGATTTTTGTGTGACCTTTATCTTTTTTATTTTTATTTTTTCTGTTTTATTATTATTTATTTTCTTATTTTTCAATTTAGTTATTTTATTTTTTTTCAAATCTTTAATTTCAAAAAATAATTAATTTATTATTTAAAGCAAATTTATACACGAAAGGAATACAATATTTTTATTTTTCAAATATGATAAATTTGATCAAAAATGTCTAAAGAAAATATTTTTTAGTTTTCATATATTTTTATTGTTTTTAGTTATTTTTATGGAATTTTTTATTTTGAAAATGAATAAGAAATACGAGAAAAAATCAAACAAGGAATAAAAACCAATATTTTGCAATTTAAAATATAAAACAAATTAAAAAATTACAGAGTTTATTTTTCCAAAAAACTATAACAAATTATCTACAAAAGGTAGTGAAATCACTATTTTTGGACTTTTCTATGATTTTTTAAGATCTTTATTATTTTACAAACTTTTTGGGTTCTAAGAATGGTTAATGCATAAAACTTGCATAGAAAATAAAACTATTCAAATTTTTATACAATATTCAATTTTCTTTATCAATTTTCTAATATCAAATAGTGAAAATGCAAAGTTTTAATTTTTTAATAATATTAGATAACAATAAAATGCAATGAGAAAATTACACTATGAAAAGATACACAACATGAATATAACAAAAATTTCTAGAATTTATTGAGAGTAAATGTTATTTATTTCAACAATAAAAGTATGCAAAATAAAATCGGGATCAATAGGACTTAACAAATTATTTAATGTTTTTCAATTGAAATGTAATAGGAAATAAAAGTGCGTGGAGAAAACACAAATTACCTATGGTGCATGTGTAACACACTTGACTAGCTGGATAACGAGTCTTCTTTGCAACTATTAAGAACTCTAGGGGCAAAGTTGCAATTTTCACCCCAAAAAAATTTCTTTATTTTTTATTATAGGGTTCATGCTGGTGTCTATTCCTTTAGAAATCTAAGGAAATGGGAAGGGGCACCGCCCTTTATTCCTTCACACCTAAGCTAGGAGACGTCGCCCCTCTCTAGAGCTCGGTTGCAGTCGACGGATTAATAGCGGTCGGCAGCGGTGAAGCTACAGGTGAATCAGGTGGAGGAGACCCACCCATGCAGGAGGAAAGTCTGGGAGGGTCGAGAGCTCCTGCGGGTGTCGGTGGCGTCAAGCGGAGGAAGGGGCTCCAAGCATGGGGGCTATCGACAAGTGGTGGGCGTAGAAGTGCCTCATGCGTAGGAGCTTGGGGTATGCGCGAGCGACGGATGGAGTTGAAGAAGAGGAGGTGGCGAGGTGGTGAAAAAGGTGGGGACACATCCCCTCCAATCAGTAGATGGCGCTAGCGGGTGGCGGCTGGCGCTACAAAATTATTTTTTTGTAATATTTTTTTGAATAGTGGATTTTTCCTTTTTTTTGTAAATAGTAGCTGCAAAATTTTTTTAGAATTGAACATGTAAATAAATAAATGAAAACATCGACTCGAGCACGACGGCTCGATCAAATTTATTGGACAAAAAATGTGAATGAAAATGGTCTAATGGTTGTGATGGAAGGAATGTGTCTTTGGCCATCGTGCATGGCCGAAGGTGATAGATTATGTAAGATGAAATAGGAATGTGGGTAGACCGAGAATGTGAGATGGAAGATCAGATCGCTTAAAATGTGGCGATTGGTTAAAAACTACGACAGAAAACTAAGGTCTACAAGTTGAAAATTGCTAATGAAATAAAAAATAAAATTAATTCAAAAATTACTAATTAAAAGACATATAATAAGGATTTGGAGCGGATAACGTCGTAATGACCTTGACGAAGACCGACTCTCTATCACCGGATGACACGGACGCAGGGCACCTCTCTACAAAAAGAATGCCCTCGAAGAATAGGCTCCTCTCACTTAAAGATTGATCAAGTTGGAATGAGGGAGGAGAAGCCAAATAAATTGAGAAAAAAATGAATTTGAATTTCAAAATTTAAATGGAGAGAAAAAGAAGAGAGGAGGTTAATGGTGGATAAAATTATTTACATAATTAATTAATTAAGCTATTTTTCTCACTTTATTAAATTAAATAATAAATGTTAATTATTATTTTTTCTGGTGCTTATTTAAGGAAAACAACTATATACATATACTATATACATATTGTACATTGTATACGTAGTTAAATAGGGAAATTAGTTTATTTCATGCTTTAAAAAATTATTTTTATTTTTATTTTAAATATTTATTAGAAAATATTGATAATTATTTACACACAAACAATAAGTATATAAAATGGTAAAATTGCAAGAATCACCCCCAAAAAATCATCTTTCAAATTGTAATTCTAAAAATATGAAAGCACTACCATTTTAAAGATAATTTAATTTAGAATAAGATGGAAGTGAGTTTGATTCAATTTGAGTTCATAAGTAGCCGTAATTGGTTTTTCAATTATCGCTTTATGGATTTTTCTGAAAGTTACTTTTATTCTGTACATGATTTTATTTTACAATTATTTTTATTATTTAGAAAACATTTTTATTTACAACCTTTGTTCTGGTAATTATTTAATCTGAGGTTAATTTATGGATAAATAAAATAATGTAAGTTTTATAAAAATATACACGGAATAAATGAAAAGTGTTTACAAAGTTTTTTTTTATTTTCTGATTAAAGACCCTATCTCCCCTACTTTATTCATAGTTGATCAGGTCAAATATTGGCCTTATCTAGAGGTTCGGGCCAGCTTGTATTTATTACATATATACTGTCTTTTTATTTTCTTTAGTTTCCCTTTATTTCTTTATTTATTTATTTACTTTAGGTTAAAATAATAGGATATGTGCAATATTTACACACAAATGCAGGTTACTAAGAATATGGATTTATAAATATATACATGTATTTTATAAGGGATTTTAAGCTAAAATAAATGAATAAAGATGACGAAATGCATATTCATCACCCTTTGTGCTCTCTCCTCGAACCAAGCGCTCGACCTCCAGCCCCCTCACGTGCGAGGCACATGTGCAGGGGAAATTGCAGTCAAGCTCTCTAAAGAACCACAAATTGCGTAAGACCCCCCAACTTCCACGATAAACTGCGGTACACCTCGCCCCAGCCAAGCATGTGTGGGGTGCATTCTCATTAAGAAATATTGAAAGGATGCCCCCATCCTTCTCTGCATTCAGCAGTTGTCCAACCTTCCAAGAGTCATGTGAGATGCATGTGACCACCTGGAAATTTTGCATAAACAACCACCTAAGCATCAGTAAATACATATGCATATTTCATTTCATTTCGATTTTGTATTGCATGTAAACCCTTGCATTTGACTTGTAAGTTCAACATAATTTTCACATCTTATTTTAATTCTAAAAATTGCATCTGGTGGAACGAATAATTTTTTATCATTGTGGATGATCATTTGATTTTTGTGAGCCATGGTTGATTTAATATACTTATTTTGGTGAAAAAATCCATATTTTTCCCACTGTGAGTTCTGAAATCAATATTAAAATAATCGTTGCTCCAAAATTCTCTAAAATTCATAGTACATAGATGTAATTATTTTCTACATTATGTCTAAAATAATCACATTTGGACGCATATCAAGGTCATAATAAATTAAATGGTTATTTGGGTATTTTATTTTTAATTAATTCTTTTCTTAGTATTTTAAGGAATTAAAGGTTGTTCTAGATACCTCTCATGAAGACCTATCTAGGATAATCCAATCTCCGGAAACATATTGGTGTTTGATATTTATCAAAATTATTTTTTCTTGAAATCACCATGCATTCACATTCAATTTGTAATTAATTTATATTACATTCGACAATTCCAATAAAATACAGTTGCTTAATTTTGCATTCATACACATTCTGGTCAAGTTTCATTGGGTTTAGAGTTCATTTGATCGAAATTTGCAGTTTAGCCTAAACTTTTCCGAAATTTCATTGCATTTATTAATTACATAAAAAATCAAAAAATGCTTCCTAGAAAATCTAGCTTCTAGAACACCTAATAATTAATCTAATGAGACAATGGCCTCCGTGAGTTCGATCTTGATCTTGCCTAAGTAAAAATACAAATTGACTGTTTGCATCAATCGATAAAATTAATTAATTAGATATTTTTTATTGAACTGTTAATTGCCTGACTATAACAATTAGACACTAATAACTAGGGCATTCATGGGATTAATCATATGGCATCGTTTCAGGGGAGGCACGACTTTGGTTGATTTTTAGAAAATTTAGTTATTAAGTTTTCCGCCCTTGAGTAGTCTGACCTCCGATTATTCTTATGATTATTTCTTTATTCATTTTCCAGCATATTTTTAATTTTTTTATTTGATTTATTATATTTTATTGTGTTTATCTCTATGAACAATCTTATTTTTTGTGCGAGGGACCCGACGCGATGGAGTGGCCGCTTAGGTGGTTGAGCATCTCAGAAGCATTGGATGCTAGCTTTTTCTGATGATAAGCCAACTGAAGGAAATCATTAAATTTGAGATCGAGTCAAGTCATGAGAGAGTGTAGAGTCCTTAGGATTCATTTTATGAAATTATTTTATTTTTGTAAATAATGTGTATGTGTCGAGACATGTTTCACTCTCCGATGAGGGTAGGGCTTAACTTGAATGGTGAAATTAGGATAGTCACACAGTAGTGTAATTTCAAATTTGTATGTGTACTTCGTAGTTTAGGCCACACATCTTATAAGATTATGATGAGACGCATGTAAACACGTACTACTTAGCCAAATTGAAATATATTTCTTCTCTGCTAATAGTATATTAATTAGGTATGGTTTTCTCGATCTGCATGAATTTACTGTAAATTAAAAATAAAGCAATTTTACATAACACATAAGGAGTGTTGGGAGTTACTGTAAGTATACAATTTCTTCTTAGTGTGCATCATAGTTTCTCGTTTGCATTCTGAATTCTGATTCCTCCCTTATTTTACAACTTAGGATTAAAAAGGAAATTAGGACTGAACGGTAGATGTGCTTTGTTGTGATGACATTAATTTTCAAATGAAAATCAAACTTTAAAATTGGGACTGAATTGAGAAGATTGATTAAATAAAATTAGAATCAAAAGAACCTTGTTTTATGAGTGCATGAAGTGCTCATTTGGTCGCAGGTACTTACCTCTAAACAAGGGTAAGGAAGGACGTACCCCTAAGGATTGGAGACAAAATTCCTGAACGTGTGCCCTAAGCGCTTGGACTCACTCTTAGGGTCATGTTATTGTACAAGAACTTGCCTCCGACCATTAGAAGAAGTAGAATTGTGTTAAGTTGGTGTGTTCCGCCAGCTTGAACATGAACAACCTTAGGTGACTACACTTGTGAGTAATGTATTAAAATATTGTTTTATCGTCAACTAAACCTTATAAGATAATTATGTCGAATATTTATGGCCCTCGCATGTGCAGTTGGTGAACTTTAAGAGGTTTTCATTGTGTTTGTATTGCGTGATTATTCTCTGCACATTAAAGTACACTATAGAACTAGTGTCCCATTGAACATCGTGCTCTAAATGGTTGTTTTGACATCGAAGATGACTAATCAGAGGAATTTTTATTCGGACATTGTGAATCTCTCATTGAACCCTCTAAGGAGTACGTCTTCAAAGGTCCATTCATTACCTAGACCAACCTGGACTCATGACCCTCTTGAGTTCAGGATCACTCACTCTCGGGATGGTCACTTATAAGCCATTCGCTTTCTCTCTTCCCACCTTACTGATGAAGATCTTCGCCTCAATAAGACTATCTTGATTCCAGAATCCTCTTCTAATCAAGATCACATTGTCGGTCCACGTCTCTAAGAAGATTCAAGTGAAATGCCTATAAAGAAGAAAAATGAAGAGGAAGAACACCCCAAGGACCCCATGAGGATCATACTAGCCAGAATAGTTGCATCTGAGAAACAACACGCCTTACTCTGAGCTCTGTTAGGATAGCTTAATGTTGGGGTTGAACTGCTAATGGATAAGGCACACAACACTGGACAGTACGGAATTCGGAATTATTTGAGTATGGCCGAACCTGAATTTGATTTTGAGTTGAAGCTGTAATTTTTGAACTTGTTGTTGCACTTTGATAGGAGTGCTTCCAAGGAGCCATACACATTCCTAAGGGACTTCGAACTCGTCTGCGCTAACCTTAGACATCATAGGGTTAGCCAGGATTATATTAGGCACACATCCCTTCCATTTGCCTTGGGTGTCAAAGACGGCTACCGGATCAAGAACCTTGAAGTTACAATCACTACATATGCCCAGTTCAAGGACCATTCTCTAAAGAAGTTCTGTCCTCTGAGTAGGAATAACATGATTGAGGATACGCATCTCTATCTTTTCCCAGCTACCCATGAAGCCTTTTGTGATGTCCGGAAGAGGTATAAGGACATCCTACATAAATGTCATTGTCATGGTCTAGATGACAACATCTTGGTCAACCCTAAGATGCAGAATTTTATGAGAATTGCCCGTGGAGGCAGCTACACGTCACATGGAGTAGATATTGTCTAGATAGTATTCAAACAAATGGATGAGACTAGCCATTCACAGACCGTTGACAAGAATACTCACAGTCCCCCAGTTCATTCTCATCTGTAGGGGGAATGTCGGTTGCACTCTATCTCTCTTAGGATGTGACCCTAGCATGGGACTCCTTGTGGACAACCTTACAGTAGTTGAGAGGATCAACCGAAGGATTGATGAGTTAGACAGGAGCGTCTCCAAGATTCCCAAACATATGAAGGAGTTGAATGAGAAGGTGTCTATGACAAAGATACTTGTCGTGACTGCACTCGCTGCTCTCGTATATATATTTCATCATGTCTAGGAGCAGCTGATGTATGGTCAACCCTAACCGTGGGAGCAGGATCAGTCCTATACACATTTGTTCCACTAACAGCCTCCGTCCATAGAGACAGTTCAGGAGGAGCCTCTGTCGATTTGGGAGGTGAATGGAGTATGGTATACTCAGGACCCTTCCTGGTAGGGAAGTACGGGGAACTGACAGGCTTACCAACGTCCCCCGACCTTTCGTAACATAGCATTCACCACTGCACCACCTCCTTCACAATAGAGACCTAGATTTCAGCCACCCCAATAGCAATACCAGCAGTATGGCCGACAGGGTCATTACTAGGTGGGCTAGTAGAGCCCGCAGTTTCAAAATATACCCTAACATAGTAGCAGCAGAGGTGGTACCTCAGCCAGCAGGGCCAATCTCTTGTTCTTCTTCTAAGTTTTGTTGACTTCCTTCTTCATCTTGTCCCATGGACACACAGCTTCAGCAAATACTTGACACATTTTGTTTCTAACAGGATGAAATTCACGACTTATGACTGGATTTCAACTACCTGTTCGTATGGTGAGATGAGTAGTCTGCACCCTCTACCTCAATCCCAGCCCAAGTTCATGCTAACCCCAAATAGCATGAACTAATCCGGTTCTCAATAGCACCATGGTCAAGTATATTATTCAGCATCTCTTAGATTTGAACATGAGATTCTTTTGTGTGGCGAGGCTAACCATATGTCACTTAGGAGTGGAAGGAACGTGACCATACCTGATCGGGTGATTGATACGAGGAGTGGCCTCACTAAAGCTCTACCTCATGGGTCTTCAGAGGATGAGGAGGAGAGGCATCATATTCAGGGGCCCCATCAGCACCATCTGAGGATCTTTTCTTAGGGATCCGAGAAGAAAAGAAGAGCACGATTGCAACATTAGCAGCATGGAGATATCTTGGATTCTATGGAGGACCCTGCACCTCCAGTTGTGGCAGATACCACTACAGCTTCCTTTCCACAACTTGTAGTAGATAGTTTTGATTTTAATCTCGTGTTGCATCACAAAGATTCATTTACGAAGAACTTCGTTTCCATTAATGCAAAGAATGATCTTTTAGTTAATGATTCATATTCTTCATCTTCTATTTCCCTTGCTTCAATTCCCTTCCCACGTGCTCTTACAGCAGGAAAGCACATCAAAAAGATTGAGAAACATGTCCCCAATATGGCACGGTTTTGTAAAGAGAATATCACAGTTAAGGTGTCATTTGATGAGTATGTAGCTAATCATACTACATTCTAGAAATATCTTACAGTGAGATGCACACCACTAGGTTAGACGGAAGAAACCGAACCAATATGTAAGACTTATATCTTGTTAGTAGCCACAACGAATTGTCTCAAGAATCATCAACTACCAAGAAAAAAGAGAGACATGGGTGCTCACTACGTGGAGAGTCATATCGACGGCATTGCATTTGCACGCACTCTCTTAGATAATATTTCTTCAATCAACTTACTTCCCTTAACATTATATCAGAGCATGGAGTTGGGACCACTACGAAAATCAAGAGCTTTACTCCAATTCGCAGATAGTTCAATGAAGAGACCTAAGGGAGAAGTGGAGAATGTCATTATCTCAATTGAGGGGCAGGACTATCAGGTTGACTTCACAGTCTTAGACATGGAGACCCCTAATCATTTGAGAGAATCTCATATCGTTATCGGATGACCCTTCCTTAGGATCGCAGGTGCAGCTTTCTACTATGCTACGAGAATGATGAAGTTCTGTTTTCTAGATGGAGAGGTGAACCTGGAGATGAAGCAAAAAAATGGCAACAACCTGATTCAGAGAGTAGTACAGAGTACTCATCTTCAAAGGCGGATTGCAGAATGATTAGCATTCTTGGGATTCGGAGACATGTTCCTTCAGGACAGAACAAGATCCTTTCATCTGGAAAGGACGTAGTGCATGATGCAGTTTTCCATGTGTTGTCAGATTTTTTGAGAGATGCATCTACCTATACTCTTGATGATGTAGAGATCCATCATTATCTGTGAGTTCCATCCCCTCAGAATAATCATGCCACATAGATGATGAGACGGATGTGACATTGGACGAATTACCGTGTCTCTTTAGCGATCCAACTCTCAATACCTTTGAGTTGGTGGTGAGTACTACATAGTTGAGCCCACCTTTATGAAACATGCAGCTAGATTCAGATTCAATTCAGCAAGATTTTCTTGATGACGTTGCATTGCCAGGACTGAAATCATTACCTCATACGCTGAAGTACGCCTTTGTTGCGAGACCCAAAGAGAGATATCTTGTTGTCATTAGTTCAAACTTGACTTTAGAACAAGAGACTAGGTTGTCAGAGGTCTTAGAGATGAATCACAAAGCAATAACCTGGACAGTGTCGGATCTCGTGCGGACCAATCTCGCTCTCTACTCGCACCACATTTTTACTTAGGATAACGTGAAACCTTCCCATGAGTTCCGAGACTTAATCCTAATCTACATGAAGTAGTGAAGAATGAGATTGAGAAATGATGCAAAGAAGGGTTTATATACCCTATTTTTTACTCTAAATGGGTGGTCCTACTTCATATTTTCCTGAAGAAGTTGGGAATTCGGATGGTCACTAATAAGGAGGGGGTAGAGATGGCGACATGAGTACCCACGTCATGGCACGTCTGTGTCGACTACAGGAACCTGAATGTCATGACCAAGAAAGAACACTTTCCCTTACCATTCATTAATCAGATCTTTGAGAGACTTGCAAGGAAAGTGTTCTTCTATTTTCTTAACTGGTACTCAGGATAACACCAAGTATCTATAGATCCTAAGGACCTGGAAAAGACCACATTCACATTTCTATTCGATACTTAAGTGTTCAGGCGGATGTCATTCAGGCTTTTAATGCCCCGGGCACTTTTCAGTGGTGCATGATCATCATATTTGCCTAGATGGTGGGATATTTCTTGGAAGTGTTCATGGATGACTTCTCGGTGCATGGTGATTCCTTCGATAATGTTTAGAGCACTTGGACCGAGTCCTCAAGTGGTTTAGGGAGGTGAATATGGTATTCTCATAGGAGAAGAGTCACTTTATGGAAATGGGGGGTTTCATGTTGTGGCATGTCATCTCCAAAAAGGGAATGAAGGTTGACTATACCACAGTAGAGGTGATCACGAAACTCGATCCACTTACCAACATGAAGTCAGTGAGATCGTTTCTTGGGCATGTTGGATTCTAGATAAAGACACATAGTTCATTGTAAGTCATAGGTGTCTGGAAGCCTTTGAGCTCTTGAATATGAATATTTGTACCTCGCCTATCCTACAAGCTCCTAACTGGTCTTTCCTCTTTGAGATCATGACTGGTGCTTTGGATTTCGCTATAGGATTTGTGTTAGGACAATGACGAGAGGGGATCCCATTTGAAATCTACTATGTGAGAAAAATATTAGACCCTACACGGAAGAATTACAACATGAATGAAAAGGAAATGCTCATTGTAGTATGGGCCCTTGAGAAGTTCATGTCGTATATTTTGGACTCTAAGGTGACAATCTACACTGATCACTATTCGGTACCTAATGGAAAAGAAGGATGTGAAGGCTTGTATTCTTAGGCAGATTTTGTTCCTCCAAGAGTTTGATTTAGAGATAAAAATAAATTTGGAGTGAAGAATGTTGTGTTTGATCACCTCCCCCGAATTGAGATTAAGGATTCTCTTAATTTTGAGCATGTTAGAGAGACCTTCCCAGATGAGTCAATTTGTGCTATTGACTTACTCTCATGGTATACCAACATGGTGAACTTTCTTATCTCTTAGTTAGTTCCCCAAGGTTGGACTAGGATAAGCATTTACTGATTGAAGTCGGATTCAATGAGATGTCGTTGGGATAATATATTCCTTTTCCTTGAAAGGCTAGATTGTGTTTGGAAAAGGTGTATTCCTCAAGAGGAGTACTAGAGTGTCCTCACGTATTGTCATTCTCTTTAGGCTGGAGGGCACCATTAGGGGAAGAGAACAGCTCACAAGGTGCTCCAATGTGGATAGTACTAGCTGACCCTGGTCAGAGATGATATTAATTTTGTACAGTCATGCCTGATTTGTCAGAGGATGGGAGGGATAGTTACACAGACAAATGATTTAGCTAAGGACTACGGATTTGAGCACAGATTTACTAGTCCTTATCACCCACGTCCAGTGGCATGGTAGAGGGTTCAAACAGAGAGGTGAAGAGTATTTTGCAGAAGTTAGTTCGTCCCGATAGGAATAACTGCTCCCGACTTTTGGACCAAGTTTTGTGGGCCTATAGGATAGCCTACAAGACACCTTTGGGCACTTCACCATTTAGAATGACATCTGCCGTGCCATGTCATTTGCCCGATGAGATGATTCACAAATATGAATGGACAATTAAATAGATTAATTATAGTTGTCACATATGGAAGCTTTGTCGTGACTTGAACTCGAACGAGCTCATGGAAATCCGAAATAGGGCATGCGAAAATAGTTTGATTTATAAGGACAATGTGAAGAGATTGCATGATCATCACATTAGGTGCAAAGATTTTGTCCCTAGGAAAAAGGTATGTTTATTTAATACCAAGTTGAAGTTGTTCCACGGGAAGCTCAAATCTAAGTGGACAGATCCCTTTGTTGTTAAGAAAGTGCACGGGAATGGAAGTGTAGAGATAGTTGGTCTCACATATGGTGCAAAATCCCATGTGGTGAATGGACAACTATTGAAGCACTTTGTAGATTCTAAAGAGCAGTTAGTACAAGTTGAGATCATCAACTTCATGCAGAATGAGCATGGAGAAGATACCTCATATTACTCTTCATGAAGATGCAGCATCTAGACTCAACAACTCAGAAGATTCACTAACTCTTGTACATCTTATTTATTCATTCTTTTAGATCTTAGGTTCATTCTTTTGTAGATACTAACTCCATACTTAGCCTATTCAAAGACTAAGTATAGGGGGAACCCCTGCCTTTGCTTGTATATTCATTTTATCTCTTTGTATAATCTCTAGATCTCATCGATTCTCACACTTACTCATATCCTAGACTTAGGTTGACCAGAGCCTAAATGTAGGGGGGATTGATGCCCTCCATGTGTATATATTCACCCATTTATCATCTTGACCTCGACCACCCCATTTTTGTTCTTCTTCTACACTTAGGCTGATGAGAGCCTAAGTACAGGGGGCAGGTTGACTTCAATACTTTTTGTTATTTTAACTCTCCTACACTTAGCACGAGCTATGTCCTTTCCTTGCTTCTTGTGCTCTAAGGACATAACGCATGCTAAGAATATAGGGGTGTGTATATATTACATATATATTTTACCCATATCTCGTACTTTCGCATATTTTTGTATATATTGTGCAATAATTACGGGATGGGTAATTTTGGTTAGAAAATTCTTTGTACAATACATGTATACCTGCATCTTATGTATATTGTATATAAGTTGTAAAACTTTATAAAAATTGTATAATCTTGTAAAATTCTTGCAAATAATACTTGTTAAAATTTGTTGTAAAATAGGAGGTATACCAAGAAAACTTTTGAAAAAAAAATGAAAAGGCTTCTTATTTACTCTTATATATCATCCTTTCATTCATTCAAAAAAATAAAAAAATAATCATCACCATCATCAATCATCTTGCACTTCGTTCATATACATTGCATTTCATCGGCATTTCATTTGCATATTTAGCATATGCAAAGTGGAAATCAAGTGTGTTCTGAATTAAGTTATGAATAGAAGTCCAAGATGGATTTGATTTGACCTTAATCTACTTAATTTTAGAGGAATCTTATAGGAACTAGAGTTAAGATTTTTTAGGCCGAGTGACATTATTCTTTGAGTCCACAAGATTGTGTTCACATATCATCCTGATTGGTATAAGTACAATATTTCATATGAAAGCATGATTCTTTTAGATAGTGGCATAACTTGAACAAGCATCATGCAAGTATCTCTTCATTGGTGAGGTGGTAAGGAGGTAGAATCTTTTATCTTGGAGTAGCATACTGTTGGACAAGTGAGCCTACGGCGAGCCATTATGCAATAAATGTTATTGCAAATATCATTCCCTAATCTGAAATGAAGAATAATTAAATTGCAAAATAGGTCCCTTAGTATAATTAGGGTTATGTACCATGGATATCTTGATGATCATACATCTTTCGATTCAACTGTTGAATCATAGAGGCTGGTGCTTGGATGAGTATCTAAAGAGTTACATTGAGGACTCATCAAGCACCGTCAAATGATTGTTAAGAGATGATCTCCAGTCTGAGTAGGAGATGGCAATCCTTTCTCATTTAGGTTGATATCTAACCGACCTCTTGATGCATGTCCTCTGCATAGGAATAGAGATTCAGAGGTGTTAGATAAGTTAGGTCAAAGAGTTGACTTAACGATATCGAGATAACCAAAGTCCTATAACGTACGCTGTCACGATATAGGCACGCATCCTCTGACCGGAGACAGATGTGTTACTATATGTCTGAGTATGTACCTTTGGCATACCAATAGGTTGATGACCTAATCAAGGTCTACACACCGGCGCGCTGGTGCGCATGTAAGGGCATATGAGTAATACGATCTCTCAAAGGGATCATACAGGTTCAGTTACTGAACCGGAAGGCATGTGCTCACTCATAAGATATTAGGAAGAATCAAATTCCGTGCACGATCGTCTCACTTTGGAAGCTTGACTGAAATTTGTAGGTTTTATATATACTTTTGGAAAGTATATGATCAAGACCTAGGTATGATATATGCTTTTAGAAAGTATATGATCAATACCAACCCCCAATGATCGAATTAGAAACTTACTTATAAAACCAGCAAGTAGACAGTATAAAGTTGATCTAATACTTCGGGTTTATTCTGAGTATTCCAGTATGCAGGATGTACAGGTATTGGGAATACCTTAGGGTGATGTGATCATAAAGGATTGTATAACCATGACGCTTTCATTCCTAGGGAGTGATGAAATGGGTATGGTTTTAGTGACTCCTCTCAGTAGAGAAGTGATCTGATCTTGGTCCAAATGTTGGACATCGATCTAAATGTGATTCAAATGCAACGAGAAGATTAGATTTACGGTCTTGATTTAATCAAGCATCTATGGGAAGCCCACGATCTGGATTTGAGATATGATCTCAATATCCAAGTCACTATACATAGAATAATACAATCACCCTGTCCCTATCTCCATGTATTCGCGGAGAAAGCGCATTATCCTTGAAAGAGTTCAGGATAATTTCATTGTTGATATAAGTATCTAAGCATTAAGGAAATGGATAATTAAATGTGATTTAATTATCATGATTAATATGAATTCAATTCATATTAGAAAGAGTGTTATCATAGATAATTAAATGAGATTTGGTTATCAAAGATGTGAATAATGTGAATGTGATTCACATTATTTGGGCACATGAGAATAGATATCCAAGACGATTAAATGTGATTTAATTATCATGGATATGAATAATGTGGATAGCACTATCCATATTAATCATATATATTACAAATGTGATTTATAATATATAAGCGAGAGCTATTTGTAATTTACATTTGTTAATTAAATGTTAATGGGAATTGGATTCACATTGAACATTAAATTGAAAATGTAATTTACATTTTATTTTGGATTGTGAATGTGATTCACAAATTTCCAATAGTAAGATTGCAATATTAACAAAATAATTATGAATTATATTTGTAGAATAATTTACAAGAATTGTTGTTGTAAACTTGAAGATACATGAAATTATATAATCTAAGAAGATTACATTTGAGAGCCTCCTTCCATATTGGATGGAAGGGACAACCACCAATTCCTATTAGGAAAGGGAGGCCGTCCACTCCATATACATGGAAGGAGGCAGTCTCCTTTCAATTATCTTCATATGTTGTTGATTTAATTTTGGATTTAATTTATATTGATTTATCAATATATATTTTCTAAATTAAAGTAATTGTTTTTTATTTTTACCAACACAAATCTTAGCCATTAAAAGAAACACAATCAATGAGAGCCATTGGATTTATGTTGTCCATGGATTGAGATCCATGGATCCCAAAATATTATAAAAGGAGAGGCACCCCTTTGCTCTTCTTTACACACACAAGAGAGAACATAAGTATCTCTTTCTCTTTCTCTTTCTCTCTCTACATGTCCATTCTCTCTCTCATGTGGCCGTCCATCATGGATGCCCTAGAGAGGTTCTCCATACCGCAACGTCATCGTTATGCTGCACGATGGGTTGTTCGTGGATCTCCGTCTACTTCAGTGTGCCTTGCTCGTGAAGAAGACGTCATATCTCGTTTGTCGATATCATGAGATCCGTAGCTTCGATATTCAACATGGATTGCGAGAAGCACGTGTTTCATCAACACGCTCGCAAGCGTCTCCTCCGATGGATCGGACTTGAGACATGAGGTCTCTTCGTTGAGAGACTCGATCACATCCATGATTCAATAGGTAATCCTATTACTTGTTTGTAGTTTAAACGAAATGATCCGAGAAGTGTTCTTGGATTATGTGGTTTCGTCGCATTAAAAAAATTTTAAATTTTGATGCATCGAGCGACTAGTACGACTAGTCGCTCCTGATCGCATACAATGCGATCCTCACGCTTCCGTGATGCGTTTAAGGATCTAACCATATCCTTAAAATGGTATTAGAGCCTTAGGTCGGCGTTTTTGGATACGATCCATTAACCGAGGACGACTTGGGTTCATTAGGGTTTGCGAACGTTTTCTTGCATTTCATTTTCGCATCTATGTTTTGATATTAATTTCGACACTGTTTAAATTGTTTAAACACGAAAATAATAATTGTATTTTGTTACCCATTGAATACAGAAACTATAGGATCTGAGTTTGTGTGATTTCGATTTCGTTTGCTCAAGTTATGCTCTTTTTAGTGAACATGTATCCACAGTTTCGGGGACTGCGAATCTCAACGTAATTAAAGAATTAATTGCGTATTTTAAATGCCTTAAAATGCATGAAAATCACTTTGGTTCTATTATAAATCAAATTAGCAAACTCTTTAGGAACTTACTTTTCTTAATTTGGATTTAAATTGATTGAGATATAATATTTTTAGTAAATGAGGGTCACTGCTAGAAATACTTTCCTAATCAAGAACCTATTGATTGTCATTTAATCAATTAGTAAAATTAAATTGTTTAATTTCCTAGAATAATTGTGTATAAATATTTTTGAAATATTTTATGATAATTATTTCCTTAAATGACATAGCCTTAACCAATAATTGAATAGATGTGATCTTTATCACAAAATTGGTTACGTGATCTACATTCCAACAAACATATTGCTTGAATAGGATTTGGGATTTGTTTAGCAAATCCCATTATAATGTTAATCAAAATTATTTTGATTATTATTATACGGTATAATTTCGGTTGACGAACAGATGATCATTTCAAGTACAAAGTTATCTATTTTGCATTATCCTTTCCCGAGGTGGATATGGTGTCCAGTCGGGGAGCGTTGGGGTAGCAGATTGCACCATGTGCGGTTTGTCCCGCTCTCGTCGGTAATGGCCACGACAACGGGTAGGGTTGATATAATGCTTAAGAAATCATGATGTATTTCTAATTATTAAAATTCGAAATAGTACGTATTTGACATAATACCATAATTCAAGTATCAACTAAGAATGTTTATTGGATATTAATTGGATCATTAATTTAATATGATTAGATTAATTGGAATCCAATTAAAATTAAGACACTCTATTATAAATAGATGTGTTATTTCCCTTGGAATAATTAATCGTAATGGATATGATTCATAATGATTAATTAGAATTTGAATATGATATGGAGGATCACATAAGTGACATCCATGGTCTCCCGTCAAGGCGGAGGGTTCTGTCATCAGGGATTGTATGTAGAAGATGCATGTCCGAAGTGACATCTCATGTATCCAAGCGCATCTGGATCGGGCTCTTTGCTTCTCGAAAGAGTAAGGCCGTATGCATAGTGACCCCAATATCGGATCCTCACATTATTGCGACGATATTGGATTGCGCATAGTGAGTACTATTCCTGTTGACGGTTGGTTCAATTAATGATGGGTCAACATCTCCTTGGGGGGGTTGGCCCGGGTGTTAAAGACCGAATTGGAAAATGCAAGTTGGACTTGCAAGGCGGAATGTCTTCCCGCTTCTTTTTATCAGAGTTACATATTCTCATATTATTGGGATGTGACAAAGATAAGGAAGGAGATCCCAAATCTTGATAAGATATAATGGTAAGTATATCTCTTACATTGAAAGTGATTAAGGGAATGAACTTTCAATGTTGACAAGGCAAGAAAACTTTGATATAAAAATTCTTAAATCAAAGAAAAATATGTATATATATAAAAATATATACACTTATGCAAATTTCTTATTTAAGATAATCCTTCATTAAACCCACTCAATACTATACTCAATAATAACCAGTATGATATCATGGATTGGACCCATGATCTAGATATTGTACTTGCAGTTGGACACATAATGTATGTGGTTGCAATGTGCAAGTTTCCTCATAATAATGAGGATTGGCAATTAAATAGACAATAGATCTACAACCCTAGGGTTTGTATGTCTCTATAGTCTTAATATCATCAAATGTACTTTGAAAGTGACATGTCGATGATGATCATAATTGTTGTATAATCCTTACAAAATCTAAGAAGATATTCTGGCATAGATATGTGCTCTTGACATTTATCATGAATGACATGGTTCACTGCATTATGCAGAATGGTAGATCTATAAGAGTTGATGTATTCAAAATGTTTGAATACCTACCTGAACCAATGTTTTTAAGAGTCTAGATGGATGTAGACATGATGAGTGTTATCATTATGCTGTCTATACTCTAGTCATTCATGAAGCTTCATAATATTCATATTGTATGAATTTAATGAAGCATGTATAAATGTTGAAATACTCTTACCTTGATTTTTTTTTTGAATTTAACATAAGAGATTCGTAGTCTTAAGCAATGGTTGTTTATAGATAAAGGGAGCGCAATGGAAGCATGGTCAGACCCAAGATGAGAAGGATAGTCAAAGAGTTGACCATACTTCTATGACTTCCATATGACATCCAAATAATTGAATAAATGCCAATACTGTAATAAGTTGATGACTTGATAGTATGACTATCAAGTCTGTCTAAAGTCCTTAAAGAAGGAATCGGATAGAGCATAAAAAATAATCTACATAAATCATTGAAATTGACTTTCTTATTTATAAGATAAAGTCCAATAATTGTATCTCAATCTTCTAATGACACGTACAATTGGTTGCATATATATATTAGAAGATTAGAAATTTGATCTTAAGGTTTAATGGTCATCCATGTTGGAATTGATGCAATTGTTGCAACAATTTCTATTGGATCAGTAGACTTCATAATTTCAGTGGGAGAGCCCTTGGTCTTAGAGAATGTCTCTATGAGCTAGACAATAGAATACACTCATTGTTTGTTTCTAAATGTTGGAAATAAACATGAATTCTGGAATTTATCAATCATAAAGAGTTATGATGGATATATGTTTCAGATAGTAATCTAACATCTTGTGGACTCTACTAAATTATAAAATTAATGAATGGTTCAATAAGATTTCTAATACTGAAAATTGAACTTTTAAAGATCAATATGAGGATGAAGATCATTTGACAATGATCTGGCATCAAGCCTTGGACATATGTCTATTGATGAGATTAATAGACTAGTAAGAGATGAAACTTTAGAATGTCTAAAATTTCAAAACTTACATACTTATGAATATTGTATTCAAAGTAAAATGTTCAATACACCCTTCTTTGGGAATGGTGTAAGATGTCAAGGTATTCATGATCTCATACATATTGATGTATGTGGATCATCTATATCATAATGAATATTGTGGATATGTGATACCAATTGATGATTATGTATGATATGACATTTCTTCTCTTCACCTAAGAAACCTTTGAAATGTTCAAAGATTTCATAGTTTTGGTTTGGAACCAAAGTCTGAAAGAAGATGAAAATGAATTTGGTCTAATCAGTACATATTAGGTGTATTCATGGTATACCTTATGGAGAAAGGAATATCATTCCTATCTCACTCCTCCCGATAAACCTAAACTCAATAGAGTTGCAGGGAGATACAATTGGATCATGTGTGACATGATTTGATCAATGATGAATTTTAGCATAATTTCCTCTTAGTATCCAGGTATATATGTAGTAGAGACTAAATTTAATATCCTTAATAAGATTCCATGCAAGTAAGCTGGAATTGAGCACTAGAGAGTGCTACTTCATTAGGAAAATAAAGGATGGTATTGGATACCTACTTTATAACATTGAGATTCTTAAAAGATCTCATCTCAGAAATTTGATTCTTAGAGGATGACTCTCTTGAGAACCAAGATGAAAATGAAGTGTAAGAACTCATTTAATCTTGTTAAGATAACGAGGCTCCTAAAATAAGTAACTAAAAGGACAATTAAAGATGAAACACTAATACCTCTTCAAATGAGTTTGAGTATGTATTCCATTTGTCAGTTAAGTCTGACAATGATCGGATTTCATGAGATGAAACTCCTGAGGATCATAACATGGAAAGATGGATTTTAGTAATGAAAGTCTAAAGTAGACTTCATATGCAAGTGTTGTATATGAACCCTCGAGGATCCACCTACAAGGGCAAGACCCGTTAAGGTGTAAATGGATCTTCAAGAGAAAGGGAACCTGATGAGAAGGTAGAAAACTTCAAAGCACGGCTTGTAGCCATTAGCTACATACCGAAGAGAAGACATCACTTGCGATGAGAATTTCTCTTCAGTGCCCATGCTTATACTCATCATACTATTGCTAACTATAGCTACACAACTTGACTTTTACATCTTCATAATGGAAGTCAAGATTGCATTCCTCTATGAATTCCTCTCTGAAGACATTCACATGAAGTAGCCACAGTGCTTCATGGTTGAGGAAAGCAAGATGTGCAAACTAAAGAAATCCATCTATGGACTCAAATAAGCTTTTTGTAGTTGGAACATCAGATTTGATGAAATTATAAATGTTATGATTTCAGATATAATCTTGATGAACCATGTGAAGCTTAGTGGGAGTGCCTTTGTGTTCATCGTGCTAAATATAGATGATATCCTAAGCATTTAAAATGATATGAGGAAAATAATAAGTGTTTTATAATTTGGTTGTTCCATAACTTGAGATATGATCTCAAGGATACCTCTTGGATATTAATTCTGAAGGTGTTCAGAAGCATAGAGAAGAGGGTATTGGGACTGTCACATTAGTAGTAAACCTTGGACATATTCCATTTTATGGAAAATTCCAAGAAAGGCTTCCATCCCTTAAGATATGGTACTGACCTATCTAAAGGGATAGCACCTCAAAGAGTTGAGGAAGTGAATGCTAGAACTGCTTGCACTTGTGCATCGGTTACGAGAAGCTGAGTGTATGCTAGATGTGTCTAAAAGCCAGATGGCTGCCATGCAGTGGAGTAGTAAACTATTACTAACCCTACTAGGGAAAAAACACTTGGTTGCAGTAATAACAATATCTTCAAAGATGACAGGACTTTAGAGATAGTGATCTCTAAGTCTTATCTTCAAGTAATTAAGACTTTATAAATGGAGAGATAAAATGTCTTTACTATGAATACCTTAGGAGATAGAGATCTCCAGGAATAAGGGTATAATAATTATTGATGTGTAGTGTCAAGGAGATATGCAACATTCGCGTTGGATGCGTTGGATGTAGTGACAGTGACACTCGGCATAGTCTCTTGGGAACAGAGTGACTGATCAGCTTACCTAGTTATTTTATAAATAGACTATGATTGTCACATGAGTGTGGGTTTAAAGATTAGCCCATTAATGGCTATTTGGACTAGTGGGAGATTGTTGGACATGCGAGCCCACGGTGAGCCATTATGCAATAAATGTTATTACAAATGGCATTCCCTGATTTGAAATGAAGAATAATTAATTTTCATAATAGGTCCCTTAGTACAATTAGGGTTATGTACCATGGCCATCTTGATAATCATACAAATGTTGATTCAACTATTGAATCATAGAGGCTGGTGCTTGGATGCTAAAGAGTTAGATTGAGGAATCATCAAGCACTGTCAAATGATTGTTAAGAGATGATCTCCAGTCTAAGTAGGAGATGGAAAACCTTTCTCATTTAGGCTGATATCTAACCGACCTCTTGATGCAGGTCCTCTGCATAAGAATAGAGATTCGGAGGTGTTAGATAAGTTAGGTCAAAGAGTTGACTTAACAAAATCGAGATAACCAAATTCCTATATCGTACGTTGTCACGATATAGGCACGCATCCTCTGACCGGAGACAAATGTGTTACTATATGTCTGAGTCTGTACATTTGGCAGACCAATAGGTTGATGACCTAATCAAGGTCTATACACCGGCGCGTTGGTTTGCATGTAAGGGCATATGAGTAATACAATCTCCTAAAGGGATCACACATGTTCAGTTACTGAACTGGAAGGCATGATCTCATTCATGAGATATTGGGAAGAATCAAATGTTGTGCACGGTCGTCTTGCCATGGAAGCTTGACTGAATTTGTAGGTTTGATATATACTTTTGGAAAGTATATGATCAAGACCTAGGTATGATATATGCTTTTGGAAAGTATATGATCAATACCAACTCCCAATGATCGGATGAGAAACTTAATGATAAAACCATGAAGTAGACAATATAAAGTTGATATAATACTTCGGGTTTATTCTGAGTCTTTCAGTATGCTGGATGTATAATTATTGGGAGTACCTGATGGTGATGTGATCATAAACAATTGTATAACCATGACGCTTCCATTCCTAGGGAGTGATGAAACGGGTCTGGATTTTAGTGACTCCTCTCAGTAGAGAAGTGATATGATCTTGGTCCAAATGTTGGACATTGATATGAATGCGATTCAGATGCAATGAGAAGATTAGATTTGCAGTCTTGATTTAATCAAGCATCTATGGGAGGCCCGCGATCTAGATTTGAGATATGATCTCAATATCCAAGACACGATACATGGAACAATACAATCGCCATGTCCTTATCTTCAAGTATTCGCGAAGAAAGCGCATTATCCTTGAAAGAGTTCAGGAAAATTTCATTATTGATATAAATATCCGAGCATTAAGAAAATGGATAAGTAAATGTGATTTAATTATCACGATTAATATAAATTCGATTCATATTATAAAGAGTGTTATCTTAGATAATTAAATGAGATTTGATTATCAAAGATGTGAATAATGTGAATGTGATTCACATTATTTGGGCACATGAGAATAGAGATCCAAGATGATTAAATGTGATTTAATTATCATGGATATGAATAATGTGGATAGCACTATCCATATTAATCATATATATTACAAATGTGATTTATAATATATAAGAGAGAGCTATTTGTAATTTACATTTGTAAGTTAAATGTTAATGTGAACTGGATTCACATTGAACATTAAGTTGAAAATGTAATTTACATTTTGTTCTGGGTGGTGAATGTGATTCACAAATTTCCAATGGAAAGATTGCAATATTCACAAAATAATTATGAATTATTTTTGTAGAATAATTTACAACAATTGTTGTCGTAAAATTGGAGATACATGGAATTATGTAATCTAAGAAGATTACATTTGAGAGCCTCCTTCCATATTGGATGGAAGGGACGGCCACCAATTCCTATTAGGAAAGGGAGGACGTCCACTCCATATACATGGAAGGAGGCACTCTCCTTTCCATTATCTCCATATATTGTTGATTTAATTTTGGATTTGATTTATATTGATTTATCAATATACATTTAATCTAAATTAAATTAATTGTTGTTGGTTTTTGCCAACACAAATCTTAGCGATTAAAAGAAACACAATGAATGAGAGCCATTGGATTTGTGTTCTCCATGGATTGAGATCCAAGGATCGTAAAATATTATAAAATGAGAGGCACCCTTTGCTCTTCTTTACACACACAAGAGAGAACATAAGTATCTCTATCTCTCTTCACACGCCCATTCTCTCTCTCTCTCTCATGTGGTCGTCCATCATGGATTCCCTAGAGAGGTTCTCCATCACCGCAGCGTCGTCGTTATGTTGCCCGATGGGTTGCTCGTGGATCTCCATCTACTTCGATGTGCCTTGCTCGTGAAGAAGATGTCGTATCTCGTTTGTCAACATCAAGAGATCAGTGGCTTGGATATTCAACATGGATTGCAAGAAGCACGTGTTTCATCAACACGCTCTCAAGCGTCTCCTCCGACGGATCGGACTTGATATAGGAGGTCTATTCGTTTAGAGACTCGATCACAACCACGCTTCAAGAGGTAATCCTATCACTTCTTTGTGGTTTAGACGAAACAATCCGAGAAGTGTTGTTGGATCATGTGGTTTCGTCGCATGAAAAATTTTTAAATTCCGCTGCATCGAGCTACTAGTACGACTAGTCGCTCCCGATTGTATACGATGCGATACTCACGCTTCCGTGATGCTCTTAAGGATCTAACCATATCCTTTACATAGGGGGGAAACATCTGTCCTCCTCTAGGGAGGTTAGTGCATCTCAACCTAGTCTAGTGGCGTCGACATCTAATGACGGATGTTGTGGGTTGCAATAAAGCATCGAAAGAGAGATAGTCTACATGCTCAAGAAGAAAAACTCCTTATGTACATGCAGCACTTTTGTATATATCTAAAAAAAGAGAGAAAAAGAGAGAAACTATCCAAAAAAGTTAGATGGGTAAAAAGTAAATAAAAAAATTCATTTCAGAGAAAAATATAATAAGAAAGTCATATGCTTCAAAGTCTCATACCAAGGAAGCATGCAGCTGGAGACTTGGCTACGATGGCCAAGCTCTACGGATATGTGACTACAGCGGTCACAGTCCATTCTTTTCTCTAACCCCTCTTCTTGAGTTGGTTGTACTTGAGCTTAGAAGGGAATATCCTGCTCCTCAAGGAAAGAGTTGCTAGACCGAGGAATTAGGGTTACCTTGTTAGAGGAGGTTGTTTCTGTACTATTTTTGATGTGAAGAGTTATATTTTACTTACACTGTACAAGTAAGATTCATAGTCATTAGAATTTGCGTATGAGTATTTGTTCTGGCCTGACTATGGATGCAACATGAATAGAGACTTTTGGAAGTTAAAAGTCATTAGGTCTTAAGGCCTCTTCCCAATAAGGTTCCACCACATTATTAATCCAAAGGTCGAGTCAAGCTCCATTTTCACCTTTTGTTCATGACCTTGGTATGGAACCCAAAATCATTTCACTTTTGCATTTCAGTTTAGTTGTTCGAAGACGAGCAAGGTTTAAGTATAGCGGGTTAATGAATCTGTGATTCAACACCTAAAAGTTGAAAATAGAGCATCGTTCATGAGCAATTAGCTTCATTTCTCCATTTATTTTGCATTATTCTCATTCATGCATTTAGAATTAATATCTGCATTTTAGCATGCATATTTGCATTAAATAAGAAGCTAAATTACTTTGCAAATATCACATGTATATTCACCATATTTTCACAATATTTATTTATTTTTTCACTAAATCAGAATTAAATAAAATCAACTCTATAGTGTACATATTATTAACCTAATAAATAAAAATATAAAAAAGAACTTGTAAAATTGACCGATAAAATCCTAACCCTAGTTTGAGACTAAGAGCCTTAAAATGTGAATATCTCTCATATAGTCTCATGTGGACCCTACTCACTTTTAAATTAATATACATTAGATTACCTTCAAAGCAAGATCAACTTCAAAAGAATCAAAGTTCGTGTGTAAAAATTAGGTTTTGGGCCCCCATTGTATATAATACACACGTCATAGTATTTCATTTATTTCTTTTTCTTAATTATAAAAAAATCCAAAAATAGATTAAGTTGTAAATATTTATTTTATATTTATTTGATTTTATGTTGATTTTTATCTTATTTAAAAAATGACAAAACTTGTAAAACATAAAAATGTGGTATCTTATACCTATAAGATACCATCAAAAATATTTTTTATACGGTTGATTTATTTTGGTTTTGAATCCTTCACGAAAGTTATAGATCTCGTCAAGAGGAGAATCATTTATGTTAGCCATTTTTTAATTTGACTCCTTTTTATTTATTTTTTTCTTTATATTTAATTTATGATTTTCCTCGAGCCGCCACGTGTTACCCTAGTTTATAATAGTTTCATAATTTTATTTATTTTCTTTTCTTTTCTTAGTATATTTATCTTTATTTCACTTATTACTATTTTAATTACTATTTATTTATTTACTTATTTATATTTATTTATTAATTATTTTTATTTTATTCTATTTTATTAATTATTTTTATTTTAATTATAGTTATAATTAATTATTTATAATTAATTATTTATAATTAATTATTTTTTATTAATTATTTATAATTAATTATTTTTTATTAAATTTCCTTTCACTTTTAAAATTTTTTATTATTTATTTTACTCATTGCCACATGGTCGTCCTGGCATGCACCACGTGGCGCCTTTCCCCTTCTCTCTTCCTCTCCCCTTGTGCTCCAACCCACCCCTTGCGTGTGGCAGTTGGAACAGCCCCCCCTTCCCCCCCGCACATGCCTTCCCTATGCACCTTCCCTACACCATCATCTACCCTGCATCGCGCGATGAGATCATGCAGCCCACGTAACTGCACCACTCTTCCTCTTCTCTCCTCGCAACCTACTCTGCAGGACCCGGCCCTTAAGCACCTGCAACCACATTCGCACTTGCGCACGCCTCCTTCTCTCCTCACAACTGCGACCTCTGCACCTCTCGCATATAAAAACCATCAATATAAGCATGGCTTTGCCTCATGATCCTGTTATCAGCCATTTGTGAGCAAGGTGGCCCAGCTCCGAGCGTTCCTCAGGTGACAGCTGAAAGCTATTCGTCGAGCGACAACGACTATACTGCTGGTGTGATGCACATACAAACCTATGTGTTGTAGCTCTGCTTCTCAGAGCTACTCGAGCTTTGTGATGCACCGCCAGACATCATTTGAGGAGACAATGTGGGAGCCATCCGTGAGCTCTTGCTTCTCTGGTGAAACCCCACTTCCAAGTGAAATAATCGTAGGTAGTCCCACTCCCTTTATCTTCGATTTATTCTTCTCCATTTGCTATGTTCCCCTCTTCTACCATTTCTACTTTCTCCTCAATCTTCTTCTTCTTTTTCGTTCAATTAAAACACCCACATTCCAATCAATTCGACCTTGATCTCCCTTCTTCCACAATCATCATCTACCGGTTAATCTTATCTTCGACCATCCCCATGCCATGGTCACTGAACCATCTCTAGGTCCGCCTCACGCCTTCGTGTCATCAAAACCACCTTTACTTCTACCATCAGTCCTCACGTCTCGGTCGAGTTTGTTATGCGACTGCTCCGACCCAACTTCCACCACATGTACAGGAGCACCTTCACTCCCTGCATCCCTACAATTTCCACCTGCATGCTACAACAAGAGGTTGAGCTCCACACATCTGCCATCACCACTGACTCCATGGATGCCTCGAACATCGGCTTTTCCTTGAAGCTCTCGTCTACTTCTCAGGACGCACACCGTCAATCACCTCTGTGCCTCGCTCCTCCACCATCGAGGTCACCTCAGCTGAGCCCTTTACAAGCCTGCACCGATGATCGCATTCCAAATGATGATCGCAGCTCAGCCTTGGTGCTTAACTAAAGGACAACCACCCTCTACATGCTCTCCTCGAATCAAGTGCCAGACCTCCAACCCCCCTCACGTACGAAGCACATGGGTTGAGGGTAATTGCAATCAAGCCCTCCGAAGAACCACAAATTATGCAAGATCCCTCAGCTTCCAGGATAAATATAACACACCCCTCCCTAGCCAAGCACGTACAGGGCACATGCCCATCGAGGAAATATTGCAGGGACACCCCCTCCTTTTCTACATTCACCAGCCAGTCCAACCTTCTACGAGTTACGTGAGGCTACATGAGCTCTTGGAAGTTTTGCATAAACACCCCCTGATCATCGATAATTGCATAAGTACATTTCTTTTTTATTTGATTCTATTGCACATAAACCTTTGCATTTGAGTTGTAAGTTGAACATCATTTTTGCATCTTATTTTCATTCTAAAAATTACACCTGGTAGAACTATTAATTCTTTATTATTACGAATGATCATTAGATTTTTGTGAGCTATGGTTGACTTAATATAATTATTTTGGTGAAAAATTTCACATTTTACCCTTTATGTGTTCTGAAATTAATATTAAATTAATCATTGCTCCAAACATTCTTGAAATTCATAGTACATTGAAATGTATTCTACATTATGCCCAAAAATCATCACATTTGCATGCATATCGAGGTCACAATAAATTAAATGGTGATTTAAGTATTTTATTTTTAATTAATTATATGATTAGTATTTTAAGGAATTAAAATTTGATCTAGATACCACTCATGAAGACATATCTAGGGTAATTCAATCTCTAGAAAATATTAGCGTTTGATATTTATTAAAATTATTTTGTTCGAAATAACCCCGCATTCACATTTAATTTTCAACTAATTAATTCATATTACATTTGAAAATTCAAAAAAAATTACAGCAGCTTGATTTTGCATTCATACATATTTTATTCAAGTTCATTGGATTTGGATTCATTTGATCAAAATTGCAGTTTAGCTCCTGAACTTTACTGAAATTACGTTGAATTTATTAATTGCATAAAAATTACCAAAAATGCTTCCTTGAGAACCTAGATTCTAGATTGCCTAATAATTAACCTAATGAGATAGTGGCCTCCCTATGTTCGACATTGGGCTTGCCTAAGTAAAAATACAAATTGACTGCTTGTATTAATCGATAAATTTAATTAATCAGCATTTTTTTGATTGAATTGTTAATTGCCCGACTACAACAATTGGACACCATTAACTAGGGCGTTCGCAGGTTTCATCATCCCTGCATGTCAGGGTACTGTCTCTACTGCTAGTGGTGATGGGGTATATGCTGAAACTACATGCCATGCTGGCCCGCATGGTAATGGCCCTGTGAGCCATATTGTTGGTATTGTTGTCAATGTTGCTGGAGTGGCTAGAATCCAAGGCACCAATGTCAAGGAAGTAGTGTGAAGGTGAATGTGGTGTTGTGAAAGGTCAGGGGATGCGGGTAAGCTTGTCGGTCCCTCATACTTCCCTTCTTCGTAGGGTCCTGAGTATACCATGCTCCATTCACCACACAAACTGGTGGAGGTTCCTCGTGAACTGTCTCTGCATATGAAGGTGGCTACTGGAAAAAAATGGGCGTAGGACTAGTCCTGCTCCCACAATTTGGGTTGCCCTGACACCAACTGCTCCTGAACATGGTGAACTCGGTATATGGGGGCAACTACTGTAGTCATGGCAAGTATCTTTATCTTAGATACCTCTCAAACAACTTCTCCATCTATCTTGGTATATTGGAGTTGCTTCTGTCTAACTCACTAATCCATCGGTCAATCCTCTCACCTAATGTAAGCTTGTCTACAAGAAGCCCCATTCTCGAGATCACATCTTGAAAGAGATCAAGTATAGCTGACTTTCCTCCTCCAGATAAGAGTGAACTAGGGGACTTTGCGTATGCCCTGCTGGCAATCTGTGAGGGGCTAGTCTCAGCCATTTGCTTGAATACCTTCCAGAAGTATCTGCTCCACGTGTTGTATAGCTGCCTCCACATGCATTGCTCACTAAACCCTGCATCTCAGGGTTGAGAATGGTGAAGAACGACTAGTCTAAGACGTTGTTATCACGACCATGACGAAAACATTTCTGCAGGTGTTAAGATGATTTTCTCGAGGTTCTAAAAATATCCTCACTAGAAGAATAACGAAGGCAAAAGTGTCTTTAAGGTGACTACTTACGAAAAGTGAATCAAACAAAAATTAACCCACAGATGAATATAGCGATGTAAAGAAAAAACGTGGAGTTAAAATTTATTATTACTCTACAACAAGTGTGCATAGTGTGTAAGCATGTGTAGAGGTTGAACACAGGGAGCAAAAGGTAGATTTGGAAATAACGCACACAATTTTGTCCTTTTTCTCTTTTTGTGTGAGTTTTAATTTAGATATGTGTGTGTGTGCAGATTTTAACTAATTTTTTATGTTATAATTAAGAATTTTTTTTTCATTATATATTTTCTAATTTTTAATTCTCTTATTTTTTAGTAGACATATTATAGGCTTATAAAGAACTATATATAATACAATGTAATATAATTAAAATATTACTACAAATAATAAAAATAAAGGAGATAAAATGGTCTGGAGTTTTATATAAATGCTATTGTTTTTTTTTGTTTTTTTCTAATAATATTTCTAATTTTTATGTACTTTTAAATTCAAAAATATCCCAAATCACGGAAAAATAAATAGGTTGAATTGATTTGAAGATAAAACATAAAAATATAGTACAAAACTCTCGAAATTAATTTTAATAAACATATCATAATAGAAATAAATCTTAGAAATAGAAATAAATATTTTGGGATTTTGTTTTTTCATATTTTTTACTAATTTTAGAGCTTTTAGTTTTTTATATTTTCTTTCTTGAGGGAAAAAATTAAATATACGAAATATAATTTTTGGGGGATTTTTAAAATACTTTTATAATTCTTTTAATCTTGAAGTCAAACAAGACCAGAAACATGCTCTTTTGATTTTTAATAAAAAGAGTTATGCATAAAATGCTAAAATAAAAAGTAGCATTAAGGTTCATGCTGGTAGGCATCTACCCCCTATTTTTACATAATTTTTGGAGCACATATGTTATTTTTAACATTTGAAATACAAGCACAAAAATACATGTTCTAGCAAGGGTTTATTAATTATGCAAAATGCACATCTCACTTGGAACGACACATAATCTGAGCTAGACTGGACGTGTAATACCAATAAACATCAGGGGACTCCATGTAATATTTAAAATTTTATTTGATATACAAATTTATTTACAGAACTAAAACAAAATAAATAAAAAATATAGGGAGGATATGTAATTTACCCCCAATAGCGTGCCGGTGAACGGTTGTAATCATCTCACTTAAATGTGTGCCATCATTTGACCGGTCGATACCTCTTTGAATTTTACGTCCAAGATTAGATCATGTGGAAGGATTCTACGGTTGGGGATCTGAAGATCAAACATATCCTATGCAATTTGGAGGGTACCTTGATCGAATGGTTGAAAGGGTGTTTGGAAGAATGCACAAAGAACAGGATTCTGGGTCGCTTCAATCGCTCATACCTCACACCACCAATCTCCTCCTGTGCTGGTGTGATGGGGAAAACTTGTTGGGGACGATTCAGATCTCAGGGAGTCCTCAAAACAGTTCCAAAGCTCTACGGAGGAGCTCTGGCATGTGCGGGCACCTGGAGGTCTTCTTGGAGTATCTTCAGCCCTCAGATGGGCTATGCGAGTCCTGCAAAATCATGCACAAACACAACACAACAAAAATGGGCGTACTCATCTTTTATTTGGACGGATTCAAGACGAAATGGAGGATGGGTGGAGAGTTCCGCTGAATGGTGAGGCAGGACCTTGATCTCCAAATCGTGGGGTGATCTAGGTAGCTGGCCAATGGACGATGTGGAGAAATGGATAGGAGAAGTAATGAGGTGGTAGTGGTGGTCAGAAACATGGAAGAACGATGAATCACAATGGCCGGAGCTCTAGAGCTCCGGTGAACCTAAGATCTAAAAATTACAGTAAAATGACATATGAAAACATAAAATTAAAGCTCAAAATGAAACATAAAATCGAAATCTACCTACAAAATGGTAAATGTGCAGGTCGAACTTGGTCGAGAAGCCAAGAAGCAGGACGGACCAGAGCTCTGTCATGGGTGCACCTCCCTCTTCCTTCCACCACGCCAGCACCTCAGAGGACCTCCCCATGTCAGTGGTATGCGCATTTGGCTGAGGGTAGTTGGCATTAGGACTTGGAAAATGACCAAATAATGAAAGAATAAATGGGATTTTTATTTATAGACAGAAGTTTGATCGACCTTTGGTCGAGGTTTATTCATGGCTCAATGCAGATCAGACGAATCTATCGAATAGGCGAGGATGTTGACCTTGATGTAAACAAAATCTATGAAGGACTCGAGGCAGATGGAGGCATAGGGCGGCTTGCAGAAGGTGGAGAAGATGAGGTTCTCGAGACTTCTGACACATCTAGAGATGGGGAAGGATAGTTGACTTGGGTCAACAATCCTTGCAACGTGATTGGTCCATGCAGGACCAAGTCACGACCAAATAGGAACATTTGTTAAAAAATAAATGAATTAAAAATAGTAAATGATTTTATTAATTTTTTATTATTTTATATAGTATTTTAATATGTTTTTTATTTATTTTTATGACTTAATTTATCAAGGTACTTTTTACAAGTGTATTTATATGTATATTAACTTATGTTTTGTATATTTTATTTTATTATTTTATTTTTTTATTTTTTATATTTATAACTAATTTTAATATACATAAATATATTTTAATTTTTTATTTTTATTATATAATTACACACTTAAATAAATAAGGGTAAATTATATAGGTATAAGTATTGTATATTCATTTATGTAGTTATATAAGCTATTTTATTTTTGTGATTTTTTCGTGGTTTCATTCTGTTACAAATATGTACTTATATTATAAATAAGGTTTACAAATCTATAAAATTATTAAATCTATAAAGAATAAATAAAATGATTATTTTATTCAGGTATATTGTACAATAGGGGTCCAAAACCTAACTTCTGCATCTTAACTTCAAATTAAATGAAACCACATTCATTAAATATCTTATTGAAAGTTATATACAATAAATTGATTTTTATGCATTTTGAATTTTTATTGAGAAGATATGGGTCTAGGATGTTTGGGTTTTGGCTTTCTATTCTGAGTATAAAAATTACATTGTGTAGTATTTTTGTGTAAACTAAAATTTCTATTTTTTCTATACATGTTATCTATAGCTTTTATGTACAAAGTTGCTTGTTTTGATGAATAAATAATAATAAAATTAAATGGGTCCCAAAAATGATTTATTGATGAATAAAAGAATGGGATTTTTATTGGATTATAGGCCCTTATCTCTCCCTACTTTATTCCATGTCAACCAAATCAATTCTTGACTTGGTCTCAGGGGTTTAGGGTCATAAAATACCTTTGGCTTTTTATTCTTTTTCTTTTCTTTATTCTATAATTTTGATATTAAAAATAATATTTTTATGCACTAAATAGAATATGTTAATTTGTACAAAATAATGTTATTTACATGCATTTAGATAGGGTTTTTAATGCCAAAATGATATAATAATGATGATGAAATGGAGATTCATAGCCCCTATACTTGCCTTTGCTAGTCCCTAGCAAACACTTGTGAAATAAGTGTAGAAAATAAAAATAAAAAAGAAAAAGAGAGACATTGGATTGATTTTTCTCAAACTTGTCTTCATAAAATCAAAGTTTGGTGGTTAAGTCAGACCTTTGTATTTTAAGAGCAGTCGGAACCTTATTGGGACATGAATTTGAAGCACAACAACCTCCAAGAATCACGAAACCATGCTCAAGTATCCTTAATATCCAGGTCAGAACAAATCAACTCATACGCAAACCCTTATAACTATGAATCTATCTCGGACAGTATGTGTGATATGTAGCTCTCCTCGGTAGAAGTGGTAAAATTAGTCTTCTCCAACATGGTGACCCTGATTCCCCAATAACACAACTCTTTCCTTGAGAAGTGGGGCATTCCCTTCTATGTTCAAGTACAACCAGCTCAAGAAGAGGAGGTGGAGAGAAGAATGGATGGTGGTTAGTGTAACTACCTATCCTAGGATACTTGAACAGTGTAGCCAAGTCATCGGGTTGCAAACTTACATACATATGACTTTGAATCTCAAGCTTGCTTATTGAACTATACAAATATATACACTCCGGCAAGCATTTTATTTTCAATCAGGCTTGCCCACTTTTTTGGAGTTTTTGATTTTTTTAGTACTATATACAACAACATTTACATATGTATTTTTTCGCTTGAGCCAGTAGACTATCCCTCTATTGAAGTTGCATTGCAACCCACAACTTCTGTCTTTATACCTCATGGCTACTGAATTGGGTTGAGGTACAATGGCCACAAATGTGTGACTTCTGATGTTTCCATTGGCTTGTGTCTCATGCCAGAAAATCCAGTCCACTACCACTTCAACTGAGGTGAGCAAAGTGTAAGGAGCAGGTGGACAAGATAGGTCATTATCTACAAGAGTCATGCATATGCTCTGAAATATTCTACATAGGCAGACAACATGAAATGAACCAAGTCTCTTGATTCTCAAAGAACCAAGTCGAGTAGACCTGAAGCATCTTAACTCCAATTCCTATAAATTTTCTATTATTAAGTATATTTAAGGTCCAATCAATCTCCAATCTTTGAATTTTACTTAAACTTGTTAAATTATCATTTTCAATCCGAAAAATGCAAATGCTATGCACAATGCAGAAAAATATTTTTTGGATGCAATTTTCTGATTTTGATCTTTTATGGGTTTTTAAAAAAGGTTTTTGCAAATGTTTTTAGGTTTTTACTTTTGCAAAGTTTTAGTGTTTTCTCGAAACAGAAGATTCTGGAAAAGAAGTTGGTACATATATTTATACATGAGTGCATCAGTAGGGTGGAGGATTACAGATTGAATAATAACATTTCATGGGTATGTATAGACAATTTTGTAAAGAATTGTTTATTTGTTTTAATGATGTATATATTCCTTAATTATTTAAAAATAATTTTACAAATAATTTTTCAAAAATACAGTTTAAGTAATTTTCGCAAATAATTTTTACAAACATTTCTAAATATTTGAAAACCTTTTTGCAAAGATTTTTCAAACAATACATAGAGGTTTTTCCAAAACTTTTGCAACCATTTTCAAAATCATTTGCAAATATATTTTCCAAAATATTTTTTACACAAAGAAAAGAAGTTTACAACAAAACAATTTTACAAAAATGAATATATTGAAATAATATTTTTCAAATAGTTTTCAAAAGATTTTTCAAATAGATTTACAAACTATTTTTCAAACATTTTGCAAAACATTTTTACCTGCTTTATTAATCAGTATATACAAAAAGTGTTTGAAGATTAATATACATATTTTTATTAATTGACTTAATGAATTGTATAGGCATAAAAATAGTAACTTAGCCATATTTATTTTTTAAAATTAGAAAGTACGAGTTATGGCTAAAGTATATACAGAGTATACCCCCATACTTAGCTTGATCTATGTCCACATAGATCGAAAAGAAAAAGAGAAGACATAACACATACCAAGTATAAAAGAGCATATACTACAATGACCAAAGAATAACGAATGGATAAATGAATGAATATGAAGTTGATTGTCCCCCTTATACTTAGGATCAAATAATCCTAAGTATAGCAGACTGAATCTACATGTAGGGAGGGTCGAGGGTGGGAATGAATAGATCATGACTCAGTTTGTCTCCCATGTACATAGGATAAGATATCCCTAAGTATAGCAAAGAAAATCAATATGAAAGGAGACAAACAAGGAGATCAATAAAAAGAACCCAATAAAAAGAAAAATGTGTTGGGTGAATACATGCATCACTCCCTATACTTAGGGTAAAAGAGACCTAAGTATAGGCAATAATAAGAGCGATGAAACAGAACAAAGAAAGAACCATATAATAGGTTCACCCCCTATACTTAGGAAGAACATCCTAAGTATAGATACATAGATATGGCAAATGATCTAGGGTATACATGACATGTGGGAGAAAGAAGAAATTGAAAGACTATATATATACAAGTAGTAAAGAATGGTGAAATGCAGGATGGTATCTGTTAGGCGAGTATCGTACTTTCATCATCGTCTCCCTTTGAGAACATTGATGTTGTAAGAATGAGAAAGACACCCTAATATGAAATATGTATCTAAATATTGAATCGAGTCAAATTTTCATGAAATGATTTCATGTTGATCCAAAATTTATCAATTTGGCAAACAAATCGACAAATCAAATTCATATTCGATCCATTTTACTTCTCAATAAAGTTCTTTTGAATTTTTATTCTGTGAATCTTAATCACATTTAAACAGTCCGATTCAATTAACACCCATAATCTTGATCATAAAAGAGAATAGTGTTGGCACAGCATATGCCATGAACTGCTAGATTTTAGCGAGTTACTTAAGGAAGTTCATAACTTAGTGTCATGGAAATATAGAAAAAAGCAAACAATTTGCAAACAAGTAGAGTTCATCATATGAGATCTGATACAAGCATAACAAAAATAATTTGGAAACCACATGGCATATAAATAATTTCCAAATTGCTTTACAAAGCCACGTGGCCTCCCCAATTGAGTCGGATCCAACGACTCTACTCTCACGAGCATGAAGATGACTCGCATAGCTTCCCACAAACTTTGCTATCAATTTATTCTTGAAGTTGTCCATGATAAGTGGAGATTAATATAATTTAAGCATCCCAATTTCGTCGTAAAAAATTGAGTCCTTCTTCATGTACATGTTGCATGGAGAAGAAGGTTTTCTTATCTCACGAAGGGAAGAACCAATGCGAAAAAGATGGAGGCAAGTTGGATGCATTGAAGGATATGGGAGAATCATTAAGCGCTTCACGGAAGTGTGAGGATAGCATCATATACGATCGAGAGCAACTAGTCTAACTTGTTGCTCGACGCAGCGAAATTTAAAATTTTTAATCAACGAAACCACATGATCCAAGAACAAACCTTGGATCATTTCATCTAAACCACATACTAGATAAAGGAATACCTCTTGTAGCATTGTTGTGCTCGAGTCTCTAAGAGAAGATACCTCCTATCTCTAGTCCGATTAGTCGGAGGAGATGCTTGCGAGCGTAGAGATGAATCACATGCTTCTTGCAATTCAAGTAGATGATACAAGCAATTGATCCTCTGATCTATTCTCATGAGTTCGAAAGTCTTCTTCAAGAGTGAAGCGTGCCAAAGAATACATAGAACCAAGAATAGTTGAAGCGACAACACAACGACAATATGATGACGGCAGTAACCTTCTCTCTAGGGTTAGAGTGGAAGGCCACTCAAGGAGCGAGAGAGGGGGTGGAGTGAGAATGATAGAGAGAGATATTTAAGTTGTTTTTTAACTCTAAGAGAAAGAGGTGCCTCTTCTTATATAATATTTTCAGAGTCTATGGTTCTCAATCCACGCACAATACTAAATCAATGGATGAGATTGATTTGTGCTTCTTTCAATGGTCATGATTTCATTGTAAAAACATAAAAACAATTAATTTAAATTAAATATATATTGAATAAGAAATATAAATCGATTCCAAAATGAAATCAATCAAGCATGGAGATAAGAGGAAGGAGGCTAGCATCCTTCCATAAAGAGGGAGGCACGGCCACCCTCTCCTAATAGGACTTGGTGGTCGTCCACCCTCTCAAGAAGGAAGGTGGCAATCTCCACGTAATCTCATGAGATTACATTATTCCATGAAAATCTCAAATATTTACAACAACACTTACTGTAAATTATTCCACAAAAATAATTCATAATTATTTTTTAAACATTGCAATCATGTCATTGGAAATTTGTGAATCACATTCACAATCCAGAATAAAATGTAAAATATATTTTCAATAAATGATCCAATGTGAATCCAATTTACATCACTAATTAATAAACAAATATAAATCATAATAGTCTCTCTCTAATACATTATAAATCACATTTATAATATATATAAATAATTTGGATAATGCTATTCACATTATTATTATCCATAATAATTAAATCACATTTATTTATAGTGGATCATCATTCTTATGCATAAAAATAATATGAATCAAATTCACAATATTCATGATAATTAAATCTTATTTAATTATACATTCATCAATGCTTAGATATAATTCAACAATGGAATTATTCTTGAACTCTTTTAAGAATAATGTGCTTTCTCCATAGATACTTGGAGATAAGGATAGGGAGAGTGTACGTTCCACGTATAGTGACTTCCATATTGAGATCACATCTCAAATTCAGATCTCATGTACCTCTCATAGATACTTGATTAAATCAAGGTCCTAAATCTAATCTTCTTATTACATCTGATTCTTATTCAGATTAATGTCTAATATTTGGACGAAGATCAGATTACTTTTTTACTGAAAGGAGTTACTAAAATCAGACATGTTTCATCACACCCTCAGAATAGAAGTGTCATGGTTATACAATCGTTTATGATCGCATCACCCTCATATATTCCTAATACATGTACATCGTACATATTGGAGACCTATGATAAACCTGAAGATATAGATCAATTTACATTGTCATCTTTAGGGTTTCATCATTATGTTTTTCATTCTTGGTCATTGGGATTTGGGTATCGATCATATGCTTTCCAAAGGCATATATCATACCTACAAATTCTTGCCACGCTTCCAAAGCACGACCATAATGCATGGAATTCGATCGGTCCCAACACCTCATGAGTAAGGTCATGTCTTATGGGTCAAAAGTAAACTGTGTGATCCCTTTGAGAGATTGTATTACTCATATTCCCTCGTATGCACACCTGTTCGTCAGTGTATAAACCTTGGTTAGGTCATCAACCTATTTGGTTTGTCAAATGTACATACTTAAATATATAGTAACACATTTGTCTCTGGTCAGAGGATGTATGCCTATATCGTGACAGTATACAAAATAGGACTTTGGTTCTCTCGATCTCGTTAAGTCAAATCTTTTATCTAATTAATCTGACACCTCAGAATATCTATTCTCGTGCAGAGGATCTGCATCAAAAGGTCAATCAGATATAAGCCTAATGAGAAAGGATTGACGTCTCCTAGTCAGACTGGATATCATCTCTTAACAATCATTTAATGTTGCTTGATGAGTCCTCAATATAAATCCTTAGATATTCATCCAAGCACCAGTCTCTATGATTCAACTATTGAATCAATAGTTGTATGATCATTAAGTTGGCCATCTTACATAACCTTAATTGTATAGAGGGACCTTATAATGCATTCATTTATTTAGTCTCAGATAGGGAGTGAAATAACCAGTAATTTTTATTTATAAATAAAAAATTACAATAATTTAATTATTATAGGAATGGTTTGCCTAGGACATGCATGGTTAACAATCTCCCAATAGCCCTCAGAACCATTCAAGTACAATTCTTAAATCCATATTCGTCTCATGTTGGTTGAAAACCTCTTGTGTCAAAGGTTTGGTAAGAGGATTAGCAATGTTGTCGGCAGAGGCCACCTTGGCCTTCACTGCCGTGAAGAACAGAGGCCACATTTTAATGAACATTTTAAAGATATAATTTGTGTCTGTGAGATACTTTAAAATGTTCTTCACTGCATTCTCGTGTTGTTCTCCATAGTACGATTGGTAATGACTTACCACTTCCACCGCATGGCAGATATATGGCCTTGTGTACATCATGACATACATTAACCTTCCTACATATGATGTGTAGGGGCATCCAGCCATGGCTTTCTTTTCCTCAACACTCTGAGGAGCCATCCCTTTAGATAGATGGATACCATGTCTTAGGGAAGGAAACCTTTCTTGGAACTCTCTATACAGAAACGTTCCAAAATTTTCTTAATGTAGCCATGTTGTGATAATCCTAGTATCCTCTTTTCTCGATTTCTGAAGAACTTCAGACCCAAGATGTAAGAGGCTTCTCCAAGATCTTTCATCTTGAAGGTATGAGATAGACAATCTTAACATTGGTCATCATCTTTGTATCATTTCCAATGATAAGGATGTCATCTACATAAAGCATGACGAACACAATGACACTCCCACTAAGCTTCTTGTACACACAAGGTTTATCAGGATTCTACACAAAATCATAACTCTTTATGGTTTCATCACATCTGATGTTCCATCTACGAGAAGCTTGTTTGAGCCCAAAGACAGATTTCTTTAGCTTGCAAACTTTACCTTCCTCGATTACGAAGCCTTAGGGATGCTCCATATAGATATCCTCCGTGAGTTATCCATTGAGGAAAGTTGTCTTCACGTCCATTTGCCAGATGTCATAGTTTAGAGATATAGCTATAACTAGCAGTGTCCATGGACTTAAGCATAGACACATGAGAGAATGCCTCATCGTAGTTGATGTCTTCTCTCTATGTGTAGCCCTCAGCTACGAGTCATGCCTTGAAAGTATATACTTCCCTATCAGGTCCCTATTACTCTTGAATATGCATTTACACTCAACGGGGTTTACCCCTTTAGGTGGATCCTCTAGGGTCCATACACCATTCTTATGTGTGGAGTCAATCTCTGACTTCATTGCTATCTTCCACTTATCCATATCATGATCTGCGAGTGCTTCATCAAATGAAGCTGGATCGTTGTCAGATTCACCTGACATATGGAATCCATACCTTTTAGGTGGTGCAACTACCCTAGAACTCCTTCGAAGTGGTACGGGTGTCTCATCATTATTTATCTCTTCGGTTTATGGTTCATGAAGCCTAGACTCCTCAGAGGACTCAATGAGTTTCTCTACTTCATTTTTGTCTTGACTTTTGAGGAAATCATCCTCCAGAAATTTCACATCTCTAGAGACGAAAACCTTCTGGATCTCAGGGTCCAAAATACGGTATATAATAGCATCCTTAACATACCCAATGAAGTAGCACTCATGAGTGCGAGATCCTAGCTTAATTGCATCATGTTCTTCACATGGACCAAGCAACCCCAAACCCTCAAGTGTTTAACACTGGGTTCGATTCCATATCAAATGTCATGAGGAGTTTTAGGTATGGATTTACTAGGAATCTTGTTCAGGATATATTGCAGTCTCTACTGCATATCCCCAAAAACTAAGATGTAAATGTGATTTACTCATCATTGAACGAACCATATCCATGATGGTCATGTTGCATCTTTCAGCAACCATAATAAGTTGGGGGTTTCCAAGAGGAGTGAGATTGGAGACAATTCCATTCTCTTTAAGGTATTCCTTGGCATCATCTGAGAGGTACTCGCCACCTCGATCAGATCGAATCTGTTTAATCTTCCTATCGGTTTTGTTCTCAACCAAAGCTTTGAACTCTTTGAACTTTTCAAAGGTTTCAGATTTATGACTTAGCAGGAAGATAAACCCGTATCATGAGTGATCATAAATAAACGTCAAATAATATCGATATCCATTTCAGGTCGCGTTATTAAAGGGACCACATACATCGATATGTATTAGGTCAAGAATACCCTTGCATCGTGTAACCTTGTTACAGAAAGATGTCCTAGTCATTTTACCTACAATTGTTTGCAGGTAGGCAAAGATTGAACCTATAGAAATCTAAGGCTCCATCCTTTATCAATCTGCTGATCCTATAAACAGATAAATGATCAAGCCTTTGATGCCAACTCATGCTTGAATGATTTCCATCCTCCCTGGATCTTTTAGTATTTTTATTTGTGGTAGTAACATTCATGACATTTTGATCAATGCACAAGTAATAGAGTCCACCATAAGCCAAAACACTATATACAATATGCTTATTAAATAATTTATGACTACTTTATTATAGAAAAGGAACGAATATCCACTTCTAACAAGCTTAGATACAGATATAAGGTTCCTTCTGACTTCTAGTACATAAAGACACTCTTTAAGTACTAGGACTCTTCCACTAGATAATGATAGTTGTCAGGTCCTGATGGCGACTGTTGCAATACTTGCATCAAATCCCATCTAGATGACTATCTCCCCTCCATCAAGACTCTGGTTTCCTAAAATAGATGCAACAAATCGCATACATGAACAGAAGCACCATAATCTATAACCCAACTTCCTTCTCATCCAACGAGAAAATTAGTTTCAATGATGAAAGTAGATTTCATACCTGCTAGGGCTTTATCTTTATTGGTTGACTTTAGGTAATCCGAGCAATTAGTCCTCCAGTGCCCTAGCTTCTTGTAGTGATGACATACATTGGTTTTCTTCGATGCTATCAAATTGGATGCATTGAAAGATGAGACAACACCTTGACTCTTCTTCTTTCTCTTCTGGGTCAGGCCCTTCTAAAAATCATTCTTCTGACAGCGCTTTCCTTTGACTTGTTCAACCATTACATTGTCTGAGGGACCATCCTTCTCATTGCATCTTCAATAAACTTTAATACATCCAATAATCCAGTGCTAGTAAAATCAACTTTACTCATGTGATATATGACCACAAAGTTGTTGAAAGATTTAGGGACCGAGAACAGAATGAAGTCAGCTTGCATATTTGCGTGCATGTCAGCTCCCAATGTTTCCAGCTCAGAATGGTACCAAAACATTTTGAGTACATGTTCTCTGACAGGGTCCCATCCTCAGGCAGTGTAATGGTTGAACAAGTCAAAGGAAAGCATTGTCAGAAGCATGGTTTTTGGAAGGGCCTGATCCAGAAGAGAAAGAAGAAGAGTCAAGATGTTGTCTCATCTTCCAATGCATCCACGTCGATAGCATCGAAGAAAACCAATGTATGTCATCACTGCAAGAAGCTAGGGCAGGGTCCCATCCTATATCTTACAGCAAATAAGCATTTTCATGATATTATAACGCTATGTACGGTTTACGTCACCAAACATTTCTCTCTGATTCACCATAATATCATGGCAAGTGTTCATCTCCACATGTTGCTTCTAAAGCACGTTGGACAATGAATCCAGAATGTAATACCTTGCCAAATTATGATCCTCGTCATATTTTTCATTGAATTTAATTTCTTTCGGAGTCTTCAGATTTGTGTACTTGTCCTTGTATAACACATAATAGATGTGCTCTGGAGATAGGACAAGATCTGAATTTCAGATCCAATCCTAATAATTTGTTCCGGCCAACTAATTGACCTCTAGGAGCCTGCTAAGTGGGTTTATGGAGTTTATTTTCTGAAATTAAGAATGTACTATATTAGAACATATAAATAAGTATATATTCAGTTGAAATTATTGATTAAGGAATTTTTAATTAAATTATTTTTACCTTTTCAACTTTGAAAGTCCATTCCCTTAATTACTTTCGAAGTAAGATATGCTTACCATTATATCTCTAGCAAGAACTGGGATCTCGTCTTTACCTTTGTTGCATCCCAATAATATGAGAACTTGCAATTCAGATAAGAAGAAGCAGTAACACATTTCCGCGTTGCAAATCCAACTTGCATTTCCCAATTCTATCTATAACACCCAAGCCCACCACTTCTAAGGTGATATTGACCCATCATTAATTAAACCAACAATCAATAAGATTAGAACTCACTATACACAATCCAATATCACCCTAGTAATATGAGTACTTGATATTAGGATCACGACATATGCAGCCTTACTCTTTCAAGAAGTAAAGACCATGATCTAGATCCTCTTGTATGCAGGGGCTATCACTTCAGACATGTGTCTCCTAAATACAATCCCTGAAGACGGAACCCTTCGCCTCGACAGGACACCATGAATGTCATTTATGTGATCCTCCACCTCATATTCAAATTCTAATTAATTCTCATAAATCACATTCATGTCATTAATTCTTCCAAGGTAAATACATATCTATTTGTAATAGAGTGTTATAATTGGATATAATAAATTTAATCATATTAAATCAATTATCAATCCAATTCAATCAACCAACGAACTTGATTATTACTTGAAGGATGATATTATCTCAAAAATAAGTATTATTTGAATTTTAATAATTAGAAAATACATCATGATCCCTTCAAACATTATTCCTTCCTTACCCGTTGTCATGTCCAGTAACAACGGGAGTGGGATAGATGTCTCATGGAGTAACTTGCTAACCCAATGCTCCCATACTAGACACAATATCCGCCTCAGGTCATGATAATGTGAATTGATTATTTTGTACTTGCTATGATAATTGATCTTTCAACCGAAGTTATACTATATAACAATAATACTAATAATCAAAACCATTTTGATTAATATTACAAGGATATTTGCTAAACAAATCCTCAATCCTATTCAAGTAACCAAGTTTTGTATGTAGAGATTGTCCTACAACTATTGTAGGATATCCTAGGATTTTCATGAAAAACTCAGTTAATGATTATTGATGTTTAAGAAATTATTTACATAAATAAATATTAATATCAACTAATCATGATAAATTTTCAATTTCCTTGATTGGTATTCAATGATAAACAAATTAAAAAAAGAGATCTTGATGATCCAATCATCATCTGACCCATCTCCACTAAAAATGGAATATCTAGAGCAAACAGAGTCGGAATCACGCGAAATAAGGTCGTGTAATTTAATGGTTTGGTTCTCTACTTAACTCAATTTTTTATTTAATGTTTCATTATAGGACAACAGTTAGTAAAAATAGTTTTGTTACATATTTGTGAATACATGCAAAATAATTTTCATAGCGGGAATTATTCGAATCTATTTCGTGCACTTTTAGTACAATCAAATGTTACTATTTTTGGAACATATTTAACATTATAAATACATTTTAACAACCAAAAAATACGTCCAAATAATGCACAAACATTAGGTTTTTATTTCACCAAAAATCGATTCTACTCTTGCATCTAATGCAAAAAACAATGATTCCCACGCAACAAAATATGAATCATGATTGCCTAGGGTTTCGGATTATATCAAAGACCAAGGCCTTTATACCACTTTAAGGATATGGAAGAATCCTTAGGCGCATCACAAAAACGTGAGGATCACATCATATACGATCGAGAGGGACTATACGCACCAGTTGCTTAGTGCATGGAATTTAAAACTTTTTATCAATGAAACCACATGATCGAGAAATACTTATCATATTGTTTAATCTAAACCACATACTAGATACATGAATACCTATTTTAGTGTGGTTGTGATCGAGTGTCTAAGAGAAGAGATCTCTTGTCTCAAATCCAATCTGTTGGAGGAGACGCTTGCAAGCGAAGAGATGAATCGCGCGCTTCTCGCAATTCAAGTAGTTAATCCATGAAATGGATCTCCTGATCTAGTATCACGAGATCAAACATATTCTTCATGAGAGAAGCGTACCAAAGAAGATAGAGAATAAAGAACAGTCGAGGCAACTACACAATGGCGATGCGATGATGACGGTGACATTCTCTCTAGGGTTAGTGCTGACGGCAACTCAAGGAGAGAGAGAGGGTGGCGTAAGAATGAGAGAGAGAGTTTGAAATTGTTTTTTTACATTAAAAGCAAGGAGTGCCCCTTCTTATATAGTATTTTGGGAGTCCACGGATCTCAATACATGGATAACACAAAATCAACAGATGAGATTGATTTGTGCTTCTTTCAATGGTCATGATTTTGTTGTGACAATATAATAACAATTAATTTAAATTAAATGAAATATATATTTAGTAATTGATATAAATTAATTCCAAAATTAAATAAAACAAGCATGGAGATAATTGGAAGGAACCTAGCCTCCTTCCATAAAGGGGGGGGGGACGTCCAACCTCTCAAGAAGGAAGGTGGCAATCTCCATGTAATATCATGAAATTACATTATTTCAAGGAAATCCCAAATATTTACAATAGTTGTTGTAAATTATTCCACGAAAATAATTTGTGAACATTGTTCATGCCATTAGAAATTTGTCAATCACATTCACAATACAAAATAAAAATGTAAAATATATTTTTAGTTAATTATCCAATGCGAATCCAATTCACATCAATAATCAATCAACAAATATAATTCGTGATAGGCTCTCTCAGGTACATTATAAATCACATTTATAACATATATAAATAATTTGGATAATGTTATCCATGTTATTCTTATCCATAATAATTAAATCACATTTAATTATATTGGATCATCATTCTCTTGCATTAAAAAAATATGAATCAATTTAACATTATTCTAAATAAATAAATCGCATTTAATTGTCAATTTCTCAATGCTTATTGATGAACCTCCATTTCATCACCTTTATTCTATCATTTTGGCCTCAAAAACCATAGTAAATACATGTAAATATCCTTATTTCCTTCATTTTAGCATTCATGCATGTGTGTGTAAATAGTGTATAAAAACGGTTTTTAAAGCCAAAATTATAAAATAAAGAAAAGATAAGAAAAATAATAAAATATTGTAAATATTTTATGACCCGAAACCCTGACACCTAAGCATCTAGATGAATAGGTCGACGAGGAATAAAGTAGGGTGAGATACGGGTCAAAAATTAATAATAATTCATTTTATTCAATTCGTTCTTTATTCATTTTTGAACCTATTTTGGTTCCACTTTTTATACTTCAAATAAAGAAACTTTGAAATGAAAGTTATAGATAATTAAATATAGAAAAATACAAAATTGATTTCATACAAAAATAATGTACAGATAAAATGTTATTATCTGAATAAGATTCCAAAATCCCAACTTCCCAGACCTGTATCTCTCAAATAAAAACTCGAAACATAAAATCACCATTAATTGTATATAATTTTCAATAAGCTATTTAATGAAGTGGTTTCATAGTTTTCGGAGTAATGGTTTGAAAGTTGAGTTTTGGACCCCTATTGTATACTTGTACCGACTAAAATATTCATTTTTTATTATTCATTATTTTTATAATTTCATATTTTTATAATTGTGTAAATATTATATATAATATATATGTATATTAAAACATGAATAAAAACACAAAGAAAACACAAAAATAAAATACGTGTATATAACACATAGATGAATTACTTATGACTATATCTATGTAAGTAATACACCTATTTATTTAAGTGTACAAAACACATCAGAAAAATAAAATGAAAAATATCTTTAAATCCATAAAAATAAGTTACAAATTTATAAAATGATAAATAAAAATAATAAAATTAAACATACAAAACAAAAATAAAATATTAAAATATATAGATGAATATACCTGTATATAAGCTATAAAAGGAAACTTGTAACTTTTAATTTCAAAAAAATAAATAAAAATCATAATAAAATAATTTATAAAGTAATAAACATTTTTCATTTAATAACTTAAAATTAATAAAATCTTTTATTATTTTTTATCTATTTTTCTAATCTTTTTCTGCAGGTTTTCCTAGTTGGTTCACATGGACCGACCAGGGGACGCGGAGGGTTGATCGAAGGTCAACACTATGACCTGCCCTGCATTTGTGTCATAACCTCATTTTTCTCCCGCTTCTCAGATTTTTCGAGGCTCACCCTTGCACCCTTTCATGGTGGAGTCTTCATGACTTTTCATCTCCGTAGACCAAGGATACACACCCATGGTATGTCTTGGGGATTGAATCGATGTCGTGCCCGATATGCCTCAATCTTCCCAGCCGCTCGTCAAACCATTCAAAATCACCGCCAACCTTCCTTTTCGATTTTGAACCCCATTTTTTCTCATTTCTCTCCTCCTTTCTTGTGCTCCGGCAAGCTGGTGGTGACAACGCCAGCTCCAGCCAACTTGGGCGGAGTTTGACGAGGGATTGGGCGAGTTCCAACCACCTCCGACGAGCCTTGCCGTCGAGGTCCATCCTCAGGTGATCCCACTTTCGATGCTCCTTATCTCCCTTATTTTCTTTGCGTTTTTATTTTGTCGTAGTCATAGGATGACAATCCCATCCTTCCCTTCACGTTTTACCCATTCGATCCCATCATAGACCCCCTTGCCGGAGTTGCGCCGGCAAGCCTCCATCTCGCCAATTCTCCACCTTTTTCATCCTGCTGCGGGGTCGAGGAACTTTTCCCTCGACCCTCTCACCCTTTTCGCAGGTCCAGGAACGACATGAGTTTGGGGGCTCATTTTGGATTTTTGTCGTGGTACTTGGAGCCCCCTAGCTCTATCGCTGCCTCGTGCGAACTCCAGCAATCGCCGGAGAATTTTGGAGCCACCAGCACCGAGAGGGACACGCCAGGAGTCATCCCAACCATTTTTGAGCTTGAAGAAACGTCGGAGGACCGAGAATGAGGCCGAGGAAGATCGCCTCGCCGACGTTTCTTCCCTTTTCTTCCTCCTTGGTCCCCCGTCTTTGGATCAAGGCCGACGCTCCAGGCGCACAGTTGTCGTCAGATCTGTCTCATCCTCAGCCGTTGACCTTCTCTCGCTGATCTGATCGTGACCGTATGCAACGAACCGGTATTGGGCGTTCCCGTGGAGACACGTGTCCAAGTGACCGCATCAGGACCGTTGGATCGCGCCCAGGCATGGGTAATTTTGCATGATATCCTCGCCAATTTTGTATTTAAAATTTAAAACTCAATCTTTAATTTGCAGCTTTAGTATTTTTGTAATATTTATAAAAAGATCCCTGAACTTTATTATTTGCATTAGAGTCCTTGGCCACGTCACCTCACGCGACCGTTCACGTGAGGGGACATTTTGCGTCGGGACCCTGGGCGTCTTTATATTTCGTTTAAGTCCATAATATCTTTTATTTATAGTTGTAAACTTTCTGGCACTTTTGCATCTAAGCCCCTGACATTTTGGGAATTGCATATTCGTCCCTACTAGGTGTGCGTGCTTACGCACGTGAGATCTGGTATTTTTGCAGGAATACCTTCGTGGCTTTGGCTAATATTATTTAGTCCAAAATGTTCTTTATTGAATTATATATTTTGTGGAAAATTTGCACTTTGGACCTCAGACTTTTGCTTATTTACAAATATGCCCTTGCTAGTAGTGTAGTTTCTCTTTGTTATCTCTAATTATTTCATGCATATAAAAAACCCTAAAAAATCCTTAAAAAATATCACTGTGTTCTTGTTACATTTCCACTATACGCCATATTTTTATTTTGCATTTTTGTTACATTTTTAATATTTATAAAAAATTCAAAAACATGCATTTTCTTTACTGTTTGTCTTACAAAATACATAAAATTTATAAAACGTTTCTGAAAAAAATCCAAAAAAATTATAATTTGTGAATTTTTTCATCTATTATCTTCAGACCAAAAATCACTAAAAAATACAAAATAAAACTCATAAAATTATAAACTCAAAAAATCTTCATAAAAATTTATAAAATCAATAAAAAACTCAAAAATATATTTATGTTCCTGAGTTTTCTTTATTGTATTATCATTATTTTAAAATTAATTTGGAGAGTTTTTGTCACCATTTGATATTTTTCATCTCCTTTTTAATTTCGGCCATTAGTTTTATTCACAGTAGTAAGTATTTTTTACTTTAAAAATACTAAAAAATTAGGGAAAATATAGAAAATCACAAAAACAATATAAAAATATAAAAAGCCCAAAAAGACTCTATTTCTTGTATTTTGAATATTTTTTTCTCTTTTTATCTCTCTCTCTCTCTCTCTCATCTCTCTTGTGTGTGTATATATATATCCTATCTAGTCTTATTCCCTTATTAAAAGAAAAAGGAAATATAAAAACATAAAATATAAAAAGAAAATACAAAATCAGTAAATTAAAAAATCAAAATAAAAAAATATAAAATCCAAAAATTAAATAAAAAATATATAATTAAAATTCCACAAAAATAGCACTTGTATAGGAATTTGATCACTTTCATTCTTGAGCATTAACTTTACTTGTTCTATCCAGCTTGTTCCATGTGTTCGACCTATACATGCTTGCACACTATACACATTGTAAAGTTATAATAAATTTTAACTCCACATCTTGCTTTTCATTACTTTATCATTGTTCTTGGTTAATAGTTGATTGACTCGGGTTTCGTGAGTGATCGCCTCAACGACATGGTGATCCCGCCTTGTGTGGATTACTTTAGACCCTCGCTAGATCCGAGTTATCAAATGGCATCGTTGCCGAGGAGCAGGAACGTATAGATCGGATTTATTTGTCATTGATTGTGATTATTTGTCTAAGTTTTTGTCCATTTATTCTCTCATTTATTGATATAGTTTGTTGATATATCTAACCTCCTCTCTTTGTTGACTTTGTGCGAGGTATCGCAGATCGAGGGAGGAGCTCTACTCTAGGAGCTTACACACCACGTGAAGCCAGCTTTGGTTCCTACCTTTGCACCGAGGACACTTAGAGAATTTGTAGATTTTGATATATTTATTTCATTGCAAATTATTTGTGTAATTTGAAGTGAGAGAGTGACTCTTATATTTGTAATAACTTGGACTTGGACATTTTGACACTTCACGAGGTCCATTGCTCGAGGGATTGTTCCCTTGGGGTACTTGTCGGTTTTTGCACGGTTTTTCATCATTTTGCCGATTTTACTATCTGCTTGATTCATGCGGATTTAGCCCCTAGACATAGGAGTTTTTGTTGATTGTGACGTAATTAGCTAAGTCCTTATACCTAATATCTTACCTGCACCTATAGATCATAATTGGATTTAGCTAATAATTCATTTAAAAAACTATTTGACTTGGATTATAGATCAAGTGCCAGGAGAGGTCGTATATAGCACTTGCAAGATCCATTGTGGTGGTCACCGATCGGCTTCCACGACCAGACTCCGATCTCTCTTCCTAGTCATAGCTACTTGTGCTTCACGATTAATAGAAGTTGCTTGATGAATCTGTAATTCATCACTCTAAAAGTTGAAAATAGAGCTTTGTTCCCGAGTAATTAGCTGCATATTTCCACTTATATTGTAATTAGAATTCATGCATGCAAGCATAATATCTGCATTTTAGCACTCATATTTACATTAAATAAGAAGCCAATTTCACTTGTAAATATTCACTTGTATATTAGATAAAATACATTATTTGTTTATATTTTATACTAACTCTGAATTCAATAAAATCAACTCCATATTGTATATATTACTAACACTAGTCAAAGAAAAATATCAAAAAAAAATACTAACTTGTAAAATTGACCAATAAAACCCCAATCCAAATTTGAAACTAGGAGTCTTAAAATGCACATATCTCTCCCATACAGTGTCCGAAGTAGTTCTACTCATTTTAAAGTAATATACATTCAAAGACCTTCGAAACAAGCCCAATTTCATTAAAATCGGAGCTCGTATGCAAAACTTGGGTTTTGGGCCCCTTTTGTATATTGTACATATTGACCGTTTTTCCCTACATTTTATCATTTTATTTTCTTAACTATTAAAAATACAAAAAATATATTAAATTGTGAATATTATTCCTATATTTTTTATACTTTTATTTTAATTTTCATCTTATTTAGAAATGACAAAAAAATTGCAAAAGATAAAATGTGGTATTTTATATTTATAGTGTACCACCCAAAATACATTTTTGTACAGATCACTTCCTTTGATTTTCGGCCCTACACAAAAGTTGTAGATCTCGTAGAGACGAGCAACTTTGATGTTGACCACTTCTTGATTTAATCTCTTTTATTATTTCTTTTTTAATTTTCTTTACATTTAATTTTTGAATTTTCTAGGAGCGACATGTGGCAGCTCCTGGAGCCGCCACATGTCAATCCATATTTTTATTATTTTATTTATTTCGGATTTATCTTATTATTTACAGATTTATTATTTATTATTATTTTACTATTGATATTTTAATTATTTTTAGTAGCCTACTATATTATTTTATTATTTTATTTATTTTACTCCCTTTTACTTCTTCCTCCTTACTTGTCTTCCACTCCAAGTAAATAACTCCCCATTTTCTACACTTTCTCCATCTCTTTTCCAACTCCATCCTCTTCTTTAGATTCCCATCCCCTCCTCCATTTTCCATCATCCGCCATTTCTTCAATTGAGAGTTACAGACCACCAGCCTCCGAGTGTTGTCGGTGACAGCGTCAATATTCTTCGGTCGAGCAACGATAGTTTCGAAGGTGTGATCCACGAGGACTCCTCCTCGTGTCATTGTGCATTACTTCAGGTCTCAACCGAGCTTCTTCGGTTTTTTTCGTCAAATTGAATCGAGGCCACGATGGAAGCCGCACTTCGTGGCTCACTTTCGACGAACCACATGTAAGTATTTTCTATCATATCTTTTCATTTCATTTTTTTATCTAACATATTTTCTTCCTTGATCATCATCACAAATCCATCACATCACCACTCATTCATTCCTCAACTTTATCACAAAAAAAATCACATTCACCATTATTTTCTTCCTTTTCCCTGTTTATAAAAAAACAAAATATTTCACAAAAGAAATAAGCGGCTCCTCCTACACGCCCACCTATTGCTACAGTACGACCTCCGCTGCACGGCCGCCTGCCGCGCGCCGAGCCTAGGCGACTTCCATCGTCGCGCCTCCAGCCCTTGCCGACCTCCAGGCACAGCCAGCCTCTCGCCGCCTCCATGCGACCCCACTGCGGCCTGCCCGCCCCCGTCATCCAGCTGTTGTGCCTCCGCCGAGGCCGCTCCTCTCGAGCCTCTTCCAGCGGCCACTGTCCAGCGCGGCGCTCGCGCGACGCCACTTCGCACGTCGCCTCCGCCCGCTCCAGGCCCTCCGCTCGCAGCCGCCCCTCCCAGCTCTGTGTGGCGCGCCGCCGTAGCCCGACCACCTTCTCAATTCCCCGCACCTACCTGCACGCGCACAGCCCAGCACCAGCTAGCGTGGCACATGCGTCGCCACCTAACCTCCACGACGCTCTCGCCCGTATGCCGCCTCCGCCTCGCCGCCGCCGCCCAAAGTGCCCTCTAGGAAAAGAAGAGGTCCATTTGTCCTTTATTTTATTTTTGTGAAAATTGCATATTTGTCCTTTTAAGCTTGTTTAATTGCAAAATAGTCCTTATGCATTGATTGCATTTGTTTATTTCAATTCTTATTGCAAAAGACCCCTGAGTTTGAGCCTTAAGTTGGACAATATTTTTGCATCATTTTATTCAATAAAAAATAGCATGTTGTAGAGAAACTAATTCTTTATCTTCTGTCTATTTATTTATATTTTTGTGAGTATTAGATATTTGATTAAAATTCGGAGATTGAAAATCAGTGATATTTTGCCCATTTAAGCTCTGAAATTTGCACATAGCCATTTATTGCTCGAAAAATTATGGAAAGATTGTGAATGATGTATTTAAGTGTGCTATAGTTACAATCCAAATTTCGTCCAATTTAGAGTTGCCTTGTGCATAAAATAAATTGTAGAGAAAATTCTGTAATTAATTTTTATTTAAAATCCACGTATAAGGTTTTTACATAATTTCAAGTCTCCTGGATTCCTTATTGAAATATCTATTTAAGATAAATCAATCTCTAGATAATATGACTTCGTGGATTTATTTGGAATTAAATACCCGCAATCGCTCTATTTTCAGTAAAATGTTCAAAAAAAAAGTGTCAGAAAATTCCAAAAATATTATCCTGGCTTAATTTCATCATGTTTATCTTCCAATAAATTTTCATAATTTTTGCATATAATTTGCATGAAAAATTGCATAAAAACCCCCAAAAAGTTTTACATTTTTTATTTGTGCATTTTAAACCAAAAAATTCTAAAAAATCCAATTTACATTAATAATTGGATTAGGTTCTTAGGAAAAATATCACTTGGCTGATTTGAATTAATTTTACATTAAAATTAAATTTGGCTAGTTTGTTGATTTTCTTAATAACTTAATTCATCCCCATTTGTGCATTGGCATTTTTATCGCATAAAAAAATAAAAAAAATCCCACTTGAAAAACGACAATCTAATACATTTAACTTGATCCCGAGTTATTCCTTTGCCTCCTTGAATCGACCCTGGAGCTTGCCTAGGCTAAACAAACATAAAACTGCACTTAATTTCATTAGACGATTCATCGATTTGTGCGGTTATTGTTTTGATCAACGCGAATCTATCCGACTGCAACGAAACCATCAATCAGACAACATAACAAGGGTAGGTCTGCGGTCCGTCAAATGGCGCCATTGCCGGGGAGGCAAACGTCTCAGGATCACTTTAGAAAAATTAGATTTACGTTTTCCATTCACTCGGGTAGTGTGACCCCTGAGCCACATTGTAATTATCCATTTTTTAATTTTTTTTCTGACCATTAGTGTATGTATCCCTCTCTGACATAAATTTTATCTTTTTGTGCGAGGGTTCGATGGACTTGGAGCGACTTTCTTGAAGTCGACGCATCTCGATGTGCACCGGAGGCCGACGATTCTCGGATCAAGTCAGTTGTTGGACGTCAAAAAGATTTTTGTAACTTAAAAAAAGTGTCTGCATTTACAGCGGTTCCCAGTTGGGTTCTCGCACTTGTAAACATAGTGGAACCGTGTCCCCGTCTGCAGTGTGGATTGAATTTCTATACTAGAGTTGCACTAGCGGCTCCTCGAGCCACTCTAGGATTTGCTTGTGCTCGTAATTTTCTAGGACCACACATCACTCAAAAGACGCACTTAGACCGCAGATCTAGTCAAACATAATTTGTTCTTCACTCTCTAATAGAACTGCCTGTCTAGGAGCGACTTTTCATCGATTGCATTCATTTAGTGTAAAATTTCAATTCAGTACTACATCCCGCGTTGTAGAGAGCTTGAGGCACTGTAAGTCTTCTTACTCAAGCATTCATCATCGTTTTCTCGATTGCATCGGCTTTTTCTGATTCTCTCTCTCAGTTTTCTAACCTAGGATAAAGGAATCGGGACTGGACGGTAGACGTGATTGCTTGTGTGGATTAATATCAGTGATAAATAATCTTTAAAATCGGGACTGCTAATTGAATTAGACCAAAAAAATTGACTAAAATTAACCCTTGTTTGCGGGAGAGTAACCCCGACCTTGTTTTCAGGCTGAGTGAGGGTACTTGATTGTATGTGAACACCTTAAGACAGAGCCCAAATCCCCGCCTTCCATATCACGTTCCAACTGATCCTAGCAAATATCACGAGTTGAATATTTTCAGATTCATCGACTAGTACCAAGTAGCCTCCGCCTATTTACGGGTAGTCAGGGGTGAACCAGCGGTACTTCGAGACAAGCTGCTAGTAACCCTTCGGGGCGAAGTTCCAACCTTGTCAGCCTCCGCCTGCTTATAGGTAGATAGGGGCATGGTCTTTGAATCCATCAACTTGGGATAGGAGCGAAGAAAGGAAGGGCGCAGGTATCTTAGGCGACAGGTTAAACAAGGGAGACGCATCCGGCTTTTTAGCCGACTCCCTTATAGGTCGCGTAACCTTTGCTACTTGTCTAAAAATTCACACTTAAAATCAACAAGATTGATCGGACTCGGTTTCGGGTCCTTCGCGGTGTTGAGTGTGAACTCAAGGTTTACTCTTGCATTTTTATTTGTGTTTATCCATGTGTGTTATCCTGTGTAATTGCACATTTTCTACTTCAACCTACTTACATCCTTTCCTCCTCAAGAAGTCCGGATATTGTTCCCCATACCCTGTGACCTCTGGTCATTCCTCCTCAGCCATATACCTTTCATCTTCACCTTCTCCTTCTTCCATATATCCTCTGCCATCCATGGGAGACCCTTACCCGTGGTCGGTTCCACCTCAACCCGATTATGAAGTCAGAACTTCGACTGACTTCTCCACTTCTTCGCATTTCTCACCTACTCCACATTCTAACACTTCAGATCCACTTTCACCTTGGGCTGACTGTCCTTACTCTCGAGAGCTTGTAGGAATCAAAGAATTGAATGAAGAGCAGGCCAGTTCTGAGACAGATGATTGGTAAAATTATATGCCCCCACATACTTCATTCTCACCTCAAGTAGGGACCATACAACAATTTACATATACACATCCCGACTTAATCTTAGGGCATAATTTGGTCGATCAAACAACCTGAATGGAGAGGCCTGAACATCATGATTTCCCAGACTTGATTGACTTTAGTGATCAAGCTCCCTTTAACCAGCCTTCATTCAGAGAGCCTATACATTCACAAGATTGGATTCATGAGCTAAATTTATCAGTCCTCGTTTCATCATATGAGGCTCCGACCAATATTTGCCATCTAGATGGTCCATACTCGACCCAGAATTACATGCCAGAGTCTAGGTATGTTGAGTATGAGACCCCAATATCTCAACAGTATCCTCCAATTGATCAGAACTCACCCATGATTTGTCATGAGAATTTTGTGGAGGATGACATCTATAGACTTATTAAGAAAAATGAATCATTTGGTAACGAGTTGACAGATGTCATGGAAATATTGCAGTTAATTTCTGCCAGCCTGGTATGAAAGTGGAGAAGGAAGTAAGTAGATCTGATGTTGAAAACCGAGCAAGCATCAGGGAACCCACACCGTTTGTACAGCTGGAGTCCATTCTATCTCCCTCTTCTACTAACCACTTACCCTCCAATCCAGAGTCTGATCAGTCATCCATCAAAAACACCAAAAAATTGAAAATCAGAAAAATCCATAAAAATTACAAAAGAAAAAGACATAGAAAAATTGGATCCCACCCTAAGGGAAGCCCTTGATGAGGAATTGATCTTTAAACTTCCCTTAATAAAGGCCATAGATCACTTCCCTGGCCTCAAGAGATTTATAAAGAGTAAATTGATGCCCAAAAGATCGGGAAATAAGAGAACAAGGATTGAGAGACACATAGTGTCTATGGCTACCTCCTTGGTGATGGGGAGAAAAGACCAAGAGTCACAGAGTAAAGCGGTTGCCTAGGGTTGAATTTGAAATCAAAGACACTATCTTTACCCATGCAAGAATCGATGATGACTCCCCGATAAATATCCTCCCGACCTCTATGTTTTGACAAGCTCAAACTCAGGCCAATCAGAAAGTCGAGAGAGATCGTTCAACTGGCTGATCGATCCATCAAACAGTCTAGAGGAAATATTTCAGTCATCGTTACATTCCAAGGTGCTCTAGTCCAGATGGACTTCACGATCATTGACATCGAGCACCGAGGAGAGTTTACCGAGTCTCTGATTATTCTCGGGAAGCCGTTCTTAGCCTCAACTAAGGTGACTATAGATTATGAGACTCGGGAGATCAATTTTTCAGCATTGGGAGCACTCCGACCGCACTCATTCTTTGATACACTTTACTCTAAGGTGACCCGCACATCCGTTGACAGTCGTGACCATCGAGAGGTAGATTGAGTCCCACCTCTCTGCTACACCTGAGAGACCGACTGCCCGGACGACCATTGATTCTGAGACTCCCCACACCTCCACATCATCAACTGCTTGCACCAACACCGTGACAGCTTCTAAGGAGGGCTGACGACTAGAAGCTATCATTAAGTCGGACATGACCTTTGTTGATTGCCTTGACCATTTTGATGGTCTGACACAAGATCTCAATAATGCCAAGCCAACTGAGACCACTAGCACCTTCCCAAGACATGTGTTGACCCTTAAGGAATATTACAATCTATACGGTGACTCGTCTGATGAGGAACCCATGGTTAGCCACCACACCACATCCTAGACATTCAAAGGAAACAACCAAGACCAAATTGACTCCACATAAATACACGGTTTCTCCCTCTTCTAGTCGACTATCTAGTGAGGAAGTTGAGAATTGATTCCTCGAGATGTTCCCCCGAACCGCTCAAGGCACGTCGCTCTCATCTCCCTCTCAATGATTCAGGTTCTAGAAAACTGACTAAGAAAATTTCCTTCAACACACCAGAGAAGGAATTTTTTGAGGAGTCCTCATCTGGTCCGATAAGGTGATATATATGAGTGAGCTCAGTTCGGTTGTTCTCAAGCCGTATCTAAGCAAGCAGCCGTGTGTCGACCCTCGTTGGACGATCCCTACACCTCGTTATTATTCATCTGAGGACGATTCCGACAGCGACACATATGTATAGTATCCACCTCCTCGCGTCCGCAAGAAGGTTCGTCACAAACCTTCTTAATCCTTCTATATTCTCACTCGTTCTTGTATATACTTTCTCTCCCTCCCTCCCCAGTGATTCGAATCACTCGCCCCCGGCTCATCTCATTTCATTTTATGACTATACTTAGGATAATCAGATCCTAAGTATAGGGGGAGAGTGACCCGATCTATTCATTGTACATCCTCCAGATCACATCGGTCCTCATACTCATTCCTGTCCTATACCTAGGCTAACCAAAGACTAAGTATAGGGGGAACCGATGCCCGCCTTGTATATATTCATCCATTTCCCCTCTTGCCCTCGTCCGCCCATTTTTGATCTTCTTCTACACTGAGGCTGCCAGAGCCTAACTATAGGGGGGGGCGGAGCAACTTCTATACTTTTTGTAATTTTAGCTCTCCTACGTTTAGCATGAGCTATGTCTTTTTCATCGCTTTTCGTGCTCTGAGGACATAGCACACGCTAAGTATAGGTGGGCGTTTATATATTACATATATACTTTACTCATAGCTCGTACTTTTGCGTATTTTCACGTATTCTTTGTATATATTATGCAATAATTACGGGGAGGGTAAAATTGAATAAAAAATTTTTGTACTATATGTATAATACTTGTATAAAAAATTGTAAAATTCTTGTAAAACATAAGATTTGTTGTAAAATAGGATGTATACCAAAAAAATCATGTATACTATGTATATTATGTACAAGTTGTACAAACTAAAATTGTTATAAAAATTGTTGTATAATAGAAAATAAAATGAAAATGTTGAAAATAAAGGCTTCATATTTACTTTTGCATTCTTGCATTTAAAAAAAGAGTCTTGCATTTCATTCATAGCATGTCATCTGCACCTCATCTGTATATCTTGCCTATGCAAGGTGAAAAGCTAGTGGGTTTTGAACCAAGTTATGAATAGATGTTGAGGATGGACTTGATTTGACCTTAATCCACCTAATTTCAGAGGAACCTTATAGGAACTGGAGTTAAGATTTCCTCAGGTCAAGTGACTTAATTCTTTGAGTCCGCAAGTCTATGTTTACATGTCATCTTGATTAGTCTAGTAGAATATCTCGTGCACACGCATGACTCTTTTAGACAATGACCTAACTTGGACAAGCACAATGGACGTAGCTCTTCATTGATGAGGTGGTGAGGAGGTAGAATCCTTTAGCTTGGAGTAGCACACGGGTGGAAACATCCGTCCTCCTCTAGGGAGGGTAGTGCACCTCAACCTAGTCTGGTGGTGTTGACGTCTGAGGACAGGACATTGTGGGTTGCAATAATGCTTCAAAAGAGGGATTGTCTACTGGCTCAAGAGGAAAATTTCCCGATGTACATGCTACATCTTGTATATAGTTCCAAAATAAGAAAAAAGAAAAAAATTGCAAGAACTCGAACAAAATAGACAGGCCAAAACAAAAAAAAAATTTTCCTGTCGGAGTATGTATATTAGAAAGAAGTCTGCAGCTGGATAACTTGGCTACACTGGTCAGGCATCCCGGGATAGGGTAGCTACACTGTCTACCGTCCATTCTTTTCTCCACCCCCTCCTCTTGAGCTGGTCGCACTTGAACTTAGAAGGGAATACTCCGCTCCTCGAGGAAAGAGTTACTGGATCGGGTAATTTGAGTTACCTTGTTAAGAGGAGGCTGGTTCTGAGCCATTTTTGATGTGGAGAGCTATTTATCACTTACACAGTACAAGTAAGAATCATAGTCATTAGAAATCTGCGTATGAGGATTTGTTCTGACCTGACTGTTTAAGTGTCTTGAATAAAAAGACTTGTGGAACTTGAAGTCTGTTAGGTCTTAAGTTCAGATCCCAATAAGGTTTCGCCACACAATTAATCCAAAGGTCGAGTCAGGCTCCATTTTCAACTTTTGTTCATAACCTTGCTATGGAACCCAAAATTATTTCACTCTAGCATTTCATTTTAGTTGCTCGGGGACGAGCAAGGTTTAAGTATAGGGGGTTGATGAATCTGTGATTCATCACTCTAAAAGTTGAAAATAAAGCTTTGTTCCCGAGTAATTAACTGCATATTTCCACTTATATTGAATAATTATCATTCATGCATGCATGCATAATATCTGCATTTAGCACTCCTATTTGTATTAAATAAGAAGCCAATTTCACTTGTAAACATTCACCTGTATATTAGATAAAATACCTTATTTGTATATATTTATACTAACTCTGAATACAATTAAATCACTCCATACTGTATATATTACTAACACTAATCAAAGAAAAATATCAAAAAAAATACTAACTTGTAAAATTGACCAATAAAACCCCAATCCAAGTTTGAAACTAGGAGTCTTAAAATGCACATATCTCTCCCATACAGTGTCCGATCTAGGTCTACTCATTTCTTAAGTAATAGACATTCAAATACCTTCGAAACAAGACCAATTTCAA